>JAIOJX010000002.1:99814000-102214000 GCA_022376925.1 Tragulus kanchil
GTAAGTTGAACAGGTAAAGCCCTTCTTTGGGTAACATTTACACTGCAACAATTTCTCCATGCGCCTTGAATTATATACACCATGCCCTGAAGCAGGCCTCTCAAGGGGCTTCTCGGGCCTACACTGCGACTCCCTGAAGAGAAAGAGGTATGGAACGCCAGAACGCGAGATACATCCCAAGTGAAAAAGGACAATGAACATGAAATCTCACCAGCCTCCTCATAGCAGCTTACAGTCACAGATAGAGCAGCTAATTCCTGGGAGCATACGCCGAAAGCTTCCTTGAGTTTTCTGGGAAGAACTCATTCTTCCTCACACACGACTGAGGTGGATTCCAAGAGGGCTCTTTGAGGTGAATTCAGAAAGTAAGTTGAACAGGAGAAGCCCTTCTTTGGGCAACATTTACACTCCAACTCTTTCTCAATTTGCCTTGGCTTATACACTCCAGGCCCTGAAGTATGCCTCGCAAGAGTCTTTTCGGGCCTACACTGCGGCTCCCTAAAAAAAAAGAGGTATGGAACGCCAGAATGTGAGATACATCCCAAGTCAAAAAGGGCAATGAACATGAAATCTCACCAGCTTCCTGATAGCAGGTTTGAGGCTCAGATACAGCAGCTAATTCCTGGGAGCATACGCTGAAAGCTTACTTGAATTTTTTGGGAAGAACTCATTGTTCCTCACACAGGATTGAGCTGGATTCCAAGAGGGCTCTATGAGGCGAATCCAGAAAGTAAGTTTTACAGGAAAAGCCCTTCTTTGGGTAACATTTACACTTCAACTCTTTCTCAATTTGCCTTGGTTTATACACTCCATGACGTGAAGTAGGCCTCGCAAGAGTCTTTTTGGGCCTACACTGCAGCTCCCCAAAAAAAAGAGGTATGGAACGCCAGAATGTGAGATACATCCCAAGTCAAAAAGGGCAATGAACATGAAATCTCACCAGCTTCCTGATAGCAGGTTTGAGGCTCAGATACAGCAGCTAATTCCTGGGAGCATACGCTGAAAGCTTACTTGAATTTTCTGGGAAGAACTCATTCTTCCTCACACACGAATGAGGTGAATTCCAAGAGGGCTCTATGAGGTGAATCCAGAAAGGAAGTTTTACAGGAAAAGCCCTTCTTTGAGTAACTTTTACACTGCACCAATTTTTCTATGTGACTTGCCTTATATACACCATGCCTTAACGTTGGCCTCTCAAGGGGCTTCTCGGGCCTACACTGCGACTCCCTGAAGTGAAAGATGTATGGAACGCCAGAACGTGAGATACATTCCAAGTCATAAAGGGCAATGCACATGAAATGTCACCAGCTTCCTGATGCAGGTTTGAGGCTCAGATAAAACAGCTAATTCCTGGGATAATACGCGGAAAGCTTACTTGAGTTTTCTGGGAAGAACTCATTCTTCATCACACACGACTGAGGTGGATACCAAGAGGGCTCTATGAGGTGAATCCAGAAAGTTTTACAGGAAAAGCCCTTCTTTGGGTAACATTTACACTCAAACCCCTTCTCAATGTGCCTTGCCATATATACACCATGCCCTATTGCAGGCCTCACAAGAGGCTTCTCGGGCCTACACTGCCACTCCCTGAAGAGAAAGAGGTATGGAACGCCAGAACGTGAGATACATCCCAAGTGAAAAAGAACAATGAACATGAAATCTCACAAGCTTCCTCATAGCAGTTTACAGTCACAGATACAGCAGCTAAATCCTGGGAGCATATGCTGAAAGCTTACTTGAGTTTTCTGGGAAGAACTCACTCTGCCTCACACAAAACTAAGGTGGATTCCTAGAGGGCTCTATGAGGAGAATCCAGAAAGTAAGTTTTACAGGAAAACCCCCTTCTTTGGGTAACATTTACACTGCACCAATTTTTCTATGTGCCTTGCCTTATATACACCATGCCTTAATGTAGGTCTCTCAAGGGGCTTCTCGGGCTTACACTGCTACTCCCTGAAGAGAAAGAGGTTTGGAACGCCAGAATGCGAGATACATCCCAAGTGAAAAAGGACAGTGAACATGAAATCTCACCAGCTTCCTCATAGCAGCTTACAGTCACAGATAGAGCAGCTAATTCCTGTGAGCATACGCCGAAAGCTTAGTTGAGTTTTCTGGGAAGAACTCTTTGTTCCTCACACACGACTGAGGTGGATTCCAAGAGGGCTCTCTGAAGTGAATTTAGAAAGCAAGTTGAACAGGAGAAGCCCTTCTTTGGGCAACATTTACACTGCACCAATTTTTCTATGTGCCTTGCCTTATATACACCATGCCTTAATGTAGGTCTCTCAAGGGGCTTCTCGGGCTTACACTGCGACTCCCTGAAGAGAAAGAGGTATGGAACGCCAGAACGCGAGATACATCCCAAGTGAAAAAGGACAGTGAACATGAAATCTCACCAGCTTCCTCATAGCAGCTTACAGTCACAGATAGAGCAGCTAATTCCTGTGAGCGTACGCCGAAAGCTTAGTGAGTTTTCTGGGAAGAACTCATTGTTCCTCACACACGACTGAGGTGGATTCCAAGAGGGCTCTATGAAGTGAATTTAGAAAGCAAGTTGAACAGGAGAAGCCCTTCTTTGGGCAACATTTACACTCCAACTCTTTCTAAATTTGCCTTGGCTTATACACTCCATGCCCTGAAGTAGGCCTCGCAAGAGTCTTTTCGGGCCTACACTGCGGCTCCCTAAAAAAAAAGAGGTATGGAACGCAAGAATGCGAGATACATCCCAAGTCAAAAAGGGCAATGAACATGAAATCTCACCAGCTTCCTGATAGCAGGTTTGAGCCTCACATACAGCAGCTAATTCCTGGGAGCATACGCTGAAAGCTTACTTGAGTTTTCTGGGAAGAGCTCCTTCCTCCTCACACACGACTGTGGTGGATTCCAAGAAGGCTCTATGAGGTGAATCCAGATAGGAAGTTTTACAGGAAAAGACCTTCTTTGAGTAACTTTTACACTGCACCAATTTTTCTATGTGCCTTGCCATGGTATCTTTACATGATGGAATATTACTTGGACATTGAAAAGGATGAAATACTGTCATTTGAGCAACAGTGATGGACATAAAAGTAGTCACACTAAGTGAAGTAAACCAGAAAGTAAAAGACAAACAGTATATCATATCACCCATATGTGGAATCTAACAAGTATTCAAATGTATACCAATGAATCTACATATCAAACAGAAACAGACACATGGACAGAAAACAAACTTATGGTTACCAAAGGGGAGTGAGGAGGAGGGGGAGGAATAAATTAGGAGTTTGTGATTAACAGGTGCAAATTACTATACATATAATTGATAAAGAGCAAGGATTTTCTATATACTTCAGGGAACTGTATTCAATATCTTATAATAACCTATAATGGAAAACAATATGAATAAAATATATATATATATATATATATATAACTGAATCACTTTGCTTTATATTATACCTGAACATGATATTGTAAATCAGCTATTCTTTAGATTTAATAGAAGATCCTGACATGTTTTTAGGGCAGACTAACTGAAAAAAATGTCTTTAACCATTAACTCCACAGACTCTCTATGATGACTCACTGTGGCACCTTCACCTTTCTGTTCTTGACGTGTGATTTTCATAGATGTATTGCCTATGAGTCCACATGTTGGCATCACCCAGATCTGGGTTTGGATCCTAGCCATACCACTCATGTGCTGTGTAACCTTTTTGAAGTGAATTTAGAAAGCAAGTTGAACAGGAGAAGCCCTTCTTTGGGCAACATTTACACTCCAACTCTTTCTCAATTTGCCTTGGCTTATACACTCCAGGCCCTGAAGTAGGCCTCGCAAGAGTCTTTTCGGGCCTACACTGCGGCTTCCTAAAAAAAAAGAGGTATGGAACGCCAGAATGTGAGATACATCCCAAGTCAAAAAGGACAATGAACATGAAATCTCACCAGCTTCCTGATAGCAGGTTTGAGGCTCAGATACAGCAGCTAATTCCTGGGAGCATACGCTGAAAGCTTACTTGAATTTTCTGGGAAGAACTCATTCTTCCTCACACACGACTGAGGTGAATTCAAAGAAGGCTCTATGAGGTGAATCCAGATAGGAAGTTTTACAGGAAAAGACCTTCTTTGAGTAACTTTTACACTGCACCAATTTTTCTATGTGCCTTGCCATGGTATCTTTACATGATGGAATATTACTTGGACATTGAAAAGGATGAAATACTGTCATTTGAGCAACAGTGATGGACATAAAAGTAGTCACACTAAGTGAAGTAAACCAGAAAGTAAAACTGACAAACAGTATATCATATCACCCATATGTGGAATCTAACAAGTATTCAAATGTATACCAATGAATCTACATATCAAACAGAAACAGACACATGGACAGAAAACAAACTTATGGTTACCAAAGGGGAGTGAGGAGGAGGGGTAGGAATAAATTAGGAGTTTGTGATTAACAGGTGCAAATTACTATACATATAATTGATAAACAGCAAGGATTTTCTATATACTTCAGGGAACTGTATTCAATATCTTATAATAACCTATAATGGAAAACAATATGAATAAAATATATATATATATATATATATAACTGAATCACTTTGCTTTATATTATACCTGAACATGATATTGTAAATCAGCTATTCTTTAGATTTAATAGAAGATCCTGACATGTTTTTAGGGCAGACTAACTGAAAAAAATGTCTTTAACCATTAACTCCACAGACTCTCTATGATGACTCACTGTGGCACCTTCACCTTTCTGTTCTTGACGTGTGATTTTCATGGGGCCAACCAATGTTGGCATCACCCAGATCTGGGTTTGGATCCTAGCCATACCACTCATGTGCTGTGTAACCTTTTTTGGGGGGGGAGGGTTGCAGGTTGGGGACGGAGGGTGTTGGGCGGGTCACTTCTATTGGTCTTTCATTTATTCATTTTCACCCATCTTTGTTCTTTGGCCCGTGTGGGCCTCCCATCGCTGTGACCTCTGTTGTCGCAGAGCACCGGCTCTGGGCGCATGCACCCCAGAGCTCCCGCTCGGCAATTGGACACACCAGTCCAGCCACTCCGCGGTTCGTGGGATCTTCCCAGGCCAGGGATCGAACCGGCGGCCCTTACACTGCAAGGCGGTGTCCCTACCCACTGGACCACCGGGGAAGCCCATGCTGTGTAACCTTGACTCAACCTCTCTCAGCCTCCCTTTCCTCATCTGTAATACTAATCTGAGAGAGATAACAGTTCTGTACCTAGCTAGTGGGCCTGTTGGAAAATTGAGTGAGATGATATATACCTTGCAGAAATCCTAAAGATGCTCATTGTGTTCAGTCATGTCTGACTCTTTGACATCCCATGGACTGTAACCTGCCAAGCTCCTCTGTCCAGGGGACTTCCCAGGCAAGAATACTAGAGTGGGTTGCCATTTCCTCCTGCAGAGGATCTTCCCAACCCAGGGACCAAATCTACATCTTCTGTGTCTCCTGTACTGCTGAGCAGATTCTTTACCACTAGCACCACTTGGGAAGCCCAAAAGACTAAGTGTATATTTAATGATATTTTATTTCATATCTATTTAATAAATGCTCCATAGTACTATTTTCATCATTGGTACCTTTTCCCTATTCTCTGTTTAGCCTCCATATCGTTCAAGATAGGGCTTAAGGGCTTCCCTGGTGGTCCAGGGAAGTGGGTAAGGACACACAGCATTGCAGTGCAAGGGGCTCCGGTTCAATCCCTGGCCTGGGAAGATCCCACATGCCACGGAGCGGCTGTACCGATGTGTCTGACTACTGAGCCAGCACTCTGGAGCGCATGCACCCAGAGCTGGTGATCTGTAGCGACAGAGGCCACTGCGATGGGAGGCCCACACAGGCCAAAGAACAAAGATAAATAAATGAAAGATCAATAGAAGTGGCCAAAAAAAGACTGCCTGCAAAATAGGGCTTAAGGAAAATTTCAGTAGGTGAGAAAAAAGAGGAAAAAATGAAGATGTGAATATAAAACAAAGCCAGTCAAAAAACTAATACAGAAATGGACAGTCTCACTTTGGTGGGTCACAGGATTGACTCTGAGCTTCTTGGAAACCAATGAGAAAAGGAACATTAAAGCAATTACATAGTTCACTGCTGTGTTCATGAAATTAAAATAGGTTAATGGCTCAGGAAAAACACACTCTGGGCGGGATTTTTTTTTTTTCCTTCTCAACGTGCTTCGCCCTTGACTTGCTTAAGGGAAGCCCATGGATGGAAGAGTGTTTCTGAATATGACATAGGTTCCAGCCCTTAGTAGAGACCCACCCCTTTCCGTCTTCAGCTAATCCAACAGAGGAGACCTAGTTCCTGGCCCAGAGAACTAATCTTGTAATAGGCCTATGTTTCTGAAACCAAAAGCATCACATACTGATAATAAACAAGATATGTGCACACTGCGGTTAGGTTGTTTTGGAGCAACCCCTTGTTTCCGCTCTTTTGCAACGGCTGGTTCAAGGAAACTCAACATAAACATGAGTCGTGGAGATCCAGTTCTCAGCTTGATATAATTTATGTCTGGACCTTAAGTTAATTTAAATTTCCATTTCCACCCCTTGGAGGGCTTATCCAATTCAACTATTGCCAAAGCTTTATTGAGTATTTCTTTCGTGCAAGGCCTCTGCAACTGGGCCCTGCCTGGGAATCCAGGCTTCCAGCAAAAACGTTAAGGAGGAAGTGCAAGTAATCAAGGATTTGGGACCTCAGAAGGGGGAGTCTGCAAACTCAGGGAACTGAGAGGCCAGAAAACTTCTTGAAGAAGTGGGATTGGAAGGAAGAGAAAGGGCAGGGAGGAAAAGCAGACACAGGTGATGAGGAGGACTCAGGCTAGGCTGGTCCAGTGGTGTTCAGACCCCAGGAGGAGGCTCACCTACATGGAGTGAAGGTCCATGAGGGGAGAATGTGGAGGTCAGACTGTTGCGGCCACTGCCAAGCCTGTTGGTGCTACTCCCTGACCCCATCATCCACCCAGTCCAGGGGAGAGGGAGATACATATTTGCTCCTCATGGCAACCTCACAGGTGATCTTTCAGAGTAATCTAATATGGGTCTTGCTGAAACAATTTGTTACTTGGAGGTTTATGGACTTTTGAAAGTACATGGTCTCACAGCCACATGTAAATCAATGAGGTTAGAACACACCCTCTTCACCATACACAGAAACAAACTCAAAAAGGCTTAAAGACTTAACACAAGACATGACATAATGAAAATCCTCGAAGAAGGACTTCCCAGGTGTTCCAGTGACTGGGACTCCACGTTCTCACTGCAAGGAGTCCTGGTTCGATCCTTAGTCAGGGAACTAGATCCCATGTGCCACAACTAAAGGATACCATATGCTGCCATGAAGACTGAAGACCCTGTGTGCAGCAGCTGAGACCAGGCACTCCAAATAAACAAATAAATACTAATATATATATATATATATATATATATATATATATATATATATATATACACACACATATATACTTAAAAACCATCAGCTCCTAGACGAGAGCATAGGCAAGACATTCTCTGACATCAATTGTACCAATGTTTTCTAAGGTTAGTCTCCCAAGGCAATAGAAACAAAAAGTAAACGAACAGAACCTAACCAAACTTACAAGCTTTTGTACAACAAATGGAACCATTAACAAACTGAAAGGACAACCTACAGATAGGGAAAAAATACTTGCAAATGATATGACCAACAAGAGCTTAATTTCCGAAGTATAGAAACACCTCATACAACTCAACAACAAAAAACCAAACAATCCAATTGAGAAATGAGCAGAAAATCTAGATACACACTTCTCTAAATAAGACCTACAGATGGCCAATAGGCACCTGAAAAGAAGCTCAACATCACTAATTATTAGAGAAATGCAAATCAAAACTACAGTGAGATACTACCTCACACTAATCAGCATGGCCATTGTTAAGAAGTCTATAAATAACAAATGCTTGGGGCTTCCCTTGTGGCTCAGTGGATAAGAACCCATCTGCCAATGCAGGAGACACAGGTTCCATCCCTGATTTGGGAAAATCGCACATACCGCAGAGCAACTAAACCCACACATCAACAAAGACCCAGCACAGCCAAACATAAATAAATAAAAGTTTGAAACAAACAAACAAACAACATATGCTGGAAAAAATGTGGAGAAAAGGGAATCCTCCCATACTGCTAGTGGAAATGTAAACTAGTGCAGCCACTATGGAGAACAGTATGGAGGTTCCCCAAAAAACTGAAAATCAAATTAACATGTGGTGCAGCAATCCCACTCCTGGGCATATATCCAGACAAAACTACAAGTCAAAAAGATACATGCATCCATATATTCATAATAGCACTATTCATATTAGCCAAGACATGAAAACCACCTAATTGTCCATCATCAGATTAATAGATAAAAATGTTGCGGTGCATACATATAATGGAATATTACTCAACCATAAAAAGAACAAAATAATGCCATTTGCAGTAACACAGATGGACCTAGAGATTATCATACTAAGTTAAGTCAGAAAGAGAAAGACAAATATCTGATATTACTTACATGTGCAATCTAAAATATGACACAAATGAAAGTATCTATGACACAGAATCACAGAGAATAGACTGGTGGTTGCCAAGGAGCAGGTGATGGGGGAGAGGTGGAGTAGGAGATTGGAGTTAGCAAAGCTCAGCTTTTATATATAGAATAGACAAACAACAAGGCCCTGCTATATAGCTTAGAGAACCATATTCAATATCATACAATAAGCCATAACGGAAACACTAAAAAAGAATGTACATATATTATAACTGAATCGCTTAGCAGTACAGTAGAAATCAATCAAATATTGTAAATCAACTATACTTCAATTAGAAAAAAAGCAAATGGTCTCAAAGGAAAAAATATAACCAAGCTTATCTCCAAGTGAGTGTGGCTAAGGGTCAACATGAACACTTCTGATGATGGAAACTGCAGGATCCTAGCCACTGGATTGGTGGGAAATCTGTAGTGTCACTTGGGACCACGTTAAGACTCTGAAATTGATTCCAGGAATAGTCTTTCCACTGGGGTAAGGGGATAGAAATAACTATGATTAACTTTATTTTGGCATATTGGGAAGAGATCAAGGAATTGTCTTGACCCTCAGTGTGCTGGTGTCTGAAACATTCGGTTCTTCTTCAAGCCACTAGACTACATTTTTTAAAGTTCCTATTTTGATAGGGTGGGCGGAAGTGCTGGGCTCCGAAGTCTGTATTTGTAGGTTTTATAGTGGTTAATGATTTAATCTCATATTATCTCTGTCCTGCATGTAAGAAATGGAGACTCAGAGAAATAAAAAGAAAAATTTCCCCAAAGTCACAGAGCTAGAAAGTGGCAGGAGTCTAGCTTCCAAAGTCAGGCCACTGCAAAGTCCAGATCTTGCTCTGCCACCTTCTTGAGAGAAAAGAAATCCCAAAGCAACCACAAGTGGAATCGCTAGGAGACCCATCAGCAGAGGATTCCTGGACCCTTTTCCCAGAGCTTTGGATACAATGGGCCCAGGCATGCACATTTTCAACACCCTCCACCAGGTACTGAAATCTGATGACCAGCCAGATTTGGGGATCCTCACTGTAAAAGAGCCTTTGCTGTAGGTCTGCCCTGGGTTAGAGTGTGAAGGGTTTCTACTGGGAGCCTCTCTCCCGGCAGCAGGACTCACAAGATGATGGCTCTTCTACCATATGAAAGGAGCCTGAAGAGATACACGTTCCCTAATGTTCATTCATTGCACCACTGTTTACAATAGCCAAGACATGGAAGCAGCCTAAATGTCCATCAACAGAGGAATGGGTAAAGAAGATGTAGTGTGTATATATAGATACATATATTAATATTCCTCAGCCATTAACAAGAATGAAATAGGAACTTCCCTGGTGGTCCAGTGGGTAAAGAATCCGCCTTGCAGTGCAAGGGGCACTGGCTCGATCCCTAGCCAGGGAAGATCCCACATGCCATGGAGCGGCTGGACCGGTGTGTCCAATTACGAGCCAGCGCTCTGGACTGCTTGAGCCCAGAGCTGGTGCTCTGCAACGAGAGAGGCCACTGTGATAGGAGGCCCACATGGGTCAAAGAACAAAGATGGATGAAAATAAATAAATGAAAGACCAATAAAAGAGCTCCCCACCCTCAAAAAGAAAGAATGAAATAAGGACATTTGCAGCAATATGGATGGACCTACAGAGTGTCATACTGAGTGAAGTAAGTCAGACAGAGAAGGAGAAATATATGACATCCCTTTTATGTGAATTCTAAAAAGAAATGGTACAAACGAGCTTATTTACAAAACAGAAAGAGATTGAGACTTAGAAAATGAACTTCTGGGGCTTCCCCTGGTGGTCCAGTGGGTAAGGACACCGCCTTGCAGTGCAAGGGGCACCGGTTCAATCCGTGGTCTGGGAAGATCCCACGTGCCGCGGAGCGGCTGGACCGATGTGTCCAATCGCTAAGCCGGAGCTCTGGAGCACATGCGCCCAGAGCCGGCGCTCTGCAACGACAGATGCCACCGCGATGGGAGGCCCACAGGAGCCAAAGAACAAAGATGGATCAAAAGAGAGAAATGAAAGACCAATAGAAGTGGCCTGCCCGCTCCCCTCCCTCCCCAACCCGACCCCCACCCAAAGTAAATAAATAAATAAATCGTAAAAAAAAAAAAAAGAAAATGAACTTCTGGTTGCAGAGGGGAGGGTGAGGGGATGGTTGGGGACTTTGGGAAGGTCATGTACTCACTGCCATGTTTGAAGTGGATAACCAACAAAAATCTCCTGTGTAGCACATGGAACTCTGCTCAATGTTGTGTACCAGCCTGGATGGGAGAGGGGCTTGGGCGAGAATGGATCCGTGTATATGTATGGCCGAGCCCCTTCATTGTTCACCTCAGACTGTCACAAAACTGTTAATTGACTATACCCCAATAAAAATGTTTTTGGTGTTAAATTTAAAAAAAAAAAAAAAAGATGATGGTTCTTGCTGAGGAAGATTGGGTAAGAGCAAAAAAGAGGAAGCTGTTCTTTCCGTGGAAACTTGTGTGAGAACGGAGATGATTGCAGAAGAATGTGTTGCACATAGAGCGCAAAAGGCTGTGGAAACTACTGCCCACTGACTTCAAGTCCCACCCCCACCCCTCCCCACTGCTGGTGCCACGCCAAGAATCTGAACTGCCCTCCAGAGGTGGTGGGGAATGGACCGTCCCAGGTATAGCTTCTTGCTCACGCTGTATTCCCTGAGTAAACACCACACCTGCCACCCACTCTGTTCACACACTCTTGTGCTGCAAAATGAATTAGCTGGACTCAGTCCTCAGCCTATGAATCTGTGCCCATTGTGGGACTCTTTCACCTTTGAGGAGGACCCAGACTTCTTCGAAAATCTAATAAAACTCTCTTGAGGAAAAACCACATGCGCTCAAGTTTTGACTGGCAATTTCAGGGAAATTCATGGACTTTCCAGAGCTCATTTGTGAAACTCTAGGGGCCCATGGCCACCTTGCTAAACCCTGACAGTCTGTCTGGAAGCTTCTGTGACCACACTGTCTGGTGCGGCAACCTCTAGCCACACGTGGCAACCAAGTGTTTGAGATGTGGCTGGTCTGAATTGAGAAGTGCTGTGGGGCGTCCACACTGGATTTGAAGACTTTGCAGGAAAAAAGAATGAAGGTGTCTCAATAATTTTTATACTGATTATATATTAAAAGAGAGGGACTTCCCAGGTGGTGAAGTGGTAAAGGATCTGCCTGCCAATGCAGGAGATACAAAAGATGAGGGTTCTATCCTGGGTCAGAAAGGACCCCTGGAGAAGCTGGATGTTCGGGGTTAAATACAATATTTTATTAACATTAATTTCATCTATTTCTTTTTACCTTTGAAAAGTGTGACAAGAACATATGAAGTGGCACCCATGACTGGCATGTGTCTGTTGGGCAATGCTGCCTTGTGATGCCATCCTGTTGGCAGAGGCTCCTCGCCCTTTTCACTCAGTCAGCACATGTCCTTCATAGCGTATGCTTGCTTCACTGCAACCTATCACTTCCTCTTTCTGGATGACGCAGTTACGAGAATTGGCAGAGAAACCTTTGCAAGCACTAGTTGTAAGTCATGACTTCCCAACTAGATAGAAAGCACCTTCAGGGCAGGGGCTTGTCTAAAGTGTCTGGGTCCCTCCAGGGAGGGCAACCCAGCAAATGGAGTGCTTTATCTTTGGCCACTTATGAGACCAGACTCTCAGGTAACCCTGATATATTATTTCTAGGGCTGCCCTAACAAATTTAAAACAACAATTTATTCCTTCTTAGTTCTGGAGAGCAGAAGTCAGAAATCAGGTGTGGACAGGGTCATGCTCCTTAGCTCTAGGAGAGGATTCTCCTTTCCTTTTTCCTAGCTTCTGGTGGTGGCCACCAAGCCTTGATGTATAGAGGCATCACTCCAATTTCTGTCACTGAAGTCCTGTGCCCTTCTCCCTCTATTTCACATCTTCTTTCTTCTATATCCAAATTGTCTCTTCTCATAAGCACAATGGGATTCTCCAGTATGACTTCATTTTAACTAAATTACAAAGACTATTTTCAAGCAAGTCCACATTCTGAGGCTCTGGTAGACATGAATTACGGGGAGACAGTATTCAACCCAGTATAATTGGTGAGCATCTTTTGTGATAAAGACATTTCCACAGAATCTGGTTAGTGATCAGGTATATTTCCTCCAGCATTTTCTAATCTCAAGAAAGGTCAGAACACAGACAAAAGTCTAATTCAAAAAGATATATCATGCACCCCTGTGTTCACAGCAGCACTATTCACAACAGCCTCTCTCTCTCTCTCTCTCTCTGTATATATATATATATATATATATATATATATATATATATATATATATATGTAGTGGAATATCATTCACCCATCAAGAAGAACTGAAATAATTCCATTTGCAACAACATGAATAGACCTAGAGATTATTATACTAAGTGAAGTAAGCCAGAAAGACAAATATCATATGTTATCACTTGCATGTGGAACCTAAAATACGATACAAATCATCATATCTACAAAGCAAAAATGTCCAACATCCAGCCCAGGCCATTTCCCTGCTCCGTCACAGACACAGAGAATAAATTTATGGTTGCCAAGGAAGGGGGTGGGGAGGGATGGATTGGGAGTTTGGGATTAGCAGAGACAAACTATTATATATAGAGTAGATAAACAACAAGGTCTTATTGGACAGCACAGGGAAGTAGATTCAGTACACTGTGACAAACCATAATGGAAAAGAATATGAAAAAGAATGTATATATGGCTTCCCTGGTGGCTCAGATGGTAAAGCATCCACCTGCAATGCAGGAGACCCAGGTTCAATCCCTGGGTCAGGAAGAACCCCCTGGAGAAGGCAATGGCAACCCACTCCAGTGTTCTTGCCTGGGAAGCTCCGTCAACAGAGGAGTGTGGTGACTTACAATCCATGGGGTCGCAAAGAGTCAGGCACAGCTGAGCAACTAACACACATACATACACACACACACACACACACGTATGTATGTATAACTGAGTCACTTTGCTGGACAGAAGAAATTAACACAACATTGTGAATCAACTATACTTAAAATCTTTAAAAAATTTTAAGAATAGGGCAGAACAGGGTACTTAGCACATGGTAGGCACTGGTCTATCCTCTAGAGACACAGTGATAAATATAACACAGTCTCTTACCCATGGCACCCTTTCTAGCAATGAAGACAGATGACACATCAGTACATAACATGGTGTCAGGTTGTGGTAAGCAGAGGAGGCAGATAGAGGAACACAGACTAGACATAAAACGAGATACATCCCAAGTGAAAAAAAGGAAATGAACATGAAATCTCCACAGGTTCCTGAGAGCAGGCTAAAGTCTGAGATACAGCAGCTAATTCAGGTGAGCATACGCTGAAAAGCTCAGTTGAGTTTTCAGGCAGCAGCTCATTCTTGCTCACACATGACTGAGGTGGATCCCAAGAGGGCTCTATGAGGCGAAAACAGAAAGTAAGTTTTACAGGAAAAGCCCTTCTTAGGGCAACATTATACTTCAAAACGTTCTCAATGCGCCTTGTCTTACATATACCATGCCCTGAAGTGTGCCTGGGAAGAGGCTCTTCGGGCCTACAGTGCGACTCCCAGAAGAGAAAATGGCATGTAACGCCATAACACGAGATACATCCCAAGTCAAAAAGGGCAATGAATATGAATCCTTCCCAGCTTCTTGATAGCAGGCAACAGTATGAGATACAGCAGCTATTCAGCTGAGAATACACTGAAAAGCCAAGGTGAGTTTTCTTGCATGAGGTAATTCTTCCTCACACTTGACGGAGGTTGATTCCAAGAGGAGTCTATGAGGTGCATACAGAAAGTAAGTTTACAAGAAATGCCTTTCTTTGGGCAACATTTACACTCCAAAACTTTCTGAATGCGCCTTGTCTTACATATTCCATGCCCTGAATAATGCCTCGTAAGACGATTTTCGGGCCTACACTGCGACTCCCAGAAGAGAAAGTGGGATGTAACGACATAACTCGAGATACATCTCAAATCAAAAAGGGCAATGAACATGAATCCTCACCAGCTTCTTCATAGCAGGCTAGGGTCTGAGATACAGCAGATAATTCAGGTGAGATTACACTAAAAAGCTTAGATGAGTTTTCAGGCAGCTGCTCATTTTTGCACACACATGACTGAGGTTGATTTCAAGAAGGCTCTATAGGGTGCATACTGAAAGTAAGTTTTACAGGAAAAGCCCTCCTTTTGCAACATTTACACTCCAAACCTTTCTCAATGCCCCATGCCTTATATATTCCATGCACTGGAGTATTCCTCACAAGAGGTTTTTCAGGCCTACACTGCGACTCCGTGAAGAGAAAGTAGTATGCGAGGCCATAACACGAGATACATCTCAAATCAAAAAGGGCAATGAATATGAAATCTCCCCAGCTTCTTGACAGCAGGCTAAAGTCTGAGATACAGCAACTGATTCAGGTCAGCATGCACTGAAAAGCTTAATTGAGTTTTCAGGCAGCTGCTCATTTTCCACACACATGACTGAGGTTGATTTCAAGAAGGCTCTATAGGGTGCATACTGAAAGTAAGTTTTACAGGAAAAGCCCTCCTTTTGCAACATTTACACTCCAAACCTTTCTCAATGCCCCATGTCTTATATATTCCATGCACTGAAGTATGCCTTGGAAGAGGTTTTTCAGGCCTACACTGCGACTCCGTGAAGAGAAAGTAGTATGTAAGGCCATAACGCGAGATACATCCGAAGACAAAAATGGCAATGAACATGAATCTTTCCCAGCTTCTTGTCAGCAGGCTACAGTCTGAGATACAGCAGCTAATTCAGGTGAGCATACGCTGAAAATCTTAGTTGAGTTTTCTGGGAAGAGCTCATTCTTCCTCACACATGTATGAGGTGGATTCCAGCATGGCTCTATAGGGCGAATACAGAAAGTAGGTTTTACAGGAAAAGCCCTACTTTGGGCAACATTTACATTCCAAACCTTTCTCAATGCGCCTTGGCTTATATATTTCATGCCCTGAATTATGCCTCGGAAGAGGCTTTTCGGGCCTACACTTCGACTCCCTGAAGAGAAAGAGGTATGTAACGCCCTAACACGAGATTCATCCCAAGTCAAAAAGGGCTATGAATATGAAATCTCACCTGCTTCCTGATAGCAGGTAAAAATCCTAGATACAGCAGCTTATTCAGGTGAGCGTATGCTGAAAAGCTTATTTGAGTTTTCTGGGAAGAGCTCATTCTTTCTCACACTTGACTGAGGTGGATTCCGTTAGGGCTCTATGAGGCGAATACAGAAAGTAAATTTTACAGGAAAAGCCCTTCTTTGGGCAACATTTACACTCCAAGCCTTTCTCAATGCGCCTGGTCTTACATATTCCATGCCCTGAAGTCTGACTCGGAAGAGGCTTTTCGGGCCTAAACTGCGACACCCTGTAGAGAAAGTGGTATGTAACGCCATAACGTGGGATACATCCCAGTGTCAAAAAGGGCAATAAAGATGAATTCTTCCCAGTTTCTTGATAGCAAGCTACAGCCTGAGGTACAGTAGCTAATTCAGCTGAGAATACGCTGAAAATCTAAGTTGAGTTTTCTGGCAAGAACTCAACCCTCATCACACTTGACTGAGATAGATTCCAAGAGGCCTTTATGAGGCGAATACAGAAGGTAAGTTTTACAGGAAAAGCCCTCTTTGGGCAATATTTACAATCCAAAACTTTCTCAATGCAGCATGTCTTATATAGTCCAAGCCCTGAAGTATGCCTAGGAAGAGCCTTATCGGGCCTACACTCCAACTCCCTGTAGAGAAAGAGGTATGTGAAGCCATAACCTGGGATACATCCCATGTCAAAAACGGGAATGAACATGAAATCACACCAGCTTCCTTATAGCAAGTATAGCCTCATATACAGGAGTTAATTCATGTGAGCATACGCTGAAAGCTTAACTGAATTTTCTGGGAAGAGCTCATACTTCCTCACATGTCTGCGGTGGATTCCAAGAGCGCACTAAGAGGCAAATACAGAAAGTAAGCTTTACAGGAAAAGCCCTTTTTTGGACAACATTTACATTCCACACCTTTCTCCATGCGCCTTGCCTTATATACTCCTTGCCCTGAAGTGTGCTTCGGAAGAGGCTTTTGGGGCCTACACTGCGAAACCCTGAAGAGAAAGACATATGTAACGCCATAACGCGAGATACATCCCAAGTCAAAAAGGGCAATGAACATGAAATCACACCAGCTTCTTAAGAGCAGGTTACAGTCTGAGGTACATCAGCTAATTCATGTGAGCACACGCTGAAAGCTTGGTTGAGTTTTCTGTGAAGAGTTCCTCATTCCTCACACTTGACTGTGGTGGATTCTAATAGGGCACTATGAGGCAAATACAGAAATTATGTTTTACAGGAAAAGCCTCCTTTGGGCAACATTTACACTCCAAACCTTCTCAATGCGCCTTGTCTTACATATTCCATGCCCTGAAGTCTGACTCGGAAGAACTTTTCGGCCTATACTGCGACTCCCATAAGAAAAATTGGTATGTAACGCCATAACACGAGATACATCCCAAGTCAAAAAGGGCAATGAACGTGAATTCAACCCAGCTTTTTGGTAGCAGACTACAGTACTACTTTTTTCTTCTTTTGAGACAGAAACTAAAGATGTTCTTTGCCACCTTGACATGTTCTCTACTCAGTTATTGAATGTTAATGTAAAGGACAGGCTTCCCAGATGGTTTAGTGGAAAGATCCACCTGAAAATGCAGAAGATGCAAGTTTGATCCCTGGGTCAGGAAGATACCTTGGAAGAGGAAATGGCAACCCACGACAGTATTCTTGGTTGGAAAATCCCATGGAGAGAGGAACCCCAAGGCTACCATCTAAGGGGTTGTAAAAGATTCAGATACGACCTCAAGAATGAACATACACATACACAGGCATACACACACATTATTAAGGAAAGTTACTGGCTGTTTAAGAGAACGTACGATGTTGTTGTTAAAAAAAGAAGGTATGAGGAATGGAGATGTATTTTATTGAAAGTAAAAACTATCTTGTTTTAGAGTTGGCTATTTCTAAATGAGAGAAAGAATAGAGAACAAACTATGGTTACAGAAAGTTGTAGACCTGAGGAGGGGGAACATTGAGAAAAGAATTTTCTCTGTGCTCAGGATCTTCTAGGATGGATTTAATTAGGTAATTGGATAAATTTAATTAGGTAAGTGGATTTTATTAAGAGTAGGTTAACCCCAGACTAGGTTTTGTTTCTCTCTCTCTTAAGAGAAGAAAGATGTCCTGGATGCTGCTTTCGAGAACAGATCATACGAGTTCCAGTGCCTTTAGCTTATCTATATTTACTTTTGTTTTTTTTCCCCACCATAGATCAAAGAATAAGTTTGTTTGTTTGTTTTTTTTATAAAAACCTATGATCTTATCTGATTGCATTAAAACTTTTAAAACTTTTTGACAGACTTCCCAAATATCAAATTCTAACTGAAATTCTTCTGACTTCCAGTTAACTTTGGGGTGCTTCAGGGGCCCCTGATTATTCTAGAGAGAGATCCTAAACTAATGGGCATAACCTGTGAGGAGAGTTTTGGCAGGTTCTCAGAGAACCCTGACAAGTTTAGGGATGAATTTGTCCGGCTGGGGTTGGCAGCCTCTCTCACCTGGAAGGGCAGCATGGCTATTTGGGCCCACTGTTAAACCTGAGATGAAAAGTAGCATATACTGAAAAAGCCCAGGGAACAACACAGTTGGCCCACTGGCCACCCATCCACATCAAATTCATCAGGAGGATGGGGATTCAGTCCCAGATTATGACGCACACTGGGACTATGAAGATCATGTGGGCCAAGCTAAGATGAGACATTATATTACTTGTTTATCAGAAGGAATGAAAAGGTATATGCTGAAACCTGTACATTATGATAAGGTCTGAGGGGTTACACAGGAAAAAGATGAAAACCCAGCAGTCTTCCTGGGTTGGGTGACAGAGGCAATCAAGAAGATACCAATACGGACCCAGAGTCCATAGAAGTCACACATTTTTCATCCAGGCAACTTCTGACATAAGAGAAAGTTACAAAAACCTGAGGCTGGCCTTTAACTCATTGTCAGCCTTGGTAGAGGCCGCCTTCGGGGTCTATAACACCTGAGATACAACAGCGAAAGGCAACAAGGATAGTAGGCTAATAAGGAAAATCCAGCTTTTGACTGCTCTCACTTGCCAACCACCAGAGGGGACCCTGGAGAGCCAAGAAGGCTGGACAGACCACCAAGAAGCTGCTTGAGCCGGAACCAGTGTGTCTTTTGTCAGAAAGGGAGGTAGCTTGAAGGGGGAATGTCCTGAACACCCGCCTGTGGGATGCCCAAGGGAGACGTGGTTCAGTCCCAGTTCCTTGTGAGTCTCTAGAGATTCCCACATACCAAGTGATGGGGCCCGAGCGCCTGCCCGGCTCCAGTTCCCACTTGATCCATCCCATTACTTGGATCTAGCTTTGGATCTCGCTTCATGTGGCAGGGAGGAAAACTGAATTTCTTGTAAACACTGGAGCTGCCTAGTGTATTCTGATTAGGACAGCCAACCCCCTCTCCAACCATGTTGGTAGCGACAGGAGTTGATGGACAACCAAAGGTAAGCAATCTATGTCTCCTCTCGCCAATAATAATAAGATCCATTATTATTATTCATTCCTTTTTTGTATAGGCCACAATGCTCTGTCACCCTCCTCGGGAGGAGCTAGTATATTCTTAGGACATGGTGAAGTCTAAGAAGGTAAAGAATCTGAACAGAGAATGCACTTTTTAGTAGCCCAGATGACCTACCTGTTGGGCACCAAAATAGTCACCAAAACATCTCCTAAGAAATTTGAGAACAAATACACCCTGCAGTTTGGGATCCCACTGTGCTAGGAACTTTAAAACATGTCCATCCAGTAAAAATAAAGTTAAGGGTTGAAGGAAATATCCCTGGAAGAGACAATATCCTTTTAAAACCTGAGGTGAATCCAAATGCTACTCAGCTAATTCCTGAAACACAGATTCATTAAGCCCTGCTGATCCCCTTGCAACACCCAAACCTCCCTGTTCAGAAGCCTAGCGGGGAGTGTCTGTTCAAGACTTAGGAGCAGTGAATGAGACAGTCATCCCTATTCACCCACTGGGGCCTAGGCCCTAAACCCTCCTCGCCCAACTGCCAGGGAAGGATGAGTATTATTCTGTTTTGAACCTCTAAGATGCATTTTTCTGTATTCCCCTCCATTCAGACTCTCAATACATTTTTGCCTTTGAATGGAAGGACCCTGGCATCATAGAGATTACCTCATATACATGGACAGTGCTTGCATAGGGTTTTCAGGACAATACCCACCTGTCAGAGAAATGCATTAGCAAGGGAAACAAGGGAAATGAGTCTTGAGAAGGGAGCTCTGCTACAATATGTTGTTGATTGTTGATAAGTAGTGAGACCAAGCAAGACTCACATCAAAATATCATTAGGGTCATACATTTTCTAGCAAAAAGGAGATAGAAAATCTCTACAATCAAGGCTCTGATGTCATAGCAACGAGTTCTGTGTGTAGAGTTTTGGGGCATGAGCCCTGGCCATAGATCAAAAAACAATTAGTGCATTACCACCTCTAATCAGACAGAGGCAACTCTGAGCCTTTCTCTAGATGGCTGGGTTCTGTTTAATCTGGATTCCAAATGATAACCCTATAGGAAAACTCCTACATGAGGCACTAAAGAGAGAAAGGGACCCCTTCAACAGAATTAAACCACCGTCAGGGCTTTGAGACTAAAGAGTGAGTTGAATAGAGCATCAGCACCGGAGCTTCCAAATCTGGACAAGCCCTTTACCCTATATGATCACAGAAGATCAGGGATAACACTACAAGTTCTGGCCCCAAAGCTGGGCCTCGTTCAGAGAGCAGCGGCTCACTTTTCAAAACAATGCGACTCAGTGGCCCTGGGACGGCCAAGCTACCTGCACAGGGAAGAGCAGCCAAGTGCTATTGGTTAATGATGCTTCCAACCTAACCCTGGGACAACACTTAGCTGTGTTAACCCCTCCTCAGACACCATCTGTGCTGGAAGTCAGAGAACGTCATTGGTTGGCTGGAGGAAGGTTACCAAGATATGGGTCTTTCTAATGGACCCCTGATATCACCTTAAAGGTAGGCCAAACCCTAAAACCAGGAACTTTGTTTTCAGTGATCAAGAGTGGAGCCTTATTGCATCAGTGTATGGTGACCGTAAAACAAACTTACTCCATCCATCACGTTCTAAATGAGCCTACTGACAGTCCTGGCATTGAATGCTTTACTGATGGAAGCAGTTCTGTAGAAATGGGAACCCCAAAGGCAGGGTATGCCACAGTTATGCCACAGAAGCCAAGGCCCTGCCACTCCAGATACTAGCACAAATGACTGAACTAATTAATGAGAGCTCTGCAATTAGGGAAGAATAAGAAATTAAATGTTTTTACTCACTCTATAAATATTGCATACTGACACATATGTATGGAATCTAGAAAGATGGTGCTGATAAATGAATATGCAGAGCAGCAACAGAGAGGCAGACATGGGGAATAGTCTTATGGACATTGCAGTTAGGGAGGGGATACGCTGTGGTACTAGGGGATCTCAAACAGGGGCTCTATGGAGACCTGGAGCAGTGGGATGGGGAGGGAGACGATGGAGAGGTTCAGGGGTGTGGGGATGTGTGTAGACCTATGGAAATTCAAGTCGATGTGTGGCAGTAAACAACAAAACTGTAAAAAAGAAAAGAAAAGAATAAATGTTTTTGCTCACTCTAAATATGGGTTTCTATGCAACATACTCATACTACCATTTGGAAACAAAGAAGAATGTTAACTGCTAGAGCTTACGCCCACAAAACAAAGATTTGGTTCTGGCTCTTTTAGAAGCAGTACAGCTCCCAAGCCAGGCTTCAGTAAGCCACTCTAGTGGCCTCAGAGGGAGGGATCTATTCGTGAGCCAAGGGAACAGCATAGCTGCTCAAATGGCAAAACAGGCAGCTTACATGCAGGGTCCTGGGCTTCCCAGGTGGCTCAGTTGTAAAGAATCCTCCGATACCTAGGTCAGGAAGATCCTCTGGAGGAGGAAATGGCAACCCATTCCAGTATTCTTGCCTGGGAAGTTCCATGGACAGAGGAGCCTGATGGGCTGCAGTTCATGGGGTCCCAAAGAGTTAGACGTGACTGAGAGACCAAGAATGCACGAACTAGTTATGGTGCTAATGACTTACCCCTGATTGCCCTAGTCTTCCCCGTATTCCTCATAGGAACACACAAGTACCAAGAAACGGGGCTATGAGAAGGGAAGCACAGGCTGGTATTAAAAGGAGCACAAGCTTTTAATTTCTGGGATTAAACTCACTAAGAGCTTACATGATGCCACCCACTATGGGAGGGAAGAGGCTCCAAAGAAGAGTAAAACAAGTCATGCTTGTCTGTGATTTATGTGCCCACACACCCATCCAATCCCCCCTGGTTACTCAGGTCTATTTAACACCCAGGGACATATTCAGGGGAAGACTGGCAGATTTCACCCAAATGCCCCCATGATCGGGCTATAAATATCGTCTGGTGTTTGCTGATACTTACACTAGATAGGTTTAAGCCTTCCCCACTTGATCTGAAAAGGCTATGGCTGTCTGTAAGTCCCTTTTAAAAGAAACAATCTTTCAGTTTGGACTTCCAAAATGTCTCTAGCGCAATAACAGGCCCTCTCGTATAGCCCAAATCACACAGAGGTTCACAATGACCCTGGGAATAGAGTACAAGCTACACATCCCTTGGCACCCATAGTCTTCAGTGAAGGTAGAGAAAATGAACCACACTTTATAGAAAACCTTAGCAAAACTCTGTCAAGAAACTCAAGAATTTTGGACAACTTGCTTCCTACTGCAGTCCTCAGGGTCCATGTAGGTCCCAGGAGTGGTCTGAGACTTAACTCCTTTGAAATGCCCCATGGGAGACCTCTTCTTCCTTTCTTTCCTGACATTTTACATGATGAGGACATGAACCAGGCCCTGAGATATATTATTAATCTAGGACAAGTTCAGAAGGCAATCCAGGATTATACCCACAAGGCACTGCAAGCTCCCACTAAAACTACAGATGAACGAGCAGTTCTTTACAAAGAAAGCAATACTTCTTAAAACCTGGAAAGAGGGCCCCCGCCCCAGACCAACTATTGCCAAAATGAAAGGATACCTAAAAAGTAATTTTAACTACTACCCCTACTTCTGCCAGAAAGCAAAGAGAAACTAAAGAACCTCTTGATGAGGATAAAAGAAGAGAGTGAAAAAGCCAGCTTAAAACTAAATATTAAAAAAAAAAAAAAACCTATGATCATGGCATCTACTCCCATTAATTCATGGGGTGAAGGGGAAAAGGTGGAAGCAGTGACAGATTTCCTCTTTTTGGACTCTAAAATCACTGCGGATGGAGACTGCAGCCATGAAATTAGAAAATGATTGCTTCTCGGCAGGAAAGCTATGACAAACTTAGATAGTGTGTTGAAAAGCAGACATCACTCTGCCAGCAAAGGTCCATATGGTCAAGGCTATGGTCTTCCCTGTGGTCATGTGTGGTTGTGAGAGCTGGAGTGTAATGAAGGCAGAAGACTTGATGTTTTCAAACTGTGGTGCTGGAGAAGACTCCTGAGAGTCCCTTGGACAATAAGAAAATCAAATCAGTCAATCTTAAAGGAAATCAATACTGAATACTCATTGGAAGGACTGATGCTGAAGCTCCAATACTTTGGTCAGCTGATTCAAATAGCCAGCTCATATTGGGAAACTCTTTGATGCTGGGAAAGACTGAGGGCAGAAAGAGAAAAGAGCCTCAAAGGAGGATATGGCTGGATGGCATCACGGATGCAAACTCTGGGAGATGGTGAGGACAGGGCGGCCTGGTGTGCTGCAGTCCATGGGGTTGCCAAGAGCTGGACACAACTGGGCAACTGAACAACAACAAATGCTATCAAACGGCAAGGGATATCTAGCTGGCTACATTTGTCCACACTAAAGCTTTTAGTTTCAGAAATACCATAGGTCACAAGAGCAGAACAGCACACCTGTGAGCCAGTGGAAGATCTAAGATACCTAGTCAAGAGACAGGCATCAGGCTCCTGTGGTATCTGCCCTAAAATGCAGGGGACATCGATTGAATCCCTGGTCCAGGAGGACCCGACATGCCACAAGCCAACGAAGCCCATGCTTCAGTAGCCAGTTACTAAAGTCCATGAAGTCTAGAGCCTGTGCCTTGAAACAAGAGAAGCCAGCGCCAGTGGAAGCCTACACACTGCCTCTGCTCGCCACAACTAGGGAAAAGCCTGTGCACAGCAATGAAGACCCAGCACAGCCTAAAAAAAAAAAAAAAAGGTAAATAACATTTTAAAAAAATGCTTAAAAAAAAAAAAAGACAGGTACCATCAACAGATAAGTAAATTGCTGTAGTGGGTTGGGTGTTCGAAGCCTTAATGGGACCTGGGATCTCTCTTGTTTCCTTGGTTGATGTGATTCTTGACTGTTGTCTGACCCTTGAGTACCTTCTAGCGTAACACAAAGTCTGTGGGATAACCAATACTTCCTGCTGCACTTGGATCAGTGCAACAGGACAGGTGAAAGTTAATACTAAGGAAATGGAAGCCCAGGCAGAATGGCTTCTTAATTTTGGTAGAGGCGATAATCGCCTCCCTTGTCTGATCAACAACTAAGGAAGCCAAAGTTTTTTTGTGTGTGTGAGTACATGTATTTTTATTTAGACATCAAAATCAGTTAACCAAGAGATACTCATGCATACTTATGTCATTATTAAATATTTGCAAAGATAGTAAGGTAAATTAAAAATGACATTTAATTCCCTCTATTCTTAGAAGTATGATACTATAACCACAATTATATGTGTATGTATATATAGTTAAAATTTTTTTATTTTACTTTTTTTTTAACTTTTATTTTACTTTTAACTTTTACAGAGTTTTGTTGTTTACAGATATGTATGATCCCAGATTAGTCATATGTATATCCCCTCCATCCCATCACTCCAGGCTGTTGCATAGCCCAAAGTTAATGTGGTTCCTTCTCTTTCTAGGCCTTTTAATGGCTTTTGTTGTTGTTCTTTTTAGTCCTGTTCACTGATAGTCTGATTAAATGTGTGTCTCTTAGACTCCAACAGTTTGAAGTAAGGCTTATGATGGCTCTAGGGATCTAGTCCACTTCAGTGGAGAGTGGCCCAGGTCCCCACAGGTCCTTGGAACAGTCAGTGATGGACTTCTACACCTCTCAGGCAGGCTAGGACTGTAGTCCCTGTCCAGGAAGAAGTTTCAGAAGAGACCTTCGGCGCCTTATCCCTTTATAATAATGGCGTGGAGTCTTTGGGCAAGGAGGGAGGAGGGAATGAGACAGGCTGGTACCTGGGACTCGTTGCTGCAGTGCACAAGGCTAGCACCTGGACACACCTCTGCTAGAGCAACAAGTACAAAGAAACTGTATGAGACTAAAAGTAACTGCCTGTAGAGGCAGTTGGAGCAATTTCTGGACCCAAAATATACAGACACTAAAGCTCCAACCTCCACTTTTGAGGAGCCTAGAGCAAAAGCAGATGGTGAGAAGCGATATTGTGGATGCCCCCTGCACACCCCACCGCCTAAGCTACACCTTTAGCCCAACCCCCGCACACAGGTCTAGCCTCACCCCATATAAGGAACAAACTTGTGCCCTCTCAGAGAGTGAGCAAGCAAGGGAAACTTCTTTGTTGTCACTCCCATCAGCAGTAGCCCCAGTAAAACCTTGCCTGAAAAAAGAAAGTGAGTTTTTATTATCATTTTTTTTTTATTTTGGCCTCTTTTATTAGTTCTTCATTTATTTGTTTCCATCCATTTTAATTCTTTGACCTGTGTGGACCTCCCATCGCGGTGGCCTCTCTCTTACACAGCACCAGCTCTGGGCACATGGCTCCAGAGCACTGGTTCGTAATTGGACACACTGGTCCAGACATTCCGTGGCATGTGGGATCTTCCCATGCCAGGGATCAAACTGGTGGCCCCTGCACTGCAAGGTGGACTCCTCACCCACTGGACTGCCAGGGAAGCCGGAGTTGTTTTTTTAGTATACAGAAGTCCTTGCCATTTTTTAAATATTACTAGATTTACATCTATATGCATTAGAATATTATTTAGCCATAAAGAATGAAATAATGCCAATAATACAATATGGAGAGACCTAGAGATTATCATGCTGAATGAAGTAATTAGACCCAGTCAAATATCACATATCACTTATATGTGGAATCTAAAAAGATGATATAGATGAATTTATTTACAAAATAGAAACAGACTCACAGACTCGAAAAATATATTTATAATTACTAAAGGAAAAGGTGTGATGGAGGAGGGATAAATTTGGAGTTTGGGATTAACATATACATACATATATATACAAAACATGTATCCTGAGAATTCCCTGGTGTTCCAGTGGTTAGGACCTCATGCTCTCACTGCCTAGTGCTGAGGTTCAATCCCTGATCGAGGAACTAAGATCCCACAGGCCTTCTGGTGTGGCCAAAAATAAATAGATAAGGACTTCTCTGGTGGTTCAGTTGTGAAGAGTCTGTCTGCCAGTGGAGGGGAAGGGGTTCCATTCAATCCCTGGTCCAGGAAGATCCTACACGCTGTGGCAACGAAGCCTGTGAACCACAACCACTTAAGCCTGTGCTCTAGAGCCTGCCAGATGCAAATACTGAGCCTCAGTGTGACAGCTACTGAAGCCAGGGTGCCCTAGAGCCCGTGATCCGGAAGAAGAGAAGCCAACACAATGACAAGCATGTGTGCCACAACTAGAGAAAGCCTCCACACAGCAACAAAGCGCTGGGGCAGCCAAAGATGCATTAAAATGTTTTCTTTAAGTTTAAAAATAAAATTATCAACAAGCACCTACTGTATACCACAGGGGACTCTACTCAATATTCTGTAATAATCTATATGGGAAAAGAATCTGAATACAAATGGGTATGTATAACTATACCACATTTCTATATACCTGAAAATAGCACATCATTGCAAAGCAACTATACCAACATGTACCAACTTATAAACACATAAACAACTATACCAACTTCAACATAATTTTTTTTTAAAGATTTATTTATGTATTTTGGTGGGGGTGGGGGTGGAGAGGGAGGGGAGCAGGCGGGCCACTTCTATTGGTCTTTCATTTGTCCATTTTCATCCATCTTTTTTTTCCTTCGGCCCGTGTGGGCCTCCCATCGCGGCGGCCCCTGTTGTCGTAGAGCACCGGCTCTGGGTGCATGCGCTCCAGAACTCCGGCTCTGTAGTTGGACACATCAGTCCAGCCACTCCGCAGCACGTGGGATCTTCCCAGCCCAGGGCTCGAACTGGCGCCCCTTGCACTGCAAAGTGGTGTCCTTACCCACTGGACCACCAGGGAAGCCCTAACATAAATTTTAAAAAAAGCAAACAACTAACAATCTAGGCAGAAATCTGGAAAGAGTTCATGATTTAAATAACAATTCAGGGAAAAAGAGTAAGAAATATCTCCAGGTACTGAATGCTTTAATTGCTAGACATACGACAACACATGTAAAACATCTGGACCTAAATAGGCATTAGAAAACAAACTAGGGACTTCCCTGGTGGTCCAGTGGTTAAGACTTAGAGCTCCCACTGCAGGAGCAGAGGTTCAATCCCTGGTCTGGGAATTAAGATCCTGCATGCTACTTGGCAGGGGAAAAAAAAAAGAAGAATAAAAGCAATGGAATAAATAATACTGTAGTACATGATCTATGAAAGTCATTAAGAGTAAATCCTAAGAGTTCTCAATCCAAGCAAAAACTATCTTTAAAAATTTTCTGCCTGCATGACATGATGGATATTTACTAAACTTACTGTGATCACCATTTCATGATATATATAAATAAAATCACTATACTGTATACCTTAAATTTATACAGTGCTGTATGTAAATTATATATCAATAAAACTGGAAGAAAAAAGATCTTTAAAAAACTTGCTAGATATAAGCAACTGATAGGCTAAAAGCATCATTCATTCACTTATTCCACAAATGAATGTCTACCATCAGAACACTTGCATTTTACCTGTCAATTCTGAGCAGTTATGTGAGAGAAACATTGAAAGCTATGAATTTCAGGCTTTTTTCAGAGGTATAAGCTATATTTAGGGGGGAAACCTGGCTATTAAAGATAAGTTTGCAGCCATTCTCATCTCTTTGCTCTTAGTCTCAGAGGCCTACACTTGGTGTAGGAGAGACTTTTCTTCTCTTGCGATTCCCGTGGGGAAATTTTCTGTAGCTGCCTGTAATTCAGCGGCATTTTGGGGGTTATCTACATCTGGTTCATCTCTGACCCTCAGATCAGTTTGAGCCAGTGCTGTTAGTTTCTCCCTAAATCCTGTGAGAGGAAGGACTTGATAGGCTTTGTAGTTTTCATTTTTGACTAGAAAATAGCACATTCACATGTCAAATGCTATTTTTTAAAAGCACTATCACTTTTTAGTTGGCCACTACATTGATTTTATTTTTTAAATTAATTAATTTTTTGCCACATTGTGTCTGTCGCTGCGTGGGGAGGCTACTCTCTTGTTGCAGTGTGTGAGGTCTAGGGCTTGCAGGCTTGGTAGTGGTGGGGCACTGGCTTAGCTGCTCTGTGGCATGCGGAATCTTCCCAGACAAGGGTTCAAACCTGCGCCTCCTACACTGGCAGGTGAATCTTAACCAGTGGACCACTAGGGAAGTCTACAAATGCTATTTGCTTTTTAAATTTTATTCATTTATTTATTTTTGACTATTCTGGGTTTTCACTGCTGCCACAGGCTCTTCTCTAGTTGCAGGGAGTAGGGGCTACTCTCTAGTTGAGGTGAGCAGGCTTCTTGTTGCAGTGACCTCTCTTGTTATAGAACTTGGACTTTAGGTCACATGGGCTTCAATAGTCGCAGTTCTGAGGCTCTAGAATAAAGGCTCGATAGTTGTGGCTCATGGGCTTAGTTGCTCCGCCGCATGTGGGATCTTCCCGGATCAGGGATCAAACCCATGACTCCTGCATTGGCAGGCAAACTCTTCACCACTGAGCTACCAGGGAAGTCCCACAAATGCTATTTTTGTTTTGGCTGATTAACTTTATTCTCCTTGTACTTGAGGGTTGGCAAACTCCCTGTAAAGTGCCAGATAGTAAATATTTTAGACTTTTCGGGCTATGCAGTCTATTGCAGCTACTCAGTGATGCTATGAAAGCACCTGACGACAATATATAAATGAAGGAATGTGACTGTGTTACAATAAAAAAAAAATCTTCATGACAAGAGGTGAAAGGTAAGATTTGGCTTGGGTTATGGTTTATCAACTCCTCTTTCACTGTTTTACCTTGGAAATTTCTTTATACCTTATGTATAAAGTATGCTTATAAGAGCTTATATTATTGAATGCTACGTAGTACATTCCAGGTATTCTGATAAGCACTTTATATACATTATTTTATAATTGTCTCAAACTCTGACATGGATACTATCATTTTCCTTCTATAGGATGTGCATGTGTGGCCCAAAGAGCTTCAGTGGCCTGCTTAAGGCCACATAGTAGGAAATGGCAGAGACATTTTTTTTTTTTTTTTGCCTTGCCACACAGATATGGGATCATAGTTCCCCAACCAAGAAATGAATCTGGGCTGTGGCATTGAAAGCACCTAGTCCTAATTAATGGACCACCAGTGAGTTTCCCAGAACTATTAATTTGAGCTATGGTCAATATGAGTATCTTTTACCAAGTTACCAAGCTGCTGGTTCTATTAATTTTAGTTTAAATGGACTATAAGAAAAGGCAACCCTGCACTGATGAATGGATAAAGATGTGGTATATATAGACAACAGAATATTCCTGACTGAATGGTATCACTGAGTCAACAGTGGACATGAGATTGAATAAACTCCGGGAGATGGTAAAGGACAGGGAAGTCTGGCATGCTGCAGACCAAGGGGTTGCAAAGAGTCGGACACGACTGAGTGACTGAACTGAACAGCCATAAGAAAAAGATGAAATCTTGCCACTTATAACTAGATAGACAGACCCAGAGGGTATTATGCTAATAAAAGTCAGACATAGACAGAGAAATAATCTCACTTACATGTGGAATCTAAACTACAAAGTAAATGAACAAACAGAAACTGACTCATGGATACAGAGAACAAATTAATGGTTGCCAAATGAGAGAAGGGATTGGGCAAAATAGGTGGAGGAGAGTAAGAGATACCTAGTTACGTGTCACAGGGATGTACCATTCAGCATAGGGCATATAGTCAACAGTATTATTTACAGACATAATATTACCACACAGTAACTTTGTATGGTGCTAGATGGTTACCAGACTTAGGATGACCATTTCTTAATGTATATAAAGTCAAAACATGTTATACACTTGAGACTGATATTGTATATCAGCTATACATCAATAAACCAGGTCTCCACTTACAGACAGATTCTGAACCCCCAGGGAAGCCCTTAGTTTTACAATTACTGAAGTAAAATTTATGACAGGCCACTCGACCAGGCCGAAGCTATAATAATGGAAGATTAACCTAAAATCATAGCCTGTTCAAATCATAATTATAGCTATATTGACATATGGACATAGATATTTAAAAAAGGATCCACTTTGGGCTTCCCTGGTAGCTCGGTGGGAAAGAATTCACCTGCCAATGCAGGAGACACGGGTTCGATCCCTGACCCAGGAAGATCCCACATGCTGGGGAGCAACTAAGCCCGTGAGCCACAGCTATTGAGCTTGTGCTCTAGAGCCGCAACTGTTGAGACCATGTGCCACAACCACTGAAGCCCATATGCCCTAAAACCTGAGTTCCACAGCAAGAGAAGTCACCACAACAAGAAGTCCGCTCACCCCAACTAGAGAGTAGCCCCTACTCCCTGCAACTAGAGAAGAACCTGCAGCAGCAGTGAAAACCCAGAATAGCCAAAAAGAAATAAATAAAATGAATTTCTTTAAACAAAAAGTTATCTACTTTGCCATCAAGCAGCTGTTACAGCATTTCTAAACTTTTCATAGCTACCTGCATTTCAGATCTGTTTCTGACCATCACGAGGAGAGAAAAAACTCAAATTCGCTAGGGCAACAACATTTTTTTAAGTGGCCCTGTTTACGTGGATATATTAATAAAGTTTCAGTACATAGCTGGGCATTTTGCATTTCAGAAAGATGTGATGGGGGGACAGTTGGGGGTCATAATAGCCATTCAAGTTATTTTTATCATCATTTATTATTTGGGGGCTTCATAAAAAAACCTAAAATAGGAAAACAAATTCAAGAAAGGAACGATGTGTCAGAGAAATCCAGAGAAAGTACAGCTCTCATAAGAGAAAAAAAAATCTCACTCTTACAACCCAATTAGATTCTTTAAGGCAGTAACTTCTCAGGGAGGTCATGACCCAATATTAATTCTTCATCTACAGGAAGTGACAAAAAAACCTTATACATGCTCTGTATGAAAACAGGGTTCAAAAATACGCTTAAGAAAAACCAACCAGAGAACCTGCTGGATGATAATGAGCTGCTGAACCTGACAGGACCGGCAGCAGCTGCTCCAGCTCTCAGTGTGGAGCTCCTCACCCCACTTCCTTCTGCCTTGTCTCACTCACTCCTTCCACTGGTTATCTTAATCACTGTGCCTTTCCTGCTATCACCCTAAGTCAGGTTGTTATCAAGAGACTCATCACCCTCCAAAGTCATCTGTGATCTTCTGTGGATGATTTTTATGCTTTTAATTTTCACTGCAAAGCTACTGCCTGGACCCTAAGAAAATGTACAATTGCATAAGAAATTATAAAAATTAAAACAATAACTGGTAATCTGCACTGAACCGTTTATGCAAATCTATAGAATGACTTCATTAAAAACGTAATTGCCCTTTTAGACTGGAGCTTTGAACGTTGCTTCTTAGTCTCACTTTTCTCTGCATGGAGCCCACAAAATCCAACGACAATCCACTTAAAAATATGGAGAAGTGATTCCTAAGTTCCAAATTGTAATTTAATTCAATTCTGCATGCCAGCTTTTACTTTTTCAAAAAGTACTTTTTAAGTAGGACTGTAATTGCTTTGAGTTTCTTTTTACCTTCTTAATTTGAATATATATCTTATCACACAAGCTTAATAAAGTCTGTATACCAAATACAGAGGGTATGTTTGCAATAGTCGGACTTGCACACATATGCATATTTATACATTAGAAATAAAAGTCGCTTTGAGATTACTTGGGGTGCTTACAGGACTTAGCAGATATCCTCCTGAGGAGCTGCTTTGAGAGGTCTCAGTGACCACTGCTCAGCAGAGTTGACACTAAGCTGGCAGAGTTAGAATACAAAGATCTTTCAAACATGAGCTACAAATTTAAGTCTTGATGGCTAACTAGGCAACTCCGTTGTTCCAGGGTCAGCAGCAGGAATCTGCATATATATTTAATGACAGTTAATGATTACTGAATAATTTGGATAAGATATTTTTAATAGGTTGTGTAGGGTATTGTTTCCTAGAGCCAAGTTCCAGGATTCACTTTTATCAGAATCATTTCAAGACCTTTGAAAATGCAAGTTCCCAACTCTCCAAAGAGGACATACAGATAGCCCAAAAGCACATGAAACGATGCTCAACTTCACTTATAATTAGAGAAATGCAAATTAAAACTACAGTGAGATATCACCTCACACCTGTCAGAATGGCCATCATCCACAAATCGACAGACAATAAATGCTGGAGAGGGTGAGGAGAAAAGGGAACACTCAAAAATAAATAAATAAATAAATAAATAAGAAAAAAAAGAAAAAGAAAAGGGGACACTCCTGCATTGCTGGTGGGAATGTAAATTGATACAGCCTCTATGGAAGACTGTCTGGAGATTTCTTAAAAAACTAAAAACAGAAGCACCATACGACCCAGCAATTCCACTCTTAAGTTTATACCCTGATGAAATCAAATCTGAAAGAAGCACCTGTACCCCAATGTTCATTGCAGCTCTCTATACAATAGCTAGAACATGGAAGCAACCTAGATGCCCATCGATGAACGAATGGATACAAAAGCTCTGGTACATATATACAATGGAATACCACACAGCTGTAAAGAGAAATGCAGAAGAATCAGCCCTAATGAGGTGACTGGATCTAGAACGTATCATAAAAAGTGAAGTCAGTCAGAAAGAGAGGGACAAATACAATATATTAGCACATTTATATGGAATCTAGTAGGATGGTGATGATGGCACACGCAGTGAAGCGATGGAAAGACAGACATGGACAGTGGACATATGGATATTGTGGGGAAGGAACAGAGGGTGGGAGGCATAAAGGAAGTAGCATGAAGGCCTGTACTATCATAAGTGAAGAAAATAGCTCTAGTCATTGCTCTGTGAGAAGAGGGGATCCTTCAGGGGTGCTGTGTGATGGTAGGGAGGGGTGGGGAGGGGGGATATACATATGACTAATCTGGGAACATACATATCTGTAAACAACAAAACTCTGTAAAAGTTAAAAGTAAAATAAAAGTTAAAAAAAAAAAAGAAAATGCAGTTTCCAGGCTCCAGCCGAAACCTAATCAGCAACTTGGGGTGGTGACCAGGGATCTACATTTTAGTAGAACACTATGCAATTCTTACCTACATGAAGTGTAAGAAGTTCTGTTGTTGGAATTTAGAGAAGGAAACTAGAGTTTATTAGAGTAGCTTCTAGAGGCAGAAGCATCCTGAACCACAAAGCTACTGTCTCTTTGGTTCCCAAGGAGCACTGAGCTGGGACAGAGCATTCCCAGTAGCTGTAGGCAGCCAAGGAGTTGCAACTCTCTCCTAGTTCTCTTAAGGTCCTCCTCCCACACAAGGAGGCAAATTCTTCTGGGTACATGCAAGTGGGGGCCCTGACACTGGTCACCACAACACTAGGTCTGTCAGGGCTCAAGAAGAGGTCTCCTCCTACGTGAAAGTTAAGGATTCCCTAGTGACTCCAGAAGAATGTTCTAGAATGCTTCAAGGGAGGCAAGGAAATAGAAAGGTTATTCAGCAAAAAACACAGACTAGGCAAGCAGCTAATTTGGGGGGGATTTGAACAGAAATATTCAGTGGTTGTGCCAGTGGTGTGGTATTACTCAGCATGTAAAGCCAGGACCATCTCTCAGGAGCTGGACAAGTTTGGGGTGGAGCAACTACTTGTCACTCCCTTACTTTCATATTCCAAGAAAGGCTGTGTTCCGGTGACCTCTGCTTAAAATGAAAACAAAATGCCTGCCTGTGGGGATGCAACAGTTTCTCTTGACAGCAGAGTGTTTCTTCCCTAGTGAAATGCCCTAATTGCAAACTAGAGACACATGGGCTATATTGGCCTGAAAAGTGTTTATTATCTCTCACTAAGTTATGCAAGATTCCAGTTCAAGTTGACAGACAAAACATAAACTAGATTTAGAGTGTTGTATTAAAAAAGAAAAAAGAAAAAACCAGAGACATAGTTTGCATTCTGGGGTAATTAAATTGTGCAGACCTAACATTAGAAAGAAGAATGACAAGTACATACAAGATTATCCCTTCTGTAACTGTTCTGTTTAGCTCTTTTTATTCTAAGCATGCAATCTTACTTGGAAAATGAGGATGGGTCAAATGCATGCTTAAGACATTTATCCAAACCTAACCAGAGGTTTTGGAGATGGTAACACCAGTCAGGTATTCTGAATTCTTTCATGTTAAATAGGAACATTCTCTCAATAGTCTTAATATTTTCTCGTAAGTCACATCTCACTTCCTCCTTAAGAACTGCATAGGCTTGTTTTAAATAGTCCAAACACCTATAAGAAATTACATATTGCTAAGAGTAGAGGTACTCTGGTTAATTCTCAAAATAGCGTGGCCAGAGGAAAAGCAAGCATTGTTAAACATGAATGCAATCTGTGCCAACACAAGTGAACCTCCCCCACGAATAAAAAAGCTAGTGCTAAAAAATAGGTCTCATTCTATAAGGATTTAACATTTCCAAATTACAGTGAAAAGAACTTGACTAACTTACCCATTTTCTTTTCTATTATGTGCTTTAAAGATATCTCACTACAAACTGATACCTGGCACAACTGAATGACATATGCAGAATGTAATATTGTAGTGGAGTACTGACGTTGATTGTTATAGCCATATTTAAGCTCTGAGTGTTAAATGTTACATCCTAATTACTTATATAGAACATTGGTCCAATAACAAAGATAGGGGGCCCGGGAGCGGGCAGGGGTCGCGGAGGAGGCCGTGCCAGGGGAGAGGGGAGAGGGGCTCGAGGAAGAGGCCTTGGCCTCCTCGGGGTGGCGCCTCCCTTTCACAGGCCGCTCTGCCCTGGCCGGCAGGAGCACGCCGGCTGGGGTCACCAGGCCGTTACGGCCCGGGCTGAGCTCAGCACCGAGCCTCCTCCGTGGGGCCTGGACGGCGCGGCCGCGAGGTGCCGGGCCCTGGCTTCAGCCCCACCCGCCGTGAAGCCGAGAACAAGAGAATTTCTCAGCCTTGTTTCACTGGGTCCGAAGTTCGAGGGCACTCACCATGCCTCCCTCGTAGACGTGTTTGGACGCCTTCATTAGATTATCACCCCAAAGCGCCCAGAAAGGGCTTACTTAGCACCTCCTGGGGGCCCTGTAACTCGTGAGGACTCTGGTTATTGCCGCGTCCTGTGCCCAAGGAGGCACCGATGTGAGGCCACTCCCCGCCTCCTCTGGGAATATTCCCTCCCCGCCTTCACGCGCCTGGACGAGGTCGGGACCGGCAGCACCCACCCGTTGCACCAGGGAGTAGAGTAAGTGGGGAACACTCTGCAACAGAGCTGACCAGAGTTGGACTCCCACCTGTGGAAGTAGCGAGCTCGCCGTCCCCGAAGGCCACTTGGAGCAGCTGGTAGACTGAGCTCCCAGCAGTGTCATGTGTTGAGCCTATAGCTGGTGGTGCCCCTCGCTGGGCAGTCCGTCTGCATTCACTATTCATACGCTGAGTGCCTGGCAGAGTGGGGATTTGAACTCGGGCTGTGTCGTTTTAGCACCTGTTGGCTCCAAGCTAATCCAGTCATGGGCGGGGCCCTAAACCTCATCATGGGAATGGAGTTAAAAGCACTAACTGGGAGCCAAGTGTACTCGGCCTCACAGGCCTGCAGGAGACAGTTGAGTCTCCTTGTCCAGCTGCCCCAAGTTGACGTCTGCCTTCCAGTCACAGTTGCCTGCTGTTAGGATCGTGTTCCTGGTCACTACCACCTTCTAGCGTCTGGGACAAGGCCATGTCGCTGTCCCACTTGTACCGGGACAGGGAAGGCCACATGGACGCGGATGAGGATGAGCAGGAGAACTTCCAGATCACCGACTGGGATCTCCAGAATGAATTCAACCCCAACCGGCAGTGCCACAGGCAGACCAAGGAAGAGGCCACCTATGGAGTGTGGGCAGAGCGAGACTCCGACGAGGAGAGGCCCGGCTTTGGTGGCAAATGGGCCCACGACCACTCGGCCCCAGTCAGCTTCATTAGCGCTGGGCTCAAGAAGGGGGCGGCCGAGGAGGCGGAGCTGGATGACGAAGAGAAGCCCGTTAAGCAGGATGAATTTCCTAAGGATTTCCGACCAAAGATGTTAAAAACGGGTGGCAATGTTAAGCCCAGCCAGAAAGGTTTTGCAGGAGAAACCAAGTCTTTCATTGATTTTGGCAGCTGGGAAAGACACACAAAAGGCATCGGACAGAAGCTCCTTCAGAAGATGGGCTACGTGCCCGGAAGAGGTCTCGGGAAGAATGCCCAAGGTATCATTATCCCAATGGAGGCCAAGCAGAGGAAGGGCAAAGGCGCGGTGGGGGCGCATGGCTCGGAGCGCACCACCCAGTCCCTGCAGGACTTCCCCGTAGTGGACTCTGAGGCAGAAGCCGAGGAGGAGTTTCAGGAGCTGAGGCAGTGGAGGAAAGCCCCCAGTGGAAGCAAGAAGCAGCCCAAGTGTTCCTACAAGACAGCAGAACAGCTGAAAGCCAAGGGCAGGATTAGCAAGAAGCTTGCGGCTCCCCGGAAGGAGCTGACTCGGGTCAAGGTCATCGACATGACAAGCCGCGAGCAGAAGGTCTACTACAGCTACAGCCAGAGCAGCCACGAGCACTGCGCGCCGGCCTCAGGCGCAGCCGCCGCCACGGGCCGGCAGGGAGGCGCAGGCGCCGGGCTTTGCGTTACCCAAGCTGGAGCACAATTTGCAGCTGATCGAGCTCACGGAGCAGGAGACCATCCGCAGCGACCGGCAACTACAGCACGAGCAGGACACGGTGGTCATCACCCTGACCCACGAGCTGGAGCAGACGGAGGGCGTCCTGGAGCGCGAGGTGCGGCTGCTGGCCAGCCTGAGCGAGGTGCTGCGGCTGCTGGAGGAGCGCGAGCGGCGCCTGCAGCCCGGCTGTGCCGACTCCCTGACCGCCGACTCCCAGGGGATCGACTCCCTGAAGCAGCACGAGGCCAAGCAGCTCTACACCTTTGGCCGCATCGTCATCTACATTGACCAGGGCGTGGTGTTCGTCCAGGGCGAGAAAACCTGGGTGCCCACCTCCCTGCAGAGCCTGATCATCGACATGGCCAAGTAGGCCGTGTACCTGCCTGCCTGCCTGCCAGCCAGGGAGGGACGTGAGAATCAACAGTACTTCATTGAGCCCGGCGCACTGCGGCCCCCACCCAGCAGGCGCTCAGCAAGCACCACACCCCTCACAGCGCGCTCAGCTCCGGGTGGGTGGCTCCTGGTGTTCCTGATGATCTCGAGGTCCTCACAGACCTGGTAGTCTGGTTCTTCCCGAAACACCCAAGCGTCTGGAGGAGCTGTGTTAGCTTCTGCACAGGAAACCAGTGGATGGAGGTGTCGTTAAATATATCCATGTACCTTGGGGTCTGAGGGAATGCCAGCTCCTCCAGGCCTTTCAGAATCTGGATCGAGTCTCAGAAGTAGCCCTGACCTCGCTACACAGTAAGGAGTTCAGGTACTCTGTGCACTGAGTCAGAGTCCCCAAGGGCAGTGTGTAAGTTGAACCTTATGCTGAGAATAGAGGAAAGCAAATATCATAGCTTGCAGGACCACCGCCCTTGTGGGAGCCTGTGGTACCGTCAGCCCCTCCGGAGCTCCACACTAGTGGACGCTTAGCCCCTCCACTCAGGCACACCTTTGCAATGTACGGGTAGTGTTTGTGCAGGATCCCTGTCAACAACCTAGAAACCAAAACGTTTTAAAACGCAAAAAAACAAACAAAAAACAAAGAGCAGCTGAAAGTTTATCTCATTCAGTGTTCAGAGATAAAAGGGTTAACCATTCTTTCCATTATTTTCTGCAGGAAGTCCTTCTTTGTCATATTGAAATCTGATGGTTACTGAATTCTGGCATTTTTTCCAAGCTACTGTATGAAAAGGATGCTGAAGGCCATCACCATAGAGCACATTGCCACATAAGGACTCTTCGTTCGCCAATTCTGGTGCACTTCCAAAATATACCCAACAACCCGGTGTTATTTCTGTCCAGGAGGCTTGGTGCCAAGAATCATATATAAGCATAGGTACACATAAGCAGCAAGATGACAGTCAACAGACTCTGAAAATTGAAAATGGCAGACACAGTGAGGCCCACGAAGCCCCAGCCACATCACCCTTCCGGGCCGAGCCGAAGAGGTGTGCACACCCAGCTCACCTTTCTCACTCTTTCCCACAGTCTGGTAGGGCTTGTCAGGGTTCTGCCTCCTGAGACACAGAGCTCCAGAGACATGTTTGTAACTTGAGCTTACCATTAAGACTCTTCCTTTGGACGGGAAGAGAGCCACATGCCACTAGGGACTCAGCATGAGAAAAATGCGATCCTCCCCTGATATTTCCCTAGCTAGGCACTCGAAGACACCAACATAGCAAGTGCAGCGCATATAGTGCCACGAACCCATGTATCTGCACCTGGCACAGGGAGGCCTTAGCCACTGGCCGGAAGCCCAGGGCCCTCCATGATGCTCAGCACAATGGGAACTTTTCAGTCCTTACTCTTTCATTCCTGACCCCTCCCCTTCCCACGTTTTAAGACTTTCATAAAGTAACATTAATATTTCTTAACAGTTAACATGTACATAGTAGGAAATCAAAAAACCCAAGAAGCAAAAAGTGAAAGTCATCCATGATCACAAGCAACTTACCTTTTGGTGTGTCCTAGATCCACTTGTGCATTTATACAACTAAGCATCCATTTTTATATAATTAAGATCATACAGTTATATATCACACTTTTTCACACAGCATGAATATTTACCATTTCAAAGTCCCAAAGCTTTGTATTTTGATAACTAAGAATACACACTAACACAATCTGGAAGGAAACAAATGTAATCCTGCCTTTCTTGGTAGCAAAAATTTCAGAAGAGACAAAAGTGGCCACAGGCCTTTAGCTAAAGATATTGGCAGAGTTATGACGAAAATACTATATTCCTTTAATGTTCAAGGAAAAAATGAGATAGTTACACAGTACACAAACTATAATGCTTCTAAGAGAATTCATTATCTGATATACGCTATTAAAGTATCAGCAAGGAAATATGTTTCCATTGAATTACTTAGCAGTGTACTCCTATAGTACAGCCAAGAGAAGCACACACATTGATGGCTACCATCAAAATATAAATATGAGCACATCCACACCCATCTCTCCCGCTAGACTTCCTTCTGCCATTCTGCTGCCAATCTAAGGAACAAGTTCTGACATACATTTTTCAGTGATAGTTTAACAATTCCACATCCAAAATGCCTTTTTTTAGATCAATTATAACAAAGACATTTACAAATTGGTCAGTTCATCTACGTTTTATCATACCTTGCCATCTCAGGACGTCTAAAACGCATCATACTGTGTCATGCTCAGATCGAACCCACGTTGCCTGTGTCCTGCACTGGCAGCAGATTCTTTACCATTAGCACCACCTGGGAAACCCTGTAAAAAGCCTAAAGAGTGAAAATGTTAGTCGCTCAGTTATGTCCAACTCTTTGCGACCCCATGGACTGTAGTCCATAAGATTCCTCCGCTTGCCATGGGTCTTCTAGGCAAGAACACTTGGAGTGGGTTGCCATTCCCATTTCCAAGTATCTTCCTGAGCAGAGATCGAACCTAGGTCTCCTGCACTGTGGACAGGAAAGCCCCTAAGAAGCAAAGATATCGCAAAATAATGAATCTTGTCCACAATAAAGGTAGGTACTTCTCAGCAACGCACATACAGACCTGTATTATAACCTAAAACCGTCGTCTAGACATGGAGCCCTTCCCTTCACCCTTCCTCTTACCCCTCCCCCAGCATTTCAGTGACTGGAGTCTAGGACTACATCTAGCTCCAAGAGTTAGATTAACAGACACTCCTAGAAGACACAGCCCTTCCTAAAAGCCAGCAAAAGAACATATTCAGGGATTTTATTTATTTTTTTAACTTCATGCCTCAGGCTTGTTTTCTTAGTTATTTATTATTTTTATCCATCTTTATCCTTTGGCCTATGTGGGCCTCCCATTGCAGTGGCCTCTCTCGTGGCAGAGCACCAGTCCTGGGCACATGCACTCCAGAGCGCTGGCTCGTAATTGGACACATCGGTCCAGCCGCTCTGCGGCACGTGGGATCTTCCTGGGCCAGGTGCCCCTTGCGTTGCAAGGTCGACTGTTTTACCCACTGGACCACCAGGGAAGCCCTAGGGATTATTTCTCTATTTCTACTTTTAATATATTCTGGGCCTTAGGACTTGCTTATTCTTTAATACACAGCAATATTAACTAGAATGCACAGATAGAACAAGGCTTAGATAATCTGAGCCTGTCTGAAGGCTGACAGGCACAGAATCCTTCTTTCTGTACTTCCTTCCTTGTCTCCTCCCCCTTCCCCAACCCTCCACAGAACAGCCAGCTTAGTCTCAAGTTTAATAAGTCCACTCCCCAAATACAACCATTCCCATGAACAGAAAAAAATATTTAGAAGGTGCCACTTTAACTCTCTACTTTCAATACTTGCATACTTCTACACATCAAGAAAGACTAGACATTTCAAATAAGGATTTAAGTGTGTCCACTACACACACACATTTCCTGACCTCTAGAGAGTGAAAGGGGTTCATAGGCAGAACTGGCAAGGGTAGTGGGTCCCAAGGACAAGGAGGAAAAGAGAAAGGACAAAGAGAACTAAAGGCAAAGATCTTCAATGTTGAAACTGAAAACTTCTTGTCTTCTGTGACTGGGCATTCACATTAGAATGTCTCACCTAGCCATGAGGCCTGGAGACTCTCCTAGCTAATCTCATGTTAATGTTGAGGGTGTGGTCCCAGAGGGCCTTTACAACCTTTAAGATATTCTTTTGACTTATTGTTTTGGTAACTGACTGGAAGATACAAACTGTCATGCTTAAACTGGGAAAGGGAGGATACTCTTCTACCCCACTTCCAGTGTCTATGCTGGAAGTTTTCCCCTATCCTTTCTTACTTTAATTAACTTTTCACTGCATGAAGCTCTGAGTGACCACTGCCGAGTCTTTTAATCCCAATGTGAATTCCTCGCCACTGGAGATTAAGAATCCAACACCGTTCACGGTGACCTACCGTCATCTATCACCTATCAATAGCATGGCGTTCGACAGACCAGGGTTCCTTCCTTGGAAAGGCTCTTTTCTCATCCTTCCACAATACTGCCTTCTCCTACTCTATACTTTGCCAGCAACTTCTTTTGTTTCCTTTGTTAAGTGTTAGTTACTTAGTCATGTCAGACTCTTTGCAATCCCATGGACTGTATAGTCTGCTAAGAATACAGGAGTGGGCTGCCATTCCCTTCCCCAGGGGCTTTTAAGATCAACTAAATGTAATGATCCTTAGCATTCTGACCTAGTGTCAGTCTCTCCAGGTTCCCTGAGGCAATGTCATCCACTCAAGATATTGGTTACCACTGAGATGTAGTTCTTGATCATTTTAGTTCGCTTGTCCTGAAATTAGAATTTGTTGATGGTTACTTACACTCAATTTCCTTTTAGACAAAAGTTTTATTTAAAATATTTTAAAAATCAATTTAAGAAATACCCTTGGTTAGAGAAATAGTGTCAAGGAGTTTAAAATGAAAAGGAGTAGCTTCTAATATCATCTTTCCCTACTCTAAACACCCCCAACTCCTCCCAGGAGGGAACCTGTTTAGCTACACTTTTCTGATTACCTGGTTAGGTGTAGTAACATGCTTATATCCCTACTTCTTGACTAATCAATTTAAAACATTATCTAGGGCTTCCCTGGTGGTCCAGTGGGTAAAGAGTCTGCTTTGCAGAGCAAGGGGTGCCGGTTAGATCCCTGGCATGGAAATATCCCACATGCCACGGAGCGGCTGGACCGGTGTATTCCACGCCAGTGCTCTGGAGCGCATGCACCCAGAGCCGGTGCTCTGCTACAGGAGAGGCCACTGCAATGGCCAAAGAACAAAGATGGATGAAAATAAATAAATGAAAGACCAATAAAAGAGGCCAACAATTTTTTAAAAACCATTATCTATTGATTTTTTCCAATGATAGTAAAGGGTATTATAGCTCAACACCCTCCTGCCCCTGCTCATCTCTTTCAATATAGCGCTAGTATAAAAATTGTTTTTTGGTTAAACTATGCATGTGCCATACAGAGCAGTATGTAGGGGACTTATATATAATATGTAGGTATATTTCTGTAAATAACAAATATATTTGTTTCTGCGTATATATATTATTCTATTTCTTCGTTTTGTTTTTGTTTTCTAATGTTCCACGTCTTGATCGTCCACTAAGGACATTAGTATCCTTGCTGTTAACTTTCTTCAACATCACAAATCATCTATAGTTTCATTTGTACATTGGCAATGTTAATAAATAGACATCCTATTATGCATGCATTTTACTTTATCATAATCAAATCCTTGTATCTTTGTAGGAGGTTTCTAAAAGCTAATAATAAGCTGTCTTTACACTATAATCATTGAACAACTACCACTGATTGCGGAATTAAGTCTATATACTATGATTATATTCTTTTCTTGTGTAGATTTGTTTTCTTTTGGCTGCACCATACCACATGTGGGGGCCTTAGTTCCCTGCCAAACGTCACCCTTGTGTCCCCTGCACTGGAAGCATGGAAGTCTTACCCACTGTACCACGAGGGAAGTCCCTCTTGTACAGACTTCCATTCTTGGAGTTTGAGTGCCTCCACCCTCTCAGTATCTGCCCTGTCCCTCTATTCTGGCGGCCAATCCACCACCAGAGTCAGCTATTTGTCCTTTCCCCTCAGAGACCTCCTTCCAGGAGTCCTCCGCTCTCCTGCTCTGACCTGCACTCATGTAGCCTTCCAGATCAGATGCTCCACTACCATCCCAGGACTCCCCTCTCTGTTTTCCTTGTGTGTAGCCACTCTTTTCTGGATGAAGATTTCTAATTTTAAAAAAGTATAACACACTTGTTAAAACACGCATGTAGATATATAAAAATCTCTCCTCATTCTCCTCCAACCCTGCAGGGGAGGGAATCTAAGTTAGCAGTGTGGTGGGTACCCTTCTATGCTTTCATCTCTCCTCCAGTACATATATGCAAGCATGTCAACACATACATGCTTCTTTTTGTTCTTTCAAAAACCAATCATATTGCACAACTTACTCGGCAACCGGCTTTTCCCACCCCTGATTTAATGGTTTATCATAAATGTTTCTGCACCTCAGTACAGATTGATATAACTTTTTTAATAATCTGCTTGTGGTTCCACAGTGTGGATATACCTTATTTATCTACCTGTTTCCTCAAATGAATAGTCTGTTTTCAGGTTTTATGTCACTGCAAATCAATATGCTTATGAGTGAATCCTTACATTTGGTACATATTGGTGCTTTTATTTTCGTAGGACAGATTTCTAAAATTGGCATTATTGGATCAAAGGACAAGCATATAACACTTTGTCAGAATATAACATATACCAAAAAGTGCAGAATTCTCACAAATAAAACACTGTATAACCAGAACTCAGATCAAGAAACAGAATATAGCCAGCCCCTGAGAAGTGCACCTTATACATGCTTTGGGTCAATGCTCCACTCCCAAGGGCACACTCTATCCTGACTGCTGAGAGCATGCATATTTTTTATTTGAAGATACTATGACATTCTTCTCCCCAAGGGTTGTAGAAATTCACATTCTCATAAGTAATGCAAAAAGGTATCAGCGGTTCCTAACATTTGAAATGACTTTTTACAATATTTTGCTTTACCAGAAAATGGTTATCTTGGTGCTATCCTAATTTCCATTTTCCTGTCTAACCACTGAGGGTGAGCACTATGGCATACATTCCTTATGTGCAGATGAGAAAACTAAGGCTCAGAGCAGAACACTGACGCTGCCCAAGTCAGTTTAATACCTGCTTCATTTCTGTGGCTAGCACAGTGCTGTGGGACTCAGCAAGATCACAGACCCCTCCCGTATTAGCCAAGTTCCCTTAGTGAACCTTATTTACACTCTAAAGGAAAGCAGGAACGGGACACACGCACACCCCATCTGACTCTGCTGGGCTGGGAAAAGAATACTGTTCTGCTCCTACAAACCTGGGATTCTGTAGCCTTCGCGCAAAGACTCGATCTGATAGGGACAGAGTAATGGGCAAAGGAGGTGATTGAATAGCTCATCCCACTAGGGGATTGTAAGAGAAAAGCTTGTAAGTTAACGACTGCTCATGAACTTTGCTTAACCACAAAACCAAGCAGACTTGCTTAGAACTAACCCATGGAACAGAAATATGAGACATGCCCCCCCTCCCCCGACAAATAAAACAATGGTGGAATGAGACCCGCATCCTGCTCAGTGAGCTCCATCAGATAATGACTCCTAGGCCATGCTCCTCTGTGCATGCTACAAACAAAAATATAAGGAAAAGATAATATTATAGTGAAACCTGGGTGAGTTCCCACATTTAGTATATGTTGCTGCCTTTTTGCTCATTTCCACTGCACTCTGATATTCCTAGTTTGACCATGAAGGGACAAGAAAACTCCCCACTGGACGTGGGGGAGGAGCTGGCGAGGGAGGCAGGTCTTCCCCCGCCCCACTTTTCCTTTGATTATAAAACTGTCGCCCAGGAAGTTCTCAGGGTGCGGCACTCCCGCTGTCCACCCTCTTATAAGCCTCACAAGCAGCCTATTCGAATAAATCACTTCTTATCTCTCACATTTCCTCTTGCTGAATTATTTCTGCATTAAAACATAAAGAACCAGCCTGGGGCCCCCACATCCCAATCCCATATGCATTTCTTCTGGCTGGCCTGTGGAGGTCGGCGACTCCTGCAGCCTGGGTGAGAAAACAATCAAGCCATCACACATGACACACATCTCTACTGAGGGCCTAAGGCTGCAGGGCCAAGTGGAAAGATCTGTGGGCTGAAAGTCGGCGGTTCGGGGGACATTGCTTGCCCTCTCAGAGCCCGTCTTCTCCTCCTAAGAAGGGGTTGGAGGTGCCAGATGCCCACCCACCCTGAGAAGGGGGCAGCCTTCTAGGAGTGGCAGTGCAGCCTCAAGGGGACAAACGATTGTCCTTGCACATCTGAAACAGTCACAACTTTAGGCAGGAGCATCCACGCCCAAATGGAGGTTTATGCATGGTGATGGAGAATGAAGATCACTTAGAGGAGGTGGGACAAGAGCCGAGCCCTGAAAAGAGGGACAGCTGGGCCGTGGTGGCTTAAGGCAGGGTGGGGCGTCATCCGGGGAGAGCTGGAAAAGAGGGTGGGTCAGTCTTAACCGAGGGCCCGGAGAGAAAAAAGAGAAGAGTAACCAGCTAAAGAAGATACTGAAGGAAGCAATAATGGAGACATGAAGTTAGAAAGAAGGGCTGAGGCCACTGGAGAGCTCACAAAGGACCTCAGGCCTTGGTGAGGAGTGGACACTTGACCTGCCCATGAGGCAACAGGTAAAATACAGGGTGTTTTAGTTTTCTAAGTCAAATTGTAACAAATCACCACATACTTGATGGCTGCAGAAACAAAATCTTACCAGATACAAATATATCATTTTACAGTTCAGTAGGTTAAAAGTCTGACAAGGGCTTCACTCGGCTTAAAAGTAAGGTGTTGGCAAGACTGCCTTCCTTTCTGGGGACTCCGGGGGAGAATCCTTACCTTTCCCAGCTTCTGGGTTCCCTGGCTTGTGGCCCTTTATCAGCTTCAAAGCTAGCAAAGGCGAACAGACTCCTTCTCAGAGCACATCACTCTGAACTTTTCTTCTGGCTTTCCTTTATAAAGGAGGCTTGTGATTGCATTGGTCCCATCTGGATAACCAGGCCACACCCCATTTTAAGATCATCTGATTATGCATTAATTCCATCTGGAACCTTAATTTCTCTTTGCCAGGTAAAGTAAGAGGTTCCAGGGATTAGAATGATTAGGATGTTGTTATGGAAATTAAAGGGGCTTCACAGGTGGCTTCGTGGTAAAGAATCCACCTGCCAATACAGGAGAGGCAGTAGACAGGGGTTCCATCCCTGGGTCAGTCGATTCCCTGGAGAAGGAAATGGCAACCCAGTCCAGTATTCTTCCTGCAGAATTCCGTTGGCAGAGGAGCCTGACAGGCTATAGTCCATGGGGGTGCAAAGAGTCAGGCAGGAGCGCAGGTGCACTCACTCATGGGTATCTCTCACCCATCCCCTTCCCCCTTCCTCCCTCTCATGTGACCTTACAGCAAGAAGGTGGCCATCTGTCAGTCAAGAAGAGGGCCTCATTAAGAATTGAATTTGCCAGCACCTTGATCTTGGACTTCCAAACTCTAGAACTATGAGAAAATAAATTTCCGTTGTTCAAGCAAAAACAAACAAACATGTAGTCATTCATGGAAATTAAAATGGAGGAAGTCTCGTTCAAGCTTCAGAAACAGGAGAGCAGACCTCTGATCTTGCTTCTGACCCCCCGAGACGCTGCCTGGATTTTGTTCCTGCCCATAAGCACAGCTAGTCAGGCAGCATTTTAGATAAGAAAGGGAGTACGAAAGGGGTCTTGGAATTTTTGAGTCCCAGGATGTCATAGCAAACACCCTTTCAACAATACAAGACAAACATCACCGAAAGGTCAATACCAAAATCAGACTGAGTATATTGTTCGCAGCTGAAAATGGAGACATTCTATACAGTCAACAAGACCTGGAGCTGACTGCGGCTCAGATCATGAGCTCCTAATTGCAAAATTTAGACTTAAATTGAATAAAGTAGGGAAAACCACTGGGCTTCTCAACTCAAAGGGAAAGAATATGCCTGCCAGTGCAGATGTGGGTTTGATCCCTGGGTTGAGAAGATCCCCTGGAGAAGGAAATGGCAACCCATTCCAGTTACGCTTGCTTAGAAAATTCCATGAACAGGGGAACCCAAGGTGCTACAATCCATGGGGTCACCAAAATGTTTGGCACAACTTAGTGACTAAACAACAGCAACAAAGGGAAACCACTAGGCCATTTAGGTATGACCTAAATCAAACCTCTTATGATTATACAGTGGAGGTGACAAATAGATTCAAGGCATTAGATCTGATAGAGTGCCTGAAGGACTATGGATGGATGTGTAACATTGCGCAGGAGACAGTGACTAAAACCAACCCTAAGAAAAAGAAATGTAAGAGGCAAAGTGGTTATCTGAGGAGGCTTTACAAATAACTGAGGAAAAAAGAGAAGCAAAAGGCAAGAGAGAAAGATGCAGATACACTCAACTCAATGCAGAATTCCAGAGAATAGCAAGGAGAGATAAGAAGGCCTTCTTAAATGAATGATGCAAAGAAATAGAGGAAAACAACAGAATGGGAAAGATTAGAGATCTAAGAAAACTGAAGATATCAAGGAAACATTTCATACAAAGATGAGAACAATAAAGAACAGAAATGACAATGACTTAACAGAAGCAGAAGAGATTAAGAAGAAGTGACAAGAATACACAGAAGAACTATACAAAAAAGGACTTAATGGCCCAGATAACCATGATGGTGTGGTCACTCACCTAGAGCCAGACATCCTAGAGTATGAGGTCAAGTGGGCCTTAGAAGCATTACTATGACAAAGCTAGTGGAGGTGATAGAATGCCAGCTGAGTTATTTTAAATCCTAAAAGATGATGCTGTTAAAGTGTTGCACTCAGTATTCTAGCACCTTCTCTTCTTCCATAATAGGAAGTATGATAGCTCAGGAGTAAGGTAACCTATGTATGTAATGAGCACCTAAACGTGAAGGGACACTCAGAGGGCTAGAGCACAGCCCGCACCCTTTGCTGACCCATTTGTCCAGATCTGGAGCCTAGTTCAATGGTCCCTATTTAAAAGATGACTGTTTCAACCAAGAAGAATCTCCTTGTTGATTAGGAGCAGATATTTCCAGAGGAACTGGCATTCCTGTTCATCTCCTAGTATCACAGCCATTCCTTCCTCTCTGCAGCCCCAGGACTGATTGTCCTTCCCTTTCCCTGGTTCATCTCCACTTCTAGTCCAGAGCAGAGGAATTCCCCCCAGAGGGCATCAGCCACATCACCAAACATTGACTGAGAACTGCCTGGTATTCAGCACTGTTCTCAGGACTGGGGATCCACAACTCTGTTCCTGCGCTCACAGAGCAGGCATTCCTGGCTTTTACATCTTCCATTTCCTTGTGTGAATCAACCACTCACAAACCTTTTTTTTTTTTAATTATTTACTTATTTATATATTTTGGTAGTTCTGGGTTTTCACTGCTACTGCATGCTCTTCTCTAATTGCAGGGAGTGGGGCTACTCTCTCATTGAGGTGAGCAGGCTTCTTGTTGCAGTGACTTCTCTTGTTGTGGAACTCGGGCTCTAGGGCACACGGGCTTCTGTAGTTATGGCACATGGGCTCAGTAGCTGCAGCTCCGAGGCTCTAGAGCACAGGGTTCATAGTTGTGGCTCATGGGCTTAGTTGCTCTGCGGCATGTGGGATCTTCCTGGATCAGGGACCAAACCCACATCTCCTGCACTGGCAGGCAAGCCCTTTACTACTGAGCCACCAGGGAAACCCTCAACCACTCACAAATCTCTTTTTTTTTTTTTTCACTTTAGATTTTTTAATGTTTCATACAGGAATTATGGTGCATTAAGGAACCCACCCCTCCAACCGCCCTAGGAGGGCCCCTGCCCTCCCACCCCATTTGAAGGCGCCAGGGTTCAGAGTGGAGGAAGGTAAGGTATAACCACCCATCTGGGGATTGACCCCAGAGACTGTCCCTGCCCTGCGTCACTTTCCCCAGAGGTTAGGGGGTAATGCCTGCGCACAGCCCCTCACGTGCCCCTGTCCCTGCTTGTGCACATATACACATAATGGCTCCTCGCTGAGTTGGTCAGTTCCTGGCAGGGCCCCTACTCAACAGCACCGAGTGGGGTGGGGGCAGGAGGGCTGGGCTAGGGAGACCCTGAGAAGGAAGCCCCAGCTCTGGGACTGCAGGAGGGAAAGAGTGGGGTCCCCACCTCATCCATCTCCCAGAGAGTCTCCAGTAGTCCCCAGGTCCCCCTGTGGATGGGGATGGCAGGTGGGGGTAGGAAAGCGAGTGGTTGAGGCATGCTTTCCCTTAGCCGACCCCAGGGTCTGGTGATGGTCAGGGTTTTGAATAGGGGGGTGTGTCCCTGCCATGGAAAGGCTGGGAGCAGGGCTTCATTGCACAAAATACTGTGGGAGGGCCACACGCAGTGGGTGGGGCCCAGCCAGTCTGTATACAGAGATATTGCATTTAAAAAATGAAAACCTCATTTAAAACATTTAAAAAACAACAATGAATGAAACAAACAGAAAGGACCCACACAACACGAGGCAGGTGGGACAAGTAGGAAAGCAGAAAGGGGAGCCTCAGACCCAAGGCATCACCATATCTTGTCTGAGTGGAGATCCCCAGCCTGGCTAGCTCCAGACCCCTAGCTGGCCATGGGGTAGTGGTCCTGGGGAAGGGTATGATGGGGAGGGGTCTAGGCCTGGCCTCGGTGTAGGAGGCTGGCATGGCCACGCTGTCCACCGGCAACTACCAAGACAGAAAGAGAGAGACACAGACAGACAGACAGACCAGGCGAAGGAGCGATGAGAGCTTTGTTAGCACCCAGCAGACAGGCCAACAATGGGTGGGCCAACAGGTCAATGGTTGGGTGTTCAGACAGGTGGCAAGGGACATGTGGGCATGGAGCATGAGTCAGGTAGGCAGGCAGGCAGCAAGCAGGGAGGATGCAGTTGGGGGCTGCCCTCTGAGGGGTGTGGCATCCCTCCAGCTGCTGCCTGCTGGGGCCTCGGTCTGTGGCTTAGAACTCGGTGTCCACCACTGGGTAAGCTGGCCTGCCTGAGTCAGGCATTGATGAAGATCGAATGTTGGCCTCCTTTTGTAGCTGGATCTCCTTTAGTGCAAATATGGAAGTAGTGTCAGGAAGTTTGTGGATCCGCTCCCCCAGACTGAGGAAGAATTGATGTTTCATGGCGTCCTCTGCAGAGATCTGATTGCGACCTTCAAACTGCAGCAGCTTGGTGAGGAGGTCAGCCCCGTCGCTGTCAATTCTACGTGGTGCATGGCTCAAAAGGGCCTCGGCTCGGTACTTGGGGTAGTTGTATGTCTTGAACTCTTCATTGGACAGGATGCCTGGCCACGTCTCCTCACTTGGGGTTGCCAAGATGCAGAAGATGAAGTGCAGCTGCTCCTCCACCGTGGAGCCCGGGAAGAGGGGCCGGCCCGTGGCAATCTCATAGAAGATGCAGCCTACACCCCACATGTCAATCTGAGTGGAGTAGTCCGTGGAGCCGAGCAGGATGTCAGTGGGCCGGTACCACAGTGTTACCACCTCATTGGAGTAGGTCTTCATTGGAATTGACTTGGCCCGGGCCAGGCCGAAATCGGCCAGCTTGAGCTCTCCTCTCTCATTGATGAGCAGGTTCTGGGTCTTGAGGTCACGGTGTAGCACCTTCTGCCGGTGGCAGTAGGCCAGGCCACGGAGCAACTGGAACAGGAACAGTTTCACGTTGTGCATGTTGATGATGTTCCCACAGTCATCCAGGTACTGCTTCAGGTCCTTGTCCAGGTACTCAAAGACAAGGGTGAGGGACTTCTCCGTGTGAATAATGTCGTGCAGTGTGAAGATGCTGGCATGTCTGAGGTCCTTGAGCAAGGACACTTCCCGGATGGCGGTGCAGGGTGCCCCTTCTTCGTGTTCTAGTCTGATCTCCTTGAGTGACACAAGGTTGTCTGTGAGCTTGCTTTTGCCTTTGTAGACAGTGGCATAGGTACCCTCTCCTAGCTTGTCCAGCTTGATGTAGGTCTCCAGTTTCCCAAAACCGGTCTCAGACAAGCTGACACGGCGGAGGCGGCAGCTGAGAGGCTTGTCAAAGATGGGGCTGTTGAGGGTCAGTTTCTCGAGGTAGCCCTCTGGCAGCCGGATGTCGGCAGGTAGTGATAGGCGCTTGTTGATGTCCTCAGTGGAGAACTTGCGTGGAGGATGGTTGCGCATGCACAGCCTCACTGGTGACTGCAGTTCATCTGAGGATGTGGCTGAAGCCTGGTCACTCTCCCCGTCAGACCCCATCTTCAAGTCCTCGTGTACAATCTCTGCTGCAGAGCTGAGTGGGCCTCGTACAGAGCGAGGTTCCCCAGGGGCCACACGTGTGGGAGCCTCTCCAAGGTCACTGCCTCCACTGCCGCCACTCTCATCCAGGCCTACCTGTTCGGGGGCACCATTGGTCTTATCTACACCTCGGCCTCCTCGGAGTGTCATTGACAGCTGCCATTTGATCTTCTTCATCCGATCCATGGCGACCTGCGGGGGCGCGCGAGCAATTTCAGTGCCACTGGGTCTGCGCAGCGGCGCCTGGGGCGGCGGCCCGGGCTGAGGCCGCGCGACCTCCTTCTCCTCCAGCTCACCGCAGACACACGTCCCAGTAGTCTTCAGACATGGCTGCTGGGCCCGGGCCGCCGCCGGCTGAGGAGGAGGCGGCGGCTGAGGTGGAGGCGGCGTCCCGCTCAGCCGGCCATGAGCTTGGCCGCTGTGGCCGATGCCCCCGGGCTCGCTGGCGCCGGCTGGAATCTGAGAGCACATGGCGCCTCGCGGTTCAGAGCTGAGTGCTCGCGGAAACGCCGCAGATCCCACTCACAAATCTTGACTTTCAGCTGGAACCTGACCCTATTCCTGCCAACGACATCATGATCTAAAGACCTTCCCAACTCTACCACCTAATCCCATCACACTGGGATCAGGGTTTCAACATATGAATTTGCAGGGAGTGGAGCACAATCGGAGGAGACTAACATTTAAGTCACTAGGCTTGGAGTAAAGCAGAGGAGCCTAGACAGAGGAGTCTGGTGGCTTACAGTCCGTGGGGTTGCAAGGAATTGCACACGACTGAGCCCACAGAGCAGACTGCCTCCCATAACGTACATGGCCTTCAGCCAATTGGTTGAAGGCCTTAAAAGAAAGAACTAAGATCCCTCAGGAAGAAGGAATTCTGTTTCCAGACACCCTTGAATTCAAAACTGCAATGTCAACTCTTGTGGGAACTTCTAGTCCACCTGCCTTTCCGCCAGAATTGGGACATACCCGAGCATCTCAATCTGTCTCCCTCTCTGTATACATCACTCTGGAGAACTCTAACACGGTGCCTGAGATGGAATGTGAGCCTGGTTTAGACTCCCAAGCCCTGGAGTTTAATCACGACCCCATTCTGTCTTGGAGCTGTTGATAGTGCTTACTGGCTATCAACAGGAAATGTCATTCAGGACCTGACTGAGCAACTGGGAATATAAAGTCCAGAGATTCTCATGGCCTTGCCTGGTGAGGGGCACCCTGAGGACTATGCCCCATCTCTTACTGATTACACATCAGCGCTGGCTTTCCTTGATGGCAGAAATTAATGTCCCAGCCATTCAAGCTTGAACTACCTACCTAGGGCCCTTGACACCTCTGCTTTACTTTAGATGCAGACCTGATTTTTCCCCCCATTTTTTGGCTGTGCCCCACAGCTTGAAGGATCTTAGTTTCCCAGCAAGAGATCAAAACTGTGGCCTTGCAGCAGAAACTTGGGGTCTTAACCATTGGACTGCCAAGAGAAGTCCCCCAGACCTTAAACAATTCGTTATTTCTGCATATAAAGTAGCCAGCTTACCAATTTGTTTCCTTTTCACTGAAATTTGAAAAATTGTGCACCACTTATGTGAGCAGTATAAACTGGAAAGATCAGGTGTCTCTATAAGAAACTATAGGATCTAAATGTGTCTGTGTGTCTGTGTGATGTGCACAATCAGAATAATTTTGTGTGGGTTATGGTATAACTTCCTTCATCTGCACAGTGTCGACGATGCTTTGAAGCATCTGCGAACCCATCCATTCATTTATTAATTCAGTGTACTCCCGAAGCCTGGGTTGGAGGGGAAGTGAGGAACGGTAGAGCTGAGACCCAAAAGCTCTTTACTGTCTTAGCCATTTGTCATTACATCCAAGGTACTATGAACCTAGTAACATTCTTCATTCGAGTCAAAGATATTGGCATTTTTTAATACAAACAGCTCACATCAGTATCAAAAAAACAAACAAAAAATGGACAGAAGATCTAAACATTTCTTTAAAAAGACATACAGATGGCCAACGGGCACATGAAAAGATGTTCAATATTGCTAATTATTAGAGAAATGCAAATCAAAACCACAATGAGGTGATCACCTCACACCAGTCAGAATGTCCACCATCAAAAAGTCTACAACTAATAAATGCCAGAGAGGGTGTGGAAGAAAGGGAACCCTCCTACACTCCTGGTGGGAATGTAAATTGGTGCCGCCAGTATGGAAAACAGTATAAATATTCCTTAAAAGGCTAAAAATAGAGCTACCATATGATCCAGCATTTCCACTTCTGGGCATATATCCAGAAACGATGAAAATCTAATTTGAAAAGAGACATGCACCACAATGTTTACAGAAGCACTATTTACAATAGCCAAGACTTGAAAACAACCCCGGTGTCCTTTGACAGATGACTGGTTTAAGAAGATACATGGTATCATTACATGATGGAATATTACTTGGACATTAAAAAGGATGAAATACTGTCATTGGAGCAACAGTGATGGACCTAAAGGTAGTCATACTAAGTGAAGTAAGTCAGAAAGAAAAAGACAGACAGTATATGATATCACCCATATGTGGAATCTAACAAGTATTCAAATGAATACAAATGAACCTCCATATAAAACAGAAACAGACACACGGACAGAAAACAAACTTATGGTTACCAAAGGGGAGTGAGGAGGAGGGGGAGGAATAAATTAGGAGTTTGTGATTAACAGGTACAAATTACTATACATATAATCGATAAACACCAAGGATTTTCTATATACTTCAGGGAACTGTATTCAATATCTTATAATAACCTATAATGGAAAACAATCTGAATAAAAACTATATATATATATATATAACTGAATCACTTTGCTGTATACTATACCTGAACATGATATTGTAAATCAGCTATTCTTTAGTTTTAAAAGAAGATCCTGACATGTTTTTAGGGCAGACTAACTGAAAAAAATGTCTTTAACCATTAACTCCACAGACTCTCTATGATGACTCACTGTGGCACCTTCACCTTTCTGTTCTTGACGTGTGATTTTCATAGATGTATTGCCTATGAGTCCACATGTTGGCATCACCCAGATCTGGGTTTGGATCCTAGCCATACCACTCATGTGCTGTGTAACCTTTTTGGGGAGGGTTGCAGGTTGGGGACGGAGGGTGTTGGGCGGGTCACTTCTATTGGTCTTTCATTTATTCATTTTCATCCATCTTTGTTCTTTGGCCCGTGTGGGCCTCCCATCGCTGTGACCTCTGTTGTCGCAGAGCACCGGCTCTGGGCGCATGCACCCCAGAGCTCCCGCTCGGCAATTGGACACACCAGTCCAGCCACTCCGCGGTTCGTGGGATCTTCCCAGGCCAGGGATCGAACCGGGCCCTTACACTGCAAGGCGGTGTCCCTACCCACTGGACCACCGGGGAAGCCCATGCTGTGTAACCTTGACTCAACCTCTCTCAGCCTCCCTTTCCTCATCTGTAATACTAATCTGAGAGAGATAACAGTTCTGTACCTAGCTAGTGGGCCTGTTGGAAAATTGAGTGAGATGATATATACCTTGCAGAAATCCTAAAGATGCTCATTGTGTTCAGTCATGTCTGACTCTTTGACATCCCATGGACTGTAACCCGCCAAGCTCCTCTGTCCAGGGGATTTCCCAGGCAAGAATACTAGAGTGGGTTGCCATTTCCTCCTCCAGAGGATCTTCCCAACCCAGGGACCAAATCTACATCTTCTGTGTCTCCTGTACTGCTGAGCAGATTCTTTACCACTAGCACCACTTGGGAAGCCCAAAAGACTAAGTATATATTTAATGATATTTTATTTCATATCTATTTAATAAATGCTCCATAGTACTATTTTCATCATTGGTACCTTTTCCCTATTCTCTGTTTAGCCTCCATATCGTTCAAGATAGGGCTTAAGGGCTTCCCTGGTGGTCCAGGGAAGTGGGTAAGGACACACAGCATTGCAGTGCAAGGGGCTCCGGTTCAATCCCTGGCCTGGCAAGATCCCACATGCCGCGGAGCGGCTGTACCGATGTGTCTGACTACTGAGCCAGCACTCTGGAGCGCATGCACCCAGAGCTGGTGCTCTGTAGCGACAGAGGCCACTGCGATGGGAGGCCCACACAGGCCAAAGAACAAAGATAAATAAATGAAAGATCAATAGAAGTGGCCAGAAAAAGACTGTCTGCAAAATAGGGCTTAAGGAAAATTTCAGTAGGTGAGAAAAAAAGAGGAAAAAAAGAAGATGTGAATATAAAACAAAGTCAGTCAAAAAACCAATACAGAAATGGACAGTCTCACTTTGGTGGGTCACAGGATTGACTCTGAGCTTCTTGGAAACCAATGAGAAAAGGAACATTAAAGCAATTACATAGTTCACTGCTGTGTTCATGAAATTAAAATAGGTTAATGGCTCAGGAAAAACACACTCTAGGCAGGATTTTTTTTTTTTTTTTCCTTCTCAACGTGCTTCGCCCTTGACTTGCTTAAGGGAAGCCCATGGATGGAAGAGTGTTTCTGAATATGACATAGGTTCCAACCCTTAGTAGAGACCCACCCCTTTCCGTCTTCAGCTAATCCAACAGAGGAGACCTAGTTCCTGGCCCAGAGAACTAATCTTGTAATAGGCCTATGTTTCTGAAACCAAAAGCGTCACATACTGATAATAAACAAGATATGTGCACACTGCGGTTAGGTTGTTTTGGAGCAACCCCTTGTTTCCGCTCTTTTGCAACGGCTGGTTCAAAGAAACTCAACATAAACATGAGTCGTGGAGATCCAGTTCTCAGGTTGATATAATTTATGTCTGGGCCCTAAGTTAATTTAAATTTCCATTTCCACCGCTTGGAGGGCTTATCCAATTCAACTATCGCCAAAGCTTTATTGAGTATTTCTTTCGTGCAAGGCCTCTGCAACTGGGCCCTGCCTGGGAATCCAGGCTTCCAGCAAAAACGTTAAGGAGGAAGTGCAAGTAATCAAGGATTTGGGACCTCAGAAGGGGGAGTCTGCAAACTCAGGGAACTGAGAGGCCAGAAAACTTCTTGAAGAAGTGGGATTGGAAGGAAGAGAAAGGGCAGGGAGGAAAAGCAGACACAGGTGATGAGGAGGACTCAGGCTAGGCTGGTCCAGTGGTGTTCAGACCCCAGGAGGAGGCTCACCTACATGGAGTGAAGGTCCATGAGGGGAGAATGTGGAGGTCAGACTGTTGCGACCACTGCCAAGCCTGTTGGTGCTACTCCCTGCCCTCCATCATCCACCCAGTCCAGGGGAGAGGGAGATACATATTTGCTCCTCATGGCAACCTCACAGGTGATCTTTCAGAGTAATCTAATATGGGTCTTGCTGAAACAATTTGTTACTTGGAGGTTTATGGACTTTTGAAAGTACATGGTCTCACAGCCACATGTAAATCAATGAGGTTAGAACACACCCTCTTCACCATACACAGAAACAAACTCAAAAAGGCTTAAAGACTTAACACAAGACATGACATAATGAAAATCCTCGAAGAAGGACTTCCCAGGTGTTCCAGTGACTGGGACTCCACGTTCTCACTGCAAGGAGTCCTGGTTCGATCCTTAGTCAGGGAACTAGATCCCATGTGCCACAACTAAAAGATACCATATGCTGCCATGAAGACTGAAGACCCTGTGTGCAGCAGCTGAGACCAGGCACTCCAAATAAACAAATAAATACTAATATATATATATTAGTATATATATATATATATATATATATACTATACTATTAGTATATATATATATATATACTATATATTAGTATATATATATAGAGTCTGTTGGACTGCAACGATGTCAAATCAGTCAATTCTAAAAAAATCATCCCTGAACATACATTGGAAGCTGAAGCTCCAATACTTTCATCATCTGATGAAAAGAGAGAGCTTACTAGAAAGCCTGATGCTGCGAACAATAGAAGGCAAATGGAGTAGGGGACGACAGAGAACACAATGTTTGAGTGGTATTGCCATCTCAATGGACATGAGTTGGAAAAAACCTCTGTACAGTCTAATGCTGTACTTCTTTTTTCTAAGACTTTTCCAATCAACATCAGAATGTTCATGAACAAGAAGTTTGGGTATTGGGAAACATTATAGGTGATGATCCTCAATGTAGAGATTATGCCATATCTCTGGGAGTTGTCAAACCTCTTCGGTTCTTCATCATTCTGTTCATTTCGATCACCTTCCTTTGGAAAGTCACATGGGTCATTGTCAATCTTTGCAGGAATAAGAACCCCTTACTACCTATAAAGACAGCTCAGGAGATTTTGTCAGCAAATGCATACTCATATACCATACAGACATAAGTATTCTCTTGGACACTGTTTGGACGCTGTCATACATGACAAATGGAGACAATGAGAAGATACAGATGGTTACTGGAAGGCTTGTGACATTTTTGTGCCCCTTCTGAGCCACAAGGAAGTAACAGTTCAAACAGTAACACTCAGAGCAGTTGGCAAGATAGTGACAGGTACCAACAAGCAGACCCAGGTTGTGTAAGATGTGATGGCCTGTCACACTTCCCAAAGCTCTTATCTCACCCCAAAGAGAAGATCAATAAGTAAACAGTGTGGTTCCTTTCCAACATTACAGCAGGCAATCAGCAGCAAGTTGAAGCTAATAGATGCTAGGTTAATCCCCATGATTATTCATCAGCTTGCCAAGGGAGATTTGAAACAGAAAAAGAAGCTGTGTGGTAAATTTACAACTTAATGATAGGTGACACAAAAGATCAGATTGAATATCTTTTACAGCAGAGTATAATACTATCATTCTCTAATTTACTGTCAGTAAAGAATTCTCAAGTTGTTCAGGTGGTTCTAGAGAGTCTGAAAAACATTCTGATAATGGTTGGTGATAAAGAGAGCAAAATAGCTGAACTAATAGAAGAATGCAGAGGTTTGGAGAAAATTAAAGTTTTACAGCAACATGAAAATGAAGACATACACAAATTGGCATTGAAATCATAGATAAGCATTTCTCTGGTGATGATATTGATGAAAATCCTAGCCACATTCCTAAAGCAACACAAGGAGGTGCTTGCAACTTTGACCCAACAGCCAACTTCAAACAAAAGAATTTTATTTTTAAGTTCAGTTGTGTGCAGCATCTGTCCCACACTGAACATAAAGCACCAATCAAATGGCTACCAAATGACAAGAGCAAATCAACCACAGAAGGCTCCAAAACATACATGCCTTTTTGTTTTAATGCTTCTAAAGCAAGACATGTCTCAGTCACTTTGCAGTTGCCAAAGCTCACTATCCACATGGACTGTAAATGCATATGCATGATTTGGTAAACCGTTTTAAAATTCTCCTTAACAATCTCAACCACCCTATTTTTCCCTGTTTCCTGGTGCCACATGCTGACAACTGTAGTCTCCAATTTAGAATATTCTGTAGTGGTGGCATGTCAGTTGCCCACTTGATACTCCTTTGAAAAACGGTATACTGTGGATCAAGACACTTTGGTATGACACATACACTCATTGGAAGACGTTAAAAGAGATGCGGTCTGATTTGAGCCTCCATCATTGTCCTCCACAAACACATTTTCATGCTCTTTATGTGGAAGAAAAAGTTTAAAGTGCAAGCCAAATGATTTTCATTAGTAGAATTGACATAAAAAGTAACTTAAAAAAAGAAAATAAACTTGGTTATTGATTAAACAGATAAGTTAAAAAAAAAGTTTCGTATACCAGTAATTGATCTGTTTATTATCTGCCTCAGAAGACAGGGTTGGAGGAAGGACTTTAGCTATGGATGGTAACACTTTTGATATTATACCTAATTTTTGAGAGCAGTAAGTCCTATTTGAACACTCAATTCCATGTGTGTGTTCCTGCTGTTTTGAAGTAATCAAATGCTGTGTATTTTACCAGAACTGCAACCTGTTAAGGACTTACTATGAAGGGGAAAAAAAAAAGATACACAAAGGTCAAAAATGCCTATTGATGATATTAAAACAGAAAATCTTGCTTTCAGCTTTCATGAACTAATATTTACATTGCATTTAAACTGTGGAAGCTTTATGTTTACTGTAATTTAGTCTTAAAGCATTTTTTGCTTAGTAACCAGTGCTTTCAATAATGGGATTGGCAAAAAACAAACAAATGTCATGAGTTGTCATAAAACTTTATTCTTTGAGTATTAGAAATTTCATTTAGATCCTACTCTATGTGAGCATAGCCACATTTAAAAAGATTCAGGTAAGGATCTGTAGAGGAATAATCTGCAGATATTTAACATAAACCAGATTTGCAATGACCTTCAAGTACTTCTGCAAAATTTGGTATTAATGTGTAAAGTCATTACTTTTGGTAATTGTGCAACCCAGGTATTGATGAAAGAATATGGATTTGAAAATTTTTAAACTGAATAATTTGCGCTGTCACAGGAATGATTTTGTTTCCATTGTTTACTGGGTATAATTTCTGAACTCACTTATGTAAAGAGATAGGATAATATAGTTATTCCATGGGAGAGGGGTATATTTACTGTGATGAAGATGAGACACATATCATCAGAGCTTTGTGGATCAGCGGGGATGTTTTCACTGATAAACAACACATACCAGGTATGCATTCATTACACATATATGTATTTGTCAAGGTGGAGCTCACCAAACACATTTTCATGCTCTTTATGTGGAAGAAAAAGTTTAAAGTGCAAGCCAAATGATTTTCATTAGTAGAATTGACATAAAAAGTAACTTAAAAAAAGAAAATAAACTTGGTTATTGATTAAACAGATAAGTTAAAAAAAAAGTTTCGTATACCAGTAATTGATCTGTTTATTATCTGCCTCAGAAGACAGGGTTGGAGGAAGGACTTTAGCTATGGATGGTAACACTTTTGATATTATACCTAATTTTTGAGAGCAGTAAGTCCTATTTGAACACTCAATTCCATGTGTGTGTTCCTGCTGTTTTGAAGTAATCAAATGCTGTGTATTTTACCAGAACTGCAACCTGTTAAGGACTTACTATGAAGGGGGAAAAAAAAAAAAAGATACACAAAGGTCAAAAATGCCTATTGATGATATTAAAACAGAAAATCTTGCTTTCAGCTTTCATGAACTAATATTTACATTGCATTTAAACTGTGGAAGCTTTATGTTTACTGTAATTTAGTCTTAAAGCATTTTTTGCTTAGTAACCAGTGCTTTCAATAATGGGATTGGCAAAAAACAAACAAATGTCATGAGTTGTCATAAAACTTTATTCTTTGAGTATTAGAAATTTCATTTAGATCCTACTCTATGTGAGCATAGCCACATTTAAAAAGATTCAGGTAAGGATCTGTAGAGGAATAATCTGCAGATATTTAACATAAACCAGATTTGCAATGACCTTCAAGTACTTCTGCAAAATTTGGTATTAATGTGTAAAGTCATTACTTTTGGTAATTGTGCAACCCAGGTATTGATGAAAGAATATGGATTTGAAAATTTTTAAACTGAATAATTTGCGCTGTCACAGGAATGATTTTGTTTCCATTGTTTACTGGGTATAATTTCTGAACTCACTTATGTAAAGAGATAGGATAATATAGTTATTCCATGGGAGAGGGGTATATTTACTGTGATGAAGATGAGACACATATCATCAGAGCTTTGTGGATCAGCGGGGATGTTTTCACTGATAAACAACACATACCAGGTATGCATTCATTACACATATATGTATTTGTCAAGGTGGAGCCACTTTAAAGAATAAGTTTTGTCTTGTATCTAAACTGGATACAAGTGCATGTTTAAAATGAAAGATTTTAACTTACTGTAGAATCTGTTTTAATATAGTTGATTGGCCTCTGATTTTTTATAGGTTTTATAAATTTTAGAATCAGTTTTTCTTTATGGTGGCCCAGATGTTTCAACTCTTGTGCACATAAAGTTGAGTTTAAGTTCATTGTGCCTTTATTTATTTATCCAAATTTTAAGTTAAAGCTTCATATGGTAACCACATCCTGTTCAGACACCATAGTCTAAATTTTTGAAATTGTGTGGTGTTCACTAAAAGTAGGAATAGCACATAGTACTAATTAAGGTCATAATCTGGTGAAAACCTTAAAGTCCAAATCTTGATACTGTGACTTATACCCCTTCCAGTTTACTTTCTTCTGGACTCTCCATGCTTACTGTCAACTACAAATTGGCATCTACCAATTACATTACCAATGACTGGAGAACAAAAACATTTGCCCTTTGCCTCAGCAGAGACCAGAACCTGTGCTGTTGAGAGCTATGAAGGAGATCAGGGTGTAGCTGAGACCCCATGCTGCTGACCTTCAATCCCCATTGATGGAGATCAGGGTGGGGTAGAGGCACTCTATGCTCCATGGAATCTGGTGGTACCTATCTTTAGAGAGGTGGATGCTTTTAGGAACAGGTTTTATTATCACAATCCTTGCATCTCCTCATATTTAGAAAAATAATAAATCTCCTTATGGTGACATCAGATCCTCATGATTATCTGAAGACCATTTGTAAAATGACTGTTTAATGATATTGAACCTCCCACACACACACCAAAATTCTTAATTTTTGACCCTCTTCCTGCTGCCTCTTTGGAGCAGTCTCTCGGAGCTATCTGGGGTGCTGCTTCCTGGGCTGCAGTCCTAATTATACCCCAAATAAAACTTAACCCACAGATCTCAAGTTGCTCATCTTTTTTTAGTCGACATTACTGACAGTTACCTTTTAAATTTTGTATACATTGAAGAGGACCTCCAATGTGCCAATTTCTATTTCCTTTTGTGTATGTTTTTTTAACTTTTTAAATTTTTTTGAAACTTTATTTGGTGTTTAACTTTTATAGACGTTTGTTGTTTACAGATATGCATGTCCCCAGATTATCCTCTTGTGTTTTAAGTGCAGAGTAGCATAAGTGAAACATGAGCCTCCACTAGTGCAGACGTACGTGTGCATTGACTTGATCCAATTTGTTTTGACCTATCAGTTTGGAACTGGAATCGCACCATTTCATAGATAAAGGAAGCTAAGAATATTGCTGCACTTTTAAGTTTTCAAAAGTGTTGGAAAATTGCGTTGTTTTTATTTTTTTTGAAGTCAATGTAAAAAAGATTAAAACGTTCTTTCAAAAGAAGCATCTAAATATGTTCCTAATTTTGCATATAGGCCTAATCATGTGCATGTCATTCTCTGAATTTTTGAAAGAATAAAAGATAATTGCAGATAGATTAGACCATAGGAAAGCAAAGACTTCAAGGAAATTTCTTCATGAAAACATCCAAGTACCAGTGAAGGAGCTGCTATTATGATGTGAGCTATGGAAAAAAATAATAGTTTCCAACTATGTGTAATTAACAAAATTTTAATTTTTGTTGAAAGCTATGCTTATCTTCACAAGGTTAGAATCTCTATTGCAATGGCCTCCACTCATCTTTTTACCCTGGGCAGAGTTTTTTAAAACCTTTTGCATTGCCTATACTTTTCCAAAAGCTTACAATATTAGCTGTGTATATAGTTACTATCAAATAGCATGTAATCCTTCAGAATATTTAAAAAGAAAGTCTTAGTGACTTAACCGATTAGCTTAATTTTTCAACAAATTGTTTTATAATTAAACTTGTAAAGCTTTCTCAGACAGATAATAATAATAGGGAATAATATTGGTGAACTACAAGTTAAGGAAGATACATTTTCATTTTGAATGACTTTTGCATGTTACAAGAAAGATCATTATATTATATTCATATTGTTAAACTGTATGATCCTCACTATAATTTAGATATAATGAATGGTTACAATTACGAAAAATATATTGTGTTGAAATTGTCTTGTAACTTAATCTCATATCATATTTATACATAAATCAAAGAAAATCAAAACCAATTTTACTCATCCAGTGTTGAAAGAGTAAACAAATTTGTGACTATTATTAAATAGTGCACTGAATTTAATTGAATCACTAATTTGATAGTATTTTTAATCAATCAGTGTAAGATTAAGATCATTTTTTATGGAAATATATTGTTTTATACTTCAAAAATAGAGCTAACAGTGCTAGTTTATTTCAGTCTCATGTAGAGGTAATTTAATTTCCAATAAATTGCCAAATTAATTTAATAAAAGCAGTTTATATTGAATGCAATACATTTGAATGTTGGTACCAAGGGCTCCTGTTTACCTATGTGGATTGCGAAGTCTCCAGAAATGATTAAAATATTCTTTGTACTGAGTATCCTCAGGTGGGAAATAAAAGTCCTCTACTGGTTGACTGTGAGTTGACTCCAGAAGGTTTAGACTGTCTCTACAGATGCTAATTGTTTTGAGCAAGGATTTTGGGATTAAATATTAACTCTGCTCTGACCTTTAGAAAACTCAGAGAACTCAGTCCACTAATTCACAAAATGAGGGTAATAATAAGACCTACTATCTAGAATTAGTGTAAGATTGTTCCTGGTGGTTTAGATAATAAAGAATCTGCCTGCAATTCAAGAGACCAGGGTTCAATCCCTAAGTCAGGAAGATTCCCTGAAGAATGTAATAGCTACTGACTCTGTATTCTTGGCTAGAGAATTCCATGGACAGAGAGGCTTGGAGGGGTCACAAAGAGTCAGACACGACTGAGTGGCTAATATTTTCACTTTTCACATTGATGTAATGTGAAAATTATATCACACAGACTAGAACAAAAATATTCCACAAATGTGTGAAGTGATTACTATTATTGAATTTATCCTAGGACTCATCCAAGTTTCTAGTTCCTATATATGAAGACTGCTAATTAATATTACCTGAAAATAAATGTTAGTGTGTGGTGGTGACAGGAGTAAAAAATTCAATTCTGTGAACCCAATCAACACACAAGGTCCTAGAATTGCAAATTTGGGAAATGTTTCACCTTCTTTTTTTAATCCAGTGCCTAGGTTTTAGTAACTCAGTCATATCTGACTCTGCATCACTCCATTGATTGTAGTCCACCAGGGTACTCTATCAATGGACTTTTACAGGCAAGAATACTGGAGTGGGTAGGCATTTCCTTCTCCAAGGGATCTTCCTGATACAGAGATTGAGCTCACGTTGTGGGCAGATTCTTTATCCTCTAAGCCAGATTGCTATTTTAGGAAACACAAATTGTGTCACAGAATGTGTCCACTAATTTTTTAAAAAGTGTAAGATTAAGATCATTTTTTATGGAAATATATTGTTTTATACTTCAAAAATAGAGCTAACAGTGCTAGTTTATTTCAGTCTCATGTAGAGGTAATTTAATTTCCAATAAATTGCCAAATTAATTTAATAAAAGCAGTTTATATTGAATGCAATACATTTGAATGTTGGTACCAAGGGCTCCTGTTTACCTATGTGGATTGCGAAGTCTCCAGAAATGATTAAAATATTCTTTGTACTGAGTATCCTCAGGTGGGAAATAAAAGTCCTCTACTGGTTGACTGTGAGTTGACTCCAGAAGGTTTAGACTGTCTCTACAGATGCTAATTGTTTTGAGCAAGGATTTTGGGATTAAATATTAACTCTGCTCTGACCTTTAGAAAACTCAGAGAACTCAGTCCACTAATTCACAAAATGAGGGTAATAATAAGACCTACTATCTAGAATTAGTGTAAGATTGTTCCTGGTGGTTTAGATAATAAAGAATCTGCCTGCAATTCAAGAGACCAGGGTTCAATCCCTAAGTCAGGAAGATTCCCTGAAGAATGTAATAGCTACTGACTCTGTATTCTTGGCTAGAGAATTCCATGGACAGAGAGGCTTGGAGGGGTCACAAAGAGTCAGACACGACTGAGTGGCTAATATTTTCACTTTTCACATTGATGTAATGTGAAAATTATATCACACAGACTAGAACAAAAATATTCCACAAATGTGTGAAGTGATTACTATTATTGAATTTATCCTAGGACTCATCCAAGTTTCTAGTTCCTATATATGAAGACTGCTAATTAATATTACCTGAAAATAAATGTTAGTGTGTGGTGGTGACAGGAGTAAAAAATTCAATTCTGTGAACCCAATCAACACACAAGGTCCTAGAATTGCAAATTTGGGAAATGTTTCACCTTCTTTTTTTAATCCAGTGCCTAGGTTTTAGTAACTCAGTCATATCTGACTCTGCATCACTCCATTGATTGTAGTCCACCAGGGTACTCTATCAATGGACTTTTACAGGCAAGAATACTGGAGTGGGTAGGCATTTCCTTCTCCAAGGGATCTTCCTGATACAGAGATTGAGCTCAGGTCTCACACGTTGTGGGCAGATTCTTTATCCTCTAAGCCCAGGAAGCTTGCTATTTTAGGAAACACAAATTGTGTCACAGAATGTGTTACCACTAGGAAAGAAAATATTTGTGTTGAAGATTTCTTTGTCCAAGTCAATATTAATGAGTAGCATTGAAATCTCTAGCAGTTCTGCTGATTTTAGGACCTACATAGCCACAAGTATTTGTATCACCAGAGATGTCTCTTTGCCTTTCTATTACTTTGTTCTGTTCAGAGCTGAGACCTCCCTCATCCCTAATATTTCTCCACCAATGGCTACTAAGTAATTTTTTTTCCCAAAAGTTCATTAAAAAAAAAAAAAAAGAAAGAAACCTGTCTAAATAAAACAGTAACAGTATTGAGTTAAATTTTAGGTATTTCACTCAAGGAAAGTGGAGGGGAACAGGGAAACACCATAGTGAATGTCTAGGACACAAAACAGCAACACTTAAAAAAATTGTGGTAGCTTTTCCTAATGAGTGCTCTATTAATGAAGACGTTGGCATCCTATTTTTTTTTTCTCTCTCTCTTTCTGAAGCCTTCATAAACCTTGAAAGTAAGTTGGTAAGAACCTATCTTATATACACATAAGAAAATAATGTAATAAATTCCCAAACTTAGTCATTTTTTTCACGAAAAAAAGTAGAAAGATATTTAATAAAGAAAAAGAAGAGATAAGGAAGATGAAAGGAAAAAGAGAAGAGAATATAGAAATGCAAGGAGAGAGAGAAAGAACAAAAGAAAGGAAAAGGGAGAATTGGTAAAATGAAAGAGTAGAAGATTCCAGGGGAATGAAGGGAAAAAAAAGTGTATTGTAATGGAGCACGGCACTATAGGATCTTCCTGGACGGATCCCTCTCCCATATCCTCTGTTTTAACCCTTTAATAAAGTACCCAGATAATAGAATTTGATGCACATTTCCTGAGTTATTTTACAGATACCAAAACCTCTACACAATGGAAGAAACTAACTACTTTATGAACATAAGTACATAGTCCTAGGCATCCTGGAGCCTTAGAAGTGATATTGTTAACCTACCAATCAGAACTGTGTACAAACTAATCACACACTCTGTGATCTCCCACCCATCCACTCCTAATCTGGCTTTTAAAAATGCTTTGCTGAATCCCATGCAGTTTTAGGTTTTTGAACATTAGCTGTCCAGTACTGATTGAATGGCATCCCACAATAAGCACTGCATTTTCCTTCACCACAGTACAGTGCCAATAAATTGCCTTTACTGCAGATGAGTGAGTGAACTCAAATTATATTTCTGTAACAGTATGAAAAAGATAAACCTTACTTGTACTCAGTTCAATGTCAACATTTTACCATTGAAAATTAATTGCTTTGGATGAAAATACTTTCTCTTCTTAAAATATGAGTAGGTAGTTCTATATAAAGTAGTGTGCCATGTCACATTACATGAACTTGTCTTTAGGTAGTGTTTTTACGAGTCCTTTTTCCCCAACCCACCCCAAACAAAGATCTTAAGTGTAGCTTCTTTATACATAGCAGCTCAAAGTTTAACATCCCTATCTGAGTCATGGTGGAAAGCCTGGAACATCTTCCTATTGCTTTCACTGTCATTTTTACAGAAGCCTTTGAAATAGTATGTGGGATCTTGGATTGTGAAAATATTATTTACAAATCTCTTCCTTAATGTTAATGATTTCATTATTTAGTTTTATGAGAGTAACAATGTATAGATGTAGGCAGAGTGTGAGGGTCTCATCAACTGAGACAAGTTCACTGGCAGAATAGGAAGATGATGCTTGTTTTATTGCTTTACATTTTCGTAGAGGCTGACTCTGGACTTGTATTCAGGCATCAACAATGAGTGATCTAACCTCAACTTTCATTTTTATCACCTGAAAACAAAGCATATTTCCCCTTTCTCCATTCTTACTAGAACATTTACCCCTGAAAATATTTGTACATAAAAAAGACTGGTAGAAACTAAAGCTTAAAATAATTATATTTAAATCAGTGGACAACATTTTATGCCTCTTTTCAAAGATTAGATGATATGTGAAAAGTGAAAGAGTTCATTGTTCAGTCATGTCCAACTCTTTGGAACATGATTAACTGTAGCCCACCATGGTCCTCAATTACCTCAATGGAACTCTCCAGGAAAGAATACTGGAGTAGGCTGGCATTCCCTTCTCTAGGGAGTATTCTTAAGTAAGGGATTGAACCTAGGTCTCTTGCACTGTAGTCAGATTCTTTACTGTCTGGGCCACTAACGAAGTCCTAGATTATATGCATCTAAGTGCCTTTTTTGTTGTTATTTTCAGTCTGTTTTCTGTTTGTTTTTGCCATGTGATGGATTTTCTCTTGGAGCAAATAGACACTTCCAATGGTGAATGTGAGCAACAAACTAAAGAAAAAGTACGGTAAAGTTTTGGTTTTTCTCTTTTGTGGTTTTGATCTTTTATTTAGTAAAAGTACACATTGACATTCAATGTCAAATTAACTTTTAAATGGTTTATTCTTCTCCAGTTTTACTTTCTTTCACTCCGTCTCTTTATAAAGTTTTGTTTCCTGAAATGTAATGAATCATGGTTTATTTCAGTTCCATTACTCCATGGTGTATTTTTTGGGGGACTCAAAGCCTCATTGTAAGTTATGGCATGACATATGACTTTGATGCACTGATAAAAGCATATTTCTTCTGGTGAAAAAAAAAAAAAAACTATTTTGAAGACTAAAATGTATCTTAAGCCTAAGTCACTTGTTATTAAGTTAGGCACTTAGAAAAGACCCTATTTGCCTGAGAAAATTCAGTTGACAGTGGAAATTTATAAAAAAAAGTTCAGAAAAAGAGAGAGAAAGAGAGAGAATAAATGAATAAATGAAATTACTGATTTTTGAAACAAAATTAGCTCAGAGGTAGATCTTGTTTAACATCTTCAATGGGCCCAAATGGTACTGTGATAAAACAGAATTTATCTCTATCTTTCAGCTCTGCATTAGGTTTGGCAGCAGCAAGACTGGCAGGCACACTGAGCGACATAAGTCCTCTTGGAGAAGGTCTCCATTAACATCCACCAGGTGGATGATACACAAGGAGAACAATTATATCAAAAAAGTTCTTGCACTGTTGCAAAAGTTCTAGGCTCCCAACAGAATTTCCCACCTTTGAATCTGACAAAAGGACTGGGAATATCCAGGTAATCTGACATTGAAGGTCAGAGGGCATTGATTTAAAAAAATTTGGAACATGATTAACTGTAGCCCACCATGGTCCTCAATTACCTCAATGGAACTCTCCAGGAAAGAATACTGGAGTAGGCTGGCATTCCCTTCTCTAGGGAGTATTCTTAAGTAAGGGATTGAACCTAGGTCTCTTGCACTGTAGTCAGATTCTTTACTGTCTGGGCCACTAACGAAGTCCTAGATTATATGCATCTAAGTGCCTTTTTTGTTGTTATTTTCAGTCTGTTTTCTGTTTGTTTTTGCCATGTGATGGATTTTCTCTTGGAGCAAATAGACACTTCCAATGGTGAATGTGAGCAACAAACTAAAGAAAAAGTACGGTAAAGTTTTGGTTTTTCTCTTTTGTGGTTTTGATCTTTTATTTAGTAAAAGTACACATTGACATTCAATGTCAAATTAACTTTTAAATGGTTTATTCTTCTCCAGTTTTACTTTCTTTCACTCCGTCTCTTTATAAAGTTTTGTTTCCTGAAATGTAATGAATCATGGTTTATTTCAGTTCCATTACTCCATGGTGTATTTTTGGGAGACTCAAATCCTCATTGTAAGTTATGGCATGACATATGACTTTGATGCACTGATAAAAGCATATTTCTTCTGGTGAAAAAAAAAAAAAAACTATTTTGAAGACTAAAATGTATCTTAAGCCTAAGTCACTTGTTATTAAGTTAGGCACTTAGAAAAGACCCTATTTGCCTGAGAAAATTCAGTTGACAGTGGAAATTTATAAAAAAAAGTTCAGAAAAAGAGAGAGAAAGAGAGAGAATAAATGAATAAATGAAATTACTGATTTTTGAAACAAAATTAGCTCAGAGGTAGATCTTGTTTAACATCTTCAATGGGCCCAAATGGTACTGTGATAAAACAGAATTTATCTCTATCTTTCAGCTCTGCATTAGGTTTGGCAGCAGCAAGACTGGCAGGCACACTGAGCGACATAAGTCCTCTTGGAGAAGGTCTCCATTAACATCCACCAGGTGGATGATACACAAGGAGAACAATTATATCAAAAAAGTTCTTGCACTGTTGCAAAAGTTCTAGGCTCCCAACAGAATTTCCCACCTTTGAATCTGACAAAAGGACTGGGAATATCCAGGTAATCTGACATTGAAGGTCAGAGGGCATTGATTACAGAACTTCCACAGGACTGGGAGAGCAGACCATCTAGGAGGGCACACACACACAAAAATGCTTGTGAGCACCAGGCCCAAGGAGAAGGGAGAAGTAACCATACAAGAGACAGAGCCAGACTTGCCTGTGCGTGTTTGTGTATCTCTGGTGGATATGTGAGTTGATGGTGGCTTACTCCAAAGGTGCAGATTTGGATTACTGGTAGCAGTAATCCTGGGAGGCAGGGAGTACTGGCATAAGTCCTCTTGGAGGAGGACACCATTACCTCTACCATAGAGCCTATAGACCATCATAGAGAATGAGGCCTACCAAACTCTAGGATGAGTTCACCTCAGGCCAAACAAACAGGGATCACAGCCCTGCACATCAGTAGAAAACATGATTAAAGTGTTACCCAGTTTAATCCACAGCCAGTCTCTCCCATCAGGAAGCTTGCACAACTTTCTTATCCATCAAAAGGCAAATAGAATAAAAACCACAGTCACAGAAAACTAAGCAAAATGATCACATAGATCAAAGCCTTGTGTAGCTCAGTGAAACTGTGAGGAATGTCATGTAGTGCCACACAAGATGGATGCATCATGGTGGAGAGTTCTGTCAAATTATGGTCCACTGGAGAAGGGAATGGGACACTTCTTCAGCATTCTTGCTTCAGAAATGCATAAACAGTATGAAAAGACCAAAAAGATATAACACTGAATGATAACCCCCCACGACAGTAGGTGTCAAATATGTTAATGGAGAAGAGCAGAGAAATAACTCCAGAAGGAATGAATGCATGAGCCACAGTGGAAAAATAAAATCCAGCTGTGGATGCCTCTGCTGGTGAAAGTAAAGTCAGTTGCATATATATATATATAGTCATAGAAAACACCTTCTTCCAACAAGAAAACAGATGGCTCTACATGTAGACATCACTAGAAGGTCAGCACTGAAATCAGATTGATTATATTCTTTGCTGTTGAAGAGGGAAAAACTCCTATATAGACCTTTAAAAAAAAAAAAAAGAAGGGCAAGACCATGTCATGACTGGAGCTCAGATCATTAGTACCCTATAGCAAAATTTAGGCTTAGCAAAAGTAGGAAAAAAGATTAGGCCACTAAGTTATGACCTAAATCAAATACCTTATGAGTTGAAACATTCTCCAGGATAGACCACATCTTGGGCCACAAATCAAACCATAGGAAACTCAAGAAAATTGAAATTATATCAACTATTTTCTCTGACCACAATGCAATGAGACTAGAGATCAACTATAGGAAGAAAAAAAAAAAGCTAAAAAACAAGCATATGGAGATTAAACAACAAATACGTAAAAGAAAAACTGATTACCTACCAAATCAAAGGAGAAAAAAAATCCCAGAGGAAAATGACAATGAACACACAACAGTGCAAAACCTAAGGGATACTGCAAAAGCGCCTTTGAGATGGAAATTTAGAGCAATACAATTCTACTTCAAGAAACTAGAAAAATATCAGAGATGACCTAACCTTCCGCTTAAAACAATTGCAGAAAGAAGAACAAAAACACCCCAAAATTAGCAGAAGAAGAGAAATCATAAAGATCAGGGAAGAAATAAATGAAAAACAAATGACAGAAACAATAGTAAAATTAAACAAATTGAAAAAAAATTAAATAAATTGAAGAGCTGGTCATTCAAACAGAGAAAAAAAAATTGACAAACAACTGGCCAAACTCATCAAGAATAAAAGAGAGAAGAACAGGATCAACAAAATCAAAAATAAAAAAGGAGAGATTACAACAGATAATGCAGAAATCCAAAGGATTATAAAAGAATATTTTGAACAACTCTATGGCAACAAACTGGACAACCTGGAAGAAATGGACAGTTTCTTGGAGAAGATTAATCTCTCAACACTGAGCCAGGAAGAAACAGAAATTTTTAACAACCCAATCACAAGCTCAGAAATCGACTTTGTGATTAAAAATCTACCAAAAAAAGAAAAAAAAAGCCCAGGGCCAGATGGTTTCACAGGCAAATTCTACCAAACACTTAAAGGAGAGTTAATGCCTGTCCTTCTAAAACTGTTTCAAACAATTGCACAGGAAGGAACACTTCCAAATACATTCTATGAGGCCACCATCACCCTGATACATAAGCCAGGCAAAGACAACACAAAAAAAGAAAACTATAGACCAATTTCGCTGAAGAATTTGAATGCCAAAATCCTAGCAAACAGAATTCAACAACACATCAAAAAACTAATACACCGTGACCACATCGGGTTCATCCCAGACATGCAAGAATTCTTCAATATCCGCAAATCAATCAATGTGATACACCATATCAACAATGTGAGAGACAAAAATCACATGTGAATCTCAATAGATGCAGAAAAAGCCTTCGATAAAGAACAACATCCATTTATGATAAAAACTCTCCAAAAAAGGGGTGCATAGAAGGAACCTATCTCAACATAGTGAAAGCCATATATGAGAAGTCCACAGCAAACATTATCCTCAACGGTGAAAAAGTGAAAGCATTCCCTCTAAGATCAGGAACAAGACAAGTGTATTCACTTTCACCACTATTTTTTAGCATAGTCCTGGAAGTTCTAGCAACAGCAATAAGAGAAGAGAAAGAAATAAAAGGTATCCAGATTTCAGAGGAAGAAGTCAAGCTCTCTCTTTTTGCAGACAACATGATATTATACATAGAAAACCTCAAGACACTATTACAAAACCACTAGAGCTAATCAAAAAATTCAGCAAAGTCGTGGGTTACAAAATCAACACACAGAAATCACTGGCATTCCTATACACAAACAATGAAAAATCAGGAAAAGAAAATGCAGAAATCCAAAGGATTATAAAAGAATATTTTGAACAACTCTATGGCAACAAACTGGACAACCTGGAAGAAATGGACAGTTTCTTGGAGAAGATTAATCTCTCAACACTGAGCCAGGAAGAAACAGAAATTTTTAACAACCCAATCACAAGCTCAGAAATCGACTTTGTGATTAAAAATCTACCAAAAAAAGAAAAAAAAAGCCCAGGGCCAGATGGTTTCACAGGCAAATTCTACCAAACACTTAAAGGAGAGTTAATGCCTGTCCTTCTAAAACTGTTTCAAACAATTGCACAGGAAGGAACACTTCCAAATACATTCTATGAGGCCACCATCACCCTGATACATAAGCCAGGCAAAGACAACACAAAAAAAGAAAACTATAGACCAATTTCGCTGAAGAATTTGAATGCCAAAATCCTAGCAAACAGAATTCAACAACACATCAAAAAACTAATACACCGTGACCACATCGGGTTCATCCCAGACATGCAAGAATTCTTCAATATCCGCAAATCAATCAATGTGATACACCATATCAACAATGTGAGAGACAAAAATCACATGTGAATCTCAATAGATGCAGAAAAAGCCTTCGATAAAGAACAACATCCATTTATGATAAAAACTCTCCAAAAAAGGGGTGCATAGAAGGAACCTATCTCAACATAGTGAAAGCCATATATGAGAAGTCCACAGCAAACATTATCCTCAACGGTGAAAAAGTGAAAGCATTCCCTCTAAGATCAGGAACAAGACAAGTGTATTCACTTTCACCACTATTTTTTAGCATAGTCCTGGAAGTTCTAGCAACAGCAATAAGAGAAGAGAAAGAAATAAAAGGTATCCAGATTTCAGAGGAAGAAGTCAAGCTCTCTCTTTTTGCAGACAACATGATATTATACATAGAAAACCTCAAGACACTATTACAAAACCACTAGAGCTAATCAAAAAATTCAGCAAAGTCGTGGGTTACAAAATCAACACACAGAAATCACTGGCATTCCTATACACAAACAATGAAAAATCAGGAAAAGAAAATCAAAGAGGTAATCCCCCTTCACTTTCACAACCAAGAAAATAAGATATCTAGGAATAAACTTACCCAAAGAAACAAAAGAATTGTACACAGAAAATTACAAGACACTCATGAAAGAAATCAAAGACTTAAACAGATGGAGAGATATTCCATGTTCCTGGGTCGGAAGAATCAATTCTATGAAAGTGACCATACTACCAAATAACATCTGCAGATTTGATGTGATCTCTATCAAATTACCAATGACATTGTTCACAGAACTAGGCCAAAGAAGAATATACTTCATATGGAAACATAACAGACCCCGAAGAGCCAAAGCAATCCTGAGAAAGAAAAATGGAGCTGGAGGAATCTGCATTCCTAACTTCAGACTACACTACAAAGTAACAGTCATCAAGACAGTATGGTACTGGCACAGAAACAGAACTATAGACCAATGGAACAAGATCGAGAACCCAGAGATAAACCCACACATCTATGGGTACCTTATTTTTGACAAAGGAGGCAAACATATAAAATGGGACAAAGACAGCCCCTTCAACAAATGGTGCTGGGAAAATTGGACAGCTACATGCCAAAAAATGAAGTTGGAACATTTCCTGACACCATGCACAAAGATCAACTCAAAATGGATTAAAGACATAAATGGTAGACCAGAAACCACAAACCTCTTAGGGAATATAGGCAAATTAGTCAAGAACACAAACCAAAGTAAGATCTTCCATGACCCGCCTACTAGAATAACAGAAATAAAACCATAAATTAATATTTGAGATCTAATGAAATTTACAAGTTTTTGCACAGTAAAAGAAACTACAAAAAGTTGAACAGACAACCCACAGAATGGGAGAAAATCACAGCAAATGAAACCACAGACAAATAAGAAATCTCCAAAATCTACCAGAAACTCAGATAACTCAGCACCAGAAAAATGTACAACCCATTCAAAAAATGGGAAAAAGACCTCAAGAGACATCTCATCATAGAGGACGTATAGATGACTAAAATGCACATGAAACGATGTTGAACCTCGCTTATTATTAGAGAAAAGCAAAGTCGTGGGTTACAAAATCAACACACAGAAATCACTGGCATTCCTATACACAAACAATGAAAAATCAGGAAAAGAAAATCAAAGAGGTAATCCCCCTTCACTTTCACAACCAAGAAAATAAGATATCTAGGAATAAACTTACCCAAAGAAACAAAAGAATTGTACACAGAAAATTACAAGACACTCATGAAAGAAATCAAAGACTTAAACAGATGGAGAGATGTTCCATGTTCCTGGGTCGGAAGAATCAATTCTATGAAAGTGACCATACTACCAAATAACATCTGCAGATTTGATGTGATCTCTATCAAATTACCAATGACATTGTTCACAGAACTAGGCCAAAGAAGAATATACTTCATATGGAAACATAACAGACCCCGAAGAGCCAAAGCAATCCTGAGAAAGAAAAATGGAGCTGGAGGAATCTGCATTCCTAACTTCAGACTACACTACAAAGTAACAGTCATCAAGACAGTATGGTACTGGCACAGAAACAGAACTATAGACCAATGGAACAAGATCGAGAACCCAGAGATAAACCCACACATCTATGGGTACCTTATTTTTGACAAAGGAGGCAAACATATAAAATGGGACAAAGACAGCCCCTTCAACAAATGGTGCTGGGAAAATTGGACAGCTACATGCCAAAAAATGAAGTTGGAACATTTCCTGACACCATGCACAAAGATCAACTCAAAATGGATTAAAGACATAAATGGTAGACCAGAAACCACAAACCTCTTAGGGAATATAGGCAAATTAGTCAAGAACACAAACCAAAGTAAGATCTTCCATGACCCGCCTACTAGAATAACAGAAATAAAACCATAAATTAATATTTGAGATCTAATGAAATTTACAAGTTTTTGCACAGTAAAAGAAACTACAAAAAGTTGAACAGACAACCCACAGAATGGGAGAAAATCACAGCAAATGAAACCACAGACAAATAAGAAATCTCCAAAATCTACCAGAAACTCAGATAACTCAGCACCAGAAAAATGTACAACCCATTCAAAAAATGGGAAAAAGACCTCAAGAGACATCTCATCATAGAGGACGTATAGATGACTAAAATGCACATGAAACGATGTTGAACCTCGCTTATTATTAGAGAAAAGCAAATCAAACTATAATGAGATATCACCTCACAACAGTCAGAATGGCCATCATCACAAATCGACAGACAATGCTGGAGAGGGTGCAGAGAAAAAGGAACACTCTAGCATCGGTGGTGCAGCTATGGAAGACAGTATGGAGATTCCTTAGAAGACTAAAAATAGAAGCACCATATGACCCAGCAATCCCACTCTTAGGCTTATACCCTGATGAAATCAAATCTGAAAGAAGCACCTGTACCCCAATGTTCATTGCGGCTCCCTATACAATAGCTAGAACATGGAAGCAACCTAGATGCCCAATGACAAATGAATGGATCCGAAAGCTCTGGTACATATATACAATGGAATACTTCTCAGCTGCAAAAAGAAATGCAGAAGAATCAGTCTTAATGAGACGGCTGGATCTAGAACCTATCATTAAAAGTAAAATAAGTTAAAAAGAGAAAGACAGGTACAGTATACTAACACATGTATATGGAATCTAGTAAGAGGGTAATGATAACACACCCAGTGAAGTGATGAAAAAACAAACATAGAGAACAGACATATGTACATGTTGGGGTACGAACAGTGAGTGGGAGGCATAGAGGGAGTAACATGGAAACCTATACTATCATATGTGAAAAAGATATCTATGGTTATTGCCCAGTGGGAAAAGAAGATCCTGCAGGGGCAGAATGTGCAGGCCTGGAGGGGTTGAGAGGGAGCTGAGAGCCGGGATGTGGCTAGGGATATGCCTATGACTGATCTTGGAACATACATATCTGTGAACAACAGAACTCTGTAAAAATGTTAAAAAAAAATAAAATTTAAAATATACCTTATGAGTAAGCAGTGGCAGTGATAAATAGATTCAAGGGATTAGATGTGAAAGACACAGTGCCTGAATGATGGACAGAGATTCATGACAGAAGGTGATACCAAAAACCATCTACAAGAAAACAAAATGCAGCAAATGTATCATGTCTTCTGCAAACAGCGAGTTTTATCTCTTACTTTACAATCTGGATTTTTTTTATTTCTTTTTCTTCTCTGATTGTCATGCCTTTTATTCCAATAAATCATTGAAAAATAGTGCTGAGTCTGGGCACCCATGTATTTTCCCTGATTTTAGAGAAAAAGCTTTCAGTTTTTCAACACTGAGATCAATATTTTCGCTGTCTGTCATATGTGCCCCTTAATATTTTCAGGTAGATTTCTTCTACACCCATTTTCTGAAGAGGTTTGTTTGTTTGTTTTTCCCTTAATCATAAATAGGTGTTGATTTTGTTGAAATGTTTTCTAGATATGCTGAGATTACCATATGGCTTTTATATTTCAGTTGTTGATATAGTTTATCACGTTGCTTTATTTTCATGCATTGAAGGATACTTGCATCCCTGGGGTAAGTCCCGCTTGATCATTTTGTATGATACTTTTAATGTGCTATTTGATTCTGTTTGCTGCTATTTTGATGATGGTTTTTGCATCTATATTCATCAGTGTTACTGGCCTGTAACTTTGAAGTTCAGTAACAAAGTCCTTTTTGTGTTTGTGTGATATCTTTGGTATTTGTATCACGGTGATGGTGGCCTTAAATAGTGGGTTTGGGACCTTAAACTCCAAACAACAGGTTGAAAAGAATATATGCTAGCTTTTCTCTAAACATTTGATAGAATTCACCTGTGAATGCATTTGGCCCCGAATTTTTGTTCTCTGGAAGATATTTGTTCACAATTTCAGTTTCAGTGCTTATGACTAGTTTATTCATATTTTCTATTTTTTCCAATTTCAGTCTTGGGAGGTTATGCATTTTTAATACTTTGTCCATTTCTTCCAGAAGGTCCACTTTATTGGCATGTAGTTGGTCCTAATAGTCTGTTAATATCTTTTGTATTTCTGAATTCTCTCTTGTAACTTCTTCTGTTCCATTTTTAACCTTATTGACTTGAGTCTTGTTCCTTTTTTCCTTGATTAGCTTGGCTACTGGTGTCAAATTTGTTTATTTTCTCCAAGAGCCAGCTTTTAGATCTTTGTGATCATTTGCTTCATTTTTTTTTCATTTATTTCTTCTATGATTTCATGATTTCTGTCCTTCTGCTAACTTAGGTTTTCTTTTTCTTTTTTTGTTTCTCCTTTTCTTAGTTCCTTTAGATGTAAGGTTATGATGTTTACTTGGTATTTTTCTCATTTGTTGAGGTAGGCTTGTATTTCTACAAATTATCATCATCATTGCTTTTGCTACATCCCATTGGTTCTGGGTTGTCTTTTTTTTTTTTTTTTTTTGCTTAAAATTTGAGTTGTCATGTTTTCATTGTCAGTTATTTTAGGTATTTCTTAATACCTTCTTTGATTTCTTCAGTAACCTTTCAGTTATTTAGAATGGTAGTGTTTACTTTCCATGCATTTGTTGGGCCTTTTAACCTTTTTTTTTTCCTATCTAATCTCTAATTTCATAGGGCTTTGGTCAGAGCACATGTTTCATAAGATTGAATTATTTATGTATTTATTTATTTTTTAAATTTATCAGGCTTGATTGGTTAACCACAATGCAGTTTATCATGGGGACAGTTCCATGTGCCCTTGAGATTCTTCTGCTGCTCTTGGATTAAATGTACTGTAGATATCAATTGAATTCATATAATAAACATCAGAGTAATTAAGTGATATAATGTGTCAATTAAGAATTGCATTTCCTTGTTAATTTTCCATCTTGATGATCTATCCATCGGTGAGAGTGGGTGTTAAAATCTCCCACAATTATTATATTACTGTCAATTCCCCCTGTTACAGCTGTGATCATTTGGCTCATGTATTGAGGTGCTTCTATGTTGGGTGCATATATACATTTATAATTGTTTTATCTTTGTGGATCAATCCCTTGATCAGGATGTAATGTCCTTATTTCTTATAACAGTCTTTGTATCAAAATCTATTTTATCTGATATGTTGATACTCTCTTTCTGTTGATTTCTATTTTCATAAAATGTCATTTTCCAGCCAATCATTTTCAGTCTATATGTGTCCCTATGTCTAGAGTTCGGTTTTTGTAGACAAAATATATATAGTTCATTTTTATTTATTCAGTCAGTTTGTGTCATTTTAATGAAGCATTTAATCAATTTATATTTAAAGTAATTGATATGTATTATCTAATTGGGCTTCATAGGTGATGTTACTGGTAAAGAATACATCTGTTGATACAGATCACTTCTATTGGCCTTTCACTTATCTATTTTCATCCATCTTTGTTCTTTGGCAGATGTGGGCTTCCTATTGCTGTGACTTCTGTTGTCACAGAGCATGGGCTCTGTGCACATGCACTCCAGAGTTCCAGCTTGGTAATTGGGTGCATCAGTCCAGCTGCTCCGTGGCACATGGACTCTTCCTAGGCCAGGAATTGAACCGGCGCCCCTTGCACTGCAAGGCAGTGTCCTTACCCACTGGACCACCAGGAAAGCCTTGGTGTTTGTTTTAAAGTTGGTTTGACGATGCTAAATTCTCATAGCATTTGCTTACCTTTAAAGCTTTTGATTTCTCCATCATTTCTTTATTAGATCCTTCCTAAGTAGAGTAATCTTGGTAGTAGGTCACTTTTTTCACCCTCTTATCTCCCTATGCATATCTTCACAATCTCTTTTGGTCTGCAGATTTTTTTGCTGAAAAATCAGCTCTTAACCTTGAGACTCCCTTGTATATTATTTGCTGAGTTTCCTTTTCTTTTTTTTTTTTAAGTATTAGTTTGATTTATATATCTTGGCATGTTTATCAGTAGAATTATCCAGTATAAGACTCTCAGCTTCCTGGACGCAGGTGGCTATTTCCTCTACCATGTTAGGGAATTTTTCGACTACGATTCTCTCAACTATGTTCCCATATCCTTTCTGTTCTTCTGGTACCCCTATACACTGAATATTGATGTGCTTAAACTTGTCCCAGAGGACAAGAGGTCTTAAGACGCCTCATTTCTCCTTGTTTTTTTTTTTTTTAATTCTCTGCTTCAGTTATTTCCTACATTCTATCTTACAGTTCAGTTCTTCTGCCGCATTTTTTTTTTTTTACTATTGATTCCCAGTAGTATATAAGTTTTATATCACTTATGTATTGTTCATCACTGATTGTATGCTGTTTAGTTTTTCTAGATCCTTGTTTTTATTTTTTTTGTGTGTATTCTTGATCAATGCCTCCATTCTATTTATGTGTACTTTCATTCTATTTCTGATCATCTTTCATTATATTTGTGAATGAATGAAATTACTATGAGTTCATTCTCAGGTAGATTGCCTATTTTCCTCATTTGTTCGATCTGTGGATTTTTTAACCTTGCTCCTTCACCTGCTGTGTTTTTTTGCCTTATAATTTTCTTCACTAACTCTGCTTGGGTTCTCCTCCCTGCAGGATATAGGTTTGTAGTTTCTCTTACTTGTGAATTCTGTCCCCAGTAGGTGGGACTGGACCAATGTCCTGACTCGGTTTCCTTGTGGGTGAGACTGGTTCCTGTGTCCTTGTGGGTGGAGTTCAATCTTCTCCCTCTGATCAGTAATGTCATATTTAGTCATATGCTTCAGTGTGTCTGTGAGCTCACTATGGCCTTAGGAAGCCTACCTGCTAATGGGTAGTGTTGCGTTTACTTTTTGCCAGTAGTTTTGCATGAGGCATTCAGCACTGAGGCATGTTGGTTGTAGGGTGTATCTAGGTCTTAATGTTGAGATGAAGGCCTTTGGATAGCACTTGCCAATAATATTCCATGGAGCAAGAAGTTCTCTGTTGATTCAGCATCCTGAATTTGGGTCTTTCACATAAGTATTTCAGGCTTAATTGCTGGCTGGAGTACTAAGACTCCAGAAGCCATAAGGTAAAGAGAAGGAAAAATAGAGATACAGTAACAACAAAAACAACAACAGTAAAAACCTGAGAGGAATGGTATAAAACTAAAGAAACAGAGACACACAGAGAAACCTACATGTGTAAAAAGAAGAGAAAAAAAATGAAATGATGAATAAAAAAAAAGAAAATCAAGAGAATAATCAAACTAATAAAGTAATCTGTAATCCGTATCTGGAAACACAAACCTGAGAGCAAATAAAAACCAGAATTTCAACAAAAAGAAGGTAAATAAAACTAAACATACCATTACAATCAAGAGGAAAAAAAGTAAAAACAGAAGAGACATGAAAATAAAAGGAAAATAAAACAAAACAACAAAGAAGTAAAAATAGATAAATATATGGCAAAGTAAGATAAAGTAAAACAAAGGAAAATTTTAAAAATATGGAAAAATTCAATATAACAGCACAGTAGAAATAGGAAAAATAAAAATATATTTAAAATATGACATAAAAAGCTAAATGAAAATAAAAGTTAAAAGAATAATACATTAAGAAATAATAAAGCAGAATATATACATATATATATACACACACATACACACACACACACACAAAGAGACAGAGAGACAGAGGAAGAGAGAGAGAAAGTAGTAAGAATATTTTCCGCTGGACTCAGTAGTCCTTGCCCTTGCACCCATAGTGCTCTCCAGCCAATATGCCTATGCAGAAAAACCTCCAATATTTCTAGGAAGATCTCTGTACCTTGAGCTCTGTACCTTCTGTGGGACCAGCTTGGACTCTGATCTCACTTTACTCCAGTTTGTACTTACTTCTAAAGTCCACAGCTGCCCCTAAAGTCCACAGTCTCAAATGCGGGAACAATTTTTATCTTTTCAGATATTCCACCGATGCATGGTTTACCAAAATGATTGCAGGGATTAATCTGATGCTCCTGCAGCTGCAAAATAGAATACCATTCCTCTTTTTTCACACAGCTCCCAGAGCTAAACTTTGACTTTGGCCCTGCCTTTATTTGTATACCACCTTGCAGCATATGCATGTCAAATGTGATTTCTCAGTAAACTATATAAAGAAAAAACTAACACAGATCAAAAACATCTGGCAAGAGTTAAAAAGCTATATTTACTCAGTATCACTGTTTAATACTTGGTGTGATAGTGTTCATCATCATTTCACATTTGGAATCAATGTGTATTCATCTTTTGATTAGGTGCTACAATGTAATTCATTCTGAATTGAAAGAGAATATTTATTCATTTTTTATTTTATTTTTTTTTGGACTGTGTTTTGTTGTGTACCACCACAGTAAATGGCAAATCTTCACGGAATAGACTCTCATTGATTTCTCTCCACTGATTTTACTGGGCTTCAGATAAGTTCCTTACAAAAATAGTGGTTTAAAAGTCAAAATGTCTAAAGAGATTATATGTAAGTATATGTGTATATATATATATATATATATATATATATATGTTCATTATGATTATATGCAAACATGCATATTGTGACTTATATAATTTATTCATATTCTAAATACAAGAAGTTGTTAAAATAGCAGTATTAATGGTTTTAAAGTTTGCTCACATACTTCTACATCATATCTTAATCACACTTAATGTAACAATGTTAATGAAAAATAAGGTGTAATCAAATATTTTTACTTGTTTTTATATTTTACATGATAAACATACATATAAAATTTATGTCTAAATGTTCATTAAACCACTATTCAAAGATTACCACTTATGTTCTATATTCTTTATATGAATATTTTGAAACAAATTCCTCTTAAAAGTGCTAGGAAAAAGTCTTTTGTTGTTGTTGGTTGTTTTTTGGACTGTTTTTTTTTTTTAATTGATTTTTTATTTTTTTAAAGATTTATTTATTTATTTTTTTACTTTTGGGCGGGGGTCGGGTTGGGGAGGGAGAGGAGCGGGTGGGACACTTCTATTGGTCTTTCACTTCTCTATTTTCATCGGTCTTTGTTCTTTGGCCCCTGTGGGCCTCTCATCGCGGTGGCGTCCGTCGTCGCAGAGCGCCGGCTCCAGGCGCATGCGCTCCAGAGCTCCGGTTTGGTAATTGGACACATCCGTCCAGCTGCTCTGCAGCACGTGGGATTTTCCCAGGCCAGGGATCGAACCGGCGCCCCTTGCACTGCAAGGCGGTGTCCTTACCCACTGGACCACCAGGGGAAGCCCTGTTTGGTTTTTATGTCTTTGTTTTGCTTAAGGAATAAAAATTTTCTATAAATAGACAATGAAAAGAATGAGAAACATAATTCCTTTTTTGCACTGGCTTCCCGAAGATCCTGAAAATAGTTTATGATTTCAGACATTTTTCTAGCGCAACAATGATCCTCTCTGAGTTGTTAAATTGTCTTATTAAATCTCCCTAGTCTCAGATACATTTTTTCTCCACTCCTATTCTTTTTTCTCTTGGTTTAATGTTTTTACTGCTAATAGGTATTTATTATTAGCAGTCTATAGAAAAAGAAAGCTGATAAAAAAAAAACTAATAAATAGAGAACTGCATAGAGCTTTGTTATAGATTGTCTCACACTTTAATGGCTCTGGTTTCTAGCATAGCAGGGCACTGATAATTTTTTAAGTCATATTCAGGGTATCTATGATAGGCATTGTATAAAAGATAATCAGCTTGAGAGTTGTAGGTTAATTTTTATCTGTGGAACAGTTAGAACTACATCCCAGGAGGCAGTCCCTCAGATAGCTCCAAGAGATTGCTCCAAAGAGGCAGCAGGAGGAAAACCAATATATAAGGTTTTGATAAAATGGGGTATCAGTACCATTAAACATTCATTTTAAACAGGAAGTTTCTAGTTAGTCACAACGATCTGATTCACCATGAAAGGATTTAGTGCTTTCCTAGATATGAGAAGATGCAAGTACTGAGATAAAAAAAAAAATGTGCTTCTGAGAACATCCACCTACCTAAAGACCGGTCCCACCAGATCCTCTAGAGCACAGTGTCCCTCACTTCACCTTGAGCTCCCTCAGGGGGTGTTGAGAGTCAGCAGCTGTCACAGCACAGGGTACAGTCTTCACCGCGGTGGATGGCAAATGCCCTTTTTGTTGCCATGGACAATATAATTGGTAAGTGCCAGTTTGTAGCCGATGATTCCATTCATGTGCTTGTTAGGATGATTAAATTAACTTGTTTAGGCTTCAGAGACAAGGCAAAACAGACCTTACCTCTAGTATACCTGGATACTACCCTTACTACTGCTGTGAGTGTTGGAAGAGAAACACAATAGATAGATAAGAAGTGGATCTTGAAATCTTTTGAGTCCCTGAAAGAGATCTGGCCAACCAATTCCTGAATTTAGCAACATTCCAAGATTTGCAGAGCAAAACACACAGCATTAACATGAGCAGCAATTTACTCACAGATTGGTGATGGTATCAGTTTTCACCCTGGAGTTATAAGTGGTAGCCCCAAACTGAAATTTTTGCAGTCTCACCCATGGAGCAGAGCAGGCATGCTGTCCGGGACAGTTTCCCAACTAGGACTCTAGATGTGCTGTGACATTGGACTTCTTAGCACTGTTTGAGACTAGATGTCAGTCAAAATGCAAATTGGTAGTGTATCTTCTGCTGTTCCTATTTCACTTTTCTTTTAATGTTAGTATATTAAAAGAAAGCTAGGCAATTCTTTAATATTAGCATTATTCATTTGTATAGAATGAGTGGCTTATTTTAACAATTCCTTTGAACCTGAGACATAAGTGAATACTTTCAGCAAAACAGTGCTCGATTTCATAATTAAACTTCAATACAATTACACAAAAGTGAAATCATTGGGCATCATTTTGGGGACTCTGCCTAGGAAAAAGTAAAACATCTAACTGACTGTGACTTCTTTACTGGGAGACTGCAAGTCAATTTTACTCTGGTTGGTAGGTCAGTAGCAATTTTTTTCCCTCTTAGATGTTAAGGATTAATTTATAAACATAAAGTAAAAGAATTACAGTAATAAGCATTAGAAAAAGTCTTAAAAGAGATTATAACCACAATTTTGAAGATACAAACTATTCTTTCTTCAGTTTTGAAATTTGAAGAAGGTCATTTAAGTCCCCAATATGTTTCCTTTAGGTTAGACTGATAATCTCAATGTTTTAGGCTATGTTGAGTGTTTTGTCTCAATTACAAATATAATCTATTATTTCAAAATACTTTTGTTAATATCTTTTGTGATAAAGGTGGTTTCTTTGCCCCTTGAGACACAGGTGCTTTTTAGCCAAGTCCTGCCCAACTCTTTGCAACCAGATGGACTGCAGCAAACCAGGCTTTCCTGTCCTTCACTGTCTCCTGGAGTTTGCCCACACTCATGTCCACAGAAGAATTGATACCAACAAATCACCTAATAATCTATTTCCCTCTTGTTCAGCATTAGGGTCTTCTACAATGAGTTGACTCTTTGCAACCAGAGCAAAACACACAGCATTAACATGAGCAGCAATTTACTCACAGATTGGTGATGGTATCAGTTTTCACCCTGGAGTTATAAGTGGTAGCCCCAAACTGAAATTTTTGCAGTCTCACCCATGGAGCAGAGCAGGCATGCTGTCCGGGACAGTTTCCCAACTAGGACTCTAGATGTGCTGTGACATTGGACTTCTTAGCACTGTTTGAGACTAGATGTCAGTCAAAATGCAAATTGGTAGTGTATCTTCTGCTGTTCCTATTTCACTTTTCTTTTAATGTTAGTATATTAAAAGAAAGCTAGGCAATTCTTTAATATTAGCATTATTCATTTGTATAGAATGAGTGGCTTATTTTAACAATTCCTTTGAACCTGAGACATAAGTGAATACTTTCAGCAAAACAGTGCTCGATTTCATAATTAAACTTCAATACAATTACACAAAAGTGAAATCATTGGGCATCATTTTGGGGACTCTGCCTAGGAAAAAGTAAAACATCTAACTGACTGTGACTTCTTTACTGGGAGACTGCAAGTCAATTTTACTCTGGTTGGTAGGTCAGTAGCAATTTTTTTTTTCCCTCTTAGATGTTAAGGATTAATTTATAAACATAAAGTAAAAGAATTACAGTAATAAGCATTAGAAAAAGTCTTAAAAGAGATTATAACCACAATTTTGAAGATACAAACTATTCTTTCTTCAGTTTTGAAATTTGAAGAAGGTCATTTAAGTCCCCAATATGTTTCCTTTAGGTTAGACTGATAATCTCAATGTTTTAGGCTATGTTGAGTGTTTTGTCTCAATTACAAATATAATCTATTATTTCAAAATACTTTTGTTAATATCTTTTGTGATAAAGGTGGTTTCTTTGCCCCTTGAGACACAGGTGCTTTTTAGCCAAGTCCTGCCCAACTCTTTGCAACCAGATGGACTGCAGCAAACCAGGCTTTCCTGTCCTTCACTGTCTCCTGGAGTTTGCCCACACTCATGTCCACAGAAGAATTGATACCAACAAATCACCTAATAATCTATTTCCCTCTTGTTCAGCATTAGGGTCTTCTACAATGAGTTGACTCTTTGCATCAGGTGGCCAATGTGCTGCATATTCAGCTTCAAAATCAGTCCTTGCATTGAATATCCAGAATTGATTTACTTTAGAACTGGCTGTTTTGATTCTCTTGAAGTTCAAGGGTCTCTCAAGAGTCTTCTCCAACACCACAACTCAAAAGCATTGGTTCTTTACAAATGGCATTGTTTGATTATTCCCTTAATCAACAAATTCACTATTATGAATACATGCAATTCATAATCATATTTTATGTATTACTTTTCTTTCTATAAAGTAAAAACATATACTTTTTTTTGTTATTTTCATCAGAGTATATGTCAAATTTAACTACATCCCTAAGGTAAAATTTATACTACATGTGTCCATATGTTCATTCACATCCTAATTGCATGAATATTTTTTGAACACCAATGATGATGAGGCACTGGGTGTGCAAATAAATCATACACACACGAATTCCTACACCGAAGTACTCTGAGTCTAGAGAAGAAAACATCATCGACTATCATTTTTAACAAATCATAATATTTATAAAAATGAAAGTATGGAAAAGATATGGTAGATGACTAAAGCAGGAAATAATTGTCATAGCCTATAACAATCAAACAAGCTTCACTTTTGGTAGAGAGGGTAATGATTAATCTAAGCCTTGAAAGATAGGTATAAATTCTCCTAAAAGGTAATTGGATCCTGGTAGAAGTAAAAGGCAAGATATTCCAGGTATAGTCAAAATTTGTGGAGAGATATCAAAGTTCAGGGTATGGGATGCTTGAATACTCCAAATATTATAAAGTTCTCTCTCTCTATATATATATATATATTTTTTTTTTTTTGAGAAACTGATGCTGCTAGTTAGAAGAAAGGAAGGTACATAGAAAAAATCACACGTGCACTTTATTACTGAGTTTCAAGTAATTCTGAAAGTTAAAAATATGAAGTTAGTTGCTTAGCCATGTCTCACTGTTTGTGACCGAGTGGCTACAACCCGTCAGGTTCCTCTGTCCATGGAATTCTCCAGACAAGAGTACTGAAGTAAGTTGCCATTTCCTTCTCCAGGGGATCTTCCCAACCCAGGAATTCAGCTAGGTCTCCAGCACACAGGCAGATTCTTTACTGTTTGAGCCACCAGAGACATATTTTATAAATGACCTTTGAAAAAAAAAATGTCTACTTTAAATTTAGTCTAAAATAAAAGTTAGAAAGGAGAATTCTAAGGCAATAAAATTAAGAGGTTATGTCGTGCATCTTAAAAATGTATGTATTTATTTATGTTATTTATTGGGGCATAGTTGATTTACAATGTTGCATTAGTTTCAGGTGTATGGCAAAGTTATTGTTATATGTCTTTTACAGAGTTTCATTTTATACAGCTACGTACAATCTGAAATCAACCACAGATATACCCATGACCACTCCTACCTGAGCCCGCTCCATCTCTCCCAGTGTCCCATCCCTCCAGGATTTCTGCATAGCCCTCATGTAAATTCCCTTAATCTTAGAGTGTATCCTTAATGGCTATCTCTTTTCATATGATAGTGTAGGTTTTCATGTTACTCTTTCCATACTTCTCACCCAATATTCCCTCCCTCAATGCCCACAGGTCTGTTTCTCCATTGCTACTCTGCCTATGTATTTATTAGCAGCATTTTTCTAGATTCCATATATATGTGTGCTAGTATACTCTGTTGGTCTTTCCCTTTTTGTCTTACTTCATACAACTCAACATGGAAAAAGATAACAACCCAATTAAAAAATGGAAGACCTAAAGAGGCATATCTCCTAAGAAGACACACAGATGGCCAGGAAACACATGAAACGATGCTCAATGTTGCTCATTATTAGAGAAATGCAAATCGAAACAACAGTGAAATATCACCTCACACCAGTCAGGATGGCCATCAAAAAATCCACAGAAGATGGCCACGTAGAAGGACGTGCACTCATCTCTGCTGCAAAATCGCCTGAATTGCAAGTGTTCCTGAAAAACCATCGACAGGTGGGGGTTGGATCCGATCACAAAAAGATGCCCCACACCGAATAACAAAGGGAAAGTATGAAGTTAATGGGCTACATGTACCCGTAAAAGGTTCCTCTGTCCATGGAATTCTCCAGACATGAGTACTGAAGTAAGTTGCCATTTCCTTCTCCAGGGGATCTTCCCAACCCAGGAATTCAGCTAGGTCTCCAGCACACAGGCAGATTCTTTACTGTTTGAGCCACCAGAGACATATTTTATAAATGACCTTTGAAAAAAAAAATGTCTACTTTAAATTTAGTCTAAAATAAAAGTTAGAAAGGAGAATTCTAAGGCAATAAAATTAAGAGGTTATGTCGTGCATCTTAAAAATGTATGTATTTATTTATGTTATTTATTGGGGCATAGTTGATTTACAATGTTGCATTAGTTTCAGGTGTATGGCAAAGTTATTGTTATATGTCTTTTACAGAGTTTCATTTTATACAGCTACGTACAATCTGAAATCAACCACAGATATACCCATGACCACTCCTACCTGAGCCCCGCTCCATCTCTCCCAGTGTCCCATCCCTCCAGGATTTCTGCATAGCCCTCATGTAAATTCCCTTAATCTTAGAGTGTATCCTTAATGGCTATCTCTTTTCATATGATAGTGTAGGTTTTCATGTTACTCTTTCCATACTTCTCACCCAATATTCCCTCCCTCAATGCCCACAGGTCTGTTTCTCCATTGCTACTCTGCCTATGTATTTATTAGCAGCATTTTTCTAGATTCCATATATATGTGTGCTAGTATACTCTGTTGGTCTTTCCCTTTTTGTCTTACTTCATACAACTCAACATGGAAAAAGATAACAACCCAATTAAAAAATGGAAGACCTAAAGAGGCATATCTCCTAAGAAGACACACAGATGGCCAGGAAACACATGAAACGATGCTCAATGTTGCTCATTATTAGAGAAATGCAAATCGAAACAACAGTGAAATATCACCTCACACCAGTCAGGATGGCCATCAAAAAATCCACAGAAGATGGCCACGTAGAAGGACGTGCACTCATCTCTGCTGCAAAATCGCCTGAATTGCAAGTGTTCCTGAAAAACCATCGACAGGTGGGGGTTGGATCCGATCACAAAAAGATGCCCCACACCGAATAACAAAGGGAAAGTCACAACAAAACGGTAGGAAGAGCACAATCAAGCTTTTAAGTCAAACCTCATACCCGCCAGAGAGGCCAGGTTGGTCAAAGGCACAAAGTCTGTTACATATCAAGACCTGGGAAAGGAACAGTGACGCCCACAAGGGACTGAGCGAGACCTGCTTTGGAGGGTCCAAGTGCCCCCTTGAGCTAGAAGTGCCCTTGAGCAGTCCTCAGAAGGAAATCACTCATTCCCTTTGAAGGAGGTTACCATAAACCCGATCATAGAGCCGCCAAGGAGGACTGGAAACTGTGTGCACACTGTGATCCAGGAGAGAGGAATAGCAATCCTGCATGAGACTTAGCCAGAATCACCTTTGAGTAATCTGATGGTCTCCAGTGGTGGCAGGGGTAGATGGTGGCTGGCAGCAGGATCTGAGTCACTGCGGAAGTGCTTCCCATAGAGAGTGTGGGAATAAATCCTTTGTGAGAGAGATATCATTTTCCCTACTGTAGTTTGGCTTCTGGTCAAACTACAGGGTGGGAATTTAGCTCCACTCAGCAAGAAAAGAGATTGGGATTAAGGATTAAGAAACTCCCTGGTTCATCCTGGGTGGGCCTTTTAGTTCTGGAATAGGCCAAAATAAACAAGCAGTAAAAGAGATCTTCAGATCCAACCACAGCCAGAGGCAAGAAAAAGACTGATACCTCCTGAATAGTCAGCAAGAGACAGAGGAACATAAACACTATTTTAACGTTTCTCTGTTGGTCTTTCCCTTTTTGTCTTACTTCATACAACTCAACATGGAAAAAGATAACAACCCAATTAAAAAATGGAAGACCTAAAGAGGCATATCTCCTAAGAAGACACACAGATGGCCAGGAAACACATGAAACGATGCTCAATGTTGCTCATTATTAGAGAAATGCAAATCGAAACAACAGTGAAATATCACCTCACACCAGTCAGGATGGCCATCAAAAAATCCACAGAAGATGGCCACGTAGAAGGACGTGCACTCATCTCTGCTGCAAAATCGCCTGAATTGCAAGTGTTCCTGAAAAACCATCGACAGGTGGGGGTTGGATCCGATCACAAAAAGATGCCCCACACCGAATAACAAAGGGAAAGTCACAACAAAACGGTAGGAAGAGCACAATCAAGCTTTTAAGTCAAACCTCATACCCGCCAGAGAGGCCAGGTTGGTCAAAGGCACAAAGTCTGTTACATATCAAGACCTGGGAAAGGAACAGTGACGCCCACAAGGGACTGAGCGAGACCTGCTTTGGAGGGTCCAAGTGCCCCCTTGAGCTAGAAGTGCCCTTGAGCAGTCCTCAGAAGGAAATCACTCATTCCCTTTGAAGGAGGTTACCATAAACCCGATCATAGAGCCGCCAAGGAGGACTGGAAACTGTGTGCACACTGTGATCCAGGAGAGAGGAATAGCAATCCTGCATGAGACTTAGCCAGAATCACCTTTGAGTAATCTGATGGTCTCCAGTGGTGGCAGGGGTAGATGGTGGCTGGCAGCAGGATCTGAGTCACTGCGGAAGTGCTTCCCATAGAGAGTGTGGAATAAATCCTTTGTGAGAGAGATATCATTTTCCCTACTGTAGTTTGGCTTCTGGTCAAACTACAGGGTGGGAATTTAGCTCCACTCAGCAAGAAAAGAGATTGGGATTAAGGATTAAGAAACTCCCTGGTTCATCCTGGGTGGGCCTTTTAGTTCTGGAATAGGCCAAAATAAACAAGCAGTAAAAGAGATCTTCAGATCCAACCACAGCCAGAGGCAAGAAAAAGACTGATACCTCCTGAATAGTCAGCAAGAGACAGAGGAACATAAACACTATTTTAACGTTTTCCCTGGAGCTGGAGTCAGTCCTGTATTTTTTAACTTTCATTTTATTTCTTATTCTTTCTGATTGCTTTTTCTGTTTTGTTTTGTTTTCTTTTCTTTTGCTTTCAATTGTTTTTTTCCCTTTTTTCCAAGCCCCTCAGGCCCCTCGTTTGTGTGTGTGTGTGTGTGTGTGTGTGTGTGAATGTGTCTGTTTGTTCCCGCCATTGAATTCTTTTTTTTTTAAACCTTTATTTTGCTTTTAGCTTTTACAAAGTTTTGCTGTTTACAGATATGAAAGTTCCCAGATTAGTCATATGTATATCCTCCCCTTCCCATCCCTCCCAATCATCACACAGCACCCCTAAAGGAGCCCCTTTTCTCACAGAGCAATGACTAGAGCTATTTTCTTCACTTATGATAGTACAGGCCTTCATGCTTCAAGCTACTAATCTTATCAGCAAGACTGAATATATTCAAATTTACATATTTTTTTTCTTATTCTTCTTTTTAAACCACACAATTTATTTTGGTATAAACTTTTGGTTGCGCATTGACCTTTTAAGGTTCTGTGGGGGTTTTGTTTGTTGTTATTGTTTTTGCTTTGTTCTTCTATATTATTCTATGTATTTATCTCTGTTTAATTTATAAAGTTTTTAGTTTGTACCACTACTTCCTCTATGACTCTTTACTTTTTCTGATGCTCCTTTACTACAGCACTAAAATCTAATACATACAAATATTAATCTCTCTATATTTAACTTTGCAGTATTATTCTATATTTCTCTTATATCCTCCCTTTCTCTTTTTCTCTTTTCCCATCATATTTCTTAGTCTGTCCTGTGCTCATTGCCTTATCCCCAGTGGGGACCCTGCTCTAGCATTATTCTCCAATTTGTGCTCTACTTAGTTTGGTTATTAACTGGTGGATATCATTCTTGGTTTTCTCTATTCGACAGGCTAACGTATTGGTCTGTATTTTTGGTTGGAATGTTTGGGTTATGTTATACTGTATATGTTTGTGTGTATAATTCAATATGCTAGATAGTATTTGCATAATATTTTAATTGCCATTTGTCAAAGGTATACCTTCTTTTTCTCATTCGCGTATATGTTTTAATATCATTTGATGTCATAACAAACCAGCCGTGAAATCTTCATTTCCTTGTCAGGCAACAAGCCCAGGGGCTTTAGGGAAAGAGCACTGACTCCACAACTCTACAATACTAGAGAATGCCTAACACTAGAGAGCAATAAACAGTGAGACCTCCAACAAAGTGAAGCACTTGTATGCAAGTCCTGACATAAACCAACTACCAGCATCACCCAGAATAAGAAGCTCCATCCAAACAACTAACACCGACAGACGTAACTCAAAGTCTGAGAAAAGGAAACCCCAAACATGGTTAGTTAACAAATCAATAACAACAATGAAACGGCAGAGAAATACCACACAAGTGAAGGAACAATCTACAAACACACAAGTTCAAATCAATGAAGAGGAATTAGATCACCATCCTGAGAGCAAAGTCAAAAGCATGATAGTGAAGATGCTCCAAAACAATAAAAACTGAATTTTAGAGAAATTTCAAGAAGTAATTAAAACACTGAATAAAGAAATGCAAGAACTTAAAAAAAAGCAAACAGCGACAAACAATTCAATTGCTGAACTTAAAAACACAGTAGAAGGAATCAAAAGCAGAGTATCTGAGACAGAAGACCAGATAAGTGAGCTGGAAGATAGAATGGTGGAAGTAACTGCTGAAAAACAGAATCAATCTCAAAGAATGAAAAGAGCAGAGGATAGCCTCCGAGACCACTGGGATAATATCAAATGCAATGATATTCGAATTATAGGGATTCCAGAAGAAGAAGAATAAAAGAAAGGCTATGAGAAAATTTTTGAAGAGATTATAGTTGAAAATTTCCCCAACATGGGAAAAGAAATAGTCGATGAAGTCCAAGAAGCACAAAGAGTACCATACAGAATCAATCCGAGAAGAAACACACCAAGACACATGTTAATGAAGCTAACACAAATTAAACACAAAGACAGAATTCTCAAAGCAGCAAGGGAAAAGCAACTAGTGACATACAAAGGAAAGCCCATATGTTTCACGGCTGATCTTTCAACAGAAACTCTGCAGGCCAGAAGGGAATGGCAGGACACATTTAAACGGCTAAAAGAGAATAATCTGCAACCAAGAATCCTCTACCCTGCAAGGATCTCCTTCAAAATGGATGGAGAAATCAAAAGATTTACAGACAAGCAAAAATTAAAAGAATTTAGTAACACCGAACCAGGCTTACAACAAGTGTTAAAGGGACTTATATAGACAACAAGTACAAGAGAAGAAGAAGAAGATCTACAAAGCAAAGCCATCATAACATTTAAGAAGATGATAATAGGATCATTTGTATCAATAATTACTTTGAATGTCAATGGACTAAATGTCACAACTAAAAGGCACAGAGTGGCTGAATGGATCCCAAAACAAGACACATACACATGCTGCCTCCAGGAAACTCACTTCAGACCTAGAGACACTCAGAATGAAAGTGAGAGGAATGCGAAAGATATTCCATGCAAATGGAAATCAAAAGAAAACTGGAGTACCCTCATATCAGACAAAATAGACCTCAAAATAAAGAAGATTAGAAGAGACAAGGCAGGACACTACATAATGATCAAGGGATTGATCCAAGAGGAAGACATAACAATCATAAATATCTATGCACCCAACACAGGAGTACCCCAATACATAAGACAAACACTTTCAGACATAAGAGAAGACATCGACAGTAACACAATCATAGTAGGAGACTTTAACACTCTTCTCACACCAATGGACAGATCATCCAAACAGAAAATTAAGAAAGAAACACAAGCCTTAAAAGCCACACTAGAAAAGATGGACCTCATTGACATCTTTAGGACTTTCCATCCAAAAGAATACAGTTTCTTCTCAAGTGCTCATGGAACGTTCTCCAGGATAGACCACATCTTGGGCCAAAATTCAAACTGCCGTCAACTCAAGAAAATTGAAATTATATCAGCCACTTTCTCTGACCAGAATGCAATGAGGCTAGAGATCAACTGCTAGAACAAAACTGCTAAAAACACAAACACATGGAGACAAACAACACATATCTAAAAAACAAACTGATTACCGAGCAAATGAAAGGAGAAAAAAAGAGGAAATCCTAGAATAAAATGACAATGAACACATGACAGTGCAAAACCTATGATATACCGCAAAGGCAGTAGTAAGAGAGAAGTTTAGAGCAATACAATGTTACCTCAAGAAACTAGGAAAATATCAAGCAGACAACCTAACTCTACGCTTAAAACAACTGGAGAAAGAAGAACAAAAACACCCCAAAGTTAGCAGAAGAGAAATCCTAGAGATTAGAGCAGAAATAAATGAAAAAGAAACAAAAGAAACAATAGTAAAGATAAATAAAACAAAAACCTGGTTATTCGTAATGGTAAATAAAATTGGCAAACCACTGGCCAGACTCATCAAGAAAAAAAGAGAGAAGAACCATATCAACATAATCAAAACTGAAAGAGGAGAGATTATAACAGATAATACAGAAATCCAAAGGATTATAAGAGGCTTTTATGAACAATTATATGGCAACAAATTGGACAGCCTAGAAAAAATGGACAGTTTCTTGGAGCATATTCATCTCACAAGACTGAACAAGGAAGAAATAGAAACTATGAAAAACCCAATCACAAGCTCAGTAATCGAATTTGTGATTAAAAATCTACCAAAAATACAAGTCCAGGGCCAGATGGCTTCACAGGCATATTCTACCAAACCTTTAAAGAAGAGTTAGTGCCCGTCCTTCTAAAACTCTTCCAAACAATTGCCTTACCTCACTTAATCTTCTTTGTTTTAAAGTCTATTTCGTTTGATATGAGGATTGTTGCTCCAGCTTTCTTTTGATAACCATTCACATGAAATATATTTTTCCAGGTGTCTTTAAGTCTGAAGTGGGTTTCTTGTGGACAGTGTACATATGGGTCTTGGTTTTGTGTCCATTCAGCCAGTTCTTTTTTTTGGAGACACTCTTTAGGACTTTCCATCCAAAAGAATACAGTTTCTTCTCAAGTGCTCATGGAACGTTCTCCAGGATAGACCACATCTTGGGCCAAAATTCAAACTGCCGTCAACTCAAGAAAATTGAAATTATATCAGCCACTTTCTCTGACCAGAATGCAATGAGGCTAGAGATCAACTGCTAGAACAAAACTGCTAAAAACACAAACACATGGAGACAAACAACACATATCTAAAAAACAAACTGATTACCGAGCAAATGAAAGGAGAAAAAAAGAGGAAATCCTAGAATAAAATGACAATGAACACATGACAGTGCAAAACCTATGATATACCGCAAAGGCAGTAGTAAGAGAGAAGTTTAGAGCAATACAATGTTACCTCAAGAAACTAGGAAAATATCAAGCAGACAACCTAACTCTACGCTTAAAACAACTGGAGAAAGAAGAACAAAAACACCCCAAAGTTAGCAGAAGAGAAATCCTAGAGATTAGAGCAGAAATAAATGAAAAAGAAACAAAAGAAACAATAGTAAAGATAAATAAAACAAAAACCTGGTTATTCGTAATGGTAAATAAAATTGGCAAACCACTGGCCAGACTCATCAAGAAAAAAAGAGAGAAGAACCATATCAACATAATCAAAACTGAAAGAGGAGAGATTATAACAGATAATACAGAAATCCAAAGGATTATAAGAGGCTTTTATGAACAATTATATGGCAACAAATTGGACAGCCTAGAAAAAATGGACAGTTTCTTGGAGCATATTCATCTCACAAGACTGAACAAGGAAGAAATAGAAACTATGAAAAACCCAATCACAAGCTCAGTAATCGAATTTGTGATTAAAAATCTACCAAAAATACAAGTCCAGGGCCAGATGGCTTCACAGGCATATTCTACCAAACCTTTAAAGAAGAGTTAGTGCCCGTCCTTCTAAAACTCTTCCAAACAATTGCCTTACCTCACTTAATCTTCTTTGTTTTAAAGTCTATTTCGTTTGATATGAGGATTGTTGCTCCAGCTTTCTTTTGATAACCATTCACATGAAATATATTTTTCCAGGTGTCTTTAAGTCTGAAGTGGGTTTCTTGTGGACAGTGTACATATGGGTCTTGGTTTTGTGTCCATTCAGCCAGTCTCTGTTTTTTGTTTGGAGCATTTAATCGACTTATATTTAAAGTGATTATTGGCACATATATTCCTATTGTCATCTTCTGAAATGTTTGTACTTTGTTTTGTATATCTTTACCTTGTCTTGTACTTTTGGCTATATAAGTCCCTTTATCACTTGTTGTAGGGCTGGTTTCATGGTTAAAATTCTTTTAGCTTTTGCTTGTCTCTAAATCTTTTGATTTCTCCATCAATTCTGAATGAAATCCTTGCTGGTTAGGGTCCTCTTGGCTGTAGATTTTTCACTTCCAACACTCTCAATGTGTCCTGCCACTCCCGTCTGGCCTGCAAGGTTTCTGTGGAAAGATCAGCAGTTAAGCATATGGGTTTTACTTTTTATGTTATTTTTCCCCTTTACTACCTCTTAGTATTCTTTCTTTGTGTTTAGTCTACATTATCTTGATTACTATGTGTCTTGGCATGTTTCTTCTAGGGTTTATCCTATATGGAACTCTGTGTGCTTCCTGAACTTGATTGACTATTTCTTTTCCCATTTTGGGGAATTTTTCAACTATAATCTTTTCAGTAATTTTTCATACCCTTTATTTTTATCTTCTTCTTCTGGGCCCCCTAAAACTCTAATGTTGGTGTGTTCAATATTATTCCATACATCTCTGAGACAAGCTTCATTGCTTTTAATTTTTTGTACTTTATTCTATTCTTCAGTAGTTATTTCCACCATCCTTTAGTACTTTATTTTCTCATACATCTTCTGTAGACAAGCTTCCAAAAGTGCATGATTAAAATCTACCAAAAATACAAGTCCAGGGCCAGATGGCTTCACAGGCATATTCTACCAAACCTTTAAAGAAGAGTTAGTGCCCGTCCTTCTAAAACTCTTCCAAACAATTGCCTTACCTCACTTAATCTTCTTTGTTTTAAAGTCTATTTCGTTTGATATGAGGATTGTTGCTCCAGCTTTCTTTTGATAACCATTCACATGAAATATATTTTTCCAGGTGTCTTTAAGTCTGAAGTGGGTTTCTTGTGGACAGTGTACATATGGGTCTTGGTTTTGTGTCCATTCAGCCAGTCTCTGTTTTTTGTTTGGAGCATTTAATCGACTTATATTTAAAGTGATTATTGGCACATATATTCCTATTGTCATCTTCTGAAATGTTTGTACTTTGTTTTGTATATCTTTACCTTGTCTTGTACTTTTGGCTATATAAGTCCCTTTATCACTTGTTGTAGGGCTGGTTTCATGGTTAAAATTCTTTTAGCTTTTGCTTGTCTCTAAATCTTTTGATTTCTCCATCAATTCTGAATGAAATCCTTGCTGGTTAGGGTCCTCTTGGCTGTAGATTTTTCACTTCCAACACTCTCAATGTGTCCTGCCACTCCCGTCTGGCCTGCAAGGTTTCTGTGGAAAGATCAGCAGTTAAGCATATGGGTTTTACTTTTTATGTTATTTTTCCCCTTTACTACCTCTTAGTATTCTTTCTTTGTGTTTAGTCTACATTATCTTGATTACTATGTGTCTTGGCATGTTTCTTCTAGGGTTTATCCTATATGGAACTCTGTGTGCTTCCTGAACTTGATTGACTATTTCTTTTCCCATTTTGGGGAATTTTTCAACTATAATCTTTTCAGTAATTTTTCATACCCTTTATTTTTATCTTCTTCTTCTGGGCCCCCTAAAACTCTAATGTTGGTGTGTTCAATATTATTCCATACATCTCTGAGACAAGCTTCATTGCTTTTAATTTTTTGTACTTTATTCTATTCTTCAGTAGTTATTTCCACCATCCTGTCTTCCAGCTCACTTTTCCATTCTTATGCCTCAGATACTCTACTGTTGAGCCCTTCTATAGTATTTTTAAGTTCATTAGTTGAGGTTTTTGTCCTTGTTTATTTTTAATTTCTTGTATGTCTTTTTTCAGTGTGCTAATTTCCTCTAATATTGTATTTTCAGCATTTTGGATTGTCATTACTATTGCTCTTCTGAATTCTCTTTCAGGTAGTTTGTCTAACTCCTCTTCTGTTTTGGATTTTTGTGTCTATAGTCTGTTCCTTCATTTGTGCAGTGTTTTTCTATTTTTTCATTATTCTTATTAATTTTTTAATTTTTGTGCTTGAGTTCTCCTTTTTCAAGGCTTTGAGGTTGAGTTTTCCCTTCCTTTATGGTTTCTGTCCTTGTATAACAGTTAAACGGTTTGTGTCCTGCCCTGTAGTTAGATTTTATTGGGCCTTATTTGCAGGTGAATATTCCTTAGTGTTGTACTTTGTTTGGTAGTGTCCGGTCTTGACATTACTGTTTCTGCTCCAAAGTTCCTGAGTTTGATCTCTGGCCAGGGATTGTTAATTCCACGTCCAGTTTGTTATGGCATTCATTGGTGTTAGGCCAAATATAATCATAGGAAGAACAAAAGGCAAATCCCTGATAGATGGCAGTTATAAAGTTATGCAAATATTATCTAACATAATGAAAAAAACTATATAATTGCACATCTATAATGGAATAGTCTAAAAAGGATAAAATACAGGAAATTGTTCTGGCATATGATGCAATCATAGTTGATACCCAATAGTTAATATCTAAGCTAATTAAAATATGGCCTGGAAAACAAATCTATAGCAAGTTCCCTGTTGGGGATAGAACAGTGAAAGCAGTTATTAGCTACTACATATGTTGGGGAAAAGAGAGAGGAAAATAGATAGGTAATGAAAGAAATGCACTCATGTTGCTGGATTATGTAGGTGTAGATAAAAAAGATTTGTATATATTAAAGTTTAGTACAGAGGGAAGAGGACAATAGAGATATCAAACAAAGAAATAGTTATAGAGAGGAAAATAGTAGATATAGAATGTTTTAACAGGTGAAGTGAAGACAGAGAAAACTTTGTTTAAAAGAAATATATATCTATCCCTGGTTCTCATTGGTGAGTTTGTCTTCTCATCTGTGTGCAGATCATCTGCAGTGTTTTCTTTGAGACTGTCTTAGAGGCTTTGAGTCTAATCAACATTATGGTTTCTTCACTGCTTATGGATCTCTCTGGTGTCTCTCTCTGCCAGGCCACATCCCTTTATGTTAGGTGCTATTTTTTTTTTCTTCCATCTGGTTTTTCCAACTCCTGTTTTGATTTATAGTCTGTTCCTTCATTTGTGCAGTGTTTTTCTATTTTTTCATTATTCTTATTAATTTTTTAATTTTTGTGCTTGAGTTCTCCTTTTTCAAGGCTTTGAGGTTGAGTTTTCCCTTCCTTTATGGTTTCTGTCCTTGTATAACAGTTAAACGGTTTGTGTCCTGCCCTGTAGTTAGATTTTATTGGGCCTTATTTGCAGGTGAATATTCCTTAGTGTTGTACTTTGTTTGGTAGTGTCCGGTCTTGACATTACTGTTTCTGCTCCAAAGTTCCTGAGTTTGATCTCTGGCCAGGGATTGTTAATTCCACGTCCAGTTTGTTATGGCATTCATTGGTGTTAGGCCAAATATAATCATAGGAAGAACAAAAGGCAAATCCCTGATAGATGGCAGTTATAAAGTTATGCAAATATTATCTAACATAATGAAAAAAACTATATAATTGCACATCTATAATGGAATAGTCTAAAAAGGATAAAATACAGGAAATTGTTCTGGCATATGATGCAATCATAGTTGATACCCAATAGTTAATATCTAAGCTAATTAAAATATGGCCTGGAAAACAAATCTATAGCAAGTTCCCTGTTGGGGATAGAACAGTGAAAGCAGTTATTAGCTACTACATATGTTGGGGAAAAGAGAGAGGAAAATAGATAGGTAATGAAAGAAATGCACTCATGTTGCTGGATTATGTAGGTGTAGATAAAAAAGATTTGTATATATTAAAGTTTAGTACAGAGGGAAGAGGACAATAGAGATATCAAACAAAGAAATAGTTATAGAGAGGAAAATAGTAGATATAGAATGTTTTAACAGGTGAAGTGAAGACAGAGAAAACTTTGTTTAAAAGAAATATATATCTATCCCTGGTTCTCATTGGTGAGTTTGTCTTCTCATCTGTGTGCAGATCATCTGCAGTGTTTTCTTTGAGACTGTCTTAGAGGCTTTGAGTCTAATCAACATTATGGTTTCTTCACTGCTTATGGATCTCTCTGGTGTCTCTCTCTGCCAGGCCACATCCCTTTATGTTAGGTGCTATTTTTCTGCTCGGTCTGGTTCTCCTGTCCTGGTGGCCTCTTTCCACTGGCCACCCCTCACCACCTGGTTAGTGTTTCCTGAGCACGTGGCTTAGGCCACCGTGTGAGCAGGGGGATGGAGGTTCTGGGAGAGTTCAAGCAGTGTACCCTCAGTCTGCTTGGAGTTTATGGCCTGAGTGTTTATTTTTACTCTTCCCCCAGGATCTGTCGTTCTCCTTAGCTGTCCTTGTTAGGGTACTCCCTGGAGTTTCCCTCCCTCCCTTGGGATTCAGTCTTTTGAGTGTTCCTCTGTTTTCTCTATCCTTTTCCTACCTCTTTCCATGGAAACTGGCTTACTCCCTGGAGGCCTGCAGTCTTCTTTTGTCATCTAAGGACTGAATTGTAGGGATTGTTCCATATCTTGATTAATTTCTGTGAATCGGTTGGGGAACTTACACTATCCCTGTCTTATTCCTACAACATCTTGGTTCCTTCCCCCAAAGCATTTATTTTTAATTGAAGGATAATTGCTCCCCAATAGTATGATGTTTCTTTACCATATACCAACATGAATTAGCCATAAGTATACAAATGTTCCTTCTGTCTTGGAACAGCCTCCCACCTTCTACTGCATCCCACTCCTCTAGGTTGTTATAGAACCCTTGTTTGAGTTCTCTGAGTTATACAGTAAATTCACATTGGCTATCTACTTTATATACAGTAGTGTCTGTGTTTCCATTCATCCCACTCTGTCCTTCCTTCCCCAATCTAGTCCATAAATCCATTCTCTATGACTCTCTCCATTGTTGCACTTCAGATAGATTCATCACTACCATCTTTCTAGATTCCATATGTATGAATTAATGTACAATATTTGTTTTTCTATTTCTGACTTACTTCCCTTGGTATAATAGGATCTAGGTTTATCCATGCATTTAGAAGTAAGTCAAATGTGCCCTTTTTAATAGTCTGTTGTATACACATACTGGAGATTTTTATCCATTCACCTGTCAATAGATTGCTTGCTTGTCCTAGCTATTATAAATAGTGTTGCAACAAACACTGGGGTACATGTATCTTTTTCAGTTTTTGTTTCCTCAGGTTATAGGCCTTGTAGTGTGATTGATGACTCATATGATAATTTTATTTCTAGTTTTTAAGGAATCTCCATGTTGTCTTCCATAATGGTTATATCAATTTACATTCTTATCTATAGTGGAGGGGATCCCTGTTCTCCACAACCTCTACAGAATTCATTGTTTATAGATTTTTTGATGATGTTCATTCTGACTGGTGTGAGGTGATATCTCGTTACAGTTTTGATTTGCATTTCTCTAGTAATGAGCGATGCTGAGCATCCTTAATGTATTTGTTATATATCTGTATGTCTTATTTAGATAAATGTCTGTTTAGGTCTTTTGCCACTTTTTTTTTTAATCTTTTTTTTTTGGTGGTGGGGGAGTGGGATGGGGAGGGAGGGGGACAGGTGGGCCACTTCTGTTAGTCTTCCATTTCTCTATTTTCATCTGTCCCTGTTCTTTGGCTCCTGTAGGCCTCCCATCGCAATGGCCTCTGTTGTCGCAGAGCGCCGGCTCTGGGTGCATGCGCCCCAGAGCTCTGACTCGGTAATTGGACACATCGGTCCAGCCGCTCCACGGCACGTGGGATCTTCCCAGGCCAGGGATCGAGCCGGTGCCCCTTGCACTGCAAGGCGGTGTCCCTACCCACTGGACCACCAGGGGAAGCCTGTCTTTTGCCACTTTTAGATTGTGACGTTTTTCTAGTATTGGGTTGGATGAGTTGCTTGTATATTTCTGAAATTAATTCTTGGTCAGTTGTTTCATTTGCTATTATTTTCTCATATTTTTAAAATTGTGTTTTCACAGTGTTGATAGTTTTCTTCACTGTGCAAGAGATTTAAATTTAACTTGCTCCACTTGCTTATGGTTGTTTTTATTTCATTATGGGAGGTGGATCATAGAAGAGCTTGCTGTGGTTTATGCTTCTAGAGTCTTCTTGCTGCTTTCCTCTAAGCATTTTATAGTTTCTGGTCTTATATTTAGGTTGTTAATACATCTTGTGTTTACCTTTGTGTAGAGTGTTAGGAAGTGTTCTAATTTCATTCTTTTAGTTGTTGTTCTTCAGTTCTACCAGCTTATTAAAGAGACTTTATTTTCCCCATTGCATGTACTTGCCTCCTTTCTCAAAGATAAGTTGCCTATAGGTATATGAGTTTATTGCTGGGCTTTCTACCTTGTTCCGTTGGTCTGTATTTCTGTTTTTGTGCCAGTATCATACTGATTGATGAGTGTAGCTTTGTAGTATAGTCTGAAGCCATGAAGATAATTTCTTTCAGATCTATTCTTTCTCAGGATTGCTTTGGCTATTTGGCATCTTTTGTGTTTTCATATGAATTCTGAAAGTTTTTCTTCTAGTTCTATGAAAAATGATCTTGGAAATTTGATAGGAATTCCATTGAATTTGCAGGTTGTATTTAATATGACAGTAATGAAATGTCTCTCCATTTATTTCTATCTTTGCTTTCTTTGATCAGTGTTTTATAGTTTTCTGTATACAGTGTTCCATAGTTTGCTGTGTACAGATGTTTGTCTCTTTAGATAGCTTTATTCCTATGTATTTTGCTTCTTTATTACAGTGATAAGTAAAAAGATTGATTCCTTAGTTCCTCATTCTGATATTATTTTTCTTTTTGTTTTGATTTAGCTTTCATTTTTTTTACAGAGTTTTGCTGTTTACTGTCCCACATTAACGTGAATCTGTCATAGGTATACATATGTCCCTTCTCATGAAAGTTCCTCCTATCTACCTCCCCGAACCAACCCTCCAGGTCACCACAGAGTTGCTGTTTGAGTTCCCTTAGTCCCACGGTATATTTCCCTTCCTCTCCCTAATGATCTGCATATTCATTTATCAGTACCAACCTTCTGGATTCCATATATATGTGTCAGTATACAATATTTATCTTTCTCTTTCTGACTTATTTCATTCTGAATAATAGGTTCTAGATTAATCTACCTCATTAGATCTGACTCAAATGCATTTCTTTTTATGGCTGCAAGCATTGAAAATTTTGCTTCTGTAGTTCCAATCTGGACTCCTTTTCTTTCTTTTTATTCTGTGATTACTGTAGGTAAAACATCCAAAACTATGCCAACTGAAAGTGGACACCCTTGTTTTCTTTCTAATCTTACAGGACGTACTTTCAATTTGTTTTTTTCCACCATGAGAATAATGTTTGCCATGAGTTTGTTCTATATTTTGTTTATTATTTTGAAGTAGGATATTTCTATGCCAATTTTTGAAGAGTTTTTATAATGTGTGCTGACTTTGTTGAAATTTTTTTCTGCATCAATTGAGATTATTGTATATTTTTATCTTTCAGTTTGTTGCTATGGTCTATTACATTGATTGATTTGCACAGTTTGAAGAATCCTGTGATTCCTGGGATAAATCAGACTTGATAATAGTGCATAATCTTTGTAATGTGATGTTGAATTCTGTTTACCAGAATTTTGTTGAGAATTTTGTATCTATGTTCATTAGATATATTTACCTGTAATTTGTCTGTGTCTGATGTCTATGTTTGGTTTTGATAGCAAGGTAATGGTGATCTCAAAGAATGAGGCCTCTATAATTTTTTGAAAGAGTTTTAGAGGGATAAACAAACGTTCCTAAATGTTTGGTAGAATTCACATGTGAAGACATGTGCCCTAGGTTTTTGCTTTTGGGGAGATTTTTTTTTTTTATTTTATAATCACAGTTTGATTTTAGTGCTTGTAATTGACTTATTCATAATTTCTATTTCTTCCTGGTTCAATCTTGGAAGGTGGAACTTTTGTTAAGAATCAGTCTGTTTCCTCCAGTTTGTCCATCTCTTTGATATATAATTGATCATAATAGTCTCCTATGATCCTTTATATTTCTCTGTTGCCTGCCGTTATATCTACTTCTTCATTTCTAATTTTGTTGATATGATTCTTCTCCACCATTTTTATTTTTTTTTTCGATGAGCCTGGCTAAAGGTTTATCATTTTTGCTTATCGTCTCAAAGAATCAGCTTTTAGTTTTTATTCGTCTTTACTATTGCTTCATTTATTTCTGTTCTGATTTTATTATTTCTTTGCATCTACTAACATAAGAAATTTTTTATTTTATTTTTTTCTATTTTTCTTTTTCCAGTTCTTTTATATATGCAGTTAAGTTGTCTATTCAATATTTTTCTTGTTTCTTGGTGTAGGATTATATTGTTGCAAACTTTCCTTTTATAACTGATTTTGATGCATCTCATAGGTCTTGGGTCATCATTTCCATTTTTTCTAGAAAGTTTTCATTTCCCTTTTATTCCATCAGTAACCTGTTCATTATTTAGAAATATATACTATAATCTCCATGTGTTTGCTTTGCACAATTTTTTTTTTCTGTAATTGATGTCTCATCTCAAAGTGTTGTAGTCAGACAAGATGTTTGATAAAATTTCAATTTTCTTAAGTTTACTGTGGCTTAATTTGTAAACCAAGATTTAGTCTATCCTGAAGAATGTTCCATATGCTGCTGCTTAGTCACTTCAGCTGTGCCTGGCTCTGTCAGACCTCATGGATTGCAGCCCGTCAGATTCCTATGTCCATGGAATTCTCCAGGAGACAATATCAGAGTGGGTCATCATGCGCTCCTCCAGGGGGATCTTCCCAACCCAGAGGTGAAATCCAGCTCTCCTGCATTGCACACAGATTCCTCATGACTGAGTCATCAGGGAAGACTCTATATATCTGAGTATATATATATATATATATATATATATATATATATATACACACACACACATACATTTGTGCCTCCATGGACTGTAGCTTGCCAGACTTCTCTGTCCATGGGATTTTCCAGGTAAGAATACTAGTATGGGTTGCCATTTCCTTCTCTGTTCCATGTTCGTATGGAATGTCCTGAAGATATCAGTTAGGGCCTAATGTGTCATTTAAGGTTTGTGTTTCCCTATTAATTCTCTGTCTTGATGATCTGTCCATTAGTGTAATCTGAGTGTTAAAGTGTCCTATTTTTGTTATGTTACTAGCACTTACCACTTTTATGTCTATAGCATATGTCTTATGTATTGAGGTGCTTCTATGTTGGGTGTATAAATGTTTATAATTGTTATGTCTTTTTCTTGGGTTTATTCCTTCATCATTTTGCAGTGTACTTCACTAATTTTCATAATATTCTTTGTTTTATGATATATCTTGTCTGGTATGAGAATTGACACTCCTGCAGGGTTTGTGTGTGTGTGTGTGTGTGTGTGTGCAAAATATCTTTCTCCATCCTCTCATTTTCAGTAGGCATGTGTCTCTAAGACAGTAGTGAGTCTGTTGTAGAATTTTTTTTTTAAATCCATTTCACCAATCCGTGTATTTTGGTTGGAACATTTGATCCATTTACATTTAAATTAATTATTGATACATATGTTTCTATTGACATTTTCTTAACTGTATTTGATTCATTTTGTACATCTTTTCCTTCTCTTGTGTTTCTTGCCTATAAAATTCCTTTACCACTTGCTGTAAAGCTGGTTTGGAGGTGCTAAATTTTCGTTAATCTGTTAAGCTTTTAATTTCTCCATCAGTTTTGAATGTGACACTTGTTGTTCTGTAATCTTGTACAAGAGTAACATTTACCTTTCAGTATTTTAAATATATGCTTCTATTTCCTTCTAGTATGTAGAATTTCTATTGAATAATCAGCTGTTAATTGTATGGGGTTTCACTTCTTTTATGAGTTGCTCTTCCCTTGCTGTTTTTGGTATTGTTTTGTCTGTGTGTGTGTGTGTGTGTGGTTAATCTTTGTTAATTTGATTATTATGTATCTCAGCATGTCACTCCTTGGATTTATCCTTTATGGGACCTTCTGTGCTTCTTAGACTTAATTGATTATTGTCTTTTCCATGTTAAAGAAGTTTTCAATTATGATCTCTTCAAAATTTTTCTCAGACTCTTTCAGTCTCCCCCCTTTTCCCGAGACCCATATAATTCAAATATTTAAAAATGTCCTACTGGTTCCTGAGACTGTCCTTAATTTTTTTTCATTTTTTTCCCCTTTATTTTCCTCTTCCATTGTATTTATAAGATTCTACTTCCATGTCATTTATCTGTTCTTCTGCTTCAGTTATTCTGTGACTAATTTCTTCTAGAAAATTTTTAACTTCAGTATTTTTGTGTTCATCTCTGTTCATTTATTCTTTAGTTCTTTTATGTCCTTGTTAAATGTGCTAATAATTTCTTTCATTTTCTCCATTCTGTTTTTAAGATTTTAGATAATCATTACTATCATTATGTTGTATTGTTTTTCAGGCAACTTGCCTATTTTCTTTGTTTGGTCTTATGACTCTCTACTGTGTTCGTTCATTTAAAAAAAATGTTTTTCTTCTCATTTCTTTCTAACTTGCTGTGTTTGAGGTCTCCTTTTCCAAGGCTTTATGGCCATAGGTGTCCTTAATAGGTAAGATTGAGCCAGTGGTGTGTGTGGACTTCTTGTTGGTATTGCCTTTCTGTGGGAGGAGGTGAGTTATTTTTTTCTCCTCTCTGATGGGTAATGCTTTATGAGGTGCTATGCTTTGAGGTGTCTGTGATAATACTCTCTGCTCATGACTGCATTTATGTGTTTGTCTTATTTGTTGGAATGAAGCATCTTGCATTAACTGCTGCTGGCATTTGGGTGATGCTGGGTCTTGTATACAGGTGGAGACTTTTGTGAGAGTTCTCACTAATTTATACTCCCTGGGGACTGGGAGCACTAGGGCACTCTGGGATCCTGGATTCAACACACTCACTCAAAGGCTCAGGCCCAATCTCTAACTGGGGAACTGAGATTCCACAAGTCTTTTGTTATGACATTGTTGATATTGTTCATAAGCTCAGTAGTGTCTGACACTTTACAGCTCAATGGACTGAAGCAGACAGACTTCAGTCAATTTCACTATCCCCCAGAGTTTACTCCAACTCATATCCATTGAGTCAATGATGCCATCCAAACATCTCATCTTCTCTTGCCCCTTCTCCTGCTGGCCTGTTTTTCCCAGAGTTACCCTCTGTTCCAGTTAGTTGGTTCTTCACATCTGTTGGCTAAAGTATTGGAGCTTCAGCATTAGAACTTCCAATGAATATTCATGGCTGATTTTCTTTAGGATTGATTGGGTTGATCTTCTTGCTGTCCAAGGGATTGTTAAGAGTCTTAATAGAACTGACTAACTTCAGCTTCTTTGGCATCAGTGGTAGGGACATAGATCTGTATTGTTGTGATGTTCATTGGCTTGTCACAGAAATGAATCAAGTCAATTTTGTCATTTTGGAGGTTCACCCCAGTACTGGATGTCAGACTAGAAAATAATTTTTCATCTCTGTTCATTTATTCTTTAGTTCTTTTATGTCCTTGTTAAATGTGCTAATAATTTCTTTCATTTTCTCCATTCTGTTTTTAAGATTTTAGATAATCATTACTATCATTATGTTGTATTGTTTTTCAGGCAACTTGCCTATTTTCTTTGTTTGGTCTTATGACTCTCTACTGTGTTCGTTCATTTAAAAAAAATGTTTTTCTTCTCATTTCTTTCTAACTTGCTGTGTTTGAGGTCTCCTTTTCCAAGGCTTTATGGCCATAGGTGTCCTTAATAGGTAAGATTGAGCCAGTGGTGTGTGTGGACTTCTTGTTGGTATTGCCTTTCTGTGGGAGGAGGTGAGTTATTTTTTTCTCCTCTCTGATGGGTAATGCTTTATGAGGTGCTATGCTTTGAGGTGTCTGTGATAATACTCTCTGCTCATGACTGCATTTATGTGTTTGTCTTATTTGTTGGAATGAAGCATCTTGCATTAACTGCTGCTGGCATTTGGGTGATGCTGGGTCTTGTATACAGGTGGAGACTTTTGTGAGAGTTCTCACTAATTTATACTCCCTGGGGACTGGGAGCACTAGGGCACTCTGGGATCCTGGATTCAACACACTCACTCAAAGGCTCAGGCCCAATCTCTAACTGGGGAACTGAGATTCCACAAGTCTTTTGTTATGACATTGTTGATATTGTTCATAAGCTCAGTAGTGTCTGACACTTTACAGCTCAATGGACTGAAGCAGACAGACTTCAGTCAATTTCACTATCCCCCAGAGTTTACTCCAACTCATATCCATTGAGTCAATGATGCCATCCAAACATCTCATCTTCTCTTGCCCCTTCTCCTGCTGGCCTGTTTTTCCCAGAGTTACCCTCTGTTCCAGTTAGTTGGTTCTTCACATCTGTTGGCTAAAGTATTGGAGCTTCAGCATTAGAACTTCCAATGAATATTCATGGCTGATTTTCTTTAGGATTGATTGGGTTGATCTTCTTGCTGTCCAAGGGATTGTTAAGAGTCTTAATAGAACTGACTAACTTCAGCTTCTTTGGCATCAGTGGTAGGGACATAGATCTGTATTGTTGTGATGTTCATTGGCTTGTCACAGAAATGAATCAAGTCAATTTTGTCATTTTGGAGGTTCACCCCAGTACTGGATGTCAGACTGTTTAGTTGATTCTGAGGGCTACTCCACTTCTTCTATGGAATTCTTGCCCACAGTTGTGGATATAATGATCATCATCTGAATGAGATTCTCTCATATCCATTCATTTTAGTATACTGATTCTTAAGATGTCAGTTTATTCTTACCATCTTGTACTTGACCGTGTCCAATTTTCCTTGATTCATAGACCTAACATCCCATGTTTCTATACAATACTGTTCCTTGCAGCATCAGATTTTACTTTAATCACCAGACATATCCACAATTGAACGTCATTTCTGCTTTTGTCCAGCAGCTTCATTCTTTCTAAGGGTACTAGTAATTCTACTCTGCTCTTCCCCAGTGGCATGTTGGACATCTTCTGACCTGTGGGACTCATCTTTCAGTGTCATATCTTTTTGTCTTTCTATATAGTTCACGAATTCATTTTCTGCCTAGCAATTTTTCAAATTCTGGAGTCCCAATAGAAAAGCAGATCTTTACTATCAATACATTTTTTATACAGTCTAGGCAGAGAGAAAACACCTAATTCATGAACTAAGCAAATGACATTTCAAATGACATTTTTTAGCAAGTTTTTATAGCAAGAAAGCTTACAGACATCCTAGAGTGATGTATTTCTAACATCTAGCCCAATTAAGTTGATCTCCATGTGACATAGATTCTATTTCCTTAATTTTCATTCTATTTCTCTTTATCTTCACTGTCACTGTCTTTATCTGCACTCTATGTTCTCCTATATCATTACTTGTTAACTAATTGCTTTAGTAGTTACCTACATGTTCTTCCTGACCATATGCAGACCGTTGCAACAGGGTAGCTCTAAGCAGTCAGTTTTCTGTCTTTAGCGTTATAAATGCTGTTCCTTTCATTTTACATTATTTTAACTTCTTAATTTCCTTTCCTGACCATTTTTATCTCAATAACTTCTTCTCATGCAAGAAGAATAATTCTAAAACATTATCTTTATTGGGAGTTTGGTTTTTTTCCCCCTGTTTTACCAGGATAGGTTATGTATCTTTTATATGTACTTCCACCACAACATTTGATTACCTCTACATCACACAATATTGTAATTATATTGTTTAAATTGCCTGTTTCCACATTTAAACCTGAAGACAGGAACTATGATTCATCATTATGTCTTCAGTACAGGTTATGGTATGAGAAAGATGCCTGACAAATGTTTTCCAAACCAGTAGAATCAAATTATAATTAAAGACAGCTTCATGTTAAGCAAAAAAATTTAGTCATTCACAGTAGAAAGCTATAGTACAAATAAAATGTGTTTCATAAGCAACATACCTTTACTTTTCTAAATAGATGAATCACAATCCTAGCTTTTATAAAACTTACATACAAAATATTGCTGGGGAAGGGGGCAAAGATGGCAGAGGAATGAGGGGAAGATTTCACCACATCTGCATCGGAAACACTAAAACTAATCAAGAAAAAACACAACAACAACAAACCAGCTGCTAGACAACAGAAGAACTCCATAGGTCTGTAAGGGCTGAAGAGTGAACAGCAGAACATTCCCAGAGCTCCTGTTCTAAGAACCCTCTATCACAACCCCCACGCTGGACCGGCGGAGAGAGCGCTACGAAATGCCCTAGAAGAGAGCCTAAGAAAAGTGTCACGGGGAAAAAAGGCAGAGCTCAGGGCGACAATTCTGAAAATCCAGCTGGATTACTGGCAGAATTAAGACACTGTGAAGATAAGATACTGCGAGTGGGGACGTGTGGAATTCAGATGGGAAGTCCCCCATGGAGTGCTGCCTAGAGACCCGAATAGAGCCAGACAGACAGGGAGCACCGAGAGCAAAAATCACGCCATTTTGCTGGATAAAAATCGCGACTTTACGCCAAGCGAAAATCGTGCCATTCAGCCAGGCACCGGGTAAGTTCAAAAACTCCTAGTGGGAGGCTTCCTCAATGGAGAGGGGAAGTCGCCCACGGGTTACTGACCAGGGACTGGGTTCGAGCCAGAAGGGAAAGCTCGTCCCAGTGTTTGGGACTTGGTTGCGTAACCAGCAGTGGGTGCACCAGTGACCTGAGGAGTCAGTGCACCCCCAGAGCTGTAGCTGCAGCGAGGGGAAGCCAGGAGAACAGCAGGGATTGGAGGTTACCAGCGAGTGTGCAGTGGAGCCCAGGCTCTCCCCTCCAGCACAGAACTGTGCATACCGTGGCCCCCACCCTAAGGACTAGAATCAGACTGCCGCATGGGCCAGCACCTGAGCTCACAGCAAAGCCTTTGTTTTGCTGAAAACAAAACCAGAAACCATAGCAACTGGCACTGTAAGGGAAGGACTGCGTCATCAACAAAACACCATTGAGAGCAGATTGGTTTCCACCAGGCAGATGAGAAGAAAAAAACTAGGGTTTTCATTGAACAAAAGCTATAGAAAAACAAATAAAATGTGTTTCATAAGCAACATACCTTTACTTTTCTAAATAGATGAATCACAATCCTAGCTTTTATAAAACTTACATACAAAATATTGCTGGGGAAGGGGGCAAAGATGGCAGAGGAATGAGGGGAAGATTTCACCACATCTGCATCGGAAACACTAAAACTAATCAAGAAAAAACACAACAACAACAAACCAGCTGCTAGACAACAGAAGAACTCCATAGGTCTGTAAGGGCTGAAGAGTGAACAGCAGAACATTCCCAGAGCTCCTGTTCTAAGAACCCTCTATCACAACCCCCACGCTGGACCGGCGGAGAGAGCGCTACGAAATGCCCTAGAAGAGAGCCTAAGAAAAGTGTCACGGGGAAAAAAGGCAGAGCTCAGGGCGACAATTCTGAAAATCCAGCTGGATTACTGGCAGAATTAAGACACTGTGAAGATAAGATACTGCGAGTGGGGACGTGTGGAATTCAGATGGGAAGTCCCCCATGGAGTGCTGCCTAGAGACCCGAATAGAGCCAGACAGACAGGGAGCACCGAGAGCAAAAATCACGCCATTTTGCTGGATAAAAATCGCGACTTTACGCCAAGCGAAAATCGTGCCATTCAGCCAGGCACCGGGTAAGTTCAAAAACTCCTAGTGGGGGGCTTCCTCAATGGAGAGGGGAAGTCGCCCACGGGTTACTGACCAGGGACTGGGTTCGAGCCAGAAGGGAAAGCTCGTCCCAGTGTTTGGGACTTGGTTGCGTAACCAGCAGTGGGTGCACCAGTGACCTGAGGAGTCAGTGCACCCCCAGAGCTGTAGCTGCAGCGAGGGGAAGCCAGGAGAACAGCAGGGATTGGAGGTTACCAGCGAGTGTGCAGTGGAGCCCAGGCTCTCCCCTCCAGCACAGAACTGTGCATACCGTGGCCCCCACCCTAAGGACTAGAATCAGACTGCCGCATGGGCCAGCACCTGAGCTCACAGCAAAGCCTTTGTTTTGCTGAAAACAAAACCAGAAACCATAGCAACTGGCACTGTAAGGGAAGGACTGCGTCATCAACAAAACACCATTGAGAGCAGATTGGTTTCCACCAGGCAGATGAGAAGAAAAAAACTAGGGACATTATTTAGCTTTTTTTGTTTGTTGTGTTGTGGACTGTTTGTTTATTAAATTCATTGGTCTGGTTTAGGGTTTCTTTGATTTTTTTTTTTTTTTTGGTCTCTTTTTGTTAATTTTTTCTCCCTTATAAATTTTTAAATTTTTTTTTAATTTTAATTTTTGGAAACTTTTAATTTTCTTTCCTCTTTGCCACTGCTTCCTCCCTCTATGTGCTAAATGTAAAATCTTTGCCTATCTACCACTATTCTCTCATAAATATTTCCTATCTTCTTGTCGCCACTATTCTCTTCCAGGTACATTGAACAATACAACACACTAATCTTTGCTACCTAACCCTATAAAATCCTTCCATGACGAGTCTATTCCTTTTAATTACTCATACACTCTCCTCCTCCACACAACCAACACAAGTTTTAGCTAAAAATTGCTTTCACTAAAATAGCCCAAGCCAGGACCTTGACGCAGATCTATTTTTTTAGACATTATTTTAATTAATTCAGAACTTAATGGGCAGGTATCATCTTTAATCGCATCATTTACCAGAAAAAGTTCCTATGCTTTATCTCTATAAAACTGTTCAGTTATGGTTATTGATGTGCATGCATGTATATCCTAAGACTATGTTAGAAAACATTTGCATGCTTTTATGACTGTCACCCATTAGGGATGCACCGCTTGTTCCTCAGATGCTAGTATTTGAATTAATATCATGGAACAACATAGCAGAACAGACATAGAGCCTACACTCCCTGACCAGACATCAAACCAAGGATCCTCGAAGTGTAAGTCCTGATTGCAAGACCTCACACTATAAAGAACATAAAACACTAGAGATTATTCACTTGTAAACAAGGTCTAACACCACCTGAGACACAAATCACTGAACACTTTTACAAGGACAGAAACCCAAAGGAAGGGAGAATTCAACCAAGAAGCCTGGTGGGAAAAAGAACTCCATACACACAGACACACACAAAGAAACAAAAACTAGCCTAATAATGAAATGACAGAGAAACACTGCACAGATGAAAGACCAAGCTAGAGAAACACAGCTTCAAATGACAGAGCAGGAGATAGACAAATTATGTGAAAGAGAATTCAGAAAAGCGATACTAATGAGGCTTCAAAACACTGAAAACAGAATATTAGAGAAAATTAATGCACTGAGAAGAGACATGCAAGAAATGAGAAATAGGCAAATAGAAACAACCAACTCAATTGCTGAAATCAAAAAAACTATAGAAGGTCTCAACAGTAGAGTCTCAGAGGAAGAATAATGGATAAGTGAGCTGGAAGACAGAATGGTTGAAATAAGTGCTGAAGAACAGAATAAAGCACAAAGAATCAAAAGAACTGACAATAGCCTTCGAGACCTATGGGACAATTTCAAACGCAAGAACATTAGAATTATAGGAGTCCCAGAAGAAGAGGGGAAGAAAGTCTATGAAAAAAATTATTGAAGAGGTTATAGTTGAAAACTTCCCCAGCATGGGAAAGGAAATAGTCAACCAAGTCCAAGAAGAACAAAGACTTCCCCCTACAGGACAAACTCCAGAAGAAACACACCAAGGCACATTCTAATCAAACTAACGCAGACTAAATATAAAGAGAGAATACTAAAAGCAGCTAGGAGCAAATAACAAAAAAACATACAAAGAAACTTTAATCGCATCATTTACCAGAAAAAGTTCCTATGCTTTATCTCTATAAAACTGTTCAGTTATGGTTATTGATGTGCATGCATGTATATCCTAAGACTATGTTAGAAAACATTTGCATGCTTTTATGACTGTCACCCATTAGGGATGCACCGCTTGTTCCTCAGATGCTAGTATTTGAATTAATATCATGGAACAACATAGCAGAACAGACATAGAGCCTACACTCCCTGACCAGACATCAAACCAAGGATCCTCGAAGTGTAAGTCCTGATTGCAAGACCTCACACTATAAAGAACATAAAACACTAGAGATTATTCACTTGTAAACAAGGTCTAACACCACCTGAGACACAAATCACTGAACACTTTTACAAGGACAGAAACCCAAAGGAAGGGAGAATTCAACCAAGAAGCCTGGTGGGAAAAAGAACTCCATACACACAGACACACACAAAGAAACAAAAACTAGCCTAATAATGAAATGACAGAGAAACACTGCACAGATGAAAGACCAAGCTAGAGAAACACAGCTTCAAATGACAGAGCAGGAGATAGACAAATTATGTGAAAGAGAATTCAGAAAAGCGATACTAATGAGGCTTCAAAACACTGAAAACAGAATATTAGAGAAAATTAATGCACTGAGAAGAGACATGCAAGAAATGAGAAATAGGCAAATAGAAACAACCAACTCAATTGCTGAAATCAAAAAAACTATAGAAGGTCTCAACAGTAGAGTCTCAGAGGAAGAATAATGGATAAGTGAGCTGGAAGACAGAATGGTTGAAATAAGTGCTGAAGAACAGAATAAAGCACAAAGAATCAAAAGAACTGACAATAGCCTTCGAGACCTATGGGACAATTTCAAACGCAAGAACATTAGAATTATAGGAGTCCCAGAAGAAGAGGGGAAGAAAGTCTATGAAAAAAATTATTGAAGAGGTTATAGTTGAAAACTTCCCCAGCATGGGAAAGGAAATAGTCAACCAAGTCCAAGAAGAACAAAGACTTCCCCCTACAGGACAAACTCCAGAAGAAACACACCAAGGCACATTCTAATCAAACTAACGCAGACTAAATATAAAGAGAGAATACTAAAAGCAGCTAGGAGCAAATAACAAATAACATACAAAGGAAATCCCATATGTCTAACTGCGGATCTTTCAATAGAAACTCTGCAGGCCAGAAGAATGTGTCTTCAAATGGCAAGACACATTTGAATGGCTAAAAGAGAATAAACTCCAACCAAGATTTCTCTACCCAGCAAGAATCTCATTCAGAAATGATGGTGAAGTCAAAAACTTCACAGACAAGCAAAAACTAAGAGAATGCTGCACTACAAAACCAGTCCTACAACAAGTGTTAAAGGGCTTGATATAGCCAGTAAATACAAGAGTCGGAGAGGTCCTACAAATAAAACCACAAACTTCTAAGAAGATGACAATAGGAACATTCATATCAATAATTACTTTGAATGTAAATGGACTAAATGCTCCAACCAAAAGACACAGGCTGGCTGAATGGATCCAGAAACAAGATCCATATATATGCTGTTTAAAAGAGACCCACATCAGACCAAAAGAGATTCATAGACTGAAAGTGAGAGGCTGGAAAAAGATATTCCACGCAAATGGGAATCAAAAGAAAGCTGGAGCAGCAATCCTCACATCAGACAAAATAGACTTTAAAGTAAAGAGGATTCGAAGAGACAAGGCAGGTCACTACATCATGATTAAGGGGTCTATCCAAGAGGAAGACATAACAGTCATGAATATCTATGCACTCAACCCACGGACACCACAATACATGAGATAGATACTTTCAGACATAAAATAAGAAATCAACAATAACACAGTAAGAGTAGGAAACTTTAACACTCCTCTCATGCCAATGGACAGATCATCAAAACAAAAAATTAATAAAGAAACACAAGCCTTAAATGCCACACTAGAAGAGATGAAACTCATTGATATCTTCAGGACTTTCCATTCAGAAGTAGAAGAATACACTTTACTCTCAAGTGCTCATGGAACATTCTTCAAGATAGACCATATCTTGGGCCACAAATCAAACCTCAAATCAATTCAAGAAAATTGAAATTATACTAGCTGTCTGCTCGGACCACAATGCAATGAGACTAGAGATCAACTACAGGAATAAAACTGCTAAAAACACAAGCACATGGAGATTAAACAACACATACCTTAAAAACCAACTGATCACTGTGGAAATCAAAGGAGAAATTTAAAAATTCCTAGAATAAAATGACAATGAACACATGACAGTGCAAAGCCTATGGGATACTGCAAAAGCAGTTCTTAGAGGGAAATTTATAGCAATACAATCCTACCTCAAGAAACTAGGAAAATATGAAACAGATGACCTAACCCTCCACTTAAAACAATTGGAGAAAGAAAAACAAAAACACCCCAAAGTCAGCAGAAGAAGAGAAATCATAAAGATCAGAGCAGAAATAAATCAGAAAGAAATGAAAGAAACAATAGTAAAGATAAATAAAACAAAAAGTTGGTTCTTTGAAAATGTAAACAAAATTGACAAGCCACTGGACAGACTCATTAAGAAAAAGAGAAAGAAGAACCAGATCAACAAAATCAAAAAAGAAAAAGGAGAGATTGCAACAGAGAATGCAGAAATCCAAAGGATTCTAAGAGACTATTATGAGCAACTCTATGGCAACAAACTAGACAATCTGGAAGAAATGGACAGTTTCTTGGAGAAGATTAATCTCCCAAGACTGAGCCAGGAAGAAACAGAAACTTCGAACCACCCAATCACAAGCTAAGAAATCGAATTTGTGATTAAAAATCTACCCAAAAATAAAAGCCCAGGGCCAGATGGATTCACAGGCAAATTCTGCCAAACATTTAAAGAAGAGCTAATGCCTATCCTTCAACACATCAAAAAGCTCATACATCACGATCAAGCCGGGTTCATCCTAGGCATGCAAGGATTCTTCAACATCCAGAAATCAATCAATGTGATACACCATATCAACAAGCTGAAAGACAAAAATCACATGATCATCTCAATAGATGCAGAAAAAGCCTTCGACAAAGTACAACATCCATTTAAAATAAAAACTCTTCAGAAAATGGGCATAGAAGGAACATATCTAAACATAATAAAAGCCATATAGGAGAAGCCCACAGCGAACACTATCTTCAACGGTGAAGAAATGAAAGCATTCCCTTTAAGATCAGGAACAAGACAGGGGTGCCCACTTTCACCACTATTATTCAACATAGTCCTGGAATTTCTAGCCGCAGCAATAAGAGAAGAGAAAGGAATAAAAATAATCCATACTGGAAAGGAAGAAGTAAAGCTGTCTCTTTTTGCAGATGACATGATATTATACATAGAAAATTCCAAAGACACTATTACAAAGCTTCTAGAGCTGATCAATGAATTCAGCAAAGTTGCGGGATACAAAGTCAACACACAGAAAACACTGACATTCCTATACACAAACAATGAAAAATCAGAAAACGAAATCAAAGAGGCAATCTCCTTCACCATTGCAACCAAACAAATCAAATACCTAGGAATAAACCCAGCCAAAGAAACAAAAGAACTGTACATCAAAAAATTACAAGACACTCATGAGAGACATTAAAGAAGACTTAAACAGATGGAGAGATATTCCATGTTCCTGGGTCAGAAGAACAATATTGTGAAAATGACCATACTACCAAATATCATCTACAGATTCAATGCAATACCTATCCAACTACCATTGACATTTTTCACAGAACTAGACCAAAGAATCACACAGTTCATATGGAAATGCAAAAGACCTAAAATAGCCAAAGAATCCTAAGAAAGAAAAACAAAGCTGGAGGAATCAGTCTCCCTAACTTCAGATTATACTACAAAGAAACAGTCATTAGGACAGTATGATACTGGCACAGAAACAGAATTATAGACCAATGGAACAAGATCTAGAACCCAGAGATAAACCCACACGCCTATGGGTACCTTATTTTTGACAAAGGAGGCGAAAGTATAAAATGAGACAAAGACAGTATCTTCAACAAATGGTGCTGGGAAAATTGGACAGCTACATGCAAAAAAATGAAGTTGGAACATTCCCTAAACCATACACAGAGATCAACTCAAAATGGATTAAAGCCCTAAATGGAAGACCAGAAACCCTCAAACTCTTAGTATAGGCAAAACACTCAAGGACATCAATCAAAGCAAGATCTTCTCTGATCCACCTACTTGAAAAAAGGGCAGAAATGAAAGCATTCCCTTAAAACGGAACAAGACAGGTGCCCACTTTCACCACTATTATTCAACATAGTCCTGGAATTTCTAGCCGCAGCAATAAGAGAAGAGAAAGGAATAAAAATAATCCATACTGGAAAGGAAGAAGTAAAGCTGTCTCTTTTTGCAGATGACATGATATTATACATAGAAAATTCCAAAGACACTATTACAAAGCTTCTAGAGCTGATCAATGAATTCAGCAAAGTTGCGGGATACAAAGTCAACACACAGAAAACACTGACATTCCTATACACAAACAATGAAAAATCAGAAAACGAAATCAAAGAGGCAATCTCCTTCACCATTGCAACCAAACAAATCAAATACCTAGGAATAAACCCAGCCAAAGAAACAAAAGAACTGTACATCAAAAAATTACAAGACACTCATGAGAGACATTAAAGAAGACTTAAACAGATGGAGAGATATTCCATGTTCCTGGGTCAGAAGAACAATATTGTGAAAATGACCATACTACCAAATATCATCTACAGATTCAATGCAATACCTATCCAACTACCATTGACATTTTTCACAGAACTAGACCAAAGAATCACACAGTTCATATGGAAATGCAAAAGACCTAAAATAGCCAAAGAATCCTAAGAAAGAAAAACAAAGCTGGAGGAATCAGTCTCCCTAACTTCAGATTATACTACAAAGAAACAGTCATTAGGACAGTATGATACTGGCACAGAAACAGAATTATAGACCAATGGAACAAGATCTAGAACCCAGAGATAAACCCACACGCCTATGGGTACCTTATTTTTGACAAAGGAGGCGAAAGTATAAAATGAGACAAAGACAGTATCTTCAACAAATGGTGCTGGGAAAATTGGACAGCTACATGCAAAAAAATGAAGTTGGAACATTCCCTAAACCATACACAGAGATCAACTCAAAATGGATTAAAGCCCTAAATGGAAGACCAGAAACCCTCAAACTCTTAGTATAGGCAAAACACTCAAGGACATCAATCAAAGCAAGATCTTCTCTGATCCACCTACTTGAAAAGCAGACCTAAAAAGAAAAATGAACATGTGGGACCTAATGAAACTTAAAAGCATTTATACAGCAAAAGAAAGTACAAAAAAGCTGAACAAACAGCCCATAGAGAGGCCGAAAATCATAGGAAATGAAACAACAGACAAAGAATTAATCTCCAAAATCTACAAGCAACTCAGACAACTCAGCACAGGAAATACGAACAACCAAATCAAAAAATGGGAAAATGATCTAAAGGGACACCTCTCCAAAGAGGACATACAGATGGTCAAAAAGTACATTAAATAATGCTCAAAATCACTTATTATTAGAGAAATGCGAATTAAAACTACAATGAGATATCACCTCACACCCATCAGAATGGCCATCATCCACAAATCCATAGACAACAAATGCTAGAGAGGGTGCGGAGAAAACAGTACCCTCTTGCATTGCTGGTGGGAATGTCAATTGATACAGCCTCTATGGAAGATATATGGAAATTCCTTAAAAAACTAAAAATAGAAGCACCCTATGACCCAGCAATCTTTCTATGAGGCTTATACCCTGATGAAACCAAAACTGAAAGAAGCACCTGTACCCCAATGTTCATTGCTCCTCTCTATACAATAGCCAGAACATGGAAGCAACCTAGATGTCCATTGACGAATGAATGGATAAAGCAGCTCTGATACATATATACAATGGAATACTATTCACCTTTTAAAAGAAATGCAGCAGACTCAGTTCTAATGAGGTGGCTGGAGCTAGAACCTATCATAAAAAGTGAAGTAAGTCAAAAAGGGAGAGACAAGTACAGTATACTAACACATATATATGGAAGCTAGTAGGATGGTCACGATAACACATGCAGTGAACTCATGGAAAAGCAGGCAGAGAACAGACATATTGGCATGGTGGGGTATGAACAGTGGATGAGAGGCATGGAGGGAGTAACATGGAAATGTATGCTCTCATGTGTGGAAAAGATAGCTATTGTCATTGTGTTAAGGGAATAGGAGTGCTTACAATGGCTTGGTGCGATGGTCAGGAGGGGTGGGATGGGCATCTGATCCACCAAAAACTCTTAGAAAAAAGAAAAAAGAACCTAAAAAGAAAAATGAACATGTGGGACCTAATGAAACTTAAAAGCATTTATACAGCAAAAGAAAGTACAAAAAAGCTGAACAAACAGCCCATAGAGAGGCCGAAAATCATAGGAAATGAAACAACAGACAAAGAATTAATCTCCAAAATCTACAAGCAACTCAGACAACTCAGCACAGGAAATACGAACAACCAAATCAAAAAATGGGAAAATGATCTAAAGGGACACCTCTCCAAAGAGGACATACAGATGGTCAAAAAGTACATTAAATAATGCTCAAAATCACTTATTATTAGAGAAATGCGAATTAAAACTACAATGAGATATCACCTCACACCCATCAGAATGGCCATCATCCACAAATCCATAGACAACAAATGCTAGAGAGGGTGCGGAGAAAACAGTACCCTCTTGCATTGCTGGTGGGAATGTCAATTGATACAGCCTCTATGGAAGATATATGGAAATTCCTTAAAAAACTAAAAATAGAAGCACCCTATGACCCAGCAATCTTTCTATGAGGCTTATACCCTGATGAAACCAAAACTGAAAGAAGCACCTGTACCCCAATGTTCATTGCTCCTCTCTATACAATAGCCAGAACATGGAAGCAACCTAGATGTCCATTGACGAATGAATGGATAAAGCAGCTCTGATACATATATACAATGGAATACTATTCACCTTTTAAAAGAAATGCAGCAGACTCAGTTCTAATGAGGTGGCTGGAGCTAGAACCTATCATAAAAAGTGAAGTAAGTCAAAAAGGGAGAGACAAGTACAGTATACTAACACATATATATGGAAGCTAGTAGGATGGTCACGATAACACATGCAGTGAACTCATGGAAAAGCAGGCAGAGAACAGACATATTGGCATGGTGGGGTATGAACAGTGGATGAGAGGCATGGAGGGAGTAACATGGAAATGTATGCTCTCATGTGTGGAAAAGATAGCTATTGTCATTGTGTTAAGGGAATAGGAGTGCTTACAATGGCTTGGTGCGATGGTCAGGAGGGGTGGGATGGGTGGACCTGAGGGATGGGGGTGGGGGCCAGGGATATGCATATGTCTGATCTTGGAACATACATGTCGTTGAACAACAAAACTCTGTAAAACCTTTAAAATAATGTATTAAAAAAAAAAACTTTTCTGGAGAAATATTTTTTCTGAATAATCTAGAATGGTCTTTCTTTTCTGTGTACACCCTGAAGGGCTAAAACCAATTTTATTATTTATCATCATTTGCACAAAATATCTTACCTGTGCTTGAAGCAATGATGATACCATTCTGATCAATACCTATTCCAGAGACAGTCTGGTCTTTTGAAATGAGAGCAAAAGCACCAAGACAGATTTTTCATGGGAGAAAGAAAGAGTATCTAGGGAAAGAGAATAGGTAGTATATTACCCATGGACTTGCCACCATTCTTGAATGTAAAGAAGACAATTATACCCTTTTATGAGGTATGTGGATACTTCTTTTTTTTTTTTTACTGAAAGTTCCAGTAAGTCATAGAATTTAAAAAATATCTGCCATATGTGACTATCCATTTGTGACAAAAGCAAGGAAGGAGTAGAGATGATTTCTGACTAAATTATCTTCTGGGAAACTAACTTTATTTTGTAGGCCATAGAATAGATTGGCTCAGTTACAAGTAAGAATAGCATTTCCAGTTTAGTTCAGTAGTCCAAATTTCTGTGGTCTGTTTGGTGTACTGAACTCTAACAGGACTGGTGGACAGTGTAGCAGAGGTATGGTGCACCTTTCAGGGTTCCTCATTCCCTCAACTAGAGGGAGTGCTGGCTGCTGCTGATTCTGATTTTTTATTTTTTTTCTGTAGTTGTTCTCAGACAAAGATCACTGACTCATCTGGCTGGAACCAACCTACATTCACTGGTAAGTCAAGGAGATATGGACAATGACATTGATCCTTGTTTCATTATAGAACATGAATGAATGACCATTTCAGCTCAACTGGCTAAAACTATTTTTGCAAACATAGCACTATAATTTGTAATAGATTTTCATACAATAATGTATTAAGGGAATAGGAGTGCTTACAATGGCTTGGTGCGATGGTCAGGAGGGGTGGGATGGGTGGACCTGAGGGATGGGGGTGGGGGCCAGGGATATGCATATGTCTGATCTTGGAACATACATGTCGTTGAACAACAAAACTCTGTAAAACCTTTAAAATAATGTATTAAAAAAAAAAACTTTTCTGGAGAAATATTTTTTCTGAATAATCTAGAATGGTCTTTCTTTTCTGTGTACACCCTGAAGGGCTAAAACCAATTTTATTATTTATCATCATTTGCACAAAATATCTTACCTGTGCTTGAAGCAATGATGATACCATTCTGATCAATACCTATTCCAGAGACAGTCTGGTCTTTTGAAATGAGAGCAAAAGCACCAAGACAGATTTTTCATGGGAGAAAGAAAGAGTATCTAGGGAAAGAGAATAGGTAGTATATTACCCATGGACTTGCCACCATTCTTGAATGTAAAGAAGACAATTATACCCTTTTATGAGGTATGTGGATACTTCTTTTTTTTTTTTTACTGAAAGTTCCAGTAAGTCATAGAATTTAAAAAATATCTGCCATATGTGACTATCCATTTGTGACAAAAGCAAGGAAGGAGTAGAGATGATTTCTGACTAAATTATCTTCTGGGAAACTAACTTTATTTTGTAGGCCATAGAATAGATTGGCTCAGTTACAAGTAAGAATAGCATTTCCAGTTTAGTTCAGTAGTCCAAATTTCTGTGGTCTGTTTGGTGTACTGAACTCTAACAGGACTGGTGGACAGTGTAGCAGAGGTATGGTGCACCTTTCAGGGTTCCTCATTCCCTCAACTAGAGGGAGTGCTGGCTGCTGCTGATTCTGATTTTTTATTTTTTTTCTGTAGTTGTTCTCAGACAAAGATCACTGACTCATCTGGCTGGAACCAACCTACATTCACTGGTAAGTCAAGGAGATATGGACAATGACATTGATCCTTGTTTCATTATAGAACATGAATGAATGACCATTTCAGCTCAACTGGCTAAAACTATTTTTGCAAACATAGCACTATAATTTGTAATAGATTTTCATACAATAATGTATTCTTGCTTCCCTTGCATGCACTTTCACTGCAATGTCCGAAGATAGGTAATTTTTACTATGTAATATAAAATGTCAGATATCTGAATTCCTTGGAGGACACTTAAGGAAATGATGGAAAGGAAGTTCTCCTGTATGTGTTAATAGCTATTCTACCTTTAGCTGGGAGATTGGGCTATTAATGGTAAAGCAACTTGCTCTTTTGTGAACAAATTATATTGATGTAACAATTCTAAGCAACGAAATGTAGCAAAGCTACAAGTTGCTAGCATCTAATAATTGCATGTTCTATGACATTTTTGTTTTATAGTTAAATCACTCGTTTGATGACAGTTATTCAAAATCGCAACTGAAATTTTACTGTGTTCCCTCCCAGACACTCCACTAATTATCTTGTCTTTTCCTTAGTTTATTGTCTATTCTTCCTAATGTATTCATGAAATTTTATATTAATCATAGATAACAGAAACTTTTAGAACCTGAAAAGTTTGGGAAATCCATTTTCCCCAAACACCTCACTTGGTGAATGAGAAAAGACAATTCTGGAAAAATTATGAAGCCTGACATGATCTGTCTCCTGCTTTCCTTCCTTGCCTTTTCCCATTATGACCCAATATACTGATTGGTGGAACCTGTCAAGCACATTTCCTCCTTATGGCATGCTGAACTCACAGAAGTTGTCAATAGCCAGTCAACTAAAGAGCCTCTTATCATTTTGTCACCAAGATGTGCCTGACTCTTTAGAACCCCATGGACTGTACCTCATCAGGCTCCAATGACCATGGGATTTCCTAAACAAGAATACTGGTGGATATTGCCATTTCCTTCTCCATTTCCTTTCCCACCTTAGGACTGAACCCTGTCTCCTGCATTGCAGGTTGATTCTTTTACCATTAAGTCAGCAGGGAAGCCCAAAGAGGAACTTAATCATTTGCTTTTCAAATCTAATTTCAAGGTTAGTGTACTTACTGTTTCCTACAGTTTGTTACTGAATAAGAATTTACTCAGATTTATGAAACACTGCTATGAGCAAGTTATTTTGCTAGTCTTCATCCATTTCAGCTCAACTGGCTAAAACTATTTTTGCAAACATAGCACTATAATTTGTAATAGATTTTCATACAATAATGTATTCTTGCTTCCTTGCATGCACTTTCACTGCAATGTCCGAAGATAGGTAATTTTTACTATGTAATATAAAATGTCAGATATCTGAATTCCTTGGAGGACACTTAAGGAAATGATGGAAAGGAAGTTCTCCTGTATGTGTTAATAGCTATTCTACCTTTAGCTGGGAGATTGGGCTATTAATGGTAAAGCAACTTGCTCTTTTGTGAACAAATTATATTGATGTAACAATTCTAAGCAACGAAATGTAGCAAAGCTACAAGTTGCTAGCATCTAATAATTGCATGTTCTATGACATTTTTGTTTTATAGTTAAATCACTCGTTTGATGACAGTTATTCAAAATCGCAACTGAAATTTTACTGTGTTCCCTCCCAGACACTCCACTAATTATCTTGTCTTTTCCTTAGTTTATTGTCTATTCTTCCTAATGTATTCATGAAATTTTATATTAATCATAGATAACAGAAACTTTTAGAACCTGAAAAGTTTGGGAAATCCATTTTCCCCAAACACCTCACTTGGTGAATGAGAAAAGACAATTCTGGAAAAATTATGAAGCCTGACATGATCTGTCTCCTGCTTTCCTTCCTTGCCTTTTCCCATTATGACCCAATATACTGATTGGTGGAACCTGTCAAGCACATTTCCTCCTTATGGCATGCTGAACTCACAGAAGTTGTCAATAGCCAGTCAACTAAAGAGCCTCTTATCATTTTGTCACCAAGATGTGCCTGACTCTTTAGAACCCCATGGACTGTACCTCATCAGGCTCCAATGACCATGGGATTTCCTAAACAAGAATACTGGTGGATATTGCCATTTCCTTCTCCATTTCCTTTCCCACCTTAGGACTGAACCCTGTCTCCTGCATTGCAGGTTGATTCTTTTACCATTAAGTCAGCAGGGAAGCCCAAAGAGGAACTTAATCATTTGCTTTTCAAATCTAATTTCAAGGTTAGTGTACTTACTGTTTCCTACAGTTTGTTACTGAATAAGAATTTACTCAGATTTATGAAACACTGCTATGAGCAAGTTATTTTGCTAGTCTTCATGAGCCATTTAAATATTACAGTATTTTCTCTGCCATGTATATAGTCTTTTCTTCACTGAAATACATTATGTTTTTAAGCTCATCTGTATCTGTCCTGTTTCATTCTTTCTTGACATTTTTTTTTTATCTCATTAATGAAAATTTGCTATTTCATCTTTTTACAACATTTTCTAAACATATTTACAACATATTTACTTTGCACAATTTATTTTCTTGCCTTAGCAAAAGTACCTAATGATCTTAAACCTCAGACAAATCATGCTAAATCATTAAGTGGGGAGCACTGAATTTATTTTCAGATGGTTGTATTTTTACTGCTATGTGGAAGGTCTAGATTTAAACTGACCATGTGAAAGTTTCATATGTTATAAAGCTCAGACGTTACAAGATGTAAATTTAATCAGTTCTCAGCACAAGTTCATAAATGAGAAACATAAATGCTGAAATTGCAAAAATATAGAGCTATATATCACTACAGATCATTGTTCTCGCTCAACAAATTAAAGTGTAAAAATGGCAAGTGTCGATAGAACCATTTGAAGTTAATAGCATTTTGTATGAATCCATATAGAATTTTCCCCACAATCTGGTACATTTAATATCATTTCAAACCCCATAAGTTTGATTATAAATGAAATACAGTGGCATTTCTAAGGTGCAAACTTTACAAAATGGATCCAGTTACAAATTTGCAAAAGGTGTTTTCACATGAAATGACTTTGTTCACTGTAGTATTGTAAACGGACATAAAATAAGGGAGATAATTTTTGTGCATCAGAAACCATGCATCTTTTCATTAATTTTAAAGATATTTGCTTTAGATTTTAAGAGTCAGAAGTAGGTCATATGACCATGGATGAAAAGTATAAAAATAGTGGTTCATTATGTTTTATATATACAGAAACTTGAGAGTGCCATAGTACTTTGACCAGCATTTCCAAATTGTGTTCTGTGGAGCACTATTTGTACAAGGTATATGTATTCTATGAGAAAAAAAGAAGCTTATTTGGAGTAATAACTTAGAGAGATACTGCATACAATATTTCTTTCTGGCAAATCTACCCTGTACTTTTTAGTACACTAAGGGTTTTGGGAATTTCTATGGGGAAGAAACTCCTGTTGAACTATCTCTTTCTAAAATAATCTTTTACTAATTCAGTCAAATTCATGTAAACGGAACAGGAAAGGGGTTGTTAGGAGCTTAGAGTGGAGAAAATTGGGAGAGATTGTGCAAAAGGACTTTCAACTATAAGATAAAGAAGATCTGAAGATCTAATATATAAGATGATGACTAGAATTGATAATATTGTATTCTACAACTGAACTTTGCTAATAGAATATTCTTAAATGACTTACGTATTGTCATAAAAAATAAACATATTAATGTTAAGTAACTTGGTGAGGGAAAACCCTTTCATATATATATGAATAAACCTAATATTTCATATATATATATATATATATAATAAACCTAATATGAAAAAATGAAGTGACTCAGAAATTACCAATACCAGGAAACTGCTACCACCTCTAGTTCAGTGGCATCATTGAGTCAGAATCTGTGGACAAATATCCAAATATATATATATATATATACAACTATAAATATAGATATCTAGGTATGACTACAGATATAGATAGATAGACAGATAGACAGATAGATGATTTTGCAAGTGGCACAGTGGTAAACAATCCTTCTGCAATGCAGGTGACAAACTGGGTCAGGAAGATACCCCAGAACAGAAAATGGCAACTCACTCCAGTATGCTGGCCTGAACAATTCCATGGACTGAGGAGTCTGGTGGTCTGCAGTCCATGGAGTCAGAAAGGGTTTGAAAATGACTGACTGAGTTTATATATCTTACAATTTGGTTTGTCAATTATATTTCAAGAAATCTGGGGGAAAATTCAGCACATTTTAATTCTTATGAATCATATACAATTGATAAAATAGAAATCATCCTACATATTTTAAATGTGAAGAATATTTTACAAAACATTTTTTTTCTACAAGTGATAAGACAAGCTAATAAACCTAATATGAAAAAATGAAGTGACTCAGAAATTACCAACACCAGGAAACTGCTACCACCTCTAGTTCAGTGGCATCATTGAGTCAAAATCTGTGGACAAATATCCAAAGGTTTGGGAGACCCGTTTAGACAACTGAGACTACAGAGAACATGTCTGTCATTTGAAAGCTTGTAACTAAAGGAAAATTCCATTTGAGACTGGAACTACCATGTTCACAAAGAAATGCTCTGTTCACATAAGAAATAGTCTGGCCTCTCCCATCCTAATACCTTCCAATCCTTACCAGATCTCCTATTGGGTACATCATAGTCAGAAGCACATTAGTGAAGGCACTGAGAAATGCAATTCTTGTTATAGAGTAAATTATGAGTACAAGGGATTATTCTTAGAGGAAACAAACAACTAATAAATGGAAGCCATCTAGAAAATACTGACTTAAATTGTTTTAATCATCAGTTAGGAATGTAATAAATTTCCTAATGAAATGTTTACTTATTGTTTATTACTATTAAGTATATTTCAAAATTAAGGTGCATCAAATTTTCTGATTTTCTCGATATATATTTATGCGTATGTATATTAGCCAGGGTTCTTCAGAGAAACAGAGCTAATTGGATATAGCTTTCTAATCATATCTATATCTCTCTTTATATATCCAGCCATCATCTATCTATATATTTATCTGTCATGCATTTACCCATAGAAAAAAATAAGATTTATTTTATGGAAGTGGATCATACAGTTAGGGGGCTGAGAAATTCCACTCTCTGCTATCTGTATGCTGGAGATCCACAGAAGCTTGTGAAGTCATTCCAAGGCCTTAGAATTGGAGAGCCAATGGTATGAATTCCAGTCTGTATATGAAGGACTGAAAATCAAGAGCACTGAAGCCAGAAAAGCATAACGTTTGAATTCAAGTGAACACAGAGAGTTCAACCTTCCTTCATCTTTTTGTTTGATTCAGGCCTCCAACTAACTGGATAAGGTCCATTCACATTGAAGAGGATATCTGTTTTACTCACTTTAGCAATTAAATGCTTCCTCTTCTGGAAACATCTTTATAGATATACCAAGAAATAATGTTTAACCAAATATCTGGGCATTCCATGATCAATGGAACATATAAAATAGCCACCTTGGTATCTCATTAGCTAGAAAAAAAATTTAAGAATGCTAATAATAAGAATTAAAGTTAGGCTAAAACTCATCAGAATCAACCAAAAATGAACAAGATTTATTTGAATACCATTTAAGAAAACCCGTTGCCTAGGCCAAATCGGAATTTTGTCTCTTCAGGTGACATTTTATGAAGCTCTGTTACCTGATAATAGTGTAATGCTTGTTTGAACAGTAGTTGTTTATGTGTATTTCTCTCATGGCTCATACAACTCACATAATTTCTGCCTTGGCTGCCAATCATAGCCAGATGGACAGTATTATGTGTATTTCATTAAGTATATCTGATTTACAACACCTAACAGTGCATAATAATTTAAACTAATGGTACCAACACAAGGAATTAGGGGAGGAGTCATGAACAAGGTTACTGCATACAGGTTTACTTAGCAGGACACATGGAACCATCTGCAATATGGAGGCCCTCTGTGTAATCTTGTTTATATTTCAATCTCTTTTCACCAGGGATTTATAAATACCTCTCATCTTTTTTAATCTCAGGTATCTTTTTCTTCACTTAACCACTGACAGTTATTTAAAAGTTGTTGAATGCCAGACACTGTACATCCCAGATTGTTTTCACATTTTATCCTATTTAAAATAAGTGAGGTAAGAATTATTATTCCAAGTAAAGAAAATGAGACTCAAGGTATTCATGTTATATTAATATCATACAAACAAATATTAAATCTTATACTTAGACACACGTCCCCTTTTATACTGTGATCAATGTTAAATCACTTCAAGGAATCTCAAAATTTCTCATTCCAAGGCCTTAGAATTGAGAGCCAATGGTATGAATTCCAGTCTGTATATGAAGGACTGAAAATCAAGAGCACTGAAGCCAGAAAAGCATAACGTTTGAATTCAAGTGAACACAGAGAGTTCAACCTTCCTTCATCTTTTTGTTTGATTCAGGCCTCCAACTAACTGGATAAGGTCCATTCACATTGAAGAGGATATCTGTTTTACTCACTTTAGCAATTAAATGCTTCCTCTTCTGGAAACATCTTTATAGATATACCAAGAAATAATGTTTAACCAAATATCTGGGCATTCCATGATCAATGGAACATATAAAATAGCCACCTTGGTATCTCATTAGCTAGAAAAAAAATTTAAGAATGCTAATAATAAGAATTAAAGTTAGGCTAAAACTCATCAGAATCAACCAAAAATGAACAAGATTTATTTGAATACCATTTAAGAAAACCCGTTGCCTAGGCCAAATCGGAATTTTGTCTCTTCAGGTGACATTTTATGAAGCTCTGTTACCTGATAATAGTGTAATGCTTGTTTGAACAGTAGTTGTTTATGTGTATTTCTCTCATGGCTCATACAACTCACATAATTTCTGCCTTGGCTGCCAATCATAGCCAGATGGACAGTATTATGTGTATTTCATTAAGTATATCTGATTTACAACACCTAACAGTGCATAATAATTTAAACTAATGGTACCAACACAAGGAATTAGGGGAGGAGTCATGAACAAGGTTACTGCATACAGGTTTACTTAGCAGGACACATGGAACCATCTGCAATATGGAGGCCCTCTGTGTAATCTTGTTTATATTTCAATCTCTTTTCACCAGGGATTTATAAATACCTCTCATCTTTTTTAATCTCAGGTATCTTTTTCTTCACTTAACCACTGACAGTTATTTAAAAGTTGTTGAATGCCAGACACTGTACATCCCAGATTGTTTTCACATTTTATCCTATTTAAAATAAGTGAGGTAAGAATTATTATTCCAAGTAAAGAAAATGAGACTCAAGGTATTCATGTTATATTAATATCATACAAACAAATATTAAATCTTATACTTAGACACACGTCCCCTTTTATACTGTGATCAATGTTAAATCACTTCAAGGAATCTCAAAATTTCTCATATTATGTGTATGTTGTTACCCTCCATTTATTTGTTTACTTAGGAAGTAATATTTCATTCCCTACTTTATGCCAGTATCACTAAACCTACAATGACTTTCTTTTGGCAGATACTAAGGCTTTGGCTCTATTTTACTATCTGCTTTGGATCTTTTTATAAGACTATTTTTTTAAGGCAACAGTTTTAGATTTACAACAAAACTGAGATGCATGTGAGGAGATTTTACAGAGATTTCCCTCTGCCCTAAATATACATATACATTCAAATAGCTTCTCCCATTATTAACATTCTTTAGTAGAGTGATGCGTTTGTTATAATGGATGAACCTACATTGATATACCACAAGCAACAGTTTATATTAAGGTTCACTATTGGCATTACAAATTTTGTGCATTTGGACAAATGTATAATGATATGTAACCATTGTTATATAGTATCATACAAGCTAGTTTAACTCTCCTGCAAGTCCTTCATGTGGCAACCATTCATCCTTCCTGTCTAATCCCCATTGCTTTGAATTTATGAATATATACACCTTATTCCATGCAGTGTTTGTACATGGTTTTAGTTTTAAACAATTTCTTTTGCTACAATTTGCATTTTATACTTGACTGCATTCCTGTGGCTAGCTCTTCTTCTCCTACCCAGAACTCATAGAACAAAGTAAATACCCAATCACCTAACTATTAGAACTTGGGTTTCTCTGTCCTCTACGGAAATTCTTTCTGTTTCATGACTGAAAAAATAAACACTGTCAATACTTATCTTTTTCTTTTTTGTATATGTTTGACCAACATGACTAGGCTAACTATATAAGGAAAGTGGCACATGGTGATTACAAGAGTCTCATATCTAGTATGTGCTTATTTACGATTTAATCTTCCAGATTTTACTGACTTCCAGTGTCTGTTCTGATTGTGTCTTTCTATGATATGTATCACTAATAGAATACTATGAGCCACACTGCATCCTAGGAACATTCTGTGTGTTGTTTGGTTTAATATCCCCGACAATAATATGATGTAGATATTATTATTATTTCAATCTTATAATGAAGAATGGGAAGGAAATTTTTTACTAGTATATAGTGACATTTCTTTCATTTGCTTAGTTTAAAAGCCTTAGAGTCAAGCCAAAATTCTCTCTTTCTGTCATACTCACATCTAATTGACTAATAGATACTACTGTGCTGCTTTCAAAACATATCTGATGTGTAAATATTTCTCATTCCCTATGTTCCCATCTCTCTGTTCCAAATGGCTACTATTTCGTCCCTACATGATTTTAATATGCTACTCACTTCACTGGACAGATCTTCCAGACAGAGACTCAGTAAGGTAACAAAAATCCTAAACAATACAATAGAAGTTAGACCTAATTGATATCTTCAAGGTACTAAATCCAAATAAAATAGAATATACATTATTTTCAAGTGCACATAGAACATTCTCTAGGATTGATCACAAAACTAACCTAAACAAATTTAAGAGTATAGAAATTATTTCAAACATCTGCTATGATCATAGTGGCATGAAACTAGAAGTCATCCACAATAAAAGAAACAAGAAAAAATGATTACATGAAGACTAAATAATATGCTACTAAAAAAAATGAGTGAATAGGAAATCAAAAAGGAAATTTAGAAAATGCCTTGAGACAAAAGACAATGAAAACACCTTACAAATTCTATAAGATGCAATAAAGGCAGTTCTTAGAAGGAAGGTCACAGAGACATAGGCCTTCATCAAAAAAAGAGAAAGATCTCAAGTTAACCATGTATAACTCAGTACCTAAAAAATAAAAGGAAAACTAGAAAAACAGCGACTAACAAGATGGCAGAGGAGTAAATGTGTGTAGAGTGCATCTCAATTCACAGATATATCAGGGATACACTTTCAGACACAGAAGGGCTTAGAGAGCACAGTCTGAGAGTGGGGTACCTGATCACGGGAGAAGGAAACATAGAAACACACAAAATTCAGTAGGACAAAGGAAATAGGGGGAAAATGAGGAGAGTTATCTAGACTGGACCTGCCCTTGGTGGGTATGGGAACTGGAGAAGATGCACAATTCCCACATCAGACCAGTTGTTTGGGACAAAGGAGAAACATTTGAGGCTTTGAGTGAACCAGCTGATCTGTGACAGTCTAAATGGAATAAGAATCAAACAGACAATCCTTGTCGTAGTCATACATACCCCAGAGAGAGACACAGATCCCCCACAAGGCACATCTGCTAGGAGCTGGAACATTGGGACTGTGGAACAATCTCAGGGTGAAGTCTGCTCTTAATCACAGAGAGATAGCCCAAAGTAGCATGAGGGAGGATACTGTGGTTGAAAATGTCTTTGGAGAAAAAGCAGGCATTCTTGGGGGCAAGGTGATACTACTGAGTCATGCACAAATCATGGACTCATCACTGTACATTCCCTTTCCCCACTAGCAAGTGAACAATAGAGGCTAGCCCTTAAAACACCTGGACCACCAAACAACAGAGTAGGACCCCAGCCAGGAAGTCCTTTTAAGTGCCTGACATGCTGAGCAACAGAGAAGGATCCCAGCCAGGGGGCCCTTTAAGTACCTAAGCAGGTGTAACAGCAGAGAAGGAACAACTAAAGAGACCTTCTACTCACCAGCTGCAATAGGCAGGCAAAATACTCTTGTAAGGCCAAGCTCTTTCAGCTGAGGCATTCGGTGTCCCTGCACACTTGGTGCCACCAGGGTCCTCATGACCTATTTAGCCATGCCATCTTCATGCTCTACCTTCATTGGAACAGAGCTGCCAGAAGCTAGATAAAACTGTAATAGTACCATATCTTCAGTAAAAATACCCTCTGCAGCGCCTATATAGCTGGCATTGTGAGGGTCTCCAGGATCCAAGTAATGGTGCCATCTCCATGCATGATAACAACTGGGACAGAGCTGCCATCGACTAAACAAATATCTTGTGTCCATATGCATGTGATAACTTCAGTCATGTCTGACTCTTTGTGACCCTGTGGACTGTGACTTGTCAGGCATCTTTGTCTGTGGGATTCTCCAGGCAAGCATAGTGGAATGGGTTGCTATTCCTTTCTAGAGCACTGTATTTCCTGCCGCCCTAGCTGCCAGCTACCCCAAGTGCCTGGTGCTGCCAAAACCCCTGCAACCTAATCAGCTCTGCCACCTCCACACCTGGCCCTCAATGATGCAGGCACAAGTCCTCCAACGCAGCCTCAGAGAAAATGCCTGTAGATGACTTATGTGCAAAGGTGGAAATAAAACACAATTGAGTGAACACTATCTGACAAAAAACCCCAGAAAGAGAGACACAGATCCCCACAAGGCACATCTGCTAGAGCTGGAACATTGGGACTGTGGAACAATCTCAGGGTGAAGTCTGCTCTTAATCACAGAGAGATAGCCCAAAGTAGCATGAGGGAGGATACTGTGGTTGAAAATGTCTTTGGAGAAAAAGCAGGCATTCTTGGGGGCAAGGTGATACTACTGAGTCATGCACAAATCATGGACTCATCACTGTACATTCCCTTTCCCCACTAGCAAGTGAACAATAGAGGCTAGCCCTTAAAACACCTGGACCACCAAACAACAGAGTAGGACCCCAGCCAGGAAGTCCTTTTAAGTGCCTGACATGCTGAGCAACAGAGAAGGATCCCAGCCAGGGGGCCCTTTAAGTACCTAAGCAGGTGTAACAGCAGAGAAGGAACAACTAAAGAGACCTTCTACTCACCAGCTGCAATAGGCAGGCAAAATACTCTTGTAAGGCCAAGCTCTTTCAGCTGAGGCATTCGGTGTCCCTGCACACTTGGTGCCACCAGGGTCCTCATGACCTATTTAGCCATGCCATCTTCATGCTCTACCTTCATTGGAACAGAGCTGCCAGAAGCTAGATAAAACTGTAATAGTACCATATCTTCAGTAAAAATACCCTCTGCAGCGCCTATATAGCTGGCATTGTGAGGGTCTCCAGGATCCAAGTAATGGTGCCATCTCCATGCATGATAACAACTGGGACAGAGCTGCCATCGACTAAACAAATATCTTGTGTCCATATGCATGTGATAACTTCAGTCATGTCTGACTCTTTGTGACCCTGTGGACTGTGACTTGTCAGGCATCTTTGTCTGTGGGATTCTCCAGGCAAGCATAGTGGAATGGGTTGCTATTCCTTTCTAGAGCACTGTATTTCCTGCCGCCCTAGCTGCCAGCTACCCCAAGTGCCTGGTGCTGCCAAAACCCCTGCAACCTAATCAGCTCTGCCACCTCCACACCTGGCCCTCAATGATGCAGGCACAAGTCCTCCAACGCAGCCTCAGAGAAAATGCCTGTAGATGACTTATGTGCAAAGGTGGAAATAAAACCACAATTGAAACCCAGGGGCCGGGTGGCTAAAGAAGAAGACCCAAAACCTTCCCACAGACTTTACAAGCTGCAGATTAAATTCATGTGATCAACTAGGCAGACTCTGTATCTAAAGAATGATTGAAAGGACAATGAGAGTTCCCACAAAATAAAACACATTACTTTTAACAGTGGTAGACATTGGAGGCAAGAACACACAGGGGCAGTACAAAATTAGAGTCTGATCTGCCCTCAAAGCAGATCCAGAGACCAATGTTGGAAGGCATCCTAGGGAAGTGAGGTGGATGGTGACCCACCATGAGAGAAAGGAATTTGACAAGAGACAGTCAAGAAAGAAAGAAAGAAAAAAATACTATTGTATTTTGACTGCCTCTGAAGCTGCTTCTGCATGTTTTTCTTTTTTATTTCAGTTGCTGATTTTATTAGTAAAATTAAATCTATTTAAGCTTTTGAGAATTTTTTTAAATCACACAATATTTTTTCTTGTCTATACTTCTGCCTCTACATTGACATTTTGTAGTTCTGTGAGGTTTTTCTTTTATCCTTCTTTTCCTTCCTCCCTTCCCTTTTTAGAAATTTCAATTCCTCATTTTTAAAAAATGTATTATTAGTTTTTCTGTACTTAGTTTTTGCTTTATTTTCGTACTGTTCTTTTCCTGTTGCAACTGAACTTTAATATATATGACTATTCTTTAACTGTATTTAACTTTGCATTTCTACTCTTTCTGTTCCCCACCATGTTTCTTTGTTTTGTTTTCATTGCTTTATTTAACACTTGGTATATTGTTTTACTACTGTCTTCCACTTTGTGCTTTAGATAGCTTTGTTTTTAAATGGTGGATATCCTTTTTGCTTTCCTTTGTTTACAATGAATTGTACTTTTATTTATTTATTTATTTATTTATTTATTTTGACTGCCTTGGTTTTTTTTAAGGTGGCACATGCAGATGTGTATATTCCATTATTTTAGTGATTATTGGCCTGATAATTTGCAATTGCCATCCGTCTGGCATGCATCTTTTGTTTGTTGTTGTTGTTGTTGTTGTTGTTGTGTGTGTATGTGTGTGTGTGTTTTAATCCCATTTAATGACATAAAGAACCATCTATGGAACCTCCATTCCCCAGCTTGAGGTCATTTTCTGAGATTTTTGGAGTGGGAGCACTGGCTCCAGGACCATAGCCTACCAGAGAAATCTTAACATCAGGGAGTATTAATTAGTCAGAATTCACACAAAGACAACCACTTGTATACAAGACATGGCATCACCCAGCTCTGAGCAGTGTCCAGTGAAAGATGCCTTATCCAAAGAAGACACAAATACAATCACAGCTAATCATAGCAGACAGAATTACAACCTCACACAACTTTGTATATCACAGGAATAAAATCACCTCATCCCATCAGAACACAAGCAAATGTCACACCCTCCACAAAGCTTTCACAAATGATTTGTTAACCTTATTAGGGCAGAAACAACAAAGAACAGAAAATTCAACCTCAAAATCTTGGTAACAAAGTGAAAAGGCAGACAAATATTGTACAAATGAAAGAAGAACCTTAGACACACTCAAGTTCAAAAAAAATGAAGAGGAAATGGGAAAATTACCTAAAAAATAATTCAGAATAATGATAGTAAAGATGATTCAAAACTTCAAAATGGAATGAAGAAAATACGAGTAAATTAACACACCAAACACTTAAAAGAAAAAAAAAAGAATAAACAAAGACAAGCAGCACAATTAATGACATTAAAAATACTCTAGAAGGAATCAGTAACAGAATACCTGAGACTGAAGAACAGAAGAGTGATCTGGAAGACAGTATAGTGGAAATAAATGCAGAATAACAGAATAAAGTACAAAGAATGAAAAGAAATAAAGAAAATTTCAGAAAGCACTGGGACAAGGTTAAATACAACAACATTCTAATTATAGGGGTCTCAGAAGGGGTCTCTTTTCTCAAAGAAAATGAAAGGGTATGAGAAAATTTTTGAAGATGTTATAGTTGAAAATTTTCCCAACACAGGAAAGGTAATAGTCAATCAAGTTCAAGAAGCAAAAAGAGACCCATACAAGAGAAACCCTAACAGAAACACATAAAGACACATAGCAACAAAACAAAGCTTAAACACAATAAAGGATATTAAAGAAAACAAGAGAAAATCAACAAGGACCTTACAAAGGAAACCCTAAATGCTTCACAGCTTATCTTGTTGTAGAAACTCTGCAGGCCAGAAGAGAATGGAGAGATATTGAAAGTATTGAAAAGAAAAGCTAAGATTACTCTGCCCTTCAAGGATCTCAGTCAAAATTTATGGAGAAATCAAAAGCTTTAGAGACAAGCAAATTAAAAAGAATATAGTATCACCAAATTGGCTTTACCACAAATGTTAAATGGACTTATATCATTATGAAATACAAAAGAAGAAAAAGATCTACAAACCAAACCTCAGTCAATTAAGAAAATGGCAATAGGAACATATATATAAATATACTGCTTTAAATATATATATATATTAAATGCTCCAAGCAAGAGACACAGAATGGCTCAACAAATACAGAAACAAGATCCATATATTTGTTGTCTACAAGAAACCCACTTAATACATAAAGACACATATAGAATGAAAGTGAGATGGAAAAGTATATTCCATGAAAATAGAATCAAAAGAAACCTGGAGTAGCAACGCTCATATCAAACAAAATATACCTTAAAATAGAGAATATTGCAAGATATAAGGAAGGAAACTACGTAATTATCAAAGAATCATTCCACGAGGATGATATAACGATTGTAAATATTTATACACTTAGCATAGGAACACTTCAATCCATAAGTCAAACAGTAAAAGATGTGAAATTGAGTATAACAGAAAAATAGTAGGGGGCATAAATGCCTCACTTACACCAACGGGCAGATCATCAAAACAAAAAATTAATAAGGAAACACAGGGCTTAAATGACACATTATAGCATATGGATCTCATTGACATCTTTAGGACATTCCAACCAAATGCAGAAGAATAAGTTTCTTTCCCAAGTGCACATGGAACATTCTTCAGGATAGAACTCACTTAAACCTCAGTAAACTGAAATCATTTCAAGTATATTTTCTGACCACACAGCTGTGAGACCAGATATAAATTATAAAAGAGAAACCCTAACAGAAACACATAAAGACACATAGCAACAAAACAAAGCTTAAACACAATAAAGGATATTAAAGAAAACAAGAGAAAATCAACAAGGACCTTACAAAGGAAACCCTAAATGCTTCACAGCTTATCTTGTTGTAGAAACTCTGCAGGCCAGAAGAGAATGGAGAGATATTGAAAGTATTGAAAAGAAAAGCTAAGATTACTCTGCCCTTCAAGGATCTCAGTCAAAATTTATGGAGAAATCAAAAGCTTTAGAGACAAGCAAATTAAAAAGAATATAGTATCACCAAATTGGCTTTACCACAAATGTTAAATGGACTTATATCATTATGAAATACAAAAGAAGAAAAAGATCTACAAACCAAACCTCAGTCAATTAAGAAAATGGCAATAGGAACATATATATAAATATACTGCTTTAAATATATATATATATTAAATGCTCCAAGCAAGAGACACAGAATGGCTCAACAAATACAGAAACAAGATCCATATATTTGTTGTCTACAAGAAACCCACTTAATACATAAAGACACATATAGAATGAAAGTGAGATGGAAAAGTATATTCCATGAAAATAGAATCAAAAGAAACCTGGAGTAGCAACGCTCATATCAAACAAAATATACCTTAAAATAGAGAATATTGCAAGATATAAGGAAGGAAACTACGTAATTATCAAAGAATCATTCCACGAGGATGATATAACGATTGTAAATATTTATACACTTAGCATAGGAACACTTCAATCCATAAGTCAAACAGTAAAAGATGTGAAATTGAGTATAACAGAAAAATAGTAGGGGGCATAAATGCCTCACTTACACCAACGGGCAGATCATCAAAACAAAAAATTAATAAGGAAACACAGGGCTTAAATGACACATTATAGCATATGGATCTCATTGACATCTTTAGGACATTCCAACCAAATGCAGAAGAATAAGTTTCTTTCCCAAGTGCACATGGAACATTCTTCAGGATAGAACTCACTTAAACCTCAGTAAACTGAAATCATTTCAAGTATATTTTCTGACCACACAGCTGTGAGACCAGATATAAATTATAAAAGAGAAAAAAACCTAAAAAACAAAAACACATGGAGATTACACATTATGTTTCTAAATAACAAGCAGCTTTCTGAAGAAATAATAATAAAAAAAAACTCCTAGGAAAATATGAAAAGAAAAGCAACAACTCAAACTGATAGGATTCAGAAAAAGAAGTTCTAAGAGATAAATTTATAGCAATACGATCCTACTTCACGAAACAAGAAAAATATCAAATAGAAAACCTAAGATTAAACTTAAAACAGTTGAAAAATAGAAGGGCAAACAAATGAAGTTAGCAGAAGGAAAGAAAGAATAATGATCAGAGCAGAAATAATTGAAAAGAAAACAAATAATAGTAAATATTAATAAACCTAAATGCTGGTTCATTGGGAGATAAACATAATTGACAAAATATTATCCAGATTCATCAAGAGAGAAGATTCAAATTATCAAAATTAGAAAAGAAAATGGATAGGTTGCAACAGACAATGCAGAATACAAGGATCTATAAGATGCTATCACAAGGAACCCTATGGCAATAATATCCTGGAAGAAATGGACAGATAATTTAAAAAGTTCATTCTTCCAAGTCTGAACCAAGACAGAATAGAAATTATGAAAAATTCAGTAACAAGCATTGAAATAGAAACTGTGATCAAATAATTCCTAATAAATGAAACCCCATGGCTATACGACTTCATAGGTGAATTCTATCACACAGTTTGAGATTTGAACCTATCCTTTACAATTCTAAAACAAATCATAGAGGAAAGCAAACTTCTAAACTTCTTCTACAAGGTCATCATCATCCTGATACTAAAACTAAGCAAAAACAATGCACACACAAAAAAGGAAAATTACTGACCAATGTAATCGACAGACATAGATGCAAGCATCCTGAACAAACTTCTACCAATCATAATGTAGCAACAAATTAAAAATCTGATACACCATGTTTAAACTGGGTTTAACCCAGGGAGGTAACACTTCCTCAGTATACATAGAGCAATCAGTGTGCCATAGTAACAAACTAATAGAATAAAAGCCATATGATATCCAGACATCTTTAGGACATTCCAACCAAATGCAGAAGAATAAGTTTCTTTCCCAAGTGCACATGGAACATTCTTCAGGATAGAACTCACTTAAACCTCAGTAAACTGAAATCATTTCAAGTATATTTTCTGACCACACAGCTGTGAGACCAGATATAAATTATAAAAGAGAAAAAAACCTAAAAAACAAAAACACATGGAGATTACACATTATGTTTCTAAATAACAAGCAGCTTTCTGAAGAAATAATAATAAAAAAAAACTCCTAGGAAAATATGAAAAGAAAAGCAACAACTCAAACTGATAGGATTCAGAAAAAGAAGTTCTAAGAGATAAATTTATAGCAATACGATCCTACTTCACGAAACAAGAAAAATATCAAATAGAAAACCTAAGATTAAACTTAAAACAGTTGAAAATAGAAGGGCAAACAAATGAAGTTAGCAGAAGGAAAGAAAGAATAATGATCAGAGCAGAAATAATTGAAAAGAAAACAAATAATAGTAAATATTAATAAACCTAAATGCTGGTTCATTGGGAGATAAACATAATTGACAAAATATTATCCAGATTCATCAAGAGAGAAGATTCAAATTATCAAAATTAGAAAAGAAAATGGATAGGTTGCAACAGACAATGCAGAATACAAGGATCTATAAGATGCTATCACAAGGAACCCTATGGCAATAATATCCTGGAAGAAATGGACAGATAATTTAAAAAGTTCATTCTTCCAAGTCTGAACCAAGACAGAATAGAAATTATGAAAAATTCAGTAACAAGCATTGAAATAGAAACTGTGATCAAATAATTCCTAATAAATGAAACCCCATGGCTATACGACTTCATAGGTGAATTCTATCACACAGTTTGAGATTTGAACCTATCCTTTACAATTCTAAAACAAATCATAGAGGAAAGCAAACTTCTAAACTTCTTCTACAAGGTCATCATCATCCTGATACTAAAACTAAGCAAAAACAATGCACACACAAAAAAGGAAAATTACTGACCAATGTAATCGACAGACATAGATGCAAGCATCCTGAACAAACTTCTACCAATCATAATGTAGCAACAAATTAAAAATCTGATACACCATGTTTAAACTGGGTTTAACCCAGGGAGGTAACACTTCCTCAGTATACATAGAGCAATCAGTGTGATACGCCATAGTAACAAACTAATAGAATAAAAGCCATATGATAGTCTCAATATATACAGAAAACAAAAACAAAAATGACAAAATTCAGCACTCAATTTTAATTAAAAAAAAAAAGGCACAGAACGAATCCAGCTCAACACAATAAAGACCCTGTATGATAACCCAGTAGTAATATTATTCTCCATGGTGAAAAACTGAAAGCATTGTCTCTAAGATCAGGAATAAGACAAGGTTGCTCATTGTACCAATATTGTTCAACATAGTTTTGGAAGTCTAGGGTATGTCAATTAGAGAAGGAAAAATGAATAAGTAAAACGAATCCAGATTATAAAAGCAGAAGTTATACTCTCATTGTTTGCAGATGACCTGATACCATACATAGGAAACCAAAGATACACTGTCAGAAAATTACTAGAAATAATCAGTGAATTTTAAAAGTCACAGGATACAAAAGCAATACAGAGTAATCACTGGAATTCCTATACACTAACAATGAAAAATCAAAGAAAGAAAGTAAGGAATTAATAATGTTTATCACTGCAAAAATATTAAGATAACTAAGAATAATACAGTCTAAGGAGACCAAAAACTGTATACAGAAAATCATAAGACCTTGGTGAAATAAATCAACATGACATGAATACATGGAGAGATATTCCATCTTCTGGAATGTAAGAATCAATACTGTGAGGATGACTATACAACCAAAAGCATTCTGACGATTAAAGGTAATTCCTATCAAGTTGTCATAGGCATTTTTCATATGGTTTGAACAAAATTCATCACAATTCACACAGAAACACAAAATGTCCTGAATAACCAAAGCAATCTTGATAAAGAATAGAACTGGAGGAAACAGCTTTCCTGATTTCAGACTGTGCTACAAAGCTACAGTCGTGAAGAAAGTATGGTACTCATTAAAAAAAAAAAGAAAAAAGAAACAGAAATATAGAACAATGGAATAAGACACAAAGTCCAGAGATGCACCCACACACATACAGGTACCTTATTTATTTTTTTGGGAGGAGACCCCATGGATTGCAGCCTGACAGGCTCCTATTGCCATGGATTTTTCCAGGCAAGAATACTGGAGAGGGTACCTTATTTTTTGCAAAGGAGGCAAAAATACACAATGGGAAAAATACAGCCTCTTCAATAAGGGCTACTAGGAAAACTTAACAGCTACATGTAAAAGAATAAACTTAGAACACTTCCTAACAGCATGCACAAAAACAGCTACATGTAAAAGAATACAATTGGTACACTTCCTAACAACACGCACAAAGATAAAATCAAAATGGATTAAAGGCCTAAATGAAAGACCAGAAACTATAAAACATTTAGAGGAAAATATAAGCAGAACACAAGATGACATTAATAAAAGCAAGATCTTCTAGGACCCACCAATTAGACTAATGGAAATAGAAACAAAATTAAGCAAGTAGAATATAATTAAATGTAAATGCTTTGCACAGAAGAAAGTAACTATAAACATGATGAAAAGACAACCCTCAGAAAGGATGAAAATATAGAAAATTAATCAACTCATAAGGTATTAATTTCCAAAATATACAAACATGACGTACAAGTCAGCAGCAGAAAAGGAAACATCAAAACACAAAATCAGAAAAAAACAAACAAACAAACAAAAACAACAAAGCAGGCATTTCACCACAGAAGACATATAGATGGCCAAGAAACACATGAAAAAATGCTAAGATTATTATTAGAATAATGAAAATTAAAACTACAATGAAATATCACATGACACCAGTGAGAATGGCCATCATCAAGATATCTCCAAAGAAAAAACACAATAGAGGCTGTGAAGAAAAGGAAAACCTCTTTTACTGTTGATTGGAATGTAAATTGATAAAACAATGATGGAAGACAGTATGGCGATTCCTTATAAAACTAGAAATAAGACCACCATATTACCCAGCATAATAAGACCACTCAATATGCCACCAAATATGGAAAACTCACCAATGACCACACGAGTGCAAAAGGTCAGTATTCATTCTAATCCCAAAGAAGGACAATGACAAAGAATTCTCAAAAGACCACACAATTAAAATCATTTTACATGCTACCAAATAACACCCAAAATATTCCAAGGTAGTCCTCAACGGTATCTGAACTGAGAACGTTCAGATGTTCAAGATGGATTTAGAAAATGATAAGGAACCAGAGATCAAATTGCTAAAATACATTGGATCATAGAAAAAGCAATAGAATTCCAGGGAAAAAATCTGTGTCTACTTCACTGATGACACTAAAACCTTTGACTCTGCGGGTCACAACAAACTGTGGAAAATTCTTAAAGCAATGGGAATACTAGACCACCTTACCTGCCTCTTGAGAAACCTATATGCAGGACAAGAAGAAAGAGTTAGAACTGGACATGGAACAATAGAATGGTTCCAAATTGGGGAAAGAGTATGCCAAGGCTGTATAATGTCACCCTGATTACTTAACTTACATGCAGAGTATATCATGCATAAATCTGGTCTGGATGAAACAGAAGCTAGAGTCATGACCATTGGAAGAAATATAAATAACGTCAGGCATGCAGATGATACAATACTTATGGCAGAAATCAAAGAGGAGAAAAGAGTTCTTGATGAAGCTGAAAGAAGAGAGTGAAAACCTGGCTTAAAACTCAATATTCAAAAAACAAAGATCATGTCATTGGGTACAATCACTTTATGGCAAATAGATGGCAAAACACTAGAAACAGTGCCAAATTTATTTTCTTGGACTCCAAAAACACTGTTGATGGTGATTACAGAAATCAAATTAAAAGACACGTTCTCCTTGCAAGAGAAGCTATGACAAACTTACACAGCATATTGAAAAGCAGAATCATTATTTGCTGATAAACGTCCATATGGTCAAAGCTATTGTTTTCCCAGTAGTTATGTATGTATGTGAGAGGTGGACCACAAAAAAGGTTTAGTGCCAAAGAATTGATGTTCTTCAACTGTGGTATTAGAGAAGTCTCTTGAGAGTCCTTTGGACTTCAGTCAGATCAAACCAGTCAATCCTAAAGGAATCTAGATGTCCATTGAGAGATTTGTGTGATATAAAGGTATTATATCCATAAAAGAACCATATAATAATAGTGATACTAATGACAAAGAAAGGACAGTATTCATTCTAATCCCAAAGAAGGACAATGACAAAGAATTCTCAAAAGACCACACAATTAAAATCATTTTACATGCTACCAAATAACACCCAAAATATTCCAAGGTAGTCCTCAACGGTATCTGAACTGAGAACGTTCAGATGTTCAAGATGGATTTAGAAAATGATAAGGAACCAGAGATCAAATTGCTAAAATACATTGGATCATAGAAAAAGCAATAGAATTCCAGGGAAAAAATCTGTGTCTACTTCACTGATGACACTAAAACCTTTGACTCTGCGGGTCACAACAAACTGTGGAAAATTCTTAAAGCAATGGGAATACTAGACCACCTTACCTGCCTCTTGAGAAACCTATATGCAGGACAAGAAGAAAGAGTTAGAACTGGACATGGAACAATAGAATGGTTCCAAATTGGGGAAAGAGTATGCCAAGGCTGTATAATGTCACCCTGATTACTTAACTTACATGCAGAGTATATCATGCATAAATCTGGTCTGGATGAAACAGAAGCTAGAGTCATGACCATTGGAAGAAATATAAATAACGTCAGGCATGCAGATGATACAATACTTATGGCAGAAATCAAAGAGGAGAAAAGAGTTCTTGATGAAGCTGAAAGAAGAGAGTGAAAACCTGGCTTAAAACTCAATATTCAAAAAACAAAGATCATGTCATTGGGTACAATCACTTTATGGCAAATAGATGGCAAAACACTAGAAACAGTGCCAAATTTATTTTCTTGGACTCCAAAAACACTGTTGATGGTGATTACAGAAATCAAATTAAAAGACACGTTCTCCTTGCAAGAGAAGCTATGACAAACTTACACAGCATATTGAAAAGCAGAATCATTATTTGCTGATAAACGTCCATATGGTCAAAGCTATTGTTTTCCCAGTAGTTATGTATGTATGTGAGAGGTGGACCACAAAAAAGGTTTAGTGCCAAAGAATTGATGTTCTTCAACTGTGGTATTAGAGAAGTCTCTTGAGAGTCCTTTGGACTTCAGTCAGATCAAACCAGTCAATCCTAAAGGAATCTAGATGTCCATTGAGAGATTTGTGTGTATATACAATGGAATATTACTCATCCATAAAAAGGAACACACTTGAGTAAGTTCTAATTAGGTGGATGAACCTATAGCCAATTGTCCTTATTGAAGTAACTCTGAAAGAGAAAGTTAAATATTGTATACTAAAGCTGATATATTGAATCTAGACAGATGTTACAGAAGAAATTATTTGCAGGACATCAATGGAAATACAGACATACAGAACAAAAGACACAGACTTGTTGAATAGATACAAACAAAGACCAACATGTATGCTGTTTACAAGAAACACACTTCAGACATAAAGAAACACATAGACTGAAAGTGAGAGGATGGAAAACTACATTCCATGCAACTGGAAATCAAAAGAAAGCTGCAGTAGCGATCCTCATATCAGACAAAACAAACCTTAAAATAGAAGATTATAAAAGACAAGGCAGAACACTGTATAATGGTCAAGGGATTGATCCAAGAGTAAGATATAACAATCATGAATATATATATACTCAACACAGGAGAAACCCAAATACATAAGACACTTTCTGAAATTAAAAAAAAAATTGACAGTAACACCATAATATTAGGAGATTTTAACAACCCTCTTACACCAATGAGCACATCGTCAAATCAGAAATACAATAAGAAAAGACAAGGCTTAAATGACACATTAGAAGAGATGGATTTCATTGATATTGTTAGGATCTTCCAACCAAAAGCAGAAGAATGTGCTTTCGAGTGTAAATGGAACATTGTACAGATAGGCTACATCTTGGGCCACAAATCAAAACTCTAAATTCAAGAAAATTTAAATTATATCAACAACTATCCTGACCACAATGCTATGAGACTAGATATCAACTACAAAAAAAAAAAAAATGCTAAAAAAGAAAACACATGGAGACTAAACAACTAATACTTTAAATATAAACAGATTATTGAACAAATTAAAAATAAATAAATAAAAAATTTCCTAGAGGAAAAGGACAAGGAAAACGCGACAGTGTGAAACCTATTGGATAACACCAAAGCAATTCTAAGAGAGAAATTTATAGCAATACAATTCTATCTCAAGAAACAAGAAAAATACCAAGTAGACAACCTAACCCTACAAGTGGAGAAAGAAGAACAAAAACACACCAAAGTTAGCAGGAGAAGAGAAATCATAAAGATCAGAGCAGAAATAAATGAGAAAGAAATGAAAGAAACAGTAGTAAAGATAAAAAAAACAAACAAACAAACAAAAAAAACAAGCAGGTTCTTTGAAAAGGTAAACAAAATTGACAAGCCACTGGCCAAACTCATCAAGAAAAAAAGAGAGAATATACAGATCAACAAAATCAAAAATGAAAAAGGAGAGATTACAACAGATAATGCAGAAATTCAAAGAATTCTAAGAGACTACTAAGAACAACTCTATGGCAACAAACTGGAAAATCTGGAAGAAATGGACAGTTTCGTAGAGAAGATTAATCTCCCAAGATTCAATCAGGAAAAAAAAGAAACATTGAACAACCCAATCACAAGTTCAGAAATTGACTTTGTGATCAAAAATCTACCCAAAAATAAAAGCCCAGGGCTGGATGACTTCACAGGTGAATGCTACCAAACACTTAGAGGAGTGCTAATGCCTGTTCTTCTAAATCTCTTTCAAACAATTGCACAGGAAGGAACACTTCCAAACACATTTTACAAGGCCACAATTACTCTGATACCAAAACCAGGCAAAGACAACACACAAAAAGAAAATTACAGACCAATTTCTCTGATGAACTTAGATGCCAAGATCCTCAACAAACTCCTAGCAAACAGAATTTAAAAAACATATCAAACTCTAATACATCATAACCACATTGGGTTCATCCCAGGCATGCAAAGATTCTTCAATATTCGCAAATAAATCAATGTGATACACTGTATCAACAAAGTGAGAGACAAACATCACATGATCATCCAAATAGATGCACAGAAAACCTTCGACAAAATACAACACCCATTTATGATAAAAACTCTCCAAAAAAAAAAAAATGGGCATAAAAGTACCTACCTCAACATAGTGAAAGCCATATATGAGAAGCCTACAGCAGACATCATCCTCAATGGTGAAAAACTGAAAGCATTCCCTCTAAGATTAGGAACAAGGAAAGGGGGTCCACTTTCACTACTATTATTTAACATAGACCTGGAAGTTCGAGCAACAGCAATAAGAGAAGAGAAAGAAAGAAAAGGAATACAGATTGGAAAAAAAGAAGTAAAACTCTCTCTATTTGCAGATGACATAATACTATACATAGAAAACTCTGAAGACACCATTAGAAAACTACTAGAACTAATTTACAGTTCAGTAATTCACAGGACACAAAATCAATACACATAAATCACTGGCATTCCTATACACAAACAATGAAAAATCAGAAAACGAAATCAAAGAGGCAGTGCCCTTCAACATTTCAATCAAAGGAATAAAATATCTAGGAATAAACCTACCAAAAGAAACAAAAGAACTGTGCAGTGAAAATTACAAGACACTAGTGAAAGCAATTAAAGAAGACTTAAACAGATGGGCAGATATTCCATGTTTCTGGGTTGGAAGAATCAATATTGTGAAAATGACCATAATACCAAATTTCATCTATAGATTCAATGTGATCCCTATCAAACTACCAATGCCATTCTTCATAGAACTAGACCAAAGAATAACACAGTTCATATGGAAACACAGAAGACCCCGAAAAGCCAAAGCAATCCTTAGAAAGAAAAACGGAGCGGGAAAAATGAGCCTCCCTAACTTCAGACTATACTACAAAGCAGTCATCAAAACAGTATAGTACTGGCACAAAACAGAAATATACATCAATGGGACAAGATAGAGAACCCATAGATAACCCCCACACACCTATCTGTACCTTATTTTTGACAAAGGAGGTGAAAGTATAAAATGGGACAAAGACAGCCTCTTCATCAAATGGTGCTTGGAAAATTGAACCACTACAAGTTAAAAAAAATGAAGTTGGAATATTCCCTGATACCATACAGAAAAATCAACTCAAAATGGATTAAAGACCTAAATGTAAGAACCAGAAATCCTCAAACTCTTAGAGGAGAATATAGGCAAAACACTCAAGGACATAAATTAAAGCAAAATCTTCTCTGACCCACATATTAGAATAGCAGAACTAAAAAGGAAAATGAATATCTGGAACCTAATAAAACTTAAAAGCTTTTGTACAGAAAAAAAAAAAAAATTCAAAAAAGGTGAAGAGACAGCTAACAGAATGGGAACAAACCACAGACAAAGAATTAATCTCCAAAATCTACAAGCAACTCAGATAACTCAGCATCGGATACATGAAAAACCCAATCAAAAAATGGGAAAAAGACCTCAAGAGGCATCTCATCAAAGAGGACATACAGGTGACCAAAATGCACATGAAACAATGCTGAACCTCGCTTATTATTAGAGAAATGCAAATCCAAACTACAATGAGATATCACCTCACACCTGTCAGGATGGCCATCATTCACAAACTGACAGACAATAAATGCTGTAGAGGGTTCAGAGAAAAGGGAACACTCCTGCATTGCTGGTGGGAATGTAGATTGATAGAGCCTCTATGGAAAAAAGTCTGGAGATTCCTTAAAAAATGAAAAATGGAAGCACCATAGTACCCAGAAATCCCACTCTTAGGCTTACACCCTGATGAAATCAAAACTGAAAGAAGCACCTGTACCCCAATGTTTATTTCTGCTCTCTATTCAATAACTAAAACATGGAAGCAACCTAGATACCATTGATGAATGAATGGATACAAAAGCTCTGGTACATATATACAATGGAGTACTTCTCAACTCTAAAGAGAAGAGCAGAAGAATCAGTCCTAATGAGGTGACTGGAGCTAGAACCTATCATAATAATTGAAGTAGGTTAACAAGGGAAAGACAAGTACAGTATACTAACACAGATATATGGAATCTAGTAGGATGGTCATGGTAACACACTCAGTGAACTCATGGAAAAACAGACAGAGAATAGACATATGGACATTGTGGGGAATGAATAGTGGGTGGGAGAAATAGAGGGAGTAACAGGGAAACCTGTACTGTTGTATGTGAAAAAGATATCTATTGCCATTGAGCTGAGGGAATAGGAGTTCCTACAAGGTCTTGGCACTACAGTCTGGAGGGTGAGTTGGGAGGGACTTGAAAGGGAGAGAGGACCAGGGATATGCATATGATTGATCTGGGAACATACATGTCTGTGAACAACAAGGTTCTGTAAAAACTTAAAAAATAAATAAATAAGTGAATAATAATAACAAAAAAAAAACTGAAAAAAGAACAGAAAAGAAAGCTCTGAAGTTAGCCAAGGGAGAGAAATCATAAAGGTCAGAGTAGCAATAGATAAAAAATAGATGAAAGAAAGAATAATGAAGATAAATAAAATGAAATGCTTGTTATCCAAAAAAAATAAACAAAATTGACAAACTGCTGGCCAGACTCATGAAGAAAACAAAAGAGAAGAATCAAATCAACAAAATAAGAAATGAAAAAGGAGCAGTTAAAACAGACGGCAGAGAAACATAAAAGACAATAAGAACTACTATGAACAACTATATGGCAATGACCTGGACAACCTGGAAGAAATGGACAAATTCTTAGAAAAGTTCAGTCTTCCAAGAACGAACCAGGAAGAAATAGAAACTATGAACAACCCAGTCACAAGCTCATAAATCTAGTTTGTGATAAAAAAAAATTCTATCCCAAAATAAAAGCACAGTGCCAGATGGCTTCACAGTTAAATTCTACCAAACATCTAAAGAGATAATGCCTTTCCTTCTAAAATTCCTTCAAAAAATTGCACAAGATGAAACACTTCCAAACACATTCTACAAGGCCACCATCACCCTGATACCAAAACCAGGCAAAGATACCAACAAAAAGAAAGATACACGAAAACACCACTTATGAATTTAAATGAGAAAATCCTCAACAAAATTCCAGTAAACAGAATTTAACAACACGTCAAAAAAGCCATACATCACGACCAAGTTGAGGTTAAACCAGGCATGGAACGATTCTTCAACATCTGCAAATCAATGAGTGTGATACACCATATCAACAAACTGAAAGACAAATATCACATGATAATCTCAATAGATGCAGAAAAAGCCTTTGACAAAATCTAACACACATTTATGAAAAAAATCTTTCAAAAAATGGGCATAGAAGCAGTCTAACTCAACACAATGAAAGCCATATACGAGAAGCCCACAGCATACATTATTCTCACTGATTAAACCTTGAAAGCATTTCGTTAAGATCAGCAACAGGATAGGGATGTCCACCTTCAATACTATTATTCAGCATAGTCGTGTAAGTTCTAGCTACAGCAACTAGAGAAGAAAAATAAACAAAAAGAATAGAGACTGAAAAAGAAAAAAAATAAAACTCTATTTGCAGATGACATGATACTATACATAGACAATCCCAAAGTTACTATTAGAAAACAAGAAGAGTTAATCAATAAAGTCAGTAAAGTTGCAGAATACAAAATCAATACAAAGAAATCACTCATATTCCTATATACAAACAATGAAAAATCAGAAAGAGAAATCAAGAATTTAATTCCATTTACCATTGCAACCAAAAGAGTAAAATATCTAGAAATAAACCTACTTAAAAAGACAAAAGAACTGTACAAAGAAAATTACAGGATACTGATGAAAGATACCAAAGATGGCATAAACAGATGCAGACATGTTCCATTTTCTTCAGTCAGAAAAGTCAATATTGTAAATATGACCTTGCTGCCAAATATCATCTACAGAATCAATGTGATCCCTATCAAATTACCATATCATTCTTCACAGAACTCTACCAAAATTTTTCACATTTTATATGGAAACACAAAAGATCCCAGATAGCCAAAACAATCCTGAGAAAGAATGGAGCTGGCGAAATCCACCTCCCTAACTTCATTATCCTACAAATAAGAGTCATTAAGAAAGCATGGTACTGGCACAAATACAGAAATAAGATAGAGAACCAAGATAGAGAACCAAGAGAGAAAGCCATGCACATATGGATACCTTATTCTTAATAAAGGAAAAAAACATAAACAAAGACATGGAACAAAGACAGCCTCTTTAAAAATGATGCTGGGAAAACTGGACAGCTACATTCAGAAGAATCAAATTGCAACATTCCCTGACTCTATAGACAAAGATAAATGCCAAATGGATTAATCACCTAATTGTAAGAACAGAGACCATACAAGTCTTGGAGGAGAATATACAGAAAACACTCAGTGACATAAATCAAAGAAGATAATCTATGATCAACCTTCTAGAATTACATAAATAAAAATAAACCTGTGTTTTGCAGTGAAACTTAAAATCTTATTCCCAGTAACAGTAACTACAAAAAAGGTGAAAAGACAACCTAGAATATAGGAGAAAAAGTAGCAAATGAAACAATTGACAGAGGACTAATCTCCATAACATACAAGCAGTTCAGACAACTCAATACTGAGAAAACAAACAACCCAATGAAAGAATGGGAAAAAGACCTGAAGAGACATCTATCCAAGGAAGACATACAAATGGCCAAAAAATACATAAAAAGATGCTCAACCTTGCTTATTATTAGAGAAATGCAAATCAAAACTACAGTGAGATATCAACTTACAAAAGTCAGAATGGCCATCATCAAAAAATCTACAGATAAATGCTGTAGAGTGTGCAGAGAAAAGGGAACACTCTTTCATTGCTGGTGGGAATGTAAATTGATACCGCCACTATGGAAGACAGTATGGAGCTTCCTCAAAAAACTAAGAATAGATACACCATATGAGCCAGCAATCCCACTATTAGGCTTATGCCCTGATGAAATCAAAGCTGAAAGAAACACCTGTACCCCAATGTTCATTGCAACACTCTACACAATAGCTAGATCATGGAAGCAACATAGATGTCCATTGACAAATGAATGTGTAAAGAACCTCTCATATATATATATATATATATATATATATATATATATATATATATATATGCAATGAAATCCTTCTCAGGCGCAAAAAGAAATGCAGAAGACTCAGTCCAAACCAGCAGGACGAATTTAGAAGCTATTATACAAAGTGAAATAATTCAAAAAGAAAGACAAATATAGTATACTAACACATATATATGGAATCTAGTAAGTTTGTACTGATAAATACACATGCAGAGCTCCGATGGAAAAACAGTCATAGAGAACAGACTTATGGACATTGGGAAGAGAGTGATACTGGTGATAAAATGATGAGTGATAAAATTGGTGAGTGATAGGGAAAGAGCAACACAGAACCCTAAACTATTTTAGTTAAAAGAGATACCTATTGTCAGTGCGCTGTGGGTCTGTGGGATCTTACATGGGGGCTATGCGATGGCCTGGGGGTTGGACTGGGGGACTGTGATATACATATGACTAACCTGGAATTATACATGTCTGTAAACGACAAAACTGTATAAAATCAAAAAAGCAATATAAAAAACTTTGGATTGTGATAAAAAATATTTTAAAAATCACACATTTTCTGTGAAAGAAATACAAACCTTATAAAACAATTAACACAATGCCAACTATTACCCACTTGTCTATAACTCCTTAATTGGGTTGGCCAAAATTTTCCTCCAGCTTTAATATAAAAGACATTTTTCATTTTTATTAAGATCTTTATTGAACAATGGATTCACCATTTTGTTCCACTACTTTTTCAGGCAACTTCATAATTCCATTCTCCCAAAACTTTTCATCTATTTGAGCAAAGGACTGTTTCAGGTGCCTTCTATGGTCTTGTACCAGGAATTAGAATGTTTTCTATTGAAAGAATTTTGTAAAGACAAAAATCAATGGAAACCTGAAAGTGCAATATCAATGCAACAGATGAATCAGTGTTTCCCATGCAACCCTAAATGGTTTTTGCCTGTTCATCTATCTATATATAGTTTTGCATTATGCTAATGATAGATTATTATATTTAATGTAGACTTATTGTAGTTGCTTTTCATTGAGTGTTGCTTTTATTCGGTTTAATTGGAAATAGGACTTGATGAAATTGCTCATTTGTTTCTCGAAAGGAGCTCATACATAGACTGATACATACAAAAGCGGAAGAATATGTATTTGTCCAAAGAAATACAGAACATTCTCCAGCATAGATCACTTTCTAGGCCACAAGCCTAAATTACTTCAAGAAGACTGAAATCTTCTTATATTCTTCTTGAAATATTCTAGCATTTTCTTTGAACCCAAGCCAAAAAATTCTAAATGGGCTATATAAAAGTGAAAAAGGAAAAAAAAGGAATCTAGTAAGTTTGTACTGATAAATACAGCAGAGCTCCGATGGAAAAACAGTCATAGAGAACAGACTTATGGACATTGGGAAGAGAGTGATACTGGTGATAAAATGATGAGTGATAAAATTGGTGAGTGATAGGGAAAGAGCAACACAGAACCCTAAACTATTTTAGTTAAAAGAGATACCTATTGTCAGTGCGCTGTGGGTCTGTGGGATCTTACATGGGGGCTATGCGATGGCCTGGGGGTTGGACTGGGGGACTGTGATATACATATGACTAACCTGGAATTATACATGTCTGTAAACGACAAAACTGTATAAAATCAAAAAAGCAATATAAAAAACTTTGGATTGTGATAAAAAATATTTTAAAAATCACACATTTTCTGTGAAAGAAATACAAACCTTATAAAACAATTAACACAATGCCAACTATTACCCACTTGTCTATAACTCCTTAATTGGGTTGGCCAAAATTTTCCTCCAGCTTTAATATAAAAGACATTTTTCATTTTTATTAAGATCTTTATTGAACAATGGATTCACCATTTTGTTCCACTACTTTTTCAGGCAACTTCATAATTCCATTCTCCCAAAACTTTTCATCTATTTGAGCAAAGGACTGTTTCAGGTGCCTTCTATGGTCTTGTACCAGGAATTAGAATGTTTTCTATTGAAAGAATTTTGTAAAGACAAAAATCAATGGAAACCTGAAAGTGCAATATCAATGCAACAGATGAATCAGTGTTTCCCATGCAACCCTAAATGGTTTTTGCCTGTTCATCTATCTATATATAGTTTTGCATTATGCTAATGATAGATTATTATATTTAATGTAGACTTATTGTAGTTGCTTTTCATTGAGTGTTGCTTTTATTCGGTTTAATTGGAAATAGGACTTGATGAAATTGCTCATTTGTTTCTCGAAAGGAGCTCATACATAGACTGATACATACAAAAGCGGAAGAATATGTATTTGTCCAAAGAAATACAGAACATTCTCCAGCATAGATCACTTTCTAGGCCACAAGCCTAAATTACTTCAAGAAGACTGAAATCTTCTTATATTCTTCTTGAAATATTCTAGCATTTTCTTTGAACCCAAGCACATGAGACTAGAAATAAACTATGTAAAAACGAAGAAGAAAAAGCACACAATAAAAACTCAGAAACACATTGTGGCTAAAAATGAAGCTATCAAACAACTAATAAATCAGTGGAGAAATAAAAAAAGAAACTAAATATATATATATATATATATACATATACATATATATATGTATACATGAAACAAATCAAAATGGAAGCACTGATCATAAATCTTTGGGAGGAATGAAGAGAAAATCTAAGGCAGAAAGCTAAATGAAGAAATAACTGCACATTTTTAGAGCTTGGAGTTGAGGCCCCTGGCCGATGAACTCACAAGTGTAGGTAGTGTGCTACACAAGAGACAAGTTTTTCGCTAACACCACAAGGGTCTCTGGTCCAATGAGTGGGATTGGATAGTAGTACTTGCTAGAAAACTATGATTTTAAGGAAATTCACTCACTGAGTCTGATGTGGTGGATGTTGGCCCAGGAAGTCCTGTTCATGCATGGCACCATCTCCCGAGAACACCCATGGGAAGTCATACCTGATCTCTACTTCTACAGAGATCCTGAAGACATTGAAAAGGAAGAGCAGGCAGCAGCTGAGAAGGCTGTGACCAAAGAGGAATTTCAGGGCAAATGGACTGCTCCAGTTCCGGAGTTCACTGCTACTCAGCCTGAGGTGGCAGACTCTGTCTGAAGGGGTGCAGGCACTTTCTGTGCCTATTCATCAGTTCCCCATGGAGGACTGGAGTGCTCAGGCTGCCACTGAAGACTGATTTGCTCCTCCCACCTCACAGGTCACTGAATGGGCAGGAACAAATACTGAGTGGTCTTAAGCTGTTCTTCCACAAACTAAAAGTGAAAATTTGCTGGATGGAAGATAAACCATTTCTAGAAATTCAAAAATAAATAAATAAATAAATGAATATTCAAATAAACTACTTAAAGTTACACCTAAACAAACTAATAAAAAGAAAAATAAAAAAGTCTGGAAGTATTGGAAAGAAAGAAATAATAAAGATGAAAGCAAAAATGCAATAGACATAAAAGTTTGGTAAAGATCAATTTAGTTAACAGTCTGATTTTTTTTTAATATATAAAATTAAAAAAATAAAATAAAAAATAGAAAATAGAAAAGCCTTAGCTAGACATATAAGGAAAAAAAAAAGGGGAGGGGGGGAGGCCAGTAAATAAATTCAGAAATGACAGAGAAAAAAGTACAAACCACAAAAATACAGATAATCTTATTAAATTACTCTAAATGATTTTACAGATTATGAAACAACAAATTGAACAAGACAGAAGAAATGCATACATTCATAGAAATATAAAATCTAAGAGAATGGGATAAGATATTCCATGCAAATAGAAATCAAATGAAAGCTAGAGTAGCAATCTTCATATCAGACAAAGTAAACCTCAAAATAAAGAAGATTAGAAGAGACAAGGCAGGGCACTACATAACGATCAAGGGATCGATCCAACAGGAAGACATAGAAATCATAAATATCTATGCACCCAACAGAGGAGCACCCCAATACATAAGACAAACACTTTCAGACATAAAAGAAGACATCGACAATAACATAATTAAACAGCAAAAGAAATTACAAAAAGTCTGTACAGACAACCCAGAGAATGGGAAAAAAATAATAGCAAAGGAAACAACAGACAAAGAATTAATCTCCAACATCTACAAGCAACTCAGACAACTCAGCACCGCGAAAACGAACAGCCTAATCAAAAAAAGGGAAAAGGACCTAAACAGACATCGCTCCAAAGGGGACATACAGATGGTGTTATGGACACCTGGAGACATGTTCATTTCTCACAAAAATTAAGAAATATATCCGAACTAAACAGACAATTGTCTCCTCACACTAAGGATAAGCATTGCCTGCAAGCCTCTCCTCTCTGAGACCAATACAGAGCACAAAGGTTCTTCCTCTTACTACCTTTTAATGCTAATGAAACACTTTACAAACTCCAAGCACCCTTTGTAACTTAAGAATTGTAAGAATGTTTCTCCTCAAGAGCAAAGGTGTTGGTGGAGGAGCAAAGGGCTCAGGTGACGACCTCTTTTGCATCTCTAGAGAGACAAAAAGCTTCTTCATGATTATTAATTAGCTTGAGATTTCTAGTTGGAAAAAATATAAAAAGGGGTGAGGAAGGATTGTGCATTAGCCTCACCCATGGAGATCGGCTGAGCCCGATGGGGTTGAGACTCTCCAGCTCTGGGGTAAGAACATCTGTTTACATTTGATTGAGTTCTGATTATTTCTGATTATTTCTGATTACTTGTGCTTACCTTTATTTGATGATTAATAAATCCACTCTTGGTTTGACAATACTTGAGACCACGATACTTTATTGTCGAGGTCCGAGGTTCACACCCTGAGGAGACCATGCTGTGTTCGCAGAAAAGTCTCTGAGCTATTTAATATAGTTTCTCTTAGGGAGAACTAGTGAGAATAGTAATCAGAGTAAGCTCGGAACACGGTGCCCACGAAAATGGCCCCAAAACACATGAAACGATGCTCAACTTCGCTTATAATTAGAGAAATGCAAATCCAAACAACAATGATATATCACCTCACACCCGTCAGAATGGCCATCATCCACAAATTGACAGACAATAAATGCTGGAGAGGGTGCAGAGAAAAGGGAACACTCTTGCATTGCTGGTGGGAATGTAGATTGATAGAGCCTCTATGGAAAAAAGTCTGGAGATTTCTTAACAAATGAAAAATGGAAGCACCATAGTACCCAGAAATCCCATTCTTAGGCTTATGCCCTGATGAAATTAAACCCGAAAGAAGCACCTGTACCCCAATGTTCATTGCAGTTGTCTATACAATAGCTCGAACATGGAAACAACCTAGATGCCCATCGATGAAGGAATGGATAAAGAAGCTCTGGTACATATATACAATGGACTATTACACAGCTGTAAAAAGAAATGCAGAAAAATCAGCCCTACTGTGGTGGCTGGCTCTAGAACCTATCATAAAAAGTGAAGTTAGTTAGAAAGAGAAGGACAAGTACAATATACTAAAACATATATATGGAATCTAGTAGGATGGTGATGATGGCACACACAGTGAAGACAGACATGGGCAGTGGACATATGGACATTGAGGGGAGTTAAGAGTGGGGAGGCATAAAGGAAGTAGCATGAAGGCCCCAAGCTCCCTTTGTAACTTAAGAATTGTAAGAATGTTTCTCCTCAAGAGCAAAGGTGTTGGTGGAGGAGCAAAGGGCTCAGGTGACGACCTCTTTTGCATCTCTAGAGAGACAAAAAGCTTCTTCATGATTATTAATTAGCTTGAGATTTCTAGTTGGAAAAAATATAAAAAGGGGTGAGGAAGGATTGTGCATTAGCCTCGCCCATGGAGATTGGCTGAGCCGGATGGGGTTGAGACTCTCCAGCTCTGGGGTAAGAACATCTGTTTACATTTGATTGAGTTCTGATTATTTCTGATTATTTCTGATTACTTGTGCTTACCTTTATTTGATGATTAATAAATCCACTCTTGGTTTGACAATACTTGAGACCACGATACTTTATTGTCGAGGTCCGAGGTTCACACCCTGAGGAGACCATGCTGTGTTCGCAGAAAAGTCTCTGAGCTATTTAATATAGTTTCTCTTAGGGAGAACTAGTGAGAATAGTAATCAGAGTAAGCTCGGAACACGGTGCCCACGAAAATGGCCCCAAAACACATGAAACGATGCTCAACTTCGCTTATAATTAGAGAAATGCAAATCCAAACAACAATGATATATCACCTCACACCCGTCAGAATGGCCATCATCCACAAATTGACAGACAATAAATGCTGGAGAGGGTGCAGAGAAAAGGGAACACTCTTGCATTGCTGGTGGGAATGTAGATTGATAGAGCCTCTATGGAAAAAAGTCTGGAGATTTCTTAAAAAATGAAAAATGGAAGCACCATAGTACCCAGAAATCCCATTCTTAGGCTTATGCCCTGATGAAATTAAACCCGAAAGAAGCACCTGTACCCCAATGTTCATTGCAGTTGTCTATACAATAGCTCGAACATGGAAACAACCTAGATGCCCATCGATGAAGGAATGGATAAAGAAGCTCTGGTACATATATACAATGGACTATTACACAGCTGTAAAAAGAAATGCAGAAAAATCAGCCCTACTGTGGTGGCTGGCTCTAGAACCTATCATAAAAAGTGAAGTTAGTTAGAAAGAGAAGGACAAGTACAATATACTAAAACATATATATGGAATCTAGTAGGATGGTGATGATGGCACACACAGTGAAGACAGACATGGGCAGTGGACATATGGACATTGAGGGGAGTTAAGAGTGGGCGAGAGGCATAAAGGAAGTAGCATGAAGGCCTGTACTGCTATATGTGAAGAAAATAGCTATAGTCATTGCTCTGTGAGAAAAGCAGATTCTTCATGGGTGCTGTATGATGGTCTGGAGGGGTGGGAAGGGGGGGATATACATATGACTAATCTGGGAACATACATATCTGTAAACAACAAAACTCTGTAAAAGTTAAAAGTAAAATAAAACTTTAATAAAAAAAAAGAAATATAAAATATACCAAGACTATATTAAAAAGAATTCAAAAAGATGAACAGACTGAGTACTAGAAATATAACTGAATCAGTAATAAAACTCCAAGTGGGTGGGAGGCATAAAGGAAGTAGCAAGAAGGCATGTAGTATCATATGTGAAGAAAATAGCTATAGTCATTCCTCTGTGAGAAAAGGGGATCCTGCAGGGGTTCTTTGTGATGGTCTGGAGATGTGGGATGGGGGAATATACATATGACTAATCTGGGAACATATATATCTGTAAACAACAGAACTCTGTAAAAATTAAAATTCAAATAAATGTTTAAAAAAAAAGAAAGAAAACTCCACGGAAACAAAATTCAGTGACCAGTTTTACTGATGAATTCTACCAAAATTTTAAAGAAGATTGAATGACTATTCTTCTAAAATTCTTACCCTCTGAAGAAAAAATGAATATAAAGTAATGTTTTCAAATTCATTTTACATATTTAGCATCACCCTGATAACAAAACCAGACAAATATAGAACACAAAAGTAAAATTATAGGTCAATACTACTAATTAACATACTTGCAAAAATCCTCAACAATGTAGTAGAAATCAAATTCAACATCATCTTAAAAAATCATATTTCATTGTTAAGTATGATTTATCCCAAGGATGCAAAGATTGTTTAATATTCAGAAATGAATCAATGTAAGACACTGCAGTAATAAACTGAAAATAAAAATTACACAATCATTTCCATGGATGTGGAGAACTTTTGACAAAATTTATTATTAATTTATGACAAAACTCTCAACTAATGAAACATTTCAAAAAAATGAAAGAGATTTAAGGTAATCCCACAGCAAACATCATATTCAATGATGAAAATCTGAAACTAGTTCATCTAAGGCCAAGAATAAGACATGGATGCCAACGCTTGTCTCTTTTCTTAAACATATTATCAGAAGTCCTAGTAACAACAATCAGATAAGCAAAAAGATATTGATGGTATTCAAATTGTAAAAAAAAAAGTAAAATTGTCACTATTCACAGATGACATGATGCTACATATGGAAGATACTAAGCACACCACAAATATGTTAAAAGAAATCAATGAATTAGATAAAGTTATAGGGTAAAAATTTATTATAGCAAATATGCTTCATTTCTAAGTATCAATATTAGCAACAACTTATAAGAAAGAGAAAGCAGAAAAGCAATTCTATTATTGAAAGTGAAAGAGAAGTTGCTCAGTCATATCCAACTCTTTGTCACCAATGGACAAGTCATAGAATTCTCCAGGTAAGAATACTGTAATGGGGAGCCTGGTCCCTTCTCCAGGGTTTCTTCCCAACTCAGAGATTGAATTGAATCCAGGTCTTCTACAGTTGAGACAGATTCTTCACTGTTGGAGCCACAAGAGAAGCCCAAGAACACTGGAGTGGGTAGCCTCTCCCTTCTCCAGGGGATCTTCCTGACCCAGGGATCAAAGTGGGTTCTCCTGCAGTGCAGGCAAATTCTTTACCAGCTGAGCTACAAGGAAATGACTACTACATAAAAATCAATAAAGTGCCTAGAAATATATACAGCCATGGATCTAAAAGACTTGTGTCAACATTTATAAGACATTAATGAAAGAAATTGAATATAACCCAAATAGAGTATATGCTTGCCCATGAATTGGAAGAATTATTAGTGTTAACAAGAATATACTATCCAAGGCAATGTACACATTCAACACAATCCCTTACCAAAATATTTATGACATTTTCACAGAATTAGAACAGAAAAATCTAAAAAATTTAGAAACACAAAAATCTGGAAAAAGAAAGCAATTTTGAGAAAGAATAATGAAGCTGGAGGTATCATTCTTCCAAATTTCAAAGGATATCACAAAACTTAGCAATTACAGTCATTTGGTACAGACACAAAAACAGATTCATCGATCAATGGAACATAATAGAAAATCCAGAAATAAATTCATAGTTATATGGTCAATTCATCTACCAGGACAAAGGAAACAAAGCTACATAATAGGAAAAATAACAGCCTTTTCAAAGAATGATGCTGAGAAAACTGGACAGCAACATGTGAAAGAAATCAGATTGTTTTCACAAACCATAAATGAATTGACAAGTTAAAGGTAAGACCTGGAATCATAAACTCCTGGAAGAAAAGTTAGAATGCTCTTTGACACTGGTCTTAACACTAATCTTTCAAATAATTTTCCTAAGCCAGGACAACAGAAGTAAAAATAAAAATAATTGGACTACATCAAAGTAAAAGTTTTATGCAGTAAAGGAAACTATCAACTAAATGAAAAGACTGATGACTGGATCAGAGACGATATTTGCAAAAGATATATCAAATAAGGATCAATACACAAAATATGCAAATAATTCATGTAATTCAACATCAAGATAATTTGTTAAACATGAGCAGAAGACCTAAATAGACATTTTTCAAATTGATGAGCAACAGACTTATGAAAAAAAAATGCTCAACATCAGTAATTACCAAAGAATATAGTCAATACTATTGTAAGAAATTTACAGGATGACAGGTGGCAACTAAACTTAGTGCTGATCATTTTGTAATGTATAGAAATATCAAATGACTATGTTGTACACCTGGAGTTAAGACATTTTTGTGTATAATAGATCAAGTATATAACAACAACAACAACAAAATAAAAACAACAATATATGAAGGTGTAACAAAGGTTTAACAATTACCTACATTTATGTGCACGTAGTACGTGAATATTTTTCCATCAGGATGTCATTTTATGGCCTTCATACATTCCTATCATTCTCTTCCTTGCTCACTTCTCTGTAGTCACATTGGTTTCCTAGATGTTCTCTTAACTCATCATGCATAGTCAGAGTTTTGAGAAAAATTTAGAAACACAAAAATCTGGAAAAGAAAGCAATTTTGAGAAAGAATAATGAAGCTGGAGGTATCATTCTTCCAAATTTCAAAGGATATCACAAAACTTAGCAATTACAGTCATTTGGTACAGACACAAAAACAGATTCATCGATCAATGGAACATAATAGAAAATCCAGAAATAAATTCATAGTTATATGGTCAATTCATCTACCAGGACAAAGGAAACAAAGCTACATAATAGGAAAAATAACAGCCTTTTCAAAGAATGATGCTGAGAAAACTGGACAGCAACATGTGAAAGAAATCAGATTGTTTTCACAAACCATAAATGAATTGACAAGTTAAAGGTAAGACCTGGAATCATAAACTCCTGGAAGAAAAGTTAGAATGCTCTTTGACACTGGTCTTAACACTAATCTTTCAAATAATTTTCCTAAGCCAGGACAACAGAAGTAAAAATAAAAATAATTGGACTACATCAAAGTAAAAGTTTTATGCAGTAAAGGAAACTATCAACTAAATGAAAAGACTGATGACTGGATCAGAGACGATATTTGCAAAAGATATATCAAATAAGGATCAATACACAAAATATGCAAATAATTCATGTAATTCAACATCAAGATAATTTGTTAAACATGAGCAGAAGACCTAAATAGACATTTTTCAAATTGATGAGCAACAGACTTATGAAAAAAAAATGCTCAACATCAGTAATTACCAAAGAATATAGTCAATACTATTGTAAGAAATTTACAGGATGACAGGTGGCAACTAAACTTAGTGCTGATCATTTTGTAATGTATAGAAATATCAAATGACTATGTTGTACACCTGGAGTTAAGACATTTTTGTGTATAATAGATCAAGTATATAACAACAACAACAACAAAATAAAAACAACAATATATGAAGGTGTAACAAAGGTTTAACAATTACCTACATTTATGTGCACGTAGTACGTGAATATTTTTCCATCAGGATGTCATTTTATGGCCTTCATACATTCCTATCATTCTCTTCCTTGCTCACTTCTCTGTAGTCACATTGGTTTCCTAGATGTTCTCTTAACTCATCATGCATAGTCAGAGTTTTGAGAATGTTCCCTTTGCCCTATATGAAATTATCTTGAATGCCATGTAATAACTTATGACAGTGAATGACTATAGTGGTAGGAAGCAGTAGAAACAGGAAGAAAGATTAAAATTTAGTTTGTATAATTACAAACTTTAAAAAGGTGTATTTATTGGTGATTCAAATTACTTTGTTTTTATGCATTTAGTAAATTTGCAATGTTGAATATCTAGTATATATAATTTTGCATAATGTGCAAATGGATCATAAACACAGGAAAGTTATGCAAATGCAAATGAGCCCATTTAAAATATTTAACATATATAAACCTCACAAAGAGTATGTATCTTATCAAATTGCTTAATGAACCATATATGTAATATACAGTTGAAATGCATAAGTGGTTACTAATTTTGACTTTATAGAATCAACTGGGAAGTGTTTAAAAATCTAAATTCCCAGACTATGCCCAAGGCAAAATAAATATGCACCTACATATGAAAGGCTGTGGTATTAGTACTTTTTAGGGTTGAGTCATTTATTCAGCTAAGATAGAAAAACACTAACATAAGAGGAAAAACTAGAGATTTAATGGATGTAAGGAGAAGCTTAATTAGGATATTCATGATTATTAAAATTTACTGGAAAAGATAAAGAAAATAATAAGAAAATAACTCAGAGGCAAACCAAAATAATTGTTTTAGATTTTGTGGGGTGACTCACTTGATTATGTTGCAAAACTTATGTGAGATAGAGGCCTGGGGTAGTTAGTGACTGTAAAACACTTTGAATTCCAAATAAAATATCCCCAAATCAACCTATAGGCAACTAAGAGTAATTTGATCACAGTGACTCCTGAGAAGTAGTGTAGGATCTAATAAGATTAGAGGAAATTTACTTGAGATAAAGGAGAAAATTACTGTAGTTGTCTAATACAGAGTATTATGACTTAAATTAGAAAGAGAAATTAAAAATGAATTATTAGGCAATTACTAAAGTAAGAAAATGTCAAATTACTTTATTCCTGACTTGGTAGACATGGTACATGAACAACTTGCAGGTGCAGATTTCATTTGCAAAGCAATTTATTTGTATCCTAGTCTCACTTAGAATCAACATCACAGTACATCACCTAGGGAAATGAAGATTTTGCAATTAAACAGTTAAGTTCAGCCACTTAATTCCGGATAAGAACTCCACAGAGAAAATACTCTGACCACTGTGCTTACTAAATATTGTAAATTTGTTTGGAAAGCTTTATCAGCGCAACCCTCAACTTCTGAACTAAGTATCTTTTTCCTCTTGGAAATAGAATGAGTATATTTCTATTATCATTGACAAATTAACTTTGGAAGAAGAAGAAAAGGAGGAAACATACAAAGTACAGGGAATCCTGAGGGTACATGAAAATATTCATAGGATTAAAATTTATCAAAATATTTGTTTGCTAACAGTTCAACTTGGTATTTCTGGTGTTTTGTTATAAGGAACCTATTTAAATTTCAGAAAATATTTGTTGTTGAAGATGAGATTTTTTAAAGGTAGATAATAAAGTAGATGCATTCAGTGACTGTGAAATATTGCAGAGAATGGAATGAGAAAATAAACAGCATTAAGTAACTCTAAATTAGTTACTTTACAAACATTTATTTTGTTGTTATTGTTCAGTTAACTTATGCCTGATTCTTTGTAACTCCATGAACTCCAGCTTTCAGTCTTGCCTATCCTTCAATATCTCCAAGAGTTTGCTCAAACTCATATCCATTGAGTCAGTGATGCTACTTAGCCATCTCATCCTTTGCTGCCTCCTTCTCCTTTTGGCTTCAATATTTCTCAGCGTCAGTGGTTTATTCACTAAGTTGTCTGCTTGTATCAGGTGGCCAAATATTGGACCTTCATCTAAGCATCAGTCATTCTAATGAATATTCAGGGTTGCTTTCCTTTAAGATTAACTAATTTGATTTCCTTGCTGCCCAAGTTTCTCTCAAGAGTCTTCTGCAACTTAAAAGCATCAATTCTTTGGCACTTAGAGATTTTATGATCCAGGTCTCAAATTCATATATGACTATTGGGGAAACCATAGCTTTGTCAGGAAAGTAATGCCTCTGCTTTTTAATATGCTGTCTAGATTTGTCATAGATTTCCTTAGAGTGTTCTAGAAGACACAAGGTCTAAGAAGTTAGGATTTCTCCCACTTTATAGATAATAATAATAATGTGAGAAATGTGATCTAACTTGATCAGAACCAAATTGGACTTAAAGTAAACAAACTAGGCTTAAACCAAAGTTCTTTCTATTAATATCTAAATATTAGAAGCAAGTATTATTCTTTGAATCTTGACGGACAAGTGGAATGAATTGCAATTGCCTTACATATCTTTTTTATATTTTTCTTAATATGACTGAACACAGAATAACTTTTCTGTTCTGATCCCAAGTAAGCCTTTTTTTTTTTTTTTTAGACTTTAATGTCTGGATGATATATAAAAAGAAGAGTTTCCAGAAATTTGCAGTTTGTAGAAGCCTACCCCATGCCACAGATAAAAGGCCTTAACTAAAGTCACAGAAGCAGAGCCCAGAACCAAGGTCATCTCTTTAACTGACTGACCCCATTGTCATTGCTATGTTCAGATGCTAAGCCGTGTCCATCCCTTTACCATCCCAAGTATTGCAGCACAGCAGGATTTCCTGTCCTTCACTGTCTCCCAGAGTTTGCTTAAACTCATGTCCATTGAGTCAGTGATCCTACCCAACTATCCCATCCTCTGCTGTATCCTCTCCTCATTTTTTTTTATTTTTATTTTTTATTTTATAGGTTTTACAGAGTTTTGTTGTTCACAGACATGCATGTGCCCAGATCAGTCATATGAATATACCTGGTTCCTCCCCCCAGGTCGCCCCAATCCACCCCTCTGAGGCATTGCACCAAGCCATTGTAAGCACTCCTATACCCATAGCACAATAACAATAGCTTTTTTTTTGCACACATGACAGTATAGGTTTCCATGTTACACCCTCCATGCCTCCCACCCACTGTTCCTTCCAGACAATGTCCATATGTCTATTCTCTGTCTGTTTTTCCATGAGTTCACTGCGTGTATTGCCATGGCCATCCTACCAGATTCCATATATATGTGTTGGTATATTGTACTTGTCTTTCTCTTTTTGACTTACTTCACTTTTTATGATAGGTTCTAGCTCCAGCCAACTCATTAGGACTGAGTCTTCTGCATGTCTTTTAACAACTGAGTAGCATTCCATTGCATATATGTACTAGGGCTTCTTTATCCATTCATTCATCAATGGACATCTTGCTTCCATGTTGCTTCCATGTTCTGGCTACTGTATAGAGAGGAGCAATGAGCATTGGGATACAGGTGCTTCTTTCAGTTTTGATTTCATCAGGGTATAAGCCTAAGAGTGGGAATTTCTGGGTCCTATGGTGCTTCCATTTTTCATTTTTTAAGGAATCTTCATACTGTCTTCCATAGAGGCTGTATCAACTGACATTCCCACCAGAAATGCAAGAGGGTTCTCTTTTCTCCTCACCCTCTCCAGCATTTATTGTCTGTCAATTTGTGGATGATGGTCATTATGATGGGTGTGAGGTGATATCTCATTGTAGTTTTAATTTGCATTTCTCTAATAATAAGTGAGGTAGGGCATCATTTCACGTGTTTTTGGGCCATCTGTATGTCCTCTTTGGAGAGGTGCCTCTTTAGATCTTTTGCCCATTTTTTGATTGGATTGTTCTTTTTTCTGGTGCTGAGTTGTCTGAGTTGATTGTAGATATTGGAGGTTAATTCTTTGTCTGTTATTTAATTTGCTATGATTTTTTCCCACTCTGTGGGCTGTTTGTTCAGCTTCTTTGTGATTTCTTTTGCTGTACAAAAGTTTTTAAGTTTCATTAGGTCCCACATGATCATTTTTCTTTCTGGTTCTGCTATACTAGTAGGTGGGTCAGAGAATATCTTGCTTTGATTGATGTCCTTGAGTGTTTTACCTATATTCTCCTCTAAGAGTTTGAGGGTTTCTGGTCTTCCATTTAGGGCTTTAATCCATTTTGAGCTGATCTTTGTGTATGGTGTCAGAGAATGTTCCAACTTAATTTTTTTGCATGTAGCTGTCCAATTTTCCCAGCACCACTTGTTGAAGAGGCTGTCTTTGTCCCATTTTATAGTTTTTCCTCTTTTGTGGAAAATAAGATACCCATAGGTGTGTGGGTTTATCTCTGGATTCTTGATCTTGTTCCATTGGTCTATAGTTCTGTTTTTGTGCCAGTACCATACTGTCTTGAGGACTGTTGGTTTGTAGTATAGTCTGAAGTTGGGGAGGCTGATCCCTCCAGCTCCATTCTTCTTCCTCAGGATTGCTTTGGCTATTTGAGTTCTTTTGTGTTTCCATATGAACTGTTTTCTTCTTTGGTCTGGTTCTGTGAAGAATGGCATTGGTAGTTTGATAGGGATCATATTGAATCTGTAGATGATATTTGGTAGGAAGGTCATTTTCACAATATTGATTCTTCCGACCCAAGAACATGGAATATCTCTCTATCTTTTTAAGTCTTCTTTAATTTCTTTCATGAGAGTCTTGTACTTTTCTGTGTACAATTCTTTTGTTTCTTTGGGTAGGTTTATTCCTAGGTATTTGATTCATTTGGTTGTGATGGTGAAGCGGATTGCCTCTTTGATTTCGTTTTCTGATTTTTCATTGTTTGTGGGTGTATAGAAATGTCAGTGATGTCTGTGTGTTGACTTTGTATCCTGAGACTTTGCTGAATTCATTGATTAGCTCCAGAAGCTTTGTAATAGTGTCTTTGGAATTTTCTATGTATAATATCATGTTATCTGCAAAAAGAGAGAGCTTAACTTCTTTTTTTCCCAATCTGGATTCCTTTAATTCCTTTCTCTTCTCTTATTGCTGTTGCTAGAACTTCCAGGACTATGTTGAATAATAGTGGTGAAAGTGGGCATTCCTGTCTTGTTCCTGATCTTAAAGGGAATGCTTTCTGTTGTTCACTGTTGAGGATAATGTTCACTGTGGTCTTCTCATATACGACTTTTATTCTGTCGAGATAGGTTCCTTCTATGCCCATTTTCTGAAGAGTTCTTTAACAGAAATGTGTGTTGTGCTTTGTCAAAAGCTTTTTCTGCATCTATTGAGATGATCATGTGATTTTTGTCTCTCAATTTGTTGATATGGTATATCACTTTGATTGATTTGTGGATATTGAGGAATCATTGCATGCCTGGGATGAACCTGACTTGATCACAATGTATGATTATTTTGGATGTGTTGTTGAATTCTGTTTGCTAGGATTTTGTTGACGATTTTGGCATCCAAATTCATCAGTGAAATTGGTCTGAAATTTTCCTTTTTTGTGTTGTCTTTGCCTGGTTTGGGTATCAGGGTGATGGTGACCTCATAGAATGTGTTTGGAAGTGTTCCTTCCTGTGCAATTTTTTGGAAGAGTTTTAGAAGGACAGGCATTAGCTCTTCTTTAAATGTTTGGTAGAATTCGGCTGTGAAGCCATCTAGCCCTGGGCTTTTATTTTTGGGTAGATTTTAATCACAAATTCGATTTCTGAGCTTGTGATTGGGTTGTTCAAAGTTTCTGTTTCTTCCTGGATTAGTCTTGGGATATTAATCTTCTCCAAGAAACTGTCCATTTCTTCCAGGTTGTCCAGTTTGTTGCCACGGAGTTGTTCATAATAGTCTCTTAGAATGCTTTGGATTTCTCCATGATCTGTTGTAATCTCTCCTTTTTTGTTTTTGATTTTGTTGATCTGGTTCTTCTCTCTCTTTTTTTTGATGAGTCTGGCCAGTGGCTTGTCAATTTTGTTTACCTTTTCAAAGAACCAACTTTTTGTTTTATTTATCTTTACTATTGTTTCTTTCATTTCCTTGTCATTTGTTTTTCCTCTGATTTTTATGATTTCTCTTTTTCTGCTGACTTTGTTTTTTTTTGTTGTTGTTTTTCTTATTTATCCAATAGTTTGAAGTGGAGGTTTAGGTCATCTGCTTCATATTTTCCTAGTTTCTTGAGGTTGAATTGTATTGCTAGAAATTTCCCTCTTAGAAGTGCTTTTGTGGTATCCCATAGGCTTTGCACTGTTGTGTGTTCATTGTCATTTTCTTCTAGGAATTTTTTAATTTTTCCTTCAAATTGTTTGGTAATAAGTCTTTTTTGTAAGGTATGTGCTGTTTAATTTCCATGTGTTTTTTGTTTTTAGCGGTTTTTTTTCCCTGTATTTGATCTCTAGTATCATTGCATTGTTGTCTGAGAAGATGGTTGATATAATTTCAGTTTTCTTGAATTGACTGAGGTTTGATCTGTGGCCCAAGATGTTGTCTATCTTGGAGAATGTTCTGTGAGCGCTTGAGAAGAAAGTGTATTCTTCTGCTTTTGGATGGAAGGTCCTAAAGATATCAATGAGGTCTATCTTTTCTAGTGTGACATTTAAGGCTTGTGTTTCTTTATTAATTTTCTGTTTGCATGATCTATCCATTGGTGTGTGAGGAGTGTTAAAGTCTCCTATTATTATTGTGTTATTATTGATTTCTTCTTTTAAGTCTGAAAGTATCTGTCTTACGTATGGAGGTGCCCCTGTGTTGGGTGTGTAGATATTCATGACTCTTATGTCTTCCTCTTGGATAGATCCCTTAATCATGATGTAGTGACCTGCCAAGTCTCTTCGAATCTTCTTTACTTTAAAATCTATTTTGTCTGATAGGAGTTTTGTTACTCCAGCTTTCTTTTGATTTCCATTTGCATGGAATATCTTTTTCCAGCCTCTCATTTTCAATCTGTGAGTCTCTCTAGGTTTGAAGTGGGTCTCTTTTAAACAGCATATATATATATATATATATATATATATATATATATATATATATGGGTCTTTTTTCTGGATCCATTCAACCAGGCTGTGTTGTTTGGATGGAGCATTTAGTCCATTTACATCCAAAGTAATTATTGATATGAATGATCCTATTTTCATATTTTTAGAAATTTGGGGTTTTATTTGTAGGACCTCTCTGACTCTTGTATTTATTGGCTATATCAGGTCCTTTAATATTTGTTGTAGGGCTGGTTTTGTAGTACAGCATTCTTTTATTTTTTCCTTGTCTGTGAATCTGTTGTCCTCGCCATCAATTCTGAATGAGATTCTTGCTCAGTAGAGAATTCTTGGTTGGAGGTTATTCTCTTTTAGCCGTTCAAATGTGTCTCGCCATTCTCTTCTGGCCTGCAGGTTTTCAGTTGAAAGAGCTGCACTTAAACATATGGAATTTCCTTTGTATGTTATTTGTTGTTTGCTCCTAGCTGCTTTTAGTATTCTCTCTTTATATTTAGTCTGCGTTAGTTTGATTAGAATGTGCCTTGGTGTGTTTCTTCTGGAGTTTGTCCTGTAGGGGGAAGTCTTTGTTCTTCTTGGACTTGGTTGACTATTTCCTTTCCCATGCTGGGGAAGTTTTCAACTATAACCTCTTCAATAATTTTTTTCACAGACTTTCTTCCCCTCTTCTTCTTCTGGGACTCCTATAATTCTAATGTTCGTGTGTTTGATATTGTCCCATAGGTCTCTGAGGCTATCATTAGTTCTTTTAATTCTTTGTGCTTTGTTCTGTTCTTCAGCACTTATTTCAACCATTCTGTCTTCCAGCTCACTTATCTGTTCTTCTGCGTCTGATACTCTACTGTTGAGACCTTCTGTAGTTTTTTTGAGTTCAGCAATTGAGTTGGTTGTCTCTATTTGCCTATTTCTCATTTCTTGTATGTCTTTTCTCAGTGCAATTATTTTCTCTAATATTCTGTTTTCAGTGTTTTGAATCTTCATTAGTATTGCTTTTCTGAATACTCTTTCAGATAATTTGTCTATCTCCTCCTCTGTCATTTGAAGCTGTGTTTCTCTATCTTGATCTTTCATTTGTGCAGTGTTTCTCTGTCATTTCATTATTAGGTTAAGTTTTGTTTCTTTGTGTGTGTCTGTGTATGTGGAGTTCTTTTTCCCACCAGGCTTCTTGGTTGAATTCTCCCTTCCTTTGGGTTTCTGTCCTTGTAGAAGTGTTCAGTGATGTGTCTTGTGTGGTGTTAGGCCTTGTTTACAGGGGAATAGTCTCTAGTGTTTTATATTCTTTATAGTGTGGGGTCTTGGAATCAGGGCTTCCACTCTGAGGATTGTTGGTTTGATGTCTGGTCAGGGGGTGTAGGCTATATATCTGTTTTGCTATGTTGTTCCATGATATTAGTTCAAATACTAGCATATGAGGAAAATGAGGTACATCCCTGATGGGTGACAGTCATAAAAGCATGCAAATGTTTTCTAACATAGTCGTAGGATATACATACCTACACAGCTATAATTCCAACTGACTAGTCTTACAGAGATAAAGCAGAGGAATTTTTTCTGACAAATGATGCAATCAAAGATGATACCTGCCCGTTAAGTTCTGAATTAATTAAAATAATGTCTGGAAAAATAGATCTGCATCAAGGTCCTGGCTTGGACTAGTACAGTGTAAGCAATTTTTAACTAAGACGTGTTGGGTGTGAGGAGGAGGAGAGTGAATGAGTAATGAGAAGGAATGGATTTGTCGTGGAAGGATTTTATAGGGTTAGGTAGCAAAAATTAATGTGTTGTGTTGTTTATTGCAGCTGGAAGAGAATATTAGAGACAGACAGATAGGAAATATTTATCTAGAGGATAGTTGTAGATAGGAAGAGATTTGACATTTAGAACATAGAGGGAGGAAGCGGTGGCAACGAGGAAAGAAAATTAAAAGTTTCCAAAAATTAAAATTAAAAATAATTAAATAGAAAAAATATATAAAAATTAAAAACGGAGAAAAATTTAAAAAGCAGAGACCAAAGGGGAACAACAACAACAAAAAACTCAAACCAGACCAATCAATGGAATAAACAAAAGAGTCCACAACAAATCAACCAACAAAAAAGCTAAATACTATCCCTTTTTTGTATCTTCTCATCTGCCTGGTGGAAACCAATCTGCTCTCAATGGTGTTGTCTTGATGAGGTAGTCTTTCCCTAACAGAGCTGGTTTCTATGGTTTCTGTTTTTGTTTTCGGGGAAAGAAAAGCTTTGCTGTGGGATCAAGTGCTGGCCAAGGTGGCGGGCTGATCCCAGTCCTTTGGGCAGGGGCCGCAGGGTGCGCAGTCTCGTGCTGGAGGGGAGCGCCCGGGCTCCACTGCACATCTGCTTGTAGTCTCCAGTTCCTGTTCTTCTCCCAGCTGCCTCCGTTGCAGCTGCAGCTCTGGGGGTGCACGGGCGTCTCAGGGAGCTGGTGCATGCGCCGTGCCGGTTACGTGACCAAGTCCCAAAAGTGGGCAGGTTTTTTCCCGTCCAGCTCGAGCTCAGTCCCTGGTCAGCAACCCGTGGGCGACTTCCCCACTCCGTTCAGCAAGCCCCCCACTAGGAGCATTTAAATTTACCCGCACCCCGAAAAATGGCATGATTTTTGTGATGGGTGCTCCTTGTCCAGCTCTATCCAGGTCTCTAGGCAGCACTCCATGGGGGACTTCCCATCTGCATTCCACACACCCCCTCTCACAGTAATTTATCTTCATAGCGTCTTAATTCTGCTGGTGATCCGGCTGAATTTTCAGAATTTTGGCGCTGAGCACTGCCTTTTCTCCCCCTGATGCTTTTCTCAGGCTCTCTACTAGGGCACTTCCTAGTGGTCTCTCCACCAGTCCAGCGTGGGAGTTGGGATAGAGGGTTTTCATAACAGGAGCTACGGGAAAGTTCTGGCTGTTCCCTCTTCAACCCTCACAGACCTAAGGAGTTCTTCTGTCATCTAGTGGCTGGTTTGTTGGTAGTGTTTCATTTCTTGATTATTTCTGGTGATTGATTCTGTTGCGGAGCTGGTGAAATCTTCCCCTCATTCCTCTGCCATCTTGCCACCCTCGCCCCCATCCTCTTCGCTTATCCTCAGTGTTTTCCAGCATTAGGGACTTTTCCAGTAAGTTGGCTCTTCACATCATGTGGCCAAATTATTGCAGCTTTAGCTTCAGCATGTTTCTCCAATGAATATTCAGGGTTGATTTCCTGTTGGACTGGCTTCTCAGAGTATGGGCTGAAGGGGCTCATGGGTGCTGTTGCTTGGTCTGTGGTCATTGTTAAGTTCAGTTGTACAGTTTAGGTGAGTCCTAGCCTAAGGTCTCTTGGTCTGGTTCTGCATGCCAGACCCCGAATGAGTGGGTGCTTCTCATGAGCCCTTTTAGTTGGCTTTAGACTAGGCTCCCATATCAGCCTACCATGATGCCCCTGGACCTTCACACCTACCTAGATAGTGCAGGTCATGGTTAGTATAATGCTGGGTGAATTGCAGGTATTGGTAGGACTACACATAATCTACAGCCAGGTGTGAAAGAGATGGCCATTTTGCCAGACATCATCCACCCCCAGGAATTACTGGAAGTGAATGTGTCCAAGGAGTTTAATTAGAACATCAGATTGTCAGTGTTTGGTTATGTGAAAGTCCAAAATATTGAGAGTCTTACTTGCAAAACCTAAACTTAGCAGGGGATCCGCATCTTCTGGTCTGTTAAGAGCCAAAAATTGCATGTTCAGATAACAGGAGACATAGCGATTGACCCTGAGAACAGTTCATTGATTCCACACCCCTCTCACAGTAATTTATCTTCATAGCGTCTTAATTCTGCTGGTGATCCGGCTGAATTTTCAGAATTTTGGCGCTGACTGCCTTTTCTCCCCCTGATGCTTTTCTCAGGCTCTCTACTAGGGCACTTCCTAGTGGTCTCTCCACCAGTCCAGCGTGGGAGTTGGGATAGAGGGTTTTCATAACAGGAGCTACGGGAAAGTTCTGGCTGTTCCCTCTTCAACCCTCACAGACCTAAGGAGTTCTTCTGTCATCTAGTGGCTGGTTTGTTGGTAGTGTTTCATTTCTTGATTATTTCTGGTGATTGATTCTGTTGCGGAGCTGGTGAAATCTTCCCCTCATTCCTCTGCCATCTTGCCACCCTCGCCCCCATCCTCTTCGCTTATCCTCAGTGTTTTCCAGCATTAGGGACTTTTCCAGTAAGTTGGCTCTTCACATCATGTGGCCAAATTATTGCAGCTTTAGCTTCAGCATGTTTCTCCAATGAATATTCAGGGTTGATTTCCTGTTGGACTGGCTTCTCAGAGTATGGGCTGAAGGGGCTCATGGGTGCTGTTGCTTGGTCTGTGGTCATTGTTAAGTTCAGTTGTACAGTTTAGGTGAGTCCTAGCCTAAGGTCTCTTGGTCTGGTTCTGCATGCCAGACCCCGAATGAGTGGGTGCTTCTCATGAGCCCTTTTAGTTGGCTTTAGACTAGGCTCCCATATCAGCCTACCATGATGCCCCTGGACCTTCACACCTACCTAGATAGTGCAGGTCATGGTTAGTATAATGCTGGGTGAATTGCAGGTATTGGTAGGACTACACATAATCTACAGCCAGGTGTGAAAGAGATGGCCATTTTGCCAGACATCATCCACCCCCAGGAATTACTGGAAGTGAATGTGTCCAAGGAGTTTAATTAGAACATCAGATTGTCAGTGTTTGGTTATGTGAAAGTCCAAAATATTGAGAGTCTTACTTGCAAAACCTAAACTTAGCAGGGGATCCGCATCTTCTGGTCTGTTAAGAGCCAAAAATTGCATGTTCAGATAACAGGAGACATAGCGATTGACCCTGAGAACAGTTCATTGAAATATAGATATCTATACTTTATATAAAATTATTCTAGGATTGGACTGCCTCAGGCCAAACAATTAACAGGGAGGTAGAACAGCCTCACTCATCAGCAGACCCCTTTGTACTCCTTGCCAAAAGCCTCCCCACTCCCGCACCCTCTGATCTTTGTAGGCCAAATTCCTGACCTCAAATGAGAGAAAAACACCACCCATTGAGCAAGAATTTTCTTTGTCTTTATTCTATAAAAACTTTCTATTAACTAATAAAAGGGCTTCCCTGGTAGTTCAGGGTTAAAAAATCTGCCTGACAATGCAGAAGATGTGGGTTTGACCCCTGGGTAGTGAAGATTTCCTAGGGAAGGAAATGTCAACCCACTACAGCTTACTTGACAGAGGAAGTAATCCCACAGCCAGAGGAAACTAGTGGGCTGCAAAAGAGAAAAACAAGCAAACTTGAACACTGAAACAACCTCAAGCATCTTTTTATTTAGAAGATACACCTTTATATGGAAAATAAACATTCAGATGATGAGACATGCATATAACTAAATGAAAACCAGAAAAAAAAAAAGCTTGCATTTAAAATGTCAATTATGAAATTATGTAAGGGCTAAGGGAAGTGTTGAAATGTGGCCAAAAATAAGAGACAGTGCAGACTGGCACCCAACAATCCTTGTTAATTAGACAAGAAAGCCAGTCTTTCAATTGATGCATTTTGTTTTAAAAATAAGACTTGTTTTTCAGCTTCATCTGCAGTTCTACATGTAGACTGATAAATCAGTTTTCACTTGAACTAGTTGGACCTAATTGATATTCAGAAAGTATTTGATCCAGAAATATTAGATTTCACTTTTTTCTCAAGAACATTTGAAACATTTTCCAGGAAAGATTGGGTCACAAATCAAATCTTTTGGTCACAAATCAGGTTAGATTGGGTCACAAATTATATCTGGATCACAAATCAAATCTTGGTAATTTTAAAAAAATGGAAATAATTTCAACCATCTTTTCTGACCACAACACCATAATATGAGATATCAACTACAGGGAAAAAATATAAAAAACACAAGCACATGGAGGCTAAAGAAAACAGATATGAATAACCAAAAGTTCATTGTGAAAATTAAAGGGGAAATCAAAGCGTACCTAGAAACAAATGACAATCAAAACATGGTATCTCAGAATCTATAGGATATTTTAAAATGTTCATATATTCAGGCTTACCTGAAACGTGGTCTAAATCTGTTACTGTACTCAGTCATTACCATTCTTAAAATACTTTCAAAAATTTAAACCTGAAGGAGGAGCCCAAAATGGAAGAAGAATGAGAGGAGGATTTCACCAGCTCCTCCAAAGAGTCAGCAGGAAGTAGTCAGGCAATGGAACAACTCCAACAAACCAGCCTCTAGACAACAGAAGACATCCTCATGTCTGCAAGGGGTAAGCTGGGCTCCCTGAAATGAGGGAGGAAAAGACCAGATCCACAAAAAGGGGGGAAAGTTAAGACAGAAGCATGATCGATCTCCGAGAGAGGGAGGAGAGAAAGAGAGAACCAGGAAGAGGCACCTACCCAGTAATGGCCCAGACAAGGGAGGCTAAGGAGAACAGCAGAACCCTGAGGAGAGGTACGTGAAACTCTCAGGCCATAAACATCCCACAGACAGATACCTAACAGCTGGAGTTTTCCCTGAGCTCCCGTCCTCCAGTTGCCACAAGAGTCAAGGTGGGGAGAGAACTGGGAAGTGCACTGAGAGGGAAAACTGTGCTCAGTGTCAGAATCTTGGCACCCAACAATCCTTGTTAATTAGACAAGAAAGCCAGTCTTTCAATTGATGCATTTTGTTTTAAAAATAAGACTTGTTTTTCAGCTTCATCTGCAGTTCTACATGTAGACTGATAAATCAGTTTTCACTTGAACTAGTTGGACCTAATTGATATTCAGAAAGTATTTGATCCAGAAATATTAGATTTCACTTTTTTCTCAAGAACATTTGAAACATTTTCCAGGAAAGATTGGGTCACAAATCAAATCTTTTGGTCACAAATCAGGTTAGATTGGGTCACAAATTATATCTGGATCACAAATCAAATCTTGGTAATTTTAAAAAAATGGAAATAATTTCAACCATCTTTTCTGACCACAACACCATAATATGAGATATCAACTACAGGGAAAAAATATAAAAAACACAAGCACATGGAGGCTAAAGAAAACAGATATGAATAACCAAAAGTTCATTGTGAAAATTAAAGGGGAAATCAAAGCGTACCTAGAAACAAATGACAATCAAAACATGGTATCTCAGAATCTATAGGATATTTTAAAATGTTCATATATTCAGGCTTACCTGAAACGTGGTCTAAATCTGTTACTGTACTCAGTCATTACCATTCTTAAAATACTTTCAAAAATTTAAACCTGAAGGAGGAGCCCAAAATGGAAGAAGAATGAGAGGAGGATTTCACCAGCTCCTCCAAAGAGTCAGCAGGAAGTAGTCAGGCAATGGAACAACTCCAACAAACCAGCCTCTAGACAACAGAAGACATCCTCATGTCTGCAAGGGGTAAGCTGGGCTCCCTGAAATGAGGGAGGAAAAGACCAGATCCACAAAAAGGGGGGAAAGTTAAGACAGAAGCATGATCGATCTCCGAGAGAGGGAGGAGAGAAAGAGAGAACCAGGAAGAGGCACCTACCCAGTAATGGCCCAGACAAGGGAGGCTAAGGAGAACAGCAGAACCCTGAGGAGAGGTACGTGAAACTCTCAGGCCATAAACATCCCACAGACAGATACCTAACAGCTGGAGTTTTCCCTGAGCTCCCGTCCTCCAGTTGCCACAAGAGTCAAGGTGGGGAGAGAACTGGGAAGTGCACTGAGAGGGAAAACTGTGCTCAGTGTCAGAATCCCACCGGCAACAGTACTGTGACAGTGATGCCAGGTGGTCAGCTGAGACAAAACGCTGTCAGGGCATATAGGGAACCCCCCACAGGACAGAGTCCAGCTGCCCAGTGCAAGCGTGGTAGGGGATCTCCCACCTGTGACTGGGGCAAAGAGTTACACTCAGTCCTCTGCCAGGAGAGCTGGGACAGGTGCACCAGGTGACTGGGACTAGCCATGCTCAATCCTGGCAGAAGCAGAGCTGTGGCAGGGATGCTAGAAGGATAGCTGAGAAAATGCTGTCAGGGTATAAGAAAAAAAACTGGGGAATCCCCAGCAGGATAGAGTCAAGTGATCCAAATTGAGCCTGATCAGGGAGTCCTAACCTGCATCAGGGACAGAGAGCAGTCCTGAGTCCTTCCGCTGACAGAACTGTGACTTGATTAAAGAAGAGCTTTTGGTCAGGGACCTGCTTTAGAACACTACCAAGGTGCTGGACACTGAACAGTGATTCCTTCATGGAACTGATTTCACCCACCCGGTCTGAAAGCAGTGCTGGGAAGTGAGACTTGGAATGCTACTCAGAGTACACAGAGTGGCTTGGCATAGGAGCAGACACACTGTGGAGAAGCATAGAACAACCAGTTCTGCAAGGGTGCTGACTACAAACTTGAAACCTGGCTCTCACTGAAACCTAAGACATAAGTAGCCATCCTATCCACCAGTCGAGCTCCAACCAGGACAGATGAGGACCTCTGGGACAGCATCAAGAGCAAACAGGTGGAAAGTCCACACACAGATGAGAAGATAGACTCATACCTAAGAAACAGGGAGAGCATTTTTGCTTTTTTTGTTGTTGTTTTTTTCATTTTTTTTAAAACTACAGTTTCCTCTCTCTTCCCTCTAACTGTAAAATCTTTTTATATCTACTATTATTTTCTCTATAAATATTTCCTTCCTTGCTCTCTCTACAGTTCTTTTCCTGTTATGCAAAACTTTAATATATACTAATCTTTGTTATCTAACTCTACATAATCCTTGCAATTCAATTCTATTCTTTATCATTACCTATCCACTCTCCTCCTTCCCTCCCTCAACAAATGTCTTAGTTAAAAACTGCTTTCATTGCAGTGTCCCCAGCCAGGACCATGCTCTATATCTGTTTTTCCAGGCTATGTTTTAAGAAGCAGCTTAGGTAGGGCCAGGTGGTCAGCTGAGACAAAACGCTGTCAGGGCATATAGGAACCCCCACAGGACAGAGTCCAGCTGCCCAGTGCAAGCGTGGTAGGGATCTCCCACCTGTGACTGGGGCAAAGAGTTACACTCAGTCCTCTGCCAGGAGAGCTGGGACAGGTGCACCAGGTGACTGGGACTAGCCATGCTCAATCCTGGCAGAAGCAGAGCTGTGGCAGGGATGCTAGAAGGATAGCTGAGAAAATGCTGTCAGGGTATAAGAAAAAAAACTGGGGAATCCCCAGCAGGATAGAGTCAAGTGATCCAAATTGAGCCTGATCAGGGAGTCCTAACCTGCATCAGGGACAGAGAGCAGTCCTGAGTCCTTCCGCTGACAGAACTGTGACTTGATTAAAGAAGAGCTTTTGGTCAGGGACCTGCTTTAGAACACTACCAAGGTGCTGGACACTGAACAGTGATTCCTTCATGGAACTGATTTCACCCACCCGGTCTGAAAGCAGTGCTGGGAAGTGAGACTTGGAATGCTACTCAGAGTACACAGAGTGGCTTGGCATAGGAGCAGACACACTGTGGAGAAGCATAGAACAACCAGTTCTGCAAGGGTGCTGACTACAAACTTGAAACCTGGCTCTCACTGAAACCTAAGACATAAGTAGCCATCCTATCCACCAGTCGAGCTCCAACCAGGACAGATGAGGACCTCTGGGACAGCATCAAGAGCAAACAGGTGGAAAGTCCACACACAGATGAGAAGATAGACTCATACCTAAGAAACAGGGAGAGCATTTTTGCTTTTTTTGTTGTTGTTTTTTTCATTTTTTTTAAAACTACAGTTTCCTCTCTCTTCCCTCTAACTGTAAAATCTTTTTATATCTACTATTATTTTCTCTATAAATATTTCCTTCCTTGCTCTCTCTACAGTTCTTTTCCTGTTATGCAAAACTTTAATATATACTAATCTTTGTTATCTAACTCTACATAATCCTTGCAATTCAATTCTATTCTTTATCATTACCTATCCACTCTCCTCCTTCCCTCCCTCAACAAATGTCTTAGTTAAAAACTGCTTTCATTGCAGTGTCCCCAGCCAGGACCATGCTCTATATCTGTTTTTCCAGGCTATGTTTTAAGAAGCTTAGATCTTAATGGTGAGGTACCAATTTTTACTGAGTCATTTGCCAGAACAATTTCCTGTACTTTGTCCCTTTTAGACTGTTCCAGTTTGGTTATAGATATGCATGTATGTATGTTTTTCCATTATGTCAGACAATATTGGCATGATCTTATGACTCCCATCTACCAGGGATGCTCTTTTTCTCTTTCATATGTTTATATTTGATCTTATACCAACAAATGCCATGGACAATGAGGTGTAGACCCTTTACTTCTTGGCCAGAAATCAAATGTGAGACCCTCTCAGTGGAAGCACTGACTTCAAGACTCTTTACTACCAAAAAACACACATCACTAGGGAATATTCACCTGCAGACAAGATCCAACACCACCTAACTAAGACACAAGACATTGAACCTTTCTACAAGCAATGGAAAGACAGAAACACTGCAAAATGAAAGGACAAACAAGAGATACAAAAATCCAAATGATTGACAAAGAGATAGACAAACCATTTGAAAGAGAATTCTGAAGGGCGATACTAGCAAGGATTCAAATCTCTGAAAATAGAATATTAGTGGAAATTAGTGCACTGAGAAAAGGCGCACAAGAAATAAAAATAGAGAGAAACAACTCAATTGCTGAACTCAAAAATACTATGGAAGGAGTCAACATATAATAGATATAGTGGAGTATCACAGGTAGAAGAACAGATAAGTGAGCTGGAAGACAGAATGGTGGAAATAACTGCTGAAGAACAGAACAAAACACAAAGAATAAAAAACTGAGGATAGCCTCAAAGACATCTGGAATAATATCAACACATCGGCATTGGAATTATAGGGGTCCCAGAAGAAGAAGATAAAAAGAAAAGGTATGAAAAATTTTTCAAGAGATCATAGTTGAAAAATTCCCCCAGCATGGGCAAGGAAATAATGAATCAAGTCCAAGAAACAGAGAGAGTTGCACACAGGAGAGAAATGCCATGACATGTACTAATCAAGTTAACACAGACTGTACATAAAGACAGATTACTTAGGGCAGCAAAGGACAAACAAGTAACATACAAAGGAAAGATCACACAATAAACTGCTGTTCTTTCAGCAGAAACATGCAGGCCAGAAGAGAATTTCAGGGCACATTTAAACATTTAAAAAAGAATAACCTACAACCAAGAATTCTCTACCTGGAAAGTATCTCATTCGGAATTGATGGAGAAGTCAAAAACTTTATAGATAAGCAAAAGGTAAAAGAATTGTGTGCCACAAAACCAGTCTTAAAACAACTGTTAAAGGGATAGGTATACCCAATAAATACAATAGTATAAGAAACTCTACAAAATAAACCCCAAATATCTAAGAAGATGGTGATAAGATGGTGATGAGGATTGATACAGGTATTGATATTATATTGATAATTACTTTGAAAGTAAATGGACTAAATGATCCAACCAAAAGACACAGACTGGCTGAATGGATAAAAAGGCAAGACCCACATATATGCTATTTGCTAGAAACCCACATCAGACCTAAAGACACAAATAGACTTAAAGTGAGAGGATGGAAAAATTTATGCCATGAATATGGAAATCAAAATAAGCTGCAGTAGCAATCTTAATATTAGACAAAATAGACCTTAGAATAAAGATAATTACAAGAGACATGGCAAGACACTACATAATGATCAAGGGATTTATCCAAGAGGAAGACATAACAATCATAAATATCTATGCACCCAACACCAGAGCACCCCAACACATAAGGCAAACACTTTCAGAAATAAAAGAAGAAATTGTCAGTAATACAATAATGGTAGGAGACTTTAACACTCCCATTACACCAATGGACAGATTTTCAAAACAAAAAATGACTGAGGAACACAAGCCATAAATGAAAAATTAAAAGAGATGAATAACATTGATATCTTTAGGACCTTCCACCCGAAAGCAGAAGATTACACTTTCTTCTCAAGTGCTCATAGTTGAAAAATTCCCCCAGCATGGGCAAGGAAATAATGAATCAAGTCCAAGAAACAGAGAGAGTTGCACACAGGAGAGAAATGCCATGACATGTACTAATCAAGTTAACACAGACTGTACATAAAGACAGATTACTTAGGGCAGCAAAGGACAAACAAGTAACATACAAAGGAAAGATCACACAATAAACTGCTGTTCTTTCAGCAGAAACATGCAGGCCAGAAGAGAATTTCAGGGCACATTTAAACATTTAAAAAAGAATAACCTACAACCAAGAATTCTCTACCTGGAAAGTATCTCATTCGGAATTGATGGAGAAGTAAAAAGCTTTACAGATAAGCAAAAGGTAAAAGAATTGTGTGCCACAAAACCAGTCTTAAAACAACTGTTAAAGGGATAGGTATACCCAATAAATACAATAGTATAAGAAACTCTACAAAATAAACCCCAAATATCTAAGAAGATGGTGATAAGATGGTGATGAGGATTGATACAGGTATTGATATTATATTGATAATTACTTTGAAAGTAAATGGACTAAATGATCCAACCAAAAGACACAGACTGGCTGAATGGATAAAAAGGCAAGACCCACATATATGCTATTTGCTAGAAACCCACATCAGACCTAAAGACACAAATAGACTTAAAGTGAGAGGATGGAAAAATTTATGCCATGAATATGGAAATCAAAATAAGCTGCAGTAGCAATCTTAATATTAGACAAAATAGACCTTAGAATAAAGATAATTACAAGAGACATGGCAAGACACTACATAATGATCAAGGGATTTATCCAAGAGGAAGACATAACAATCATAAATATCTATGCACCCAACACCAGAGCACCCCAACACATAAGGCAAACACTTTCAGAAATAAAAGAAGAAATTGTCAGTAATACAATAATGGTAGGAGACTTTAACACTCCCATTACACCAATGGACAGATTTTCAAAACAAAAAATGACTGAGGAACACAAGCCATAAATGAAAAATTAAAAGAGATGAATAACATTGATATCTTTAGGACCTTCCACCCGAAAGCAGAAGATTACACTTTCTTCTCAAGTGCTCATGGAACATTCTCCAGGATAGACCACATCGTGGGCCACAAATCAAACTTCAGTAAATTCAAGAAAATTTAAATTATATCACCCACCTTCTCTGACCACAATGCTATGAGACTAGATATTAACTACAAGGAAAAAAAATCTACTAAAAATGTAAAACGTGGAGACTAAAGAACACATACATGAAAAACAAATTGATTACCAAGCAAATCTAAAGAGAGAAAAAAAATTCCCAGAAGAAAATGACAACCAAAACACGATGGTACAAAAACTATGGGATACCAGAAAATCAGTTCTAAGAGGGAAGTTTATAACAATATAATCCTACCTCAAGAAATATGAAAAATAGCACAAAAGAGAACCTGACTCTACACTTAAATCAATTGGAAAAAGAAGAAAGAAAAAAAGCTCTAAAATTAGCCAAGGAAGATAAACCATAAAGATAAGAGAAAAAACAAATGAAAAAGAAATGAAAGAAACAATAGTTAAGATAAATAAAATGAAAAGAAAAACAAAATTGACAAATCACTAACTAGACACATTAAGAAATAAAGAGAAAGCCTAAGTTGGGGGAGGGAGAAGCCAGGAAGAAAATGGTGGCCTAGGTGAAAGGTGGCAGTGACTGCAGCATCTCCTTGGGAAGGGGGCACCAGTGAGACCGAGCCTAAGATGGAACCCGTCACACCCAGAGAGGCTGGCACTGACCCTCTCCTGTTCATGGCCACTGAAACATCTCTGCCAGGCAGCGAGGCTGATGGGCAGCAGTCTTCTCCTCACGCTGATGAACTGCTTCTCCCACCATTGCCACCACGGCTGGGGTAGCTCGTCCACAGCCCAGAGGCAATGGGGCTGGAACTGGAGGTTGAGGAAAAGCTGTCCGCCCAAGTAGTGTATGTAGCCGGTGGCAGCGGTGCCTGAGGATGGTCCAGGCCTTCCATCTCACCCTGTACCGCTGCTGGAGGAGCTCTCAGCTCCTAAGGAGCACCAGGAACCACCACTGCCCCAGCCTGCATCCCTGGCGGTTGTGCCACCAGCAGGCGGTGACTGCAGTGTAGCAACTGATCCTTGCCTCCAAGGTGCAAGTTGCACACTACCACAGCATTGAAGATGTGCTCGTCATGTCGTTCCACCTTGGGGAGAAGCTCTTCTCTGGGATTCTCATGGATCTGTCCAAAAGAGATCATGAAACGTATGGTGCAATAACCCTACTTTTGGTGGGAAAAATATACAACCATTCTGGTGAAGTAGTGAGTAGTGGTCTTAAATGTTCACCGGTTGGCCTGGCCCTGGCAATAGGGGAGTCCACTTCATGGGAGGAGTCACAAAATGTCAGATTGGAAGCTCCTTGAGCACAAGACCAGCACTGATTATTGCTGGATGATTGAATTGGAAAAGACCTTAAAGACTGTCATATAGTTTGGGCCCCATGGGATCCCCATGACAGTAAAGGTTAAACCTGAAGTCATCCAGTTCCAAAGTCACACATTCCAAGAAGGGACAGAAGTCAAGTGTGAAGTGAATGGAGCTGTTCCCAATGACACTTCTCCTTTCCCACCTCCTGAGTCCAGCTTGGCTGAAAGCCTGAGGAATTCCAAACCACCACCTCTCTTCCATGAAGGATCACCTTATCCTCCCCCTTTGTTTATCAAGGACACATAGAACCAATTGATACCTTAGCCACTTCCTCAGGAAATCAAGTGACCCAAATGGAAACTATATGGGGAAGAACAGATTTCAGTAATGAATGCTATTAAATGACGATCCAGGCAAGTCTTGTGTGACAAGTGTAAAAACAGTATTGAAAAAAAAAAGAGAAAAGAAAATCAGAAAAGGCAGTAGTGCAAGTGACTCTTCTAAATATGAAGATAAAAAATAGAGAAATGAAAACTGTGAAAAACAAAAACCTGAAAACTGACCATAAAGTGGATGGGAGAAACCAAAATGAAAGCCAGAAAAGGAATGCTGTGGTCAAGATTTCAAATATTGCTCACAGCAGAGGCTGAGTAGTCAAAGTTTCTGCTCAGGCAAATACATCTAAATCTCAGTTAAGTACTAAGAAAGTGCACCAGAACAAGGATATGGATCATGCAAAAGCTCAGAAAGTGCTGAAAATCACGAAAGAAAAGGCACAGAAGAAGCAAAGAGAAACCTCTAAGTCCAAAATTTAGAAATCAAAAGTCCATTTCACTTGTTGGTGTCAGAACCCTAGCTCAGGCTCCCTGCCACCCCGGGTTCGTTTAAAGCTCCAGAGGTAAAGGAATGAGGAAAAGGACTCTTTTTTGAAGACAGGACTGGAGAAAATGCAAAGCAGCAAGATGTCACCAAAGTCCCAGTCCTGCTGCACCTCTAACCACTCAGCAGGTGAGGCCCCTTTGGAAAATTAGAGTCTCTCCAGAGGCCATGAACAGGGCAGCAGTGGGTTTCAGGACACAACTCACGTACTTGTCTCTGGTGAGCAGAATGAACCACAGACACTGGGCAAAAGGGGCAGAAAAAACACTCTCTCTGTTTACATGACCCTAAATCAAAAGACAGCTGACTTGTGCAGTGCTTCTGTGTGTATCATTGACAGTACAGATGAGCTAAAATCCTCCAACTCTGAGTGTAACTCCTCTGAAAGCTTTGATTTCCCTCCAGGCTGTGTGCAGGCACCTGCCACCTCCTCCATCTCCTTCTCCTCAAAGGAAGAGAGAAAGCTCAGTAATTCCTTGAAAATGAAAGTCTTTTCCAAAAATGTCTCCAAGTGTGTCACTCCAGATGGCAGCACCATATGCATAGGACACATTATTTGGGCCAAAATATATGGCTTCCCCTGGTGGCCATCCCATATTCTTATCATAACTGTGATCCAGAAAGATAATGGCCTTTTAGTCTGGCAGAGGGCCCGCATTTCATGGTTTGGGTCTACAACAATATCTTTCCTGACTCTTTCACAGTTCTCCACCTTTTTAGAAAACTTCTAGTCATGCTTTAATTAGAAGGGAAAAAGCCTCTGTCGCAAGGATATCACAGAGGCAGCCTTAGCTGAAGTGTGGGCTCTGTTGACAGAGTTTGAAACATGAACGTGGACAGGAAGGCAGGCAAGAACCCATTGGGAGGAGGCCCACACCTATTGCTCACAGCAGAGGCTGAGTAGTCAAAGTTTCTGCTCAGGCAAATACATCTAAATCTCAGTTAAGTACTAAGAAAGTGCACCAGAACAAGGATATGGATCATGCAAAAGCTCAGAAAGTGCTGAAAATCACGAAAGAAAAGGCACAGAAGAAGCAAAGAGAAACCTCTAAGTCCAAAATTTAGAAATCAAAAGTCCATTTCACTTGTTGGTGTCAGAACCCTAGCTCAGGCTCCCTGCCACCCCGGGTTCGTTTAAAGCTCCAGAGGTAAAGGAATGAGGAAAAGGACTCTTTTTTGAAGACAGGACTGGAGAAAATGCAAAGCAGCAAGATGTCACCAAAGTCCCAGTCCTGCTGCACCTCTAACCACTCAGCAGGTGAGGCCCCTTTGGAAAATTAGAGTCTCTCCAGAGGCCATGAACAGGGCAGCAGTGGGTTTCAGGACACAACTCACGTACTTGTCTCTGGTGAGCAGAATGAACCACAGACACTGGGCAAAAGGGGCAGAAAAAACACTCTCTCTGTTTACATGACCCTAAATCAAAAGACAGCTGACTTGTGCAGTGCTTCTGTGTGTATCATTGACAGTACAGATGAGCTAAAATCCTCCAACTCTGAGTGTAACTCCTCTGAAAGCTTTGATTTCCCTCCAGGCTGTGTGCAGGCACCTGCCACCTCCTCCATCTCCTTCTCCTCAAAGGAAGAGAGAAAGCTCAGTAATTCCTTGAAAATGAAAGTCTTTTCCAAAAATGTCTCCAAGTGTGTCACTCCAGATGGCAGCACCATATGCATAGGACACATTATTTGGGCCAAAATATATGGCTTCCCCTGGTGGCCATCCCATATTCTTATCATAACTGTGATCCAGAAAGATAATGGCCTTTTAGTCTGGCAGGGGGCCCGCATTTCATGGTTTGGGTCTACAACAATATCTTTCCTGACTCTTTCACAGTTCTCCACCTTTTTAGAAAACTTCTAGTCATGCTTTAATTAGAAGGGAAAAAGCCTCTGTCGCAAGGATATCACAGAGGCAGCCTTAGCTGAAGTGTGGGCTCTGTTGACAGAGTTTGAAACATGAACGTGGACAGGAAGGCAGGCAAGAACCCATTGGGAGGAGGCACACCAGATTTTCTAGTCCAATGAGGGGTAACTTCAATGAGATAGGTTGGCCTAACTGGAGAGAGAAATTGCACTCACTTGGTTGCTCTTTCATACTTAACCTTATAGCCATTTTTAGATAGAGACATTTAAAGTGAACAAGCAATTAAATTTTCTCTAAGGGAAATGAGATTCTATCAGTATTTTTCAGTTTTGAAAAATAAGATAGGAGCCATAGCTTCAACTGGAAATGAATTTTTGCAGGGACTGTTAATTTCCATTTGTACATAGTACTGTGTGTCTATGTATATAGACACATGTATCTGTATATATAGATATATACATATATAAAATTGTGGCCTGTCACTATGTGACACAGATTGCATGTCTGGGATCATCGTAAGGGTTGGTGAGCTGGGGGATAGTGAGGATATTTAATGACTACTTGTTTTTTTAATGAATCCATACTTTTATGTGCAAAATGATATGGGGTTTTAATATTTAGATGTCTGACAAACCGAGATTCTTGTTTTTGAGTTGGAAACTGGGGAAGCAGCCCAGTACTGAAGATTAGGACTGTCACAGCTGGCTAGGTCAGAATCATCATGCCCTCTTTTGCCCAGCAGAGACTGGACAAAAACTTTCAAACTTATGGTTTGGGAGTTTAAATAGATTTGTCTTTGGATATGTAAATAGTAAATTTGGTCAGATTTCTCTTGACTGATTGGCCATCATAAACTCTTAGGATACATCCTGTTAAATTAGACTTTGTGAATTAATTGACATATACGTCATTGTTACATTCTTGATGTACCTAGTTTGATAATGTTGAAAAAATATTTCCATTTTAGATATCTGTTTGCAGGTCAGAAAATGAAAGAATGTAATTGTGTAGTGCTCTGAAATGTAAAAAAAAAAAAAGAACTGTAAGTAAAATCTACTAAATCCAAAAAAGAAGAAAAAAAGAGAGAAGAGCCAGATCAACAAAATCAGAAATTAAAAAGGACTGGTTGCAACAGACAACACAGAAATACAAAGGATCATGAGAGAGACTGTTAAGAGCAACTATATGGCAACAAACTGCACAACCTGGAAGAAATGGGTAGCTTCTTAGAAATGTTAAATCTTCCAAAACTGAACCAAGAAGAAATAGAGACTATGAACAACCAAATCACAAGTTCAGAAATAGAATTTGTGATTAAAAATCTACGCAAAAATAAAAGCCCAGGGCAAGATGGATTCACAGGTCAATTCTCCTAAACATTTAAAGAAGAGTTAATGCCTATCCTTCCAAAAATCCTTCAAAAAAATTGCACAAAAAGGAACACTTCCAAACACATTCTATGAAGCTAACCTCACACACCAGGCAAAGACAACGAGAAAAGAAAATTACAGGCAACACTTCTTATGAATTTAGATAAGAAAATCCCCAACAAAATTCTAGCAAAAAGAATTTGACAACACGTCAAAAAAGTCATACATCATGACCAAGTTGAGTTTAATCCAGGCATGCAAGAATTCTTCAATAGCCACAAATCAATCCATGTGATACACCATATCAGCAAATTGATCGTTTTAGCATAGTGAGGATATTTAATGACTACTTGTTTTTTTAATGAATCCATACTTTTATGTGCAAAATGATATGGGGTTTTAATATTTAGATGTCTGACAAACCGAGATTCTTGTTTTTGAGTTGGAAACTGGGGAAGCAGCCCAGTACTGAAGATTAGGACTGTCACAGCTGGCTAGGTCAGAATCATCATGCCCTCTTTTGCCCAGCAGAGACTGGACAAAAACTTTCAAACTTATGGTTTGGGAGTTTAAATAGATTTGTCTTTGGATATGTAAATAGTAAATTTGGTCAGATTTCTCTTGACTGATTGGCCATCATAAACTCTTAGGATACATCCTGTTAAATTAGACTTTGTGAATTAATTGACATATACGTCATTGTTACATTCTTGATGTACCTAGTTTGATAATGTTGAAAAAATATTTCCATTTTAGATATCTGTTTGCAGGTCAGAAAATGAAAGAATGTAATTGTGTAGTGCTCTGAAATGTAAAAAAAAAAAAAGAACTGTAAGTAAAATCTACTAAATCCAAAAAAGAAGAAAAAAAGAGAGAAGAGCCAGATCAACAAAATCAGAAATTAAAAAGGACTGGTTGCAACAGACAACACAGAAATACAAAGGATCATGAGAGAGACTGTTAAGAGCAACTATATGGCAACAAACTGCACAACCTGGAAGAAATGGGTAGCTTCTTAGAAATGTTAAATCTTCCAAAACTGAACCAAGAAGAAATAGAGACTATGAACAACCAAATCACAAGTTCAGAAATAGAATTTGTGATTAAAAATCTACGCAAAAATAAAAGCCCAGGGCAAGATGGATTCACAGGTCAATTCTCCTAAACATTTAAAGAAGAGTTAATGCCTATCCTTCCAAAAATCCTTCAAAAAAATTGCACAAAAAGGAACACTTCCAAACACATTCTATGAAGCTAACCTCACACACCAGGCAAAGACAACGAGAAAAGAAAATTACAGGCAACACTTCTTATGAATTTAGATAAGAAAATCCCCAACAAAATTCTAGCAAAAAGAATTTGACAACACGTCAAAAAAGTCATACATCATGACCAAGTTGAGTTTAATCCAGGCATGCAAGAATTCTTCAATAGCCACAAATCAATCCATGTGATACACCATATCAGCAAATTGAAAGAAAAAAATCACTTGATAATCTCAATAGATGCAGAAAAACTCTCTGACAAAATCCAAATATATTTATGATAAAAAAAAAACAAAAGGCTTCAAAAATGTGCAAAAAAGGAATGTACCTCAACATAGTGAAAGCCATATATGAGAAGCCCACAGCATAAGATAGTCTCAATGGTGAAAAATTTAAAACATTCCCTCTAAGATCAGGACAAGACAGGGATGTCCATCTTCAACATTATTATTCACATAGTCCTGACAATTCTAGCAATAGCAATAAGAGAAAAAAAGCAATAAAAGTAATCCAGAGAGGAAAATTAAAAGTAAAACTCTCTATTTGTAGATGACATGATACTATGAATGGAAAAACTTAAAGATCATTAGAAAGCTACTGGAGCTAATCAACAAATTCAGCAAAATTGCATTATACAAAATCAATACACAGAAATTCCTCACAGAGCTATATACAAACAATGAAAACTCAGAAAGAGAAATCGAGGATGAAATCTCATTCACCATAGCAACCAAAAGAATAAAATATTTAGGGATGAACCTACCTAAGAAGACAAAGAACTGTAGTAAGAAAATTATAAGACACTACTGAACGAACTCAAAGAAGACCTAGAGATGGAGAAATATTCTATCTTCCTGGGTCAGGAGAGTCAATATCGTGAAAATGACCTTGCTACCAAATATCATCTACAGATTCAATGCAATATCTATTCAACATCCATTGACATTTTCCACAGAACTAGACCAAAGAAGAACACAGTTCATATGGAAACACAAAAGACCTCGAATAGCCAAAACAATCCTGAGAAAGAAGAATGGAGCTGAAGCGATCAGCTTTCCTAACTTCAGACTATACTAGGAAGCAACAGTCATCAAGACAGTTAGTACTGGCACAAAACAGAAATATAGATCAATGGAACAAGATTGAGAACCCAGAGATAAAGCCACACACCTATGGGTACCTTATTTTTGACAAAGGTGTCAAAAATATAAAATAGGACAAAAAAAGCATCTTCAAAAAATGGTGCTGGGAAAATTGGATAGCTACATGCAAAAAAAAATGAAATTGGAACAATCCCTAATACCTTACACAAAGATAAGCTCAAAATGGATTGAAGACCTAAATGTATGAACAGAAACCATAAAATTCTTAGAGAAGAATATAGACAAAGCTCTCAATGACACAAACTGAAGCAAGATCTTCTATGAACCACCCTATAGAATAAAGGGAATAAAAATAATAATAAACATGTGTGACCTAATGAAACAGAAAAGCTTTTACACAGCAAAAGAAACTACAAACAAGGTGAACAGACAACTCACAAAATGGGAGAAAATTATAGCAAATGAAATAACCAACAAATAATTAATTTCCCCAATATGCAAGCAAGTCAGACTAATCAACACCGAAAAAACAAACAACCCAATAAAAAATGGAAAAGACCTAAAGAGACAGCTCTTCAAAGAAGAAAAAAAATAAGTTTTTTGAAACAAAATCAATACACAGAAATTCCTAAAGGAAAAAAAAATGGTCGAGGATGAAATCTCATTCACCATAGCAACCAAAAGAATAAAATATTTAGGGATGAACCTACCTAAGAAGACAAAGAACTGTAGTAAGAAAATTATAAGACACTACTGAACGAACTCAAAGAAGACCTAGAGATGGAGAAATATTCTATCTTCCTGGGTCAGGAGAGTCAATATCGTGAAAATGACCTTGCTACCAAATATCATCTACAGATTCAATGCAATATCTATTCAACATCCATTGACATTTTCCACAGAACTAGACCAAAGAAGAACACAGTTCATATGGAAACACAAAAGACCTCGAATAGCCAAAACAATCCTGAGAAAGAAGAATGGAGCTGAAGCGATCAGCTTTCCTAACTTCAGACTATACTAGGAAGCAACAGTCATCAAGACAGTTAGTACTGGCACAAAACAGAAATATAGATCAATGGAACAAGATTGAGAACCCAGAGATAAAGCCACACACCTATGGGTACCTTATTTTTGACAAAGGTGTCAAAAATATAAAATAGGACAAAAAAAGCATCTTCAAAAAATGGTGCTGGGAAAATTGGATAGCTACATGCAAAAAAAAATGAAATTGGAACAATCCCTAATACCTTACACAAAGATAAGCTCAAAATGGATTGAAGACCTAAATGTATGAACAGAAACCATAAAATTCTTAGAGAAGAATATAGACAAAGCTCTCAATGACACAAACTGAAGCAAGATCTTCTATGAACCACCCTATAGAATAAAGGGAATAAAAATAATAATAAACATGTGTGACCTAATGAAACAGAAAAGCTTTTACACAGCAAAAGAAACTACAAACAAGGTGAACAGACAACTCACAAAATGGGAGAAAATTATAGCAAATGAAATAACCAACAAATAATTAATTTCCCCAATATGCAAGCAAGTCAGACTAATCAACACCGAAAAAACAAACAACCCAATAAAAAAATGGAAAAAGACCTAAAGAGACAGCTCTTCAAAGAAGACATAAGTTTGACCAAAACACACATGAAAAGATGCTCAATCTTGCTTATTTTTCGAGAAATGTAAGTCAAAACTACAATGAGATATCATCTCACACGAGTCAGAAAGGCCATCATCAAAAAATCAACAGACACTACATGCTGGAGAGGGCATAGAGAAAAGGGAACCCTCTTGCGTTGCTGGTGGGAATATAAATTGATACAGCCTCTATGGAAGACAGTATGGAGATTCTTTAAAAAGCTAAATATAGAAGCACCCTATGACCCAGCAATCCTACTATTAGGCATATATCCTGATCAAATCAAAATTGAAAGAGACACTTGCACCCCAGTGTTCATTGCAGCACTCTATACAATAGGTAGAACATGGAAGCAACCTGGATGTCCATAGACAATTGAATGGATAAAGAAGCTATGGCACATATATAGAATGGAATATTTCTCAGCCATGAAAATAAATACATTAGAATCATTCCTAATGAGGTGGATGAATGTAGAAACTATTATAAAATGTGAAATAACTCAAAAAAAAAAGGACAGATATAGTGTACTACTGCATATATATGGAATCTAGTAAGATGGTACCAAGAAATACACATGCAGAGCAGCAATGGGAGACAGTTATCCAGAACAGACCTATGGACATCGGGAGGAGGGAAGATTCGGCAAGATATATGGAAAGAGCAATAAAGAAACCTACACTGTCATATGTTGTAGAGAGCCACTGTGATTAAGCTGTAAGACTAAAGGAACCTACATGGGGACAAAACATCAATCTGGTTGGTGTTAAGGGGCGAAAAAGGAGGGTGAGCACAGGTGGAAGGGCTCAGAGATATACCTATGACTACTTCGGGTTATGTATACTTGTAAACAAGAAAACTCAATAGCTTCACTATACCCTTGAAGCTAATGCAACATTCTAAAACAAATATGCCCCAATTAAAAAATAAAAATAAAACTTAAACCCTTGAATGATTTTGTTCATTATTTTACACATTATGTTTATATTTAAGAATTTATCCCATTTGATCAATTTGGAATTACGAATAACAAGGTAGGAGTTTTGTTTTATTCAAATAGCGAGCTAGTTGTTTCAATAAAATGTACACCGAAAAAACAAACAACCCAATAAAAAAATGGAAAAAGACCTAAAGAGACAGCTCTTCAAAGAAGACATAAGTTTGACCAAAACACACATGAAAAGATGCTCAATCTTGCTTATTTTTCGAGAAATGTAAGTCAAAACTACAATGAGATATCATCTCACACGAGTCAGAAAGGCCATCATCAAAAAATCAACAGACACTACATGCTGGAGAGGGCATAGAGAAAAGGGAACCCTCTTGCGTTGCTGGTGGGAATATAAATTGATACAGCCTCTATGGAAGACAGTATGGAGATTCTTTAAAAAGCTAAATATAGAAGCACCCTATGACCCAGCAATCCTACTATTAGGCATATATCCTGATCAAATCAAAATTGAAAGAGACACTTGCACCCCAGTGTTCATTGCAGCACTCTATACAATAGGTAGAACATGGAAGCAACCTGGATGTCCATAGACAATTGAATGGATAAAGAAGCTATGGCACATATATAGAATGGAATATTTCTCAGCCATGAAAATAAATACATTAGAATCATTCCTAATGAGGTGGATGAATGTAGAAACTATTATAAAATGTGAAATAACTCAAAAAAAAAAGGACAGATATAGTGTACTACTGCATATATATGGAATCTAGTAAGATGGTACCAAGAAATACACATGCAGAGCAGCAATGGGAGACAGTTATCCAGAACAGACCTATGGACATCGGGAGGAGGGAAGATTCGGCAAGATATATGGAAAGAGCAATAAAGAAACCTACACTGTCATATGTTGTAGAGAGCCACTGTGATTAAGCTGTAAGACTAAAGGAACCTACATGGGGACAAAACATCAATCTGGTTGGTGTTAAGGGGCGAAAAAGGAGGGTGAGCACAGGTGGAAGGGCTCAGAGATATACCTATGACTACTTCGGGTTATGTATACTTGTAAACAAGAAAACTCAATAGCTTCACTATACCCTTGAAGCTAATGCAACATTCTAAAACAAATATGCCCCAATTAAAAAATAAAAATAAAACTTAAACCCTTGAATGATTTTGTTCATTATTTTACACATTATGTTTATATTTAAGAATTTATCCCATTTGATCAATTTGGAATTACGAATAACAAGGTAGGAGTTTTGTTTTATTCAAATAGCGAGCTAGTTGTTTCAATAAAATGTAGAACAGAATTCAGTTTTGCTTTCCCTAATTTGAAATGTACAATGAGAGCATTTTCCCCCATTCTGCTAAAACTAAACAATTGTTGCACAAATCCTTGTGATTCCTTGTTATAATAAAATAGATACAATCTGGGATAACAAAGCTTGTTTTGAAAACAATATTCTAAATCTACTTGTCACTGAATCAGTATTCTAAAATTTAATATAGTGATTATTATTATGTGTCATATTTCCTAAACTTAATTATGTGATCCATGTAAGTATAAACTTTATATCCATTAAATGAAGCTGCATGTTGAAACCATCAGCAATCGCTTGATTTTGGCACTGCTATGATAAACCCCATAATTAAAATTAGAAATTAACATTTTCTTAGGTCAATTAAAGTTATTTATGTTCTTCTTTCTAATCACCCAACACCTAGGACTACTAAGTATATCAGTGTTTCTTGGTAGCTATCAGTTGGTAGTTGCATATTTCATAATTGAGAAAGTAAGTAACTTATTTCAGTTTCTCAAAATCCACTATATTATCTCCCTTTTAGCTGAAAACTTTCCATTCAATGAAGTAGGTTCTATAAGAACATGGTAGGCTAATGATGGCATGGCAAATCTCATACTTTTTTCATATGTTTTTCATCTACTGCCACTCTAATAAGGATGGTACTCAATACCTATTGTATTGTTCCTAGATTCTCCTGAAAATCTAGGACTTAAAAAAGATTTCTGTTTCTTATTCAGTGAAACTTGTTGCCTGTATGATTTTACTGTTATTATACATACTTTATTATATTTAACATGCTTTCTGTTTGTCAATACATATGCAGTTTCATCTATTTGACTATTAACTTCTTGAAATCAGACTTCAATTTAAATTTTGTATGTTCTGTAGGGTTTAACACAGTTTCTTGAACATAATAGATGAAGTAAATCGTAATACACTGGATGATCCATTTTGTCCATGACTGAGAAAATAGATTTTCAGTACTAAATATGAGTCTTCCCTGGTGACTCAGAGGTAAAGAATCTGCCTGCAATGCAGGAGAAACAGGAGATTCAGGTTCGATACCTAGGTTGAGAAAATCCCTGGAGAAAGACGTGGTAACCCACTCCAGTTTTCTTCCCTAGAAATCCATGGATAGAGGAGCCTCGTGGGTTGTACAATGAGAGCATTTTCCCCCATTCTGCTAAAACTAAACAATTGTTGCACAAATCCTTGTGATTCCTTGTTATAATAAAATAGATACAATCTGGGATAACAAAGCTTGTTTTGAAAACAATATTCTAAATCTACTTGTCACTGAATCAGTATTCTAAAATTTAATATAGTGATTATTATTATGTGTCATATTTCCTAAACTTAATTATGTGATCCATGTAAGTATAAACTTTATATCCATTAAATGAAGCTGCATGTTGAAACCATCAGCAATCGCTTGATTTTGGCACTGCTATGATAAACCCCATAATTAAAATTAGAAATTAACATTTTCTTAGGTCAATTAAAGTTATTTATGTTCTTCTTTCTAATCACCCAACACCTAGGACTACTAAGTATATCAGTGTTTCTTGGTAGCTATCAGTTGGTAGTTGCATATTTCATAATTGAGAAAGTAAGTAACTTATTTCAGTTTCTCAAAATCCACTATATTATCTCCCTTTTAGCTGAAAACTTTCCATTCAATGAAGTAGGTTCTATAAGAACATGGTAGGCTAATGATGGCATGGCAAATCTCATACTTTTTTCATATGTTTTTCATCTACTGCCACTCTAATAAGGATGGTACTCAATACCTATTGTATTGTTCCTAGATTCTCCTGAAAATCTAGGACTTAAAAAAGATTTCTGTTTCTTATTCAGTGAAACTTGTTGCCTGTATGATTTTACTGTTATTATACATACTTTATTATATTTAACATGCTTTCTGTTTGTCAATACATATGCAGTTTCATCTATTTGACTATTAACTTCTTGAAATCAGACTTCAATTTAAATTTTGTATGTTCTGTAGGGTTTAACACAGTTTCTTGAACATAATAGATGAAGTAAATCGTAATACACTGGATGATCCATTTTGTCCATGACTGAGAAAATAGATTTTCAGTACTAAATATGAGTCTTCCCTGGTGACTCAGAGGTAAAGAATCTGCCTGCAATGCAGGAGAAACAGGAGATTCAGGTTCGATACCTAGGTTGAGAAAATCCCCTGGAGAAAGACGTGGTAACCCACTCCAGTTTTCTTCCCTAGAGAAATCCATGGATAGAGGAGCCTCGTGGGTTACAATGCATAGCATTAACAAAGAGTTGGACATGACTGAAGTGATTAAGCATGCATGCATACTAAGTATGAGTCACAGCCTCTTGGTGAAGGGGCTTGCATAACGCAATCAATCTATGAGCTATGCCATGCAGACAAAGGGAAAGACATACCCAATTGAATGAAGACTTCCAGACCATAGCAAAAAATTGTAAGAAAGCCTTCTTAAGTGAAAAATGCAAAGAATAGTGGAAAGCAGTAGAAGAAGAAAGACTAGAGGTATCTTCTAGAAAATCAAGAGATGTCATGGGAACATTTCATGCAAGGAGGGGCATGATAAATGACAGAACTGGTATTGACCTATAGAAGCAGAGGAGTTTAAGAATGGATACAAAAATACAAAGAAGAATTATACAAAAAAGTCTTACTGATCCTGACAGCCATGATGATGTGGTCACTCACCTAGAGCTAGACATTCTGGAGTGTGAAGTCAAGTGGATCTAGTAATAATTAATATGAACATAGCTAGTGGAGGCCACCAAAATACAGGTGAGCCACTTACAATCCTAAAAGATGATGTTGTTAAAGTGTTGCACTCAATATGTTAACAAATTTGGAAAACTCACCAATGGTCATAGGACTGGAAAATGTCACTTTTCATTACAGTCTCAAAGAAGGACAAATTTAAAAACAAGGCTTAGAAACCTTCGAGAAACCAGAGGCCAAATTCCCAACATTTGTTGGAACATGCAAAATGCAAGGAATTCCAGACAAATATCAATCTACTTGTGCTTCATTGATTATGCTAAAGCTTTTGACTCTGTAGATCACAGGAAACTGTGGAAAATATTTAAACAGGTGGGAATACCAGACTGCTTTACCAGTCTCCTGAGAAACCTGCCTGTGGGTCACAAAGCAATAGTTAGAACCAGACGTGGTGCAGCAGAGTGGTTCACAGTTGGGAAAACACCCTGCTTAGAGGTAAAGAATCTGCCTGCAATGCAGGAGAAACAGGAGATTCAGGTTCGATACCTAGGTTGAGAAAATCCCCTGGAGAAAGACGTGGTAACCCACTCCAGTTTTCTTCCCTAGAGAAATCCATGGATAGAGGAGCCTCGTGGGTTACAATGCATAGCATTAACAAAGAGTTGGACATGACTGAAGTGATTAAGCATGCATGCATACTAAGTATGAGTCACAGCCTCTTGGTGAAGGGGCTTGCATAACGCAATCAATCTATGAGCTATGCCATGCAGACAAAGGGAAAGACATACCCAATTGAATGAAGACTTCCAGACCATAGCAAAAAATTGTAAGAAAGCCTTCTTAAGTGAAAAATGCAAAGAATAGTGGAAAGCAGTAGAAGAAGAAAGACTAGAGGTATCTTCTAGAAAATCAAGAGATGTCATGGGAACATTTCATGCAAGGAGGGGCATGATAAATGACAGAACTGGTATTGACCTATAGAAGCAGAGGAGTTTAAGAATGGATACAAAAATACAAAGAAGAATTATACAAAAAAGTCTTACTGATCCTGACAGCCATGATGATGTGGTCACTCACCTAGAGCTAGACATTCTGGAGTGTGAAGTCAAGTGGATCTAGTAATAATTAATATGAACATAGCTAGTGGAGGCCACCAAAATACAGGTGAGCCACTTACAATCCTAAAAGATGATGTTGTTAAAGTGTTGCACTCAATATGTTAACAAATTTGGAAAACTCACCAATGGTCATAGGACTGGAAAATGTCACTTTTCATTACAGTCTCAAAGAAGGACAAATTTAAAAACAAGGCTTAGAAACCTTCGAGAAACCAGAGGCCAAATTCCCAACATTTGTTGGAACATGCAAAATGCAAGGGAATTCCAGACAAATATCAATCTACTTGTGCTTCATTGATTATGCTAAAGCTTTTGACTCTGTAGATCACAGGAAACTGTGGAAAATATTTAAACAGGTGGGAATACCAGACTGCTTTACCAGTCTCCTGAGAAACCTGCCTGTGGGTCACAAAGCAATAGTTAGAACCAGACGTGGTGCAGCAGAGTGGTTCACAGTTGAGCATATGACAGGCTATATAACGCACCCTGCTTATTGGACATCTGTGTAGAGCAACAGAAACAAAAATCATATAAGATGTTTAGCAGATGACATATATTTTTATTTAATTCATTGTCCATTTTAAATGAATTTTATTCTTCTGTTAGAATATAGTCAGTTTAAACTTTTATTTGGAGAAAGACATTACTTTCTTATAGTTGAGAATTTCAATGGTTGGTAGTGGTAGATAGTTATTTTCCTTTTTTTTTTTAATTTTTTAAACACCAGAAACATATTTATTGGAGTATAGCCAATTAAAAATTTTGTAATAGCTTTAAGTGAACAGTGAAGCTTGGCTGTGCATATACATGCATCCATTCTCCATCAAACTCCCCTCCAATCCAGACTGGTACAGAACACTAAGCTGAGTTCCATGTGCTGTACAATAGTTGTTTTTTTGTTGTTGTTTTTTTTTTTTTTGGTTATCCATTTCAAATATGGCAGTGTGTACTTGACTTTTCCGAAGTCCCCACCCATCCCTTTCCCCATAAATGTGTTTTTTAAGTCTGTGAGTCTTTATGTTTTGTAAATAAGTACATTTGTATCATTTATGTTTAGAATTCACATAAGAGGGATGTCATATGTTATTTCTCCTTCTCTGTCTGACTTACTTCACTCAATATGACACTCTCTAGGTTCATCCATATTGCGGCAAATAGCCTTATTTCATTCTTTTAAATTGCCGAATAACATCCCTATATCTTTCTGCATTCCTCTGCCAATTAGGTCGTTTCCACATCTTGGCTATTGTAAACAGTACTGCAATGAACATTGGGGAGCATGCATGTCATCTGTCTATGTTTTTCTCTGGATATATAGCCAGAATTGAGATTGTAGGGTCATATGGTAGCTCTATGTTTAGTGTTTTAAGGAACCTCCACACAGTTCTCCATAGTGGTTGTACCAATTTGCATTTCCACCAAAAGTGCACGAGGGTTCCCTTCTCTCTCCACCCTCTCCAGAGTTTGTTCTTTGTGAAATTTTTAGTGATAGCCATCCTGACTGGTGTAAGGTGATATCTCATTGTAGGTTTAATTTGCATTTCTCTAATAACTAGCGATTTTGAACAACTTTTCATATGCCTATTGGTCCTCTTTATACATGTCCTCTTCAGAGAAATGTCTATTTAGGTCTTCTGCCCACTTTGTGAATGGGTGGTTTGTTTTGATGTTATTGAGTGTCATAAGCTGTTTGCAAATTTTGGAGACTAATCCCTTGTGAGTCACATCATTTGCAAATATTTTCTCCCAGTCTGTAGGTTGTCTATTTGTATTATTAATTGTTTCCTTTGCTATACAAAAGCTTTTGAGTTTAAGTAGGTCCCATTTGTTTATTTTTGCTTTTATTTCCATTATTCCAGAGATGGATTTAAAGATCTTGCTGTGATTTATGTCAGAGAGTACTGTGCATATGTTTTCCTCTAAGAGTTTTATTATGTCCAGTATAATTTAGGTTTCTAATCCATTTTGAGCTTACTTTTGTGTACAGAGTTAAGGAATGATCTAATTTGATTCTTTTACATGTGGTAGTCCAGTTTTCCCAGCATCATTTGTTGAAAAGACTCTCTTTCCGACATTGTGTAGTCTTGCTTCCTTTATCATAGATTACTTGACTGTTGGTTCATGGGCTTATTTCTGGGTTTTCCATCCTGTTCCATTGATCCATATTTCCATTTTTGCACTAGTTTGTGGTAGATCATTCTTGACCAACATAATTATTCCTGTAGTTAGAGACTATACTATAAGACATTATCATGCAAACATTTTTTGACTCTAAGGCAGTTAAGCAGTTTTCTTTCTGCACATTGTCTCTCCCAAAAAGTAACGTTAAAATACACATAAAGTTAATATTTGAGAAATGACTGCATTGTAGAGTTTCATTGGTAGTTACATTTGTCAATCACTTGAAATTTATCAGAACTCTATATGAATGTAGTGCAATTAAATTCCAGTTAAATTTAACATTGACTACTATTATTGTGCCCCTCTCTCAACTTTCATGACCCCATCCTTAGTGATTTGTTTTAATATTTTATAACTTGGATATTTGCAGCAATTTATGCATACAGTGCTCATTGACTATAGAAATTAAGAAAATAAGGTTAAACAAAAGGAAAAATAAACTATAGCTTGAAAAACATAATATTTAATATTTATAATGAAGTGTTTGTCTACATATCATATGAATATATCACATATATATGTAATTTTTTCACTTAGTGTCATGAACATTATTATGTCAACCATGTACCATGAACACTGTGTACTAAATATACTTCTTAGAAAACAAATTTATTTATTTTGCCAGTCTCTGATTTCTGATAATCAAGATTTTCTCAAATATTGCTAGCATAAAATTTCTCTAATGAAGATTCAAGTGCCTATTTATACACATGCACACACACACACACAAAAAACTCATAACATTCCTGATGTACATTATTGCTTCATTTCTTTTAAGTACTATATTTATTTATGTTAAGCTCCACTCATCTTGAGCCTACAATTTTATTCTTCACATTATAAACAGAATGATCATTTTGCAATGACATTCTTATGGTATGCCTCAGTTCAATCATCTTCAATGGTTCTCCATTGTGAGCTTGCATATTTATAAGGATCAAAGCATCATCCTAGTCTTTTTATACTGCCTCTTTCCCATTAAGATTTCTTGATTTTCACTTGTAGTCTTAGTTGTTTCCCAAAGTCTCAGACTAAATTCTGGTGGTTTTATGCTTAAAACCATGCATTCTGTAAAAATTTCTATTAAAATTCAAAACCTTCTTCCAATGACAAAAGCAAAAAACATGACTTTCAATGAAGTTTCATTTCTAAGCATTATTTGTTTTTAGATCATTCTTGACCAACATAATTATTCCTGTAGTTAGAGACTATACTATAAGACATTATCATGCAAACATTTTTGACTCTAAGGCAGTTAAGCAGTTTTCTTTCTGCACATTGTCTCTCCCAAAAAGTAACGTTAAAATACACATAAAGTTAATATTTGAGAAATGACTGCATTGTAGAGTTTCATTGGTAGTTACATTTGTCAATCACTTGAAATTTATCAGAACTCTATATGAATGTAGTGCAATTAAATTCCAGTTAAATTTAACATTGACTACTATTATTGTGCCCCTCTCTCAACTTTCATGACCCCATCCTTAGTGATTTGTTTTAATATTTTATAACTTGGATATTTGCAGCAATTTATGCATACAGTGCTCATTGACTATAGAAATTAAGAAAATAAGGTTAAACAAAAGGAAAAATAAACTATAGCTTGAAAAACATAATATTTAATATTTATAATGAAGTGTTTGTCTACATATCATATGAATATATCACATATATATGTAATTTTTTCACTTAGTGTCATGAACATTATTATGTCAACCATGTACCATGAACACTGTGCACTAAATATACTTCTTAGAAAACAAATTTATTTATTTTGCCAGTCTCTGATTTCTGATAATCAAGATTTTCTCAAATATTGCTAGCATAAAATTTCTCTAATGAAGATTCAAGTGCCTATTTATACACATGCACACACACACACACAAAAAACTCATAACATTCCTGATGTACATTATTGCTTCATTTCTTTTAAGTACTATATTTATTTATGTTAAGCTCCACTCATCTTGAGCCTACAATTTTATTCTTCACATTATAAACAGAATGATCATTTTGCAATGACATTCTTATGGTATGCCTCAGTTCAATCATCTTCAATGGTTCTCCATTGTGAGCTTGCATATTTATAAGGATCAAAGCATCATCCTAGTCTTTTTATACTGCCTCTTTCCCATTAAGATTTCTTGATTTTCACTTGTAGTCTTAGTTGTTTCCCAAAGTCTCAGACTAAATTCTGGTGGTTTTATGCTTAAAACCATGCATTCTGTAAAAATTTCTATTAAAATTCAAAACCTTCTTCCAATGACAAAAGCAGAGATATATAGATAACTCCATGAAAAAGCAGCATTTAGGATTCACAGTCATGAATTCAAACTGTTTCATTTCTAATAGATATGATCAGTCTGATGTAAGAATTTTACAAAATAAGTCGTAGGAAACCATTTTAATAAACACAGAAGCAGGGCTTTCCCTGGTGGTCCAGTGGGTAAGGACACCGCCTTGCAGTGCAAGGGGCGCCGGTTCGACCCCTGGCCTGGGAAGATCCCGCTTGATGCAGAGCAGCTGGACCCATGTGTCCAATTACCGAGCCGGAGCTCTGGAGCGTATGCGCCCAGAGTCAGCGCTCAGCAATGACAGACGCCACCGCGATGGGAGGCCCACAGGAGCCAGGAACAAAGACGGATGAAAACAGACAAATGAAAGACCAATAAAAGTGGCCCTCCTGCTCCCCTCCCTCCCCAACCTGACCCCCGCCCAAAAATAAATAAATAAATAAATCTTTAAAAAAACAAAAACAAAAACAAACAAACACAGAAGCACCTGTAGGAAGCATTTAATATTATCTTTTAGATATAAAAGCAGAAACTAAGGGTCAGAAGAATAAACTCACTTTTCATACTGTTTAGCTATGCAATATTTTTCTATGGAAAGCAGTAAATACTAGTCATTGGTTAGAGGCAATTAAAATAATGGACCTGTAGGCTGACAGTTATGCCAGATAGTTCTGGGCACTGACAACATTTACCACATAAGCAATGACAAATTTAATGAGCAAAAACATTTTCCAGGAAAAAAGTATTTAATATCTATTTGCCAGGCACAGGCTGCATTCAGTTTGTGGGTTAACAGTTAAAAATACAGAGAAGAGACAGAATATATTGGTATTTAGAGAAGAATAGGAGGAGGACTTTTAAAAAGCAATTTAAAATTAAAACTTCCCACAGGAACTCTAAAGTGTATCAAATAAATCCCATGTTTCAGTATAAGAAATCATCTTATTTTTGCTGTCTTAGATTATTTTCCAGATCCCTCTTTTATTTCATGACAACTTAGCCACTTTGGTAAAGACTGAAGCAGAAACAAATCCTTGTTTAGAGGTTTCATATTGGATATGGATTGCTGTTATTTCTTTATGAATTTTCTTTGTAAAATTTTGATTACTGTGATTATATAACCTGCCAAACAAGAGGTTCAAAAATACCCCCTTAAACACACATAAGCACCAAAGGTCATTGCAATTGGCCTGAAATATGGTCCATACTGATCTGGTCTCAGATGGGATCCAGTTAGGATCATATCCCTCCCATTAGCACAAAAAAAAATGAAGGAAAAAAAATAACTTTAAATAAATAAGATGGGTAAGGACACCGCCTTGCAGTGCAAGGGGCGCCGGTTCGACCCCTGGCCTGGGAAGATCCCGCTTGATGCAGAGCAGCTGGACCCATGTGTCCAATTACCGAGCCGGAGCTCTGGAGCGTATGCGCCCAGAGTCAGCGCTCAGCAATGACAGACGCCACCGCGATGGGAGGCCCACAGGAGCCAGGAACAAAGACGGATGAAAACAGACAAATGAAAGACCAATAAAAGTGGCCCTCCTGCTCCCCTCCCTCCCCAACCTGACCCCCGCCCAAAAATAAATAAATAAATAAATCTTTAAAAAAACAAAAACAAAAACAAACAAACACAGAAGCACCTGTAGGAAGCATTTAATATTATCTTTTAGATATAAAAGCAGAAACTAAGGGTCAGAAGAATAAACTCACTTTTCATACTGTTTAGCTATGCAATATTTTTCTATGGAAAGCAGTAAATACTAGTCATTGGTTAGAGGCAATTAAAATAATGGACCTGTAGGCTGACAGTTATGCCAGATAGTTCTGGGCACTGACAACATTTACCACATAAGCAATGACAAATTTAATGAGCAAAAACATTTTCCAGGAAAAAAGTATTTAATATCTATTTGCCAGGCACAGGCTGCATTCAGTTTGTGGGTTAACAGTTAAAAATACAGAGAAGAGACAGAATATATTGGTATTTAGAGAAGAATAGGAGGAGGACTTTTAAAAAGCAATTTAAAATTAAAACTTCCCACAGGAACTCTAAAGTGTATCAAATAAATCCCATGTTTCAGTATAAGAAATCATCTTATTTTTGCTGTCTTAGATTATTTTCCAGATCCCTCTTTTATTTCATGACAACTTAGCCACTTTGGTAAAGACTGAAGCAGAAACAAATCCTTGTTTAGAGGTTTCATATTGGATATGGATTGCTGTTATTTCTTTATGAATTTTCTTTGTAAAATTTTGATTACTGTGATTATATAACCTGCCAAACAAGAGGTTCAAAAATACCCCCTTAAACACACATAAGCACCAAAGGTCATTGCAATTGGCCTGAAATATGGTCCATACTGATCTGGTCTCAGATGGGATCCAGTTAGGATCATATCCCTCCCATTAGCACATGAGAAATAAGAAAGTAATGACAAACGATGAAAATAAAATATGGAAAAAAAGGTGAGACTAAAGTAATGAAACTAATTAGCAAGATAAGCTCTCATGCTACACAAATTGAAGGTCTTGCCAGTTTAGAAATATCTGGATAAAGCAGTTAATAAACATTATTGTAATTCATCAAACTATTCACATAATGAAGAACCTTTAAAACTATATACTTGAAAAAAAATACAGACTAAGAGGAAGCAAATTTTCTAAAATTAAACAAAATTTGATCCCTATAATTGACAGAACACCTATAAACTGAATTTAAGTTATAAGTAATTTTTATGAACACTAGCTGAAGAAAACTGTGCACTCTCAATATATTCTCCAAGTTAAAGCTGGACAAAAATCATCCTAAAACTTTGTATCTTTTCATGTAATATTCCTCTTTAAAATTTGTTGCTAAAATCTTTCTATCTTCAGGATAAAATACATCTTCTATCCTGTGGCATCCATGATCTTCCATAATCTAGGTCTTCATTTCACTTTCAGCCTCATTTCTCGTGCCCATCTCCAACTAACTGCCAATATGCTACTTCTGCCAAGTCACCTATAGTTCCTCAAAACTCTCACCTTTTTCTTCTGAATACTTATGTCATGCCTTTTGACAGCATGTATTAACTTCATTATTTCACCTAGATAGTTTCTGGTTTCTGATTATCATCTAGGCTAACCTTAGGTTTCTCCTTCACCAGGAAGACTTGATAATGTTTTCTAATTCATATTTCTTTACTTTAAAGTGTATCAAATAAATCCCATGTTTCAGTATAAGAAATCATCTTATTTTTGCTGTCTTAGATTATTTTCCAGATCCCTCTTTTATTTCATGACAACTTAGCCACTTTGGTAAAGACTGAAGCAGAAACAAATCCTTGTTTAGAGGTTTCATATTGGATATGGATTGCTGTTATTTCTTTATGAATTTTCTTTGTAAAATTTTGATTACTGTGATTATATAACCTGCCAAACAAGAGGTTCAAAAATACCCCCTTAAACACACATAAGCACCAAAGGTCATTGCAATTGGCCTGAAATATGGTCCATACTGATCTGGTCTCAGATGGGATCCAGTTAGGATCATATCCCTCCCATTAGCACATGAGAAATAAGAAAGTAATGACAAACGATGAAAATAAAATATGGAAAAAAAGGTGAGACTAAAGTAATGAAACTAATTAGCAAGATAAGCTCTCATGCTACACAAATTGAAGGTCTTGCCAGTTTAGAAATATCTGGATAAAGCAGTTAATAAACATTATTGTAATTCATCAAACTATTCACATAATGAAGAACCTTTAAAACTATATACTTGAAAAAAAATACAGACTAAGAGGAAGCAAATTTTCTAAAATTAAACAAAATTTGATCCCTATAATTGACAGAACACCTATAAACTGAATTTAAGTTATAAGTAATTTTTATGAACACTAGCTGAAGAAAACTGTGCACTCTCAATATATTCTCCAAGTTAAAGCTGGACAAAAATCATCCTAAAACTTTGTATCTTTTCATGTAATATTCCTCTTTAAAATTTGTTGCTAAAATCTTTCTATCTTCAGGATAAAATACATCTTCTATCCTGTGGCATCCATGATCTTCCATAATCTAGGTCTTCATTTCACTTTCAGCCTCATTTCTCGTGCCCATCTCCAACTAACTGCCAATATGCTACTTCTGCCAAGTCACCTATAGTTCCCTCAAAACTCTCACCTTTTTCTTCTGAATACTTATGTCATGCCTTTTGACAGCATGTATTAACTTCATTATTTCACCTAGATAGTTTCTGGTTTCTGATTATCATCTAGGCTAACCTTAGGTTTCTCCTTCACCAGGAAGACTTGATAATGTTTTCTAATTCATATTTCTTTACTTTAAAGAGCTTCATAATATCATCATGTCCAGTCTCATAATACTTACTAAAAGTGTTACAGTGATTTCACTAGAAGTTGTGGATACTGAATGATAAGAAAATAAGCATCAAATATTGAAAGATATTTGAGAAGTACTCCCAAAAGGGACTTGACAAAATACAGACATTCTCTGCCTATATTCTATAGTCTGCCCTAAACATTATCTTGGTGAGGAGCATTAAGGTATAGGTGAAAGATTTTGAGACTTAAGAACAAGTTCCTGGAATAGAAGTCAAGAGAGGAAGAAATAGTAAACAATGTAAGACAAGGAAACTAAAGAAACCATAGAATTAAAGAATTAAAGAATGAAGAATGAACTAGAAGAAAACTTCAACAGATCTAGCTTTGGTGAAAAGTAGCTTTTTGTTGTTGTTGTTGTTAGTTTTTACAAGATTACATAGTTTACACAGTGGCCTTTTATGCACAACTCTTAGGAAAACAGACATTTTCACGTTAAACATTTTAATGAATGGAGTCACTTGCTCTTCATATTTGTCTTATTCTGATATTCCTAAGGTAATAGGGTCTTCACCAGATACTTTTATCTATACATATCAAACAAATAAAATTGCTGTAGGAATTTTTAAAAAGTCTTTAATAAAAATCTTGCTTATACTAGCAAATAAAAGAAGCATCATTATTCTCCAAGTTAAAGCTGGACAAAAATCATCCTAAAACTTTGTATCTTTTCATGTAATATTCCTCTTTAAAATTTGTTGCTAAAATCTTTCTATCTTCAGGATAAAATACATCTTCTATCCTGTGGCATCCATGATCTTCCATAATCTAGGTCTTCATTTCACTTTCAGCCTCATTTCTCGTGCCCATCTCCAACTAACTGCCAATATGCTACTTCTGCCAAGTCACCTATAGTTCCCTCAAAACTCTCACCTTTTTCTTCTGAATACTTATGTCATGCCTTTTGACAGCATGTATTAACTTCATTATTTCACCTAGATAGTTTCTGGTTTCTGATTATCATCTAGGCTAACCTTAGGTTTCTCCTTCACCAGGAAGACTTGATAATGTTTTCTAATTCATATTTCTTTACTTTAAAGAGCTTCATAATATCATCATGTCCAGTCTCATAATACTTACTAAAAGTGTTACAGTGATTTCACTAGAAGTTGTGGATACTGAATGATAAGAAAATAAGCATCAAATATTGAAAGATATTTGAGAAGTACTCCCAAAAGGGACTTGACAAAATACAGACATTCTCTGCCTATATTCTATAGTCTGCCCTAAACATTATCTTGGTGAGGAGCATTAAGGTATAGGTGAAAGATTTTGAGACTTAAGAACAAGTTCCTGGAATAGAAGTCAAGAGAGGAAGAAATAGTAAACAATGTAAGACAAGGAAACTAAAGAAACCATAGAATTAAAGAATTAAAGAATGAAGAATGAACTAGAAGAAAACTTCAACAGATCTAGCTTTGGTGAAAAGTAGCTTTTTGTTGTTGTTGTTGTTAGTTTTTACAAGATTACATAGTTTACACAGTGGCCTTTTATGCACAACTCTTAGGAAAACAGACATTTTCACGTTAAACATTTTAATGAATGGAGTCACTTGCTCTTCATATTTGTCTTATTCTGATATTCCTAAGGTAATAGGGTCTTCACCAGATACTTTTATCTATACATATCAAACAAATAAAATTGCTGTAGGAATTTTTTAAAAAAAAGTCTTTAATAAAAATCTTGCTTATACTAGCAAATAAAAGAAGCATCATTACTGAGGTATTGCCAAACAACGAACCACATAAAACAATGAACCACACAAAACAATGAACCACACAAACCAATTAACTATACAAACAATGAACCACACAAACAATGTGTGAAACACACAAACAATGAACCACACAAACAATAAACCACACACACACACACACACAATGGAAAGGCTCACAACAAAATAATAGGAAATACCTTTTGAATGTGGTTTATGGCTACTAGTGGCATCATGCTAATTAAAAGTCATATATGTCCAGTGCATACCACAATTTGGCACAAACAATTACACAGATTTTGTTTCTGTCTTCCTTTACTTATTTGTTTCTAATTACATCTAGTTATCCTTCCATGAGCATAATCTGATTTGTCCTGTATTGATGATTTTATTTACTAGCTGTCTGCATAGAGTGCTATCTTTATCTCTCTACAAGTCTCTAAACAGTACTTGTACTCAAGGTCTGGTTTCAATTCTGCTTTTTTCATACGTTATTTACTAGCCAATCTCTATTGAAATTTTATGTCTTAGCTCTGAATTAGATTAGGAATTATCTTTTCATTTACTATCCTGCATTATCTATAACCACCTCTCTATTAACTATAACTATTCAAACATTAGATTGTTAACTAAATTCAAATATATCTTCAAACAAATGGTTTAAAAGATATTTTTAACTGAGAATAGTATTATCAGAATAATTATTACTTCTTGAAAATTTTCTAGGAAAGTACTAATCTATGGACATATGTATTTGGTGAACATTTATGGAATTGCCTAAATATTTTAAAGAAATTTCCCTGAATCACTGCTATGCATACGTTATCACAAAGAATTGGATATGACTCTGTGATTGGCCAACAATAGCATACACTATCAGATTAAATCTTATGGACCTCTACACAAGCCCTAACCAGACGAAGGCCTTAGTTGTCAAAGGTTTCTTTTTTTCATTTCAGTTCATACGGCCAAAATGAAACAATCCTGAGACTTCTGATATTCCTAACGGTAATAGGGTCTTCACCAGATACTTTTATCTATACATATCAAACAAATAAAATTGCTGTAGGAATTTTTTAAAAAAAAGTCTTTAATAAAAATCTTGCTTATACTAGCAAATAAAAGAAGCATCATTACTGAGGTATTGCCAAACAACGAACCACATAAAACAATGAACCACACAAAACAATGAACCACACAAACCAATTAACTATACAAACAATGAACCACACAAACAATGTGTGAAACACACAAACAATGAACCACACAAACAATAAACCACACACACACACACACACAATGGAAAGGCTCACAACAAAATAATAGGAAATACCTTTTGAATGTGGTTTATGGCTACTAGTGGCATCATGCTAATTAAAAGTCATATATGTCCAGTGCATACCACAATTTGGCACAAACAATTACACAGATTTTGTTTCTGTCTTCCTTTACTTATTTGTTTCTAATTACATCTAGTTATCCTTCCATGAGCATAATCTGATTTGTCCTGTATTGATGATTTTATTTACTAGCTGTCTGCATAGAGTGCTATCTTTATCTCTCTACAAGTCTCTAAACAGTACTTGTACTCAAGGTCTGGTTTCAATTCTGCTTTTTTCATACGTTATTTACTAGCCAATCTCTATTGAAATTTTATGTCTTAGCTCTGAATTAGATTAGGAATTATCTTTTCATTTACTATCCTGCATTATCTATAACCACCTCTCTATTAACTATAACTATTCAAACATTAGATTGTTAACTAAATTCAAATATATCTTCAAACAAATGGTTTAAAAGATATTTTTAACTGAGAATAGTATTATCAGAATAATTATTACTTCTTGAAAATTTTCTAGGAAAGTACTAATCTATGGACATATGTATTTGGTGAACATTTATGGAATTGCCTAAATATTTTAAAGAAATTTCCCTGAATCACTGCTATGCATACGTTATCACAAAGAATTGGATATGACTCTGTGATTGGCCAACAATAGCATACACTATCAGATTAAATCTTATGGACCTCTACACAAGCCCTAACCAGACGAAGGCCTTAGTTGTCAAAGGTTTCTTTTTTTTTTCATTTCAGTTCATACGGCCAAAATGAAACAATCCTGAGACTGAAGGAGCACAAGCTTTATTCAATGGTAAGAAAGTGGAGAAATGGAAACTTAGTTTACAAATCAATTTCTCACCATAATGGTGAGAGGAATTTGCTTTTAAAGAATAAGGACACAGTGGATAGGAATGAGATTAATGATGGAGATATATAAGTACTAATATATTGGAAAAGAAGAAGGACTTCCTTAGAAATGGGATGACATGTCTTTTCTATAAATTTTGGTCTGTGATATACAGTCATTGTCACCTGTAGGTCTGTCATTTAGTGTGTTAGTAAAGTAAAATCAGCACAGAATGATACTCAGGATCTGTTGGGCGTCATAATTGTCCACATTTTTGTTTCAGCTGGTTGTATTCTGTTTTTGTCTTTCTCTTCCTGTAACTTCCTCTTTTTTATTTTTGTCCAGACTCTGACTTAAACATATATGCTAATTCATATACAAATGAGGAGTTTTTAGTCAAGGGTTGGTGGTCACTTTGGTAACAGGTAAGGCAAAGACTTTTCCTCTAAATATTAGACAACTTACTGGTATATTTAATAAGGGTAAGTGTTAACCTGAAATTTAAAAGGCCATATATGACCCATTATGATAGAAGGGATTTGGATATTAAACAGTCCTTGGGATCTCTAGCAACTCAGTGAATCCCAGACATAAAAATGATGATTATTATCTTCTGTGTATAAAGTCTCCCAGTTGGCTTTACTGGAAGAAAGCTGAGAAATCAGACTCCAGAAACATCTCTTACGAATGTCAAGAAATAAGCAAGGCTGAAACCTAGAGAAATTTTCATTTTTCTCACAATCAGAAATTTAGAGAAGCCTGAGCTCTTTACAGTGTTATGAATTATCTTCAAACAAATGGTTTAAAAGATATTTTTAACTGAGAATAGTATTATCAGAATAATTATTACTTCTTGAAAATTTTCTAGGAAAGTACTAATCTATGGACATATGTATTTGGTGAACATTTATGGAATTGCCTAAATATTTTAAAGAAATTTCCCTGAATCACTGCTATGCATACGTTATCACAAAGAATTGGATATGACTCTGTGATTGGCCAACAATAGCATACACTATCAGATTAAATCTTATGGACCTCTACACAAGCCCTAACCAGACGAAGGCCTTAGTTGTCAAAGGTTTCTTTTTTTTTTCATTTCAGTTCATACGGCCAAAATGAAACAATCCTGAGACTGAAGGAGCACAAGCTTTATTCAATGGTAAGAAAGTGGAGAAATGGAAACTTAGTTTACAAATCAATTTCTCACCATAATGGTGAGAGGAATTTGCTTTTAAAGAATAAGGACACAGTGGATAGGAATGAGATTAATGATGGAGATATATAAGTACTAATATATTGGAAAAGAAGAAGGACTTCCTTAGAAATGGGATGACATGTCTTTTCTATAAATTTTGGTCTGTGATATACAGTCATTGTCACCTGTAGGTCTGTCATTTAGTGTGTTAGTAAAGTAAAATCAGCACAGAATGATACTCAGGATCTGTTGGGCGTCATAATTGTCCACATTTTTGTTTCAGCTGGTTGTATTCTGTTTTTGTCTTTCTCTTCCTGTAACTTCCTCTTTTTTATTTTTGTCCAGACTCTGACTTAAACATATATGCTAATTCATATACAAATGAGGAGTTTTTAGTCAAGGGTTGGTGGTCACTTTGGTAACAGGTAAGGCAAAGACTTTTCCTCTAAATATTAGACAACTTACTGGTATATTTAATAAGGGTAAGTGTTAACCTGAAATTTAAAAGGCCATATATGACCCATTATGATAGAAGGGATTTGGATATTAAACAGTCCTTGGGATCTCTAGCAACTCAGTGAATCCCAGACATAAAAATGATGATTATTATCTTCTGTGTATAAAGTCTCCCAGTTGGCTTTACTGGAAGAAAGCTGAGAAATCAGACTCCAGAAACATCTCTTACGAATGTCAAGAAATAAGCAAGGCTGAAACCTAGAGAAATTTTCATTTTTCTCACAATCAGAAATTTAGAGAAGCCTGAGCTCTTTACAGTGTTATGAAAGTATAAAAAGGAGCAGAATATCAGATGCTTTTATCATGATACTAAAAAGGTTTGATGAGGGCTTAAATCTATATAAATTTTGTTTCTTATTTCTGAGAAGAAAGTATGTAGGAATTTCATTGAGGAAAACTTATGGGAAATGAAAAAAAAAAAAGTTAACTCTGTCCAGGGAAAGATGAGTCACTAACTGCTAAGAAAAAGAGTGAAGATATTAATGTACATGCTTTCTTTTTGTTTGCTTTGTTTTGTTTCCTTTTCACTTGGTCTCTAAGTAGTAGCTTTTTTTTCTTCTTCTTCTCCTCTCTTAATGTTAACAGGATAACATTTGGGTGATTGGTACTCTTAAGCCTCACTCATCTGAGATCATTAACTATCACATCATCCATCATATTAGTATATCATGTGATTATAAATAGGCTTCCTTATATGAGAATAGACACCAGACCCATATTTATGGTAATTTTATATCTATGATAAACCAATGTATGGTCATATCTTCAATCTGGTTTATCTTGAAGATTGACAACTCGGCATTCAAAGGCATAAACTCAGCAAAATACAAAGAAAAATTGAATTTATAATTACATTGCCTTACCTTTTAACTAGATTTCTCTATCCTTATTTATTTATAGTGGTTTTTTAAGAGTTGTAAAGTATATAAAAAATACAAATTCTATTTAAGCACCATTAAATTTGAGCATATTTAGAACATAAATTTCAGCTCTAAACCCCTGTATATATTTACCTCTGCCCATCTTTCTAGCCTCATCTACTACCATTCTCCTGATTTCTAAGTCTGCTACAATTCTAATAGACTTTTTTCTAACACTTTGCAATATAGTCATTTTTAGTCTGAAATCTTTAAACATCCTATTACTTCTGCTTAGAACATTCTTAATTTATCAAAAATAAATAAAATAAAATAAATCCTTAGGTGTATATAATGTGCTCTTTTATATTGCATTCTTCAAGTCGTCTCTGTTCTAGGCTGCAAGGATTGAGAATGTGGGAGCTATCTCCTAAACAGTTCATTAACATCTATTGATTGATAAATATATCTTGACTTTTAGTCATTATATTAAAATTAGGTTCAAGTTGGTTTTTTTTAAAGATTTCTTTCTTTATTTATTTGAGGGGTTGGGGTGGGGAGGGAGGGGAGCAGGTGGGCCACTTATATTGGTCTTTCATTTGTCCGTTTTCATCCATCTTTGTTCTTTGGCCCATGTGGGCCTCCCATCACGGCGGCCTCTGTTGTCGCAGAGCACCGGCTCTGGGCGCATGAGCTCCAGAGCTCCGGCACGGTAGTTGGACACATCGGTCCAGCCGCTCCGCGGCACGTGGGATCTTCCCAGGCCAGGGATCGAACCGGCACCTCTTGCACTGCAAGGCGGTGTCCTTAACCACTGGACCACCAGGGAAGCCCTAAGAGGGGATTTTTGATTACCCTTTTCAATTACTCCAGTGGTAGTAGCAACTAAGACTGCTTTCTAAATCAATTTCTTAATAAAGCAGTTTCTTAAGTGACAAATTGTTGCCATTGTGGTCACTCAGTTTCAAAATCCTGTCCAACTCTTTGCAACTTCATAAATTTCAGTACTGTAGCCTCCTCTGTCCTCCACTATCTCCTAGACTTTGCTCATGTTTAGTGTGTTGGTGATAGTATCTAACAACATTATCCTCTGCTACCCCCTTCTCCTTTCACTTTCAATCTTTCCCAGCAAAGTCACTGGAGACGATGACTGAGCCATGAAAATAAAAAAATGTTGCTTCTTGGAAGGAATGCTTTTACAAACCTAAACAGTGTATTAAAAAGCAGGGGCACCACTTCACCAACAAAAGTCTGTATTGTCAAAGCTATGGTTATTTTCAGTAGTCATGTATGGATGTGAAAGTTGGATCATAAAAAACGTTAAGTGCCGAAAAACTGATGTTTTCAAATTTTGGTGCTGGAGAAGACTCTTTGGGAGTCTTGCACAGGATGTATATCAAACCAGTCAATTCTAAAATAAATCATTGAAAAAGCTGAAGCTCCAATGCTTTGGTCAGAAGATGAAAAGAGCCAACTCCTTGGAAATATCCTAATGCTGGAACGACTGAAACCAGGGGGAGAAGAGGGTGACAGAGGATGAGACTATTGAATGGCATCACTGACTCAATAGACATGAATTTGAGCAATCTCTGGTAGACAGTGGAGGATAGAGAAGTCTAGTGTGATGTAGTCCATGGGGTTGCAAAAAGAATAGCAACCTGAAAAACAAATTATTAAAATTCACTTTCATAAAATTTTGAGAGATAAACTTGGAGTCAGTTCACATAGGACTTCACATTGACTTTCTTATTAATGTATCCCCCTGAGAAAAAAAAAGTGAACATTTTATTCAGGCCAATTCCAAAGACAAATTTGTTTCTAGACCATTTGAATAATATGCTAAGACTGAGGGAAGAAGTGAGAGATCTTAATAAAAATCTGCGCATTGTGTTTAAGAATGCCCACAAATAGGGATCTTTAACTACAATTAGTAAACATTACTGAAATCATATTTCAGCATTAAAATATTCATCTCATTTTTAAAAAAATGTATCAAGTGATTCTCACAAAACTGAAGCAAGGTTATTGGAACTATTTAAACAGCCTTTAACACACCATTTTAGAATATGAAATATTGGTTTAAGTGTCAATATGTAACTTTAATGAAATGTTTTTTAAATAAAAGAAAGATAAACCATTATTATTTAACTAGAACAACTATTGCTACCTCAATTTCAGCTTATTTAAAATTTTCAAATAAAATAATACAGTACTTTACCATCTGACAATAAAACAAGCAGATGTTTGTTTAAACTGATCCATGTATATCTCTGCCTAATACAATAAAATAGAGAGAGAGACAGGAAAAAAGCTATTTCTGTTTTTTCCTTATTATTCAGTTTTTTGACAGTAACTTCATTTTCAATATTAAAAACATTAGGAAGAAAGAGTGCTACTTCCACAAAGTCATAAACATCATGGATGACAGAATTAAGATTAAAGCCATTAAGCAAAATAATTTAACAACCAAGGTTTCAATACTCTACTAAACTTATTCCTTAAGAAAAAAATGTTTGAACTGATTCTAAGTTTTCCTATATGAGAGAAATGAAATGTACTAAACTTGGGACAGACTAAAATAAAAAGCCTCAAAGAGAAATAAAACTACACAATTTTAATAAATTATATATGATAATAGAAATAACATTGTAAAAACATATTATAAACATAAATGAATATTAAATATTTGTAATTTTACCTATGAAGCAATGAACAGGCTTCTATTCCAAGGCTGTAACCCTTTTTTTGCATTTGGATTCTTTTATTTCTTAAAATTACTTTGAAAGGAAATAGATATGGGGACAAAACTATAAGCGTTAAAAAATAGCAGACAAATGTACATAGAAAATAATATTTCCAGATCTTTGTCCATATTTTACAATAGCTCTCATGGAAGTGACCCCCAAACAAAGCAAAGAACCAGCATCATAGCTCTTCAGTAAAAGCAGGCTGACACAGAATTGATATCAGAAGTCAACTCAAACAAAAAATGCAAAAAAAAAAAAAAGAAAAGAAACAACATCATAGTGACAGCTGTAAGCCTTAGGAAAAGTAACTAGATAATTAATTGAAAAACAGCTAGATCTGGGCCAGCAGAAGCTCAGTGTACACAGAAAAACTGCTGAGGTATTTACTTCAGGAAGAACTTAGTAAACACTGCTGTATAATTAATGATTGGATGTGATCTACTTTAAGGGTATTTTAGGATGTGTATTATATGGAGAAGTGGAAAGAATTCAGAGATAGGTACTTGAGGGATGTACATTAGGTAAGAGAAGAAGAGATGCACTGAGAGAAGCAGTTTCACCTAATTATATTGAAAGAGAAAGTACACTGATGTGTTTTGTCAACTTCTCTTGATAGGATAACTGTAAGAGAATACTTTACCATCTGACAATAAAACAAGCAGATGTTTGTTTAAACTGATCCATGTATATCTCTGCCTAATACAATAAAATAGAGAGAGACAGGAAAAAAGCTATTTCTGTTTTTTCCTTATTATTCAGTTTTTTGACAGTAACTTCATTTTCAATATTAAAAACATTAGGAAGAAAGAGTGCTACTTCCACAAAGTCATAAACATCATGGATGACAGAATTAAGATTAAAGCCATTAAGCAAAATAATTTAACAACCAAGGTTTCAATACTCTACTAAACTTATTCCTTAAGAAAAAAATGTTTGAACTGATTCTAAGTTTTCCTATATGAGAGAAATGAAATGTACTAAACTTGGGACAGACTAAAATAAAAAGCCTCAAAGAGAAATAAAACTACACAATTTTAATAAATTATATATGATAATAGAAATAACATTGTAAAAACATATTATAAACATAAATGAATATTAAATATTTGTAATTTTACCTATGAAGCAATGAACAGGCTTCTATTCCAAGGCTGTAACCCTTTTTTTGCATTTGGATTCTTTTATTTCTTAAAATTACTTTGAAAGGAAATAGATATGGGGACAAAACTATAAGCGTTAAAAAATAGCAGACAAATGTACATAGAAAATAATATTTCCAGATCTTTGTCCATATTTTACAATAGCTCTCATGGAAGTGACCCCCAAACAAAGCAAAGAACCAGCATCATAGCTCTTCAGTAAAAGCAGGCTGACACAGAATTGATATCAGAAGTCAACTCAAACAAAAAATGCAAAAAAAAAAAAAAGAAAAGAAACAACATCATAGTGACAGCTGTAAGCCTTAGGAAAAGTAACTAGATAATTAATTGAAAAACAGCTAGATCTGGGCCAGCAGAAGCTCAGTGTACACAGAAAAACTGCTGAGGTATTTACTTCAGGAAGAACTTAGTAAACACTGCTGTATAATTAATGATTGGATGTGATCTACTTTAAGGGTATTTTAGGATGTGTATTATATGGAGAAGTGGAAAGAATTCAGAGATAGGTACTTGAGGGATGTACATTAGGTAAGAGAAGAAGAGATGCACTGAGGGAGAAGCAGTTTCACCTAATTATATTGAAAGAGAAAGTACACTGATGTAGTCTGTCTCTATGTAACAACTTCTCTTGATAGGATAACTGTAAGAGAACTCAATTTTTCTTGGATTATCTCAATCTATTTTGAAAGAAAACCTCTCTGATGTCACAACTAAATGTATTGAGACTTATGGTCAAAATTCCCAGTAAGAATGGGCCTGAAAGAGAAACACACTCCATTAAATAAAATAGACAACCTGGAAATTTTTACCCCTTCAAGAAATTATTCAATTATAAGAGCATAATTAATATTTTTAAACTTGAAAATAATTTCACATATTCAGTTTCTTAAAAAAATAAAAAAGTAGAGGCTACACTGGTGGTCAAGTGGATAGAGAATCCACCTTACAGTGAAAGGGGCACCAGTTTGATCCCTGACCTGGGAAGATCCCACATGCTATGGAATGTCTGGACTGGTGTGTCAAATTGAGAACCAGTGTTCTGAAGCACATGTGCCCAGAGCCAGTGTTCTGAAATGAGAGAGGGAATTGGGAGGCCCAAACAGTGCAAGGAATAAAGATGGATGCAAATTAATAAATAAACTGCCCTTCCCAAAATAGTCCAAAATTCAAAAAAAAAGGCACTAAAAGTTTCTTGTTAAATAAATAATAATTTTTTTATGAAAGGAGTAAGCACATAGATACATCCAAGTGAGCTTAAATACTATCTAATAAGGAAGAAATACTAGAAATACTTATAGGATTGAAGGTAAAGATGGAGCAATGGGAGGACCTGGGGACCACTTCTCCCCATAAATACATCAAGAATATACCTACAATTGAAACAATTCACGCAGAGCCTCTGCTCGCCCTCAGACACGCAAAAGACATGAAAAAAATCCTTGAAAAACCAAGTAGGATGAAAGATAGTAGGAAAAAGAAAAGAAAGAAAAATGAGATGAGACCCAACACCCCTGGTGATGGGGATTTGAAGGAGCAGAAACATTACCATACCAAAGGAGGCCCATGGTCTGGTGGCAAGATCAACTGAAATAGAGGGATATTCAGGGGATATCTGAGAAATGTGTAGTTGTTAGTCTGTGGTATGCAGGACACAGCAAGCCTTGCATTGATGGTCTGTGCCACAACCCTGCAGGCCCCTGTCTCAGGCAGGTACCCACTAGCACTAACAGGCTGGGTGCTGAGTGTGAGGTTTGGAGAAGGAATATGAGGAGAGAACTGATATTGGCTGCATGGAGACTACTTATTTGCAAAGCAGAAAAATAAACACATCTATCTTATACAAACTCATGGATATCAAGGGGAAATTGGGGTGGGATCAACTGAGAGATTGGAATTGAGATATATACAATAGTAAATGTGTAAAGTAGATAGCTAATGAGAGCCTAATGTATAACACAGGGAACTCTACTCAGTGCTCTCTGGTGACCTAAATGAGAAGGAAATCAAAGAAAGAGGGATATATGAGTATGTATAAGTGATTCACATTGCTGTGCGGTAGAAACTAATACACACTATAAAGCAACTATACTACAAAAATTAATTTGAAAAAGCTGATCATAGTGTGAAAATGGTTAATTATTTTATATATATATATTTTTAAAAACCTTTTTAACTTTGGGGAATGCCATGTGTCACGGGCAAGTAAAGGCATATTCACTTCTCACAGGAAAGATCAAGAAAAGATACCCGGGCCAAGCAAACAAATGTCTCCTCACACTAAAGATAAGTTCTGCCTGCAAACCTCGCCTCTCTGAGACCTCTTCTGAATATGAACAGGTGCTAATACAGAGCACAAAAGCTGTTCTCCTTGCCCCCTTTTTAATGATAAGTGTAACACTTTACAACTTGGAGTTCCCTTTGTAACTTAAGAATTGTAAGAACGCTCCCCCTTGAGAGCAAAGGTGTTGGTGGGGGAGCAAAGGACTCTGGTGATGGCCTCTTTTGCATCTCTAGAGAGACAAAAAGCTTCTTTATGTTTACTAATTAACTTGAGATTTCTAGTTGAAAAAAATATTAAAAGGGTAAAGTAAGATTGTGCGGGAGCCTCACTCATGGAGATCGGCTGTGCCTGATGTGAGATCGACACTCTACAGCTCTGGGGTAAGAACATCTGTTTGCACTTGATTGAGTTCTGGTTATTTGTGATTGCCTTTATTTGGATCCTGATTAATGGAATCTTGATTCTGATTATTATATGTTTTATGATTAATAAAACTACTCTTGGTTTGACAATACTGGAGACCACAAAACTTTATTGTCCAAGTCCAACACTCACAACTCTGAAGGGACTACACTGTGACTGTAAAAGGTCTCTGATCTATTTAAGATAGTGCCTCTTAGTGAGAACTAGTAAGACTAGGAATCAGAGTAAACTGCAGCACAGTGTCTGCGACACCTGTCACCAACTTATCTTCTATGAACACTGGGACATAATGGAGTGATTTGTAAAAATACAATAGGTAAATTTTGTGGAAATTGGGGTGGGATCAACTGAGAGATTGGAATTGAGATATATACAATAGTAAATGTGTAAAGTAGATAGCTAATGAGAGCCTAATGTATAACACAGGGAACTCTACTCAGTGCTCTCTGGTGACCTAAATGAGAAGGAAATCAAAGAAAGAGGGATATATGAGTATGTATAAGTGATTCACATTGCTGTGCGGTAGAAACTAATACACACTATAAAGCAACTATACTACAAAAATTAATTTGAAAAAGCTGATCATAGTGTGAAAATGGTTAATTATTTTATATATATATATTTTTAAAAACCTTTTTAACTTTGGGGAATGCCATGTGTCACGGGCAAGTAAAGGCATATTCACTTCTCACAGGAAAGATCAAGAAAAGATACCCGGGCCAAGCAAACAAATGTCTCCTCACACTAAAGATAAGTTCTGCCTGCAAACCTCGCCTCTCTGAGACCTCTTCTGAATATGAACAGGTGCTAATACAGAGCACAAAAGCTGTTCTCCTTGCCCCCTTTTTAATGATAAGTGTAACACTTTACAACTTGGAGTTCCCTTTGTAACTTAAGAATTGTAAGAACGCTCCCCCTTGAGAGCAAAGGTGTTGGTGGGGGAGCAAAGGACTCTGGTGATGGCCTCTTTTGCATCTCTAGAGAGACAAAAAGCTTCTTTATGTTTACTAATTAACTTGAGATTTCTAGTTGAAAAAAATATTAAAAGGGTAAAGTAAGATTGTGCGGGAGCCTCACTCATGGAGATCGGCTGTGCCTGATGTGAGATCGACACTCTACAGCTCTGGGGTAAGAACATCTGTTTGCACTTGATTGAGTTCTGATTATTTGTGATTGCCTTTATTTGGATCCTGATTAATGGAATCTTGATTCTGATTATTATATGTTTTATGATTAATAAAACTACTCTTGGTTTGACAATACTAGAGACCACAAAACTTTATTGTCCAAGTCCAACACTCACAACTCTGAAGGGACTACACTGTGACTGTAAAAGGTCTCTGATCTATTTAAGATAGTGCCTCTTAGTGAGAACTAGTAAGACTAGGAATCAGAGTAAACTGCAGCACAGTGTCTGCGACACCTGTCACCAACTTATCTTCTATGAACACTGGGACATAAAAGGGAAAAAGAAACCACATTTTATCCTGAACAGGGTACAGTAACAGAGTTGACAAGTAAGTGTTGCAGCAACATTCTACTCATTCCTCAGTAATATAAAGTGCCAGTTAATAAATGAACCAGAAATACTAGAAACAAGATATAGTTTCAAAACACTAAGAAAATAGTAAAGCAACAATCACTTATGCATGCTAAACTATTAAAAATATATCACTTTATAATTCATGAAAGAATATAGTTGAACCCACCGAACAATTTCATAGACAAGTTACCCATTCTGCATTATATAACTCTTGATTTAGGTGATTAAAATAGACAGCATATTTTATAAAATATTTTTGCCTCAAACAACCAAATCCTCTATATTTAACTATTAGTGACAAAAAATGTCTTAAATCACACTGTTGTATACAACCGTAAACATTTTAAATGGGAAATAATTTGCATTTAGGTGATTAAATTTCCTGATGGGAAAATAAATTGCACAAAAAAGAATGGTCAACATATATATGTGTCTCTATCTATCTATCTATGTATCTATCATCTATCTATCTATCATCTATCTATCTATCTATACACATACACACACTCCCCATAAGTTACATATAAATTAAATAAAATATATGCAATTTGTTTTGGGTAAAGGTTTGGACAGACCAACAATTAATGCTCTTTAAGAGACACTCAAATATTTCAACTTTTAATAAAAAATCACAACAGCAAGATATTTTCTTGGTAATTTTAATACACTGATTAACCAATATATTTTAAAATTGTTTTATATGACCACAGAGAGGAAACTCAATTATTTGCATATTCTGCAGGTTCACGTGAGCTTTGCCACATATCAGTACGGTTAAGTCTCTTAGTCGTGTCTGACATTGTCTGTCATGACATCAGGCTTCCCTGTTCTTCATCGTCTCCTGAAGCTTGCTCAAGCTCAGGTCCACTGACTCAGCGATACTGTTCAACCATTTTGCCCTTCGTTGTCCCCTTTTCTTTCAAGGTATTGTAGCTTCAGCTTCAACATCATTGCTTCCAATGAATATTAAGTATTGATTTCCTTTAGAATTGACTGGTTTGATTTCCTTGCAGTCCTTGGAACTCTCAAAATTCACCAACAAAAGAGTTCATGGGCATCAATTCTTCAGCTCTTAGTCTTCTTTATGGTCCAGCTCTCACATCTGTATATGACTAATGGGAAAACCATAGCTTTGACTATATGGACTTCTGTCAGCAAAGTGATTTCTCTGCTTTTGAATACACTGTCTAGGTCTAGCATAAAGTCTTTGAATTTTGTGACTGCAATCATCATCGGCAATTACTTTTGAGCCCAAGAAAAATAAAGTCTGTCACTGTTTCCAATGTGTACCCCTCTATGTCCCATGATGTGACAGTACTGGATGCCATGATCTTCATTTTTTGAATGTTGAGTTTTAGAGCAGGTTTTTCATTCTCCTCTTTCACCTTCATCAGGGCGCTCTTTAGTTACTCTTCTCTTTCTGCCATAAGAGTGGTGTCATCTGCATTCCTGAGATTATTGATATTTCACCCAACAATCAAAGAAATAAATCACAATTTAATGTGCTGCTACATGTTAATAATTAAAAAATATATTTTTTATTATGTTCTGGTGCACCACTGGGAGCAATTAATTGGAGAGCAAATCCTTCTCATTATAGAAATTAGACATTTTATTGGCAAGATCATATTTGACTGGAGATGAGTAGAAAATTTTAAGGATAATAGTAGCTAAAGGAGTAGGATGTGCTATTCTAGTCAAAAGGAAGAGTATCTGCAAAGCAGTAGATTGGCAAAGCGATCTATAATATCTTAGAAACATCACAAAAAAGATGTCCTAAAATGAGGCTGCATATTAAGGATATTGTGAAGTTGAGTATATACCTTGGTATGTTATTAATTTAAACTTTAAGCCTAAAAAATTCAACAGAAGGATATATCATCAGCATTTTTAGTAGGATAAATATGGCCACATTAGAGGTTAGTCCCGAATCAACTTAGACTGGAGGTAAAGAGACAATTTGAGGAGATTGTAACTTCTTGCTTACTTAGAAGTTTGTCTTGGTTAGAAAAAATGTTTTTCTATTTCTGTAAGCTGTAAGATGTTGAAAATAATTTGTTAACTGTAAAATACTGAACTTTGCAAATTGTTTAGAATGGAGACAAGAAAATCCTTATAATAAAAGTCCTTTGTCACTTCCATTGTTTTCTTAAGGGAGATCAAATGAATGTTATTAGAAAAGGGAATGGCAACCCACACTAGTATTTTTGCCTGAAGAATTCCATGGACAGAGGAGCCTGATGGATTAAATATAATCCATAGTGTTTCAGCAAAGTGATTTCTCTGCTTTTGAATACACTGTCTAGGTCTAGCATAAAGTCTTTGAATTTTGTGACTGCAATCATCATCGGCAATTACTTTTGAGCCCAAGAAAAATAAAGTCTGTCACTGTTTCCAATGTGTACCCCTCTATGTCCCATGATGTGACAGTACTGGATGCCATGATCTTCATTTTTTGAATGTTGAGTTTTAGAGCGGGTTTTTTCATTCTCCTCTTTCACCTTCATCAGGGCGCTCTTTAGTTACTCTTCTCTTTCTGCCATAAGAGTGGTGTCATCTGCATTCCTGAGATTATTGATATTTCACCCAACAATCAAAGAAATAAATCACAATTTAATGTGCTGCTACATGTTAATAATTAAAAAATATATTTTTTATTATGTTCTGGTGCACCACTGGGAGCAATTAATTGGAGAGCAAATCCTTCTCATTATAGAAATTAGACATTTTATTGGCAAGATCATATTTGACTGGAGATGAGTAGAAAATTTTAAGGATAATAGTAGCTAAAGGAGTAGGATGTGCTATTCTAGTCAAAAGGAAGAGTATCTGCAAAGCAGTAGATTGGCAAAGCGATCTATAATATCTTAGAAACATCACAAAAAAGATGTCCTAAAATGAGGCTGCATATTAAGGATATTGTGAAGTTGAGTATATACCTTGGTATGTTATTAATTTAAACTTTAAGCCTAAAAAATTCAACAGAAGGATATATCATCAGCATTTTTAGTAGGATAAATATGGCCACATTAGAGGTTAGTCCCGAATCAACTTAGACTGGAGGTAAAGAGACAATTTGAGGAGATTGTAACTTCTTGCTTACTTAGAAGTTTGTCTTGGTTAGAAAAAATGTTTTTCTATTTCTGTAAGCTGTAAGATGTTGAAAATAATTTGTTAACTGTAAAATACTGAACTTTGCAAATTGTTTAGAATGGAGACAAGAAAATCCTTATAATAAAAGTCCTTTGTCACTTCCATTGTTTTCTTAAGGGAGATCAAATGAATGTTATTAGAAAAGGGAATGGCAACCCACACTAGTATTTTTGCCTGAAGAATTCCATGGACAGAGGAGCCTGATGGATTAAATATAATCCATAGTGTTTCAAAGAGTTAGACATGACTGAGTGGCTAAGCGTGCATGGAAAGCTAACAAAACAAAAATTGCACATGAACCCTTTGAACACCAACATGATGCTGAAGCACACACAAATGTCATTTATTTGTGTACCAGTGCTGACCATCAATAATATCAACACACACTTCCCCCACAAAAAAAAAAAAAAAGATATCCAAGCCAATAAATGGAGAACTATTGTAGAACTTTTTCCTCTATCCCTATCTGCAGACCAAACTTGCAAATGTTAATTCTTTAATATCACTTATACCTCATATAGTGACTCTTTTAAAATCTGCATTGCTTCTGCTTTTACTACTGTCATCATTATTTCTCCTATGTATACTGTACTATCCTTATCACAATATGAATTTGCTATTTCTCATAGCAATATGAATGAAATTAATAGCTCCTCAATAAGTCTTTAATTTTATTTCAAATATATATTTTCTTAAGTATAAAATGTAAAGTTAGTGTTCTAAATTTAATGTACTCTTTCATACTCCCTTATGCCCTATTGATGCTTTATCTTCTGCTTGATATGTTGATTGAATTTCTCTAATATTAACTTTACATTGAAAAATATTCAAATACAGCTCACTGCTTATGCACAAGATGCCAGGTAAATTTATATATACACTAAAGGCTATATCAAAAAGGAAATCATGGCAGCCCAGTCCAGTATTCTTGCCTTGAAACTCCCATGAACAGAGGATTGTGCTGTGCTACAGTCCACAGGGTTGCACAGAGTCAGGCAAAACTTAAAGACTAAGTAACAATAGTAACCAAAAAATGGTAAAGGACAGGGAAGCCTAGCATGTTGCAGTTCATGGGATCGCAAAGAGTCAGATATGATATAACAACTGAACAACAACAACCCATCCTCACTCCTAGGGGAACCACTAATCTAATTTCTGCCTCTAGAGATTTATTTATCTTTTCTGGATATTTCATGGAAATGAATTATACGATGTGTCTTTTTTTTTTTTTTTGCATTTTTAAGACTTATGACATAATTTTATTCAATCTTTCATAAACTCTTGAAAAAGAATGCAGATTATGGTGGAATTATATTTGGTGTTATTCCTAGCTCATTGTTAAATACAAGTTTTTTCTCTTGTGTTATTACTTTTTTCTAATTTATTTTTTAAAGGATATGTGATTTACATAATCTTGTTTTCTCTGCCTAAAATCAAAATGAATCAGTCCCCTCACTCTTAAACTTCCCTCCCATCTTTCTTTCCACCCCACGCCCTCCAGATTGTTAAGAGCCCCTGTTTGGTTTTCCTGAGTCATATAACAAATTTCCATTTGGTATCACTTTTACATATGGTAGTGTAAATCTACATGTTACTGTTTCCATACATCTCACCCTCTATACCTGCTTCTCGTGGCCATAAATCTGTTCCCTATGTTTATTTTTCCATTTCTTCTCCACACATACATTCATCAGTACCTTTTTATAGATTTTGCATATACACATTATATCTAATAAGTTTAATTTTATTTCAAATATAATTTTCTTGTATAAAGTAAGTCAGTGTTCTAAATTTAATGTACTCTTTCATACTCCCTTATGCCCTATTGATGCTTTATCTTCTGCTTGATATGTTGATTGAATTTCTCTAATATTAACTTTACATTGAAAAATATTCAAATACAGCTCACTGCTTATGCACAAGATGCCAGGTAAATTTATATATACACTAAAGGCTATATCAAAAAGGAAATCATGGCAGCCCAGTCCAGTATTCTTGCCTTGAAACTCCCATGAACAGAGGATTGTGCTGTGCTACAGTCCACAGGGTTGCACAGAGTCAGGCAAAACTTAAAGACTAAGTAACAATAGTAACCAAAAAATGGTAAAGGACAGGGAAGCCTAGCATGTTGCAGTTCATGGGATCGCAAAGAGTCAGATATGATATAACAACTGAACAACAACAACCCATCCTCACTCCTAGGGGAACCACTAATCTAATTTCTGCCTCTAGAGATTTATTTATCTTTTCTGGATATTTCATGGAAATGAATTATACGATGTGTCTTTTTTTTTTTTTTTGCATTTTTAAGACTTATGACATAATTTTATTCAATCTTTCATAAACTCTTGAAAAAGAATGCAGATTATGGTGGAATTATATTTGGTGTTATTCCTAGCTCATTGTTAAATACAAGTTTTTTCTCTTGTGTTATTACTTTTTTCTAATTTATTTTTTAAAGGATATGTGATTTACATAATCTTGTTTTCTCTGCCTAAAATCAAAATGAATCAGTCCCCTCACTCTTAAACTTCCCTCCCATCTTTCTTTCCACCCCACGCCCTCCAGATTGTTAAGAGCCCCTGTTTGGTTTTCCTGAGTCATATAACAAATTTCCATTTGGTATCACTTTTACATATGGTAGTGTAAATCTACATGTTACTGTTTCCATACATCTCACCCTCTATACCTGCTTCTCGTGGCCATAAATCTGTTCCCTATGTTTATTTTTCCATTTCTTCTCCACACATACATTCATCAGTACCTTTTTATAGATTTTGCATATACACATTAGTATAGAATAGTTACCTTTCTCTTTCTGGCTACTTCACTCTGTATATAGGCTCTAGATCTATCTCGTTCATCTCACTAGAACTGATTAAAATGCATTAATTTTTAATGATGAATAATATTCATTGTTTATATGTACCACAGTTTTTTATCCAGTCATCTGTCAATGGACATCTAGGCTGGTTTCATGTTCTATCTAATGTGAACAATGCTGCAGTGAATAATGGGGTACATATGTCTTTTTCAATTTTGGCTTCCTAGTAGTGGGATCGCTGGGTCATATGGGGTTTTATTTGTAGTTATTTTTTAAGGAATTCATACTGTCTTTTGTAGTGGCTGTATCAATTTATATTCCCAACAACAGTGCAAGAGGGTTCCCTTTTCTCCACATCCTCTCCAGCACCTATTGTTGTAGACATTTTACTGATGATCACTGTTTGGTGTGAGATGACATCTCATGGTAGTTTTAATTTGAATTTCTCTAACAATGAATGATGTTCTTGAGCATTTTTTCATGTGTTTGTTGACCATTTGTATGTCTTCTTTGGAGAAATGTCTAAGTTATTTTCCCATTTTTTGACTGGATTTGTGTGTGTCTGTGTGTGTGTGTGTGTGTGTGTGTGTGGTTAACTTGTATGATCTGCTTGTATATTTTTGGAAACGTATCCTTTGCCAGTTGTTTCATTTTCTGTTACATTCTCCCATACTGAGGGCTTTCTTTTCACTGTGGTTATAGTTTCACTTGGTGTGCAAAAGCTTTTAAGTTAATTAGGTTCCCTTTATTTTTTGTTTGTATTTCCATTACTCTAGGAGGCAGGTCACAAAACATCTTGCCTTGATTTATGTCATCAAGTAATCTACCTATGTTTTCCTCTAAGAGTTTATAGCGTCTGGTCTTACATTTAGATGTTTAATCCATTTTGATTTTATCTTTGTGTATGGTGTCAGGAAGTGTTCCAATTTCATTATTTTACATGTAGCTGTCCAGTTGTCCCAGTACCACGTTTTGAAGAGATTGTCTTTGCCCCGTTAAATATTCTTGCCTCCTTTGTCAAAAATAATGTATCCATAAATGTGTGGGTTTATCTCTGGGGTCTCTATCTTGTTTCACTGGTCTGTATTTCTATTCCTGTGTCATTATCACACCATGTTTATGACTGTAGCTTTTCAGTATAGTCTGGAGTCAGAAATATTGATCTTCCAGTTCCATTCTTCTTTCTTAAAACTGCTTTGGCTATTCAGGGTTCTTCTGAGTTTCCATATGAATTGAGATTTTTATTGTTGTGGTTTTGTTTTGTTTTTTTTTTTTCTAGTTCTGTAAAAATTGTCATTGGTGTTTTTTACAGGAATCACTTTGAATCTGTAGATTACATTTGGCAGAATGGTCGTTTTCATGATATAGATTTTTCCTACCCAGCAACATGGACCAGCTCTCCATCTATTTATGTAGACTCTGATTTTTTTTCATCAGTATCTTATAATTTTCTGTATGCAATTATTTTGTCTCCTTGGATAGGTTTATTCCTAAATAATGTATTGTTTTAATTTTGTTGGTTAATAGGATTGGTCCTTGTCTTTTTTTTTTTTTTTTTCTCCCTGGTTTTTCATTGTTAGTATATAGGAATGCAAGTGATTTCTGTGTATCAGCTTAGTATCCTGTGACTTTGCTAAATTCATTGATGAGCTCTAGTACTTCTCTGATAGTATCTTTAGAGTTTTCTATCTATAGTATCATATCATTTACAAACTGTATTTCTTTTTATTCTCCAATTACCCTAACTAGGAATTCAGAAATTATTTTGAATAATACTGGTAAAAGTGAACACTCTTGTTTTGACCTAAACTTACAGGGAAAGTTTTCAGTTTTTCACCATGAGAATAATGTGTGCTGTTGGCTTATTATACATGACCTTCACTATATTGAAGTAGGTTCCTTTGCTCAATTTTTTGGGAGAGTTTTTGTCATTAATATGGTCTGGATTTTGTCAAAGATATTTTCTGCATCTACTGAGGTTATTATATGATTTTTGTCTTTTGATGTATTAATATGGTGTATCACGTTAATTGATTTGACACTATCTAAGAACCCTTGCATCTCTGGAATTAAACTGACTTGATTACTGTGTATAAACTTTTAATTGGTTGTTGAATTCTGTTTGCTGGCATTTTATTGAAGACTTTTGAATATATGCTCATCATTGACATTGGCCTGTAGTTTTCTTCTGTGTGTGTGTTGTTTTTGCCTGGTTTTGCTATCAGAGTGATGGTGGCCTCATAGAATGAGTTTTAAAATGTTCCTTCCTGTGCAATTTTTTGAAAGAGGTTTAGAAAGATAGGAATTAGCATTTCTCTAAATGTTTGGTCAAATTCACCTAGAACTCCATCTGGCCCTGATCTTTTATTTTGGGAAATATTTTTGATCACAGCTTCAATGTCATTGCTTATAACAGGCTGTTCATAATTTCTATTTCTATATTCCTGGTTCAATCTTTCAAGATAGAATCAGTTCATTTTTCCCAGGTTGTTCATTTCATTGGCATATAGTTGCTCGTAATAATCTCTTATAATTTTTTGCATTTCTACATTGTCTGTTGTGATCTCTCCTTACTCATTTCTAATTTAGTTGATTTCATTCTTTTCTCTCTCTCTCTTTTTCTTTTTTTTTCCTTGAGTCTGGCTAAAAGTTTGCCAATTTTGTTTATATTTTTGAAGAACCAGTTTTCGGTTTTACTAATCTTTGCTATCGTTTCTTTCATTTCTTTATTATGTATTTTCTGCTCTAATCTTTATGATTTCTCTTCTTCTGCTAGCTTTTTTGTTGTTGTTGTTGTTCTTTTGGAATATTCTTTACTGTCATTATTCTCTTTTTGGTAGCTTGCCTATTTCCTGTTCATTTACTTGGTATTGTATATTTATAGGTTGTTCCTTCATTTGGTCAGTATATCTCTGCATTTTCAGTATCACTATTTTTAACTTCCTATGTTTTAGGTCTTATTTTCCCAGGCATCTAGGTTGGTCCAGTAGTTTGTGTAAGTCTCTTATAGGGCGTGGGAAGAGTTGAGTTTTGTTGTTCTTGTTTGTTTGTTTTTTCCTCAGATGGGTAGGGCTGAGTTAGGTGGTAATCCTGTCTGTTGCTGATTGCTTTGGTATTTTGTCTTGTTTCTTGTTTGAATACAGCATCTGCCCTGAGTACTACAGCTGTTGGGTGATACAAAATATTATATACAAGTTCTTACCTTTTCAGAAGTTCTAAGTATTTGATATTCTCTAGTGCTAACAGTTCTCTGGTAGTGTCGAGTCTTAGAATCAGTGCTCCAACTCCAAAATCTCAAGGTTTGATCTCTGGCCAGGGAATGACAATTCCATGAGCAATTTATTATGCCATTAAATGGTACTAAAACGAATATACAAAGGCAAGAAACAAAAGACACACCCCATATAAATAGCTGTTACAAAATCATTCAAGTATTAACTAACATAGTAGAATATACACACATACATATGCACTCATAAACAAACTAAAAAAAAGTCAAAAAAATAAGGTACAAAAAATTTACCTGGCAAATAAAGGAAACCAATAGTGAAATACACCAGTTTAGAATGAAGCTAAAGCAAAAACTAGAAAACAAAGACAATGCAAGTTGCCAACTGGGGAATAAGCAATGAAAACAAAACAAACTAACAAATACGATGAGACAAAAAAATAAAAAAAGAGAAAGATAGAAAAGAATAAAAAAGAAAACTAAAAAGAAGTACATAAAGAAAATTTGTTTATATTAAAGTTTACTGGAACAGAAAAAGAACTATAAAGGAAGTAAACAGAGGAAAACAAACAAACAAACAAACAAACAAAAAAAAACCAGCACCACAAATGTCCATACAGAGGCAGGTGCATATAACAAAAATTTTTTTAAAAATAAGAAAAAATTAAAAATTCTTATAAACTTAGATATATTTAATAGTAATAATAAAGTCATCAACTACAACCAACAACAGAGGAAAAAAGAAAAAGGATGATGAAAGAAGAAAAAAATGAGAAATTAAAAAAAAAAAAAATCCAGAATTGACTCCTTTAAAGTCAAAGTGTAAAAAATAATAACTGTTTTCCTTGCATCTCTGCTGTCAGCATCCTTTATCTTGCTGTGAGTTAGACCCGTCCCCCCTTGCCTTGCAATCTAGTGTTTGGTATCTCTTATAGGGCGTGGGAAGAGTTGAGTTTTGTTGTTCTTGTTTGTTTGTTTTTTCCTCAGATGGGTAGGGCTGAGTTAGGTGGTAATCCTGTCTGTTGCTGATTGCTTTGGTATTTTGTCTTGTTTCTTGTTTGAATACAGCATCTGCCCTGAGTACTACAGCTGTTGGGTGATACAAAATATTATATACAAGTTCTTACCTTTTCAGAAGTTCTAAGTATTTGATATTCTCTAGTGCTAACAGTTCTCTGGTAGTGTCGAGTCTTAGAATCAGTGCTCCAACTCCAAAATCTCAAGGTTTGATCTCTGGCCAGGGAATGACAATTCCATGAGCAATTTATTATGCCATTAAATGGTACTAAAACGAATATACAAAGGCAAGAAACAAAAGACACACCCCATATAAATAGCTGTTACAAAATCATTCAAGTATTAACTAACATAGTAGAATATACACACATACATATGCACTCATAAACAAACTAAAAAAAAGTCAAAAAAATAAGGTACAAAAAATTTACCTGGCAAATAAAGGAAACCAATAGTGAAATACACCAGTTTAGAATGAAGCTAAAGCAAAAACTAGAAAACAAAGACAATGCAAGTTGCCAACTGGGGAATAAGCAATGAAAACAAAACAAACTAACAAATACGATGAGACAAAAAAATAAAAAAAGAGAAAGATAGAAAAGAATAAAAAAGAAAACTAAAAAGAAGTACATAAAGAAAATTTGTTTATATTAAAGTTTACTGGAACAGAAAAAGAACTATAAAGGAAGTAAACAGAGGAAAACAAACAAACAAACAAACAAACAAAAAAAAACCAGCACCACAAATGTCCATACAGAGGCAGGTGCATATAACAAAAATTTTTTTAAAAATAAGAAAAAATTAAAAATTCTTATAAACTTAGATATATTTAATAGTAATAATAAAGTCATCAACTACAACCAACAACAGAGGAAAAAAGAAAAAGGATGATGAAAGAAGAAAAAAATGAGAAATTAAAAAAAAAAAAAATCCAGAATTGACTCCTTTAAAGTCAAAGTGTAAAAAATAATAACTGTTTTCCTTGCATCTCTGCTGTCAGCATCCTTTATCTTGCTGTGAGTTAGAGTCTCCCTTGCCTGCCTAGGAAGCCCTCCACCACTAAGCTAATCTCTGGACCTGCTGTAAGGGCAGATCAGATTCTAATCTGGCCCTACTCCTGTGTGTTCTTGCCTCTAGTGTCCACAGTTTTCAGAGCTAGTGCATTTTCTTTTGTGGGTACTCTCATTGTCTCTTTTATATATTTCATAGACGTGGAATCCGCCTAGTTAATCATATGATTTTAACCTGCAGCTAATGTACCTGTTTGGGAAAGTTTTGTTTCCACTTCCTTAACCACCTTGCCCCACGATTTTAATTATGATATTATGTTCACATCTTCATGTTGGCCATCCACCAAGGTTTGCTCCAGAGGCTGGCTTAGAGAATCTGGGTGTGCCACAGTGAGGGCCAGATCTGGAGGTGGCACACTTGTTTAAATATCAGGGGTCCAGACAGAACCAGGTATTTAGGGTTGCTGGCTGCTAGGGCAGCAGGAAGTATAGTGCTCTAGAAAGAAATGAAAATCCACTCCTGTATTCCCTCCTGGAAAATTCCCTAGGTAGAGAAGCCTGACAGGCTATAGTCCAAAGGGCCACAGAGTGTTGAATACAACTGAAACACTTCCATGTGCATTAATGCAGGGTTTTTTCTAGATCTGGGGTCTCTGTCCCAGTGGTGATCATGCATGGAGGCAGATGGTTTCTTGGATCACAAGGACTCTGGTAGTGATGGCTACATGGAATCACCTGCAGTTATTTTCACAGGAGATTTGACATTATTAGGGCTTTTTATAATCTGTAGAAGCTCTGTTCCAGTGTGGATTGAGAGTGAAAGAGGCACGACTGTTTGGGTAGTAGGGCCCCTGATTGCGACAAGTGTGCAGGGACACAGACTGCAGCAGCAGAAGCTGTGGCCCTATCAGTTTTTAAAAAGATATATTTAATAGTAATAATAAAGTCATCAACTACAACCAACAACAGAGGAAAAAAGAAAAAGGATGATGAAAGAAGAAAAAAATGAGAAATTAAAAAAAAAAAAAATCCAGAATTGACTCCTTTAAAGTCAAAGTGTAAAAAATAATAACTGTTTTCCTTGCATCTCTGCTGTCAGCATCCTTTATCTTGCTGTGAGTTAGAGTCTCCCTTGCCTGCCTAGGAAGCCCTCCACCACTAAGCTAATCTCTGGACCTGCTGTAAGGGCAGATCAGATTCTAATCTGGCCCTACTCCTGTGTGTTCTTGCCTCTAGTGTCCACAGTTTTCAGAGCTAGTGCATTTTCTTTTGTGGGTACTCTCATTGTCTCTTTTATATATTTCATAGACGTGGAATCCGCCTAGTTAATCATATGATTTTAACCTGCAGCTAATGTACCTGTTTGGGAAAGTTTTGTTTCCACTTCCTTAACCACCTTGCCCCACGATTTTAATTATGATATTATGTTCACATCTTCATGTTGGCCATCCACCAAGGTTTGCTCCAGAGGCTGGCTTAGAGAATCTGGGTGTGCCACAGTGAGGGCCAGATCTGGAGGTGGCACACTTGTTTAAATATCAGGGGTCCAGACAGAACCAGGTATTTAGGGTTGCTGGCTGCTAGGGCAGCAGGAAGTATAGTGCTCTAGAAAGAAATGAAAATCCACTCCTGTATTCCCTCCTGGAAAATTCCCTAGGTAGAGAAGCCTGACAGGCTATAGTCCAAAGGGCCACAGAGTGTTGAATACAACTGAAACACTTCCATGTGCATTAATGCAGGGTTTTTTCTAGATCTGGGGTCTCTGTCCCAGTGGTGATCATGCATGGAGGCAGATGGTTTCTTGGATCACAAGGACTCTGGTAGTGATGGCTACATGGAATCACCTGCAGTTATTTTCACAGGAGATTTGACATTATTAGGGCTTTTTATAATCTGTAGAAGCTCTGTTCCAGTGTGGATTGAGAGTGAAAGAGGCACGACTGTTTGGGTAGTAGGGCCCCTGATTGCGACAAGTGTGCAGGGACACAGACTGCAGCAGCAGCAGAAGCTGTGGCCCTATCAGCATCTTTTTCTAAACTCTGGCACCTGGCAATCAGAACACCTCTTTGTCTGGTCCTTTTCTGTTGCTCCCCCTCTTCAGGCACTGAAAGCCTCCACCCCCTCCCCCACCTGGCAGGATTTCAACTTTGTTCTTTGGTACAACAGGCACTAAAATGGCTAACATGGCTGAGGTCATTTTCTATTTTTCAGTGTGTGAGGCACTTGAAGGGCCAGCTTCTCTGTTGTTCACATGTTGTTTCTGTAGAGTTGGTAGAGAGAGGCTATAGTGATGGTTTTACACCCTATGCATTGCCTCCATGGCTGCCTGATTTTCCTCCAAAGGCATTTCCCAGCACCCTTGCCTCCCTCATGTACCCTTGGACTGTCTCCTGAGATTCAACAGCAGACCACACACTGAGATTGATCCACAATCCCCACATTCCAGCTCTCAGCTGACCCATATTCCAAGGGACCTTCCTCCCTGTCTGAGGTATGTGTGGGTGCAGGAAGGATTACTCGTGTGATTCTCTTTCCATTCAGGCCATCACACTCAGCTGCTTCACTCTCAGCCTCAAATGTTTTTCCTCTGCCTCAAACAATTGTCCTGATGTGGGGATTGGACCCCTGCTTCAGTTACCTCACCCACCAGGGCCAGGACCAGTCCTAACAACTCTCCTACCCCCCACCCCCCATTCTCAACTTCCTCCATCCTACCAGATTTTGCCTGGCTCTGTATATTTTCTGGTGGTCAGGTACTCCTGATTGCTCTCAACTGGTGTTCTCCAAGCACTTATGTGTCTGAAGGTATATCCCTGATATATCCATGGAGAGAGATGTACTCCATGTTCATCTATTCCTCTACTATCTTTACTCCTCAGTCTTTTGTATTCTTAATGCTTTTCAGGATCTTTCAGTATTTCATTTCTTTCTATTGTTTAATAATATTCCTTTGTTTGGATATTCCACATTTATTCTTTCACCGAGAGGTGGATATTTGAGTTGTTTCTACTTTTGAACTATTATAAATTTTGCTGTTTTGAACATTTGATTACAGGTCTTTGTCCATAGATTTCTCCTGAGTAGATACCTAGAATTATAATTGATGAATTATATGGTAAATCTATGCCAAACAACATTCCAAAGTGGTTACACCACCTTACATTCTCACAAGAAATATATGAGGATTTATATTTCTCTGCATCTTAGCAAACATTTTTTATTGTCTGTGTTTTTGATTACAGCTATTTTAGTGAGCATTGATTGTTGTCACATTGTGGTTTTAATTTTAATCTACCTGTTGACTATGCCGAGAAACTTTTCTAATACCTTTTAGAATGACAGAGGACTGAAATTGTTTCCATGGTAGCATATGACCACCCTTTCTCTATGAGTTATATATATGACCATATGAAAGGTCAGTCTAGGAATAAACTAGGCATACTTGTATCAGACATTTATTATTAATAGGTATAAAATAAAGGTGAGATTGGGAGAAAGGTATCGATAAATGTGTCATAATTGGTTTTATATATGGATGGATAGTAGCGTTTTAAACTTTCTTCAGTTTTAAACTTTCCTGAAATTATGAAGCTGAAAGAGACCCTAGGAATCATCTAATTCAATACCAACATGTTACTGATGAATTAATATATACAAGGAAGTAAACAATTTGTCCAAGCAGCTAATGTCAGAATTAAAACCAGAACATACGAGTCTTGGTTTCCATCCTCCTGAAATATCTACTTTACCCCCCCCCAAATAACAACTCTCCTACCCCCCTCCCCCCATTCTCATCTTCCTCCATCCTACCAGATTTTGCCTGGCTCTGTATATTTTCTGGTGGTCAGGTACTCCTGATTGCTCTCAACTGGTGTTCTCAAGCACTTATGTGTCTGAAGGTATATCCCTGATATATCCATGGAGAGAGATGTACTCCATGTTCATCTATTCCTCTACTATCTTTACTCCTCAGTCTTTTGTATTCTTAATGCTTTTCAGGATCTTTCAGTATTTCATTTCTTTCTATTGTTTAATAATATTCCTTTGTTTGGATATTCCACATTTATTCTTTCACCGAGAGGTGGATATTTGAGTTGTTTCTACTTTTGAACTATTATAAATTTTGCTGTTTTGAACATTTGATTACAGGTCTTTGTCCATAGATTTCTCCTGAGTAGATACCTAGAATTATAATTGATGAATTATATGGTAAATCTATGCCAAACAACATTCCAAAGTGGTTACACCACCTTACATTCTCACAAGAAATATATGAGGATTTATATTTCTCTGCATCTTAGCAAACATTTTTTATTGTCTGTGTTTTTGATTACAGCTATTTTAGTGAGCATTGATTGTTGTCACATTGTGGTTTTAATTTTAATCTACCTGTTGACTATGCCGAGAAACTTTTCTAATACCTTTTAGAATGACAGAGGACTGAAATTGTTTCCATGGTAGCATATGACCACCCTTTCTCTATGAGTTATATATATGACCATATGAAAGGTCAGTCTAGGAATAAACTAGGCATACTTGTATCAGACATTTATTATTAATAGGTATAAAATAAAGGTGAGATTGGGAGAAAGGTATCGATAAATGTGTCATAATTGGTTTTATATATGGATGGATAGTAGCGTTTTAAACTTTCTTCAGTTTTAAACTTTCCTGAAATTATGAAGCTGAAAGAGACCCTAGGAATCATCTAATTCAATACCAACATGTTACTGATGAATTAATATATACAAGGAAGTAAACAATTTGTCCAAGCAGCTAATGTCAGAATTAAAACCAGAACATACGAGTCTTGGTTTCCATCCTCCTGAAATATCTACTTTCCTAGGATTTTGATAGTTTCCTTAGATTTTAAATTGTACTGATTGCTTTTGAAATTTGGTATCAATAAAATGAAGGTACCATTCATTTTAAATTAATACTTTCGTTTGGCTTAGTATTAAGAATCACTTGATATTTGACTCTGAAAGGAATGTGGTAATATATGTTTAATACCATGTAGCATGGACTGGAAAGGTGAATTTAGAATTTTGTTTTCTATTTCTAAATTATGTGAGTTGGTTATGGTTTGAAGGTAGTGGTCCTTAAGTGCTTACTTTCACATCTAATTTTTAAAATTCTGTATTATTTAAAGCATACAGAATACATACAGAGACCGGTGTACAACATTTGTTAAATCAGGAAAACATTTAGATATCTACTGAAGACATTTTAGAATAAAATTTTATAGGGAGATGAAGCCTCTTATGTATTTTGTAAGATCCTCACTCTCTTCCTGTCTCCTCAGAGGTAACTACTATATGAAATTCATGTGTATCTTTCTTGTCCATATTTTAAATATGACCACATACAGATATATCCAGAAAATATATATAGAATTGAGTGAATTTTTGAAAATACTGCATATGTTTCTGTTGTTTTTTACTCAATGTTATATTGTATGATATGTCTGCAATGATTTCATGAATTCATATTAACCACTATGGTTTTTCTATTCATATTCTATAATGAATTTATACATGTGTACATTCTATTGATGGTTTTTATATTGTTTATATTAGCATGACAAGTTTTTCAGGTCTAGGAATAAACTAGGCATACTTGTATCAGACATTTATTATTAATAGGTATAAAATAAAGGTGAGATTGGGAGAAAGGTATCGATAAATGTGTCATAATTGGTTTTATATATGGATGGATAGTAGCGTTTTAAACTTTCTTCAGTTTTAAACTTTCCTGAAATTATGAAGCTGAAAGAGACCCTAGGAATCATCTAATTCAATACCAACATGTTACTGATGAATTAATATATACAAGGAAGTAAACAATTTGTCCAAGCAGCTAATGTCAGAATTAAAACCAGAACATACGAGTCTTGGTTTCCATCCTCCTGAAATATCTACTTTCCTAGGATTTTGATAGTTTCCTTAGATTTTAAATTGTACTGATTGCTTTTGAAATTTGGTATCAATAAAATGAAGGTACCATTCATTTTAAATTAATACTTTCGTTTGGCTTAGTATTAAGAATCACTTGATATTTGACTCTGAAAGGAATGTGGTAATATATGTTTAATACCATGTAGCATGGACTGGAAAGGTGAATTTAGAATTTTGTTTTCTATTTCTAAATTATGTGAGTTGGTTATGGTTTGAAGGTAGTGGTCCTTAAGTGCTTACTTTCACATCTAATTTTTAAAATTCTGTATTATTTAAAGCATACAGAATACATACAGAGACCGGTGTACAACATTTGTTAAATCAGGAAAACATTTAGATATCTACTGAAGACATTTTTAGAATAAAATTTTATAGGGAGATGAAGCCTCTTATGTATTTTGTAAGATCCTCACTCTCTTCCTGTCTCCTCAGAGGTAACTACTATATGAAATTCATGTGTATCTTTCTTGTCCATATTTTAAATATGACCACATACAGATATATCCAGAAAATATATATAGAATTGAGTGAATTTTTGAAAATACTGCATATGTTTCTGTTGTTTTTTACTCAATGTTATATTGTATGATATGTCTGCAATGATTTCATGAATTCATATTAACCACTATGGTTTTTCTATTCATATTCTATAATGAATTTATACATGTGTACATTCTATTGATGGTTTTTATATTGTTTATATTAAATTCACAATTTTTTACAGAAAAATAAATAAATAAATAGGAAATCAAACAACCATAAGATTGTAAAATGAATGCCATCAACTCTTAAATCAAAAAAATGTTGGTGAAACTGAATTGAATCATGAATTTCTGCTTAAAATTGAAGTAGACATTGTCCTAATCTGAAAGCCTGACACCACTAACTGACCTCCTATGACTATAGTACCAAATTACACACAAAAAAGAGAAAGAGATAGAGAGACATAACAGGTAGGGGAAGACTCTGTATATATTACCTACTTTCCTGAAAAATGCAGTCCAGTAACTGTGTGTCTTAGATGAGATAAATCCACCTAGCATCAATTTCTTAAGGGGAAATATATGGAGGTGGAGGGGTAGTTAGGATATTAGTGAGGAAATAAAAACATTTGAAGAAATAATAATCAACATTTTCTAAATTCAGTGAAAAATGTTAGTCCTGGATACAGGAAACTCAACAAATAACAAGTACGAGAAATGGGAAGAAAATTTCTTTAAAGGACATCATAATTTGATTGCTGAAAATGAGAGATGAAGAGAAACATTTTAATAATAGCCAATGAAAATATACAATGCATAATTTGAAACAAATGCAAGATGTCTACAAATTTGGTTAGAAAAAGTTCAGGTACAGGGACATTGGTACAACATTATTAAACTGGTGAAATAAGCAAATGCTAACCAAGAATTCTAAACCTTATCTTTCAGAAACGAAGGTAAAGTAATAGAAAAAAAAAGCAAAATAAAAGTTCTGTAGGAATTGACTATAGTCAGACTAACACAATAAGAAATGGAAACTCCTTAAGGCAGAACCTAAATGATATTAAATATAACCACAGGTCTATCCAAAGAAATGAAGAGCACAAAAAATCACAAAATTGTGGTTAACAAATATAATTCTGTGATTATCACTGAAATCCTTCACAAAGATAACTATTTAAAGAAAAATAATACCAATGCTTTAGTGTATGTTTTGTATATATGTATATATATATGTGTGTGTGTGTGTGTGTGTGTATATATATATATGTATATATGTTTCTCTGTCCATGGGAGTCTTCAGGCAAGAATATTGGAGTTGGTAGACATTCCTTTCTCAAAGGTATCTTGCCAACTCAAGGGTCTCCTGCATTGTGGACAGGTTCTTTACTCTCTGGGTCACCAGCCAATCCTATATCTGTGTGTGTGTGTGTGTGTTTACATATATATATAACAAGTGCATAAAGACTAAGAAGCAAGTAATAGAAATATATACCATAATTTTTCAACATATACATGAAGTGACACATATCACTGAAAAATATATACTGTAAGCCAATGTCAATCACAATAATAACAAACATATGTTATAACTATTAAGCCAAAAAAAAAAAAAAACTAAACAGAAACAAAAAAGATATCCAACTGAAAATAAGTACAGAATATATGTTTCTACTTATATAACACATTAGAAAACATAGTATGTACTAGCTGGAAGTATATTCTGGAAAAGGGGCAATGGTAAAGGCACAAGCAGTGATATTACAAAGAGATATGAGGGAATGGCATAGACAGAGATATTGATTTTTATGATGGTTTCTATGGTATGCAAATGTGTCAAACATCATTATATACTTGTGCAGTTTATTACATGTTAATTCTTCATTAATGCTCAATGTACATTCAAAAAATAATGATAAATAAATGTTCCTATATAAACTAGACCAGACAGTTGTATGAGCAACACTATTTATGTCATACAACAGAATGCAGAAAATAAATATTGGTTTAGATTGACTGAAAATAAAAGTGTTAGTTGCTCAATCATGTTCAGCTGTTTGTGATCCCATGGACTGTAATCCACTATGCTCTTTTGTCCATGGGGTTCTCCAGGCAAGAATACTAGAAGTGGGCTACCAGTCTCTTCTCTAAGAAATATTCCCAACCCATGGATCAAATGTAGGTCTCCCACATTGCAGGTGGATTCTTAACCATCCAAGTCACCATGGAATCCCCTTAAAGTGATGAGTATGTATTGATAAAGAAAGAAATAAAATAAAGGATAAGATGGTGCTGTGAAGTCCAATAAAGTGGCCACTTGCCATGTATGGTGATTGACCACTTGAGATACAACCTACCCAAATTGACCTATACAGGTATAAAACATACAATGGATCTCTATCCTAAAATATAATGTTGTAAAAAATATATTATTAATAATTTATATTCAATAAGTATTCTAAAAGAATTATGGCTTTACTGAGTTAAATAAGGTATATTAAAATTAGCTTCACCTACTTTTTAACATATTTTTAACATTTTTTTCCATGGTGAGTGGAATATTTTAAAGTATTACATGTGTAAGTACCATTTTATTTATTTACTCAGTGAGGGAATATGACAGTGAGATAATCACAGCAAGTTTCTCCAAGAACTAGCAACATCTAAGCTATTCAAGGGCTTCCCAAGTTGTTCAATAGTAAATAAAACCCCAGCTAATATAGGAGACGTGTGTTTGATCCCTTTTTGGGAAGATCCCCTGGAGGAGAAAATGGCAACCCACTCCATTATTCTTGCCTAGGAAATCCCATCGACAGAGGGGCCTGGCAGACTACAATCTACAGGGTTACAGAAGAGTTGGACATGACTTAGTGACTAAAAAATAAAAACAAGCTACTCATTCTGCCATTCAGGACTATATATTGTTATATTTTAGCATTACTGCATTTTCCTTGATACATCATTTATTAAATGAACCAGAAACTGAACTCATTAGTTTCTTTATTACTAATATCAGATGGTGAGTCTCTCGAGTTTTCAGAAACTCCATCAAAAAGATTAATATTATAATGAAAACTAACTAGATTTAAGTGAAGTATTTATCAGAAACTAAATAAATGAAAGAAAGAGAAACCTTTGCCTTGGTTATGTTACAAGCTGTTTGTACCCATCCCACTATGCTCTTTTGTCCATGGGGTTCTCCAGGCAAGAATACTAGAAGTGGGCTACCAGTCTCTTCTCTAAGAAATATTCCCAACCCATGGATCAAATGTAGGTCTCCCACATTGCAGGTGGATTCTTAACCATCCAAGTCACCATGGAATCCCCTTAAAGTGATGAGTATGTATTGATAAAGAAAGAAATAAAATAAAGGATAAGATGGTGCTGTGAAGTCCAATAAAGTGGCCACTTGCCATGTATGGTGATTGACCACTTGAGATACAACCTACCCAAATTGACCTATACAGGTATAAAACATACAATGGATCTCTATCCTAAAATATAATGTTGTAAAAAATATATTATTAATAATTTATATTCAATAAGTATTCTAAAAGAATTATGGCTTTACTGAGTTAAATAAGGTATATTAAAATTAGCTTCACCTACTTTTTAACATATTTTTAACATTTTTTTCCATGGTGAGTGGAATATTTTAAAGTATTACATGTGTAAGTACCATTTTATTTATTTACTCAGTGAGGGAATATGACAGTGAGATAATCACAGCAAGTTTCTCCAAGAACTAGCAACATCTAAGCTATTCAAGGGCTTCCCAAGTTGTTCAATAGTAAATAAAACCCCAGCTAATATAGGAGACGTGTGTTTGATCCCTTTTTGGGAAGATCCCCTGGAGGAGAAAATGGCAACCCACTCCATTATTCTTGCCTAGGAAATCCCATCGACAGAGGGGCCTGGCAGACTACAATCTACAGGGTTACAGAAGAGTTGGACATGACTTAGTGACTAAAAAATAAAAACAAGCTACTCATTCTGCCATTCAGGACTATATATTGTTATATTTTAGCATTACTGCATTTTCCTTGATACATCATTTATTAAATGAACCAGAAACTGAACTCATTAGTTTCTTTATTACTAATATCAGATGGTGAGTCTCTCGAGTTTTCAGAAACTCCATCAAAAAGATTAATATTATAATGAAAACTAACTAGATTTAAGTGAAGTATTTATCAGAAACTAAATAAATGAAAGAAAGAGAAACCTTTGCCTTGGTTTCATATTTAAAAGTAGATGTCAAAATTAAACTCTACTGCTGTCTCCTGCCATCATGTTGATTCTTGGGTTAAACTAAATGCTTTAGATATTTTTATCATACATGCACTCCTGATATAACACTACCTAACACACAAGCCTCACTATCCATTATAAACATAAGCAACAGCTAGCCACACAAGAGGTCCAAGCTACTTGATAGCCATCCTAACAACTAACTTCAGAACTCTTACTGAGCGAAGCCTACCTTTTCTTCTGTTTCTATTCTGGATGACACACTTGAACTTTATTTTCATGTTTCATCAAAACAGTTAAGAATTTTTTCTGTTGGTGATAGATTGGTAATTCTTTAACCTCAACAGGAACACAGTCTCTCAAGTGACTGGTTTGCACTGAGGTACCTGCAACAGAAAAGAACACCAATTGCCAAGAGATGCACTTCTCCTTGTATAAAACATATTCGCGAACTGGCTTTAACAGCAAGTTATGAATTCAAGATCTTACAAAGCCAAATATAACTGATTACACTGTTTTGCTGTATGAATAGGTATAGAGTTGGTTAACTAACTTATAAAATTAATCTTAGTGTTCCATGAAGTTGTCACTTGGCAGTTTGCTTCAGTGGAGAATCTGACATATGATTTATTAGGAGCTTGCAGAGATTTAATTAGTCAGTCATATGTTTTATATTCCTAAAAATATTTGGAAACAAATCCCCATTTTCTTATGTGAACATTTAAGAAGACTGCTTTAAAATACTCTTTGATTCAATTGCTAAAATTAGAATATAAAAGGTTATATAGCAGTAACCACACAGATACTTCAGTCGTTTAACACAGTAAATGTGTATCACTCACGCAAAAATTCCACACAAGTCAAAAACTCATTTCACAATGACTATTTATATGACATCATTTCTACTAAAAGAGGGCTTCCCAGGTGGTGTTAGTGGTAAAGAGCTTGCCCAGCAATAGAAGAAATGTTAAGAGATTTGGGTTCAATCTCTGGGTTGGGAAGATCCCCTGGAGGAGGGCATGGCAAACCACTCCTATATTCTTGTCTGGAGAAACCCATGGACAAAGGAGCCTTAGAGGTACAATCCAAGGGGTCACAGAGTTGGTCATGACTGAAATGACTTAGCACACATACACTACTAAAAGACAAATAAAAAAAATAAAGTAAAACAAAGCTACAGATTTTTGTACATATGAACTTTATCAGATGTGAGAAAGATACATGAGGGAGAATTAAGTTTTTTGCAATCTTCCAAATATCTAGCATCAGAAACTCGGTAGTTGGTTATAATTTTAAATAAAGAGCAATATTAAGGGTTTAGCTTTCCTAAATTAAATAATACACATAATAGAGGAAAATATAAGGGGTGTGTGCATTCTCAGTAATTTCTGACTCTTTGTGACCCCATGGACTGTAACCTACAGGCTCCTTGGTCCATGGAGTTTCCAAGGCAAGAATACTGAAGTGACTTGCAATATGTTACTCTAGAGAATATTTCAGACCTAAGGATTCAACCTCTGTCTTCTGTACTGACAGGTGAATTGTTTACCACTGCACCACTTGGGAAGCCCTAGAAGAAAACACAAGTAACTATTTTTATAGTTGTGTGAATAACAAAAGTCATTAACTATGAAATAGAGACATAGAGGTAGAGCTCATTAATGACAGATAAAAAGATCTAAACTTCAAAAATTTCTAATATAGTTTGACAAAGATACATAAAATCAACAGGAAAGACAAAATAAAACTTGGAAGAGTTTGTAATTAAAAATGTGACAAGACATAAAATCTTAAGTAATTAAAACTTTTGCAAATTAATAAGAATGAGTTAAATACAATTTACTAACATAAAGCAGATAAATACATGGAAATTGGAAATTGTTCAGGCTCATAATAATGAAAACTAAGCTGAGACAATTAAAACAATAAAATGTTTGAAATATAAAATTGATAAATATTAAAGCATAATATATAATATAAAAGTCATGTATAATGTCATTCTCACTTTGTATTAATTGCAATGTATGTTAGAAAACCATTTTTCAAAGTTATTAGATTCAGCATAGCATAAACCTTAAATAAGCATGTGCCCTCTAACCAAATAATTTTACTTCCATATTGAACAAAGACATGCTTTACCTAATTTAAGAGAAAAATCTGGTGTCAAATTGTTCAATAGAAGAAACTGGTTACATTAACATATGTTACAAAATATACAAACAGCTTATGCAGTTCTTTTTTTTTTTTTAAAACCTTTATTTTACTTTTAACTTTTAGACAAATAAAAAAATAAAGTAAAACAAAGCTACAGATTTTGTACATGATTATCAGATGTGAGAAAGATACATGAGAGAATTAAGTTTTTGCAATCTTCCAAATATCTAGCATCAGAAACTCGGTAGTTGGTTATAATTTTAAATAAAGAGCAATATTAAGGGTTTAGCTTTCCTAAATTAAATAATACACATAATAGAGGAAAATATAAGGGGTGTGTGCATTCTCAGTAATTTCTGACTCTTTGTGACCCCATGGACTGTAACCTACAGGCTCCTTGGTCCATGGAGTTTCCAAGGCAAGAATACTGAAGTGACTTGCAATATGTTACTCTAGAGAATATTTCAGACCTAAGGATTCAACCTCTGTCTTCTGTACTGACAGGTGAATTGTTTACCACTGCACCACTTGGGAAGCCCTAGAAGAAAACACAAGTAACTATTTTTATAGTTGTGTGAATAACAAAAGTCATTAACTATGAAATAGAGACATAGAGGTAGAGCTCATTAATGACAGATAAAAAGATCTAAACTTCAAAAATTTCTAATATAGTTTGACAAAGATACATAAAATCAACAGGAAAGACAAAATAAAACTTGGAAGAGTTTGTAATTAAAAATGTGACAAGACATAAAATCTTAAGTAATTAAAACTTTTGCAAATTAATAAGAATGAGTTAAATACAATTTACTAACATAAAGCAGATAAATACATGGAAATTGGAAATTGTTCAGGCTCATAATAATGAAAACTAAGCTGAGACAATTAAAACAATAAAATGTTTGAAATATAAAATTGATAAATATTAAAGCATAATATATAATATAAAAGTCATGTATAATGTCATTCTCACTTTGTATTAATTGCAATGTATGTTAGAAAACCATTTTTCAAAGTTATTAGATTCAGCATAGCATAAACCTTAAATAAGCATGTGCCCTCTAACCAAATAATTTTACTTCCATATTGAACAAAGACATGCTTTACCTAATTTAAGAGAAAAATCTGGTGTCAAATTGTTCAATAGAAGAAACTGGTTACATTAACATATGTTACAAAATATACAAACAGCTTATGCAGTTCTTTTTTTTTTTTTAAAACCTTTATTTTACTTTTAACTTTTACAGAATTTTGTTGTTTACAGATATGTATGTTCTCAGATTAGTCATATGTATATCCCCCCTTCCCTCCCCTCCCGACCCTCACACAGCACCCCTGAAGGATCCCCTTTTCTCACAGAGCAATGACTAGAGCTATTTTCTTCACTTATGATAGTACAGGCCTTCATGCTACTTCCTTTACGCCTCTCACCCACTGTTCCTTCCCCACAATGTCCATATGTCCACTGTCCATGTCTGTCTTTCCGTCGCTTCACTGCATGTGCCATCATCACCATCCTACTAGATTCCTTATATATGTGTTAATATACTGTATTTGTCCTTCTCTTTCTGACTGACTTCCCTTTTTAGGATACGTTCTAGATCCAGCCACCTCATTAGGGTTGATTCTTCTGCATTTCTCTTTACAGTAGTGTAGTATTCCATTGTATATATGTACCAGACCTTTTGGATCCATTCGTTCGTCGATGGGCATCTAGGTTCCTTCCATGTTCTAGCTATTGTATAGAGAGCTGCAATGAACATTGGGGTACAGGTCCTTCTTTCAGTTTTGATTTCGTCAGGGTATAAGCCTAAGAGTGGGATTGCTGGGTCATAGGGTGCTTCTATTTCTAGTTTTTTAAGAAATCTCCAGACTGTCTTCCATAGAGGCTGTATCAATTTGCACTCCCACCAGCAATACAGGAGTGTTCCCTTTTCTCCGCAGCCTCTCCAGCATTTATTGTCTGTCGATTTGTGGATGATGGCCATTCTGACGGGTGTGAGGTGATATCTCATTGTAGTTTTGATTTGCATTTCTCTAATTATTAGTGAAGTTGAGCATCGTTTCATGTGTTTTTGAGCCATCTGTATGTCATCATTGGAGAGGTGTCTGTTTAGGTCCTTTTCCCATTTTTTGATTGGGTTGTTCGTTTTTCCAGTGCTGAGTTGTCTGAGTTGCTTGTAGATTTTGGAGATTAATTCTTTGTCTGTTGTTTCATTTGCTATGATTTTCTCCCACTCTGTGGGCTGTCTGTTCAGCTTTTTTGTAATTTCTTTAGCTGTACAAAAGCTTTTAAGTTTCATTAGGTCCCACATGTTCATTTGTCTTTTTAGTTCCACTATTCTAGCAGGTGGGTCAGAGAAGATCTTGCTTTGATTGATGTCCTTGAGGGTTTTGCCTATATTCTCCTCTAAGAGTTTGATGGTTTCTGGCCTTACATTTAAGTCTTTAATCCATTTTGAGTTGATCTTTGTGTATGGTGTCAGGGTATGTTCCAACTTCATTTTCTTGCATGTAGCTGTCCAATTTTCCCAGCACTATTTGTTGAAGAGGCTGTCTTTGTCCCATTTTATGTTCGCCTCCTTTGTCAAAAATAAGGTACCCATAGGTGCGTGGCTTTATCTCTGGGTTCTCGATCTTGTTCCATTGGTCGATATTTCTGTTTTTGTGCCAGTACCATACTGTCTTGATGACTGTTGCATTGTGGTCAAGTCTGAAGTTGGGGAGGCTGATCCCCCCAGCTCCATTCTTCTTCCTCAGGATTGCTTTGGCTATTCGAGGTCTTTTGTGTTTCCATATGAACTGTGTTCTTCTTTGGTCTAGTTCTGTGAAGAATGTTATTGGAAGTTTGATAGGGATCGCATTGAATCTATAGATGACATTTGGTAGTATGGTCATTTTCACAATATTGATTCTCCCGACCCAGGAACATGGAATATTTCTCCATCTGTTTAACTCTTCTTTAATGTCTCTCATGAGTGTCTTGTAATTTTCTGTGTACAGTTCTTTTGTTTCTTTGGGTAGGTTTATTCCTAGATATTTGATTCTTTTGGTTGCGATGGTGAAGGGGATTGCCTCTTTGATTTCATTTTCTGATTTTTCATTGTTTGTGTATAGGAATGTCAGTGATTTCTGTATATTGATTTTGTATCCTGCGACTTTGCTGAATTCGCTGATTAACTCTAGTAGTTTTGTAATAGTGTCTTTGGGATTTTCTATGTATAATATCATGTCATCTGCAAATAGATATAAAAAAAAAAAAAACATGGCAATCAAAAAAAATGGGCAGACCTAAATAGACATTTCTCAAGGGAAGACATACAGGTGGCCAAATAGCACATGAGTTTTTCTCAGTATGATTTAAAATTTAAAAAATACAAAACAAAACTACAATGAAGTATTATATCACACTGGTCTGAATGCCTGTCACCAAAACATCTACAAATAATAAATGCTATGAAAGGTGCACAGAAAAAGAAACCCTCCTACACTGTAGGAATAAAAATTAGTACAGCAACTATGGAGAAGAGTGTGGAAATACCTTATACAACTAAAAATAGAGCTACCATACGATACTGGAATCCAACTCCTTGGCACGTATAGAAAGAAAACTATAACTCAAAAAGATACATTCATCCCCATGTTTGTAGCAGCCAAGACATAGAAGCATCCTTATTGTCCTTCAGTAGATGAATGGATAAAGAAGATGTGATACATAGAAACAATGTATTATTGCTCAACCATAAAAATAATGAAAAAATACCATTTACAGCAGCATGGATAGACATAGACTTTATCATACTAAATGAAGTAAGTCAGTCAAAGGTAAATATCACATGATATTACTTATTATATGTGAAACATAAAGATAATACAAATGAACTCATTTATAAAATAGAAAGATGCCCCCAGACATAGAAAATAAAGTTATGTTTACCATAATGTAGGGGGCAAGGGATAATTATGGAGTTTAGGATTAAAATATAAGTACTACTATATATAAAATATAGAAGAAAATAAACAAGGGCTTAGTATATAACATTCTTGATTTTTCATTTTCTGATTCTTTCTTTTTTTTTGCCCGTTTATCAGTTCTTTTGTTTCTTTGGGTAGGTTTATTCCTAGATATTTGATTCTTTTGGTTGCGATGGTGAAGGGGATTGCCTCTTTGATTTCATTTTCTGATTTTTCATTGTTTGTGTATAGGAATGTCAGTGATTTCTGTATATTGATTTTGTATCCTGCGACTTTGCTGAATTCGCTGATTAACTCTAGTAGTTTTGTAATAGTGTCTTTGGGATTTTCTATGTATAATATCATGTCATCTGCAAATAGATATAAAAAAAAAAAAAACATGGCAATCAAAAAAAATGGGCAGACCTAAATAGACATTTCTCAAGGGAAGACATACAGGTGGCCAAATAGCACATGAGTTTTTCTCAGTATGATTTAAAATTTAAAAAATACAAAACAAAACTACAATGAAGTATTATATCACACTGGTCTGAATGCCTGTCACCAAAACATCTACAAATAATAAATGCTATGAAAGGTGCACAGAAAAAGAAACCCTCCTACACTGTAGGAATAAAAATTAGTACAGCAACTATGGAGAAGAGTGTGGAAATACCTTATACAACTAAAAATAGAGCTACCATACGATACTGGAATCCAACTCCTTGGCACGTATAGAAAGAAAACTATAACTCAAAAAGATACATTCATCCCCATGTTTGTAGCAGCCAAGACATAGAAGCATCCTTATTGTCCTTCAGTAGATGAATGGATAAAGAAGATGTGATACATAGAAACAATGTATTATTGCTCAACCATAAAAATAATGAAAAAATACCATTTACAGCAGCATGGATAGACATAGACTTTATCATACTAAATGAAGTAAGTCAGTCAAAGGTAAATATCACATGATATTACTTATTATATGTGAAACATAAAGATAATACAAATGAACTCATTTATAAAATAGAAAGATGCCCCCAGACATAGAAAATAAAGTTATGTTTACCATAATGTAGGGGGCAAGGGATAATTATGGAGTTTAGGATTAAAATATAAGTACTACTATATATAAAATATAGAAGAAAATAAACAAGGGCTTAGTATATAACATAGGAACCTGTACTCAAGATCTTATAATAACCTATAATAAAAAAGAATGTTAATTTTATATATATATATATATATATATATGTATAAAACAATCACTTTGCCATACATCTGAAATTGACACATTTTAAATTAACTATATTTCAATAAAATTTTAATCAAATTAATACATGAGTGTCATACTGCAATTGAATAATATGAAGAATATTAACATGCAACAAGTTAATATGTAGTTAAGTTAAATAAATTTATAATCTTCAAAACAGTTTTAATAGTTTGTAGTTTTATCTCATCAACCTATTTTAAATAAAATTCTATGTTTATGCTTACTAAAATACAAAGTCTTACATGAAATTCTCATATATGAATACAACAGACAGCTCTCAGTCAAGATCTACTGAGAAATAGATGGCATCTCCTATTTGAATTACACAAATTAGTTTAATTTAGAAAATTTGAAATGTATCTGAGGTAACAGGAGTAGTTCAGGAAACCAAGCATAACATCACCTGAGTGGTCACCACTCACTGTACTGGTGAGTTTTAAAGAGAATTGTATCCAGCCTCTGAAATAAATATTGATAATCCTTATTCCCTCATATTCACAGACTATGTAATTACTGCATTGTCCCATGGATACAGTTGTACTTTGTGACTCACCTTAATGAATGAATACAGAAGATGTGTGTAGATATCACATCAAAGATTAGGTTTGAAGAAACTGGCTTTAATTTTGTTCACTGTTGTTCACCCTCACTTTCTTATTACATGTTCCAGGGGAAGCAAAGTACGATGATATGAGGAGCTCTATGAAGAAGCCCACATGGCAGGCTGAGGAACTGATAACCTCAGTTGAACAGATGACAAGGAACTGAAGGGTGACAACAACCACAGGAGAGAACATGGAAGATAATTTTTCAGCCCCAATTTAAGACTAAAGCCCTGGCCAACAGATTTGGCTTTCACCTCACCAGAGTTTCTGAGCCAGAGGCACCCGTGTAAGTTAAATCTGGATTCCGAGTGATAATATAAGTACTACTATATATAAAATATAGAAGAAAATAAACAAGGGCTTAGTATATAACATAGGAACCTGTACTCAAGATCTTATAATAACCTATAATAAAAAAGAATGTTAATTTTATATATATATATATATATATATATGTATAAAACAATCACTTTGCCATACATCTGAAATTGACACATTTTAAATTAACTATATTTCAATAAAATTTTAATCAAATTAATACATGAGTGTCATACTGCAATTGAATAATATGAAGAATATTAACATGCAACAAGTTAATATGTAGTTAAGTTAAATAAATTTATAATCTTCAAAACAGTTTTAATAGTTTGTAGTTTTATCTCATCAACCTATTTTAAATAAAATTCTATGTTTATGCTTACTAAAATACAAAGTCTTACATGAAATTCTCATATATGAATACAACAGACAGCTCTCAGTCAAGATCTACTGAGAAATAGATGGCATCTCCTATTTGAATTACACAAATTAGTTTAATTTAGAAAATTTGAAATGTATCTGAGGTAACAGGAGTAGTTCAGGAAACCAAGCATAACATCACCTGAGTGGTCACCACTCACTGTACTGGTGAGTTTTAAAGAGAATTGTATCCAGCCTCTGAAATAAATATTGATAATCCTTATTCCCTCATATTCACAGACTATGTAATTACTGCATTGTCCCATGGATACAGTTGTACTTTGTGACTCACCTTAATGAATGAATACAGAAGATGTGTGTAGATATCACATCAAAGATTAGGTTTGAAGAAACTGGCTTTAATTTTGTTCACTGTTGTTCACCCTCACTTTCTTATTACATGTTCCAGGGGAAGCAAAGTACGATGATATGAGGAGCTCTATGAAGAAGCCCACATGGCAGGCTGAGGAACTGATAACCTCAGTTGAACAGATGACAAGGAACTGAAGGGTGACAACAACCACAGGAGAGAACATGGAAGATAATTTTTCAGCCCCAATTTAAGACTAAAGCCCTGGCCAACAGATTTGGCTTTCACCTCACCAGAGTTTCTGAGCCAGAGGCACCCGTGTAAGTTAATTCTGGATTTCTGATTCACATATATAGTGAGTAAATAAGTATTTTTTAAAGGCTAACTTGGGTAATTCATTATGCAGAGTCTCAAAGAAATAGAATCATGTAGAACAGACCACCTTGAGAAGACCAGCTAATATAAGACATAATCAAGTCCACACAGGGGAGAAATAAGAGTGACTAATTTTTTCACCTCAATTTCCTGCCTGCAGTTGATCTCCTAACTGTAGACAGCAGGATGCAGAACAATAGAAGGAATATGGTGGGCAAATAGGAAATGAAGGGCATAATGACACATTGTTATGTATCATTAAATATCATATATTATGGATTAAAAGGACTGGAAGGATAAAATACACACATTGCATTTATCTCTGGATGTTTATGCAATATTTGTTGTTTCTTAGGTTCGTAATAATAAATACAACACAATTAAATTAATTAAAGGAGTATTGTTAAATGTCACTGCAAAAATTATATGCTTATCTTGATGGTTTATATCATGCTGATATATAATACTGGTTTAAGATTTTCCTTATATCAAGCTAGTTGATTTGCTTTCATGAAGTGAAGTCCTCATTACAGTGTTCCTAAATGCAATTTTCTTCAATCTGACTTGACTGTTTCATTTTTCATGTCTAAAAACAACACACTCTTAATTTTTCTTTTGTGAATATTAACATCAGATTCTAGGATTATTGCTGCATTTTGGAAACATTTCATCTTTCCCTCTACTTAGGATCACATTTGTGTAATAAAAGAAACAGCTATTTTTAGGGAGTTTAAGAATAATATTTCCCCTGGTTATAAATTCCCACCTTTGCATTTTTAGAATTGATCATTTTCCATTTGTCTTTCCCTGAATCAGTTTGTTCAATTTCTTGATGCTTTATTTCAATGTGATAAGGTTTATTTATCTAAGAGTTATACATTGCAATAGTTATAAAGTTGCATTGGTTTTGAAAATAATTGTAAAATAGATTTGTATTGATTGTTCTGGTTATTTTTATTTCTAAACGTTTTATTTGGTATAGTATTCACAAGTTTATTGCATAAATCATAGTTTTATTAATGTTCAATTATTTGAAATCTCAAAGAAATAGAATCATGTAGAACAGACCACCTTGAGAAGACCAGCTAATATAAGACATAATCAAGTCCACACAGGGGAGAAATAAGAGTGACTAATTTTTTCACCTCAATTTCCTGCCTGCAGTTGATCTCCTAACTGTAGACAGCAGGATGCAGAACAATAGAAGGAATATGGTGGGCAAATAGGAAATGAAGGGCATAATGACACATTGTTATGTATCATTAAATATCATATATTATGGATTAAAAGGACTGGAAGGATAAAATACACACATTGCATTTATCTCTGGATGTTTATGCAATATTTGTTGTTTCTTAGGTTCGTAATAATAAATACAACACAATTAAATTAATTAAAGGAGTATTGTTAAATGTCACTGCAAAAATTATATGCTTATCTTGATGGTTTATATCATGCTGATATATAATACTGGTTTAAGATTTTCCTTATATCAAGCTAGTTGATTTGCTTTCATGAAGTGAAGTCCTCATTACAGTGTTCCTAAATGCAATTTTCTTCAATCTGACTTGACTGTTTCATTTTTCATGTCTAAAAACAACACACTCTTAATTTTTCTTTTGTGAATATTAACATCAGATTCTAGGATTATTGCTGCATTTTGGAAACATTTCATCTTTCCCTCTACTTAGGATCACATTTGTGTAATAAAAGAAACAGCTATTTTTAGGGAGTTTAAGAATAATATTTCCCCTGGTTATAAATTCCCACCTTTGCATTTTTAGAATTGATCATTTTCCATTTGTCTTTCCCTGAATCAGTTTGTTCAATTTCTTGATGCTTTATTTCAATGTGATAAGGTTTATTTATCTAAGAGTTATACATTGCAATAGTTATAAAGTTGCATTGGTTTTGAAAATAATTGTAAAATAGATTTGTATTGATTGTTCTGGTTATTTTTATTTCTAAACGTTTTATTTGGTATAGTATTCACAAGTTTATTGCATAAATCATGAGTTAATTATTTCAATGTTTTCCAAATACTCAATTCTGAAATCTCAAATCTTCAGCAGCAGGCCTAATTTGCTTTATTTTTATTCTTTTAATGAATACCTCTTTTGATGTTTCTAATTATTTCTAAATTCATTTGTCTGAAAACTACAAAATGTTCACACTATAGCTGAGCATTTATAAATGTTAAGACTTAGGAAACCTCTAACTGATAGGATTTCTAAACCCCATGTTCTCAGTTCATTAGAGCAAGGGGAAAACAATTTAGAGCATGATGAAAACATTTTTATAAAGAAATAAAGTAGAATTAAAAGTTAGGGGAGAGATAAGGAAGATGGTGGAGGAGTAAAAGAGGGAGATATCCTTCCTCCCCTCAATACATCAAAAATATATCTGCATGTGGAATAACTCCTACAGAACTTCTTCTGAATGCTGGAAGGAAATCTCAGACTTCCAAAACAGCAAGTCAATAGCCTCAGAACGAGTTAGCACAAAAGATATAAAAAGAGACTAAAAAAGAAAAAAGGAGAGAGAGAGAGAGAATATTTCAATTTTAGAAGGGGATATGTACCCAGAAAAGAGAGCTGTAAGTTTTCTCACACTCAGAAATCCCCTTATGATTGGGAAAACAGGGTAACTTCAGAACCTGAGAGAGGAATACAGCAACAGTTGCTTGAAAAGCAAAGCATAGAATGTATCACAGAAATTTTGATTGGGAAACAGCAGGGCTAACTTCAGACTGAGGATGATTGCTGCATTTTGGAAACATTTCATCTTTCCTCTACTTAGGATCACATTTGTGTAATAAAAGAAACAGCTATTTTAGGAGTTTAAGAATAATATTTCCCCTGGTTATAAATTCCCACCTTTGCATTTTTAGAATTGATCATTTTCCATTTGTCTTTCCCTGAATCAGTTTGTTCAATTTCTTGATGCTTTATTTCAATGTGATAAGGTTTATTTATCTAAGAGTTATACATTGCAATAGTTATAAAGTTGCATTGGTTTTGAAAATAATTGTAAAATAGATTTGTATTGATTGTTCTGGTTATTTTTATTTCTAAACGTTTTATTTGGTATAGTATTCACAAGTTTATTGCATAAATCATGAGTTAATTATTTCAATGTTTTCCAAATACTCAATTCTGAAATCTCAAATCTTCAGCAGCAGGCCTAATTTGCTTTATTTTTATTCTTTTAATGAATACCTCTTTTGATGTTTCTAATTATTTCTAAATTCATTTGTCTGAAAACTACAAAATGTTCACACTATAGCTGAGCATTTATAAATGTTAAGACTTAGGAAACCTCTAACTGATAGGATTTCTAAACCCCATGTTCTCAGTTCATTAGAGCAAGGGGAAAACAATTTAGAGCATGATGAAAACATTTTTATAAAGAAATAAAGTAGAATTAAAAGTTAGGGGAGAGATAAGGAAGATGGTGGAGGAGTAAAAGAGGGAGATATCCTTCCTCCCCTCAATACATCAAAAATATATCTGCATGTGGAATAACTCCTACAGAACTTCTTCTGAATGCTGGAAGGAAATCTCAGACTTCCAAAACAGCAAGTCAATAGCCTCAGAACGAGTTAGCACAAAAGATATAAAAAGAGACTAAAAAAGAAAAAAGGAGAGAGAGAGAGAGAATATTTCAATTTTAGAAGGGGATATGTACCCAGAAAAGAGAGCTGTAAGTTTTCTCACACTCAGAAATCCCCTTATGATTGGGAAAACAGGGTAACTTCAGAACCTGAGAGAGGAATACAGCAACAGTTGCTTGAAAAGCAAAGCATAGAATGTATCACAGAAATTGTTGTGGAACAGCACTCTCCAGCTGAGGATTGATTTGCACACCCCCTACAGCAAGTAGGACCTGGATGCTGAGATTCAGGTTTCAGAAGATGGACCTAGAAGAATAGAGCTGATTGTTATACACAGATGAAGGACTCCAGGGGACGTCCCAGGCTTCTCAAAAGGGCAAGAGATCATTACCACAGGGATCCTATAACTCCCCATGTTCACAGATTGTAGGGACACTACCTTCCCGCTTTCTTGCCATAGGTAGGAAGAGCAACAGCTACAAATTACCAAACTCCAAAGGTAAATATATTTGGTCAAAGCCACTGCCAAAGCTAGCTTGACCATCAGAGGCATAACTAGATGTGACTGCAGATTATGATCCCAGAGAAGAGAACACAAGCCAACTGGTCCCTGCCAAAATCAGGGCGGATGCCTGAGGCAGCAGAGTTAATGCCACCTATGTGGTCCTGACCCCAAAGATAGTAGCTGCCACCAAGCTGTGAGTAGGTTACAACCCACACTTTCTTAGGAGCTTATGCACCTTAGCTCAACCAAGGGACACAAGATCACAAGCCAATGTTTCTGGGAAAAATCTTGACCCATCTCAGACTGTAGAAATTTCCTACAAGCATCAGATGCAGGAGGCACTTCCCAAACACCCAATTACAGTGGCTTCCATATTCCTCTATGTTCCAATCCCTACTGAGCAAGTGAGTCCTAATAAACTGTTACTAACGCCCTCCTCTGGTCTGGGCAGAAAATAGATACTAGAGGGTGGCCTAGAAGCAGGGGTGAGCCCGAAATAGCACTAGAGACTGCGTAAGCAAACAAGAGAAAGGAAATTCGTTCATGCAGCCTTAGATAAAATTTCTGTGTCTGAGACTGTGGACATGGGGGGAAATTGTGGGTGTTTGAATCAATAACAACCTGGAGGGAGGGCAGATCTGAGTATAAACTGACCCCACAGACCCCACAACAGGTTCAGAGACTTTCCTAGAAATTTTGGAGAACTTCCTGAAGAGGCAGACTGGTTGATGTACAGTATGAAGGGGAAGACTCAGGAGAACATTCTTCTAACTAGCACATTCTCTTTACATTTATATATATATATATATATATATATATATATATATATATAGTTTCATTGTAATGCTGTTCTTTCTTCTTCTTCTTCTTCTTCTTATATTATTGTTTTTTGGTATTCCTTAGTTATGTGGCATTTCTTCCATGATTTTGATTCTGAATTTTTCTAGTCTAGCTTTAGTCGTCGTCGTCGTCGTCTTCTTCTTCTTCTTCTTCTTCATCTCAACACTAAGACCAAGCTCCACTAAAGGTCAGCAAGACCCAGTGCCAGCTGCCTCACACCAAATCTTCAGGAAAACAGGATGAAAACTCTACACCAAGCCCACAGACACAGCAAATCACACCACTGGACATAGCACTGACTTTCAGAGAGACAAGACTCAGCTCAATTCAACTGACACAGGCATAAGTCTCCCTAACCAAAACACCAACAAAAGGCATCGGTCCAAGACCATCCACAGGGCGCAGACTCCACAAATAAGAACAACAACTTTCCAACCTTCAGAAAGGAGACTGCAAACACAATAAATTAAACAAAAATGAAAAAGCAGATAGACATGAAGCAACTGAAAGAGCATAATAAAAACTCAGAAGAACAAACAAATGAACAGGGAAAATCAAATAAATCTGAAAATGAATTCAGAATATGGTTAGTAAAGGTGATCCAAAATATTGGTAATAAAATAGAGGCACAGAAAAATTCAATGGAAGCATGGATCAAGTAGATACAAGAAATAAGAGCACAAGATGTCAGAGGTATAGGACAGGGATATAGCTGGCTCCCCAACAATTTCATTGAACTCATCAAAAAATGGAACAGTCCCTACAGTACAGCCCCTAGGAGACAACAGAAGAACCCAGGCTTCCAACGGGTTAATGTAGGCTCCCTGAAACAGGATAAGAATGGTCAGAGACATAAAAAAGGGAAGAGAGAAGATGGAGGAGTGTGGGAGAGAACACTGCACCCAGAAAGAGGGAGGGAATGGAGAAGTAGGAGGACATTCCTTGCCCAGGGAAGTCCCCTGGTAATTCAGACCAAGGGGAGAAACAGGAGCTCAGAAGGACAATAAGAAAAATGAAACCCTCCGTCCATGAACACTCCAGAGACTGAGAATGAATCATGTAAGATCTCCCCAACTCCTTGTATGCTGGCAATACACGGCTAAGAGACTTGTAACATTTGTGCTTGTAAGACTTCTGTGAACAACATCCATGGCCCTGGCAGCATCCCCCCACCCACTGCAGCTCAATGTGAGGGCATAGGAGAGACTGCCAGCTGCCAGAGAGAACTGGACAAACTGAAGGTCCATGATTCCAGTAGAAACTCACGCCCTCACAGTCGTTCAGCAAAAGGGCAATGGGAGAGGAACACAAGTGCCTCAGCAAAGCACAGAGGAAACCTGCAACAAGCCCTGCTCCTACAGCAACTCTGAGGGAGAGTGCAGGAAATAAAGAGTGTGCGTGAAGGAAAGAGAGCTGGAGCGGGAATCAACAACGTGCAACACAGGACTCATAGGGTGAGCTTGAATACTTACAACTGATAAGAACAGATACTATACTTGATCTTAGTCAAGAGGTCCAGAAGCCTATGTATACCTTTAAACAAGAAAACTCTGTGAAAACCTATAACAATAACTTTGTTGTACACCTGAAGGTAATGCACATCATAAAACAAATATGCCTTGATTAAAAAAGTAAGAAAAAAGCTGTATAATTGTACATAAATAACATTAAAATATGTGATAATTTTCACACACACATACAAAAATACTTAGAGCTGCTAGATTGCCTGCAAGATAGCCAACTCAGCCAGTGAGAATCTCCTGAGTGCACCCTTGTGATGGAGCACTGTGAGGCATAAGCCCTCATAAATGGAAGTCGCCAATAACTAGAAGCACCATTTGTTTTAGCAAACTTGATTCTCAACGGATGGATATCAGATCTGGCTCCTTTTGTCACATGAATGATTTGGTCTTTTGCAGTTTTGATTTGGATGTGTATATATTCCATTATGTTGCATAATATTTGCATAGCTTTTTAGCTACCATTTGTCAAGGATGCACCTTTTGTTCCTCATATTTAATTTAATACCACTGAATGCCATAACAAACAATACGTGGAATCTCCATTCCCTGACCAGAGGTCAAATCTCCAGGAATCTCGAAGAGGAAGCTCTAACTCCAAGAACCTACACTATCAGATGATGCCTAACGCTAGGGGAAATTAAAGCACATTTGCAAGCAAGACCTAGCACAACCCAAATCCCAGAAACAGCCTATGCAATATCAAACCATTGAAACTTTCTGTAAGGACAGAAACCAAAGGGAAGAAAAAAAACTCAGCCTCGAAGCCTGGAAAGAGGAGACCTCAAATACACACACACAAAGAAATCGACAATAGTGAAAAGATAGAGAAACACTAAACAAATGAAGGAGCAACTAAAAATACAGAAATCCAAATGACAGAAGAGGAAATAGACAAAATATCTGAAAGAGAATTCAGCAAACTGATGCTAACGATGATCCAAAGTGTTGAAAATAGAATAACAGAGAAAATTAGCACACTGCAAAAAGACATACAATAAATCATAAATAAACCAATAGAAACAAAAAACTCAATTTCTGAACTTAAAAATATTCTAGAAGGAATCAGTAGTAGAGTATCTAAGGCAGAAGAATGGATAAAGGAGTTTGAAGATAGAATTATGTTAATAAATGCTGAAGAACAAAGCAAAGTACAAAGAATGAAAAGAACTGGAAATAGTCTTATAGACCTCTGAGATAATATTAAACACACCAACATTTGAATTATAGGGCCCCAAAAGAAGAAGAGAAAATAAAGTGTATGAAAACTTTTTGAAGAGATTGTACTTGAAAACTTCCCCAGCTGGGGATGATCAAAAAGTCTATGAAATTTGAAGCACTGTGAGGCATAAGCCCTCATAAATGGAAGTCGCCAATAACTAGAAGCACCATTTGTTTTAGCAAACTTGATTCTCAACGGATGGATATCAGATCTGGCTCCTTTTGTCACATGAATGATTTGGTCTTTTGCAGTTTTGATTTGGATGTGTATATATTCCATTATGTTGCATAATATTTGCATAGCTTTTTAGCTACCATTTGTCAAGGATGCACCTTTTGTTCCTCATATTTAATTTAATACCACTGAATGCCATAACAAACAATACGTGGAATCTCCATTCCCTGACCAGAGGTCAAATCTCCAGGAATCTCGAAGAGGAAGCTCTAACTCCAAGAACCTACACTATCAGATGATGCCTAACGCTAGGGGAAATTAAAGCACATTTGCAAGCAAGACCTAGCACAACCCAAATCCCAGAAACAGCCTATGCAATATCAAACCATTGAAACTTTCTGTAAGGACAGAAACCAAAGGGAAGAAAAAAAACTCAGCCTCGAAGCCTGGAAAGAGGAGACCTCAAATACACACACACAAAGAAATCGACAATAGTGAAAAGATAGAGAAACACTAAACAAATGAAGGAGCAACTAAAAATACAGAAATCCAAATGACAGAAGAGGAAATAGACAAAATATCTGAAAGAGAATTCAGCAAACTGATGCTAACGATGATCCAAAGTGTTGAAAATAGAATAACAGAGAAAATTAGCACACTGCAAAAAGACATACAATAAATCATAAATAAACCAATAGAAACAAAAAACTCAATTTCTGAACTTAAAAATATTCTAGAAGGAATCAGTAGTAGAGTATCTAAGGCAGAAGAATGGATAAAGGAGTTTGAAGATAGAATTATGTTAATAAATGCTGAAGAACAAAGCAAAGTACAAAGAATGAAAAGAACTGGAAATAGTCTTATAGACCTCTGAGATAATATTAAACACACCAACATTTGAATTATAGGGGCCCCAAAAGAAGAAGAGAAAAATAAAGTGTATGAAAACTTTTTTGAAGAGATTGTACTTGAAAACTTCCCCAGCATAGGAAAGGAAATGATCAAGTTCAAGAAGCACAACGAGTCCCATAGACGGTAGTCCCCAGGACAAAAACACCAAGACACAAACTAATCAAACTAACACAGACTAAACACAAAGAAAGAATATTAAAAGCAGCAAGGGAAAAACAGCAAGTAACATAAAAGAGAAATCCCATACCTCTAATTGCTGATCTTTCAGCAGAAACTCTGCATGACAGAAGGGAATGGCAAGACACATAGAAAGTGTTCAAAGAGAAAAATTTACAACCCCAAATCCTCCACCTATCAAGGAACTCATTCAAAGTTGATGAAGAAATCAAAATCTTTACAGACAAGGAAAAATTAAGATAATTTATTACCACTAAATCAGACTTACAACACATGTTAAAAGGATTTATATAGACAACAAGTACAAGAAAAAGATATCCAAAACAAACCCATCATGATCTTCAAGAAAATGATGATAGGATCATTTGCATCAATGATTACTTTAAATGTAAATGGACTAAATGCTTCAACCAAAAGATAAAGACTGGCTGAATGGATATAAAAACAAGAACCACATACATGCTGTTTATAAGAAACCCATTTCAGACCTAAAGACACATATAGACTGAAAGTGAGAGGAAGGAAAAATATATTCCATGAAATGAAAATCAAAAGAAAGCTGAAATAGCAATCCTCATATCAGACGAAATAGGCTTTAAAGTAAGAAGATTATTAGAGACAAGGCAGGACACTACATAATGATCAAGGGAACAATCCAAAAGGAAAACAACAAGCATAATCTCTATTCATCCAATATAGGAGCACTTCACTACATAAGAAGATCTTGACAATAACACAAAAATAGGAAACTTTAACACCCCTCTTACACCAATTGACAGATCATTAAAATAGAAAATTAATAAGGAAACACAAGCCTTAAATGATGCATTAGGAGAGATGGACCTCTTGATAACTGTAGGACCTTCCACACAAACAAAGAAGAATACACTTTATTCTCAGGTTCACATGGAATATTTGCCAGGATAGGCACTATCCTGGGTGACAAATCTAACCTCAGTAAATTTAAGAAAATTGAAATTACATCAACCAACTTTTCTGACCACAGTGTTATGAGACTAGATATATTGAAAGAAAAAAGAAATGCTAAAAACACAAGAACAAGGAGATTAAACAAAACACCTAAATAACGAGCAGATTACTGAAGAAATAAAAGAGAAATAATAAATAAAAGTCATAGAAGAAAATGACAATGAAAGCACGACAGCTCAAACCCATGGGATACAGTGAAAGCAGTTATAAGACAAAACTTTACAGCAGTGCAATCCTACCTCAAGGACAAGAAAAACATCAAAAGGACAACCTAGCTTTAGACTTAGAATAACTGGAAAAAGAACATAAAACCCTGAAATTAGCAGAAGAAGAGAAATCATAAAGATTAGACCAGAAACAAATGAAAACGAAATGAAAGGAACAGTAGTATAGATTAATATTACCAAATACTGCTTTGTCCAAAAGATGGAAAAAAAAAAATTGACATACTTCTAGCCAGACTCATCAAGAAAAAAAGAGAGAAGAATGAAATCAACAAAATCAGAAATGAAAAGGGACCAGTTGCAACAGACAATACAAAAATATGAAGGATTAGAGAGACTATTATGAACCATGATATTGCAATAATTTGGACACATGGAAGAAACTGACAAATATTTAGATAAGTTCTATCTTCTAAAACTGAGTCAGGAATAAATAGCAATTATGAACAGCTCAATTACTTGATCAGAAATCCAATCTGTGATTTAAAATCTACCCAAAAATAAAACCCCAAAGCCAGAAGGATTTAATGTCAATACTAGCAAACATTTAAAGAAGAACTAACGTTTATTACCCTAAATTCATACCATTTATGTCAACAACCCTCGAAAAAAATTGGTATAAAAGGAGCCTACTTCAACATAGTGAAGACTATACATGAGAAGCCCACAGCGAACATTATTCTCAATGGAGAAAACCTAAAGGCATTCCCTGTAAGATCAGGAACAATACAGGGATGCACACTTTCACCACTATTATTCAACATATGTTTGGGAATGCTAGCTTTAGCAACTGGGAAATAAAAACAAATAAAAGTTATCCAGACTGGAAAAGAAGTAAAATTCTATTTGCAGACAACATGATACCATATATGGAAAACCCAAAACACACAATTAGAAAACTACTAAAGCTAATCAACAAATTCAGTAAAGTCTCAGGATGCAAAATCAATACACAGAAATCACTCTTATTCCTATATACAAACAGTGAAAAATTAGACAGATAAATAAAGGAAGCAATCTTATTTACCATTGTAATGAAAAGAGGAAAATAAAAAAGCACACTAGGAATAGACCTATGTGTAGAGACCAAAGAACTGCACACAGATATTCATAAGACACTAATTAAAGAACTCAAAGATGAAATAAACAGATGGAGAGATATTCTGTTTTCCTCTATTGGAAGAATGAATATCATGAAAATGACCATGCTAAAACCAAATAAACATTTTGCAGATTCAGCACAATCGATAATAATTAGTTACCAAATACTGCTTTGTCCAAAAGATGGAAAAAAAAAAATTGACATACTTCTAGCCAGACTCATCAAGAAAAAAAGAGAGAAGAATGAAATCAACAAAATCAGAAATGAAAAGGGACCAGTTGCAACAGACAATACAAAAATATGAAGGATTAGAGAGACTATTATGAACCATGATATTGCAATAATTTGGACACATGGAAGAAACTGACAAATATTTAGATAAGTTCTATCTTCTAAAACTGAGTCAGGAATAAATAGCAATTATGAACAGCTCAATTACTTGATCAGAAATCCAATCTGTGATTTAAAATCTACCCAAAAATAAAACCCCAAAGCCAGAAGGATTTAATGTCAATACTAGCAAACATTTAAAGAAGAACTAACGTTTATTACCCTAAATTCATACCATTTATGTCAACAACCCTCGAAAAAAATTGGTATAAAAGGAGCCTACTTCAACATAGTGAAGACTATACATGAGAAGCCCACAGCGAACATTATTCTCAATGGAGAAAACCTAAAGGCATTCCCTGTAAGATCAGGAACAATACAGGGATGCACACTTTCACCACTATTATTCAACATATGTTTGGGAATGCTAGCTTTAGCAACTGGGAAATAAAAACAAATAAAAGTTATCCAGACTGGAAAAGAAGTAAAATTCTATTTGCAGACAACATGATACCATATATGGAAAACCCAAAACACACAATTAGAAAACTACTAAAGCTAATCAACAAATTCAGTAAAGTCTCAGGATGCAAAATCAATACACAGAAATCACTCTTATTCCTATATACAAACAGTGAAAAATTAGACAGATAAATAAAGGAAGCAATCTTATTTACCATTGTAATGAAAAGAGGAAAAAAAAAAGCACACTAGGAATAGACCTATGTGTAGAGACCAAAGAACTGCACACAGATATTCATAAGACACTAATTAAAGAACTCAAAGATGAAATAAACAGATGGAGAGATATTCTGTTTTCCTCTATTGGAAGAATGAATATCATGAAAATGACCATGCTACCAAATATCATTTTCAGATTCAGCACAATCGCTATCAAGCTACCAATGGCATTCTTAACAGAAGTAGACCAAAAAAATGGCACAATTCATGTGGAAGCACAAAAGACCCCAGATATTCAAAGCAATTTTGAGAAAGAATAATGGAGCTGGAGAGATCAACCTTCCTAACTTCAATCTATATTACAAAGATACAGTCATTAAGACAGTATGGTTCTGGCACAAAAACCAAAATATAGACCAATGAAAAAAGATAGACGGTTAAGAGATAAACCCACAAACATATGGGTAACTTATTTTTTACAAAGGAGGTGAAAATATGCAATCGTGCAGGACAGCCTCTTCAACAAATGGTACTTGGAGAAATTGATAGGTACATGCAAAAAATCTGAAGTTGGAACATTCCCTAACACCATACACAAAGACAAATTCAAAATGAATTAAAGACCTAAACGTAAGACCAAAATCCGTAGATCTCTTAGAGGAGAATACCAGCAGAATATTCGATGACATAAAGCAAAATGAGATCTTCTATCACCCACCCTCTAGATTAATGCAAATAAAACCAAAAATAAACAAGTGAGACCTACTTAAACTTCAAAGCTTTGACACAGAAAATAAATAAATTAATAAAGTGAAAAAACAACCCTCAGAATTGTTGAAAATAATAGCAAATGAAGCAGCTGATAAAGAATTTCTTTCCAAAATATACAAGCACCTTATACAACTCAACACTGAAAAAGCACTCAACACAATGAAAAAATGGGAAAAAAGACCTAAACAGACATCTCTCCAAGGAAGACATACACACGGCCAAAAAACACATGAAAATATGCTCAACGTCTCTTATTATTAGAGAAATACAAATCCAAACTACAATGAGATATCACCTCACACCAGTCAGAATGGTTATTATCAAAAAAATCTACAGATAATTAATGCTGGAAAGGTTGTGGTAATAAGGGTACACTCTTGTATTATTTGTGGGAATGTAAATTGATACCACTACTATGAAAGACAGTATGGAGATACCTTAAAAACTAAAAATAGAAGCCCCATCTAACCCAGCATTCCAACTATTAGGTATATACCCACAGGAATTCAAAATTGAATGATACACTTGTACCTCAATGTTCATTGCAGTACTTTTTGCAATAGGTAAAACATGGAAGAAACCTGAGTGTCCATAGACAAATGAAATGGAAAAGAAGCTATGGTACATATATAGAATGGAATATTTCTCAGCCATAAAAATAAATACATTTGAATCTGTCTTAATGGAATGGATGAATGTAGAACCTATTATAAAATGTGTAGTAAGTCAAAAAGAGGACAAATACAGTACATTAACAGATTTATATGGAATCTAGGATGATGGCACCAATGAATGCACATACAGAGCAGAAATGGAGAAACAGACATACAGAAGAGACTTATGGACACTGGGGGGAGGAAAGAGTGAGTTAGTGTTATGGAAAGAGTAACATGGAAGCCTATACTACCATAAATGAAAAAGGCAATCATTGTGAATACATTGTAAAATTAAGGGAATTTACATACATGGGGGCTATGAAACAACCAGGAGGGATGGGAAGGGGAGGAAGGCAGAGGGTAGATCAGGCAGTAGGGGTCTAGGTTATACCTGTGACTGATTTGGAATTACATATAGCTGTAAACAACAAAACTCTGTAAAATGAAATAAAAATAATTAACAAAAAAACGAACAAAGAAAAAAAAGAGAAGGTATAAGTAATGTTTAACAAACACCTAGAAGAAATGAACAGACTTTAGCAAGGAATAACACAATGATTGAATTTAAAAATACACTAATGGGAACTCTTAGCAGAATAGTTGGTGTAAAAGAAAGCATGAGTGAACTGGAAGATAGAAAATTGGAAATAATTGAAGCAGATTAGGGGGAAAAAATGAAAATGTATGACAATCTCAAACACCTCTGGGACAGTAAATGTAACAATATTTGAATTATAGTGTTCCCATAATAAGAAGAGGAATGAAAAGGGCAGAAGAACGTGCCTGAGAAGATTAGAGTCCAAAATTTTCATAACATGGGACAGGAAATAGACACCCAAGGTTGAGAAAGAAAGACAGTCCTTTTACAAATATGTTGAAATGTTAAAAAAAAAAAAAAAGCCAAATACATGTCAATCACAAAACCACAAGGAAAAACAAAAACAGCAAGTGGAAAGCATCAAATAACATACAAGAGGAGGAGAGGTAAGAAAAACTTCCTAAGTGAACAATGCAAAGATATAGAGGGAAACAATAGAATGTGAAAGACCTGAAATTTCTTCAAGAAAATTAGAAGAAAATAAGGGGTCATTTCATGCAAAGATGGGAACAATATAAGATTGAAATGAAATGAAAGATATTAAGAAGAGGTGGCAAGAATACACAAAAAAAGTATAGAAAATGATCTTGATGACCTGGATAATCATGATGGTATGATCACTTACCCAGAGTCAGACAGACATTCTAGATTATGAAGTCAACTTGGCCTTAGGAAGCATCACTACAAACAAAACTAGTGCAGGTGATGGAATTCCAGGTGAACTATTTCAAATATTAAAAGATGATGATTATAAATTGGTACACCCAATATACCAGTAATTTGGAAAGCACAGCAGTGTGCACAGGACTGGAAAATGTTAGTTTTCACTCTAATCATAAAAATGGGTGATGTCAAAGAATGCTTTAACCATGGCACAACTTCACTCATTTAGGGGTCTAGGTTAATTTTACATATAGCTGTAAACAACAAAACTCTGTAAAATGAAATAAAAATAATTAACAAAAACGAACAAAGAAAAAAAAGAGAAGGTATAAGTAATGTTTAACAAACACCTAGAAGAAATGAACAGACTTTAGCAAGGAATAACACAATGATTGAATTTAAAAATACACTAATGGGAACTCTTAGCAGAATAGTTGGTGTAAAAGAAAGCATGAGTGAACTGGAAGATAGAAAATTGGAAATAATTGAAGCAGATTAGGGGGAAAAAATGAAAATGTATGACAATCTCAAACACCTCTGGGACAGTAAATGTAACAATATTTGAATTATAGTGTTCCCATAATAAGAAGAGGAATGAAAAGGGCAGAAGAACGTGCCTGAGAAGATTAGAGTCCAAAATTTTCATAACATGGGACAGGAAATAGACACCCAAGGTCGAGAAAGAAAGACAGTCCTTTTACAAATATGTTGAAATGTTAAAAAAAAAAAAAAAAGCCAAATACATGTCAATCACAAAACCACAAGGAAAAACAAAAACAGCAAGTGGAAAGCATCAAATAACATACAAGAGGAGGAGAGGTAAGAAAAACTTCCTAAGTGAACAATGCAAAGATATAGAGGGAAACAATAGAATGTGAAAGACCTGAAATTTCTTCAAGAAAATTAGAAGAAAATAAGGGGTCATTTCATGCAAAGATGGGAACAATATAAGATTGAAATGAAATGAAAGATATTAAGAAGAGGTGGCAAGAATACACAAAAGAAGTATAGAAAAATGATCTTGATGACCTGGATAATCATGATGGTATGATCACTTACCCAGAGTCAGACAGACATTCTAGATTATGAAGTCAACTTGGCCTTAGGAAGCATCACTACAAACAAAACTAGTGCAGGTGATGGAATTCCAGGTGAACTATTTCAAATATTAAAAGATGATGATTATAAATTGGTACACCCAATATACCAGTAATTTGGAAAGCACAGCAGTGTGCACAGGACTGGAAAATGTTAGTTTTCACTCTAATCATAAAAATGGGTGATGTCAAAGAATGCTTTAACCATGGCACAACTTCACTCATTTCACATGCTAGCAAGGTCATACTCAAAATCTTCCAATATAGGCTTAAACAGTACATGAACCAATAACTTCAATATATACAAGCTCGATTTAGAAAAGACAGAGGAACTAGAGATTAATTTTCCAACATCTGTTGGATCATAGAAAAAAAGCAAGAAAATTCCAGAAAAATATCAATTTCTGCTTCACTTACTGTGCTAAAACTTTTGACTGTGGATCCAAAAAAAAAAAAAAGCCTGGAAAATTCTTAAACAGATGAGAATACCAGACCGCCTTACCTGACTCCTGAGAAACCTGTATGCATATCAATAAGCAACAGTTAGAACCAGACACGGAACAACAGACTGGCTCAAAATTGGGAAAGAAGTATTTCAAGACTGTATGTTGTCACTCTGTTTATTTAACTTATATGAAAAATACATCACATGAAATGCTAGACTGGGTGAAGGACAAGCTGGAATCAAGATTTCCAGGTGAAATACCAATAACCTCTGATATGCAGATGGCACCTCATTTATAGCAGAAAGTGAAGCAGAATTAAAGAATCTCTTAATCAAGATGAAAGGGAAAAGTGAAAAAGATGGCTTAAATCTCAATATACAAAAAAATAAGGTCATGGCATCCAGTCCATCACTTCATGTCAAATAGATGGGCAAACAATGGAAACAGTAACAGATTTTATTTTCTTGGGCTCCATATTACTGTGGATGCTGCCTGGAGCCATGACATTAAAGGATGCTTGCTCTTTGGAAGAAAAGTTATGACAAATCTAGATAGCATATTAAAAAGCAGAAAAATCACTTTGCCAACAAAGGCCCATTGAGTCAAAGCTATTGTTTTCCTAGTAGTCATTTATGGATGGGAGAGTTGAACCATCAAGAAGGCTGACCACTGGTGTCTTCAAAATTTCATGTCAGTGAAGACTCTTTGGTGTCCCTTTTAGTGCAAGGAGACTAAACCAGTCAATCCTAAAGGAAATCAGCGCTCAATATTCATCATAATTTCTGATGCCTAAACTGAAGCTTCAATACATTAGCCAACTGATTAGTTGATTACAACTCATTTCAAAAAACCCTGATGCTTGGAAAAATATAAGACAGAAGGAGAAGTGGATGACAGAGGATGAGATGGTTGAATGGCATCACTGAGTCAGTGGTAGATGGTGAAGCACAGGGAAGTCTCTCATGCTGCAGTCCATCTAGTCTCAAATAGGCAGACATGCTTGACCAACTGATCTGAACTCATAAGACTACCAGCTGATCTTTTAAAAGAAACTGTGCAAGAAGAAGGGTGTGATAGGATAAACTTAAAGTGGTGAGAAGAAAAAAATTACTGTCAAAATTACTGTATTCAGCAAGGTTCTCATTCCTATTCCAAAGAAAAATGAAAACTACAGAAAAGCAAAATTAAAAATAACTCAGCACCATCAAACCAACTTTACAATAAATAGTACAGAAACTTCTCTAGACAGAGAAAAACAGGAGCAAAATGTAACGAAATCAAATCCAAATCATAAAGTAGGCTCCTCTAGACAGTAGTCACATCCTCGAATGCACCGTGGCTCCTCCCCTGCTCCTGGAAGCGCAAGGGCTCTGGCTTAGGCCACCGCCATGCATTCTGGGCCAGTGGCAGCACCAGAACCAAGATAGCGGCCAGTAGGAGGCTGATGACGGACTGCCCTTCTTATGAAAAGGGGGCCTTCAGAATCGAAATCAACTTTCCAGGAGAATACCCCTTCACACCAACAAAGATCACATTCAAGATGAAAACCTACCACCCAAACATCTACGAGAAGGGGCAGGTCTGTCTGCCAATAATTAGTGCTGAAAACTGGAAGCCAACCACCAAAACTGACCAAATCATTCAGTTCCTCATAGCACTGGTGAAAGACCCCCAGCCCAAGCACCCACTCCTGGGCTGACCTAGCTAAAGAAGAGTCAAAGGACAATAAAAAATTCTGTAAAAACGCTGAAGAATTTACAAAGAAATATGGGGGAAAACGACCTGTGGACTAAAATCTGCCTCGATGGTCCCAGCAAGTGTGAGCAGAGACTGCAAGAGTGCAGGCATCCTGCAAAGCAGGACTCTGTGGAATTGACACGTGCAGCCGCCCTGCATCTGCGTGTGGCATTTACTAACCTTCTACAGTTTTCTTACTCAGACATGGTTTAGGCAACCTGTAAAGAAAGGATTAAAAATTAAAGATGTTCGAAGAAAATAAAAATCATAAATTGTAATATGACAATACATATCAGTAGTTGCCCTAAATGTAAATGGACTAAATGCTCCAGCCAAATGACATAAATTACCTTAATGATTACAAAAATAAGATACCATCATACACTTTCTACAAGGGATCTACTTCAGACTTAGGGACACATACAGATGGAGAGATACACGCATGTTCTTGGACTGGAAGAATCAATATTGTGAACATGACTTTAGTTCCCACAGCTATCTACAGATTTAATTTGATCCTTATTGAGCAGCCAGTGTTTTTTTTTTTTTTTTTTTACACAACTAAAATATAAAAATAGCACATATTTTTAATGCAAACACAAAAGACCCTGAATAACTAAAGACAATCTTGAGAAAGAAAAATGGAACTGGAGCAATCAACCTTCCTGACTTCAGACTACAACTACAAAGCTACAGTCATGAAGATGGTACAGTACAAAAAGAGAAATATAGGTCAATAGAACACAATCGTTAAAGCCAAGATTTAAACCCATACATAGGGACACATCTCACTCTTTGCTTCCTGGCTTAGGCCACCGCCATGCATTCTGGGCCAGTGGCAGCACCAGAACCAAGATAGCGGCCAGGGGGCTGATGACGGACTGCCCTTCTTATGAAAGGGGCCTTCAGAATCGAAATCAACTTTCCAGGAGAATACCCCTTCACACCAACAAAGATCACATTCAAGATGAAAACCTACCACCCAAACATCTACGAGAAGGGGCAGGTCTGTCTGCCAATAATTAGTGCTGAAAACTGGAAGCCAACCACCAAAACTGACCAAATCATTCAGTTCCTCATAGCACTGGTGAAAGACCCCCAGCCCAAGCACCCACTCCTGGGCTGACCTAGCTAAAGAAGAGTCAAAGGACAATAAAAAATTCTGTAAAAACGCTGAAGAATTTACAAAGAAATATGGGGGAAAACGACCTGTGGACTAAAATCTGCCTCGATGGTCCCAGCAAGTGTGAGCAGAGACTGCAAGAGTGCAGGCATCCTGCAAAGCAGGACTCTGTGGAATTGACACGTGCAGCCGCCCTGCATCTGCGTGTGGCATTTACTAACCTTCTACAGTTTTCTTACTCAGACATGGTTTAGGCAACCTGTAAAGAAAGGATTAAAAATTAAAGATGTTCGAAGAAAATAAAAATCATAAATTGTAATATGACAATACATATCAGTAGTTGCCCTAAATGTAAATGGACTAAATGCTCCAGCCAAATGACATAAATTACCTTAATGATTACAAAAATAAGATACCATCATACACTTTCTACAAGGGATCTACTTCAGACTTAGGGACACATACAGATGGAGAGATACACGCATGTTCTTGGACTGGAAGAATCAATATTGTGAACATGACTTTAGTTCCCACAGCTATCTACAGATTTAATTTGATCCTTATTGAGCAGCCAGTGTTTTTTTTTTTTTTTTTTTTACACAACTAAAATATAAAAATAGCACATATTTTTAATGCAAACACAAAAGACCCTGAATAACTAAAGACAATCTTGAGAAAGAAAAATGGAACTGGAGCAATCAACCTTCCTGACTTCAGACTACAACTACAAAGCTACAGTCATGAAGATGGTACAGTACAAAAAGAGAAATATAGGTCAATAGAACACAATCGTTAAAGCCAAGATTTAAACCCATACATAGGGACACATCTCACTCTTTGTGCTTCCCTGGTAGCATAGATGGTAAAGAATCTGCCTGAAATGTGGGAGACCTGGGTTTGATCTCCAGTTCAGGAAGATCCCATGGAGAAAGGAATGGAAACATTCTGCCTGGAGAATCCCATGGACAGAGAAGTCCATGGGATCAGAAAGAGTCAGACATGACTGAGCAAGTACTCTTCACTAACACTTCTTCATCTATAGATATCTTATCTTTGACAAAGGAGGAAAGAATACACAATGGAGAAATGACAGTCTTTTCAATAAGTGATGAAGGGAAAACTGGAGGGTTACATGTAAAAGAATGAAATTAGAAGAATTTCTGGCACCATACACACACACACAAACTCAAAATATATTAAAGACCAATATGTAAGGTCAGAAACTATAAAGCTCTTAGAGGAAACTAGGCAGTGCACTCTTTGGCACAAATTATAGCAAGATACTCTTTGACCCACCTCCTAGATTAATGGAAAGTAAAATAAAAGGGACCTACTGAAACTTAAAACAAAACTTAAAAATATTTACACAGCAAAGGACACAGTAAACAAGGATAAAATACAACCTTTAGAATGGAAGAAATTGCTGACAAATGAAACAAGTGAGAAACGGTTAATCTCCTGGGTTTACAAGCAGCAAATACAGCTCAATATCAGAAAAACAAGCAGCCAATTAAGAAAAAAAAAATTGGAAGACCTAAACCTACATGAAAAGATGCTGAACCTCACTAATTATTAGAGAAATGTACATCAAAACTACAATGAAGTATCACTTCATACCTGGAGAAGGAAATGACAACCCACTCCAGTATTCTTTCCTGGAGAATCCACACTAACAGAGGAGCCTGACAGCCTGCAGTCCATGGGGTTACACAGAGTCAGACACAACTAAAGTGACTATGCAACATCACTTCATACCAAGCAGAATGACCATCATTAAAAAAAAAGAAAAATCTGAAAACAATTAATGCTGAAGAAGTTGTGGTGAAAAAAGAACCCTCTTGCACTGTTGGGGGAAATGTAAATTGATAGAGTCACCAAGGAGAACAGTATGGGGATATCTTATAAAAATCTATCTATCTATCTATTTATCTATCTATAGGAATAAAGCTACCATATGACACAGCAATCCCACTACTGGACATATACTGTGAAATAAAGTGCAATGAAAGCCATTCAGTCATATCCAACTCTTTGTGACTCCATGGACTGTAACCTGCCATGCTTGTCTGTCTATGGAAATCTCCAGGCAAGAATAATGTAGTGGTTAACTGTTCCTTTCTCCAGCGGATCTTCTCAACACAGGGATCAAACCCATATCTTCCACATTGCAGTCAGATTCTTTATCATCTGATCACCAGGATGGCCAGTGTGTGTGTGTGTGTGTGTGTGTGTGTATTTAATTGCATTTATATTTCAAATTTCATAGCAATTTTATCTCAAATTTGCTAGCAGAACTATTCAAAATAGCTAAGATATAGAATAAATCAAGATGTCCATCAAGAGACGAATGGATAAATAAGTCATGGCACACGTATAAAGTGGAATATTTCTCAGCCATGTAAAAGAATAAGTCTGATTCAGTCTTAATGAAGTGTATGAACCTAGAGCCTGTTATACAATGACATAAGTCATAAAGAAAAAAATACCATATCTTAACACTTACATGTGGAATCTAGAAAAATGAACCCTTTGGCAGGGAAGCAATAGAGACATCAATATAGAAAAATGGCACAGTGGGGGATGAAGAGAACAAGATAAATGGAGAAAGGAGTATATACACTACCATGTGTAAAATATCTGGTGAGAATTCGGTCTGTAAGAGAGGGAGCCCAGCCCAGTGCTCTGTGGGGTGAAAGGAGAGGAGGGAGGCCTAAGAATGAGGTAAATCTATGAATAATTATGGTTGATTTACATTGTTGAACGGCATAAACAGGCACAACATTGCAAAACAATTTCTTCCAATTAAAAATAAAAGAAAAGGAAAATTATAGACACTGATGAAACTAGATTTAAAAATTCTCCATACAATATTAACACACTTAAGTTAACAATATTAATATATATCAGAATCTATGATCAAGTGGAATTCATTCCAGTGATAAAGGTTGGTGTGTAACAATATTAATTAATAAAAAAAAAATGAGTCGCACACAAATGACTGTCTAAAAGAAATCATATACTGTTGAAATTTAAAGTTGCAATGAAAGGCCAAAAATTTCAGTCACATATGACACAGCAATCCCACTACTGGACATATACTGTGAAATAAAGTGCAATGAAAGCCATTCAGTCATATCCAACTCTTTGTGACTCCATGGACTGTAACCTGCCATGCTTGTCTGTCTATGGAAATCTCCAGGCAAGAATAATGTAGTGGTTAACTGTTCCTTTCTCCAGCGGATCTTCTCAACACAGGATCAAACCCATATCTTCCACATTGCAGTCAGATTCTTTATCATCTGATCACCAGGATGGCCAGTGTGTGTGTGTGTGTGTGTGTGTGTGTATTTAATTGCATTTATATTTCAAATTTCATAGCAATTTTATCTCAAATTTGCTAGCAGAACTATTCAAAATAGCTAAGATATAGAATAAATCAAGATGTCCATCAAGAGACGAATGGATAAATAAGTCATGGCACACGTATAAAGTGGAATATTTCTCAGCCATGTAAAAGAATAAGTCTGATTCAGTCTTAATGAAGTGTATGAACCTAGAGCCTGTTATACAATGACATAAGTCATAAAGAAAAAAATACCATATCTTAACACTTACATGTGGAATCTAGAAAAATGAACCCTTTGGCAGGGAAGCAATAGAGACATCAATATAGAAAAATGGCACAGTGGGGGATGAAGAGAACAAGATAAATGGAGAAAGGAGTATATACACTACCATGTGTAAAATATCTGGTGAGAATTCGGTCTGTAAGAGAGGGAGCCCAGCCCAGTGCTCTGTGGGGTGAAAGGAGAGGAGGGAGGCCTAAGAATGAGGTAAATCTATGAATAATTATGGTTGATTTACATTGTTGAACGGCATAAACAGGCACAACATTGCAAAACAATTTCTTCCAATTAAAAAATAAAAGAAAAAAAGGGAAAATTATAGACACTGATGAAACTAGATTTAAAAATTCTCCATACAATATTAACACACTTAAGTTAACAATATTAATATATATCAGAATCTATGATCAAGTGGAATTCATTCCAGTGATAAAGGTTGGTGTGATATCTACAAATCAATGTGGTGTATCACTTTCAAACTTGAAGAATAAAATGCATGTGATCATCTCATAAATGCTGAAAATGTGTTTTGACAAAATTCAACATATATTTATCATTAAAACTTGTGGGGCTCTGAATTGAAAGAGGACCGTTGCAAGCATAAAGAAGCTTAAGCACATTGTTTCAGATTGGAGCTAAGATGGCGCCTACAGGAAGGGACGTGGGAATGAAGGGAAGCTTAAGCGCATTGTTTAGAGAAGCTTAAGCACATGTTTGCAGCTAAGATGGCGCCTACAGGAAGAGACAGGGCGTGATCTAAATTGTTAATTGATGGTCAAAATTTCTGATTGGTTCCCTTGGTTTCCGCGCTCGTGAATGATTGTCATTGATTTTCCGCGCTCGTGAATGATTGCTTGGCCTTTAGCTTGATTGGTGTAATCTATAGGAAGTCCCATGCAAAATCCCCTTCACTTGCCTATAAAAGCTGTGGATCTTCTTCAATAAAGTGGAACTACTTCGATGGAAGCCCTGTCGCATCTGATTGTTCCCTGCCTGAGCCAGGGGGCTGCGGGGCGGGTAGCCAAGATTTGCCTTTCTCTGAGACCTCCCGGTTCAGCCAGGGGCAATTCCACTGCCTTCCCTTTCTGCAGAAGGTCCCTGCAAAAACTCTCAACATATGGAACACATTTCAACATAATAAATCCACTTATAACAATTCCCTAGATAACATGATATTCGATGATAAATACTTGAAAACATTTTCCCTAAGATGAACAACAAGACAAGGATGTCCACTTTTCTTTAGCACTATATAGGAAGATCCCAGATAAGGGGTACTGAAACAACTCTGTAAGAGAGGAGCCCAGTGCTCTGTGGGGTGAAAGGAGAGGAGGGAGGCCTAAGAATGAGGTAAATCTATGAATAATTATGGTTGATTTACATTGTTGAACGGCATAAACAGGCACAACATTGCAAAACAATTTCTTCCAATTAAAAAATAAAAGAAAAAAAGGGAAAATTATAGACACTGATGAAACTAGATTTAAAAATTCTCCATACAATATTAACACACTTAAGTTAACAATATTAATATATATCAGAATCTATGATCAAGTGGAATTCATTCCAGTGATAAAGGTTGGTGTGATATCTACAAATCAATGTGGTGTATCACTTTCAAACTTGAAGAATAAAATGCATGTGATCATCTCATAAATGCTGAAAATGTGTTTTGACAAAATTCAACATATATTTATCATTAAAACTTGTGGGGCTCTGAATTGAAAGAGGACCGTTGCAAGCATAAAGAAGCTTAAGCACATTGTTTCAGATTGGAGCTAAGATGGCGCCTACAGGAAGGGACGTGGGAATGAAGGGAAGCTTAAGCGCATTGTTTAGAGAAGCTTAAGCACATGTTTGCAGCTAAGATGGCGCCTACAGGAAGAGACAGGGCGTGATCTAAATTGTTAATTGATGGTCAAAATTTCTGATTGGTTCCCTTGGTTTCCGCGCTCGTGAATGATTGTCATTGATTTTCCGCGCTCGTGAATGATTGCTTGGCCTTTAGCTTGATTGGTGTAATCTATAGGAAGTCCCATGCAAAATCCCCTTCACTTGCCTATAAAAGCTGTGGATCTTCTTCAATAAAGTGGAACTACTTCGATGGAAGCCCTGTCGCATCTGATTGTTCCCTGCCTGAGCCAGGGGGCTGCGGGGCGGGTAGCCAAGATTTGCCTTTCTCTGAGACCTCCCGGTTCAGCCAGGGGCAATTCCACTGCCTTCCCTTTCTGCAGAAGGTCCCTGCAAAAACTCTCAACATATGGAACACATTTCAACATAATAAATCCACTTATAACAATTCCCTAGATAACATGATATTCGATGATAAATACTTGAAAACATTTTCCCTAAGATGAACAACAAGACAAGGATGTCCACTTTTCTTTAGCACTATATAGGAAGTCCCAGCCACAGCAATCAGACAAGAATAAGAAGGAAAAGGAAACAAAATTGGAAAGGAAGAGGTAAAATTATCACTGTTTGCAGATAACATGATACCATACATAGAACAAAGAAAATCCTGACATTATCCCCAAAACTATTAGAACTCATCAACCAGTTTGGCAAATTTGCTGGATATGTAGTTAATGTACAGAAATCTGTTACATTTAAATGTCTTACAATAAACTATTAAATGGACAGGTTAAGAAAAAGTCCCATTTACAGTGATATCAAAAGGAATCAGAAAGAATCCAGTGCTCTTGCTTGAAAAATTTGAGGGATGGATGAGCCTGGCAGGCTGCTGTCCATGGGGTCACACAGAGTCGGACACTACTGAAATGACTAAGCATCAACAGCAAAAGGAAAAAAAATATATAAGAATAATTTTAACTAAGGAGGTAAAAGGCAATACTTGGAAAACTATAAGATGCTAATTAAATAAACTGAAGAGGTCACAAACAGATGAAAATATACACCATGTTCATGGATTGAAATAAGTTATACTGTTAACACAACCATACTACTCCTGGCAGTCTATAAATTCAATGCAATCCCCATAAAAATATCAATGACAATTCTACAATTTTTATAGAAATAAAAAATGCCAAAATTATTATGAAATAATAAGAAACTGTGTGTTGGGGGAGGGCAGGGGGAGGCATGTCATATACCCTACATTAGAAACCTCCTCTACTAAAAATGGTATGGTACTGGCACCAAAAAAAAGATACAGTCATGTGAATCAATGGAATATAATAGAGGACACTGAAATAAACTCACACTTATATGAAAATTTAATCCACGTTCCCTGCCTGAGCCAGGGGCTGCGGGGCGGTAGCCAAGATTTGCCTTTCTCTGAGACCTCCCGGTTCAGCCAGGGGCAATTCCACTGCCTTCCCTTTCTGCAGAAGGTCCCTGCAAAAACTCTCAACATATGGAACACATTTCAACATAATAAATCCACTTATAACAATTCCCTAGATAACATGATATTCGATGATAAATACTTGAAAACATTTTCCCTAAGATGAACAACAAGACAAGGATGTCCACTTTTCTTTAGCACTATATAGGAAGTCCCAGCCACAGCAATCAGACAAGAATAAGAAGGAAAAGGAAACAAAATTGGAAAGGAAGAGGTAAAATTATCACTGTTTGCAGATAACATGATACCATACATAGAACAAAGAAAATCCTGACATTATCCCCAAAACTATTAGAACTCATCAACCAGTTTGGCAAATTTGCTGGATATGTAGTTAATGTACAGAAATCTGTTACATTTAAATGTCTTACAATAAACTATTAAATGGACAGGTTAAGAAAAAGTCCCATTTACAGTGATATCAAAAGGAATCAGAAAGAATCCAGTGCTCTTGCTTGAAAAATTTGAGGGATGGATGAGCCTGGCAGGCTGCTGTCCATGGGGTCACACAGAGTCGGACACTACTGAAATGACTAAGCATCAACAGCAAAAGGAAAAAAAATATATAAGAATAATTTTAACTAAGGAGGTAAAAGGCAATACTTGGAAAACTATAAGATGCTAATTAAATAAACTGAAGAGGTCACAAACAGATGAAAATATACACCATGTTCATGGATTGAAATAAGTTATACTGTTAACACAACCATACTACTCCTGGCAGTCTATAAATTCAATGCAATCCCCATAAAAATATCAATGACAATTCTACAATTTTTATAGAAATAAAAAATGCCAAAATTATTATGAAATAATAAGAAACTGTGTGTTGGGGGAGGGCAGGGGGAGGCATGTCATATACCCTACATTAGAAACCTCCTCTACTAAAAATGGTATGGTACTGGCACCAAAAAAAAAAAGATACAGTCATGTGAATCAATGGAATATAATAGAGGACACTGAAATAAACTCACACTTATATGAAAATTTAATCCACGACAAAGAATAAAAGGATGTACAATGGAGAAAAGACTGAATCTTCAGTAATTGTATTGGAAAACCAGAGCCAGTGTGTGCAAAATAATCAAACTGGACAGCCTTTTCACAAAATATGAAAGAATGAATTCAAAATGGACTAAAGAAATATATGAATAGTCTGAATCACAAAATTTATAGAAGAAAATATAGGTAGCATTATCTTTGACATTGGTCTTCACAGTATTTTTTTTTAATATATGTTTCCTCAGGCAAAGATATCAAATATGTAAACAAATGAGACTATATGAAACTAAAATTAAAAAGTTCCTTTTGTACAGCAAAGAATAAAAGCGTCAACAAAACAAAACTCTTCAGGAGGGGGCCAAGATGGTGGAGGAATGAGTGGAAGATTTCACCAGCTCCCCAACAGAATCATCAGAACTAATCAAGAAATGAAACACCAACAACAAACCAACTGCTAGACGACAGAAGAACTCCTTAGGTCTGCGAGGGTTGAAGAGTGAACAGCCAGAACTTTCCCAGAGCTACTGCTCTGAGAACCCTCTATCCTAACCCCCATGCCAGACTGATGGACAGCGAGCTAGGAAGTGCCCTAAAAACCTGAGCAGAGAGAAAATTTCAAAAATCCAGCTGGATCACCAGCAGAAATTAAGACACTGTGAAGATAAGATACTGGAGCAGGGACGTGCATAAAGTAGTTAGGAACTTCTCTGCTGAGTACTACTTAGAGACCTGGATAGACCCGAAAAGGGAGCGCCCACAGCAAAAATCGCGCCACTTGGCCTGGCGAACATTGCCTGGCAATGGGTACGTTCAAACACTCCTAGTGGGGGGCTGGCTGAATGGAGAGGGGAAGTCGCCCACGGATTGCTGACCAGGGACCAGGGTCGAGCTGGACGGGAAAGCCCGTGCCTGCCTTTGGGACTTGGACGTGTAACTGGCAGAGCGCACGAGCCAGCGGCAAAGGAGCAAGTGCACCCCCAGAGCTGCAGCCACAGTGGAGGAAGCCGAGAGAAGGGCAGGTATTGGAGGCTACTGGCAGATGTGCGGCAGAGCCGGGGCGCCCCCCTCCAACAGGGGACTGCGTGCCTCGGTCCCCTGCCCGACGGACTGGGATCAGCCTGCTGCCCCAGGCAGCACCTGAGCTTGCAACAAAAAAAAACCTGGTGCTGTAAGGAAAGGCTACATCATTGCATACAAGAAAAAACTATTATGAAACCCTTAAAATAATCAAACTGGACAGCCTTTTCACAAAATATGAAAGAATGAATTCAAAATGGACTAAAGAAATATATGAATAGTCTGAATCACAAAATTTATAGAAGAAAATATAGGTAGCATTATCTTTGACATTGGTCTTCACAGTATTTTTTTTTAATATATGTTTCCTCAGGCAAAGATATCAAATATGTAAACAAATGAGACTATATGAAACTAAAATTAAAAAGTTCCTTTTGTACAGCAAAGAATAAAAGCGTCAACAAAACAAAACTCTTCAGGAGGGGGCCAAGATGGTGGAGGAATGAGTGGAAGATTTCACCAGCTCCCCAACAGAATCATCAGAACTAATCAAGAAATGAAACACCAACAACAAACCAACTGCTAGACGACAGAAGAACTCCTTAGGTCTGCGAGGGTTGAAGAGTGAACAGCCAGAACTTTCCCAGAGCTACTGCTCTGAGAACCCTCTATCCTAACCCCCATGCCAGACTGATGGACAGCGAGCTAGGAAGTGCCCTAAAAACCTGAGCAGAGAGAAAATTTCAAAAATCCAGCTGGATCACCAGCAGAAATTAAGACACTGTGAAGATAAGATACTGGAGCAGGGACGTGCATAAAGTAGTTAGGAACTTCTCTGCTGAGTACTACTTAGAGACCTGGATAGACCCGAAAAGGGAGCGCCCACAGCAAAAATCGCGCCACTTGGCCTGGCGAAAATTGCCTGGCAATGGGTACGTTCAAACACTCCTAGTGGGGGGCTGGCTGAATGGAGAGGGGAAGTCGCCCACGGATTGCTGACCAGGGACCAGGGTCGAGCTGGACGGGAAAGCCCGTGCCTGCCTTTGGGACTTGGACGTGTAACTGGCAGAGCGCACGAGCCAGCGGCAAAGGAGCAAGTGCACCCCCAGAGCTGCAGCCACAGTGGAGGAAGCCGAGAGAAGGGCAGGTATTGGAGGCTACTGGCAGATGTGCGGCAGAGCCGGGGCGCCCCCCTCCAACAGGGGACTGCGTGCCTCGGTCCCCTGCCCGACGGACTGGGATCAGCCTGCTGCCCCAGGCAGCACCTGAGCTTGCAACAAAGCCTTTGATTTGCTGAAAAGAAAAACAGAAAACATAGTAACTGGTGCTGTAAGGGAAAGGCTACATCATCAAGACAACACAATCAAGAGCACATTGGCTTCCACCAGACAGATTAAAGGATAAAAACCAGGGACAGTATTTAGCTTTGTTTGTTTATTTGTTGTGAATGGTTTTGTTTATTTGTTTGATTGGTCAGGTTTGGTGTTTTTATTTATTTATTTATTTATTTTTTTGTCTCTCAGTATTAAGTTTTCTGCCCCTTTTAATTTTGAATTTCTTTTTTTTAATTTTTAATTTTTTAAAAAGTTTTAATTCTTGGAAACTTATAATTTTCTTTCCTCTTTACCACTGCTTCCTCCCACTATGTTCTAAATGCAAAACTTTCTACTATTTACCACTATCTTCTGGATAAATATTTACTATCTTCCAGTCTCCACTATTCTCTTCCAGCTGCACTAAACAATACAACATGCTAATCTTGGCTATGTAACCCTATAAAATCCTTCCAAGATGAATCTATTCCTTCTCATTACCCATACACTCTCCTCCTCATCATCATCAACACATGTCTTAGTTAAAAATTGCTTTCATTAAAATAGTCCAAGCCAGGACCTTGCCCTGGATCTATTTTTCCAGGCACTATTTTAATTAATTCAGAGCTTAATGGGCAAGTATCATCTTTGATTGTGTGATTTGCCAGAAAAGTTCCTATGCTTTATCTCTGTAAAATTGGTTAGATGTGGTTATTGCTGTGTATGTATGTATATTTTACGAAAATATGCTTTTGACAAATACCTTTTTTGCGATTTCGCCCACGGATTGCTGACCAGGGACCAGGGTCGAGCTGGACGGAAAGCCCGTGCCTGCCTTTGGGACTTGGACGTGTAACTGGCAGAGCGCACGAGCCAGCGGCAAGGAGCAAGTGCACCCCAGAGCTGCAGCCACAGTGGAGGAAGCCGAGAGAGGGCAGGTATTGGAGGCTACTGGCAGATGTGCGGCAGAGCCGGGGCGCCCCCCTCCAACAGGGGACTGCGTGCCTCGGTCCCCTGCCCGACGGACTGGGATCAGCCTGCTGCCCCAGGCAGCACCTGAGCTTGCAACAAAGCCTTTGATTTGCTGAAAAGAAAAACAGAAAACATAGTAACTGGTGCTGTAAGGGAAAGGCTACATCATCAAGACAACACAATCAAGAGCACATTGGCTTCCACCAGACAGATTAAAGGATAAAAACCAGGGACAGTATTTAGCTTTGTTTGTTTATTTGTTGTGAATGGTTTTGTTTATTTGTTTGATTGGTCAGGTTTGGTGTTTTTATTTATTTATTTATTTATTTTTTTGTCTCTCAGTATTAAGTTTTCTGCCCCTTTTAATTTTGAATTTCTTTTTTTTAATTTTTAATTTTTTAAAAAGTTTTAATTCTTGGAAACTTATAATTTTCTTTCCTCTTTACCACTGCTTCCTCCCACTATGTTCTAAATGCAAAACTTTCTACTATTTACCACTATCTTCTGGATAAATATTTACTATCTTCCAGTCTCCACTATTCTCTTCCAGCTGCACTAAACAATACAACATGCTAATCTTGGCTATGTAACCCTATAAAATCCTTCCAAGATGAATCTATTCCTTCTCATTACCCATACACTCTCCTCCTCATCATCATCAACACATGTCTTAGTTAAAAATTGCTTTCATTAAAATAGTCCAAGCCAGGACCTTGCCCTGGATCTATTTTTCCAGGCACTATTTTAATTAATTCAGAGCTTAATGGGCAAGTATCATCTTTGATTGTGTCGTTTGCCAGAAAAAGTTCCTATGCTTTATCTCTGTAAAATTGGTTAGATGTGGTTATTGCTGTGTATGTATGTATATTTTACGATTATGCTAGAAAATATCTGCATGCTTTTATGACTGTCACCCATCAGGAATGCACCTCTTGTTTCTCAGATGCTAGTATTTGAACTAATATCACAGAACACCATAGCAAACCAGACATAGAGCCTATACCCCTTAACCAGACATCAAACCAAGGATCCTTGGAGTGGAAGCCCTGATTTCAAGACCCCACACTATCAAGGAACATAAAACACTAGAGATTATTCACCTGTAAACAAGGCCTAACACCACCCAAGACACAAACCACTGAACCCTTCTACAGGGACAGAAACCCAAAGGAAGGAAGAATTCAACCAAGAAGCCTGGTGGGAATAAGAACTCTATACACACAGACACACACAAAGAAACAAAAATTAACCTAATAATGAAATGACAGAGAAACACTGCACATATGAAGAACCAAGCTAGAGAAACACAGCTTCAAATGACAGAAGAGGAGATAGACAAATTATTTGAAAGAGAATTCAGAAAAGCAATACTAATGAGGATGCAAAACATCGAAAACAGAATATTAGAGGAATTATTGAAAGAAATGAAAAATAAGCAAAAAGAGACCACCAACTCAATTGCTGAACTCAAAAATATGATAGGAAGTCTCAATAGTAGACTGTCAGAGACAGAAGAATGGATAAGTGAGCTGGAAAACAGAATGGTGGAAATAACTGCTGAAGAACAGAACAAATCACAAAGAATCAAAAGAACTGATGATAGCCCCAGAGACCTATGGGACAATATCAAACGCACCAACATTAGAATTATAGGAGTCCCAGAAGAAGAAGAGGGGAAGAAAGGCTATGAAAAAATTCTTGAAGAGGATATAGTTGAAAACTTCCCCAGCATGGGAAAGGAAATAGTCAACCAAGTCCAAGAAGCACAAAGACTTCTCCCTACAGGATAAACCCCAGATGAAACACACCAAGGCACATACTAATCAAACTAATGCAGACTAAATATAAAGAAAGCTTACTAAAAGCAGCTAGGAGCAAACAACAAATAACATATAAAGGAAACCCCATACGTCTAACTGCGGATCTTTCAACAGAAACTCTGCAGACTAAAAGAGAATGGCAAGACATATTTAATTGGCTAAAAGAGAATAACCCCCAACCAAGAATTCTCTACACAGCAAGAATCTCTTTCAGAATTGATGGTGAAAGTTTAAAGACTAATATCACAGAACACCATAGCAAACCAGACATAGAGCCTATACCCTTAACCAGACATCAAACCAAGGATCCTTGGAGGAAGCCCTGATTTCAAGACCCCACACTATCAAGGAACATAAAACACTAGAGATTATTCACCTGTAAACAAGGCCTAACACCACCCAAGACACAAACCACTGAACCCTTCTACAGGGACAGAAACCCAAAGGAAGGAAGAATTCAACCAAGAAGCCTGGTGGGAATAAGAACTCTATACACACAGACACACACAAAGAAACAAAAATTAACCTAATAATGAAATGACAGAGAAACACTGCACATATGAAGAACCAAGCTAGAGAAACACAGCTTCAAATGACAGAAGAGGAGATAGACAAATTATTTGAAAGAGAATTCAGAAAAGCAATACTAATGAGGATGCAAAACATCGAAAACAGAATATTAGAGGAATTATTGAAAGAAATGAAAAATAAGCAAAAAGAGACCACCAACTCAATTGCTGAACTCAAAAATATGATAGGAAGTCTCAATAGTAGACTGTCAGAGACAGAAGAATGGATAAGTGAGCTGGAAAACAGAATGGTGGAAATAACTGCTGAAGAACAGAACAAATCACAAAGAATCAAAAGAACTGATGATAGCCCCAGAGACCTATGGGACAATATCAAACGCACCAACATTAGAATTATAGGAGTCCCAGAAGAAGAAGAGGGGAAGAAAGGCTATGAAAAAATTCTTGAAGAGGATATAGTTGAAAACTTCCCCAGCATGGGAAAGGAAATAGTCAACCAAGTCCAAGAAGCACAAAGACTTCTCCCTACAGGATAAACCCCAGATGAAACACACCAAGGCACATACTAATCAAACTAATGCAGACTAAATATAAAGAAAGCTTACTAAAAGCAGCTAGGAGCAAACAACAAATAACATATAAAGGAAACCCCATACGTCTAACTGCGGATCTTTCAACAGAAACTCTGCAGACTAAAAGAGAATGGCAAGACATATTTAATTGGCTAAAAGAGAATAACCCCCAACCAAGAATTCTCTACACAGCAAGAATCTCTTTCAGAATTGATGGTGAAGTCAAAAGCTTCTCAGACAGACAAAAACTAAAAGAATTCTGTACCACAAAACCAGCCCTACAACAAGTGTTAAAGGGTCTGATATAGCCAATAAATACAAGAGTAGGAGAAGCCTTACAAAATAAAACCCCGAACTTCTAAGAAGATGACAATATCCTTTATATGTTATTTGTTGTTTGCTCCTAGCTGCTTTTAGTAATCTGTCTTTATATTTAGTCTGCGTTAGTTTGATTAGTATGTGCCTTGGTGTGTTTCTTCTGGGGTTTCTCCTGTATGGAACTCTTTGTGCTTCCTGGACTTGGCTGACTATCTCCTTTCCCATGCTGGGGAAGTTTTCAACTATATCCTCTTCAAGAATTTTTTCATAGCCTTTCTTCCCCTCTTCTTCTTCTGGGACTCCTATAATTCTAATGTTGGTGCGTTTAATATTGTCCCATAGGTCTCTGAGGCTATCCTCAGTTCTTTTAATTCTTTGGGCTTTGTTCTGTTCTTCAGCACTTATTTCCACCATTCTGTCTTCCAGCTCACTTATCCGTTCTTCAGCCTCTGATACTCTACTGTTGAGACCTTCTATAGTATTTTTGAGTTCAGCAATTGAGTTGGTGGTCTCTATTTGCTTATTTTTCATTTCCTGCATGTCTTTTCTCAATGCACTAATTTCCTCTAATATTCTGTTTTCGATATTTTGCATCCTCATTAGTATAGCTTTTCTGAATTCTCTTTCAGATAGCTTGTCTATCTCCTCTGTCATTTGAAGTGGTGTTCTAGCTTGGTCCTTTCATTTTAGTATAGCTTTTATGCAGACTAAATATAAAAGAAAGTCCTTCTCTACAGGAGAAACCCCAGAAGAAACACACCAAGGCACATACTAATCAAACTAATGCAGACTAAATATAAAGAAAGCTTACTAAAAGCAGCTAGGAGCAAACAACAAATAACATATAAAGGAAACCCCATACGTCTAACTGCGGATCTTTCAACAGAAACTCTGCAGACTAAAAGAGAATGGCAAGACATATTTAATTGGCTAAAAGAGAATAACCCCCAACCAAGAATTCTCTACACAGCAAGAATCTCTTTCAGAATTGATGGTGAAGTCAAAAGCTTCTCAGACAGACAAAAACTAAAAGAATTCTGTACCACAAAACCAGCCCTACAACAAGTGTTAAAGGGTCTGATATAGCCAATAAATACAAGAGTAGGAGAAGCCTTACAAAATAAAACCCCGAACTTCTAAGAAGATGACAATATCCTTTATATGTTATTTGTTGTTTGCTCCTAGCTGCTTTTAGTAATCTGTCTTTATATTTAGTCTGCGTTAGTTTGATTAGTATGTGCCTTGGTGTGTTTCTTCTGGGGTTTCTCCTGTATGGAACTCTTTGTGCTTCCTGGACTTGGCTGACTATCTCCTTTCCCATGCTGGGGAAGTTTTCAACTATATCCTCTTCAAGAATTTTTTCATAGCCTTTCTTCCCCTCTTCTTCTTCTGGGACTCCTATAATTCTAATGTTGGTGCGTTTAATATTGTCCCATAGGTCTCTGAGGCTATCCTCAGTTTTTTTAATTCTTTGGGCTTTGTTCTGTTCTTCAGCACTTATTTCCACCATTCTGTCTTCCAGCTCACTTATCCGTTCTTCAGCCTCTGATACTCTACTGTTGAGACCTTCTATAGTATTTTTGAGTTCAGCAATTGAGTTGGTGGTCTCTATTTGCTTATTTTTCATTTCCTGCATGTCTTTTCTCAATGCACTAATTTCCTCTAATATTCTGTTTTCGATATTTTGCATCCTCATTAGTATAGCTTTTCTGAATTCTCTTTCAGATAGCTTGTCTATCTCCTCCTCTGTCATTTGAAGTGGTGTTTCTCTAGCTTGGTCCTTCATTTGTACAGTGTTTCTCTGACGTTTCATTATTAGGTTAAGTTTTGTTTCTTTGTGGGTGTCTGTGTGTATAGAGTTCTTATTCCCACCAGGCTTCTTGGTTGAATTCTCCCTTCCTTTGGGTTTCTGTCCTTCTAGAAGGGTTCAGTGGTTTGTGTCTTGGGTGGTGATAGACCTTGTTTACAGGTGAATAATCTGTAGTGTTGTATGTTCTTTGATAATCAGTGTGGGGTCTTGGAATCCAGGCTTCCGCTTCGAGGATCCTTGGTTTGATGATTGGTCAGGGAGTGTACGCTGTATGTCTGGTTTGCTATGGTGTTCTGTGATACTAGTTCACACACTAGCATCTGAGGAACAAGAGGTGCATCCCTGATGGGTGACAGTCATAAAAGCATGCAGATGTTTTCTAACATAATCATAAGATATACATACATATACAGCAATCCCCACAACTGACCAGTTTTACAGAGATAAAGCGCAGGAAATCTTTCTAGCAACTCATGCAATCACAGATGATACTTGCCCGTTAAGCTTTGAATTAATTAAAATAGTGCCTGAATAATAGATCTAGCACAAGGTCCTGGCTTGGATAATTACAATGAAAGCAATTTTAAATTAGGACATGTGCTCGGGGTGACAAGGAAGAGAGTCTATAAGTAATAAAAAGGAAAAGATTTGTCTTGGAAGTATTTTATAGGATTATGTAGCACAGAATAGTGTGTGTACTGTTTAGTGCATTTGGAAGTGAATAGTGCAGACAGAAAGATAGGAAATAATTTATCTAGAGGATATTGATAGCTAGGAAGATGTTTTACATTTAGAACATAGAGAAAGAAAGCAGTGGGAAAGAGGAAAGAGAAAAGAGGATTAGAGGTTTTCAAGAATTAAAATTAAAGTTAAAAAAATATAATAAAAGTCAAAAGAAGGTTAAAAATTAAAAAGAGCAAAAAAAAATAATTAATGAGACCGAAAAACAAAGAAAAAACACATAGAATAAATCAAACAAATGAAAACTACAAAAAAAAAAAAAAACATAAAAAACCCCCAATAAACAAAGAAACTAATAAACCCCAAACCAATCAATTGAATAAGCAAAATAGTCCACCACAAACAAGCAGAAAAAAATGAAAAAAGAAAAAAAAAAGTTAAATACTGTCCTTGGTTTTTATCTTCATATCTGCCTGTTGGAAACCAATCTGCTCTTGATGGTGGTGTCTTGATGGCGTGATCTTTCCCTTACAGTGGCAGTTGCTGTGGTTTCTGTTTTTGTGTTCAGCAAAATGAGGGCTTTGCTGCCATACTGGGTGCTGGCCGGGACGGTGGGCTGATCCCAGTCAGTCGGGCAGAGGCCGCGGCGCGCGCAGTCCCATGTTGGAGGGGGGCGCCCCGGCTCGACCGCGCGCCCGCCTCTAGTCTCCAATTCCTGCTCTTTCCCCGGCTTCCTCCGCTGCTGCTGCAGCTCTAGGGGAGCGCGGGCTACTCACCACTGCCGGTTATGTGTCTAAGTACCAAAGGCGGACGCGAGCTTTCCCATCCAACTCATGCCCGGTCCCTGGTCAGCAACCCGTGGACGACTTCCTCTCTCCGTTCAGCAAGCCCTCCAGTTGGAGTGGCTGAACTTACCCGCCTCCAGGCTCCTCGCGGCGTCCGCGGCTCCTCGCGGCGTCTGCGGCTCCTCGCGGTGGGCGGGTTCGGGAGGCTCCCTCATTGATATCTTTAAGACTTTCCATCCAAAAGCAGAAGAATACACTTTCTTCTCAAGTGCTCATGGAACATTCTACAGGATAGACCACATTTTGGGACACAAATCAAACCTCAGTCAATAGAGGAAAACAGAAATTATATCAACCATCTTCTCAGAACGCAATGCAATGAGTCTAGAGATAAACTACAGGAAGAAAACTGCTAAAAACAGGAACACATGGAGATTAAACAACACATACCTAAATAACCAACTGATCATTGGGGAAATCAAAGAAGAGATAAAAAAATTCCTGGAACATAATGACAATGAACACATGACCGTGCAAAGCCTATGGGATACTGCAAAAGCAGTTCTAAGAGGGAAATTTATAGCAATATAATTCCACCTCAAGAAACCAGCAAAATATGAAGCAGATGCCCTAACGCTCTGCTTAAAACAGTTGGAGAAAGAAGAGCAAAAACACCCCAAAGCCAGCAGAAGAAGATAAATTATTAAGACTAGAGCAGAAATAAATGAGAAAGAAATGAAAGAAGCAATAGTGAAGATAAATAAAACAAAAAGCTGGTTCTTCGAAAAGGTAAACAAAATTGACAAGTCACTGGCCAGATTTATCAAGAGAAAGAGAGAAAAGAACCAGATCAACAAAATCAAAAAAGAAAAAGGAGAGATTGCAATAGATCATGCAGAAATCCAAAGGATTCTAACAGACTATTATGAGCAACTCTACGGCAACAAACTGGACAACCTGGAAGAAATAGACAGTTTCTTGGAAAAGATTAATCTCCCAAGACTGAGCAAGGAAGAAACAAAACCTTTGAACAACCCAATCACAAGCTCAGAAATCAAATCTGGGATTAAAAATCTAACCAAAAATAAAAGCTCAGGGCCAGATGGCTTCACAGGCGAATTCTACCAGACATTTAAAGAAGAGCTAATGCCTGTCCTTCTAAAACTCTTCCAAAAAATTGCACAGGAAGGAAAGCTTCCAAACACATTCTACAAGGCCACCATCACCCTGATACCAAAACCATGCAATGACAACACAAAAAAGGAAAATTATAGGCCAATTTATCTGATGAACTTAGATACAAAGATCCTCAACAAAATCCTTGCAAACAGAATTCAACGACACATTCAAAAAAATCATACAGCATGATCAAGTCGGTTTCATGCCAGGCATGCAAGGACTATTCAATATCCACAAATCAATCAATGTGATATACCATATCAACATATTAAGAGACAAAAATCACATGATCATCTCAATAGATGCAGAAAAGCCTTCGACAAAGTACAACACACATTTATGTTAAAGAACTCTTCAGAAAATGGACAGAGAAGGAACCTATCTCAACATAGTGAAAGCCATATATGAGAAGCACACAGTGAAGATTATCCTCAACTGTAAAAATACGAAAGTATTCCCTCTAAGATCAGGAACAAGACAGGGGTGCCCACTTTCACCACTGCTATTCAACATAGTCCTGGAAGTTCCAGCAACTAGGAAAATATGAAGCAGATGCCCTAACGCTCTGCTTAAAACAGTTGGAGAAAGAAGAGCAAAAACACCCCAAAGCCAGCAGAAGAAGATAAATTATTAAGACTAGAGCAGAAATAAATGAGAAAGAAATGAAAGAAGCAATAGTGAAGATAAATAAAACAAAAAGCTGGTTCTTCGAAAAGGTAAACAAAATTGACAAGTCACTGGCCAGATTTATCAAGAGAAAGAGAGAAAAGAACCAGATCAACAAAATCAAAAAAGAAAAAGGAGAGATTGCAATAGATCATGCAGAAATCCAAAGGATTCTAACAGACTATTATGAGCAACTCTACGGCAACAAACTGGACAACCTGGAAGAAATAGACAGTTTCTTGGAAAAGATTAATCTCCCAAGACTGAGCAAGGAAGAAACAAAACCTTTGAACAACCCAATCACAAGCTCAGAAATCAAATCTGGGATTAAAAATCTAACCAAAAATAAAAGCTCAGGGCCAGATGGCTTCACAGGCGAATTCTACCAGACATTTAAAGAAGAGCTAATGCCTGTCCTTCTAAAACTCTTCCAAAAAATTGCACAGGAAGGAAAGCTTCCAAACACATTCTACAAGGCCACCATCACCCTGATACCAAAACCATGCAATGACAACACAAAAAAGGAAAATTATAGGCCAATTTATCTGATGAACTTAGATACAAAGATCCTCAACAAAATCCTTGCAAACAGAATTCAACGACACATTCAAAAAAATCATACAGCATGATCAAGTCGGTTTCATGCCAGGCATGCAAGGACTATTCAATATCCACAAATCAATCAATGTGATATACCATATCAACATATTAAGAGACAAAAATCACATGATCATCTCAATAGATGCAGAAAAGCCTTCGACAAAGTACAACACACATTTATGTTAAAGAACTCTTCAGAAAATGGACAGAGAAGGAACCTATCTCAACATAGTGAAAGCCATATATGAGAAGCACACAGTGAAGATTATCCTCAACTGTAAAAATACGAAAGTATTCCCTCTAAGATCAGGAACAAGACAGGGGTGCCCACTTTCACCACTGCTATTCAACATAGTCCTGGAAGTTCCAGCAACAGCAATAAGAGAAGAGAAAGAAATAAAAGAAAAATCCAGATTGGAAAGGAAGAAGTCAAACACTCTCTTTTTGCAGATGACATGATATGATACATAGAAAATCCCAAAGACACTATTACAAAGCTTCTAGAGCTAATCAACGAATTCAGCAAAGTCGCGGAATACAAAGTCAACACACAGAAATCACTGGCATTCCTACACACAAACAATGAAAAATCAGAAAACAAAATCAAAGACGCAATCCCCTTCACCATTTCAACCAAACTAATCAAATACCTAGGAATAAACCTACCCAAAGAAACAAAAGAACTGTACACAGAAAATTACAAGACACTCATGAGAGACATTAGAGAAGACTTAAACAGATGGAGAGATATTCCATGATCCTGGGTCGGAAAAATCAATATTGTGAAAATGACCATACTACCAAATATCATCTACAGATTCAGTGCAATACCTATTCAACTCCCATTGACATTTTTCACAGAACTAGACCAAAGAATAACACAGCTCATATGGAAACACAAAAGACCTCGAATAGCCGATGAATACTGAGAAAGAAAAACGGAGTTGGAGATATCAGCCTTCCTAACTTCAGACTCTACTCCGAAGCAACAGTCATCAAGACAGTATGGTACTGGCACAAAAACAGAACTATAGATCAATGGAACAAGATAGAGAACCCAGAGATAAATTCACACACCTATGGGTACCTTATTTTTGACAAAGGAGGCGAAACTATAAACTGGGACAAAGACAGCCTCTTCAGCAAATGGTGCTAGGAATATTGAACAGCTACATGCAAAAAAAGGAAGTTGGAACATTCCCTAACACCATACAAAGATCAACTCAAAATGGATTAAAGACCTAAATGTAAGACCAGAAACCATCAAACTCTTCAGAAAATGGACAGAGAAGGAACCTATCTCAACATAGTGAAAGCCATATATGAGAAGCACACAGTGAAGATTATCCTCAACTGTAAAAATACGAAAGTATTCCTCTAAGATCAGGAACAAGACAGGGGTGCCCACTTTCACCACTGCTATTCAACATAGTCCTGGAAGTTCCAGCAACAGCAATAAGAGAAGAGAAAGAAATAAAAGAAAAATCCAGATTGGAAAGGAAGAAGTCAAACACTCTCTTTTTGCAGATGACATGATATGATACATAGAAAATCCCAAAGACACTATTACAAAGCTTCTAGAGCTAATCAACGAATTCAGCAAAGTCGCGGAATACAAAGTCAACACACAGAAATCACTGGCATTCCTACACACAAACAATGAAAAATCAGAAAACAAAATCAAAGACGCAATCCCCTTCACCATTTCAACCAAACTAATCAAATACCTAGGAATAAACCTACCCAAAGAAACAAAAGAACTGTACACAGAAAATTACAAGACACTCATGAGAGACATTAGAGAAGACTTAAACAGATGGAGAGATATTCCATGATCCTGGGTCGGAAAAATCAATATTGTGAAAATGACCATACTACCAAATATCATCTACAGATTCAGTGCAATACCTATTCAACTCCCATTGACATTTTTCACAGAACTAGACCAAAGAATAACACAGCTCATATGGAAACACAAAAGACCTCGAATAGCCGATGAATACTGAGAAAGAAAAACGGAGTTGGAGATATCAGCCTTCCTAACTTCAGACTCTACTCCGAAGCAACAGTCATCAAGACAGTATGGTACTGGCACAAAAACAGAACTATAGATCAATGGAACAAGATAGAGAACCCAGAGATAAATTCACACACCTATGGGTACCTTATTTTTGACAAAGGAGGCGAAACTATAAACTGGGACAAAGACAGCCTCTTCAGCAAATGGTGCTAGGAATATTGAACAGCTACATGCAAAAAAAGGAAGTTGGAACATTCCCTAACACCATACAAAGATCAACTCAAAATGGATTAAAGACCTAAATGTAAGACCAGAAACCATCAAACTCTTAGAGGAGAATGTAGGCAAAACCCTCAAGGACATCAATCAAAGCAAGATCTTCTCTGACCCACCTACTACAATAGCGGAACTGAAAAGAAAGATGAACATGTGGGACCTCATGAAACTTAAAAGCTTTTGTACAGCAAAAGAAATCACCAAAAAGTTGAACAGACACCCCCACACAGTGGGAGAAAAATCATAGCAAAGGAAACAACAGACAAAGAATTAATCTCCAAAATCTACAAGCAACACAGACAACTCAGCTCCGGAAAAATGAGCAACCCAATCAAAAATGGGCAAAAGATCTAAAGATACACCTCTCCAAAGAGGACATACAGGTGGCCCAAAAGCACATGAAATGATGCTCAACCTCACTTATTATTAGAGAAATACAAATCAAAACTACAATGAGATATCACCTCACACCCATCAGAATGGCCATCGTCAAAAAATCTGCAGACAATAAATGCTGGAGAGGGTGCGGAGAAAAGGGAACCCTCTTGCATTGCTGGTGGGAATGTCAATTGATACAGCCTCTATGGAAGATAGTACGGAGATTCCTTAAGAAACTATAAATAGAAGCACCCTATGACTCAGCATTCCCACTCTTAGGCTTATATCCAGATGAAATCAAAACTGAAAGAGGCACCTGTACCCCAATGTTCATTGCAGCTCTCTATACAATAGCCAGAACATGGAAGCAACCTAGATGTCCATCGACAAATAAATGGATACAGAAGCCTGGTACATATATACAATGGAATACTACTCAGCTGTTAAAACAAATGCAGAAGACTCAGTCCTAATGAAGTGGCTTGTTCTAGAACCTATCATACAAAGTGAAGTACGTCAAAAAGAGAAAGACAAATACAGCGTAGTAACACATATATATGGAATCTAGTAGGACGGTCTTGATAACACACGCAGTGAACTCATGGAAGAACAGACAGAGCATAGACATAGGGACATTGTGGGGAAGTAATAGGGAGGGGGATGCATGGAGGGAGTAACATGGAAACCTATACTGTCATGTGTGGAAAAGATAGCTTTGTCATTGTGCTAAGGGAATAGGAGTGCTTACAATGGCATGGGGCGATGGTCCGGAGGGGTGGTATGGGGGGAACTCACGGGGTGGGGACCAGGGATATGCATGCATATGATTGACCTGGGAACATACATGTCTGTGAACAACAAAACTCTGTAAAACCTTTAATATAAATAATTTAAAATTACGAAAAAAAAACACACAAATTGCATGAAAGTTAAAAAAAAAGTCTTCATATAGAAACGGGTCTAATATTTGTGTATATATATATATGTATATGTGTATATATATATATATATACACACATTTATATATATAGTTAATACGAATGGAGGACGTCATGGGCAGAGCAGGCTGGTGAAGTACAGTTCATAAGGTCACAGAGAGTTAGACATGACTGAAGTGACTTTGCATACATACGTGCCTCTAATAAAATATATAGATAACTCATATAATTCAACATCAAGCACCAACCTGGTTAGAATAAGGATAAATATGAACTGAATAGACATTTTTCCAAAGAAGACCTTCAGATGACTATCACAGACATGAAAAAATGGTTACTATAATTAATCATCAGGAAATGCAAATCAAAACCACAATGAGGCATCACCTCATACACATCAGAATGGCTGTTATTTAAAAACAAAAGCAAGAGTGGTGAAAAGAGAAACTTTGTGTACTGTGGTTGGAAATGTAGATTGGTGCAAACACTATGAAAAAATATTATGGATATTCCTCAAAAATTTATAATAGAAATAGTGTATAGTACAGTAATTCCAGTTCTGTGTATTTATCCAAAGAAAACAAAAATACTCATTTTAAAAATATGTATGAATATGTATGTTCATCGCAGCATTATTTATACTAGGCAAGATATGAAAGCAACCTAAAGGCACATCAGTAAATACATGGATATAATAATGCATATTATGCAAAGTATAAGCATAATTAAACAGAAGCAGAGCCATACATACAGAGAACAAATAGGCAATCATCATATGGGAGGGGATTGGAGGAAGTGGAAGTGGGAGGGAGCAACAAAACTCTGTAAAACCTTTAATATAAAGAATTTAAAACTACGAAAAAAAAATTGCATGAAAGTTTAAAAAAAAAATGTGGGGAAGGGAGTGGAAGGGGAAGGGGATATTAAGAAACACACACTGTAGTTACAAGGCAGTCTTATAGAGAAAGTACTCGTATTACCAAGGGAGAGGGAGAGGAGGTGGAAATTGGATGAAGGTAGTCAAAAGGTACAAATTTCCATTTTTTAAAGGGAAATACGTGTAAAGGATGCAATTTGCAACATGATTAATATCATTAACACTGATGTATGTTATATATGAAAGTTGTCAGAGCAATTTGAAAGTGTTTCATCAATGGAAAATTAGCTTCTTCTTTCTATTTCTTTAATTTTATTTTATATGAAGTGGTGAATGATCACTAAACTTACTGCAGTGATCATTTCATGATGTTAGTATAATCATTTATATCTGATGGAAATACAGTTAGCATATTAATTATGTCCCAATAATGGAAGAAAAATAAAAGCATAAATGTTTAAGCTTGGCTGAGTGGAATTTAAATTGTGTATATGTCCACTCACCCCTACTAAATATTTCATGTTTCAAATATGTGAATCAATAGAAAATGTAAAGCGATTTGTAATTGATAAGATTTGTTTTATTATTATTGATCTTGTTTTTGTCTAGAGTGAAAATTAGAAAGGAAATATCATTGCAGAAAAGAGCTTTCATAGGAACCCAGGAGAGTATGTAGTGAAGCATCCAAAGGTACTTGAACATGGTGAAATAAGACAAAAGAGAATATTCAACTTCCCACGTAAATATTGCATTTAGTTTTTAAATACATCTTATTAAGTGTTTTAGAGATGTGAATCACCATTCTGCAGTAAATACTACCTCAGTCTTATTTTCCCATCTCTTTAGCTCTCCCAAGTACAGGGATGACAGTATAGCTTAAACAAAGCCTGTTATTTGTATTTCCAAATTTAGCATATTATGCAAAGTATAAGCATAATTAAACAGAAGCAGAGCCATACATACAGAGAACAAATAGGCAATCATCATATGGGAGGGGATTGGAGGAAGTGGAAGTGGGAGGGAGCAACAAAACTCTGTAAAACCTTTAATATAAAGAATTTAAAACTACGAAAAAAAAATTGCATGAAAGTTTAAAAAAAAAATGTGGGGAAGGGAGTGGAAGGGGAAGGGGATATTAAGAAACACACACTGTAGTTACAAGGCAGTCTTATAGAGAAAGTACTCGTATTACCAAGGGAGAGGGAGAGGAGGTGGAAATTGGATGAAGGTAGTCAAAAGGTACAAATTTCCATTTTTAAGGTAAATACGTGTAAAGGATGCAATTTGCAACATGATTAATATCATTAACACTGATGTATGTTATATATGAAAGTTGTCAGAGCAATTTGAAAGTGTTTCATCAATGGAAAATTAGCTTCTTCTTTCTATTTCTTTAATTTTATTTTATATGAAGTGGTGAATGATCACTAAACTTACTGCAGTGATCATTTCATGATGTTAGTATAATCATTTATATCTGATGGAAATACAGTTAGCATATTAATTATGTCCCAATAATGGAAGAAAAATAAAAGCATAAATGTTTAAGCTTGGCTGAGTGGAATTTAAATTGTGTATATGTCCACTCACCCCTACTAAATATTTCATGTTTCAAATATGTGAATCAATAGAAAATGTAAAGCGATTTGTAATTGATAAGATTTGTTTTATTATTATTGATCTTGTTTTTGTCTAGAGTGAAAATTAGAAAGGAAATATCATTGCAGAAAAGAGCTTTCATAGGAACCCAGGAGAGTATGTAGTGAAGCATCCAAAGGTACTTGAACATGGTGAAATAAGACAAAAGAGAATATTCAACTTCCCACGTAAATATTGCATTTAGTTTTTAAATACATCTTATTAAGTGTTTTAGAGATGTGAATCACCATTCTGCAGTAAATACTACCTCAGTCTTATTTTCCCATCTCTTTAGCTCTCCCAAGTACAGGGATGACAGTATAGCTTAAACAAAGCCTGTTATTTGTATTTCCAAATTTAGCATATTAAATTGTAAAGGTGTAGTTATTCTGTTTCTGTAAAACCAAGAAAGTTTTTAGGAAAAATGATTGTTTTCTACAAAGATGATTGTAGAGACAAGATGGTGGAGGAGTAGATGTGCATGCATTGCATCTCTCTTGATGGATGTACCAGGAATACATCTTCAGATGAAGAAGATTAGAAAGGAAAGAGGAAAGTGGTTGGGACAGAGGGGAAACATTTGATGCTGTCAGAGAGTGAAGCAGCTGACCTGTGACTGTCTCAATGGAGTGAGAACCACAAAGATAATCTGGGCCCTGGATCTATGCATCCTGGACAGGGATATAAGCTCACCAAAATACATGACAGCTGGGAACTGAAACAGGGAATAGAGAGAAATTCCAGAGTGAGAACTGTTGTTGACTGCAGGATCTCCCCTGGTAAGCAGTCATGTGACCTTAATGCTCAGTCCTCATTAGGACAGACCTGACAGAGTCTAGAAAAAATAAAAACCTTAATAGCACCATAACTCCTGTGTCCATAGCCTTCTCACTTCCCTGCACACTTGTAGCTGCTGGGGTCCACATGGTCCAACAGCTGTGCCACATCCATGTTTTATCCTCACTGGAGCAGACCCAGGTCCTGCAGGGCAGTTTCAGGAGAACACTCTAGTAGATCACACACAAGCATAAGTGAGCTCCAGAGGCAGTGTAGTTAAGGAAGTGAATTGAAAACCTTTGCACCAGTTGTACAAGCTGCAGATTAAATCCAAATGATCAACAAGGTAGTCTCTATGCCTATGGAATATATAAAAGGACCATGAGTGTTCCTTCCATAGAAAATGCCCTCGCCCTGGCAGGTGTGGACATTGGAGACCAGGAAATGTAGGAGTAGTCCTTCCAATGAATATTCAAGATTAGTTTTCTATAGGGTGAACTGGTTTGATCTCCTTGCACGCCAAGGAACTCTCAAAAATCTTCTCCAACATCACAGTTTAAAAGCATCAATCATTTAGTCCTCAACCTTCTTTAATGGTACAATCCTAACAACCACAAATGACTACTGGAAAAACCATAGCTTTGACTATCCAGCCCTTTGTCAGAAATGTGGTATCTCTGCTTTTTAAAACACTGTTTAAGAAGTAGAGAGTTTCAGGCAGGACAAATCCAGGATAAATCCAAGGAGAAACATCATGATATACATTTTAATCAAACTAATTAATAATAAACACAAAGAAGAAACATTAAAAGCAGCAAAGGAAAGCAAGTAATGTATAAGGGAAATCCCATTTTATTAACAGGTGATCTTTCAACAGAAACTCTGCAGGCCAGATGGAAGTTGTAGTATTTATTTAAAGCAAGGAAACAGGAAAATACACAACCAAGATTATTCTACCCACCAAGGATCTCATTCAAAATTGTTTCAGAAATCAAACACCTTACTGACAAGTTAAATTTAAGAGAATTTAACCATACCAGCTTTACAACACATGTTAAAGGGATGTCAATACAGATGAAACTCCATGTAGTCAAAACTATGGTTTTCCTGCAGCCACGAGGGTTGGACCATAAAAATGACTGAGCATCGAAGAACTGATACTTTCAAGTTGTGGTGTGGGAGAAGACTCTTGAGAATCCATTACAAAGCAAGGAGATCAAATTAGTTAATTTTAAAGGAAATCAACCTGAATATTCATTGCAGTGGCTGATACTGAAGCTGAAGCTCTAACAGATTGGCCACCTGATGCAGACAATTATTTAAGGAAGAAAACCCTGATATGGGGAAATATCTAGGGTAAGAGGCAGTTTGGGTTAAGATCACACACAAGCATAAGTGAGCTCCAGAGGCAGTGTAGTTAAGGAAGTGAATTGAAAACCTTTGCACCAGTTGTACAAGCTGCAGATTAAATCCAAATGATCAACAAGGTAGTCTCTATGCCTATGGAATATATAAAAGGACCATGAGTGTTCCTTCCATAGAAAATGCCCTCGCCCTGGCAGGTGTGGACATTGGAGACCAGGAAATGTAGGAGTAGTCCTTCCAATGAATATTCAAGATTAGTTTTCTATAGGGTGAACTGGTTTGATCTCCTTGCACGCCAAGGAACTCTCAAAAATCTTCTCCAACATCACAGTTTAAAAGCATCAATCATTTAGTCCTCAACCTTCTTTAATGGTACAATCCTAACAACCACAAATGACTACTGGAAAAACCATAGCTTTGACTATCCAGCCCTTTGTCAGAAATGTGGTATCTCTGCTTTTTAAAACACTGTTTAAGAAGTAGAGAGTTTCAGGCAGGACAAATCCAGGATAAATCCAAGGAGAAACATCATGATATACATTTTAATCAAACTAATTAATAATAAACACAAAGAAGAAACATTAAAAGCAGCAAAGGAAAGCAAGTAATGTATAAGGGAAATCCCATTTTATTAACAGGTGATCTTTCAACAGAAACTCTGCAGGCCAGATGGAAGTTGTAGTATTTATTTAAAGCAAGGAAACAGGAAAATACACAACCAAGATTATTCTACCCACCAAGGATCTCATTCAAAATTGTTTCAGAAATCAAACACCTTACTGACAAGTTAAATTTAAGAGAATTTAACCATACCAGCTTTACAACACATGTTAAAGGGATGTCAATACAGATGAAACTCCATGTAGTCAAAACTATGGTTTTTCCTGCAGTCACGAGGGTTGGACCATAAAAATGACTGAGCATCGAAGAACTGATACTTTCAAGTTGTGGTGTGGGAGAAGACTCTTGAGAATCCATTACAAAGCAAGGAGATCAAATTAGTTAATTTTAAAGGAAATCAACCTGAATATTCATTGCAGTGGCTGATACTGAAGCTGAAGCTCTAACAGATTGGCCACCTGATGCAGACAATTATTTAAGGAAGAAAACCCTGATATGGGGAAATATCTAGGGTAAGAGGAGAAGAGGACAATAGAGGATAAGATGGTTAGATGGCATCACTGACTCAATGGACGTGAGTTGAGTAAACTCAAGGAAATAATAAAGGACAGGGAGGTCTAGTTTGCTGCAATTCATGGCATTGCCAAGAGTCGGACATGATGTAATGACTGAATAACAACAAATAGGCAGAGAACAGGAGAGAAGGAGAGGACCTATAGGCACAAACCAAAAACAACAAAGAAAACGCAGTTAGGAATATATACATCAAAAATTACTTTAAATATAAATGGATTAAATGTTCCAACCAAAGAATGCAAACTGGCTGAATGGATGCAAAAATAAGCAATACATACACGGTGTTTACAAGACATACAACTCATACCTAGATACTTATACAGGCTAATATCACTGATGAACATAGAGGTAAATAATTTTCAGCAAAATTCTGTCAAACCACACCCAAGCACACATTGAAAGGATCATACACCATGATCAAGCTAGGTTTATCTAAATTATTTGAGGATTCTTCAATATGTAGTAATCAGTGTTTTTATACCATATAAATAAGTTAAAAGTTAAAAATCATGTGATAAGCTCAATAGATGCAGAAAAATATTTTGACAGAATTCAACAGCAATTTATGAAAAAAATATGGGCATAAAGGGATTCCATGCAATCCCTATCAAATTACAAATGGTATTTTTTTTTTTTACACAAAACTAGAATAAAATAGAATAAAATAAATTTCATAATCTGCATGGCTGCACAGAATGCCCTAAGTAGAAAAAGCAATAATAAGAAAAATGGAGCTGGAGAAATCAACCTTCCTGACATCAGAGGTATTACAAAACTGCAATCATCAAGACAGTATGCAAATGGTAAAAAATACAAACAAGCAAAAACAGAAATATAGACCAATGGACAAGGACAGAAATCTCAGCAATAAACCCATACACCTGTGGGCATCTTGGCTTAGTCAAAGGAGAGAAGAATATACAATGGAGAAAAGATAGTCTCTTCAATAAGTACTGCTGCTAAAACTGGACAGCTACATGTAAAAGAATGAAATTAAAAACACTTTCTAAGAGTATACAAGAAGATAACTCAAAATGTTTTAAAGACCTAAGTGTAAGATCAGAAACTATAACACTCATAGGACGAATACACTTTGTCATTAATCGCAGAAAAATACTCTATGACCACCTCCTATATTAATGGAAATAAAAATAAACAAATGAGATCTAATTAAACTTAAATGCTTTTGAGCAGCAAGGGAAACAATAAACCAAAAGAAAAGACAAAACTCTGAATGGGAGAAAACAGTTGCAAATGAAGCAACTGACAAAGGATTAAATTCTAAAACATATATGCAGTTTATGCAGCTCAGTATTAGAAAAACAAACAACTTAATTAAAACATGGACAAATGATTTAAACAGAAAGTTCTCCAAAGAAGAAAGACAAACGGATAATAGACATATGAAAAAATTCTCAACACAACTTATTATTAGACAAATGAAAATCAAAAGTACAATGTGGCATCACCTCACACTTTTCAGAATGGCCATCTAAAAATCTAGAGTATGGGCTTGGGATGATGTGATAAAAATGGAACACTCCTGCATTGCTGGTAGGAATGTAAACTTATACACCTACTATGAAGAACCTCATGAATATTCCTTAAAGAAGTAGAAATGAAACAGTCATATACCCCAGTAATCTCACTACTGAGTGTATACCATGAGAGAATCATAACCCATTAAAAAAATAATTATAACACACATACCACAATGTTCATACAATAACCAGGATATGCAAGCAGCCTAGATGTCTATCAAGAGATGAATGAATAAAGGAGTTGTACCTATATATAAAATAGAATATTGCCCAGCCATAACTATTATTATATCTGTAACAGGTTTTTCACAAAAACTTTAATTTGGCTTTTCTCTTTGTTAAGAAGATACACTTTCTTCATATGTTCAAGTGCTTTTGATAATATACAGGTTTCTTTGCCCTTTAACTAATCTGTTCTATATTTGCTTTTGAAATCCTATATTGTCACTTCAGCTATGTAAATAGCTATTGCTTCCCAGAAAGGAAAATAATGGCTTTGGTGGTGCTAACTCAATCCTGAAGCTCAAGGATGTCCAGTTGTTTAGGGGTAATCGCTGCTATTGCTTCGCTAATGCCTACAGTGCTTCAGTTTACTAATGGGTAGAAACTTACTATATTGGCTTCCCATGATGTAAGTGGAATCTTAAATTCTAAAGTTAATATTTGGATGTCAGATAGTCGACTTCTCAAATGTCATTGCTGCTAAAAGACTATCTTTCAAATGTCTGTATGAGAGGCCATTTTATACACAGATATTGTCATAGATTCTGAAACCTTAACATTAGCTAACTGTGTAACTCAGGTTTCAGCCTTTTAACAGACACTGGGAGAACCCAAATGAAGCAACTAAATTTCTAAAACATAGCACAGCTAAATTAGAAAACAAACAACTTAATTAAAACATGGACAAATGATTTAAACAGAAAGTTCTCCAAAGAAGAAAGACAACCGGATACTAGACATATGAAATAATTCTCAACACAACTTATTATTAGACAAATGAAAATCAAAAGTACAATGTGGCATCACCTCACACTTTTCAGAATGGCCATCTAAAAATCTAGAGTATGGGCTTGGGATGATGTGATAAAAATGGAACACTCCTGCATTGCTGGTAGGAATGTAAACTTATACACCTACTATGAAGAACCTCATGAATATTCCTTAAAGAAGTAGAAATGAAACAGTCATATACCCCAGTAATCTCACTACTGAGTGTATACCATGAGAGAATCATAACCCATTAAAAAAATAATTATAACACACATACCACAATGTTCATACAATAACCAGGATATGCAAGCAGCCTAGATGTCTATCAAGAGATGAATGAATAAAGGAGTTGTACCTATATATAAAATAGAATATTGCCCAGCCATAACTATTATTATATCTGTAACAGGTTTTTCACAAAAACTTTAATTTGGCTTTTCTCTTTGTTAAGAAGATACACTTTCTTCATATGTTCAAGTGCTTTTGATAATATACAGGTTTCTTTGCCCTTTAACTAATCTGTTCTATATTTGCTTTTGAAATCCTATATTGTCACTTCAGCTATGTAAATAGCTATTGCTTCCCAGAAAGGAAAATAATGGCTTTGGTGGTGCTAACTCAATCCTGAAGCTCAAGGATGTCCAGTTGTTTAGGGGTAATCGCTGCTATTGCTTCGCTAATGCCTACAGTGCTTCAGTTTACTAATGGGTAGAAACTTACTATATTGGCTTCCCATGATGTAAGTGGAATCTTAAATTCTAAAGTTAATATTTGGATGTCAGATAGTCGACTTCTCAAATGTCATTGCTGCTAAAAAGACTATCTTTCAAATGTCTGTATGAGAGGCCATTTTTATACACAGATATTGTCATAGATTCTGAAACCTTAACATTAGCTAACTGTGTAACTCAGGTTTCAGCCTTTTAACAGACACTGGGAGAACCCAGCCTGATACAGAAAAAATGCTGTTTAAGCCGAGACTAATTATCAGTTGCTGGACCTATGGAACACTCCCTTCCTTGTCAGAGGCTTTCCATAGTGGATTCTCCACTTCAAAAAAAAGAAAAAAAGAAAAAAAAGAGCCTTTCTTATTGTTTTGTTTTTTCTGGTTGCTCCTTGCATCTGTAATTGCATGTGGGATTTGTTTCTAACTGCCTAAATGCTTTTAAGTTACAAATGATTGTTCATGCTCCCACGAACTCCTCCAACTATTACTTGGGACCCTTGTTCAGAGACCCTAAATAAAAAGTTCAGGAGAATATGTTGTCTCAACATTTTAGGAACCACACACTTACTCAGTTCAGAAGTTACAGAAGAGATATCTTGCCCATCTTTCCTGGCAATATAATTTTCCTAAAAGAAAAAAGGGAGAATGAAAGGGGTGAATAGGCAGACTTGGTAATGAGGGCAGAGGTTTCCAAGGAGGAGACGGGGTGGCGACGGGGAGGGGGGAGGGGTGCGGGTTGAGAAATATTTTCTAACCTAAAATGTTTGCCATGAGAAAGATCTACTCTGAAACTAACTTTATTGTATTCTGGAGACAAACTATTTTGCCTTGAATGTCTCATATAGGCCTTAAGCCTTGAGACCACTAACTAATGTTATGTTAATGTTTTAATGTCTTACGACATTAAAATATTCTTTTGATCTATACTTAATAACCAACTGGAAAAGTACAAAATGCCTTGCCTAAACTAGCTTCTGGGGGTACTCTTCTATACTCCTGCCAATGAATCTGAGAGACCGGGTGATGAAGTAAGGAAAACGACTTTATATGGAAAGTAGCTGATAGAGAAGATGGCAGGCTAGTGCCTCGAAATAAACCATTTTGTCAGGGTCTGGATGCCACATTCTTTTATAGATCAGAGGGCAAGAAGTAATGAGGAACTAATGTCAAAAGGCAGCATAAAGAGGGAGAGGCAGTGGGAAAGTAAAGTGAAAGGGTTTATAATCTTGTAAAACATCTCCAAGGGAATGGTAAGACTTTGAATGGGATTTGTTAATCTTTTCTATTCACAGGTGGGCAGGGACAGAATATCTATCCCCTGCACAAAGGCTCTTTAGTTTACAGTCAAGCAGAGGGGCAGCATTCTTTGATAAATCCTTAAGTATGATAATAATAATGAAAACAACAAGAGGCAAGTCAAGTAACCATTTTGTAGCATGGAGCCAGAATTTTTTTTTTTTTCCAGCAGACATATTGCAGTCAAGTTGAATAGATAATTCTCATTTTTCTAACTTATTTTCTATTTCAGTATTTATGGCTGATCATCTTTACATTGAAGTTAATAGGTACCATAACACAGAGAAATAGATTTACTATCTGAAACACTGTATTAAATTTTTTCACAACTCAAAGCAATTCAAAATCTAACCAAACAGTTCTAGCCATTTTGTAAAGTATTTAAGTAAAGTGCTATCTCTATAGAAATTTCCTTGCAGCCTGGAAATGCTGACCAGAATTGTCTTTGAGAATGGTAGTTCTGTATATTCTGTGTAACAATCACAACTGCCTTAAAGAGGTTGTGCTAATGTGAAAGCTCAGAAAAGTATCAGAGATGCACCCCTCGTGTTTTCCTTTAACATCATTTCTTTTCTGTTGGCATTCATAATGACAGCTTTGGAAAATGTTCACTCATAATTCTTGTCAAGGGATAGTTACACATTCTTAGTAATTTAGCACACATTAAGCTTAATTGAACATTTTTGTGTTCACAGTATTTTAACATATACTGAATTGTAACAAAGGTCTATAGTCTTTAAGATGTCCCGAGAGCATTTGTATATCTCTGGGTTGACAATTTATGTACATGTGTTCCTCTCTTTTACAATCCCTACTGTGATCACCAACTGACATTGGTGTAGGAGACAAACATATAAGAATGACAGGAACAATGAAAGGGTACCATCTGTCTCACAGAATTTTTTGAGGGATGCCTGAGATTTAGGGAAAATAAGAAAAATTGGAAGATAGCTCAGAGGGCAAGAAGTAATGAGGAACTAATGTCAAAAGGCAGCATAAAGAGGGAGAGGCAGTGGGAAAGTAAAGTGAAAGGGTTTATAATCTTGTAAAACATCTCCAAGGGAATGGTAAGACTTTGAATGGGATTTGTTAATCTTTTCTATTCACAGGTGGGCAGGGACAGAATATCTATCCCCTGCACAAAGGCTCTTTAGTTTACAGTCAAGCAGAGGGGCAGCATTCTTTGATAAATCCTTAAGTATGATAATAATAATGAAAACAACAAGAGGCAAGTCAAGTAACCATTTTGTAGCATGGAGCCAGAATTTTTTTTTTTTTCCAGCAGACATATTGCAGTCAAGTTGAATAGATAATTCTCATTTTTCTAACTTATTTTCTATTTCAGTATTTATGGCTGATCATCTTTACATTGAAGTTAATAGGTACCATAACACAGAGAAATAGATTTACTATCTGAAACACTGTATTAAATTTTTTCACAACTCAAAGCAATTCAAAATCTAACCAAACAGTTCTAGCCATTTTGTAAAGTATTTAAGTAAAGTGCTATCTCTATAGAAATTTCCTTGCAGCCTGGAAATGCTGACCAGAATTGTCTTTGAGAATGGTAGTTCTGTATATTCTGTGTAACAATCACAACTGCCTTAAAGAGGTTGTGCTAATGTGAAAGCTCAGAAAAGTATCAGAGATGCACCCCTCGTGTTTTCCTTTAACATCATTTCTTTTCTGTTGGCATTCATAATGACAGCTTTGGAAAATGTTCACTCATAATTCTTGTCAAGGGATAGTTACACATTCTTAGTAATTTAGCACACATTAAGCTTAATTGAACATTTTTGTGTTCACAGTATTTTAACATATACTGAATTGTAACAAAGGTCTATAGTCTTTAAGATGTCCCGAGAGCATTTGTATATCTCTGGGTTGACAATTTATGTACATGTGTTCCTCTCTTTTACAATCCCTACTGTGATCACCAACTGACATTGGTGTAGGAGACAAACATATAAGAATGACAGGAACAATGAAAGGGTACCATCTGTCTCACAGAATTTTTTGAGGGATGCCTGAGATTTAGGGAAAATAAGAAAAATTGGAAGATATGGCCCCTACTGGACCAACTCAAAACTGTATACTACTATTTCCAAGATATTTTAGGAAATAAATGGAGACTTCTGAAGTCCAGATTAAATTTTAATTTGCAAACATGAAATCTAAAAAAAATACTTTCTCATTTAAAAATCAAGAAAGTAGAAATTTAAAATATATAGGATATTTTTTAAAAGCCCTAATATGAGATATTTTAAATTTGTTATTTTAATTGAGGGATAATAGCTTTACAGAGTTTTGTTGTTTACTGACAACAGTAAACAGTATGAAACAGTATGAATCAGACATAGGTATACATGTGTCCCCACCCTCTTGAATGTCCCTTCCCATCTCATCCCTCCAGGTGTTTACAGAGGCACTCTTTGAGTTCCCTGAGTCTTGTTGCAAATTCTTATTGGCTATCAATGTTACATAAGATAGTATAATTTTAAATATTACTTTTTTCTTATTTCTCATGCACCCTTTCCTCTCTCCAATGTTCATAAGTCTGTTCTCTATGTCTGTTTCTCCACTGATACCCTGCCAATAAATTCATCATTACCGTATATGTAGATGCCATATATATGTGTTAGTATACAATATTTCTCTTTTTCTTTCTTTTTGTATTTAAATCATTTATTTATTTGTTTCTTTATTTATTTTTGGCTATTCTGGGTTTTCACTGCTGTCAAAGCCTCTTCTCTATTCTCAGGGAGTATGGGCTACTCTCTAGTTGAGGTGAGCAGTCTTCTTATTGTGGTGACTTTTCTTTTTGTGGACCTCAGACTCTAGGGCTCATGGGCTTCAGTAGTTCTGGAACATGGGCTCAATAATTGTGGTCCTGAGACTCTAGAGTAAATCAATGGTTGTGGCTCACTGGCTTAGTTGCTCAGCCTGTGGGATCTTTCTGGAGGTCTATAGTCTTTAAGATGTCCCGAGAGCATTTGTATATCTCTGGGTTGACAATTTATGTACATGTGTTCCTCTCTTTTACAATCCCTACTGTGATCACCAACTGACATTGGTGTAGGAGACAAACATATAAGAATGACAGGAACAATGAAAGGGTACCATCTGTCTCACAGAATTTTTTGAGGGATGCCTGAGATTTAGGGAAAATAAGAAAAATTGGAAGATATGGCCCCTACTGGACCAACTCAAAACTGTATACTACTATTTCCAAGATATTTTAGGAAATAAATGGAGACTTCTGAAGTCCAGATTAAATTTTAATTTGCAAACATGAAATCTAAAAAAAATACTTTCTCATTTAAAAATCAAGAAAGTAGAAATTTAAAATATATAGGATATTTTTTAAAAGCCCTAATATGAGATATTTTAAATTTGTTATTTTAATTGAGGGATAATAGCTTTACAGAGTTTTGTTGTTTACTGACAACAGTAAACAGTATGAAACAGTATGAATCAGACATAGGTATACATGTGTCCCCACCCTCTTGAATGTCCCTTCCCATCTCATCCCTCCAGGTGTTTACAGAGGCACTCTTTGAGTTCCCTGAGTCTTGTTGCAAATTCTTATTGGCTATCAATGTTACATAAGATAGTATAATTTTAAATATTACTTTTTTCTTATTTCTCATGCACCCTTTCCTCTCTCCAATGTTCATAAGTCTGTTCTCTATGTCTGTTTCTCCACTGATACCCTGCCAATAAATTCATCATTACCGTATATGTAGATGCCATATATATGTGTTAGTATACAATATTTCTCTTTTTCTTTCTTTTTGTATTTAAATCATTTATTTATTTGTTTCTTTATTTATTTTTGGCTATTCTGGGTTTTCACTGCTGTCAAAGCCTCTTCTCTATTCTCAGGGAGTATGGGCTACTCTCTAGTTGAGGTGAGCAGTCTTCTTATTGTGGTGACTTTTCTTTTTGTGGACCTCAGACTCTAGGGCTCATGGGCTTCAGTAGTTCTGGAACATGGGCTCAATAATTGTGGTCCTGAGACTCTAGAGTACAAGCTCAATGGTTGTGGCTCACTGGCTTAGTTGCTCCGCAGCCTGTGGGATCTTTCTGGATCAGGGATCAAACTTATGTCTCCTGTATGGGTAAACAAACTCTTCACCCCTGAGCTACCAGGGAATAATTAACTTTCTCTTTCTGACATACTCCACTCTGTATAATAGGTTCTATGTTCATCCACCCCTAGGACTGACTGAAATGCATTCTTTTTAATGGCTGAGTAATATTCCATGGTATATATGTACCCCTGCTTCTTTATCCATTCATCAGTTGATGGACACCTAGCTTGCTTGCATGGTATAATTCTAGCTAAGATTAATATCACTGCAATGAACAGTGGGGTATATGTGTATTCTTCAATACAGGTTTCCTCAGGGTATATGACTAGTAGTGAGATTGATGGATTGTATGACAGTTTTATTCCTAGATTTTTAGAAATCCCCATGCTGTCTTCCATAGTGGCTGTATAGATTTACATTCCCACAAAAAGTGCAAGAGGGTTCTCTTTTCTCTGCATCTTATCCATCATTTAATGTTTGCAGACTTTTTGCTGATGACCATTCTGACTGATGTGAGTTCATATCCCATTGTAGTATTAATTTGCGTTTATCTAATAATGAGTGATGTTGAACATCATTTTGTGTGTTTGTTGGCCATCTGTATATCTTCTTCAGATAGATGTCTGTTTAGATTTTTCTTCCACCTTTTGATTGGATTGTTTATTTTATCTTTTGTTATTGACTTGTATGAGTTGTTTGTGCAATGTGGAAATTAATCTTTTGTCAGTTGTTTCATTCACTAATATTTTCTCCCATATGAAAGATTTTCTTTTAACCTTGCCTTTAGTTTCTTTTGCTGTACACGTTTTTGAGTGTAATTAGGTCCCACTTGTTTGTTCTTGTTTTTATTTCATTATTCGAGCAGGCAGGTCACTGAAGATCTTGCATTCCTTTAGGTCATCAAGTGTTCTGCGTAACTTTTCCTCTAAGAGTTTTATGGTTTCTAGTGTTATAGTTAGGTCTTTAATCCATTTTGAGTTTATCTCTGTGCATGGCATTAGGAAGTCTTCCAACTTCATTCTTTTACATATAGCTGTCCAGTTTTTCCATCACCACATACTGAGGAGGCTATTTTTGTCCCATTATATTTTCTTACCTCTTTGCCAAAAATAAAGTATCCACAAGTGCATGGGGTTATCACTGGGCTCTATATCTTGTTCTATTTGTCTATATTTCTGTTTTTGTGCCAGTACCATACTGTCTTGATGACTATTGCTTTGTAGTATAATTTGAAGTCAGGAAGGTTGATTTATCCAGCTTTGCTCTTCTTTCTCAAGAGTCCTTTGGGTATTTGGGGTATTTTGTGTTTCCATATGAATCGTAATAATTTTTGTCATAGTTCTGTGAAAAATGCCAATGGTAATTTGACAGGGATCGCATTGAATCTGTAAATTTCACTTCATAGTGCAGTCATTTGCATGATATTGGTTCTTCCAATCCATGAACATAGAATATCTCTTCATCTATTTATGCAGTCTGTGATTTTTCCCATAAGTGTCTTATAATTTTCAGCATACAGTTCTTTGGTCGCCTTAGGTAGGCTTATTCCTAGATATTTTATTCTTTTGTTGTAATGGTGAATTCTCTTTCTGATTATTAATTGTTAATATATAGAATGCAAGTGATTTGTGTGTATTGATTTTGTATCTTGTGACTTTGTTAAATTCACTGAATTGCTCTAGTAATTTTTTAATAGTATATTTAGAGTTTTCTATGTATAGTATATTATCCATAAGCAGTGAGCATTTTACTTATTCTTTTCCAATCTAGATTATGTTTATTTCCTTTATTAATGTAGCTAGGACTTTCAAGACCCTGTTGAGCAATAGTGGTTACAGTGTAATAGTGGTTGCATCTGTCTCATTCCTGATCTTAAATGGAATATTTTCAGACATTCTCCATTGAGAATGTTTGCTGTGGACTTATGATACATGACTTTCACTGTGTTGAGATACGTTCCTTCTGTGCCCATTTTTTTGAAAAGTTTTTATCCTAAATGGGTGCAGGATTTTGACAAATCCTTTTGCTGTGTCTATTGAGATGATCATATGATATGTATCTTTCAACTTGTTGATAGAGTATATCGCATTGATTTATTTGAACATATTGAAGAATAACTGCATGCTTGGAACAAACCTTGTTTTTTCGTGGTGGATGAGCCTTTTAATGTGTTGGTGAATGTTATTTGCTAAAATTTTGTTGAGGTTTCTTGTATCTTTGTCCCTCAGTGATATTGTCCTTTGCTTTTCTGTAGGGCTTTTGATTTCTCCATCAAATTTTTTCTCTACCTGGGCTTTTGCCCCCAAAAATAAAGTATCCACAAGTGCATGGGGTTATCACTGGGCTCTATATCTTGTTCTATTTGCCTATATTTCTGTTTTTGTGCCAGTACCATACTGTCTTGATGACTATTGCTTTGTAGTATAATTTGAAGTCAGGAAGGTTGATTTATCCAGCTTTGCTCTTCTTTCTCAAGAGTCCTTTGGGTATTTGGGGTATTTTGTGTTTCCATATGAATCGTAATAATTTTGTCATAGTTCTGTGAAAAATGCCAATGGTAATTTGACAGGGATCGCATTGAATCTGTAAATTTCACTTCATAGTGCAGTCATTTGCATGATATTGGTTCTTCCAATCCATGAACATAGAATATCTCTTCATCTATTTATGCAGTCTGTGATTTTTCCCATAAGTGTCTTATAATTTTCAGCATACAGTTCTTTGGTCGCCTTAGGTAGGCTTATTCCTAGATATTTTATTCTTTTGTTGTAATGGTGAATTCTCTTTCTGATTATTAATTGTTAATATATAGAATGCAAGTGATTTGTGTGTATTGATTTTGTATCTTGTGACTTTGTTAAATTCACTGAATTGCTCTAGTAATTTTTTAATAGTATATTTAGAGTTTTCTATGTATAGTATATTATCCATTAGCAGTGAGCATTTTACTTATTCTTTTCCAATCTAGATTATGTTTATTTCCTTTATTAATGTAGCTAGGACTTTCAAGACCCTGTTGAGCAATAGTGGTTACAGTGTAATAGTGGTTGCATCTGTCTCATTCCTGATCTTAAATGGAATATTTTCAGACATTCTCCATTGAGAATGTTTGCTGTGGACTTATGATACATGACTTTCACTGTGTTGAGATACGTTCCTTCTGTGCCCATTTTTTTGAAAAGTTTTTATCCTAAATGGGTGCAGGATTTTGACAAATCCTTTTGCTGTGTCTATTGAGATGATCATATGATATGTATCTTTCAACTTGTTGATAGAGTATATCGCATTGATTTATTTGAACATATTGAAGAATAACTGCATGCTTGGAACAAACCTTGTTTTTTCGTGGTGGATGAGCCTTTTAATGTGTTGGTGAATGTTATTTGCTAAAATTTTGTTGAGGTTTCTTGTATCTTTGTCCCTCAGTGATATTGTCCTTTTGCTTTTCTGTAGGGCTTTTGATTTCTCCATCAAACTCGAATGAAATCCTTGCTGTATATAGTTATCTTGGCTGTAGATTTTTCCCTTTCAGTACTTTAAATATGTCCTGCCATTCCCTTCTAGCTGCAGAGTTTGTGCCAAAAGGTCAGTTTTTAAACATATGGGGGTCTCTCTTGTCTGCTTCTTTTTGCCTTTCCTATGCTATTCTTAACATTTTTTCTTTGTGTTTATTAATCTTTGTTTGATTAGTATGTGTCTTGGTGTGTTTCTCTTAGGGTTTATCCTGCATGAGATTCTTTACATTTCTTGGGCTTGACTGACTATTTCCTTTCTCATGTTGGGGAAATTTTGAACTATAATCTGTTCAAGATTTTTTTCATGCAATCTTTTTCTTCTGGAATTCCTATAATTTGAATGTTGGTCTATTTTATATTATCTCAGAGGCCTCTAAGACTATTGTCAGTTCTTTTCATTGTTTGTACTTTATTCTGTTCTTTGACAGTTATTTCCACCATTCTATTTTCCACAGCATGTATCCAATATTCTGCCTCCATTACTTCACTATTGATTCATTCTAGAGAATTTTTAGGTTCAGTAAATATGTTTTTTATCTCTGTTTATTGTTAATTTCTTCTAGGTCTTTGTTGAGTGTGTCACTGTTTTCAAAGTCTTATCTCCGTGAAAGTGCTGGAATAATATTATTTTTCTGGAAAATTAATTTAAATATTTGGAAAGTATAGTCCTTATTATGTGTTATTATAGTACACTAAAATAAGTAGGGCTTCTAAACTGTCTTATGAATCTAGTATAATTAGAATGTTAAAACTTAAATATAGCCACATAAGAAGATCTATAGATTATTTTACCAAGGGATATATATTTGTGTCTTTCTGAAATAAAACGCTTAACACAAGGTCAAAAAAAAAAATATATATATATATATAAAATTTGACATTAATTCTTTCATATTTTTCATCTCAAAATGTGTTTATTTAATTTTGCGTAATGGGAATAGCTTTACTAAATACAAGACTAGTACACTTCTGTCATTTATCATCACTTATAAAATAATTTCTCAAGGATGTCTGAACACTACCATAGGCTAAAATAAATTTTATATGTGAACTATTACCAAAAATATAGACAAATAACACCTCTAATGATATGATTATATATTCAAAATGCCAAGAACTGCATACAAATTAGAAAAAAAGTAATGGTGATAATCTGTATTGCCAAATTCCAATAAAACTAAATAGTTTTCTCTGTGCTATCAATGAAATAAAAACAGACATCAAAGTTGAAATATATATCAGAAAATAGTAAAAATGATGCTAAAGATCAATTTGCTAAGCTTATATATGAAGGAAACTTTTGTGTGTGGAGGAGCACTTGATTGGTTTTTCATTTATTTATTTCATCCATCCTTTTTTTCTGACCTGTGTGGGTCTCCCACTGAAGTGGTCTCTCCCAATGCAGAGCAACGGGTCTGGGCACATGCGTTCCAGAGCACTGGCTCATAATTGGACACACAGGTCCAGCCGCTCCATGGCACGTGGGATCTACCCAGACCAGGGATTGAACTAGTGTCCTTTGCACTGCAAGGTGTACTCTCTACCCACTGGACTGCCAGGGAAGCCCAAAAACTAAAATTCTTAAGAAGCACAAATTTCAAAAAATATTTTCTGAAAGTAAGATGAAAATAGAAACAGAATTTTTCTATATAAGAACTTACAAATTTAACGTTGTTTGTAAAAACCTTTGAAACTTGTATTTTACCTTTACAAAACTTGTTTTAATATATAAAATATATGTATGAATAACTTCTTATATATTGCTTTCATCAAACATGTTCATCAAAAATACCACAAATAAAATTAAATTTTAAATATAAAAACACTTTTATAAAATTAAAATGGGGATGACATTAACATTATTTATGTATAAAGAACTGTTATTATATATCAATATAAAACAGGTAAAGAACATTCCATCCAAAATATATGTGTGTATATATGCGTTTAGTTACTTAGCCATGTTCAACTCTTTGTAAACTGATAGACTGCAGCCTTCCAAGTTTCTCTTTATTTGTATTTGTTAAATCCACTGATGGGTCAAAGGTATATAATACTCTCATATGGGATAGTACAGCGTTTCCAGTTTTGCTCATTAAATGCCAAATGATCTTAACACTACCATAGGCTAAAATAAATTTTATATGTGAACTATTACCAAAAATATAGACAAATAACACCTCTAATGATATGATTATATATTCAAAATGCCAAGAACTGCATACAAATTAGAAAAAAAGTAATGGTGATAATCTGTATTGCCAAATTCCAATAAAACTAAATAGTTTTCTCTGTGCTATCAATGAAATAAAAACAGACATCAAAGTTGAAATATATATCAGAAAATAGTAAAAATGATGCTAAAGATCAATTTGCTAAGCTTATATATAAAGGAAACTTTTGTGTGTGGGAGGAGCCCTTTTATTGGTTTTTCATTTATTTATTTCATCCATCCTTTTTTTCTGACCTGTGTGGGTCTCCCACTGAAGTGGTCTCTCCCAATGCAGAGCAACGGGTCTGGGCACATGCGTTCCAGAGCACTGGCTCATAATTGGACACACAGGTCCAGCCGCTCCATGGCACGTGGGATCTACCCAGACCAGGGATTGAACTAGTGTCCTTTGCACTGCAAGGTGTACTCTCTACCCACTGGACTGCCAGGGAAGCCCAAAAACTAAAATTCTTAAGAAGCACAAATTTCAAAAAATATTTTCTGAAAGTAAGATGAAAATAGAAACAGAATTTTTCTATATAAGAACTTACAAATTTAACGTTGTTTGTAAAAACCTTTGAAACTTGTATTTTACCTTTACAAAACTTGTTTTAATATATAAAATATATGTATGAATAACTTCTTATATATTGCTTTCATCAAACATGTTCATCAAAAATACCACAAATAAAATTAAATTTTAAATATAAAAACACTTTTATAAAATTAAAATGGGGATGACATTAACATTATTTATGTATAAAGAACTGTTATTATATATCAATATAAAACAGGTAAAGAACATTCCATCCAAAATATATGTGTGTATATATGCGTGCTTAGTTACTTAGCCATGTTCAACTCTTTGTAAACTGATAGACTGCAGCCTTCCAAGTTTCTCTTTATTTGTATTTGTTAAATCCACTGATGGGTCAAAGGTATATAATACTCTCATATGGGATAGTACAGCGTTTCCAGTTTTGCTCATTAAATGCCAAATGATCTTAATAGTAGTGAAGGTGAAGAAATGATAAGATAAACTTCTGAGTGTTAGTCGACCTTCAAAAAGCAAAGATAATGGCCTCTGGTCCCATTACTTCATGGAAAATAGATGGGGAAACAATGGAAAAAGTGACTAACTTTATTTTCTTGAGCTCTAAAATCACCGTGGACAGTAACTGTAGCCATGAAATTAAAAGATGCATGCTCCTTAGAAGAAAAGCTATGACAAATCTAGATAGCATATGAAAAAGCAGAGACATTACTTTGCCTTCCAAGTTCTGTATGGTCAAAACTATGATTTTTCCAATAGCCATGTATGGATGTGAGAGCTGGATCATAAAATGGCTGGTTGCCTGACAACTGATGCCTTAGAAATGCGGTGTTGAAGAAGACTCTTCAGATTTCCTTGGACAGTAAGGAGATAAATCAGTCAGTTTTATACAAAATCAACCCTTAATATTATTGGAAGGGCTGAGGTTGAAGTTGAAGCTCTAATAATTTTTCCATCCAATGCAAAATGCTGACTCATTGGAAAAGTCCCTGAGGGTAGGAAATTTTGAAGGCAGGAGGAGAAGGGATGACAGAGGATGAGATTTTTGGATGGCATCACTAACTGGACATGAGTTTGAGCAAACTCTGGGAGATGGTGAAGGACAGGGAAGGCTGGTGTGCTGCAGTTCATGAGGCCATAAAAAATTGGACATGACTAAGCAACTGAACAACAACAGTAAGGTGAGGAAATGACAAGATAAGCTTTTGAGGTCTTTTTTAAAAGTACATATAAATATATATTAATTGGAGGAAAATTTAAGATATAATGAATTAACCTGAAAATAGATTTTATCAAGGTATTGACTAAAGGTCATTATCACAGAAAATTTTGTTTGTAAAAGAACTGATATACAAAAACAGGTAAAGAACATTCCATCCAAAATATATGTGTGTATATATGCGTTAGTTACTTAGCCATGTTCAACTCTTTGTAAACTGATAGACTGCAGCCTTCCAAGTTTCTCTTTATTTGTATTTGTTAAATCCACTGATGGGTCAAAGGTATATAATACTCTCATATGGGATAGTACAGCGTTTCCAGTTTTGCTCATTAAATGCCAAATGATCTTAATAGTAGTGAAGGTGAAGAAATGATAAGATAAACTTCTGAGTGTTAGTCGACCTTCAAAAAGCAAAGATAATGGCCTCTGGTCCCATTACTTCATGGAAAATAGATGGGGAAACAATGGAAAAAGTGACTAACTTTATTTTCTTGAGCTCTAAAATCACCGTGGACAGTAACTGTAGCCATGAAATTAAAAGATGCATGCTCCTTAGAAGAAAAGCTATGACAAATCTAGATAGCATATGAAAAAGCAGAGACATTACTTTGCCTTCCAAGTTCTGTATGGTCAAAACTATGATTTTTCCAATAGCCATGTATGGATGTGAGAGCTGGATCATAAAAATGGCTGGTTGCCTGACAACTGATGCCTTAGAAATGCGGTGTTGAAGAAGACTCTTCAGATTTCCTTGGACAGTAAGGAGATAAATCAGTCAGTTTTATACAAAATCAACCCTTAATATTATTGGAAGGGCTGAGGTTGAAGTTGAAGCTCTAATAATTTTTCCATCCAATGCAAAATGCTGACTCATTGGAAAAGTCCCTGAGGGTAGGAAATTTTGAAGGCAGGAGGAGAAGGGATGACAGAGGATGAGATTTTTGGATGGCATCACTAACTGGACATGAGTTTGAGCAAACTCTGGGAGATGGTGAAGGACAGGGAAGGCTGGTGTGCTGCAGTTCATGAGGCCATAAAAAATTGGACATGACTAAGCAACTGAACAACAACAGTAAGGTGAGGAAATGACAAGATAAGCTTTTGAGGTCTTTTTTTTTTTTAAAAAAAAGTACATATAAATATATATTAATTGGAGGATAATTACTTTATAGTATTGTGATTTTTTCCATACATCCACATGAATTAACCTGAAAAATAGATTTTATCAAGGTATTGACTAAGCATAGGTGTCGATTATCACAGAAAATTTTGTTTCAAATGACTTCCCTGCAAATTACTAATTGCAGTTATGAGCAAACTATTAATTTCATTTGCCTCACTTTCCTCTACAATTGTATTTGGAAAATAATATCTAACTCACAGAATTTGAAGATTAAAAGTATTGAGGAGGAACCCAATATGGTACAGGAATAAGACAGGGATATTGCCAGTTCCCCAACAATCAAAAACTCATCAAGATATGGAACAACATCTATAATACAGACCCTAGATGACAACAGAGACACAAGACCTCCAGGGGCTAAGCTGTGCTCCTCGGAATGAAGTAGGAAAAAGACAGAGACATTAAAAGAAAGGAAAGGAAAAAAAAAGACAGAGGAATGCCAGAGGGATGTCTGAGCCTTGAGGGAGGGAGAGAGATAAGAAGCAGGAAGAAATTTCCACCACTGGAAGCCCCCTCATAAGGACAACTAAGGGTAACGGCAGAGTGTTGGAAAGCCAGATAAGAAAAATGAAATTCTCAACCCATAAACCCCTCACAAACTAAAAGTAAATCCCTTGAGCAGTCCCCCAACTTCACCCCACCCCAGACCCCACAGAAGCCTTGGCAGATGGCCTGGGAAAACGAGAGTGCCAGTAGAGAGTGTAAAAACTGGCACAGATGCAAAAGTCACGCAGATATCCTGCAGGGGTGGCACAGATTGCTACCCAGAGTATCAGGAAAAGCTTTGGGGGGATTAAACATTGCCCATCAGCACCACCCTCGGGGGTCCCTTGAGTGTTCCCCGTGTAGGTGCGGAAGGCACAAAATCTCTTAAAAGAGGTCACCAGGAGGCAGACTGAAGTAATTCTGATCCGAGTGGCTAAACAGTCCCTGGGGCCATTAATGGAATTTGGGCTTCCATGAAAGTGGGAGCAGTGACCCCAAATGAGACTGAGCCCTGAATATTGGACACTCAATCTTCACAGAGACACCATTTTTCCAGCTATCCTGGCTGCCTAGTCAGATCAGCAGGGCTGCAAGGACCCCTGCCAACTATCTTGAAAAACTGATTCTACCAGGGGCCTGAGATATAAGCAGTTGGCCCACCACCATAACTGACCCACAACCATAACTGGCCCCCCTAAGACAGACCCAAAGGCTCCAGGGCAGCATCCAGAACAAACTGTGGCAGATGAATCACATACAGAGGTGAGGATAAAGTCACAACTAAAAACGAGGAACAGTTTTTATTTTTCTTTTCTTTTTTCTCTAGCTTTGTTTTTGTTTTTCTTTTTTAAAACCACATTTCTCTCTCCTTCACTTTAACTTTTGATTTTTTTATACCTACTATTATTCTTTCTAAAACTATTCCTCTATTTACTCTCTCTATTCCTCTTTTCCTGTTGTACTAAACTTTAATATATACAAATATTTTTTATATACTGCTATATAAACTTTCAATGCTATAAAATCTTCCTTCATTATCTATCCATTCTCTTCTTACTCTTACTCATCATACTTGTTGGTTAATACTACTTTCATTGCTTTATCATCAGCTGGGGCCTTGCTCTAGTTTTATATTCCATGGTGTGCTTTAGTCAACTTGGTTCTTAACAGGTGGATATCAGCTTTGGTCCCCCATGTTACCCAAACCCATCTGTTGTACTATAGCTTGTTAGATCACTTGGTTTTGCAATGGATGTATCTATATGTGTGTTTACTCCATTTATGTGTGTTTACTCCATTATGGTAGATAATATTTGCATAACTCTTTAATTTCCATTTATCAGGATTTGTCTTTTGTTCCTCATATATTTATATTAGGTCAATATCACTGAATTCCTTAACGAACTAGGGTTTAATTCCCCAACCAGAGACCAAACCCTAGAACATGAAGAGGGAACACCAACTGCAAGATGTACATTTTCAGAGAAAGCCTAACACTAGGTAATAATAATGAGAGAAAGCCCACACAAAAGCAAGCACCAGCAAACAAGACCTTACATCAATTACCAGTAACACTCTGTGTAAGACACAAACCACTGGTACTTTCCATAAGGACATAAACCAAAAGAAAGAACAACACTAAGCCTTAAAGCCTGGGAAAAGGAAACCTCAAACACAATAAACTAAAAAGAAATAGTAATAAAGAAAAGGCAGAAAAACACTGAACAAATGAGGGAGCTAACTATAGACACACAAATCCAAATGACCAAAAAGGAATTAGACAAGCAACCTGAAAGATAATTCAGAAGAACAATATTAATTATGATCTAAAACATCAAAAATAGAATAATAGAGAAAATGCAAGAATCAAATAACACACTGAGCAAATAAATATAAAGAACTTTTACAAATAGGCAAACAGAGACAAACAACTCAACTGCTAAATTAAAAATATTCTAGAAGGAATCAGTAATAGAGTATCTGAGACAGAAGAATGGATAAGTGAGCTGGAAGATAGAATGGTGGTAATAATTGCTGAAAAACAAAATAATATTCTTTTTTTTTGTTGTACTAAACTTTAATATATACAAATATTTTTTATATACTGCTATATAAACTTTCAATGCTATAAAATCTTCCTTCATTATCTATCCATTCTCTTCTTACTCTTACTCATCATACTTGTTGGTTAATACTACTTTCATTGCTTTATCATCAGCTGGGGCCTTGCTCTAGTTTTATATTCCATGGTGTGCTTTAGTCAACTTGGTTCTTAACAGGTGGATATCAGCTTTGGTCCCCCATGTTACCCAAACCCATCTGTTGTACTATAGCTTGTTAGATCACTTGGTTTTGCAATGGATGTATCTATATGTGTGTTTACTCCATTTATGTGTGTTTACTCCATTATGGTAGATAATATTTGCATAACTCTTTAATTTCCATTTATCAGGATTTGTCTTTTGTTCCTCATATATTTATATTAGGTCAATATCACTGAATTCCTTAACGAACTAGGGTTTAATTCCCCAACCAGAGACCAAACCCTAGAACATGAAGGGGGAACACCAACTGCAAGATGTACATTTTCAGAGAAAGCCTAACACTAGGTAATAATAATGAGAGAAAGCCCACACAAAAGCAAGCACCAGCAAACAAGACCTTACATCAATTACCAGTAACACTCTGTGTAAGACACAAACCACTGGTACTTTCCATAAGGACATAAACCAAAAGAAAGAACAACACTAAGCCTTAAAGCCTGGGAAAAGGAAACCTCAAACACAATAAACTAAAAAGAAATAGTAATAAAGAAAAGGCAGAAAAACACTGAACAAATGAGGGAGCTAACTATAGACACACAAATCCAAATGACCAAAAAGGAATTAGACAAGCAACCTGAAAGATAATTCAGAAGAACAATATTAATTATGATCTAAAACATCAAAAATAGAATAATAGAGAAAATGCAAGAATCAAATAACACACTGAGCAAATAAATATAAAGAACTTTTACAAATAGGCAAACAGAGACAAACAACTCAACTGCTAAATTAAAAATATTCTAGAAGGAATCAGTAATAGAGTATCTGAGACAGAAGAATGGATAAGTGAGCTGGAAGATAGAATGGTGGTAATAATTGCTGAAAAACAAAATAAAGTACAAACAATGAAAAGAAATGAGGATAGATTCAGAGACCTATGGGATAATATCTAATGCACCAACATTCAAATGATAGGGGTTCCAAAAGAAGAAGAGAAAAAGAAAGGATATGAGAAAATTTTTGAAAAGATTATAGCTGAAAACTTCTCCAGTATGGAAAGGAAAGAGTCAACCAAGTGCAAGAAGCAGAAAGAGCCATACAGAATAAATCTCAGGAGAAATATGCCAAGACACTTTCAAGCTAACACAGACTAAACACAAAGAAAGAATATTAAAAGCAGCAAGAGAAAAGCAACACATGGCATATAAGGGGAAATCACACTTATTTACCTGCTGATCTTTCAGCAGAAAGTCTGCAGGCAAGAAGGGGAAGACAAGACATATTTAAAGGAATGAAAGAGAAAAATCTGCAACCAAGACTACTCTATCAGCAAGGATCATAGTTAAAATTGATGAAGAAATCAAAAGCTTTATAGAGTAGCAAAAGTTAAGTCAATTTAGTACCAACAAACCAGCATTATGACAAATGTTAAAGGCACTTGTGTAGTCAGCAAATACAAGAGAAGATAAAGATCTAGAAAACATATCCCAAACATTAAAGAAGATGGCAATAGGAGCATTTGTATCAGTGATTAGTTTAAATGAAAATTGGTTAAATGCCCCAACCAAAAGACACAGACTGGCTGAATGGATACCAAAATAAGATTCATATATATGATGTTTAAAAGAAACCCATTTTAGACCTAGAAACACATATAGACTGAAAGTGAGAGGATGGAAAAATATATTCCATGAAAATGGAAATCAAAATAAAGCTGGACTAGCAATACTCATATCAGACAGTATAGATCTTAAAATATAGAAGATTATAAAAGACAAGGCAGAACTATACATAAAGATCAAGAGATCAATCCAAGAGGAAGTTACAATTTTAAATGTCTATGAAGCTAACATAGGAGCACCAAAAATACATAAGACAAACACTTTCAGACATTAAATAATAAATTGATAGTAACACATTTATAGTTGGAGACTAACACCCCTCTTGTACCAATGGATAGATCATTAAAACAGAAAATTAACACGTAAACACACTTATTAAATGATGCATTAGAATAAATGGATCTCACTGATATTTTTTGGACATTCCATCAAAACACAGAAGAATACACTTTCTTCTCAAATGCACATGAAACCTTTTCCAGGATAGACCACATCTTGGATCACAGATCAAACCAAAGTAAATTTAAGAAAATCAAAATCATATCAGCCCTCTTATCACCACAATGCTATGAGTATATATATGAATAACAAGGGGGAAAAAAACATTAAAAACACAAACAAATGAAGCCCAATCAGTACATTTCTAAATAATGAACAGATTAATGAAAAAGTCAAAAAGGAAATGAAAAAAATAAATTCCTAGAAGAAAATGACAATGAAAACACAACTCAGTACATATGGCATGCAGCAAAGGCAAATCAAACAGAAAAGTTTATATCAATATATTCCTTTCTCAAGAAACACACACACACACAAATTAAAAAAAACCAAACAACTTGAAAAAAGAAGAACAAAAAAACCCCAAAATTAGCGGAAGAAAAGAAATCATAAGGATCAGAGCAGAAATAAAGGAAAAACAAATGAAAGAAACAATAGTGAAGATTAATAAAACCAAAAGCTCATTCTTTGTAAAGATAAAATCAACAGATCTCTAGCTAGACTCATCAAGGTAAAAACAGGAAAATCAAATCAACAAAATCATAAATGAAAAAGGAAAGATTATAACTGGCAATATAGAAACATAAAAGATTATGAGACTATTATGAACAGCTATATGGCAATAAATTGGACAACTTGAAGGAAATGGACAGATTCTTAGATAAATTCAATCTTCCAACACTGAACCAGAAAGAAATAGAAAGTACCAACAACCCAATCACAAACTAAGAAATCAAATCTGTGTTCAATAATCTCCCCCAAAATAATAATCCAGGACTAGATGGCTTCACAAGTGAATTCTACCGAAGATTTAGAGAAGAGTTATTACCTATCCTAAAACTATTTGAAAACAATAGCACAGGAAGGAATATTTCCAAACTCATTCTACAAGGCCACTGTCACCTTCATTCCAAAACCAGGCAAAGATAACACAAAATAAGAAACCGAAGGTCAATATGACTGAAGAATATCCTCAGCCCCAAAAATTTAACAATACATCAAAACCTGATACACTATTGTCAAGTTGGAGACTAACACCCCTCTTGTACCAATGGATAGATCATTAAAACAGAAAATTAACACGTAAACACACTTATTAAATGATGCATTAGAATAAATGGATCTCACTGATATTTTTTGGACATTCCATCAAAACACAGAAGAATACACTTTCTTCTCAAATGCACATGAAACCTTTTCCAGGATAGACCACATCTTGGATCACAGATCAAACCAAAGTAAATTTAAGAAAATCAAAATCATATCAGCCCTCTTATCACCACAATGCTATGAGTATATATATGAATAACAAGGGGGAAAAAAACATTAAAAACACAAACAAATGAAGCCCAATCAGTACATTTCTAAATAATGAACAGATTAATGAAAAAGTCAAAAAGGAAATGAAAAAAATAAATTCCTAGAAGAAAATGACAATGAAAACACAACTCAGTACATATGGCATGCAGCAAAGGCAAATCAAACAGAAAAGTTTATATCAATATATTCCTTTCTCAAGAAACACACACACACACAAATTAAAAAAAACCAAACAACTTGAAAAAAGAAGAACAAAAAAACCCCAAAATTAGCGGAAGAAAAGAAATCATAAGGATCAGAGCAGAAATAAAGGAAAAACAAATGAAAGAAACAATAGTGAAGATTAATAAAACCAAAAGCTCATTCTTTGTAAAGATAAAATCAACAGATCTCTAGCTAGACTCATCAAGGTAAAAACAGGAAAATCAAATCAACAAAATCATAAATGAAAAAGGAAAGATTATAACTGGCAATATAGAAACATAAAAGATTATGAGACTATTATGAACAGCTATATGGCAATAAATTGGACAACTTGAAGGAAATGGACAGATTCTTAGATAAATTCAATCTTCCAACACTGAACCAGAAAGAAATAGAAAGTACCAACAACCCAATCACAAACTAAGAAATCAAATCTGTGTTCAATAATCTCCCCAAAATAATAATCCAGGACTAGATGGCTTCACAAGTGAATTCTACCGAAGATTTAGAGAAGAGTTATTACCTATCCTAAAACTATTTGAAAACAATAGCACAGGAAGGAATATTTCCAAACTCATTCTACAAGGCCACTGTCACCTTCATTCCAAAACCAGGCAAAGATAACACAAAATAAGAAACCGAAGGTCAATATGACTGAAGAATATCCTCAGCAAAATTCTAACAAACAAAATTAAACAATACATCAAAAACCTGATACACTATTGTCAAGTTGTATTAAGCCCAGGCATGCAAGGATTCCTCAATATCCACAAAACAATCAATGTGATATACCCTATCAACACATTGAAACATAAACATCATATGATAATCTCAATAGATGCAGAAGAAGACTTTGATAAAATTCAGCAGCTATTTATGATGAAAACTCTTCAAAAAATGGCCACAGAATGAATCTTCCTCAACATAGCTAAAGCCATATGTGATAAACACAGAGAAAACATTATTTTCAATGGTGAAAGCCTGAAAGTATTTACTCTTAGGTCAGGAATGGTAAATGGTGCCCACTTTCACCATTATCATTCAACATAGTGTTGGAAGTCCTAGCTATAGCAATTAGAGAAGAAAAAGAAATACAAAAGGGATACAGATTGGAAAAGAAGAAGCGAAACTCTCACTCTTTGCAGATGGCATGATACTATATATAAAAAAAACCCTAAAGAAAGTATAAGAAAATTACTAGAGTTAATCAACAAATTCAGCAATTCTGCAGGATGCAAAATCAATACACTGAAATCACTCTCATTCCTATGTATGGACAAGGAAAAATCAGGAAATCAAGGAATCGATCCCATTTACCATTGCAATGAAAACAAAACAAAACAAACACAAAAACTACAAATAAACCTATGTAAAGAGACAAAAGAATTGTACACAGATATTTATAAGATATTGATGAAAGAAATCTAAGATGACATAAACAGATGGAGAGATATTCCGTGTTCCTGGATTGGAAGAACTGGTATCATGAAAATGACCATGCTACCAAATGTCATACTCAGATTCAATGTGATTCCTATTCAAATTACCAATGGCATTTTTCACAGAACTGGAACAAGAAGATGCACAGTTCATAGAGAAACACAAAAGACCCCAAGTAGTAAAAGCAATCTTGAGAAAAAAGAATGGATCTTGAGGGATCAGCCTTCCTAACTTCAGACTATGCTACAAAGCAATAGTCATGAAGACAGTATGGTACTGGCACAAAAATAGAAATATAAACCCATGGAATGAGATAGAGAATACAGAGATAAACCCATGCACATTTTGGTGCACTACTTTTGACAAAGGAGGCACGAATATACAACTGGGCAAAGATCACCTCTTCAATAGTAGGTGCTGGGAAAATTGGACTACCACATAGAAAAGAATGTAGTTGGAACATCTCCTAGCATCATATGCACAGATAAACTCAAAATGGTTTATTGACCTGATGGTAAGATGAGAAACCATAAAATTCTTAGAGGAAGCCCTTGGCATAACACTTGATGACATAAATCAAAGCAAGTTTATTTATGGTACGTCATCTAGAGTAATTGAAATAAAAAAAAATAAATAAGTGGTACCTAATGAAACTTAAAAGCTTTTCAATGGAAAAAGAAACAAACAACAAGTGAAAATACAACCCTCAGAATGACAGAAAATAATAGCAAATGAAACAACTGACAAATAATTAATTTCGAAAATTTACAAGCACCTCATACAACTCAATACTGAGAAAACAAACAACCCAATAAAAAATGGGAAAAAGACCTAAGCAGTCATCTCTTCAAATAAGACACACAGGTGGCCGAAAAACACATGAAAAGATCCTCAATGCCTCTAATTATCAGAGAAATGCTTATCAAAACTATAACAAGATCACCTCACACCGTTCAGGATGGCCATACTCAAAGAATCTCCAGACAATAAATGCCAGAAAGGGTATGGAGAAAAAGGAACTGTCTCACGCTGTTGATGGGAATCTAAGTTGATTTGGCCATAATGGAAGACAGCATGGAGATTCCTAAAAATCTAGCAATAGCACCAACACATGACCCAGCAATCCAACTACTAGGCATATATCCTAATGGAAAAAAAATGAAAGAGATACCTGTACCCCAATATTCATTGCAGCATACACACACACACACACACACACACACACACACATACACACATATATATATATGTGTGTATATATATATATAATATCATTTATTTATTTTAGGGGGCAGGGTTGGGGAGGGAGAGGGGCGGGCGAGTCACTTCTATTGGTCTTTCATTTATCTATTTGCATCCATCTTTGTTCTTTGGCCCCTGGGGGCCTCCCATCGCAGTGGCCTCTGTTGTCACACAGCACCAGCTCTGGGCACATGTGCTCCAGAACTCCGGCTCAGAAATTGGACACATTGGTCCAGCTGCTCCATGGCACGTGGGATCTTCCCAGGCCAGGGACCGAACCGGCACCCCTTGCACTGCAAGGTGGTGTCCTTACCCACTGGACCACCAGGGAAGCCCTCACTGTAGCACTTTTACAATACCTAGAACATGGAAACAGTCTAGATTTCCATCAAGAAATGAATGGATATAGAAACTATGATACATATATATAATGCAATATTTCTCAGTCATAAAAATAAACACATATGGATCAGTCCTAATGAGGTGGATGAATTTAGAAACTATTATGGAAAGTACTGTAAGTCAAAAAGAGAAGGACAACAATTGTACAGTAACATAGATAAATGCACACGTAGAACAGCAATGGAGAAACAGATATAGAGAACAGACATATGGACTTTAGAGGAATGGCGTAATGGACAAGATGTATGGAAAGAGCAACAGGGAAACTTACATTACCATATGCAAAAGAGACAATCAATGTGAATATACTGTAAGACTAACGACTTTCACGGGGTCTCTATAGCAACCTGGAAGAGTGGGACTGGGAGGCAGGTGGGAGTGAGTTTCAGGTGGAAAAATCGACTTGTACACCTATGACTTATTCGAGTTTATGTATAGCAGTAAAAAACAAAATTCTGTAAAAGTAAAATATAATAAATTATATTAGAAAAATAATATTGAATTGTCCAGTAGCATGAATATGAAATAAATAATAATTTCTCAGTAAAATATTACTATCATTATTATCACTTTGGGCTTATTTATAATTTGAAGTCTTTGAATTGCTTTCAGTGTGTCTTCTTCCTCTTTTTTTAGTATCAGGCTTTAAAATATATAGTTAATATTCTCCTCTAACTTTCGATCAATTTTGTTTTAGATATTTTTATATTTTTGCATTGTGTAGCATGTATTGAACAATATAAGAATAATTTTTTGAAGGGGACCTGCCATTAAGTGTCACCCAAGTGTGTTCAGTGAATATTAATTTATTGAGTTTTTCCAGTTTGTTTTGCCATGTGTGAACTATTAATATAACCAAATCATATTTGATTTAGTTCAGTCACTCAGTCATGTCCAAGTCTTTGCCACCCATGGACTGCAACACACTAGGCTTTCCTGTCCTTCACCATCTCCCAGAGGTTTCTCAAACTTATGTTCAAACTTATATGCCATCCAACCATATAATCCTCTGTTGTCCCCTTCTTCTTCAGGCTTGTAGTTTTCCCAAATTCAGGGTCTTTTTCAATGAGTCTTTTCTTTGCATCAGGTCACCAAATCTTTGGAGCTTCAGCTTCAGCATCAGCCTTTCCAATGAATATTCAGGGTTGATTTCCTTTAGGATTGATTGATTTGCTCTTGTGGTGCAAGGACTCTCAAGAGTATTCTCCAACACCACAGTTCCAAGGCATCAACTCTTCAGCACTCAGCATTCTTTATGGCCCAGGTCTCACATAGATACATGACTACTGAGAAAACCATAGCTTTGACTATACGGACTTTTGGCAGCAAAGTAATTTTTTTTCATAGATTTTCTTCCAAACAGTAAGCATCTTTTAATTTCATGGCTTCAGCCACCATCTTCAGTGATTTTGGAATTAAATCATGTTTACTTTTTTAATAAATTGGTATGCATTTTATTAGGAATAATCCCATCCTGGATTTGCATTGACTATCATGATGTCACTGTGCAAGACTGTGATCTAAAATGTTACATGACTGAATCTTTATAATTTTACTATTAAATTATGTGTAATGTGCTGGTGGTGCAAACATATCCCTCATTCGTGTATGCTGACTGAGGAATTTAGTTTTGCTTAAGCTTACTTTCGAATCTGTAATACGTATTATATTAGAAAAATAATATTGAATTGTCCAGTAGCATGAATATGAAATAAATAATAATTTCTCAGTAAAATATTACTATCATTATTATCACTTTGGGCTTATTTATAATTTGAAGTCTTTGAATTGCTTTCAGTGTGTCTTCTTCCTCTTTTTTTAGTATCAGGCTTTAAAATATATAGTTAATATTCTCCTCTAACTTTCGATCAATTTTGTTTTAGATATTTTTATATTTTTGCATTGTGTAGCATGTATTGAACAATATAAGAATAATTTTTTGAAGGGGACCTGCCATTAAGTGTCACCCAAGTGTGTTCAGTGAATATTAATTTATTGAGTTTTTCCAGTTTGTTTTGCCATGTGTGAACTATTAATATAACCAAATCATATTTGATTTAGTTCAGTCACTCAGTCATGTCCAAGTCTTTGCCACCCATGGACTGCAACACACTAGGCTTTCCTGTCCTTCACCATCTCCCAGAGGTTTCTCAAACTTATGTTCAAACTTATATGCCATCCAACCATATAATCCTCTGTTGTCCCCTTCTTCTTCAGGCTTGTAGTTTTCCCAAATTCAGGGTCTTTTTCAATGAGTCTTTTCTTTGCATCAGGTCACCAAATCTTTGGAGCTTCAGCTTCAGCATCAGCCTTTCCAATGAATATTCAGGGTTGATTTCCTTTAGGATTGATTGATTTGCTCTTGTGGTGCAAGGACTCTCAAGAGTATTCTCCAACACCACAGTTCCAAGGCATCAACTCTTCAGCACTCAGCATTCTTTATGGCCCAGGTCTCACATAGATACATGACTACTGAGAAAACCATAGCTTTGACTATACGGACTTTTGGCAGCAAAGTAATTTTTTTTCATAGATTTTCTTCCAAACAGTAAGCATCTTTTAATTTCATGGCTTCAGCCACCATCTTCAGTGATTTTGGAATTAAATCATGTTTACTTTTTTAATAAATTGGTATGCATTTTATTAGGAATAATCCCATCCTGGATTTGCATTGACTATCATGATGTCACTGTGCAAGACTGTGATCTAAAATGTTACATGACTGAATCTTTATAATTTTACTATTAAATTATGTGTAATGTGCTGGTGGTGCAAACATATCCCTCATTCGTGTATGCTGACTGAGGAATTTAGTTTTGCTTAAGCTTACTTTCGAATCTGTAATACGTATTAATAGAGCTATCTCTATACAGGATTTTGAGGTATAGATTATTTTTCCACCTTACTTGAATTACTTCTCCTTCACTATGCCTCCAGGCTTTTTTTCTCTCTCTCTCTCTTTTCAATGTCTCCATTGGAGAGGTCTTATACTTGTTCTCATTTTCTTAAATCATTCTTTCTTCTTGAAAGACTGCGGGACTCTCTAATGGGAAGGTGCACTATACATAGCCTGTCTCCACCTCCAGTACCAGGGAGAGGTTGACCAGCCTGTCCATCCTAAAAGGAGCTCTCTGCTTGCATTCCAGTATGATCAGAAATTCATGGGAGGGAGATAATGCTTCAGAGATTTAAGCAAAATTGAGTCGATGCAACTTGAACAAAATTTTTTACTATTCCTGCATTCCCTTTCTTCAGGTTCCTGCTAAATCACTGCAGTTAATCTGAGTTAAGTTAAATCATTAGCTGGCTTTGCTAGACATCAATTGATCTGTTTGTTACTCCATATTAATAGCATCCTATTTAAAGTATGCCCTTTAATGACTAATACAGGAAAAAGCTTCTAATAAATGTTATTTGGATTAAAGGTCTTCCATCAGATTTTAAAAGAAAAGTTGTATATGAGTGCTCTCAAGAGTATTCTCCAACACCACAGTTCCAAGGCATCAACTCTTCAGCACTCAGCATTCTTTATGGCCCAGGTCTCACATAGATACATGACTACTGAGAAAACCATAGCTTTGACTATACGGACTTTTGGCAGCAAAGTAATTTTTTTTCATAGATTTTCTTCCAAACAGTAAGCATCTTTTAATTTCATGGCTTCAGCCACCATCTTCAGTGATTTTGGAATTAAATCATGTTTACTTTTTTAATAAATTGGTATGCATTTTATTAGGAATAATCCCATCCTGGATTTGCATTGACTATCATGATGTCACTGTGCAAGACTGTGATCTAAAATGTTACATGACTGAATCTTTATAATTTTACTATTAAATTATGTGTAATGTGCTGGTGGTGCAAACATATCCCTCATTCGTGTATGCTGACTGAGGAATTTAGTTTTGCTTAAGCTTACTTTCGAATCTGTAATACGTATTAATAGAGCTATCTCTATACAGGATTTTGAGGTATAGATTATTTTTCCACCTTACTTGAATTACTTCTCCTTCACTATGCCTCCAGGCTTTTTTTTTTTCTCTCTCTCTCTCTTTTCAATGTCTCCATTGGAGAGGTCTTATACTTGTTCTCATTTTCTTAAATCATTCTTTCTTCTTGAAAGACTGCGGGACTCTCTAATGGGAAGGTGCACTATACATAGCCTGTCTCCACCTCCAGTACCAGGGAGAGGTTGACCAGCCTGTCCATCCTAAAAGGAGCTCTCTGCTTGCATTCCAGTATGATCAGAAATTCATGGGAGGGAGATAATGCTTCAGAGATTTAAGCAAAATTGAGTCGATGCAACTTGAACAAAATTTTTTACTATTCCTGCATTCCCTTTCTTCAGGTTCCTGCTAAATCACTGCAGTTAATCTGAGTTAAGTTAAATCATTAGCTGGCTTTGCTAGACATCAATTGATCTGTTTGTTACTCCATATTAATAGCATCCTATTTAAAGTATGCCCTTTAATGACTAATACAGGAAAAAGCTTCTAATAAATGTTATTTGGATTAAAGGTCTTCCATCAGATTTTAAAAGAAAAGTTGTATATGAGTGTTTTGTTCCATGTATCAGTCTTCTATTTTGATGCAAGTAACCACAGCCATAACAGCCTATATATATATATATATATATAGGCTGTTATAATTTACATTTATATATATATATGTTTATATATATATATATATATATATAAAGTCATCTCATAGTTCTGTATGTCAGAAGTGCTATTCACAAAGAAGAGGTCAAAGTTTTGATCAGGTGAGATTTTATCTAAAGATTCTGAGGGGCAAGGCAGTTCACCTCCACCATCATTCAAGTTGTTGGCAGAATTCACTTCCTTACTAATGAAAGGCTTAAATTCCCAGTTTCCTGATATCTGTTAACAAGTAGCCATTCTTAAATTTTAGATACGGGTCATATTTCCTGGTTCTTGGCCTCCTTCATGCTGAAATAGAGCAATGGTGCTGAGTCAAATCTTCCACACACATTGAATCTCTCTGACTCGCCTTCCTGCTTAATTTTTTTAGGTTTCCTGTTTGCTATATTCTTTCACTCTAAATTTTGTAAAGGGCCGCTGTGATTACATGACACCTGTCAGAATGACCCAGAATAATCACTTCATCTTAAGTTTTCTTTTTTTTGGGGGGGGGGACTTCTATTGGCCTTTCATTTATTTCCATCTTTTGTTCCTTGGCCCATGGGCCCCCCATCACAGTGGCCTCCCTCACCACAGAGCACCAGCTTCGGATGCATGCACTCCAGAGCTCCGGCTCGGTAGTTGGACACATTGGTCCAGACACTCCACAGCATGTGGGATCTTCCTAAGCCAGGGATCAAACAAGCACCCCTTGCACTGCAAGGTGGTGTCCTTACCCACTGGACCACCAGAGAAGCCTTCTTAAGGTTTTTAACTTTAGTTACATGTGCAAACCAATCTGATCTGATCCATTCTGGTTTGAACTTGTCTTTTCCAGTCTAAACCAGTCTGAACTGGTAAGATCTTGTTATTTGATTAAAGGTCATTCCTTAGTCAGATTTTTTTACTCCATATTAATAGCATCCTATTTAAAGTATGCCCTTTAATGACTAATACAGGAAAAAGCTTCTAATAAATGTTATTTGGATTAAAGGTCTTCCATCAGATTTTAAAAGAAAAGTTGTATATGAGTGTTTTGTTCCATGTATCAGTCTTCTATTTTGATGCAAGTAACCACAGCCATAACAGCCTATATATATATATATATATATAGGCTGTTATAATTTATAGTTATACATATATATGTGTATATATATATATATATATATATATAAAGTCATCTCATAGTTCTGTATGTCAGAAGTGCTATTCACAAAGAAGAGGTCAAAGTTTTGATCAGGTGAGATTTTATCTAAAGATTCTGAGGGGCAAGGCAGTTCACCTCCACCATCATTCAAGTTGTTGGCAGAATTCACTTCCTTACTAATGAAAGGCTTAAATTCCCAGTTTCCTGATATCTGTTAACAAGTAGCCATTCTTAAATTTTAGATACGGGTCATATTTCCTGGTTCTTGGCCTCCTTCATGCTGAAATAGAGCAATGGTGCTGAGTCAAATCTTCCACACACATTGAATCTCTCTGACTCGCCTTCCTGCTTAATTTTTTCAGGTTTCCTGTTTGCTATATTCTTTCACTCTAAATTTTGTAAAGGGCCGCTGTGATTACATGACACCTGTCAGAATGACCCAGAATAATCACTTCATCTTAAGTTTTCTTTTTTTTGGGGGGGGGCACTTCTATTGGCCTTTCATTTATTTCCATCTTTTGTTCCTTGGCCCATGGGCCCCCCATCACAGTGGCCTCCCTCACCACAGAGCACCAGCTTCGGATGCATGCACTCCAGAGCTCCGGCTCGGTAGTTGGACACATTGGTCCAGACACTCCACAGCATGTGGGATCTTCCTAAGCCAGGGATCAAACAAGCACCCCTTGCACTGCAAGGTGGTGTCCTTACCCACTGGACCACCAGAGAAGCCTTCTTAAGGTTTTTAACTTTAGTTACATGTGCAAACCAATCTGATCTGATCCATTCTGGTTTGAACTTGTCTTTTCCAGTCTAAACCAGTCTGAACTGGTAAGATCTGATATGAACCATTCTAAAACAATCTATTCAAGAGCCAGCAGTTCTGATCCACTTTCAAAGTTTAAAATAACTTTTCATTATCAGAGAAGCAATGCATGTGTGTGGTAAAGCACTACAAATTATGAGCAGGTGGGAAAAAAGAACACATTTCCACCAACCAATGAGTGGTGATCATCACACACAGAGCTATGGTATGTGTTTGAATTTTGCCATTGATTTGGCAGGATGTAAGCTTTGGTATGTAGACTTTACAACTGGAGGACCAATATTCTATACTTAAAAAATGAATGATTAGGGAGATCAGGGTTCAAACAAAGCCTCATAAGTTTCAAAATAATATCGTCCTTACCTGATAACTCTAACGCATAGGTAGGTTTGGGGTGGTAAATAGTTTACTGGTGAGAATCCTAAGCACAATATCTGAACTGACGCTGACATTGCATCTACTAAGTCCATGACACTATCCTGAGCAGCATATACATATTCATTCATTCTGTCCTCACAACATCCCTAAGAATGTTGTTCTCCCTGGCTACAGACAGAAACTCCTTGCTGGGAAGTCATCTAAAAGCACAATTTCACCTAATCAGAATAACAACAGATATGGCAGTCAACACTCAACAGAAGAATTTCCTCAGACATATTTTTTCTCATAGAAGGGTGCAATATGCCCTAAGGGTGACTTTTATTCTGCTCAGAAACTGCACAAGAAGATGCATTTGTGAACCTGAAAATTGGGGTCTGATGACATATGCAATATTTTCCCTCTGTGATAGGTGGATAGTTGTGGCCTGAAAGATGCCCGAAAAAAAAAAAAAAAAACACTCTGGTTGTTGTAGTTTTAGGCATTGCAATAATGTTTTATCAAACAATTGAGATTTCTGAAACAAACCGCCTGCTTACAAACCTTTGCTAAGAGGGCATTTCAGAGTACGGTTTAGTTCAGTCCAGTTTAGTTCAGTCATTCAGTCATGGCCAACTCTTGGCACCTCGTGGACTGCAGCATGCGAGGCTTCCCTGTCCCTCACCATCTCCTGGAGTTTGCTCAAACTCATGTCTATTGAGTCGCTCATGACATCCATTCACCTCAACCTCTGTCATCCCCTTCTCTTCCTGCCCTCAATCTTTCCTAGCATCAGATTATTTTCTAATGAGTTTGTTCTTTGCACATGTGGCCAAAGTATTGGAGCTTCAGTGTCAGTCCTTCCCATGAGTAGTCAGGGTTGATTTCCTTTAGGATTGACTTGTTGGATCACCTAGCAATGCAAGGGACTCTAAAGGGTCTTCCACAACACCACAGTCCAAAGCCATCAGCTCTTCAGCACACAGCCTTCTTCATGGTCCAACATGAATGCTAGAAAAACCGTAGTTTTGACTATATGGACTTTTGTTGGAAACTGATGCTTCTTTAAACATTTTAGATTTTACATTTTTTCAGGGTTCCAAAGCCTCATAAGTTTCAAAATAATATCGTCCTTACCTGATAACTCTAACGCATAGGTAGGTTTGGGGTGGTAAATAGTTTACTGGTGAGAATCCTAAGCACAATATCTGAACTGACGCTGACATTGCATCTACTAAGTCCATGACACTATCCTGAGCAGCATATACATATTCATTCATTCTGTCCTCACAACATCCCTAAGAATGTTGTTCTCCCTGGCTACAGACAGAAACTCCTTGCTGGGAAGTCATCTAAAAGCACAATTTCACCTAATCAGAATAACAACAGATATGGCAGTCAACACTCAACAGAAGAATTTCCTCAGACATATTTTTTCTCATAGAAGGGTGCAATATGCCCTAAGGGTGACTTTTATTCTGCTCAGAAACTGCACAAGAAGATGCATTTGTGAACCTGAAAATTGGGGTCTGATGACATATGCAATATTTTCCCTCTGTGATAGGTGGATAGTTGTGGCCTGAAAGATGCCCGAAAAAAAAAAAAAAAAACACTCTGGTTGTTGTAGTTTTAGGCATTGCAATAATGTTTTATCAAACAATTGAGATTTCTGAAACAAACCGCCTGCTTACAAACCTTTGCTAAGAGGGCATTTCAGAGTACGGTTTAGTTCAGTCCAGTTTAGTTCAGTCATTCAGTCATGGCCAACTCTTGGCACCTCGTGGACTGCAGCATGCGAGGCTTCCCTGTCCCTCACCATCTCCTGGAGTTTGCTCAAACTCATGTCTATTGAGTCGCTCATGACATCCATTCACCTCAACCTCTGTCATCCCCTTCTCTTCCTGCCCTCAATCTTTCCTAGCATCAGATTATTTTCTAATGAGTTTGTTCTTTGCACATGTGGCCAAAGTATTGGAGCTTCAGTGTCAGTCCTTCCCATGAGTAGTCAGGGTTGATTTCCTTTAGGATTGACTTGTTGGATCACCTAGCAATGCAAGGGACTCTAAAGGGTCTTCCACAACACCACAGTCCAAAGCCATCAGCTCTTCAGCACACAGCCTTCTTCATGGTCCAACATGAATGCTAGAAAAACCGTAGTTTTGACTATATGGACTTTTGTTGGAAACTGATGCTTCTCATTTTTAATACATTGTCTAGATTTGTCACATCTTTTCTACCAAGGAGCAAACGTCTTTTAATTTCATGGCTGCAGTCACCGTTTGCATTGATTTTGGAGTCCAGGAAAATAAAAACTGTCACTGTTTGCATTGTCTGCCCATCTATTTACCATGACGTGATGGGACCAGATACCATTACCTTCATTATTTGAATGCTGAGTTTTAGGCCAACTTTTTCACTCTCCTCTTTCAGCTTCATCAAGAGGCTCTTTAGCTCCTCTGTATTTTCGGCCATAAGGATGGTGTCATCAGCATATTGAGGTTACTGATATTTCTCTCGTCAGTCTTGATCCCAGATTGTGCTTCATTCACACTGGCATTTCACATGATGTATTCTGTGTATGATTTAAGTAAGTAGGGTGATAATATACAGCCTTGACATACTCCATTCCCAATTTGGAACAAGTTCATTGTTCCATGCCTGATTCTAACTTTGTTTCTTGCCCTGCATACAGATTTCACAGGAGGCAGGTTAGGTAGTCTGGCATTCCCATCTTTTTAAGACTTTCACAGTTTGTAGTGATCCAGACAGTCAAAGGCTTTAGCATAGCAAATGAATTAGAAGCAGACATTTTTCTGGAATTACTTTGCTCTTTTTATAATCCAATGGATGTTGGCAATTTGATCTCTGGCTCCTCTCCCTTTTTCACATCCAACTTGTATATCTGGAAGTTCTCAGTTCACATACTGCTGAAGCCTAACTTAGAGGATTTTGAGCATTACTTTGCAGTCATGTAAACTGTGTGTAATGGTGTGATAGTTTAAACACTCTTTGGCATCGCCTTTCTTTGGTATTGGAAGGAAAACTGAACTTTTCCAGTCTTGAGGCCACTGCTAAGTTTCCATATTTGCTAGAATATTGAGTATAGCACTTTCACAGCATCATCTTTTCATATTTTAAACAGCTCCTGTGAAATTCCATTCCCTCTACAAGTTTTTTCACTGTAATGCTTCTTAGGGCCTGCTTAACCTAACACCCTAAGATGTCTGGCCCTAAGCGAGTGATCACACCATGTTGGTTATCTGGGTCATTAAGATCTTGTATGTATAGTTCTGTTGTATCTTTCCACCTCTTCTTAGCATCTTCTACTTCTGTTAGTTCTGTACTATTTCTATCCAATCTTTGCCTGAATTGTTCCCTTGGTATCTCTAATTTTCTTGAAGATATCTCTTGTCTTTTCCATTCTATTGTTTTCCTCTATTTTATTTATTTATTTATTTATTTATTTGGCATTGTTCATTTAGGAAAGCTTTCATATCTCTCCTTGCTATTCTTAGGAACTCGACGTTCAGATGGGGATACCTTTCCTTTCCTCCTTTACTTTTTAATCTCTTAATTTTTCAGTCATTTGTCATTTTGGATTTTTTTTTCTCCTTTCTTTTTCTTGGGGATGGTTTTGATTGTTGCCTCCTGTTATGAATTTCTGTCCAGAGTTCTTCAGGCACTCTGTCTGCCAGATCTAACCCCTTGAATCTATTTATAACTTCCATTGTGTAATTGTAAGAGATTTGATTTAGGTTATGCCTGAATGGTCCAGTGGTTTTTCCTACTTTCCTCTATTTCCTTCTGAATTTTGCAATAAGGAGTTCATGAGCTGAGCCACAGTCAGCTCTGCATCTTGTTTTATTCTGATTGTATAAAGCCTCTTCATCTTCAGCTGCAAAGAATATAATCAATCTGATTTCAGTACTGACCATCTGATGGTGATGGTTATGTTTAGAGTCATCCATTACGCTGTTGGAAGAGGGTGTTTACTACAACCAGTGTGTTCTCTTGGCAAAGCTCTGTTAGTCTTTGCCCTGATTCATTTTGTACTCCAAGGTCAAAGCTGCCTGTTACTCCAGGTATTGCTTGAATTCCTACTTTTGCATTCCAATCCTCAATGATGAAAATCACATTTTTTGTTGGTGTTAATTCTTGAAGGTCTTCTAGGTTTTAGTAGAACTGTTTCTTTAGCATTAGTGCTTCTGACATAGGTTACTGTGAATGCTGATAGTGAATGGTTTGCCTTGGAAAAGTTTCAGAGTATAGTTTTATCTAATCAGGTAAAGAACAGGTATGACACTCAAAACTCAGATAACACTCTAAGATGTCTGGCCCTAAGCGAGTGATCACACCATGTTGGTTATCTGGGTCATTAAGATCTTGTATGTATAGTTCTGTTGTATCTTTCCACCTCTTCTTAGCATCTTCTACTTCTGTTAGTTCTGTACTATTTCTATCCAATCTTTGCCTGAATTGTTCCCTTGGTATCTCTAATTTTCTTGAAGATATCTCTTGTCTTTTCCATTCTATTGTTTTCCTCTATTTTATTTATTTATTTATTTATTTATTTGGCATTGTTCATTTAGGAAAGCTTTCATATCTCTCCTTGCTATTCTTAGGAACTCGACGTTCAGATGGGGATACCTTTCCTTTCCTCCTTTACTTTTTAATCTCTTAATTTTTCAGTCATTTGTCATTTTGGATTTTTTTTTCTCCTTTCTTTTTCTTGGGGATGGTTTTGATTGTTGCCTCCTGTTATGAATTTCTGTCCAGAGTTCTTCAGGCACTCTGTCTGCCAGATCTAACCCCTTGAATCTATTTATAACTTCCATTGTGTAATTGTAAGAGATTTGATTTAGGTTATGCCTGAATGGTCCAGTGGTTTTTCCTACTTTCCTCTATTTCCTTCTGAATTTTGCAATAAGGAGTTCATGAGCTGAGCCACAGTCAGCTCTGCATCTTGTTTTATTCTGATTGTATAAAGCCTCTTCATCTTCAGCTGCAAAGAATATAATCAATCTGATTTCAGTACTGACCATCTGATGGTGATGGTTATGTTTAGAGTCATCCATTACGCTGTTGGAAGAGGGTGTTTACTACAACCAGTGTGTTCTCTTGGCAAAGCTCTGTTAGTCTTTGCCCTGATTCATTTTGTACTCCAAGGTCAAAGCTGCCTGTTACTCCAGGTATTGCTTGAATTCCTACTTTTGCATTCCAATCCTCAATGATGAAAATCACATTTTTTGTTGGTGTTAATTCTTGAAGGTCTTCTAGGTTTTAGTAGAACTGTTTCTTTAGCATTAGTGCTTCTGACATAGGTTACTGTGAATGCTGATAGTGAATGGTTTGCCTTGGAAAAGTTTCAGAGTATAGTTTTATCTAATCAGGTAAAGAACAGGTATGACACTCAAAACTCAGATAACACTCTCAAGAAGCCAATTTTTTATAGAAAGTTGCTGTATGACATAGGTACATCCTTTCACTGCCCAGAAACTAAAGAAAAGCATGCTGTTGTGAACCTGGAAATTGGGGCCTGCTGGAAAGAGCCTTTTATAATCCCTGTGATTGTTGGATGGTCTTGCCCTAAAAACCGCTGAAAGAACACACTGTTTGCTTATCTTCTATTCATTGTAAGAATGGTTTTACTCCAACAATAGTGATTTCCAAAGAAAAACAAGCTACTTTCAAATCCTGGCTGGAAGGTCATCGATCACTACATCTTGCCTAATTAGTGTAGCAACAGTTATGTCACTCAACATGCATATATATCTTTTCCCAGACATCTTCTCTCATGGAAGGCTCCAGTGTGTTTAAACCAGTTTATTTCTATCAAAACATGTTTATTTCAGTCTGAACCAGGCTTTGCATTTCAAATTGGTCTGATCTGGTCTAAACAGGTCTGTACTGATATATTCCTATTTAAATCAGTCTTTTCAGTTCTAAACCATTCTGAACTTGTCTGACCACTTCGATCCATTCGAAAGTGTCCATTCTGGTCTGAATTGGTTTATTTCATTCTAAGCTGGTCTGATCTGGTCTGTTTCAACCTGAGTTCATCTAAATTGGCCAGATCTGGTTCAGAACCAGTCCATTACAGTTTTATGAGATCTAAACTCGTCTAATCTGATCTTGTCAGGTCTATTCAGATCTGAACCAGTATAAATGTTTGATCCATTCTGAACCTGTCTATACATGTATGAAACAGAAACAATCAACCAGCACTTGACTACTAATGGCTATTTCTGTGCTGAAGAAGGTATGCTCTTGTAGTAAAATGATGAATTAGTTCTGATTCCTTTTTTAAAGATATTAATAGACTAATCAATGGAAATAAAGTTTTACCCTAAATCAAGAGAAATCAGATTTTTGTTTTGGTGTTTTTTAATTCTTGAAGGTCTTCTAGGTTTTAGTAGAACTGTTTCTTTAGCATTAGTGCTTCTGACATAGGTTACTGTGAATGCTGATAGTGAATGGTTTGCCTTGGAAAAGTTTCAGAGTATAGTTTTATCTAATCAGGTAAAGAACAGGTATGACACTCAAAACTCAGATAACACTCTCAAGAAGCCAATTTTTTATAGAAAGTTGCTGTATGACATAGGTACATCCTTTCACTGCCCAGAAACTAAAGAAAAGCATGCTGTTGTGAACCTGGAAATTGGGGCCTGCTGGAAAGAGCCTTTTATAATCCCTGTGATTGTTGGATGGTCTTGCCCTAAAAACCGCTGAAAGAACACACTGTTTGCTTATCTTCTATTCATTGTAAGAATGGTTTTACTCCAACAATAGTGATTTCCAAAGAAAAAACAAGCTACTTTCAAATCCTGGCTGGAAGGTCATCGATCACTACATCTTGCCTAATTAGTGTAGCAACAGTTATGTCACTCAACATGCATATATATCTTTTCCCAGACATCTTCTCTCATGGAAGGCTCCAGTGTGTTTAAACCAGTTTATTTCTATCAAAACATGTTTATTTCAGTCTGAACCAGGCTTTGCATTTCAAATTGGTCTGATCTGGTCTAAACAGGTCTGTACTGATATATTCCTATTTAAATCAGTCTTTTCAGTTCTAAACCATTCTGAACTTGTCTGACCACTTCGATCCATTCGAAAGTGTCCATTCTGGTCTGAATTGGTTTATTTCATTCTAAGCTGGTCTGATCTGGTCTGTTTCAACCTGAGTTCATCTAAATTGGCCAGATCTGGTTCAGAACCAGTCCATTACAGTTTTATGAGATCTAAACTCGTCTAATCTGATCTTGTCAGGTCTATTCAGATCTGAACCAGTATAAATGTTTGATCCATTCTGAACCTGTCTATACATGTATGAAACAGAAACAATCAACCAGCACTTGACTACTAATGGCTATTTCTGTGCTGAAGAAGGTATGCTCTTGTAGTAAAATGATGAATTAGTTCTGATTCCTTTTTTAAAGATATTAATAGACTAATCAATGGAAATAAAGTTTTACCCTAAATCAAGAGAAATCAGAATTTTGGTGCTTGTCAATCTCTCTCTCTTTTTTTTTTTTTTTTGGATACTTCTATTGGTCTTTCATTTATTTCCATCTTTGTTCTTTGGCCTGTGTGGGCCTCCCATCACAGTGGCCTCTCACTGCAGAGCACTGGATCTGGACGCATGCACCCCAGAGCTCTGGCTCAGTCGTTGGACTCATCGGTCCAGTCGCTCAGCGGCACATGGGATCTTCCCTGGCCAGGGATTGAACCCGCGCCCCTTGCACTACAAAGTGGTGTCCTTACCCACTGGACCACCAGGGAAGCCCTGTCCATCTCTTTTTGACTTACTTCACTTTTTATGATAGTTTCTAGATCTAGCCACCTCATTAGGACTGATTCTTCTGCATTTCTTTTTACAGCTGTGCAGTATTCCATTGTATATATATATATATACCAGAGCTTTTGTATCCATAACCAGAATTTTTTGAGGCCAATTGTTTGAATCTCTTTTGGAACACTCCATAGTGATTAATTTGAGTGATTTGATTTTAATCCAGTTCCATCCTTCACAATCCCACATGGCTTTGCTTCCCAGGTTATCCTACAAGGAAAATATTACAGCCACATAATAACTCACATTAAAGCCAACAGAAAGAAATTTTCATATTCTTTGACCATAAAAACTATAGGCCGTTTAGTGTCTGTTGTCTTTTGTGTCCTCCTTCTCTCAATTGTGCAAATAAAGTGTTCCTGACCCTACCAAAGGTTTGCCATTGCCCTTGACTGTTATGCCTTGCTTTCTTTCTTTTATTCCTTCAATTTTTCTTGAGGATCATATTTGCACTGGTAGCCCTTAGCATATTAATCAATTTATCTAGTTATATAGAATTGTTTTCATCAGTTCATAAGTACACAAAGATATCCTAGTTTTACTGATTTTATTGAAAAATAACAAGCAAATCAATACCCTAAATCAGAGTTATGGCTCATTTCTCTCCTTGAATTTAAAATAATGATTTACATGAAATGTCTATGATTACCCTGTGTTCTTGGTCACTCATATTCTTTTCTCAAAATCTGCTCCAATCAAACTTCATTTCTGTCAGTCAATAAACCACAGGTTTACAGATTTCTAAGGACATACATGTTTCCAAATTAGTGGTAAATTCTTGCTCTATTCTGTTTTTCTAATTCCTGATTTTGCATTTCAGTGTGTGACACAGCTGATGATTTTCTTGTTCAGGAAGCAGTCTATTTTTAATTTTGGAAACCCTAATTTCTCTACTTTCCCTTCTGACTCAGGCTTTTCTTTCTGAATGTTATTTTCTGCTTAAGTTTTAAGCATTACAGCATTTCTAAATTCTTCCCTGCACTGCCTTCTTTAGCAAAATATGCAATAGTTATCTGTAAGTAAATTATTCCCAAATATCTTTCTACGGGATAAAGTACCCTTTAATCTCAAACTCACACATGTAGTTTCTAAGTACTCATCACCTCTTGGAAGTCTAATCTTCATATTAAACCTGATGCTTAATCATTTCTATCCTGCCTCAACTCTAAACCTTTTTTCTCATTACATGGCACTGCTATTTACCCAGTTACTTAAGCAAATATCCTAGGAATTGCTTTGATTTATTTCTGGCTCAATCCTTCACATCTACCATGCTTATATATTTTTTGACACTACACACAATCTCAGGTTGCCCCCCCCCAATTTCCATTCATCTTTACAGCCACATAATAACTCACATTAAAGCCAACAGAAAGAAATTTTCATATTCTTTGACCATAAAACTATAGGCCGTGTAGTGTCTGTTGTCTTTTGTGTCCTCCTTCTCTCAATTGTGCAAATAAAGTGTTCCTGACCCTACCAAAGGTTTGCCATTGCCCTTGACTGTTATGCCTTGCTTTCTTTTTATTCCTTCAATTTTTCTTGAGGATCATATTTGCACTGGTAGCCCTTAGCATATTAATCAATTTATCTAGTTATATAGAATTGTTTTCATCAGTTCATAAGTACACAAAGATATCCTAGTTTTACTGATTTTATTGAAAAATAACAAGCAAATCAATACCCTAAATCAGAGTTATGGCTCATTTCTCTCCTTGAATTTAAAATAATGATTTACATGAAATGTCTATGATTACCCTGTGTTCTTGGTCACTCATATTCTTTTCTCAAAATCTGCTCCAATCAAACTTCATTTCTGTCAGTCAATAAACCACAGGTTTACAGATTTCTAAGGACATACATGTTTCCAAATTAGTGGTAAATTCTTGCTCTATTCTGTTTTTCTAATTCCTGATTTTGCATTTCAGTGTGTGACACAGCTGATGATTTTCTTGTTCAGGAAGCAGTCTATTTTTAATTTTGGAAACCCTAATTTCTCTACTTTCCCTTCTGACTCAGGCTTTTCTTTCTGAATGTTATTTTCTGCTTAAGTTTTAAGCATTACAGCATTTCTAAATTCTTCCCTGCACTGCCTTCTTTAGCAAAATATGCAATAGTTATCTGTAAGTAAATTATTCCCAAATATCTTTCTACGGGATAAAGTACCCTTTAATCTCAAACTCACACATGTAGTTTCTAAGTACTCATCACCTCTTGGAAGTCTAATCTTCATATTAAACCTGATGCTTAATCATTTCTATCCTGCCTCAACTCTAAACCTTTTTTCTCATTACATGGCACTGCTATTTACCCAGTTACTTAAGCAAATATCCTAGGAATTGCTTTGATTTATTTCTGGCTCAATCCTTCACATCTACCATGCTTATATATTTTTTGACACTACACACAATCTCAGGTTGATTTCATCCATTTCTTTTCATTTCTACTATTATCCAAACTACTACCATTATCTTGAATGACCACAATCATTCTTTTTTTATATTTTAGTCTTTATCTTAAAGATTTTACAGAGTTTTGTTGTTCACAGACGTGTATGTTCCCAGATCAGTCATATGCATATCAGCGGTCCTCACCACCCGAGTTCCCCCCATCCCACCCCTCTGGACCATCGCCCCATGCCATTGTAAGCACTCCTACTCCCTTAGCACCAATGCAATAGCTATCTTTTCCACACATGACAGTATAGGTTTCCATGTTACTCCCTCCATGCCTCCCCCTCCCTATTTCTTCTCCACAATGTCCCTATGTCTGTTCTTCCATGAGTTCACTGCGTGTGTTATCAAGACCAGCCTACTAAATTCCATATATGTGTGTGCTAGTATACTGTGTTTGTCTTTCTCTTTTTGACTTACTTCACTTTTTATGATAGGTTCTAGAGCCAGCCACTTCATTAGGATTGAGTCTTCTGCATTTCTTTTAACAGCTGAATAGTATTCCATTTATATATGTACCAAGCTTCTGTATGCATCCATTCATTGATGGACATCTAGGTTGCTTCCACGTTCTGGCTATTGTATAGAGAGCTGCAATGAACATTGGGGTACAAGTGCTTCTTTCAGTTTTGATTTCATCAGGATATAAGCCTAAGAGTGGGATTGCTGGGTCGTAGGGTGCTTCTATTTTTAGTTCCTTAGGGAATCTCCATACTGTCTTCCATAGAGGCTGTATCAATTGACATTCCCACCAGCAATGCAAGAGGGTTCCTTTTCTCCACACCCTCTCCAGCATTTATTGTCGGCAGATTTTTGAAGATGGCCATTCTGACAGGTGTGAGGTGATACCTCATCGAGGTTAAGCATCGTTTCATGTGCATTTGGGCCATCTGTATGTCCTTTAACCTGATGCTTAATCATTTCTATCCTGCCTCAACTCTAAACCTTTTTTCTCATTACATGGCACTGCTATTTACCCAGTTACTTAAGCAAATATCCTAGGAATTGCTTTGATTTATTTCTGGCTCAATCCTTCACATCTACCATGCTTATATATTTTTTGACACTACACACAATCTCAGGTTGATTTCATCCATTTCTTTTCATTTCTACTATTATCCAAACTACTACCATTATCTTGAATGACCACAATCATTCTTTTTTTATATTTTAGTCTTTATCTTAAAGATTTTACAGAGTTTTGTTGTTCACAGACGTGTATGTTCCCAGATCAGTCATATGCATATCAGCGGTCCTCACCACCCGAGTTCCCCCCATCCCACCCCTCTGGACCATCGCCCCATGCCATTGTAAGCACTCCTACTCCCTTAGCACCAATGCAATAGCTATCTTTTCCACACATGACAGTATAGGTTTCCATGTTACTCCCTCCATGCCTCCCTCCCTATTTCTTCTCCACAATGTCCCTATGTCTGTTCTTCCATGAGTTCACTGCGTGTGTTATCAAGACCAGCCTACTAAATTCCATATATGTGTGTGCTAGTATACTGTGTTTGTCTTTCTCTTTTTGACTTACTTCACTTTTTATGATAGGTTCTAGAGCCAGCCACTTCATTAGGATTGAGTCTTCTGCATTTCTTTTAACAGCTGAATAGTATTCCATTTATATATGTACCAAGCTTCTGTATGCATCCATTCATTGATGGACATCTAGGTTGCTTCCACGTTCTGGCTATTGTATAGAGAGCTGCAATGAACATTGGGGTACAAGTGCTTCTTTCAGTTTTGATTTCATCAGGATATAAGCCTAAGAGTGGGATTGCTGGGTCGTAGGGTGCTTCTATTTTTAGTTCCTTAGGGAATCTCCATACTGTCTTCCATAGAGGCTGTATCAATTGACATTCCCACCAGCAATGCAAGAGGGTTCCCTTTTCTCCACACCCTCTCCAGCATTTATTGTCGGCAGATTTTTTGAAGATGGCCATTCTGACAGGTGTGAGGTGATACCTCATCGAGGTTAAGCATCGTTTCATGTGCATTTGGGCCATCTGTATGTCCTCTTTGGCGGGGCGTCTCTTTAGAACTTTTGCCCACTTTTTGATTGGGTTGTCCGTTTTTCCAGTGCACACTTGTCTGAGTTGCTTGTAGATTTTGGAGATTAATTCTTTGTCAGTTGTTTCATTTGCTATGATTTTCTCCCACTCCGTGGGGTGTCTGTTCAGCTTTTTTGTAATTTCTTTTGCTGTAGAAAAACTTTTAAGTTTTATTAGGTTCCAGATATTCATTTCCCTTTTTATTTCTGCTAGTCTAATACATGGGTCAGAGAAGATCTTGCTTTGATTTATCTGCTTTTGGGTTTTGCCTATATTCTCCTCTAAGAGTTTGAAGGTTTCTGGTCTTCCATTTAGGTTTTTAATCCATTTTGACTTGATCTTTGTGTATGGTGTTAGGGAATGTTTCAACTTCATTTTTTTGCATGTAGCTCTCCAATTTTCCCAGAACCACTTGTAGAAGAGGCTATCTTGGTCCCATTTTATAATTTTGCCTCCTTTGTCAAAAATGAGGTACCCATAGGTGCGTGGGTTTATCTCTGGGTTCTCTATCGTGTTTCATTGGTCTATAGTTCTGTTTTTGTGCCAGTACCATACTGTCTTGATGTCTGTTGTTTTGTAGTACAGTCTGAAGATAGGGATGTTTCTGACCCGCGGGCTTCGTCAGCGCAGACCTAGGATTCATCAACGCAGGCCCTAAAGGGGGGGAGTGGGAATTGAGAGGACAAGAGACACGAGAAATGGAGACAAGACAGGAGTCTGATCAAGTCTCATTTTATTGTGGAAACAAGGGGGTATTTATACTACACAGAAACAGGAAGGAGCTACTCATAAGCCAATCATGTAAAAGGTCAGATGCACACGCGCTTCCGACCCCATAGGAATGCAAGGGAAGCATGCACTGATCACGAGCACGTAAACCAGGAACAACCTATCAGAGCAATATGCACACGCCTTAAACCACACCTCCCTACAGGCGGAATCTTTGTGCAAACATGACGATGCTCCTAAACTGGAAGCTGCAAAGTGTGGCCAGGGCTCATGCGTGATGCGTGAAAGGCTCCACTAAGCGCCATCTTAAGTGGCACATTGCAGCATTCACGTAAGGAGGCTATAGGATGTGGCCCGGGGCACCCCGCGGTCCTGGACAGGTCCCCTTTTATCAAAGCCAAAAGGAACCCTTTGGGAACTGCGCCTGTCTTAGGTTAGGACATAACATTGTACAGACATTACCCGTCATAGGATCAGGCAGCATCTATGGCGGCCCTCCTGTCTTAGGTTTGCTCTGTAATGCTGTCCTCTTACCCGTCTCTGGCTGACCAGTTCAACTCACAGGGAAGGTGACTAATCTCTGTTAACAGAGAGATAAGTGTCACCTTGTTCTGCCATCTCATGGCGATGATAGTGGACCTGGATTGGTTTAGCCAGAATAGCCTCAATCTGCCACTTGATGAATGCAATGAGCCTATTAAACAGCATGAGTTTGAAGGTTTCTGGTCTTCCATTTAGGTTTTTAATCCATTTTGACTTGATCTTTGTGTATGGTGTTAGGGAATGTTTCAACTTCATTTTTTTGCATGTAGCTCTCCAATTTTCCCAGAACCACTTGTAGAAGAGGCTATCTTGGTCCCATTTTATAATTTTGCCTCCTTTGTCAAAAATGAGGTACCCATAGGTGCGTGGGTTTATCTCTGGGTTCTCTATCGTGTTTCATTGGTCTATAGTTCTGTTTTTGTGCCAGTACCATACTGTCTTGATGTCTGTTGTTTTGTAGTACAGTCTGAAGATAGGGATGTTTCTGACCCGCGGGCTTCGTCAGCGCAGACCTAGGATTCATCAACGCAGGCCCTAAAGGGGGGGAGTGGGAATTGAGAGGACAAGAGACACGAGAAATGGAGACAAGACAGGAGTCTGATCAAGTCTCATTTTATTGTGGAAACAAGGGGGTATTTATACTACACAGAAACAGGAAGGAGCTACTCATAAGCCAATCATGTAAAAGGTCAGATGCACACGCGCTTCCGACCCCATAGGAATGCAAGGGAAGCATGCACTGATCACGAGCACGTAAACCAGGAACAACCTATCAGAGCAATATGCACACGCCTTAAACCACACCTCCCTACAGGCGGAATCTTTGTGCAAACATGACGATGCTCCTAAACTGGAAGCTGCAAAGTGTGGCCAGGGCTCATGCGTGATGCGTGAAAGGCTCCACTAAGCGCCATCTTAAGTGGCACATTGCAGCATTCACGTAAGGAGGCTATAGGATGTGGCCGGGTCACCCCGCGGTCCTGGACAGGTCCCCCTTTTTTATCAAAGCCAAAAGGAACCCTTTGGGAACTGCGCCTGTCTTAGGTTAGGACATAACATTGTACAGACATTACCCGTCATAGGATCAGGCAGCATCTATGGCGGCCCTCCTGTCTTAGGTTTGCTCTGTAATGATGTCCTCTTACCCGTCTCTGGCTGACCAGTTCAACTCACAGGGAAGGTGACTAATCTCTGTTAACAGAGAGATAAGTGTCACCTTGTTCTGCCATCTCAAGGCGATGATAGTGGACCTGGATTGGTTTAGCCAGAATAGCCTCAATCTGCCACTTGATGAATGCAATGAGCCTATTAAACAGCATGGGACCAAAAGCCAATATAAGGAGCAAAGTGATTAAAGGTCCAAGTAGGGGCATTAGGTAAGGCAATAGTCCATTTAACCCCGTCAGGAAGGGGTTGGCAGCGAGGTCCCGTCTTCGTTGTTCAAGTTCTTCCTGTAGTTGCTTCACCTTGTCTCTGACTATGCCAGACTTGTTGACATAGAAACAGCATTTCTCCTGTAAAGCCAAACAGATACCTCCCTGCTCTGCAGTTAGTAGATCTAGACCCTTCTGTTTTGCAGTACCACCTCCGCTAGGGAGTCAACCTGGTCCTGGATATCTTGTATAGTTTCCAATATTGCTTGCACATCGGAAATTAATTGTTGGGACAGCTTGGTATACTGAGTAAGAGAGATGCCCATACCTGCTGACCCCGTGGCCACCGCAGTAGTAATACCTAAAACTGCCAACAGAGGGAAAAACAGTACCGCTCTTTTTCGTCTATTTATAAAATGATCAATACTAGGGATAGGAACTTCCTGATCTCCCATGATTATCTCTACATCTGGAAGGAGATAGGTTAATAAACATTGTCCTGTCCAATTTTGATGCAAATAGGTATGCGCAAGGCTATTCCCGCACACAAAGGCTGCACCATTGACTGCGCACAAGGCGTTGGTGATGTTTGCTACTGTGGTGCATTTGTTTCGTTCGATTCCTATATCCATACCATAGCCATCATTTTTTCCTTCCTTAGCAACAGACGTACAATTATCAGTATTTAGCATCAGGGATACAGTAATAGAAAGGGTAGGTGTGCATGTTCAACGGTTAGTATAGAAACTTAGATTGGTTTGGCTGAAATAGGGCACAGCAACAGGATGAGGGGCCCTCTGATGCAAACAGAGCCAGCAGTCCTTAGCTATATCTGTTTGGGTCATTGCAACTTAGTAGCATTCAACTCACAGGGAAGGTGACTAATCTCTGTTAACAGAGAGATAAGTGTCACCTTGTTCTGCCATCTCAAGGCGATGATAGTGGACCTGGATTGGTTTAGCCAGAATAGCCTCAATCTGCCACTTGATGAATGCAATGAGCCTATTAAACAGCATGGGACCAAAAGCCAATATAAGGAGCAAAGTGATTAAAGGTCCAAGTAGGGGCATTAGGTAAGGCAATAGTCCATTTAACCCCGTCAGGAAGGGGTTGGCAGCGAGGTCCCGTCTTCGTTGTTCAAGTTCTTCCTGTAGTTGCTTCACCTTGTCTCTGACTATGCCAGACTTGTTGACATAGAAACAGCATTTCTCCTGTAAAGCCAAACAGATACCTCCCTGCTCTGCAGTTAGTAGATCTAGACCCCTTCTGTTTTGCAGTACCACCTCCGCTAGGGAGTCAACCTGGTCCTGGATATCTTGTATAGTTTCCAATATTGCTTGCACATCGGAAATTAATTGTTGGGACAGCTTGGTATACTGAGTAAGAGAGATGCCCATACCTGCTGACCCCGTGGCCACCGCAGTAGTAATACCTAAAACTGCCAACAGAGGGAAAAACAGTACCGCTCTTTTTCGTCTATTTATAAAATGATCAATACTAGGGATAGGAACTTCCTGATCTCCCATGATTATCTCTACATCTGGAAGGAGATAGGTTAATAAACATTGTCCTGTCCAATTTTGATGCAAATAGGTATGCGCAAGGCTATTCCCGCACACAAAGGCTGCACCATTGACTGCGCACAAGGCGTTGGTGATGTTTGCTACTGTGGTGCATTTGTTTCGTTCGATTCCTATATCCATACCATAGCCATCATTTTTTCCTTCCTTAGCAACAGACGTACAATTATCAGTATTTAGCATCAGGGATACAGTAATAGAAAGGGTAGGTGTGCATGTTCAACGGTTAGTATAGAAACTTAGATTGGTTTGGCTGAAATAGGGCACAGCAACAGGATGAGGGGCCCTCTGATGCAAACAGAGCCAGCAGTCCTTAGCTATATCTGTTTGGGTATCATTAAGCAATCTATAGGTAGCATTCAAAATATCTAAAGTTTGTGGGTCGAGTTGTAATTCACTTCTCACTTTTGGTAGTGCTATAGGGTGATAGTTCAGGCGGAAGCTCTTGTCAGAGCCTCTTTATCTGACCCTTTATCACCTCTTCCCTGTACAAGTCTTGTGGTCCTCCTCCATCTGATACATGTATGGGGGCTTTCATTCGCCAGCATACTCGATCTCTCCATGTGTCAGGACATCCTGCTATAACTAATCCTCCCGGGCCCTTTATATCTTTAATGGGGCCGTGCATTAAGGTAGCACTAAAAACAGTTTCACTGCCAAACCGGCACAGTTTGTATTGAAAGTAGCAGGAGCTATGTACTGCATTATGCACCTGTTTGCATTGGTCACACAAGAGGCCTGGATGAGTTGTTTCTACCCTAGGACTAGTGTTGCATACCCATAGGTTATCGAATTGTAGGTATGCTATATGACCCCCGCAGTTCACGGTGGTGACATATTGACCCAACTTAGGAAGGCTATATCCTCCCCAGCACTGACAGGGTCGTCCATACCTTCGTTGCAACAGCTTACGGGCGTCCGACGGATCGTCAAAACCTGCTTCCGTTTCTGTCAGTTGCTTATACAGCATCAGGAACAAGGCCAACACCTTGACAGCAAGCATCCTGTAGAAAAGAGAAGAGAAAGCTTCTCAGGGAGACACTTCTTCCCTGGTTTATTAATTATCTACTTGTCTTACAAGACATTCAGGCAGCCATAGTGCAGCGTCATATTCACGTGCAAACACGCAGACTAATCCTCGTCCCCAGGTTAACATTGGATCTGGACCATGCCAGGAATTGTCAAGAGGATCCTTCCACCTGACCATGGCAAAATTTTTATTTGTTGTTGAATGCCAGAATCGATCAGCCGCAGATTGTCCTTGGGCTTCCAAATTTAGAAAATTTAAAATAAAGAGGGCATGGTTTAGTATATTTCTTGGGGTACCCTTCGTAGGGTACCAATCCCCCTTTTTTATTTTTTCAATGGTAATTTTGATGGATAAATGAGCACGCTCTACCATGCCTTGGCCTTGAGGGTTATAGGGGATGCCTGTGGTATGTTTAATGCGTAAAGCATTACAGAAATCTTGGAAAGCTTTCGAAGTATATTCAGGGCCATTATCCGTTTTGATTTGTGTGGGTATGCCTTCAAGGGTAAAGCAATGTAACAGGTGTGCCTTAACATGTTTTGCGGCTTCTCCTGACTGAAGTGAGTGTCCGGGACCGCGGACGGACCGGCCATACTCTGTAGCCTCCCGCGCATGAATGCTGCGGTGCGCCGCTTGGGATGGCGCCTAGCGGAGCCTTTCACGCATGAGCCCTGGCCGTGCTTTGCAGCTTCCAGTTTAGGAGCATCGTCATGTTTGCACAAAGATGGCGCTTGGTGGATGTAACAGGGTGTGGTTTAAGGCGCGTGCACATTGCTCTGATAGGTAGTTCCTAGTTTCCGTGCTCGTGATCAGTGCATGCTTCCTTGCACTTTCCCACAGAGGCAGTTGTTTCTACCTGACAGTGTTGCATACCCATAGGTTATCGAATTGTAGGTATGCTATATGACCCCGCAGTTCACGGTGGTGACATATTGACCCAACTTAGGAAGGCTATATCCTCCCCAGCACTGACAGGGTCGTCCATACCTTCGTTGCAACAGCTTACGGGCGTCCGACGGATCGTCAAAACCTGCTTCCGTTTCTGTCAGTTGCTTATACAGCATCAGGAACAAGGCCAACACCTTGACAGCAAGCATCCTGTAGAAAAGAGAAGAGAAAGCTTCTCAGGGAGACACTTCTTCCCTGGTTTATTAATTATCTACTTGTCTTACAAGACATTCAGGCAGCCATAGTGCAGCGTCATATTCACGTGCAAACACGCAGACTAATCCTCGTCCCCAGGTTAACATTGGATCTGGACCATGCCAGGAATTGTCAAGAGGATCCTTCCACCTGACCATGGCAAAATTTTTATTTGTTGTTGAATGCCAGAATCGATCAGCCGCAGATTGTCCTTGGGCTTCCAAATTTAGAAAATTTAAAATAAAGAGGGCATGGTTTAGTATATTTCTTGGGGTACCCTTCGTAGGGTACCAATCCCCCTTTTTTATTTTTTCAATGGTAATTTTGATGGATAAATGAGCACGCTCTACCATGCCTTGGCCTTGAGGGTTATAGGGGATGCCTGTGGTATGTTTAATGCGTAAAGCATTACAGAAATCTTGGAAAGCTTTCGAAGTATATTCAGGGCCATTATCCGTTTTGATTTGTGTGGGTATGCCTTCAAGGGTAAAGCAATGTAACAGGTGTGCCTTAACATGTTTTGCGGCTTCTCCTGACTGAAGTGAGTGTCCGGGACCGCGGACGGACCGGCCATACTCTGTAGCCTCCCGCGCATGAATGCTGCGGTGCGCCGCTTGGGATGGCGCCTAGCGGAGCCTTTCACGCATGAGCCCTGGCCGCGCTTTGCAGCTTCCAGTTTAGGAGCATCGTCATGTTTGCACAAAGATGGCGCTTGGTGGATGTAACAGGGTGTGGTTTAAGGCGCGTGCACATTGCTCTGATAGGTAGTTCCTAGTTTCCGTGCTCGTGATCAGTGCATGCTTCCCTTGCATTACTATGGGGTCGGAAGCGCATGTGCATCTGACCTTTTACACGATTGGTTTATGAGTAGCTCCTTCCTGTTTCTGTGTAGCATAAATACCCCCTTGTTTTTGCAATAAAACGAGACTTGATCAGACGCCTGTCTTGTCTCCACTTCTCGTGTCTCTTGTCCTCTCAATTCCCACTCCCCCCCTTTAGGGCCTGCGTTGACGAATCCTAGGTCTGCGCTGACGAAGCCCGCGGGTCGGGACAAGTGGTGCCCAACGTGGGGCTCGAAGTACGGGGGACTCCGTGAGGAAGCGGTGCCAGGAGCCGGCGAACGGATAAAGAAGGGTGAATTGCCTCTCAGCTGCTGCGGGAACCTGCCGCGCCGAGATTGAGGTGAGTTAGGCACCAAAACGGGGACAAGCATAGTATATTTGTAAAATAGTAGAGAAAGGTTTTAAAGAAAGAGTAAAGGTAAAATGGGACAGGAATTAAGTCAACATGATGTATATGTAAAGCAATTAGGAAAGGCTTTAAAGACACGAGGAGTAAAGGTAAAGAGTCAAGATTCAGTGGTTTGTGTCTTGGGTGGTGTTAGGTCTTGTTTACAGGTGAATAATCTGTAGTGTTGTATGTTGTTTGATAGTGTGGAGTCTTGGAATCAAGGCTGTTGCTCTGAGGATCCTTGGTTTGATGATTGGTCAAGAAGTGTAAGCTCTATGTCTGGTTTGCTATGGTGTTCCGTGATACTAGTTCACATACCAGCATCTGAGGAATAAGAGGTGCATCCCTGATGGGTGACAGTCATAAAAGCATGCAGATGTTTTCTAACATAATCATAAGATATACATACATACACAGCAATCCCTGCAATTGACCAGTTTTACAGAGATAAGGCACAGGAAATCTTTCTGGCAATTCATGCAATCATAGATGATACTTGCCCGTTAAGCTTTGAATTAATTGAAACAGTGCCTGAATAATAGATCTAGCACAAGGCCCTGGCTTGGATAATTACAATGAGAGCAATTTTTAATTAGAGCATGTGTTGGCGGTGACAAGGAGGAGAGTCTATAGGTAATAAAAAGGAAAAGATTCGTCTTGTAAGTATTTTATAGGATTAGGTAGCAAAGATTAGTGTGTGTATTGTTTAGTGTATTTGGAAGAGAATAGTGGAGACAGGAAGATAGGAAATAATTTATCTAGAGGATATTGGTAGATAGGAATATGTTTTACATTTAGAACATAGAAGAAGAAAGCAGTGAGAAAGAGGAAAGAGAAAAGAGAATTAGAGGTTTTCAAGAATTAAAATTAAAATTAAAAAAAATACGATAAAATAAACGTCAAAAAAGAAATTAAAAATTAAAAAGGGCAGAAAAAATTAATGATACCAAAAAACAAACAAAAAAAAACACATAAAACAAAACAAAGAAATGGAAACAACAACTACAACAACAAAAAAAAAACAATTAAAAAAACAATAAACAGACAAACTAATAAACCCCAAACCAGACCAATCAATTGAATAAGCAGAATAGTCCACCACAAATAAACAAGCAGAAGAAAAGAAAAAGAAAAAAAAAAAAGTTAAATACTGTCCCTGGTTTTTATCTTCTCATCTTCCTGTTGGAAACCAAACTGCTGTTGATGGTGGTGTCTTGATGTCGTAGTCTTTCCCTTATAGCACCGGTTGCTATGGTTTCTGTTTTTGTGTTCAGCAAAATGAGGGCTTTGCTGCCATACTGGGTGCCGGCCAGGATGGTAGGCTGATCCCAGTCAGTCAGGTGGAGACCGTGGTGCACGCAGTCCTGTGTTGGAGAGGGGTGCCCCGGCTCTACCGCGCACCGGCCTGTAGTCTCCAATCCCTGCCTTTTCCCCGGCTTCCTCCACTGCTGCTGCAGCACTAGGAGTGCGTGGAGCTCCTCCACCACTGGCACACGTGCACTGCCAGTTATGTGTCTAAGTCCCAAAGGCGGATGTGAGTTTTCCAGTCCAACTCGTGCCCGGTCCCTGGTCAGCAACCAGTGGGCGACTTCCCCTCTCTGTTTAGCAAGCCCTCCAGTTGGAGTGGCTGAACTTACCCGCACCACGGCGGCGCCCGCGGCTCCTCGCAGCGGCTGGTTCCGGCCGCTCCTTGCGGCGGCGGGTTCCGGCGGCTCCTCGCAGCAGCGGGTACCGGCGGCTCCTCGCCAGTGATTTCTGTGTATTGATTTTGTATCCTGCAATTCGTTGATTAACTGTAGTAGTTTTGTAATAGTGTCTTTGGATTTTCTGTGTATAATATCATGTTGTCTGCGAATAGAGAGAGTTTGATTTCTTCTTTTCCAAACTAGATTTCTTTTATTTGTTTTTCTTCTCTTATTGCTGTTGCTAGAACTTCCAGGACTATGTTGAATAATAGTGGTGAAAGTGGACACCCCTGTCTTGTTCCTGATTTTGGAGGGAATGCTTTTAGTTTTTCACCGTTGAGGATAATGTTTGCTGTGGACTTTTCCTATATGGCTTTCACTATTTTGAGATTGTTTCCTTCTATGCCCATTTTCTGAAGAGTTTTTATCATAAATGGATGTTGTACTTTGTCAGAGGCTTTTTCTGCATCTATTGAGATGATCATGTGATTTTTGTCTCTCAATTTGTTGATATGCTGGATCACATTGATTTATTTGCAGATATTGAAGAATGCTTGCATGCCCGGGATGAACCCGAGTTGAGGGTGATGTATGATTTTTTTGATGTGCCATTGAATTCTGTTTGCTAGGATTTTGTTGAGGATTTTGGTATCCAAATTCATCAGTGAAATTAGCCTATAGTTTTCCTTTTTTGTATTGTCTTTGCCTGGTTTGGGTATCAGGGTGATGGTGGCCTCATAGAATGTATTTGGAAGTTTTCCTTCCTGTGCAATTTTTTGGAAGAGATTTAGAAGGACAGGCATTAGCTCTTCTTTAAATGTTTGGTAGAATTCACTTGGGAGGCCATCTGGCCCTGGGCTTTTATTTCTGGGTAGATTTTTGATCACAAATTCGATTTCTGAGCTTGTGATTGGGTTGTTCAAGGTTTCTGTTTCTGCCTGACTAAGTCTTGGGAGATTAATCTTCTCCAAGAAACTGTCCATTTCTTCCAGGCTGTCCAGTTGGTTGCCATGGAGTTGTTCATAATAATCTCTTAGAATCCTTTGGATTTCTGCATTATCTGTTCTAATCTCTCTTTTTCCATTTTTGATTTTGTTGATTTGGTTCTTCTCTCTTTTTTCCTTGATGAGTCTGGCCAGTGGTTTGTCAATTTTATTTGCCTTTTTTGTCGAACCAGCTTTTTGTTTTATTTATCTTTACTATTGTTTCTTTAGTTTCTTTTTCATTTATTTCTGCTCTGATCTTCATGATTTCCCTTCTTCTGCTGGCTTTGGGATGTTTTTGTTCTTCTTTCTCCAGTTGTTTCAAGCATAAGGTAAGGTTGTCTGTTTGAGATTTTCCTAGTTTCTTGAGTTAGGACTGAATGGCTATAAACTTCCCTCTTACAACTGCTTTTGCAGTATCCCATAGGTTTTGCACTGTCGTGTGTTCATTGTCATTTTCTTCTAGGAATTTTTTTAGTTCTCCTAGGATTTGCTCAGTAATCAGTGTTTTTTTTTTTAGGTATGTCTTGTTTAATCTCCATGTGTTTGTGTTTTTAGCAGTTCTCTTCCTGTAGTTGATCTCTAGTCTCATTGCATTGTGGTCTGAGAATATGGTTGATACAATCTCAATTTTCTTGAATTGACTGAGGTTTGATTTGTTACCAAAGATGTGGTCTATCCTGGGGAATGTTCCATGAGCACTTGAGAAGAAAGCATATTCCTCTGCTTTTGGATGGAAGGTCCTAAAAATATCCAAAAGGTCCATCTCTTCTAGTGTGGCATTTAAGACTTGTACTTCTTTATAAATTATCAGTCTGGATGATCTCTCCATTGGTGTGAGAGGAGTGTTAAAGTCTCCTACTATGATTGTGCTATTGTTGTTGTCTTCTTTTATGTCTGAAAGTGTTTGTCTTATGTATTGGGGTGCTCCTGTGTTGGGTGCATAGATATTCATGATTGTTATGTCTTCCTCTTGGATCGATACCTTGAAAATTATGTAGTATCCTGCCGTGTCTCTTCTAATCTTCTTTATTTTGAGGTCTATTTTGTCTGATATCAGGATTGCTACTGGAAGTCTCTTTTGATTTCCATTTGCATGGAATGTCTTTTTCCAGCCTCTCACTTTCAGTCTATGAGTGTCTCTAGGTCTGAAGTGAGTTTCCTGGAGGCAACATATGTATGAGTTGTGTTTTTGAATCCATTCCGCCACTCTGTGTCTTTTGGTTGGTGCATGTCATCCATTGACATTCAAAGTAGTTATTGATACAAATAATCCTGTTGTCATCTTCTTAGATATTATGATGGGTTTGTTTTGTGGATCTTCGTATTGTCTTATACTTGTCTTTATACATCCCTTTAACACTTGTTGTAAGGCTGGTTTGGTGTGACTAAATTCTTTTAATTTTTGCTTGTCTGTAAACCTTTTGATTTCTCCATCAATTTTGAATGAGATCCTTGCAAGGTAGAGGATTCTTGGTTGCAGATTATTCTCTCTTAGCTATTTAAATGTGTCCTGCCATTCCCTTCTGGCCTGCAGAGTTTCTGTTGAAAGATCAGCTGTTAAATGTATAGGCTTTCACTTGCATGTCACTAGTTGCTTTTCCCTTGCTGCTTTGAGAATTCTATCTTTGTGTTTAATTCGTGTTAGTTTCATTAATATGTGTCTTGGTGTGTTTCTTCTCGGACTGATTCTGTATGGTACTCTTTGCGCTTCTTGAATATTGATTATTTCTTTTCCCATGGTGGAAAATTTTGACTGAGGTTTGATTTGTTACCAAAGATGTGGTCTATCCTGGGGAATGTTCCATGAGCACTTGAGAAGAAAGCATATTCCTCTGCTTTTGGATGGAAGGTCCTAAAAATATCCAAAAGGTCCATCTCTTCTAGTGTGGCATTTAAGACTTGTACTTCTTTATAAATTATCAGTCTGGATGATCTCTCCATTGGTGTGAGAGGAGTGTTAAAGTCTCCTACTATGATTGTGCTATTGTTGTTGTCTTCTTTTATGTCTGAAAGTGTTTGTCTTATGTATTGGGGTGCTCCTGTGTTGGGTGCATAGATATTCATGATTGTTATGTCTTCCTCTTGGATCGATACCTTGAAAATTATGTAGTATCCTGCCGTGTCTCTTCTAATCTTCTTTATTTTGAGGTCTATTTTGTCTGATATCAGGATTGCTACTGGAAGTCTCTTTTGATTTCCATTTGCATGGAATGTCTTTTTCCAGCCTCTCACTTTCAGTCTATGAGTGTCTCTAGGTCTGAAGTGAGTTTCCTGGAGGCAACATATGTATGAGTTGTGTTTTTGAATCCATTCCGCCACTCTGTGTCTTTTGGTTGGTGCATGTCATCCATTGACATTCAAAGTAGTTATTGATACAAATAATCCTGTTGTCATCTTCTTAGATATTATGATGGGTTTGTTTTGTGGATCTTCGTATTGTCTTATACTTGTCTTTATACATCCCTTTAACACTTGTTGTAAGGCTGGTTTGGTGTGACTAAATTCTTTTAATTTTTGCTTGTCTGTAAACCTTTTGATTTCTCCATCAATTTTGAATGAGATCCTTGCAAGGTAGAGGATTCTTGGTTGCAGATTATTCTCTCTTAGCTATTTAAATGTGTCCTGCCATTCCCTTCTGGCCTGCAGAGTTTCTGTTGAAAGATCAGCTGTTAAATGTATAGGCTTTCACTTGCATGTCACTAGTTGCTTTTCCCTTGCTGCTTTGAGAATTCTATCTTTGTGTTTAATTCGTGTTAGTTTCATTAATATGTGTCTTGGTGTGTTTCTTCTCGGACTGATTCTGTATGGTACTCTTTGCGCTTCTTGAATATTGATTATTTCTTTTCCCATGGTGGAAAATTTTCAACCAGAATCTTTTCAAAAATTTTGTTATATCCTCTCTCTTTTTCTTCTTCTTCTGAAACCCCTCTAATTCGAATATTGGTGCATTTGATATTATCCCAGAGGTCTCTGAGGCTATCCTCTGCTCTTTTCATTCTTTGAGCTAGATTCTGTTTTTCAGCAGTTACTTTCACCATTCTATCTTCCAGCTCACTTATCCAGTCTTCTGTCTCAGATACTCTGCTCTTGATTCCTTCTACAGTGTTTTTAAGTTCAGCAATTGAGTTGTTTGTCTCTGTTACTTTTTTGGTAAGTTCTTATATTTTGTTATTTAGTGAGTTAGTTGTGTCTTGGAATTTCTCTAAAATTCCGTTTTCAGTGTCTTTGATCATCTTTACTATCATTCTTCTGAAATCACTTTCAGAAAGTTTGTCCAAATTCTCTTCATTGATTTGATCTTGTGTGTTTGTAGATTGTTCCTTCACTTGTGTGGTATTTCTCTGCTGTCTCATTATTATTATTAGATTTTTAACTATGCCTGCTTGGGATTTCCTTTTCTCAGACTTTGAGTTACGTCTATTGGTGTTTGTTGTTTGGATGTGGCTTCTTATTCTGAGTAATGCTGGTTGTTGGGTAATGTCAGAACTTGCATAGAAGTGATTGCCTTTGTTGGTATTCTCATTTGTATACTGCTCTGTAGTGTTAGGTGTTCTCTTTTTGTATTTGGGCAGTACTCTCTCTAATTCCAGTGTTGTATTTTACTGCTTGTCTGTAAACCTTTTGATTTCTCCATCAATTTTGAATGAGATCCTTGCAAGGTAGAGGATTCTTGGTTGCAGATTATTCTCTCTTAGCTATTTAAATGTGTCCTGCCATTCCCTTCTGGCCTGCAGAGTTTCTGTTGAAAGATCAGCTGTTAAATGTATAGGCTTTCACTTGCATGTCACTAGTTGCTTTTCCCTTGCTGCTTTGAGAATTCTATCTTTGTGTTTAATTCGTGTTAGTTTCATTAATATGTGTCTTGGTGTGTTTCTTCTCGGACTGATTCTGTATGGTACTCTTTGCGCTTCTTGAATATTGATTATTTCTTTTCCCATGGTGGAAAATTTTCAACCAGAATCTTTTCAAAAATTTTGTTATATCCTCTCTCTTTTTCTTCTTCTTCTGAAACCCCTCTAATTCGAATATTGGTGCATTTGATATTATCCCAGAGGTCTCTGAGGCTATCCTCTGCTCTTTTCATTCTTTGAGCTAGATTCTGTTTTTCAGCAGTTACTTTCACCATTCTATCTTCCAGCTCACTTATCCAGTCTTCTGTCTCAGATACTCTGCTCTTGATTCCTTCTACAGTGTTTTTAAGTTCAGCAATTGAGTTGTTTGTCTCTGTTACTTTTTTGGTAAGTTCTTATATTTTGTTATTTAGTGAGTTAGTTGTGTCTTGGAATTTCTCTAAAATTCCGTTTTCAGTGTCTTTGATCATCTTTACTATCATTCTTCTGAAATCACTTTCAGAAAGTTTGTCCAAATTCTCTTCATTGATTTGATCTTGTGTGTTTGTAGATTGTTCCTTCACTTGTGTGGTATTTCTCTGCTGTCTCATTATTATTATTAGATTTTTAACTATGCCTGCTTGGGATTTCCTTTTCTCAGACTTTGAGTTACGTCTATTGGTGTTTGTTGTTTGGATGTGGCTTCTTATTCTGAGTAATGCTGGTTGTTGGGTAATGTCAGAACTTGCATAGAAGTGATTGCCTTTGTTGGTATTCTCATTTGTATACTGCTCTGTAGTGTTAGGTGTTCTCTAGTATTGTAGAGTTTTGGAGTCAGTACTCCCTCTCTAATTCCCCAGTGCTTGTAGGCTGGCCAGGGAATGAAGATTTTATGGCTGGCTTGTTATGACATTAAATGATATTAAAACATATATATGTGATTGAGAAACAGAAGGTATACATTTGACAAGTGGCAATTAAAATATTATGCAAATACTATCCAGAGTATTGAATTATACACACAAACATATACAGGTGTAACATAACCCAAGCATTTCAACCAAAAAGTACAATATGTTAGCACGGCATATAGAGAAAACCAAGAATGATATCCACCAGTTAATAACCAAACTAAGTAGAGCACAAATTGGAGAATAATGTTAGAGCAGGGTCCCAGTTGGTGATAAGGCAATGAGGACAGAACAGACTAGAAATTTGGTGGGAAAAGGGAAAAAGAGAAAGGGAGGATAGAAGAGAAATATAGACTAATATTGCAAAATTAAATATAGGGAGATAAAGGTGTGTATGTATTGGAATTTAGTGCTATAGGAAAGGAGCATCAGAGAAAGCAAAGAATTACAGAGGAAGTATTACTACAAAAAAATATTAAAAATTAAAACAGAGATAAGTATATAGAAAAATATAGAAAAACAAAGCAAAAACAATGAAAACAAAACCCCCACAGAACCTTAAAAGGCCAATGTAGAACCAGAAGCTTATACCAAAAAAAAATGTGTGGTTTAAAAGGAAAAAGAAGAAAGAAAAAAAAATGTATACCTGAATATATTCAGTCTTACTGATAAGATCAGTAGCTTCAATAGAATTCAATGGAGGAAATAAACACACCCACACTCACACACCCCAAAAAAAGGGGGGGTGCACTGAGTGGGTTTGGAAAAAGGGATTAAAAAACAATTGAAACAAAACAAAGCAAAAGAAAGAAAAAGAATAAAATGAAATTTAAAAAATCTGGCAGTAACTCCAGCTTCAGACAAAACGTGAAAATAGTATTTATGTTCTTCTGTCTCATGCTGGCTATTCAGGAATTATCAGTCTATTTCTTGCCTCTGGCAGTGGTTGGATCTGAAGACCTCTTTGACTACTTGTTTACTTTGGCCTATTTCAGAACTAAACTGCCCTCCTAGGCTGGCTGTGGGAGTTTCTTAGTCCTTAATCCCTTTTCTTGTTGGGTGGAGCTAAATTCCCTCCCTGTAGCTTGACCAGCAGCCCTGCAGTTTGACCAGCAGCCAAACTACCGTAGGGAAAATGGCATCTGTCTCACAAAGGATTTATGCCCACACGCTCTATGGGAAACACTTCCACAGTGACCCTGACTCTGCTGCAGGCCACCGTCGACCCCCACCACCGTGGGAGATGTCAGATTACTCAGAGGTGAGTCTGACTCAGTCTCATGCAGGATCGCTATTCCCCTCTCCCGGATCACAGTGCGCACAGAATTTCCAGTCCTCCTCAGTGGCTCTATGATCGGGTTACTGGTAAACTCCTCCAATGGAACTGAGTGCTTTCCTTCCGAGGACTGCACAAGGGCACTTCTAGTTCAAGGGGGCACTTGGACCCTCCAAAGCAGGTCTGGCTCAGTCCCTTGTAGGCATCACCGCTCCTTTCTCAGGTCTTAATCTGCAACAGGCTTTGTGCCTTTGGCCCACCCCCTCCAGCAGGTATGAGATTTGACTTTGAAAAGCGTGATTGCGCCCTTTCTACCATCTTGATGCAGCTTCTCCTTTGTTCTTCGATGTGGGGTATCGTTTTTGTGATCAGATCCAACCTTCTCCTGTCGACGGTTTTTCAGGAACTCATTGCAATTCAGGTGATTTTGCAGGACAGATTAGTGCACGTCCTTCTACACCGCCATCTTAGCTCCACCCCTCAATATGTTATTTTTCAGACACAAAATTACACAAAACTGAAAAGTTGTAGTTAGTCCACATCTATAAATAAATAAAGCACTCGTATGAATGTTTGAATAATTTCTCTATGACAGTACTTGAAGCCCGGTTTTATTGTATATTCTAACTGAGGAACACAGGGAAATCTTCTTACAAACCATAAGATTTAATGATGAGAGTGAACACTATTGACATATCAAGTAACTTTTTAAATTTACTTTGTATTAAGCTTTCTTTCTTTCTTTTTTTTTTCTGTCTCATGCTGGCTATTCAGGAATTATCAGTCTATTTCTTGCCTCTGGCAGTGGTTGGATCTGAAGACCTCTTTGACTACTTGTTTACTTTGGCCTATTTCAGAACTAAACTGCCCTCCTAGGCTGGCTGTGGGAGTTTCTTAGTCCTTAATCCCTTTTCTTGTTGGGTGGAGCTAAATTCCCTCCCTGTAGCTTGACCAGCAGCCCTGCAGTTTGACCAGCAGCCAAACTACCGTAGGGAAAATGGCATCTGTCTCACAAAGGATTTATGCCCACACGCTCTATGGGAAACACTTCCACAGTGACCCTGACTCTGCTGCAGGCCACCGTCGACCCCCACCACCGTGGGAGATGTCAGATTACTCAGAGGTGAGTCTGACTCAGTCTCATGCAGGATCGCTATTCCCCTCTCCCGGATCACAGTGCGCACAGAATTTCCAGTCCTCCTCAGTGGCTCTATGATCGGGTTACTGGTAAACTCCTCCAATGGAACTGAGTGCTTTCCTTCCGAGGACTGCACAAGGGCACTTCTAGTTCAAGGGGGCACTTGGACCCTCCAAAGCAGGTCTGGCTCAGTCCCTTGTAGGCATCACCGCTCCTTTCTCAGGTCTTAATCTGCAACAGGCTTTGTGCCTTTGGCCCACCCCGCCTCTCCAGCAGGTATGAGATTTGACTTTGAAAAGCGTGATTGCGCCCTTTCTACCATCTTGATGCAGCTTCTCCTTTGTTCTTCGATGTGGGGTATCGTTTTTGTGATCAGATCCAACCTTCTCCTGTCGACGGTTTTTCAGGAACTCATTGCAATTCAGGTGATTTTGCAGGACAGATTAGTGCACGTCCTTCTACACCGCCATCTTAGCTCCACCCCTCAATATGTTATTTTTCAGACACAAAATTACACAAAACTGAAAAGTTGTAGTTAGTCCACATCTATAAATAAATAAAGCACTCGTATGAATGTTTGAATAATTTCTCTATGACAGTACTTGAAGCCCGGTTTTATTGTATATTCTAACTGAGGAACACAGGGAAATCTTCTTACAAACCATAAGATTTAATGATGAGAGTGAACACTATTGACATATCAAGTAACTTTTTAAATTTACTTTGTATTAAGCTTTCCTCTTTCTTTTTATTTTAAATTTAGATAAATATTGACACTGAGAAAAATTCATATTTCTGTTATTAAACTAGAAAGTGGTCTGAGGGTAAGAAGATTCAATTGGTAATTAGGGTCAGTAAACATTCTACCATGTAAAATTTATGACTCCAAGTTAGTGATGTGTTCACACTCTATGTAACCACTCCTCTCACCTGTTTAATGATAAACACCCTTCCTTAATAAACTCATTCTTTAATTTAGAAAAAAGTTTCTCATTTAGAAAATATTTCTTAGTTTGAGCTCTACTCAAGGTGTTCATGAGTCAGATACATAAAACAATGATCACAATAAAAGATTGACCCCTTCTCTATTTGACTTATATGACTCTGTAGAAAAAACCACAGCCTCTAAAAAATTTATAACTATGGTAATTATTGTGGGTTATAATATTAAAATGAACTTGATTTAAGATTCTACTTAAAACCAATATTATTTTCCTACTTAGTAAAACAAAGCACCATGCTTTGTTTATCTTACAATTCACTTTTCACTTACATACAAAGGCAAAATAAGCAATATTAAAACTTTTAGTGGAGGCAACACTTTCCAGAGATCACTTAGCTTAATTAATTAGTTAATTTTTTCAACAAATCCAAGAAACTTTTATATTCATACTAACAGTGAGTGCCAAGAAACATTTGATTAAATTGATGCTAGATTATTCATTTGTTGAAGTTCTGTGACTTTAGAAGTATTTGCTAAACAGATGAGAAGTGCATTAGGAAGTTTTTCAATTTGGGTGCTTTGCTTTTAAATGAATCCAAGAAACTAAATTGTATTTTCAGAAACACGGACAGATTAGTGCGTCCTTCTACACCGCCATCTTAGCTCCACCCCTCAATATGTTATTTTTCAGACACAAAATTACACAAAACTGAAAAGTTGTAGTTAGTCCACATCTATAAATAAATAAAGCACTCGTATGAATGTTTGAATAATTTCTCTATGACAGTACTTGAAGCCCGGTTTTATTGTATATTCTAACTGAGGAACACAGGGAAATCTTCTTACAAACCATAAGATTTAATGATGAGAGTGAACACTATTGACATATCAAGTAACTTTTTAAATTTACTTTGTATTAAGCTTTCCTCTTTCTTTTTATTTTAAATTTAGATAAATATTGACACTGAGAAAAATTCATATTTCTGTTATTAAACTAGAAAGTGGTCTGAGGGTAAGAAGATTCAATTGGTAATTAGGGTCAGTAAACATTCTACCATGTAAAATTTATGACTCCAAGTTAGTGATGTGTTCACACTCTATGTAACCACTCCTCTCACCTGTTTAATGATAAACACCCTTCCTTAATAAACTCATTCTTTAATTTAGAAAAAAGTTTCTCATTTAGAAAATATTTCTTAGTTTGAGCTCTACTCAAGGTGTTCATGAGTCAGATACATAAAACAATGATCACAATAAAAGATTGACCCCTTCTCTATTTGACTTATATGACTCTGTAGAAAAAACCACAGCCTCTAAAAAATTTATAACTATGGTAATTATTGTGGGTTATAATATTAAAATGAACTTGATTTAAGATTCTACTTAAAACCAATATTATTTTCCTACTTAGTAAAACAAAGCACCATGCTTTGTTTATCTTACAATTCACTTTTCACTTACATACAAAGGCAAAATAAGCAATATTAAAACTTTTAGTGGAGGCAACACTTTCCAGAGATCACTTAGCTTAATTAATTAGTTAATTTTTTCAACAAATCCAAGAAACTTTTATATTCATACTAACAGTGAGTGCCAAGAAACATTTGATTAAATTGATGCTAGATTATTCATTTGTTGAAGTTCTGTGACTTTAGAAGTATTTGCTAAACAGATGAGAAGTGCATAGTCAAGGGGAAGATGTCCATATTGTACACATTTTGGGTGCTTTGCTTTTAAATGAATAACAAAAAATATAAGAAACATATTTTTATTTTGTTCAAAATCATAGCTAACTTTCCATAAAATTAAAATGCACATTATACTTTTCAATTTAAAAAGTAAAGCTAATTTAAAAACAAAAGCTCAATATCCTAATTTTAAATATACATATTCATGAATTTTAAGAAATACATTTATTATTTAGTCACCACATTCAATATGCAAACCATATCTAACATCCAAATATGCAACTAATACTCTGCAGTTAGTCTCAAATTTCACCTATCACTCAGATAATTATAGACAAACTTTTTATCTGTGTGTATTGGATTTTTCTTTTCTGGTTTGTGTATTACTTTCATTGAGCTATTATATTTGAAGTATATCCATGGCACTGTATTTTAGTTTGGTTACTAGTATAGCTTACACACACACACACACACACACACACACACACACATATATATATATATATTTAATATATTTAATACTTATAATATATTTTAGTATATTATATATGTATATATATATATATATGTATTTAGCTTTTCAGAACACTGAATTAGAAGAGACAACATAATTTTGTTACAGGAAACACTGACTGAAGCCACTCATCTTGGTCCAGCATCTTAGTAACCATTTGTATGAGCTATTTTATGGCAGGAGGCCCTGCTAAGGAGCATAGAACTAACAAACCAACACCAATCAGAAAATTTTGGAAAAGTTTTAACAAACTCTAAAATTTATAACTATGGTAATTATTGTGGGTTATAATATTAAAATGAACTTGATTTAAGATTCTACTTAAAACCAATATTATTTTCCTACTTAGTAAAACAAAGCACCATGCTTTGTTTATCTTACAATTCACTTTTCACTTACATACAAAGGCAAAATAAGCAATATTAAAACTTTTAGTGGAGGCAACACTTTCCAGAGATCACTTAGCTTAATTAATTAGTTAATTTTTTCAACAAATCCAAGAAACTTTTATATTCATACTAACAGTGAGTGCCAAGAAACATTTGATTAAATTGATGCTAGATTATTCATTTGTTGAAGTTCTGTGACTTTAGAAGTATTTGCTAAACAGATGAGAAGTGCATAGTCAAGGGGAAGATGTCCATATTGTACACATTTTGGGTGCTTTGCTTTTAAATGAATAACAAAAAATATAAGAAACATATTTTTATTTTGTTCAAAATCATAGCTAACTTTCCATAAAATTAAAATGCACATTATACTTTTCAATTTAAAAAGTAAAGCTAATTTAAAAACAAAAGCTCAATATCCTAATTTTAAATATACATATTCATGAATTTTAAGAAATACATTTATTATTTAGTCACCACATTCAATATGCAAACCATATCTAACATCCAAATATGCAACTAATACTCTGCAGTTAGTCTCAAATTTCACCTATCACTCAGATAATTATAGACAAACTTTTTATCTGTGTGTATTGGATTTTTCTTTTCTGGTTTGTGTATTACTTTCATTGAGCTATTATATTTGAAGTATATCCATGGCACTGTATTTTAGTTTGGTTACTAGTATAGCTTACACACACACACACACACACACACACACACACATATATATATATATATTTAATATATTTAATACTTATAATATATTTTAGTATATTATATATGTATATATATATATATATGTATTTAGCTTTTCAGAACACTGAATTAGAAGAGACAACATAATTTTGTTACAGGAAACACTGACTGAAGCCACTCATCTTGGTCCAGCATCTTAGTAACCATTTGTATGAGCTATTTTATGGCAGGAGGCCCTGCTAAGGAGCATAGAACTAACAAACCAACACCAATCAGAAAATTTTGGAAAAGTTTTCAAGTCCTATCAAACTCCCAGAATCCTTCTCCCTGGAGTTCCTCTAGGCTGAATGGTGCATGCACCACTAGGAAGAACCTTGAGTCACAATGACTGGTCAAAGAGAATCCAGAGACAAATGTAATTAGCAAAAAATCTGAGACTGCAAGCCATGTGGCAGAGCATTTCTCCTGGATCTCTTACCCTACTGCTCTCTGTCCAAGTACTCCTTCTCATTAAATTCTATTGCTTTCTCAGCATGTATGTCTCCTCAGACAATTAATTTCTGAGTATTAGACAAAGAATTAAATCCAGTGGCCACAACTGGGACCTTGAAAACAATGATCTCCTCCTTATATGGGTGACTGACAGAGTCCCCTGAACAGGCAAGAAACAAAAGACTTAATGACCTCTCTCTTCCCCTGTCTCATTCCTATTTTCAGTCTCTTTTCCTACACTTTTTTCTTCTGTCCTGGTCCTAGATGCAGGAGTCTGGTTGAAGGGCCTCAGTCTGATTCGAGGGTCAGAGTCTGATCACCTCTGGTGGGCAGATAACTTGAATTCTGGTTCTGTTCTGGTGTCTTGTCTTAGGTTTTTAGTAGCGATAACTTCCCATACTCCCTTCCTGGATGCCCACGGAAAAGTCCCATAACATCTGGGGATCTGCAAAAGGCAAGAGATGTCTATAAGGCTACTTCTTCTTTCAGCTTGACCTCCTTTTCTTTCTTTGAAGTCTTTGAAGACCTAAGATGTTTCTATTTACTCTGTTAGTACTTGAATCTGAAGTTCAGTGTAGGAGGTTTTCTGAGAGACCAAAATCTTATATTTAAGATAGTGTCTGTTTAGAAAGACCAGGCCTGTGTGTATTTTATACTTCATTTCTATTCTGCCAAATGGGGTAACATTGTGTGGGCACTATTCTGTTTAGACCGCTGATAAAGTTGGTTCAGGTAAAACTTAAATACTGGTCCCAAAACTGATTCTCGTCACATATACCATTAGTAAAAGGCATTTTAGAATTCTGGCCTTGAGAAAACAAGACCTAGTATAACTTGATTTTCTTTCACTGTGCTCAAGACCAGAGGTTTCAGGAACTATTATCCTACCTAGACCATCTCTAATTCATGAAACTGAGAGAAAAACAGAAAGAAGTCTTTAAAAATTTACTTACTCCAACTGCTATTTATAAACAACTAATTTTATATTGTGACATCTGATTCATGATAAGTTTAGAAAATGAAGGTAGATATCCCATTGTGTCCGTCTCGTTATATGTATGTGTCAACACATGTGTTCATCTTTGCATATTATCGCTGAGTTTAATTTGTAAATGAGCTCTATTTAATTGGATTAAATAAAATATGCCCTCACACATTAGCTAATTCTAAATACAAGAGATGTTGAGCTAAGTGAATTTCAAGTTTATGTGAATTAGGAAATATTCAGTATTTAATTAATGGGCTCCCCAAGTGGCACTAGTGGAAAAGAACCTGTCTGTCAGGACATGTAAGAGATGCAGGTTCAACCCCTGGACCAGGAAGATCCCCTGGAGGAGAAAATGACAATATTTATTTGGCAATCTATTTATTACACATACATCTTTAGATCATCAATGTTAAGTATAATACTTCTGTAGCATATGGGTTTACTACAGGTCACATAAGAACATATATATCCATCACAAAGTTGCCAACAAAAAAAGCAATTCAATATGGAAAACAACAACAACAACAACAACTTTTAAGGAAAGTAAGATGTGCGGTTTCAGTAAAAACAACAACAACAACAAAGGAATGAGGAAGGAGAAAGAACTTAAAGAAGCAATGCATGATCTGAATTTTCTAAGGTTGGACTGAATTTAGCCAGATTTTGTTAGGAATGGGCTAAAACCAGAGTGGATGTGGTTTCTCCCTACAAAGTGTCCTTGAAATGCTGCTTTTGAGAATAGATTTGCCTTTAAATGAATTGCTTTTGCTTTTGAGATCTCTTATTCCTTCAGTTAGGGAATAAATACTGTTTCACAGTGACTTAGGATCTTATTTGACCAACTGTTGTAAACATTTTTCCAAGTTTCCCAAATATCAAATTTTAATTAAAGTTCTTTTAATTTCCAGCAAGCTTCAGAATACTTTAGATGGTCCCAAACATATCTTAAAGAGAAATACTTAGCTAGCATTATTTGGAATGATAAGTATAATTATTTGTAATTCTGGTTTTATTGTAAATGAATTTCTTTATCAACTACACTGTTAGCAGATGTTGAACCACATCTTTTGAAGTATTTTGTAATTTATAGATACTTTTGTACTCTGATGCTGTTCGAGAACATGCTTAATGCTCAAGGAGAATCATAGAAAAACCATGGAAACAGTTACAGGATTTCCACATCAAAATGACATTTATGTGAGAATTCCACCATATGTGGATTAAAACAAGATGCTTTCCCGCCCTGGGAGCTCCTAGACAAGGCCTACAGAGATTTTTGCTCCCTGATAGTGTTGAAGTTTCTCCTCAACCTTGAAGTAGTTACACAATATAAATCATTGCCCCTATGCTTCTACTAAGAATATGGGAGTAAAATTTCTGTGGAGGAAATGAAACTGAGGGAAGTGGGAAGGACATAGTCTTTAAAGAATAGCATAGTGATAGGAATGGAAAAACAATTAGGTTCAAGGAGATGAGTAAATAATCTATTTATTACAACATACATCTTTAGATCATCAATGTTAAGTATAATACTTCTGTAGCATATGGGTTTACTACAGGTCACATAAGAACATATATATCCATCACAAAGTTGCCAACAAAAAAAGCAATTCAATATGGAAAACAACAACAACAACAACAACTTTTAAGGAAAGTAAGATGTGCGGTTTCAGTAAAAACAACAACAACAACAAAGGAATGAGGAAGGAGAAAGAACTTAAAGAAGCAATGCATGATCTGAATTTTCTAAGGTTGGACTGAATTTAGCCAGATTTTGTTAGGAATGGGCTAAAACCAGAGTGGATGTGGTTTCTCCCTACAAAGTGTCCTTGAAATGCTGCTTTTGAGAATAGATTTGCCTTTAAATGAATTGCTTTTGCTTTTGAGATCTCTTATTCCTTCAGTTAGGGAATAAATACTGTTTCACAGTGACTTAGGATCTTATTTGACCAACTGTTGTAAACATTTTTCCAAGTTTCCCAAATATCAAATTTTAATTAAAGTTCTTTTAATTTCCAGCAAGCTTCAGAATACTTTAGATGGTCCCAAACATATCTTAAAGAGAAATACTTAGCTAGCATTATTTGGAATGATAAGTATAATTATTTGTAATTCTGGTTTTATTGTAAATGAATTTCTTTATCAACTACACTGTTAGCAGATGTTGAACCACATCTTTTGAAGTATTTTGTAATTTATAGATACTTTTGTACTCTGATGCTGTTCGAGAACATGCTTAATGCTCAAGGAGAATCATAGAAAAACCATGGAAACAGTTACAGGATTTCCACATCAAAATGACATTTATGTGAGAATTCCACCATATGTGGATTAAAACAAGATGCTTTCCCGCCCTGGGAGCTCCTAGACAAGGCCTACAGAGATTTTTGCTCCCTGATAGTGTTGAAGTTTCTCCTCAACCTTGAAGTAGTTACACAATATAAATCATTGCCCCTATGCTTCTACTAAGAATATGGGAGTAAAATTTCTGTGGAGGAAATGAAACTGGAGGGAAGTGGGAAGGACATAGTCTTTAAAGAATAGCATAGTGATAGGATATGACAAAAACTGGTTAGAACCAATTAGGTTCAAGATGGTAGAGTTGACTTGCACTAGAGCTTGAGCCTCAGTGCACTCTAACCGTGACACATAATCAAGCTAACAGACATATCCAAAAGCATTGGATAGTGAATAATATTTGTTATGTTTCACAATAACCGGTGATTCTGAGTGTTCTAAATCTTTTTGATATTTTTGACAAAACTTCCTAAGTAAAATGCTGGTGCTCTCTTGACTTCTAGCTAACGTTGGCATAATAAAGAGGGCCTCTGAAACATGCAAAAGATAGATATTAAGCTAACTAGAATCATTTGCTAGGCTAAATTACATGGGAAATATTATCAAATGAGAAATAAGCCCTCTTACTTTATATTGTATGGTAAATGTTACAGATTACAGATAGTTCCTAAAAATCTGATATGTCCTTGTAAAATGCCATCAGTCATAATGTTAGTTATTATCTGAAAGTGTTGCATATCACCATATAAAATAACTTCCATTATTAGTTGCACTGTAAACATTTAAATATGCCTTCTTAAGACTTTTTCGCTATAGAGAGTTGGGGTTTTACTCTGATACCTTTGCAAATATACTTCCACTTCAAGAAGATTTACAGAAATAATTTTTAAGTACAAATTTCTAACTTTCAGATCATATTGCTAAACTGGATCAGATGTCACAACCAGGAATTATGCAAACTGGAAAAGACATTATTTAAAGATCTATCTATCTTACTTTTATCAGGTATCTTGACTCTTTGGAGAACATGCTTAATGCTCAAGGAGAATCATAGAAAACCATGGAAACAGTTACAGGATTTCCACATCAAAATGACATTTATGTGAGAATTCCACCATATGTGGATTAAAACAAGATGCTTTCCCGCCCTGGGAGCTCCTAGACAAGGCCTACAGAGATTTTTGCTCCCTGATAGTGTTGAAGTTTCTCCTCAACCTTGAAGTAGTTACACAATATAAATCATTGCCCCTATGCTTCTACTAAGAATATGGGAGTAAAATTTCTGTGGAGGAAATGAAACTGGAGGGAAGTGGGAAGGACATAGTCTTTAAAGAATAGCATAGTGATAGGATATGACAAAAACTGGTTAGAACCAATTAGGTTCAAGATGGTAGAGTTGACTTGCACTAGAGCTTGAGCCTCAGTGCACTCTAACCGTGACACATAATCAAGCTAACAGACATATCCAAAAGCATTGGATAGTGAATAATATTTGTTATGTTTCACAATAACCGGTGATTCTGAGTGTTCTAAATCTTTTTGATATTTTTGACAAAACTTCCTAAGTAAAATGCTGGTGCTCTCTTGACTTCTAGCTAACGTTGGCATAATAAAGAGGGCCTCTGAAACATGCAAAAGATAGATATTAAGCTAACTAGAATCATTTGCTAGGCTAAATTACATGGGAAATATTATCAAATGAGAAATAAGCCCTCTTACTTTATATTGTATGGTAAATGTTACAGATTACAGATAGTTCCTAAAAATCTGATATGTCCTTGTAAAATGCCATCAGTCATAATGTTAGTTATTATCTGAAAGTGTTGCATATCACCATATAAAATAACTTCCATTATTAGTTGCACTGTAAACATTTAAATATGCCTTCTTAAGACTTTTTCGCTATAGAGAGTTGGGGTTTTACTCTGATACCTTTGCAAATATACTTCCACTTCAAGAAGATTTACAGAAATAATTTTTAAGTACAAATTTCTAACTTTCAGATCATATTGCTAAACTGGATCAGATGTCACAACCAGGGAATTATGCAAACTGGAAAAGACATTATTTAAAGATCTATCTCCAACCTGCATGAAAGTACTTTTATCAGGTACTCTTAGCTAGCTTATGTACAGTAAAGCTTAAAGAAACTGACTTGAATTAAATTCTGCTCACAAAATGACTGAACACTGTACTGGCCTATAGGGAGGAAAGCTTACCTAAAAATCACCTTAAAATAACACTCAAATTGAGGACAAGCTACACTCACACCAGAACTTGAAGACAACATCAGAAGTAGACAACCTTCCCTAGATTCTCAGCCTAACTTGCATGATTATTCATATGTTTTATTGACTTTTTACACCTTTGCATATGAAGTAAAAGTTTTTCTACCATAGGCATGATTCAATTCTAGTTTTATAAATCAATCAAATTGTTGACTTTGTGACCAATTATCTGTGTCTAGTACTTCTGGGTTTCCATGGCGCATTTCTCCATTCCAAGGATCTAATTGGTTGGCTCTGAGGAAATTAAATATTTATAAATATATATATATATAGTCATGTTCAGATCACGTGAATACTACAGTCAATCGCTCCCATCAGGAGGTTTCCAAAAGACTCATAACGTCTTCTTTCAGAGGGCAAACAGAATGAAAATCACAATCACAGAAAACTAACCAAACTGATCATGTGGAACACAACCTTGCCTAACTCAATGAAAATATGAGCCATGTCATATAGTGTCAACCAAGATGAACGGGTCATGGTGGAGTGTTCTGAAAAAATGTGGTCCACTAGAAAAGTGAGTGACAAACCACTTCAGTAGTCTTGCCTTGAGAACACCATGAAGAGTATGAAAAGCCAAAAAGACACTACACTGAAAGATGAACCTCTCAAGTTGATAGGTATACAATATGCTACTGGAGAAGAGTGGAAAAATAGCTACAGAAGGAATAACAAGGCTGAGCCAAAACAGAAACAGTACCCAATTTTTAATGTGTTTGGTAGTGAAAGTAAAGTTCGATGCTCGAAAGAACAATATTGCATAGGAACTTAGAATGGTAGGTCCATGAATCAAGGTAAATTGGAAGTGGTCAAACAGGTGATACCAAGATTGAGCATCGACATTATAGGAATCACTGAACTAAATTGTACATGAATGGGCAAGTTTAATTCAGGTTACCATTATTTCTACTACTATGGGCAAGAATTCCTTAGAAGAAATGGAGTAGCCCTTACAGTCGACAAAATTCAGAAAAATTTGATAGCAATTTAAAAATATGAGAGAATGATTTTGATCTGTTTCCAAGGCAAGTCTTCCAGTATCATAATAGTCCAAGTCTACTTCCCAACCACTAAAGCTAAATAAGCTGCAATTGAACAGTTCTATGAAGATCTACAAGATTTCTACAACTAACACCAAAAAAAAAAAAAAAAGTGATTTTCATCATAAAGGATTGGAAAGCAAAATTAGAAAGTCGAGAGATACCTTGGATAACAGGCAAGTTTGGCTTTGGAGTACAGAAACAGAGCAATGACTAGCAGAGTTTTGGCAAGAGAACATATTAGTCAGAGATAAAAATCTTTTCCAATAACACAAGAGAAAACTCTACACATGGACATTGCCAGATGGTCAATACTGAAATAAGATTGATTATATTCTTTGTAACTGAAGATGGAGAAACTTCATACAGTCAGCAAAAATAAGACCAAGGACTGACAGTGGCTCAGATCATAAATTCCTTATAGGAAAACTCAAACTTAGAGAAAACACTGGACCATTCATATATGACCTACATAAAATCCCTTACGATCATACAGTGGACAACTAGATTCAAGGAATTTTATCTGATAGACTGAGTGTCTCAAGAGCTTTGGTTGGAGATTTGTCACATTGGGAGAGGAGGCAGCAATCAAACTATCCCAAGAAAAGGAAGGCAAAAGGCAAGGTAGTTGTCTGAGGAGACCTCACAAATAACAGAGAAAATTTAGAGAAGTGAAATACAAATGAGAAAAGAAAAGTTATACCTATCTGAAGGCAGAGTTCCAGAGAAAAGCAAGGAGAAATTATGAAGCCTTCTCAAGTGAACAATGCAAAAACATAGAGGAAAACAATAGAGAGGGAAAGAGTATAGATCTCTTCAGGGAAATTAGATACCAAGTGAACATTTCATGCAACAATGGGTACAATAAAGGGCAGAAATATTATGAACCTAACAGAAAAGGAAGATAGCAAGAAAAGATGGCAAGAATACATAGAACTATACAAAAAAGGTCTTAATGCCAAATGATAACTGTGATGTATTGATCACTCACCTAGAGTCAGACATCCTAGAGTGTGAAGTTAAGGAGGATTTAGGAAACACCACTAAAAAAGGCTAGTGAAAGTGATGGAATTCCTGCTGAAGCATTATAATGTTAAAACATGATACTGTTAAAGTGCTACAATCAATATGCCAGCAAATTTGGAAGTTCAGAAGTGGCATCAAGACTGGAAAAGTCAGTTTTCATTCCAATCCCAAAGAAAGAAAATGCCAAAAAATGTTCAAAATACCACACAATCACACTCATTCCACATTCTAGGAATATCCTGCTCAAAATTCTCCAAGCTAAGCTTCAACGTTATGTGAACTAATGTTATATGGAGGAGCCCCAGATGGCAGAGGATTAGGATGGGGATGCCACGGACTCCTCAACAATTTAATCAAAAACTCATCACGATACAGAGTAACACCTATGATTCAGCCCCCAGGAGGCTACAGAAGAACCCAGACTTCTAGGGGTCAAAGCCTGACTCTCTGGATTGAAGTAAGAAAGGTCAGAGACATAGAAAAAAGGAAGAGAGAAGAAGGAGGAGTGTGGGAGAGAAAACTGCCCCCATAAGAAGGGAGGGAAGCTGAGAGATAGCAGAAGAAGTCCCTGTCTGGGGAAATCCCCTTGGTACTGGGACCAAAGAGAGAGACAGGATCTTGGGAAGCCAGACAAAAAAATTGAAATTTTCAACCAATGAACACCCCACAGATTGAGAATGGACTCAGGAGAACTTTCCCCAAACACTTGTACTCCTCAATGCATGTGAGCAAGGGACCATGCCTTGTAGAACTTGTGCAAACAAACCACACACCCCTACCAGCAAACCCAGTATCGACGGCAGCTCAGTGGGCAGGTGTGTAAGAGATCAGCTGAAGGAGGAACCTGTCTTGTTCATTTTAAATGAACAACACTCACAGTCCCGGAAGGGACCCACAAAGAGGGCCAAGGTAGAGGGAGAATTCAGGCCCTGGCCAGTGACCTGAAACTTATTAGCAGCCCCTGCCCCAACAATGGCCAGGTGGGAGGGGTCAGGAGATATAGTCAGCTGCCAGAGAGACTTGCTGCTAGAGAAACTTGGAGGGACCAGACGTCCAGAATCCGGGTGGCGGCCCCCATCCAGACAGCTGCTAAGGTGTGAGGGCCCAGGAAGAGGAAGAGCAGCAGTGGACAATTCGTAAGCATTATAATGTTAAAACATGATACTGTTAAAGTGCTACAATCAATATGCCAGCAAATTTGGAAGTTCAGAAGTGGCATCAAGACTGGAAAAGTCAGTTTTCATTCCAATCCCAAAGAAAGAAAATGCCAAAAAATGTTCAAAATACCACACAATCACACTCATTCCACATTCTAGGAATATCCTGCTCAAAATTCTCCAAGCTAAGCTTCAACGTTATGTGAACTAATGTTATATGGAGGAGCCCCAGATGGCAGAGGATTAGGATGGGGATGCCACGGACTCCTCAACAATTTAATCAAAAACTCATCACGATACAGAGTAACACCTATGATTCAGCCCCCAGGAGGCTACAGAAGAACCCAGACTTCTAGGGGTCAAAGCCTGACTCTCTGGATTGAAGTAAGAAAGGTCAGAGACATAGAAAAAAGGAAGAGAGAAGAAGGAGGAGTGTGGGAGAGAAAACTGCCCCCATAAGAAGGGAGGGAATCTGAGAAATAGCAAAAGAATTCCCTGTCTGGGGAAATCCCCTTGGTACTGGGACCAAAGAGAGAGACAGGATCTTGGGAAGCCAGACAAAAAAATTGAAATTTTCAACCAATGAACACCCCACAGATTGAGAATGGACTCAGGAGAACTTTCCCCAAACACTTGTACTCCTCAATGCATGTGAGCAAGGGACCATGCCTTGTAGAACTTGTGCAAACAAACCACACACCCCTACCAGCAAACCCAGTATCGACGGCAGCTCAGTGGGCAGGTGTGTAAGAGATCAGCTGAAGGAGGAACCTGTCTTGTTCATTTTAAATGAACAACACTCACAGTCCCGGAAGGGACCCACAAAGAGGGCCAAGGTAGAGGGAGAATTCAGGCCCTGGCCAGTGACCTGAAACTTATTAGCAGCCCCTGCCCCAACAATGGCCAGGTGGGAGGGGTCAGGAGATATAGTCAGCTGCCAGAGAGACTTGCTGCTAGAGAAACTTGGAGGGACCAGACGTCCAGAATCCGGGTGGCGGCCCCCATCCAGACAGCTGCTAAGGTGTGAGGGCCCAGGAAGAGGAAGAGAGAAAAACAGTCATGAAACAATTATTCTCACGTGCACATGGAACATTCTACAGTATTGCCCACATCTTCGGCCACAAATCAAACCTCAATAAATTCAGGAACTTCAAAATTATATCAACAATCTTCTTTGACTGCAAAACTATGAGACTAGGTATAAACCACAAGATAAAAAATGCTGAAACCACAAACTCATGGAGATTAAATAAGACATACCTAAAAATCAAACAGATTAACAAACAAATCTAAAGAGAGATAAAAAAAAGTTTTCTAGAATAAAATGACAATGAAAACACGACAACACAAATCCTATAGGATATCACAAAAACAGTTCTAAGAGGGAAGGTTATAGCAATACAATTCTACCTCAAGAAACAAGAAAATCATAAAAATGACAGCCTAACGCTACACTTAAAAAACTAGAAAAAGAAGAGCAAAAAGCCTAAAGTTAGCCCAGGAAGAGAAATCACAAAGATCAGAGCAGAAATAAATGAAAAATAAATGAAAGAAACAATAATAAAGATAAATAAAAAGAAAAACTGATTGTTTGAAAAAATAAAAATCAACAAATAGCTAACCAGCCATACTAACAAAAATCAGAAATGGAAAAGGAGAGATTACAAAAGACAATACACAAATACAAAGGATTATAAGAGACTATAATGAACAACTGTATGACAACATAGTGCAAAACCTGGATGAAATGGACAGTTTCTTAGAGAAATTCAATCATCCAAGACTGAGCCAGGAAGAAATAGAAATTATGGAAAACTCAATCAGATGCTCAGAAATTGAATCTGTGATCAAAATTCTACCCCATAATAAAAGCCCAGGACAGATGGATCTACAGGTGAATTCTACCTAACATTTAAAGACAGGATAATGACTATCCTTCTAAAAATCTTTCCAAAAATTGCACAGGAAGGAACACTTCCAAACACATTCTACAAGGATGCCATCACCCTGATACCAAAACCAGGCAAAGACAGCACAATGAAAATTATAAGCCAATGTAGCTGATGAACTTGTGTAAGTATCCTTAACAAAATCATAGTAAACAGAATTCAACAGCACATTATAAAAAAACTTATACATTATGATCAAATAGGATTTATCCCAGGCATACAAGGATTCTTCAATATCTACAAATCAATCAAGTCAATACAAAATTTCAACAAATTGAAAGAGAGAAATCACATGATAATCTTGATGCAGAAAAAGTCCTTGACATAATTCAACACCCATTTACAATAAAATCTCTTCAAAACATGGGCATAGATGAACCTTCCTCAACATACTGAAGGCCATATATGAAAAGCCAGTAGCAAACATTATTCTCAATGGTGAAATACTGAAAGCATTCCCTCTAAGATCAGGAACAAGACAGGGGTGTCCACTTTCACCACTATTATTCAACATAGTCCTAGAAATTCTAGCTACAGCAGTAAGAGAAGAAAAATAAATAAAAGAAATCTAGATTGGAAAAGAAGCAAACCTCTCTCCTTTTGCAGACAACATGATACCATATATTGAAAACTCCAATAACACTATTAGAAAACAACTAGCACTAATCAACAAATTCAGAAAATTCGCAGGATACAAAATCAGTACACAGAAATCATACCTATTCCTATATACAAACAATGAAAAATCAGAAAGAGAATTAAAGGAGGCAATTTCATTCACCATTGAAACCAAAAGAATAATATATCTAGGAATAAACCTACCCAAAGAAACAAAAAGACTGTACACAGAAAATTACAAGACACTCATGAAAGAAATCAAAGATGATTTAAACAGATGGAGAGATATTCCATGTTCCAGGGCACAAGAATCATTTCTGTGAAAGTGACCATAATACCAAATGTAATCTACAAATTCAATGTGATCCCTATCAAATTGCCAATGACATTCTTAACAGAACTATACCAAAAAATAACATAGTTCATATGGAAACACAAAAGATCCCAGATAGCCAAAGCAATCTTGTTAAAGAAGAATGGAGCTGGAGGATCAGCGTCCCTAACTTCAGACTGTATTATAGACTACCAAAACCAGGCAAAGACAGCACAATGAAAATTATAAGCCAATGTAGCTGATGAACTTGTGTAAGTATCCTTAACAAAATCATAGTAAACAGAATTCAACAGCACATTATAAAAAAACTTATACATTATGATCAAATAGGATTTATCCCAGGCATACAAGGATTCTTCAATATCTACAAATCAATCAAGTCAATACAAAATTTCAACAAATTGAAAGAGAGAAATCACATGATAATCTTGATGCAGAAAAAGTCCTTGACATAATTCAACACCCATTTACAATAAAATCTCTTCAAAACATGGGCATAGATGAACCTTCCTCAACATACTGAAGGCCATATATGAAAAGCCCGTAGCAAACATTATTCTCAATGGTGAAATACTGAAAGCATTCCCTCTAAGATCAGGAACAAGACAGGGGTGTCCACTTTCACCACTATTATTCAACATAGTCCTAGAAATTCTAGCTACAGCAGTAAGAGAAGAAAAATAAATAAAAGAAATCTAGATTGGAAAAGAAGCAAACCTCTCTCCTTTTGCAGACAACATGATACCATATATTGAAAACTCCAATAACACTATTAGAAAACAACTAGCACTAATCAACAAATTCAGAAAATTCGCAGGATACAAAATCAGTACACAGAAATCATACCTATTCCTATATACAAACAATGAAAAATCAGAAAGAGAATTAAAGGAGGCAATTTCATTCACCATTGAAACCAAAAGAATAATATATCTAGGAATAAACCTACCCAAAGAAACAAAAAGACTGTACACAGAAAATTACAAGACACTCATGAAAGAAATCAAAGATGATTTAAACAGATGGAGAGATATTCCATGTTCCAGGGCACAAGAATCATTTCTGTGAAAGTGACCATAATACCAAATGTAATCTACAAATTCAATGTGATCCCTATCAAATTGCCAATGACATTCTTAACAGAACTATACCAAAAAATAACATAGTTCATATGGAAACACAAAAGATCCCAGATAGCCAAAGCAATCTTGTTAAAGAAGAATGGAGCTGGAGGGATCAGCGTCCCTAACTTCAGACTGTATTATAAAGCTACAGTCATCAAGACAGTATGGTACTGGCACAAAAACAAATATAGACCAATGGAACAAGACAGAGAACATAGAGATAATCCAACACACCTATCTGTGCATTCTTTTTGGCACAGGAGGGAAAAATATAAAATAGGACAAAGACAGCTTCTTCAACGAATGGTGCTGGGAAAATTGGGCATCTACATGCAAAAAAAAAAAAAAAATGAAGCTGGAGCATTCACTAACACCATACACAACAGTATGCTCAAAATACATTAAAGATTTTAAAGTATGAACACAAACTATAAAACTCTTTTGGTAATATATAGGTGAAACACTCAACGACATAAGTCAAAGTAGGATCTTCTACAACATGCTTCTAAATAAATGCAAATAAAAACAAAACAAACAAATGTGACCTAGTGAAACTTAAGAGCTTTTGCACAGCAAAAGAAGCTATAAAAAGTGGATAGACAACCCTCAGAATGGGGGGAAATTAATTAACTATGTGTAATTAAAAAAAAAGAATTAATTTCCAAAATATACAAGAGCTCACACAACTGAACACCAAAGAAACACACAACCCAATCAAAAAATGAGGAAAATACCTAAACAGACATCTCCCCAATGAAGATAGACAGATGGCCAAAATAAATAAATAAATAAAAGAATGGTAATTATCGCTCATTATTACAAAAATGCAAATCAGAAGTAAAATGAGATATCACCTCTCACAAGTCAGAATGGCCATCTTCAAAAAATCTAGAGACAATAAATGCTGGAGGGCCTCCCTGGTGGTCCAGTGCATAAGGACACTGCCTTTCACAGCAAGGGGCGCTGGTTTGATATCTGGTCTGGGAAGATTCCACATGCCACGGAGCAGCGGGATCAATGTGTCCAATTACTGAGCCGGAGCTCTGGAGCACACGTGCCTAAAGCTGGTGCTCTGCGACAACAGAGGCCACTGCAATGGGATTCCCACACAGGCCAAAGAACAAAGATGGATGAAAATAGATAAATGAAAGACCAACAGAAGTGGCCCACCCACCCCCCTTGCTCCCCAACCCACCCACCCCCCAAAATTAAACTAAATAAATAAATAAATGCTGGAGAGTATGTGGATTAATAGGAATAGTCTTGCACTGTTGGTGGGAATGTAAATTGATGCAACCATTATGGAAGACAGTGTGGAGATTTCTTAAAAACTCAGGAATAGAGCCACCATATGACCCAGCAGTCCCACTATTATGCATATACCCTGAAGAAATCAAAATTGAAAGAGACACCTGTACCTCAATGCTCATTTCAGCACTTTTTATAATAGCTAGAATATGGAAAGAACCTGGATGTCCATTGACAGATGAATGGATAAAGAAGTGATTGCACATATATAAAGAGGAATACTTCTCACCCATAAAAAGGAATGTATTTTAAAAATTCCCCGTGAGGTGGATGAATCTAGAACCTATCATACAAAGTACAGTAGGGTAAAAGGAGGACAAATATAGTAAACTGACATATATATATATATATATATATATATATATAGAGAGAGAGAGAGAGAGAGAGAGAGAGAGAGAGAGACTCTATAAAGATGGTACTGATAAATACACATGCAGAGCAGTGATTGAGAAACGGACATAGAGAACATACCTATGGGTCTTTGGGGAAGGGAATATTGGTTGCTAGATATGGAGAGAGTAACATGGAAACTTATACTATTGTATGTAAAAGAGGCAACCATTGTGAATATGCTGTAAGATTAAGGGAAATTTCATGGAGACTATGTAGCAACCTGGAGGGCTGGAATGGGGAAGGTTTCAGAGGAGGCTGAGATGGGAGGGGTCATAGATATGCCTATGACTCATATGGGCTTATGTAAAGTTGTAAACAACACAACTGTAAAAGCAATATAAAAATAATAAATAAGATAAAATTAAATAAAGAACTCCAAGACAGAGAAGCTGTTTTAGAAAAGGACTAGGAACCAGAGATCAGGTTTCCAACATCCAGAATCATATAAAAAGCAATAGAATACCAAAAAAACATTTACTTCTGTTTTATTTATCTGCCTTTGACTGTATTTAAAAATGCTCAAAATTCAAATAAGCCCAACAGAAGTGGCCCACCCACCCCTTGCTCCCCAACCCACCCACCCCCAAAATTAAACTAAATAAATAAATAAATGCTGGAGAGTATGTGGATTAATAGGAATAGTCTTGCACTGTTGGTGGGAATGTAAATTGATGCAACCATTATGGAAGACAGTGTGGAGATTTCTTAAAAACTCAGGAATAGAGCCACCATATGACCCAGCAGTCCCACTATTATGCATATACCCTGAAGAAATCAAAATTGAAAGAGACACCTGTACCTCAATGCTCATTTCAGCACTTTTTATAATAGCTAGAATATGGAAAGAACCTGGATGTCCATTGACAGATGAATGGATAAAGAAGTGATTGCACATATATAAAGAGGAATACTTCTCACCCATAAAAAGGAATGTATTTTAAAAATTCCCCGTGAGGTGGATGAATCTAGAACCTATCATACAAAGTACAGTAGGGTAAAAGGAGGACAAATATAGTAAACTGACATATATATATATATATATATATATATATAGAGAGAGAGAGAGAGAGAGAGAGAGAGAGACTCTATAAAGATGGTACTGATAAATACACATGCAGAGCAGTGATTGAGAAACGGACATAGAGAACATACCTATGGGTCTTTGGGGAAGGAATATTGGTTGCTAGATATGGAGAGAGTAACATGGAAACTTATACTATTGTATGTAAAAGAGGCAACCATTGTGAATATGCTGTAAGATTAAGGGAAATTTCATGGAGACTATGTAGCAACCTGGAGGGCTGGAATGGGGAAGGTTTCAGAGGAGGCTGAGATGGGAGGGGTCATAGATATGCCTATGACTCATATGGGCTTATGTAAAGTTGTAAACAACACAACTGTAAAAGCAATATAAAAATAATAAATAAGATAAAATTAAATAAAGAACTCCAAGACAGAGAAGCTGTTTTAGAAAAGGACTAGGAACCAGAGATCAGGTTTCCAACATCCAGAATCATATAAAAAGCAATAGAATACCAAAAAAACATTTACTTCTGTTTTATTTACTGCAATAAAGCCTTTGACTGTATGGGTTACAAAAAAACTGCTCAAAATTCTTAAAAAGATGGCAATATTAGACCACCTTACTTACCTCCTGTGAAACCTGTATTCAGGTCAAGAAGAAACAGTTAGAACCAGACAAGGAACATGGTCTGGTTCCAAATTGGGAAAGGAGTACACAAAGGTTGTATATTTTCACCATGCTTATTTAAAATACATGTGGAGGAAATCATGTGAAATGCTGGTCTATATGAAGCAGAAGTTGAAATCTAGATTGTTGGAAGAAATACTAAAAACCTCAGATATGCAGATGATATCACCCTTATAGCAGAAAGTGAGGGGGAATGAAAGAGCTCCTTGATTAAGGTGAAAAAGGGGAGCAAAAACGCTGGCTTAAAACTCAACAAATATAGTATATGAACATATATATATATATATATATATATATATATAATCTAGAAAGATGTACTGATAATTGTATATGCAGAGCAGCAATGGAGAAACAAACATAGAGAACTTATGGTCATTGGGGGGAATGAGAAGCGGATGAAAAGTATGGAGGAAGTAACAGAGAATTCTACGCTACCATATATAAAGAAGACAACCATTATGAATGTACTGTAAGACTAAAGGAACTTATATGGGGGCTATACAACAACCTGGAAGGGTGGGATTAGGAGGGACTGGGAAGTGGGTTCAGGTGGGAGGGGTCAAGGGTATAGATACTGATACCTATACATACCTATGGATTTATGTATAGCTATAAACAACAATACTCTGTAAAAGTAATACATATATATATATATATATGTATTATATATATACATATTATATATAATATGTATATTATATATATATGTGTGTGTGTGTGTGTGTGTGTATATACACACACACACACACATATATATATAGCTGGTAGAGAGAGGAGGCAGAGGGATTGTGCAGCCTGGTAGCACACCAGCACAAGGTAATACCTGGAATGCTGAGATAGAGCACAGAGATAGACACACAGTGGAAAAACGAGAGGAACTGGTTCTGTAACGATCCCCTTCCCCAACACACACACACACTAGAAATATGATATATGACTCTCACAGAAACCTCAAATATAAGCAGCTGCTTCACCTCCACAATCGGCCCCTGATAAGGCAGAATCAAACCTAGGATGGCTTAAGAATCAAATACTATCAAATGATCCACACACAAAGAAGGTAAGTTCACAACTGAGAACCAGAAACAGTTCCCCCCCTCGCCCCCCAACCTTTGGTTTTGTTTTGATATTTTTTCTTTATTTTTTTCCCTTTGTCATTCTTTCTACTTATTGTTTTTTATTAACCACAATTCTCTCTCCATGTTAACTCTTATAAATTATATCTACTGATAATCTCTTTATAACTATTCCTTCCTTGATGTCTCTACTGCTTTCTACCTGTTATACTAAATCTTATTACATCCAAGTCTTCCATATCTTTCCCTGCATAAACCTGAAACACAACCCCATTTCTCCTCATTAAGTATCCATTCTCCTTCCTTTCCTCACTATATTTGTTAGTAAATAACTTCTTTAACATTTCTCTAGTTAGGATATTATTATAGTTTTGTTAGCCAAGATGTATTTCAGTTAGGTTAAATCTTAACATAGGATATCAACTTTGGTCCATTGCTTGCCATAATAATCCCCTGTACTTATTCTTTTTAGACCATTTGGATTTAGTTATGAATACAAATGTATGTATGTATTTCCAGTATATTTGTAACAGTTGCATGATTTTATAATAGCCAGTTATGAAGAATACACCTTTTGTCTCTAATACGTCTATATTTGGACTAATACCACTGAATGCCATGAAAATCAGGGGTGGAATCTCTACACACTGGCCAAAGATCAATCTTAGGAATCCTGGAGAGAAAACACTGACACCAAGACTCAAACATAAAACATCAAAAAACACATAATAATGAAAAGACAGAGAAACACTTCACAAATGAAGGAACAAACTATAAACATAGAGATCCATGACTGAAGAAGAGGTAGGCAAACTTTCAGAAAGAAAATTCAGAACAATGATAGTAATGATGATTCAAAACTCTGAAAGCAGAATAATAGAGAGAATTGACACAGTGGAGAAAGACATGCAGGAAACTAGAAAACAGCTTAATTGATGAACTTAAAAGATGAATTTAAAAGAGACAAACAGCTCAATTGATGAGCTTAAAAAACAACAAATACAGACAAACAACTCAATTGCTGAACTTAAAAATACTATGGAAGGAAAAGTGTCTTGAGGCAGAAAAACGAATAAGAGAGCTGGAAGACAGAATGGTGGAAATCACGGCTGAAGAACAGAAAAAAAAAATAATGAAAATAAATAAGGACAATCTTAGAGACCTCTGGGACAATATCAAATGCACCAACATTTGAATAATAATAGGGATCCCAGAAGAAGAAGAGAAAAATAAAGGTTATGAAAAAAATTTTGAAGAGATTATAGTTGAAAACTTCCCCAACATGGGAAAGGAAATAATCAAGTCCAAGAGGCACAAAGACTCCCATACAGGATAAATCCTAGGAGAAACATGCCAAGACACATAGTAATCAAGCTAACACAGACAAAACACAAAGACAGAATGCTTAGGGCAGCAAGTGAGGAACAAGTAACAGACTAGGGAAATCGTATACGTTTAACTACTGACCTTTCAAGAGAAAACTTGCAGGCCAGAAGAGAATGGCAAGAAACTTTTAAAGCGATGAAAGACCAAAAACTAAAATTGAGAATTCTCTACCTGGCAAGGATTTCATTCAAAATTGATGGAGAAATCAAAAGATTTACAGAAAAGAGAAAACTAAGAGAATTCAGTACAACTGAACCAGCTTTACAGTAAGTGTTAAAGGGACTTACATAGACAACAAATACAGGAGAAGGAAAAGATCTACAAAACTAACGAATCATACCATTTCAGAAGATGAAAATTGAATCATTTGTGTCAATGATTACCTTACATGTAATGGACTAAATGTCCCAACTGAAAGACACAGACTGGCTAAATGGATACAAAAACAAACCCAGATATATGTTGCCTACAAGAACTCCACTTTAGTTATAAAGTAAATTATAGACTTAAAGTGAATGTATTGAAAAAATATATTCCATGACAATGGAAATCAAAAGAAAGCCACAGTAGCAATCCTCATAGCAGACAAAATACAGACCTTAAAATAAAGATTATCAGAGACAAAGCAGGACATTACATAATGATCAACGGATCTATCCAAGAGGAAGACAAAACAATCATAAATATCTATGCATTTGTAGATTGAAAAAGATGAACAACTTGAGAGTTGTGGGTTAAGTTTTATTTGGGGCATAATTAGGACTGCAGCCTGGAAGACAGCATCCCAGATAGCTCAGAGAGACTACTCCAAAGAGACAGCAGGAGGAAGTTCAATATATAAGACTGTGAGAAGGGGGGTTTCCATATCATGAAACAGTCATCTTACAAAGGGTATTCCGTGAGTCACTGAGGATCTCTTGTCACCATGAGGAGATTTAGTGCTTTTCTAAATATGAGCAGATGCAAGGACTGAGATAATAAAATCTGTTCCTAAAAGCATCCACCTATCTAAAGACCTCTCTCACCAGATTCACTAAAAAGTGCATTTTCCTAAATTGAGTCGGATAAATCCTAGGAGAAACATGCCAAGACACATAGTAATCAAGCTAACACAGACAAAACACAAAGACAGAATGCTTAGGGCAGCAAGTGAGGAACAAGTAACAGACTAGGGAAATCGTATACGTTTAACTACTGACCTTTCAAGAGAAAACTTGCAGGCCAGAAGAGAATGGCAAGAAACTTTTAAAGCGATGAAAGACCAAAAACTAAAATTGAGAATTCTCTACCTGGCAAGGATTTCATTCAAAATTGATGGAGAAATCAAAAGATTTACAGAAAAGAGAAAACTAAGAGAATTCAGTACAACTGAACCAGCTTTACAGTAAGTGTTAAAGGGACTTACATAGACAACAAATACAGGAGAAGGAAAAGATCTACAAAACTAACGAATCATACCATTTCAGAAGATGAAAATTGAATCATTTGTGTCAATGATTACCTTACATGTAATGGACTAAATGTCCCAACTGAAAGACACAGACTGGCTAAATGGATACAAAAACAAACCCAGATATATGTTGCCTACAAGAACTCCACTTTAGTTATAAAGTAAATTATAGACTTAAAGTGAATGTATTGAAAAAATATATTCCATGACAATGGAAATCAAAAGAAAGCCACAGTAGCAATCCTCATAGCAGACAAAATACAGACCTTAAAATAAAGATTATCAGAGACAAAGCAGGACATTACATAATGATCAACGGATCTATCCAAGAGGAAGACAAAACAATCATAAATATCTATGCATTTGTAGATTGAAAAAGATGAACAACTTGAGAGTTGTGGGTTAAGTTTTATTTGGGGCATAATTAGGACTGCAGCCTGGAAGACAGCATCCCAGATAGCTCAGAGAGACTACTCCAAAGAGACAGCAGGAGGAAGTTCAATATATAAGACTGTGAGAAGGGGGGTTTCCATATCATGAAACAGTCATCTTACAAAGGGTATTCCGTGAGTCACTGAGGATCTCTTGTCACCATGAGGAGATTTAGTGCTTTTCTAAATATGAGCAGATGCAAGGACTGAGATAATAAAATCTGTTCCTAAAAGCATCCACCTATCTAAAGACCTCTCTCACCAGATTCACTAGAGCACAGAGTGCATCTACCCCACCCGGATCTCCATCAGGGAGTATTGAGGGTCAGCAGCTCTCAATAGTATGGTGTCTCAACCTCACCATGATCACCTTCAGGGGGTATTGAAGGTCAGAAGCCCTCAATAGCACAGAGTATGGTCTTTGAAGAAGCAGAGGGCAACTGTACTTGTTGTCCAGTCATTTGCAATGTAATTGGTAAATGCCAATTTATAGTTGACACACCCAACACAGGAGCACCCCAATACATATGACAAACACTTTCAGATGTAAAAGAAGAAATTGACAATAAAACAACAATACTAAGAGACTTTACCACTCTATTACACCAATGGACAGATCATCAAAACAAAAAATTAATAAGGAAAGACAAAATTTAAATGACACAGTAGAAGATATGGAAATTATTGATATCTTTAGAACCTTCCACCCAAAAGCAGAAGAACATACTTTCTTTTGAAGTGATCATGGAACATTTTCCAGGATAGACCACATCTTGAGACACAAATAAAACCTCAATAAATTCAAGAAAATTCAAATTATATCAACCACCTTCTCTGATCACAATGCAATAAGAGTAGATATTAACTATGAGGGAAAAAATGCTAAAAACACAAACACATGGAGATTAAACAACACATACCTAATAAACAAATTGATTTGCAAACAAATCAAAGAGAAATTTTAAAAAATTCCTAGAAGAAGAGGATATTGAACACACGACAGTGCAAAACGTATGAGATGCCACAAAAGCAGTTCTAAGAGGGAAGATTATAGCAAAACAATCCTACCTTAAGAAAGTAGAAAACATCAAATAAATAGCCTAACTCTACACTTAAAACACCTGGAAAACAAGGAAAAAAAAAAAAAAACCTAAAGCTAGCAGAAGAAGAGAAATCATGAAGATCAGAGCAGAAATAAATGAAAAGAAATGAAGGAAGCAATAGTAAAGATAAATAAAACAAAAAAAAAATGTCCCTTTTAAAAGATAAACAAACCTGCCAAACTACTAGTCAGACTCATCAAGAAAAAAATAGAAAAGAATCAGATAAATAAAATCAAAAATCAAAAAGGGGAGATTACAACAGATAATGCAGAAGCACAATGGATTCTAAGAGACTATTATAAACAACTATATGGCAACAAACTGGACAACCTGGAAGAAATGGACAGTTGCTTGAGAAGTTCAATCTTCCCAGACTGAAGCAGGAAAAAATAGAAACTATGAACAACCAATCGCAAGCTCAGAAATCGAATTTGAGATAAAAAATTGTACCCCAAAATAAAAACCCAGGGCCAGATGGCTTCACAGGTGAATTCTACCAAATATTTACAGAAGGGCTATCATTCTGAGCTCTTTCAAAACATTGCACAGAAAAGAACACTTCCAAAGACATTCTATGAGACCGCCATTACCCTGATACAAAACCAGGCAAAGAGGACACAATAAAAAAAATTATACACTGATTTCACAGATGAATTTAGGAGCCACAATCCTCAACAAAATCCTAGTAAACAGAATTCAGTGACACATAAAAAAACTCATACATCATGATTAAGATGGGTTCATCCCAGGCATGCAAGGATTCTTCAGCATCCCCCAATCAATCTATGTGATACACCATATCAACAAATTGAAAGATAAAAAGTACATGATAATCTCAATACATGGAGAAATACCCTTTGACAAAGCCCAAATTTTTAAAATACTGAGGGAAAAAATGCTAAAAACACAAACACATGGAGATTAAACAACACATACCTAATAAACAAATTGATTTGCAAACAAATCAAAGAGAAATTTTAAAAAATTCCTAGAAGAAGAGGATATTGAACACACGACAGTGCAAAACGTATGAGATGCCACAAAAGCAGTTCTAAGAGGGAAGATTATAGCAAAACAATCCTACCTTAAGAAAGTAGAAAACATCAAATAAATAGCCTAACTCTACACTTAAAACACCTGGAAAACAAGGAAAAAAAAAAAAAAACCTAAAGCTAGCAGAAGAAGAGAAATCATGAAGATCAGAGCAGAAATAAATGAAAAGAAATGAAGGAAGCAATAGTAAAGATAAATAAAACAAAAAAAAAATGTCCCTTTTAAAAGATAAACAAACCTGCCAAACTACTAGTCAGACTCATCAAGAAAAAAATAGAAAAGAATCAGATAAATAAAATCAAAAATCAAAAAGGGGAGATTACAACAGATAATGCAGAAGCACAATGGATTCTAAGAGACTATTATAAACAACTATATGGCAACAAACTGGACAACCTGGAAGAAATGGACAGTTTCTTGGAGAAGTTCAATCTTCCCAGACTGAAGCAGGAAAAAATAGAAACTATGAACAACCAATCGCAAGCTCAGAAATCGAATTTGAGATAAAAAATTGTACCCCAAAATAAAAACCCAGGGCCAGATGGCTTCACAGGTGAATTCTACCAAATATTTACAGAAGGGCTATCATTCTGAGCTCTTTCAAAACATTGCACAGAAAAGAACACTTCCAAAGACATTCTATGAGACCGCCATTACCCTGATACAAAACCAGGCAAAGAGGACACAATAAAAAAAATTATACACTGATTTCACAGATGAATTTAGGAGCCACAATCCTCAACAAAATCCTAGTAAACAGAATTCAGTGACACATAAAAAAACTCATACATCATGATTAAGATGGGTTCATCCCAGGCATGCAAGGATTCTTCAGCATCCCCCAATCAATCTATGTGATACACCATATCAACAAATTGAAAGATAAAAAGTACATGATAATCTCAATACATGGAGAAATACCCTTTGACAAAGCCCAACACCATTTATTTAAAAAAAATACTCTTCAAAAAATGGGCATGGAAGGAACCTATTTCAACATAGTGAAAGCCATATATCAGAAGCGAATAGCAAACATTATTCACAATGGTGGGAAACTAAAAACATTCCCTTTAAGATCAGAAAAAAGACAAGGGTGTCCACTTTCACAACTATTATTCAGCATAGACCTGGAAGTTCTAGAAACAGCAGTAAGAGAAGACAAATAAGTTAAAGGAATCCAAATTGGAAAAGAAGAATTAAAACTCTCTCTCTTTGTAGACAATGCAATATTATACATAGAAATCCCCAATGATACTATTAGAAAACTATTAGAGCTAAGCAATGAATTCAGTGAAGTCTCAGAATAGAAAATCAATACACAGAAATCACTTGAATTCCTATATACAAACTATGAAAAATCAGAAATTGAAACCAAAATGCAATCCCTTTCACCACTGCAACCAAAAGAATAAAATATCAAGGAATAACCCTACTTAAAAATAAATGAACAGTACACAAAAAATTAGAAGATATTAATGAAAGAAATCATAGATGACTTAAACAGATGGAGAGATATTCCATGTTCCTGGGTTGGAAGAAGCAATAAGGTGAAAATAACCATACTACCAAATATCATCTAGGAATGTAATCCCTATCAAATTACCAATGACATTCTTCACAGAACTAGATCAAAAAATAGCAGTTGATATGGGAGACAAAAAACATCAGATAGCAAAAGTAATCCTGAGAAAGAAGAATGGAGCTAGAGGGATCAGCCTCCCTAACTTCAGACTATACTACAAAGCTACAGTCATCAAAACAGTAAGCTTGTGACACAAAAACAGAAATGCAGACCAATGGAACAAAATAGAGAGCCCAGAGATAAACCCATGCACATATGGATACTGTATTTTTCACAAAGGAGATGAAACTATAAAATGGGACTAAAAACAGACAGGGGTTCTTCAAAAAAAAAAAAAAAAAATCACAATACAATATGTGATACACCATATCAACAAATTGAAAGATAAAAAGTACATGATAATCTCAATACATGGAGAAATACCCTTTGACAAAGCCCAACACCATTTATTTAAAAAAAATACTCTTCAAAAAATGGGCATGGAAGGAACCTATTTCAACATAGTGAAAGCCATATATCAGAAGCGAATAGCAAACATTATTCACAATGGTGGGAAACTAAAAACATTCCCTTTAAGATCAGAAAAAAAGACAAGGGTGTCCACTTTCACAACTATTATTCAGCATAGACCTGGAAGTTCTAGAAACAGCAGTAAGAGAAGACAAATAAGTTAAAGGAATCCAAATTGGAAAAGAAGAATTAAAACTCTCTCTCTTTGTAGACAATGCAATATTATACATAGAAATCCCCAATGATACTATTAGAAAACTATTAGAGCTAAGCAATGAATTCAGTGAAGTCTCAGAATAGAAAATCAATACACAGAAATCACTTGAATTCCTATATACAAACTATGAAAAATCAGAAATTGAAACCAAAATGCAATCCCTTTCACCACTGCAACCAAAAGAATAAAATATCAAGGAATAACCCTACTTAAAAATAAATGAACAGTACACAAAAAATTAGAAGATATTAATGAAAGAAATCATAGATGACTTAAACAGATGGAGAGATATTCCATGTTCCTGGGTTGGAAGAAGCAATAAGGTGAAAATAACCATACTACCAAATATCATCTAGGAATGTAATCCCTATCAAATTACCAATGACATTCTTCACAGAACTAGATCAAAAAATAGCAGTTGATATGGGAGACAAAAAACATCAGATAGCAAAAGTAATCCTGAGAAAGAAGAATGGAGCTAGAGGGATCAGCCTCCCTAACTTCAGACTATACTACAAAGCTACAGTCATCAAAACAGTAAGCTTGTGACACAAAAACAGAAATGCAGACCAATGGAACAAAATAGAGAGCCCAGAGATAAACCCATGCACATATGGATACTGTATTTTTCACAAAGGAGATGAAACTATAAAATGGGACAAAGACAGCTTCTTCAACAAATAGTGCTGGGAAAATTGGACAGCTACATGAAAAAAAATGAAGTTCGGCATTCCCTAACACTATAGACAAAGATAAACTGAAAATGAATTAAAAACCTAGATGTAAGACAAGAAACCATCAAACTCTTAGAGGAGAATATAGGCAAAACACTCACGGACAGAAATCAAAGCAAGATCTTCTCTGACCCACCTACTAGAATAGTGAGATTAAAAAGAAAAATTAACATGTGGGACCTAATGAAACTTAATAGCTTTTGTACAGCAAATAATACTACAAATAAGGTGAACAGAAAACCGCACAATGGGAGAAAATCATAGCAAATGAAACACCAGACAAAGAATTAACCTCCAAAATCCACAAGCAACTCAGACAACTCAAAACTGGGAAAATGAACAACCCAATCAAAAAATGGGAAAAAAATCTAAAGAAACATCTCTCCAAAGAAGAGATACAGATGGACAAAAATACATATGCAGAGATGCTCAATGTCGCTTATTATTGGAGAAGTGAAAATCGAAACTACAACAAGATAGAATGGCCATCATCTAAAAATGTACAGACAATAAATCCTGGAGAGGGTACGGAGAAAAAGGAACACTCTTGCATTTTTGGATGGAATGTAAATTTATTCAACCACTATGGAAGGCATTACGGAGATTCCTTAAGAAACTAAAAATAGAAGCACTGTATGACCCAGAATCCCACTATTAGGCTCACACCCTGATGAGATCAAAATTGGAAAAGACACCTGTACCCCAATTTTCATTACAGCACTGTATACAAGAGCTAGAATGTAGAAGCGACCTAGATGTCCATCAAAGAATGAATGGATAAAAAATTCTAGTGCATATATACAAAGGAGTACTTCTCAACTATAAACAGAAATGCAGAAGAATCACTCCTAAACAGGTGGATGAATCTAGAACCTATTATACAAAGTGAAGTAAGTCAAAAAGAGCAAGACAAGTGCAGTACACTAACACACATATATGGAATCTAGTAAGATGGTAATGATAATGCAGGAAGAGAAGTGATGGAAAAACAGAAATAGAGAACATGGACATTGTGGGGAAAAAACAGTGAAGGGGAGGCATACAAGGAGTAACATGGAGCTCTATACTATAATGTGTGATAAAGAAATCTATTGTCATTGCCATGTGGGAATAAAGGATCCTGCAGGGGTGCTGTGCAAAGGCCTGAAGGATTGGGATGGGGAGAATTAGGAGGAAGATTCAGGAGGGAGGGGGTCAGGAATATACATATGACTAATCTGGGATTATACATATCTGTAAACAATAAAACTCTGTAAAAGTAAAAAGTGAACTGAAATGGAATCGCCTTACCTGGTCAGTTTATAGTGTCTATTCACACCCTGCTCATACGTATGAGTTTCCCTCCACTAGTCAAACTCAATCAGAGCAACAAGCAAAGTTTCAGTCTAGGAAAGAACTTCCCAGAATTTTGGGGTGAATTTAGTACAACTCAAAACTGGGAAAATGAACAACCCAATCAAAAATGGGAAAAAATCTAAAGAAACATCTCTCCAAAGAAGAGATACAGATGGACAAAAATACATATGCAGAGATGCTCAATGTCGCTTATTATTGGAGAAGTGAAAATCGAAACTACAACAAGATAGAATGGCCATCATCTAAAAATGTACAGACAATAAATCCTGGAGAGGGTACGGAGAAAAAGGAACACTCTTGCATTTTTGGATGGAATGTAAATTTATTCAACCACTATGGAAGGCATTACGGAGATTCCTTAAGAAACTAAAAATAGAAGCACTGTATGACCCAGAATCCCACTATTAGGCTCACACCCTGATGAGATCAAAATTGGAAAAGACACCTGTACCCCAATTTTCATTACAGCACTGTATACAAGAGCTAGAATGTAGAAGCGACCTAGATGTCCATCAAAGAATGAATGGATAAAAAATTCTAGTGCATATATACAAAGGAGTACTTCTCAACTATAAACAGAAATGCAGAAGAATCACTCCTAAACAGGTGGATGAATCTAGAACCTATTATACAAAGTGAAGTAAGTCAAAAAGAGCAAGACAAGTGCAGTACACTAACACACATATATGGAATCTAGTAAGATGGTAATGATAATGCAGGAAGAGAAGTGATGGAAAAACAGAAATAGAGAACATGGACATTGTGGGGAAAAAACAGTGAAGGGGAGGCATACAAGGAGTAACATGGAGCTCTATACTATAATGTGTGATAAAGAAATCTATTGTCATTGCCATGTGGGAATAAAGGATCCTGCAGGGGTGCTGTGCAAAGGCCTGAAGGATTGGGATGGGGAGAATTAGGAGGAAGATTCAGGAGGGAGGGGGTCAGGAATATACATATGACTAATCTGGGATTATACATATCTGTAAACAATAAAACTCTGTAAAAGTAAAAAGTGAACTGAAATGGAATCGCCTTACCTGGTCAGTTTATAGTGTCTATTCACACCCTGCTCATACGTATGAGTTTCCCTCCACTAGTCAAACTCAATCAGAGCAACAAGCAAAGTTTCAGTCTAGGAAAGAACTTCCCAGAATTTTGGGGTGAATTTATATAGATGGTACGAAGCTATAGTATTTTATGTTTAAAGGCTACTCTATGATGAGGATACATAAATGATACTTGTGGTCCATGCATTGTTTGGAAAGTAATATCCAGACATTAGGCAGAACTAGAGGAAAATAAAGTCTGTTAAGAGTGGGAGGCACTGTTAGAACAGAGCAGTCTGAGGAAGAGCTGGACACATTCTCAGGCTAGCAGACAATTTTTTATAGCCTCAAGACATAGAAAATTCCTACTGGAATTATGACATTAGGTGATTGGTTAGGAGATATAGGGTCTGTGATATGGTGGGCATTTTACCTAATATGGGATCAGCAAACTGGCCAGTTTAGATCTGGAGGCTCATGGCAACAACTGCTATATGGCTTAGTCAATTCCACAGATTTTTATTCTGTGACCTTGATACTGGGCTCCACATCTGTAACCTTGATATAGGACTTCACATTACCCCCACTTTTCACCTATGGGCCACATCTTTGGCTCCTTAAGACTCTGCTCATGACTGTCTACCTATCCCTGTTTGGGACCACAGACCTCCAGATCATTGCATAAAAGGTTAGTGGACACTCTGACTTCTTCAGTCTGGACAGGGCCATCTTATAGTCCTGGGTCCCAATGTCTTCTCTCTATCAAGGTGCATTTACAAAAGGAGATTCAAGTCAATGAAACCGTAAGGAAGTCTCAGAACTGTCTCAGTGTTGGCCAGATGATATTCTTGTCATACTACCGCTTAGAGATGTGTCTGTTGTATTCTAGAAGATAGAAACTTAACCAGAAAATTAAAGATACATGACCCAAAGATGAATAGAAGTAGAAAACCTGCTTAAAGGCCTAGAAAAGTGGTCTTAGAATAAAACTGGGACCAGACATTGGGCCGTAAGTTATTGTTTCCTTAGGTATGAGAAAATTGAAGAATTGGGGATCACAAAAAAAAAAGAAAGAAAGAAAAGAAACTTTAATTGGAAACATCTATATGAAGGCCAGTTTTGTCCATTTTTCCCAAAGTACAGAGTCAGTACTTATTTTCTGATATCCACCTTGAATTCCTTTCAGGAGTGTTGAAGACTAGCAGCTGTAGTGTCCATGATTTTATCTTTCCAGGGGCAATCTGCAAGTGCCAATTTCCAGTCGGTAGGGCCCCTTCATAGACACAGATTTGACCATGCTTTGAGGGTATTTCATGGCCATTGTGTCCCATGAAATGCTTATTCCCAGGTCTAGTGAACATTACATTGATGGACTATTCAATGTTTTGTTATTAGACTAGGCCCCATGAATTGCGAAAGTCTCTAGACCATATTTGTCTCACTAGCCTCTTGGTCCAGGAACATATTATTTCTTGTTGCTTCTTCCCATGTCTATATTTCATTATTAAAATCATTGATCTCACGTGGAACTATATATATCATCATTTTATCAGTGACTCAGTCACAAACTTGGTAATGTAAGAGACAACAACTGTCTGAAACAGATGACATAGAGAATAATACAGCTAACAATTACTAGTAAGATCATAAGCAATCATTTTAGTCAATAATTTTAGTTTAGTCAAGATTTTTAGTCAATAGTCTTTCATTAGGTATAGTACTGTACATCCCCAGGTCATCTAATTTACTTAATTGACTTAGCCAGATGATTTACATGACTGTTTATCTCCTGGTGGTAGATCTCAGAGCATCTGATTTTTATCAAAACTTGACTACAGATGTATACTTCAGAAACAAACTTAGATTGTACTTTTAATGACTTAGTTAAAATTTTAACAATATAAAATACCAAGAAACTCAGAATTGAATCATAGTAAAAACAGACCAAAATTAACAAAACTAGAACTTAGAATTTGTTGACACATTTTTATTTTTTGGCTTTGTTTTGCTTTCTATTGTGAAAACATTAGCCCGGCAGCCAGGGAAGGCTTTATCCCATCAAATAAAAATGAGGTTTGTCAAGGGGCCAGGAAAAGCCAAGCAGGCATCTTATATTTCCCATAATGCTGACAGCTATCATTTTTCCATTTTAAATTCCTGATTTAAGAGTAAACTATTGCCATATTTTAAGGACATCAGTATAGCAAAAGTCTGGCAGTGATAGGTTACTTTTTTATAGAAGCAGAATGAGCTTCATCTATATGTACCATGATCTTCATAGATCTTTATGGTATAACACTTATTTGCTTTACCAAGATAACTAAAGATTTTAGACAAATGTAAATCACTTAAGGGTGAAGAAATTCATAGTCTGTTACCAAAAGCCACATTTCAGGAAAGTCTTGTTCTCTTAAAAGAGAGAAAAAATTCCAAATTCCAGTTTGGTGCCAATTACAAATTGTGTTTATCCGGTTAAACCTAGAAAATACATTTTTTAGAAACATTGAAGACACAGAAGTATTCTTGTACAGAGTGAAATCAGAGAAGGCACGTTTAGAATCTGATTAAGTTGCAATTGACAAAGTAACCTGGTCATTACTGTGACATGTAAAACTTTGACATGATAAGCAGAACTGACAACATTTTACCAGGGCATATCAGATTTTCATGAATTGGAATTTATAGTTTCTAGAATATCTACATTAGTAACACCAATCAAACAATATAACCTGAGAAGATTAATCACTCTTTCAACAATACTTCCCATGTAATTTAACATGTCAAATGAACCCACATAGTTTAATATACCTCTTTGGGCCCTCTAAAACGTCCCAATATTTGGCTACAAATCATTTGTTGGGATAATTCAGGAAGTTTTATCAATAAATATAAAAAGCGTTTAAAATAGTCAGATAGGATTTTAGGTCACTGTGAAACAATAACTATTCACTTAATCAAAAATAATATCACTAGGAGAAAGCTTGACGTTAATTCTTATCATGTCCTTGAAATATACAGTCAACTTTGTCTGAGACCTCCAGCTTGGACGAATTAGAACTTCAAGCCAAAATAATAACAAACAATAATAATAATAATAATAATAAGTCAAGGAGACACTTTAAATCTTAAGAGAAAAACTGTGGGATCTCTCTCTGAATTTGTGTATATCTCAGTGTGTGTCTTTGTTTTTGGTTAATATTGCTGGGGTTAATTTGTAAATGAGCTCTAATTTAATTATCCTAAAAAAAGCGAGCAAGTCAAACCATTCTAAACACAAGAGGGATTAACCTAAATGAATTTCAGGTTCACATGAACTGGAAAATATTCAAAACTAAATATCTCATATTAATTTTTTTGATGATCTGCTTAATATAGGCATATCTAAAAGTCATTAATATTTAATGTAAAAATTTTTGATTGTTGTTTAACAGGCTAGTTTTTTCTAATTGTACATGCAAGAAAAATCGGTTTTGTAATATCAAAAGGATTTCATTTTTACCTGTTTTATCAAAGTTCAATATCAAGGCCATGTTGTCTTTCTGCTTTCTGTACTCATGGTCTCAGGGATACAATTTAAATTAAAGAGTGCTCTACTTGTTTCTGTTAGTGGAGAGAGGCTGATTGATAGGATGTTGTTCTAGCAGGGATTGTCCCTCTGGGAAGGTATGGATCATTAAGCAAACATTAATATGAAATATTTCATTTTAAGTATTTCCCAGAAGAATCTGGATAGGAAGGGAACTTGCAAAATTTGACCTTTACCCCCTCTGAGAGACTGGAGAAGAGACTCTTTAAAATATTAGCAGAGGAATTTATTGATCCATCAGGTTTCTGAACATAGGGGAAAGTCCTAGACAAAAGGGAACCTCAGAAGATTAATCACTCTTTCAACAATACTTCCCATGTAATTTAACATGTCAAATGAACCCACATAGTTTAATATACCTCTTTGGGCCCTCTAAAACGTCCCAATATTTGGCTACAAATCATTTGTTGGGATAATTCAGGAAGTTTTATCAATAAATATAAAAAGCGTTTAAAATAGTCAGATAGGATTTTAGGTCACTGTGAAACAATAACTATTCACTTAATCAAAAATAATATCACTAGGAGAAAGCTTGACGTTAATTCTTATCATGTCCTTGAAATATACAGTCAACTTTGTCTGAGACCTCCAGCTTGGACGAATTAGAACTTCAAGCCAAAATAATAACAAACAATAATAATAATAATAATAATAAGTCAAGGAGACACTTTAAATCTTAAGAGAAAAACTGTGGGATCTCTCTCTGAATTTGTGTATATCTCAGTGTGTGTCTTTGTTTTTGGTTAATATTGCTGGGGTTAATTTGTAAATGAGCTCTAATTTAATTATCCTAAAAAAAGCGAGCAAGTCAAACCATTCTAAACACAAGAGGGATTAACCTAAATGAATTTCAGGTTCACATGAACTGGAAAATATTCAAAACTAAATATCTCATATTAATGTTTGTTTGATGATCTGCTTAATATAGGCATATCTAAAAGTCATTAATATTTAATGTAAAAATTTTTGATTGTTGTTTAACAGGCTAGTTTTTTCTAATTGTACATGCAAGAAAAATCGGTTTTGTAATATCAAAAGGATTTCATTTTTACCTGTTTTATCAAAGTTCAATATCAAGGCCATGTTGTCTTTCTGCTTTCTGTACTCATGGTCTCAGGGATACAATTTAAATTAAAGAGTGCTCTACTTGTTTCTGTTAGTGGAGAGAGGCTGATTGATAGGATGTTGTTCTAGCAGGGATTGTCCCTCTGGGAAGGTATGGATCATTAAGCAAACATTAATATGAAATATTTCATTTTAAGTATTTCCCAGAAGAATCTGGATAGGAAGGGAACTTGCAAAATTTGACCTTTACCCCCTCTGAGAGACTGGAGAAGAGACTCTTTAAAATATTAGCAGAGGAATTTATTGATCCATCAGGTTTCTGAACATAGGGGAAAGTCCTAGACAAAAGGGAACCTCAGAATACTTTCCTTGTCTTCAACAATAGATATCAAGTGTGGATAGGAAAGGTTGAGTTGGAGTCATCTAGGAAATCTGACAAGGACAGAGACATAAGAAAATAAGGGATAGGGAGGCAACAGAAAAGTACACATGGCATGAATGTCTCAAATTCAGAGTCTAACTAATGACAATGAAGGACTGAATATAAGGAACCTATGGGTCCTTTCCTTGCTTTTTGGGAAAGAGATCAAGTTAAAGGATTTTACTACAACCTAGTGCAATATTCAGAGGCCATTTTTTTCTGGTCCCTCAGTTTGTATTGGGGCTAGATACTTTGTGATTTTCATGGTCAAAGTTTTCTAGTTCCTGAGAACGTAGCCAAGGGATGAGTCTGAGAGAAGCTCCTGAGACATACCAGAACCCACTATCTTAGGCCACATGCTGTAGAATGGGGGCACGGATAGTCCCCATCCACCAGAAAGGCATCTCTTTGCTCCAGTGAACTCTCCATGCAACCAATGGCACAAAGTGACTGACCATCCCAACATTGTTCAAAAGTGAGAGGTGACCCCAGAGAACCATGCTGCTAAGGTAGTATGTGACCTGGGCAGACCACACGTAGAATTTTCTGTAATAGTGGAAAACTATACAGCTACCAAACTGCCACGCAAAAGGTGGCAAGTGCACCTGCAGCAACTGGGTGACTCACCATTTGGCGATTCCCTGAAACTTGGAATGTACACTTGGAATGTCTCAGAGGCAGCCTATGCTCCTGTAATCAGTCTGAACTGAAAGGGAAATAAGTGAAAATGACAGAGAAGACAGGGTTAGGAATACACCTTATAATTCTATTAGGAAGGCAGTGGCCAGGAGATAATAAACCCTGTTTTGCTTGCACCACTATGTGCCTCACATGAAGCATGGGAGTTGTCTTGTCACAAAGGGCAGATGCCCTTGTGGCCTTATCCATTCCACAAACCCCTTTTGGATCTATCCTTGTAAGCCAAATTGATAGTCACAACTCGCACAATCACTCCAAGCACCCCTCTGAGAGACTGGAGAAGAGACTCTTTAAAATATTAGCAGAGGAATTTATTGATCCATCAGGTTTCTGAACATAGGGGAAAGTCCTAGACAAAAGGGAACCTCAGAATACTTTCCTTGTCTTCAACAATAGATATCAAGTGTGGATAGGAAAGGTTGAGTTGGAGTCATCTAGGAAATCTGACAAGGACAGAGACATAAGAAAATAAGGGATAGGGAGGCAACAGAAAAGTACACATGGCATGAATGTCTCAAATTCAGAGTCTAACTAATGACAATGAAGGACTGAATATAAGGAACCTATGGGTCCTTTCCTTGCTTTTGGCAAAGAGATCAAGTTAAAGGATTTTACTACAACCTAGTGCAATATTCAGAGGCCATTTTTTTCTGGTCCCTCAGTTTGTATTGGGGCTAGATACTTTGTGATTTTCATGGTCAAAGTTTTCTAGTTCCTGAGAACGTAGCCAAGGGATGAGTCTGAGAGAAGCTCCTGAGACATACCAGAACCCACTATCTTAGGCCACATGCTGTAGAATGGGGGCACGGATAGTCCCCATCCACCAGAAAGGCATCTCTTTGCTCCAGTGAACTCTCCATGCAACCAATGGCACAAAGTGACTGACCATCCCAACATTGTTCAAAAGTGAGAGGTGACCCCAGAGAACCATGCTGCTAAGGTAGTATGTGACCTGGGCAGACCACACGTAGAATTTTCTGTAATAGTGGAAAACTATACAGCTACCAAACTGCCACGCAAAAGGTGGCAAGTGCACCTGCAGCAACTGGGTGACTCACCATTTGGCGATTCCCTGAAACTTGGAATGTACACTTGGAATGTCTCAGAGGCAGCCTATGCTCCTGTAATCAGTCTGAACTGAAAGGGAAATAAGTGAAAATGACAGAGAAGACAGGGTTAGGAATACACCTTATAATTCTATTAGGAAGGCAGTGGCCAGGAGATAATAAACCCTGTTTTGCTTGCACCACTATGTGCCTCACATGAAGCATGGGAGTTGTCTTGTCACAAAGGGCAGATGCCCTTGTGGCCTTATCCATTCCACAAACCCCTTTTGGATCTATCCTTGTAAGCCAAATTGATAGTCACAACTCGCACAATCACTCCAAGCATCCACCTCCTGCAAAATGGGGGGAAAATAGAATTTATGCTAAATATATAAACTTATATTTAAAGTATAAATATATAGTAAATGATAAAATGCATGTAAGACATCAGGCATGTGAAAGTGAAAGCCACACAGTCATGTCTGACCCTTTAGAACTCATGGATGAGCCATAGAAATCTCCAGGCAAGAATACTGGAGTGGGTAGCCTTTCCCTTACCCAGGGAACCTTCCCAACCCAGGGATCAAACCCAGGTCTCCTGCACTTCAGGCAGATTCTTTTACAGTCTAAGTCACTGGGAAAGCCCAAGAATACTGGAGTGGGTAGCCTCCAGAGGATCTTATAACTAAGGAATCAAAGTGAGGTCTCCTGCATTGTAGGTTATTCTTTATCAGCTGAGTTATAAGGGAAGCCCTTAAATAAGTATACAGTAGCTCAGCAATTATTTCAGTGTATTCCATAAACTTCACATCCCTTCATTATTTTGTCTAAGTACAAGCAAAAAAATGTGTAATCCCTCACTTGGAAATTTTATAAACTATACCTTCAAAGAATGCAAGCAATCTTGTCTTTCTAATGGCAACTGGCACCAGTATTCTTGCCTAGAAAATTCCATGGACAGAGGTGGGCTACAGTCCATAGGGTCACAAAGAGTAGAAATGACTGAGCATATAGGTAAAACAAACATAAATTTACAGTTTATATTGTTTTCAAATTAGAATCATACCTACAACTACTGCTCTTTGCAACCATGACTTCAATAGCAGTTGTATAAATTAATTAATTCCTTCATTCACAAATTAATCTAGGGCCTATTATGTGTGGGTGCTCTTTTTAATACTCATTTTAGTCACATATTTACTGAGCTTCATTTAATTAGATAGACTTTGGGGGAGAACCTAATCTGACATAGAATTATCTATCATCTTCTTTGTCATTTATCGGTGTTATTTCTTTGTGCCTGCACACATACACACACACACACACACACACACACACATGAAAACACGCATACACCTACAAACATACTGTTGGCCTTCTCCTAAAATGTATGCTTCATAAGAATAGGGATTTAGTTTCAGTCACCACTATATTTTCAGTACCTAGAAAAGTTTTAGGCACAGAGCAGAAGTTCAATGACTGTTTATTAATCAAACCAATGGGAATACAACTCTGATAAAAGCAAGCAACTCACTATGACTCTGTATTCTGTGGTAACTGATCATTTATTTTAATCTCTGATACAGTCCACAGCAGCCATCTTCAAGTAACTCACAAAATTTGAATAACTGCTGCTGCTTTTCTTTCCTTTGTTCTCTGAAATACTTCAATTTTTAAACTTAAGCAACCATTTGATTCTCTCTCCTTTCTTTCTGCAAGGTAGTTCCAAGGGTTTGTGTCCAGATGGATCCACTGCTCATTAGGACACTAATCATAGCTTGTGTCTATATTTTAATGTCGTTGCTACTGTTGATTATTTATTTAGAAAATATATTATCCTAGACCAAACTTAGTTCAGGAAATGGTGGACTGAATGAAGCCAACAATTCAATTTCAGCTAAAATTGCTTGGAATTGGTGTAGGTTAAATAGATGATCTTGAACAAAAATCACTTATAATATCTTTCTTTTCTTCAAGATAGTTTTAATTCTCTAGAAATCGTAATAGGTATAGGTATGGAAAATATTCCATTTCAGACATCTGTTAAATGATTTTATAGTATCATATCATGTTGCAATATAATTTCACATTAGGTGTTCTTTAAGGTTTGAATGAAGGAAATGCTAATTTGTGTCAGTGTGTTTTAAAGTGCTGTGGGCTTCCTGGGTGGCGCTGGTGGTAAAGGACCTGCCTGACAATGCAGGAAATGGGAGAGACAAGGGTTTGATTCTTGATTTGGGAAGATCCCCTGGAGAAGGGCATGGCAACCTGCTCCAGTATTCTTGTCTGGAGAATTCCATGGACAGAGGAACCTGGTGGGCTATAATCCATTGGATCACAAAGAGATGGACACGACTGAGGCAAAATAGCATGCTTTATCATGAACAAATTTTTTTCTATAGACAGCATTATGTAGAAATACGATATCTATATAGTGCTATATTTACAATATATATTATATATAGATAACACTGTGCATATTATGTCTATATAAACATATATATACAGAGTATTGTCTATAGAAAAAATTGATGTGTATATGTCATTATTAGTTCATTTTTTATTACTTAGTTATTTTTATTATGCTTTTACAGAGTTTTGTTGTTTACAGAAATGTATAATCCCAGGTCAGTTGTAGGTATATAGGTATATCCCTGCCCCCTCCCTGCTGTGCCCCTCTCCCAGTTCCCCCTTTCAGCCCTCCAGGCTGTCACATAGTCCCCATGTTAGATCCCTTAATTCCAAATCACATTGACAGTAGTTATCTCATTTGGATAGTATAGTATAGGTTTCTGTATTACTCTTCCCATACTTCGCACCCACCCTTCCCTCCTTTCAACGTCCATAGTTCTGCTCTCTATGTCTGTTTTTCTGTTGCTGCTCTACATGCATATTTATCAGTACCATTTTACTAGATTACAGGTATATGCATTAAAATACATATTAGTCCTTCTTTGTTTGACTTACTTCAGTTTGTAAAATAGGTTCTAGATTCATCCACCCCATTAGGACTGATTCTTCTGCATTTCTTTTTATGACTGAGAAATATTCCATTGTGTATATGTACAGTAGCTTCTTTATCCATTCATTCTTTGGTGGGCATTTAGGTTTTTTCCAGGTTCTAGCTATTGTATAGAGTGCTGCAATGAACACTGGGGTACAGATGTCTCTTTCGATTTTGATTTCATCAGGATGCAAGCGTAATAGTTGGATTTCTGCGTCATACGGTGCTTCTATTTTTAGAAGTTAGAGAACACAGAGATAAACGTATGCACATTTGCATACCTTATTTTTGACAAAGGAGGTGAAAACATAAAATGAGACAAAGACAGCCACTTCAACATGTGGTGCCAGGAAAATTGAGCAGCTATGTGGAAAAAGTAGAAGTCAGAACATTCCCTAACACCATACACAAAGATAAACCCCAAAAGAATTAACGACCTAAATATAAAACAGAAACCATAAAAGTCTTAGAACAGAATATAAACAAAACACTCAATCACATAAATCAAAGCAAGATCTTCTATGACTGCCCTATAGAGTAACAGAAACAAAAACAGAAATAAACATTTGGGACCTAACGAAACTTAAAAGCTTTTGAACAGCGAAAGAAATTACAAAAAAGACGGACAACCCACAAAATGGGACAAAATAATAGCAAATGAAACAGCTGATAAAGAATTAATTTCTAAAATATACAAACAGCTCAGATAACTCAACACCAAAAAAAAAAAAAAAAAAAAAAATCCAATCAAAAAGTGGGAAAAAGACCTAAGCAGACATTTCTCCACAGAAGACATACAGATGGCCAAAAAACATATGAAAAGGTGCTCAATGTCTCTTATTATTAAAAAAATTCAAATCAAAACTACAATGAGATATCACCTCGCACCAGTCAGAATGACCATTATCAAAAAATCTACAGTTAATAAATGCTGGAGAGGGTACAGGTAAAAGGGAGCACTCCTGAATTTTTACTGAGAATGTAAATTGATATAACCACTATGGAAAACAGAATGGAGATTCCTTATTATTTTTTTTTTTCTTTTAGCACAGTAACAGTCAATTGTTTTCCGACTTTGTCAGAAAAGAGACTTTCCAGAGTTAATCTGGAACCATATTCAATGATGTTAAATTCAAATTCACTTTAAAAGCAATATTTTACTGTTATGTTTAGTGTATAAAGGTTTTAACAAAGCATAATGTTTTCTTCCTTTTAAGAAAGTAAATGATACTCATGAATTTTGTACCTCAGGTTTGTATTACACTAGCTTTATATCTCTCTATTTGAAAGTTACTGACCTCTGGAACCAGGAAATGAAATATTTTTCTGTATTATCAAGGGTTCAAAGTAAACTTGTACTAAACTTAAATAGTTTTACTTTTGAATTGAGGAGTTTCTCAATAGGCTTAGATGATATACAACAAATAATTATTTCTCCTTTATGAATTATTTTTAAATTTTAAAGATTCTCAGTGCATGAGTTTTTACTTTATGTCAAGTATTATTGATAACTAATAGTAATGCAGATTTTTTCCCTTAATCCCAGATGTGTGTAGGCTGTAGACGTTTTTTTCTTACATTGAATACAATATTGTTACTGTGTTCTCTGACATTCCTGATCTACATATAGATGGGAGAAAATGAACATGTATATGATGAGGACCAACATGAACGATGTGGAGAATTAGAAAAAATTCTGAGGTTTAAAGCTTAGGGGAGTTGGGAGACACTTCATAGAGAAGTGATTGTGTAGTCAGTATGTGAAGATTCAATTGAAAGGTTTTCAATTGAAAGATTTTCTCAATAAAAACAGATAAATAGAAGTCGAAGAAGATATTCTTCTTCTTGAGAGAAAACACTTTTTGTCAATACAGAGATATGAGCTTACTCTGCCAATGATTAAGACTTCCTTAATGGTTTTCAATAAGATTTATAGAGATTTAAGAATACAGCTAGAATCATAAATTGAGGTCACATTGAGAAAGTCCTTATTTGCATAGCAGCTATATAGAATTTGAGGTTTTCTCTCTGTATTAGGCAATTTTTGGTAGTGTTAGGATTGAAACTGTGTTATAGAAAATCACTAGACAGAGATTGAAGAATAGAATTGAGTAGCATATACAATTTCTATTGATATTAAATAAGTTACCTCAAACAGTCCACTGCATGGTTGGGCCTCCATATCCTAATGACTATGTTCTTTCCACATTTAGAATATGTTATTCTTTCTTGAGACCTCCAAAGTCTCATTCCATTCGAACACCGTCCTACTTTGTAAAGAATGAATTTTTTTGGGGCAAAGCTTTGTTTTCTTCCTTGTAAGAAAGTAAAGGATACGCATGAATTTTGTACCTCAGGTTTGTATTACACTAGCTTTATATCTCTCTATTTGAAAGTTACTGACCTCTGGAACCAGGAAATGAAATATTTTTCTGTATTATCAAGGGTTCAAAGTAAACTTGTACTAAACTTAAATAGTTTTACTTTTGAATTGAGGAGTTTCTCAACAGGCTTAGATGATATACAACAAATAATTATTTCTCCTTTATGAATTATTTTTAAATTTTAAAGATTCTCAGTGCATGAGTTTTTACTTTATGTCAAGTATTATTGATAACTAATAGTAATGCAGATTTTTTCCCTTAATCCCAGATGTGTGTAGGCTGTAGACGTTTTTTTCTTACATTGAATACAATATTGTTACTGTGTTCTCTGACATTCCTGATCTACATATAGATGGGAGAAAATGAACATGTATATGATGAGGACCAACATGAACGATGTGGAGAATTAGAAAAAATTCTGAGGTTTAAAGCTTAGGGGAGTTGGGAGACACTTCATAGAGAAGTGATTGTGTAGTCAGTATGTGAAGATTCAATTGAAAGGTTTTCAATTGAAAGATTTTCTCAATAAAAACAGATAAATAGAAGTCGAAGAAGATATTCTTCTTCTTGAGAGAAAACACTTTTTGTCAATACAGAGATATGAGCTTACTCTGCCAATGATTAAGACTTCCTTAATGGTTTTCAATAAGATTTATAGAGATTTAAGAATACAGCTAGAATCATAAATTGAGGTCACATTGAGAAAGTCCTTATTTGCATAGCAGCTATATAGAATTTGAGGTTTTCTCTCTGTATTAGGCAATTTTTGGTAGTGTTAGGATTGAAACTGTGTTATAGAAAATCACTAGACAGAGATTGAAGAATAGAATTGAGTAGCATATACAATTTCTATTGATATTAAATAAGTTACCTCAAACAGTCCACTGCATGGTTGGGCCTCCATATCCTAATGACTATGTTCTTTCCACATTTAGAATATGTTATTCTTTCTTGAGACCTCCAAAGTCTCATTCCATTAGAACACCGTCCTTAGTCCAAAATATTAGCTAAGAGAGATACAGATTCAGAGGAAGTCTTTTGAGTATAGTTTCTTTAGTAAAGTACATTTAGTGCAAGTCTTCATAGACAATGAAAATATTACTGAATTCAGATTTGACTACTCACCACTTGAAAATCATCTTGAAGGGATAAGTGTTGTTAGAAATGGGAAAATTTGATTTTAATCAAAAAGCCAGGGATCTAAGCTGAATATAGACTCTTGTCCTAAAACCAGCTCCAAAGATTCTGCTTGGCTATTGAAAGCTTTCACAGGAAAAGCAAGAGGTGATTTCAATTAATCACTGAGATAGGAGATCTGATTCATTGCCATCTCCCCAGCACATAGGCCTGTCAACTCCTCATCATATTTCTTTATGTAAGAAATAAAATCCATTTACCCAAACCCAAGGAATGGTCTTGGAGACATGAGGTGCAGCAAGAAGCAAGGCCTTAATGACAGTCTTGCAAGATTGGATGCCTGGTGGGCAGGCACACACAGAGTTGTCACAATGATTGTTTTTTTTTTTAATTCCCTTGGCATACAAGTTCTCCCCACCCTAGTTCCTCATTGGTTGAATACTATGGGACCATCAATATTCCTGAGAAAGTCACCAGGATTTACTACTGTCCCCACACTTTTCATCTTTATGTTTTGAATTTATCAATAAAATGAGTCCACATGAAAATACTAGGCATTTCAATTTTGCTTTGTCTGGATTTTCCTGTGCAGGTATCCTAGCAACTGTTACATCAGCAGGCTGTCACTGTGGGCTTTTTGTCCTTGAATGAAAGTCCTTATTTGCATAGCAGCTATATAGAATTTGAGGTTTTCTCTGTATTAGGCAATTTTTGGTAGTGTTAGGATTGAAACTGTGTTATAGAAAATCACTAGACAGAGATTGAAGAATAGAATTGAGTAGCATATACAATTTCTATTGATATTAAATAAGTTACCTCAAACAGTCCACTGCATGGTTGGGCCTCCATATCCTAATGACTATGTTCTTTCCACATTTAGAATATGTTATTCTTTCTTGAGACCTCCAAAGTCTCATTCCATTAGAACACCGTCCTTAGTCCAAAATATTAGCTAAGAGAGATACAGATTCAGAGGAAGTCTTTTGAGTATAGTTTCTTTAGTAAAGTACATTTAGTGCAAGTCTTCATAGACAATGAAAATATTACTGAATTCAGATTTGACTACTCACCACTTGAAAATCATCTTGAAGGGATAAGTGTTGTTAGAAATGGGAAAATTTGATTTTAATCAAAAAGCCAGGGATCTAAGCTGAATATAGACTCTTGTCCTAAAACCAGCTCCAAAGATTCTGCTTGGCTATTGAAAGCTTTCACAGGAAAAGCAAGAGGTGATTTCAATTAATCACTGAGATAGGAGATCTGATTCATTGCCATCTCCCCAGCACATAGGCCTGTCAACTCCTCATCATATTTCTTTATGTAAGAAATAAAATCCATTTACCCAAACCCAAGGAATGGTCTTGGAGACATGAGGTGCAGCAAGAAGCAAGGCCTTAATGACAGTCTTGCAAGATTGGATGCCTGGTGGGCAGGCACACACAGAGTTGTCACAATGATTGTTTTTTTTTTTAATTCCCTTGGCATACAAGTTCTCCCCACCCTAGTTCCTCATTGGTTGAATACTATGGGACCATCAATATTCCTGAGAAAGTCACCAGGATTTACTACTGTCCCCACACTTTTCATCTTTATGTTTTGAATTTATCAATAAAATGAGTCCACATGAAAATACTAGGCATTTCAATTTTGCTTTGTCTGGATTTTCCTGTGCAGGTATCCTAGCAACTGTTACATCAGCAGGCTGTCACTGTGGGCTTTTTGTCCTTGAATATGAACCACTTTAAGCTTTTATTTCTATTTAGGTGCTGTTTTGTTCACACAGTTGGCTCGCAAGATTACTGTAAGGAAGGTAATGAAGAGTTATGGTTCTGTTTATTTCTAATTCCGCATTCCTATTTCTGTCATCTATGGAGAGGACAAAAGGTTGGACAAGGTATTGTTTGAACAGATGTTTTGAAGGATGTGCTTGGGTCAAAGATAAACAGAACATGGGGGTACTTGACTTAAGCTTAGTTGAAATATAGCTTTACTAAATTGACAAGACAAAAACAGTCTCCTGCAGAGAGCATTTTCCTGCCAAAAACTGCTTGGAAATACACAGTTGTCAAGGCATTATTCCATTTCTATGAAATCATTAGTGAAAGTTCATCACATGTGACTTCTTCATGCTGACATAGAGTACTACATTCTCAGAAAGGAAGGTGTCATCATGGGCATATAGCATCACTTTACTGACAGTTTTAGCTGCCTGCTTACATATACAAGCAGAAAAGCAAAGATGTAGATTATTATAAGCAAAATGACTAATCCCATTTGATTGAGACAAGTCCTTGGAATTTTGCTAAGCCATAGGTTCATTTCAGCTCAGCATAGAGCATCATATGTGATGGGTACAGTCTAGTCATCACCAATTGCATTTCTCCTCTGGTGACAGTTATGGTACCTGCTAAATGGCTCAGAATGTGCATCAGATATTGAAAGTTTCTGGGTCTCTGTTGTCCTAATCATCATGTACATGAACCTGTCCTTTTACGTATCTGGGGTCCTGAGAAATTTCAGCTTTTCCATGAAGAAGACACAGAGGAAAGAGAAGTACCTTTTCTCTTGGGGTGGGAGAGTGTACAGGGATTCACTCAGTTTCAAAATAAGGTCATGATTTCTGTTTACCCCTTAACCAATATGCAAGGGCAGGATTAAAACAGGATAATCATTATACAATACTTCTACTCAAGAAGGAAAATTGAATGCCCAAAGAAGTAATGAATTCACAAGACTTCCAAAATATATCTGGAAATCATCTTGGTGAGAACTTAAATTCTGGAACAATTTGTCAATGTCTCTAATCACCACTCTGGGCTCTTTTTCAGCTCTTAGAGTCAATCTCTCTCTCCTTTTTTTCCCCATAGAAATACACTTGTGGAGCTAAGTAGACTTATTGGTCACCCTGTTGTCATTAGAAATTTTGGGGTCAAAGTACTCTTTGATTTTGCTTTTATGGCCTTATGGTATTCACCCTAACATGATGATGTTTTCTGTGTGGATATATATGTGTGTGTGTGTGTGTGTATATATATATATAATGTAAATCCAAGCATATACATATACATAACTCCTTAAAAGTAAAACATTTGAGATAAGCCTGTTGCTCCCTTGTTTTCCTCTTAAGGTGGCTTCAGAACAATAAAACATTCTAACAGTTCATAGTGTGATTGACAGAATTCCTGACTGACTCATGATATCTGACTGAATAACACTCTGACTGGATTCATTCTTCCTGAAATCTTTTTACAGGATTCTACAGTTATACCCTTGATTTTATCTTTGGAGCATATTTTCCTAGCATTGTCCTGGATTAGATATTTATTTTTAAGTCATTTCTAAATTTGCACACCATTTGGCAAAGTCTTAACATTTTTAAACCATCAAGTACTGACTCACTTTTATTTTACCATTTCCCCATAGGTTTATATCTTTCCTATTTTAGTACTAGGAAGAAACCAGATGACACATTTAAACCTAATTGAAAAATACCCTTAGCCAAATGAACCAGTTAACTAAGTATATCTTCTACTTTCTACAGAATTACAAATAAGGAAGATACTAAAGTTTCTGTCACTACATAAGAATTTTTTTTTCTCTCAGTTTTCAATACGTTTTGACTCACTCTCCTATAAGGACTTAGACAAAAATCCTGTTAAAGATGTGCATAGGTTCAGTTGCTTCAGGTGTGTCTGATTTTTTGTGACCCTATGAACTGTAGTCCATCAGTCTTCTCTGTTCATGAGATTCTCCAGACAAGAGTACAAGTGTTTCCATGCCCTTCTCCAGGAAATTTTTTTTTTAATTCTTTATTTTAAAGGTTTTACAGAGTCTTGTTGTTCACAGACATGTATGTTCCCAGATCAGTCATATGCATACCCATGGTCCACACACACCCAGTTCCCCCCATCCCACCCCTACGGACCATCGCTCCATGCAATTGTGAGCACTCCTATTCCCTTAGCACAATGACAATAGCTATCTTTTCCACACATGACAGTATAGGTTTCCACGTTATTCCCTCCATGCCTCCCCCTCCCTATTTCTTTCCCACAATGCCCATGTGTCTATTCTCTGTTTTTTCCATGAGTTCACTGCATGTGTTGTCAAGACTATCCTACTAGATTCCATATATGTGTGTTAGTATACTGTATTTGTCTTTCTCTTTTTGACTTACTTCACTTTTTATGATAGGTTCTAGAACAAGCCACTTCATTAGGACTGAGTCTTCTGCATTTCTTTTAACAGTTGAGTAGTATTCCATTGTATATATGTACCAGAGCTTCTGGATCCATTCATTCGTCGATGGACATCTAGGTTGCTTCCATGTTCAGTTGAGTAAGGGATTCTACAGTTATACCCTTGATTTTATCTTTGGAGCATATTTTCCTAGCATTGTCCTGGATTAGATATTTATTTTTAAGTCATTTCTAAATTTGCACACCATTTGGCAAAGTCTTAACATTTTAAACCATCAAGTACTGACTCACTTTTATTTTACCATTTCCCCATAGGTTTATATCTTTCCTATTTTAGTACTAGGAAGAAACCAGATGACACATTTAAACCTAATTGAAAAATACCCTTAGCCAAATGAACCAGTTAACTAAGTATATCTTCTACTTTCTACAGAATTACAAATAAGGAAGATACTAAAGTTTCTGTCACTACATAAGAATTTTTTTTTCTCTCAGTTTTCAATACGTTTTGACTCACTCTCCTATAAGGACTTAGACAAAAATCCTGTTAAAGATGTGCATAGGTTCAGTTGCTTCAGGTGTGTCTGATTTTTTGTGACCCTATGAACTGTAGTCCATCAGTCTTCTCTGTTCATGAGATTCTCCAGACAAGAGTACAAGTGTTTCCATGCCCTTCTCCAGGAAATTTTTTTTTTAATTCTTTATTTTAAAGGTTTTACAGAGTCTTGTTGTTCACAGACATGTATGTTCCCAGATCAGTCATATGCATACCCATGGTCCACACACACCCAGTTCCCCCCATCCCACCCCTACGGACCATCGCTCCATGCAATTGTGAGCACTCCTATTCCCTTAGCACAATGACAATAGCTATCTTTTCCACACATGACAGTATAGGTTTCCACGTTATTCCCTCCATGCCTCCCCCTCCCTATTTCTTTCCCACAATGCCCATGTGTCTATTCTCTGTTTTTTCCATGAGTTCACTGCATGTGTTGTCAAGACTATCCTACTAGATTCCATATATGTGTGTTAGTATACTGTATTTGTCTTTCTCTTTTTGACTTACTTCACTTTTTATGATAGGTTCTAGAACAAGCCACTTCATTAGGACTGAGTCTTCTGCATTTCTTTTAACAGTTGAGTAGTATTCCATTGTATATATGTACCAGAGCTTCTGGATCCATTCATTCGTCGATGGACATCTAGGTTGCTTCCATGTTCTGGCTATTGTATAGAGAGCTGCAATGAACATTGGGGTACAAGTGCTTCTTTCAGTTTTGATTTCATCAGGATATAAACCTAATAGTGGGATTGCTGAATCATAGGGTGCTTCTATTTTTAGTTTCTTAAGGAATCTCCATATTGTCTTCCATAGAGGCCGTATCAATTTACATTTCCACCAGCAATGCAAGAGTGTTCCCTTTTCTCCGCACCCTCTCCAGCATTTATTGTATGCAGATTTTTTGAAGATGGCCATTCTGACGTGTGTGAGGTGATATCTCATTGTAGTTTTGATTTGCATTTCTCTAATAATAAGCGAATTGAGCATCGTTTCATGTGCTTTCAGGCCATCTGTATGTCCTCTTTGGCGAGGTGTATCTTCAGATCTTTAGCCCATTTTTTGATTGGGTTGTTCGTTTTTCCTGTGCTGAGTTGTCTGAGTTGCTTGTAGATTTTGGAGATTAATTCTTTGTCTGTTGTTTCCTTTGCTATGATGTTCTCCCACTCCCTGGGGTGTCTGTTGAGCTTTTTTGTAATTTCTTTTGCTGTACAAAAGCTTTTAAGTTTCATGAGGTCCCACATGTTCATTTTTCTTTTCAGTTCCGCTATTTTATAGTAGGTGGGTCAGAGAAGATCTTGCTTTGATTTATGTCCTTTTGGATTTTGCCTATATTCTCCTCTAAGTGTTTGATGGCTTCCGCTCTTAGATTTAGTCTTTAATCCATTTTGAGCTGATCTTAGTGTATGGTGTTAGGGAATGTTCCAACTTCCTTTTTTTGCATGTAGCTGTCCAATTTTCCCAGCACTATTTGTTGAAGAGGCTGTCTTTGTTCCATTTTATAGTTTCGCCCCTTTTGTCAAAGTGAGGTACCCATAGGTGCGTGTGTTTATCTCTGGGTTCTCGATCTTGTTCCATTGGTCTATAGTTCTGTTTTTGTGCCAGTACCGTACTGTCTTGATGACTGTTGCTTTGTAGTAGAGTCAAAACAAGTTGAGCGTACCTAGTCTTGGCGATTCGCTGAATTCCTTTAATTGTACCAGAGCTTCTGGATCCATTCATTCGTCGATGGACATCTAGGTTGCTTCCATGTTCTGGCTATTGTATAGAGAGCTGCAATGAACATTGGGGTACAAGTGCTTCTTTCAGTTTTGATTTCATCAGGATATAAACCTAATAGTGGGATTGCTGAATCATAGGGTGCTTCTATTTTTAGTTTCTTAAGGAATCTCCATATTGTCTTCCATAGAGGCCGTATCAATTTACATTTCCACCAGCAATGCAAGAGTGTTCCCTTTTCTCCGCACCCTCTCCAGCATTTATTGTATGCAGATTTTTTGAAGATGGCCATTCTGACGTGTGTGAGGTGATATCTCATTGTAGTTTTGATTTGCATTTCTCTAATAATAAGCGAATTGAGCATCGTTTCATGTGCTTTCAGGCCATCTGTATGTCCTCTTTGGCGAGGTGTATCTTCAGATCTTTAGCCCATTTTTTGATTGGGTTGTTCGTTTTTCCTGTGCTGAGTTGTCTGAGTTGCTTGTAGATTTTGGAGATTAATTCTTTGTCTGTTGTTTCCTTTGCTATGATGTTCTCCCACTCCCTGGGGTGTCTGTTGAGCTTTTTTGTAATTTCTTTTGCTGTACAAAAGCTTTTAAGTTTCATGAGGTCCCACATGTTCATTTTTCTTTTCAGTTCCGCTATTTTATAGTAGGTGGGTCAGAGAAGATCTTGCTTTGATTTATGTCCTTTTGGATTTTGCCTATATTCTCCTCTAAGTGTTTGATGGCTTCCGCTCTTAGATTTAGTCTTTAATCCATTTTGAGCTGATCTTAGTGTATGGTGTTAGGGAATGTTCCAACTTCCTTTTTTTGCATGTAGCTGTCCAATTTTCCCAGCACTATTTGTTGAAGAGGCTGTCTTTGTTCCATTTTATAGTTTCGCCCCTTTTGTCAAAGTGAGGTACCCATAGGTGCGTGTGTTTATCTCTGGGTTCTCGATCTTGTTCCATTGGTCTATAGTTCTGTTTTTGTGCCAGTACCGTACTGTCTTGATGACTGTTGCTTTGTAGTAGAGTCAGAAGTTAGGGAGGCTGATTCCTCCAGCTCCGTTTTTCTTTCTCAGGATTGCTTTGGCTATTCGAGGTCTCTTGTGTTTCCATATGAACTGTGTTTTTCTTTGGTCTAGTTCTGTGAAAAATGTCAGTGGTAGTTGAATAGGTATTGCATTGAATCTGTAAATGACTTTTGGTAGTCTGGTCATTTTCACAGTATTGATTTTTCCAACCGAGGAGCATGGAATATCTCTCCTTCTGTTTAAGTCTTCTTTTTTTTTTTTTTTTTTTTAAGATTTATTTATTTATTTATTTTGGGTGGGGATCGGGTTGGGGAGGGAGGGGAGCAGGTGGGCCACTTCCATTGGTCTTTCATTTCTCTATTTTCATCCGTCTTTGTTCTTTGGCCCCTGTGGGCCTCCCATCGCGGTGGCGTCTGTTGTTGCAGAGCACTGGCTCTGGGCGCATGCGCTCCAGAGCTCCGGCGCTCCAGAGCTCTGGCGCTCCAGAGCTCTGGTGCTCCGGCTCGGTAATTGGACACATCGGTCCAGCCGCTCCGCGGCACGTGGGATCTTCCCAGGCCAGGGATCGAACAGGCGCCCCTTGCACTGCAAGGCGGTGTCCTTACCCACTGGACCACCAGGGGAAGCCCTAAGTCTTCTTTAATGTCTCTCATGAGTGTCTTGCAATTTTTCAGTGTACAGTTCTTTTGTTTCTTTGGGTAGGTTTATTCCTAGGTATTTGATTTGTTTGGTTGCAATGGTGAAGGGGATTGCCTCTTTGATTTCTTTTTCTGATTTTTCACTGCTTGTGTATAGGAATGTATGATTTCTGTGTGTTGACTTTGTATCCTACGACTTTCCTGAATTCGCTGATTAGCTCTAGTAGCTTTGTAATAGTGTCCTTGGGATTTTCTATATATAATATCATGTCATCTGTAAAAAGAGAGAGCTTGACTTCTTCCTCTGAAATCTGTATTCCTTTTATTTCTTTCTCTTCTCTTATTGGTGTTGCTAGCACTTCCAGGACTATGTTAAATAATAGTGGTGAAAGTGGGCACCCCTGTCTTGTTCCTGATCTTAGACGGAATGCTTTCTTTTTTTCACAGTTGAGGATAGTGATCGCTGTCGGTTTCTCCTATATGCCTTTTATTATGTTGAGTTAGGTTTTTTCTATGCCCGTTTCTTGAAGAGCTTTTAACAAAAATGGGTGTTTTACTTTGTCAAAGGCTTTTTCTGCATCTATTGAGATGATCATGTGATTTTTGTCTCTCAATTTGTTGATATGCTGTATCACAATGTTGGATTTTTGTATATTTAAGAATCTTTTCATGCCTGGGATGAACCCAAGTTGATCGTGATGTATCAGGTTTTTGATGTGTCATTGAATTCTGTTTGCTAGGATTTTGTTGAGGATCTTCGCATCTAAGTTCATCAGTGAAATTGCCCTATAATTTTCCTTTTATGTGTTGTCTTTGCCTGGCTTTGGTATCAAGGTGATGGTGGCCTCGTAGAATATGTTTGGAAATTTTTCTTCCTGTGCAATTTTTTGGAAGAGTTTTAGAAGGACAGGCATTAGTTCTTCTTTAAATGTTTGGTAGAATTCGCCTGTGAAGCCATCTGGCCCTGGGCTTTTATTTTTGGGTAGATTTTTAATCACAAATTCGATTTCTGAGCTTGTGATTGGGTTGTTCAAGGTTTCTGCTTCTTCCTGTGTCAGTCTTGGGAGATTAATCTTCTCCAACAAACTGTCCATTTCTTCCAGGTTGTCCAGTTTGTTGCCATAGAGTTACTCATAATAGTCTTTTATAATCCTTTGGATTTCTGCATGATCTGTTGTAATCTCTCCTTTTTTGTTTTTGATTTTTTTGATCTGGTTCTTCTCTCTCTTTCTTTTGATGAGTCTGGCCAGTGGCTTGCCAATTTTGTTTACCTTTTCGAAGAATCAGCTTTTTGTTTTATTTATCTTTACTACTGTTTCTTTCATTTCTTTCTCATTTATTTCTGCTCTGATCTTTATGATTTTTCTTCTTCTGTTGGCTTTGGGGGTTTTTGTTCTTCTTTCTCCAATTGTTTTAAATGGAGGGGTAGGTTATCTGCCTCATATTTTCCTAATTTCTTGAGGTGGGATTGTTTTCCTATTAATTTCCCTCTTAGAAATGTTTTTGCGGTATCCCCTAAGTTTTGCACAGTCATATGTTCATTATCATTTTGTTGTAGGAATTTTTAAATTTCTCCTTTGATTTCCTCAGTAATCAGTTGGTTTTTTAGGTATGTGTTGTTTAATCTCCAAGTGTTTGTGTTTTTAGCATTTTTTTTTTTTCCTGTAGTTTATCTCTAGTCTCATTGCATTGTGGTCTGAGAAGATGGTTGATATAATTTCAGTTTTCTTGAATTGATTGAGGTGAAATTTGTGGCCCAAGATGTGGTCTATCTTGGAGAATGTTCTGTGAGCACTTGAGAAGAAAGTGTATTCTTCTGCTTTTGGATGGAAAGTCCTAAAGATATCAATGAGGTCCATCTTTTCTAGTGTGGCATTCAAGACTTGCGTTTCTTTATTACTTGTCTATTTGGATGATCTATCCATTGGTTTGAGAGGAGTGTTAAAGTCTCCTACTATTACTGTGTGTGGGCTCAGCACCTCCAAGAAATGTGGGGAGCGCCAACCTCACATGCTCAGAGGCCTCCTCCAAATGCAGCTCTGCTGCCCACACTGAGTTTAGAAATCCAGACTGAAAGAGAGCCACGGATCTCACCATATCTTCTCCAGAAATGCTTAAGGAGCAATAAATTAGACACAAACTTCTCATCCGACACCAAAATTCACTCCAAACTGTTCACAGACAAATGGAAATTACCAAAACTATACAAATTTTAGGGGAAAATTGACTCGACTTTGTGTCCAGTGATGAGTTTTAAAACACACAGCAGCAGGCTTCCCTGGTGGCTCAGTGGCTGAGAGTCCACCTGCCAGTGCAGGAGACAAGGGTTTGGCCCTGGCCCCAGAGAATTCCACATGCCATGGGGCCCCTGAGCTTGTGCCCCACAACTACTGAGCCCAGGAACATAGACACCCGTGCTCCACAACCAGAGAGGCCTCCCCAAGGATAAGCTGGGACACCCTCACTAGACACTAGCCCCTCTCCAATCACAACTAGACAAAGCCCATGCACAAAAAAGACCTAGTGCAGCCAAAAAAAAAAAAATTAATAATAAAAAATAACCTTTAATGAAAATTTTATCAACAGAAGAAAAAAATCTAATACTGCAGACTTTATAACATTAAACATTTCTACTCTATGGAAGACCTTCTTCAGAAAATCAAAATACAAACCACACAGTTCACGCTTGTTCAATCGCTTCAGCCATGTCCGACTGTTTGTAGCCCTATGGGCTACAGCCCTCCAGGGTCCTCTGTCCATGGGATTCTCCAGGTAAGAATACCAGAGTGAGTTGTGATGCCCTCCTCCAGAGGCCCTTCCCCACCCAGAGATCAAACCTGCATCTCTTATGTTTCCTGCATTGGCAAGCGGGTTCTTTACCACTAGTGCCATTTCCAAAACACTTACCTGATAAAACATTTGTATTCAAATTATAACAAATGACAACATTATTATTTGGTAAAGATTGAAACACATACCTGACCAAAACAAGATAAAGAGATATGAGCATGTGACAATATACTCAAGGCTAAATCTAACACTTACATTGCTGAGGGAAGGAATCCAATTTGACATGTTCTATGGTGTACGACCTCATTTATATGACATTCTAGGGGACCGGAGGGGTGCTCTGAGCATGACCTCAGCCCCAGCGTGGTCGGCCGCCTGGGCGGGCAAGAGCCTTAGGCACCCCGCCTCGCGAGGAGCCCGCATTTCGGCGTGCCCTCCCTGGGCTACGGCGGCGCCCTCCGGACCCACAATGATGGCGAAGCAGGTGAAATTTGCCTCGATGGGGAGGCTCCGAAGCGGGCTGCAGGCCGGTGGTGAACGCGGAGCTGGAGGTGAAGAAGCTGCATGAGCTGGTGCATAAGCTGGAGAAGCAGGGGGAGCAGCTGCGGAGCCTGGCGGCCAGCGTGGCCACCGCTGCCGCGCCGCCCCCCGCAGGGGCCTGCAGCCACTTGGCCCCACGGAGCCCCCGGCCGCCACCACTGCCTCGGGGGGCCTGGGGCTCGGGCTGGCGCTGGGGCCGGGGGGTGGCGGTAGCAGCAGCAGCTCCAGCCCTGCGTTCTTGGGGACCTACTGCTTGCCCAGCCCGGCTCCCTCCCTGCTCTGCAGCCTGGCGCAGCCCCTGGAGGCGCCCTATGTCTACAGCCGGCAGCGGGCTTCTTTGTCATGGGTGGCGGCAGCCCGGAGCCCGGGGGTGTGGGAACACTACCAGGGGCACCGCCACACCGCCCTCGCCACCCCCTGTGCTGCTGGATGAGGTGGAGCCGCTGAACCTGGAGAGCGTGGCCGCCTGGCGGGATGAGGATGACTGCACCTGGTTATACATGGACTCTTCAAAGACATTCACATCATCAGAGAAATGCCTGAGCCTTTTGCAGTGGTGTAGACATGTCCTGGATAACCCGACTCCAGAGATGGAAACAGCAAGGCGTTCCCTGTGCTTTAGACTGGAGCAAGCTTCAGATTGGAAGTCTGATGATGATGGTGACTTGTGAAGCGGTAGAGGCCACTGCAGTCCTGGGTCACAAGGGGTTGGGTCCACGTGTGTGCTTAAACCTGGCAGCTTATCTTCAGTTCTTGTACCCTTTAAATCCATGTAGGTTCTTAAAATGCAGGAAACTCCCAGATTCCTGGTTCCAGAAAAAGACAACTCAAGTAGAATGGAGAAGACATTTGCACAAAGCTTGGAGAACCAGTGAAAGTTGAACTGGTCTGTGGATAGGACTGTCCAGGAGCGGCTGTGGGTCCATTCAGGTCCTGCTTGGAGACACTTAGGGCCAGGTGTGACCACAAAGTGGGTTAGGGGTGGTGGGCATTCTTCGAGGAGGGCTCCAGGACTCTGGGCAGGGTTTCCTTGGACTGAGCCCCACCCAGACAGGCCCCATACTCTGAGAGGAGCCTGTGAACAAGCTCCCTCTCTCGCCAGCTGTCACAATGTGGATTAGGGTCCCAGGAAATGCTTTGACTCAGGGGTTGAACATGGGTTCAACTCCTGTATCTTCTACACTGAAGGTGGACTCATTACCCTTGAGCCACCAGGTAAGCTGCAAAAAGGAGATAATTTTTTGAAAGTATGTTCTGATTCTGAGAAGACACTAGAGACAAAGAATTACTTTCTTTTTTCCTGCAGCCTTTCATAGGTAGGGCTGGTCAGGATGCTTCCAATAAGCCTAAACAAAGGCATTTTTGCTTAATGCTCAGGCAGGGTTCCTGTAGACATGCCATATCTACTTTAAACTATAGTTAACATCCATTTAGTGAGTAACTTGTAGTCTAATCAAGAGAATAAAAAAGTTAAAGTAAAATAAAGAGATCCAATATGAAGTCAGATTTTCTATTTCTTATGATAAATTCTAACTGATGCAGTACTTGATACTTTCTGTGTTCTAATTCTTCTGTCCCATTATAAGCTTTCAGTTTTTATGGAAAAATCACCTCCATTTAAGATTAATATCAACTTAAACCACTGCTGTTTTTGTTTTTCATTTTTCTAAGTTCGCTGCTTTCTACAAGTGTCCCTGTTATTTCAAACACAATTCAAATACTTTGGCATCTGTAATGCTATTCTGTTAAGGAAAAGCATATATGTGCCAATTAAAATTATTTTAATCACTTCTATTTAAAAGCAATCTTGTTTTCATGTATAAGAAAGAAATCCAAGTTCTAGGTGACTGTTGGATCTCTATTCACCCTCCTATTTCTCAATCTGTGCCTCTATACATTTTTTCTGAGATCTTGGATCATGCTTACTATCATTCTTCTGAATTCTTAAGTACTTGACTTCTTGTTCAATTGCTGTTGTGTTCAACTCTGTGACCGCATTAACTGAAGCATAATGCAGTTCCATGTCCTTCACTATCTCCCAGAGTTTGCTCAAAATCATGTCCACTGAGTCAGTGATGCCATCTAACTATCTTTCTATGTTGGCTCCGTTCTCCTCTTGCACTCAATTTTTCTAGCATCAGGCTCTTTTCCAGTGGGTAAACTCTTTGTATCAGATGGTCAAAGTATTGGAGCTTTTTTTAAAGGCTTTCAAGCAGACCCTCAATTTAGCAGTTTCCTTCTTTCACTCAGTCTTCTACACTGAAGGTGGACTCATTACCCTTGAGCCACCAGGTAAGCTGCAAAAAGGAGATAATTTTTTGAAAGTATGTTCTGATTCTGAGAAGACACTAGAGACAAAGAATTACTTTCTTTTTTCCTGCAGCCTTTCATAGGTAGGGCTGGTCAGGATGCTTCCAATAAGCCTAAACAAAGGCATTTTTGCTTAATGCTCAGGCAGGGTTCCTGTAGACATGCCATATCTACTTTAAACTATAGTTAACATCCATTTAGTGAGTAACTTGTAGTCTAATCAAGAGAATAAAAAAGTTAAAGTAAAATAAAGAGATCCAATATGAAGTCAGATTTTCTATTTCTTATGATAAATTCTAACTGATGCAGTACTTGATACTTTCTGTGTTCTAATTCTTCTGTCCCATTATAAGCTTTCAGTTTTTATGGAAAAATCACCTCCATTTAAGATTAATATCAACTTAAACCACTGCTGTTTTTGTTTTTCATTTTTCTAAGTTCGCTGCTTTCTACAAGTGTCCCTGTTATTTCAAACACAATTCAAATACTTTGGCATCTGTAATGCTATTCTGTTAAGGAAAAGCATATATGTGCCAATTAAAATTATTTTAATCACTTCTATTTAAAAGCAATCTTGTTTTCATGTATAAGAAAGAAATCCAAGTTCTAGGTGACTGTTGGATCTCTATTCACCCTCCTATTTCTCAATCTGTGCCTCTATACATTTTTTCTGAGATCTTGGATCATGCTTACTATCATTCTTCTGAATTCTTAAGTACTTGACTTCTTGTTCAATTGCTGTTGTGTTCAACTCTGTGACCGCATTAACTGAAGCATAATGCAGTTCCATGTCCTTCACTATCTCCCAGAGTTTGCTCAAAATCATGTCCACTGAGTCAGTGATGCCATCTAACTATCTTTCTATGTTGGCTCCGTTCTCCTCTTGCACTCAATTTTTCTAGCATCAGGCTCTTTTCCAGTGGGTAAACTCTTTGTATCAGATGGTCAAAGTATTGGAGCTTCAGCTTCAGCATCAGTCTTCTCAACGAATATTCAGGGTTGATTTTCTTTAAAATTGAGTGGCTTGATCTTCTGTTGTCAAGCAGACCCTCAAGAGTCTTCTCCAGCAGCATATTCCAAAGCATCAATCACTTTGCACTCAGTCTTCTTTATGGTCTAACTCACATACACACACGCCCACTGGAAAAACTATAGCTTTGACTAAATTGATCTTTTCAGCAAAGTGACATCTCTGCTTTTTAATATACTGTCCAGATTTTTTTACAGTTTTTGTTCCAAGGAGCAACCATCTTTTAGTATCTTATCTGAAGCCACCATCCACAGTGAATTTTTACCCCAAGAAAATAAAATCTGTCACTGCTCCACATTCCATACAGTGATGAGAGTAGATGCCATGATTTTCACTTTTTGAATGTTGGGTTTTAAGCCAACTTTTTCTATCTCTTTTTTCACTTTCATCAAGACGCTCTTTAGTTCTTTGCTTTCTGTCATTAAAGTGATATCATTTACCTTTCTGAGGTTGTTTATATGTCTTCTGGCAATCTTGATGCCAACTTGAACTTCATTCAGCCTGGTGTTTTGCATGATGTACTGTGTATATAAGCTAAATAATCAGGGTGGCACTATACAGCCTTGACATACTCCTTTCCCAACTAGGAACCAGTTTGCTATTCCATGTAACTGTCACTTCTTGAGCAGTATGTGGGTTTCTCAGAAGGCAGGTAATGTGATCTGATACTTTCATCCCTAAGAATTCTCCACAGTTTATTGTGATCCACTTAGAAATAATTTAGGGTAACAATATATTATTTCTTTCAGGAAATAATTGAATCAGGGAAAAAATAAAAAATGTTTGCATCAAAATCATTGTTCCACTGTTCAACTCTGTGACCGCATTAACTGAAGCATAATGCAGTTCCATGTCCTTCACTATCTCCCAGAGTTTGCTCAAAATCATGTCCACTGAGTCAGTGATGCCATCTAACTATCTTTCTATGTTGGCTCCGTTCTCCTCTTGCACTCAATTTTTCTAGCATCAGGCTCTTTTCCAGTGGGTAAACTCTTTGTATCAGATGGTCAAAGTATTGGAGCTTCAGCTTCAGCATCAGTCTTCTCAACGAATATTCAGGGTTGATTTTCTTTAAAATTGAGTGGCTTGATCTTCTGTTGTCAAGCAGACCCTCAAGAGTCTTCTCCAGCAGCATATTCCAAAGCATCAATCACTTTGCACTCAGTCTTCTTTATGGTCTAACTCACATACACACACGCCCACTGGAAAAACTATAGCTTTGACTAAATTGATCTTTTCAGCAAAGTGACATCTCTGCTTTTTAATATACTGTCCAGATTTTTTTACAGTTTTTGTTCCAAGGAGCAACCATCTTTTAGTATCTTATCTGAAGCCACCATCCACAGTGAATTTTTACCCCAAGAAAATAAAATCTGTCACTGCTCCACATTCCATACAGTGATGAGAGTAGATGCCATGATTTTCACTTTTTGAATGTTGGGTTTTAAGCCAACTTTTTCTATCTCTTTTTTCACTTTCATCAAGACGCTCTTTAGTTCTTTGCTTTCTGTCATTAAAGTGATATCATTTACCTTTCTGAGGTTGTTTATATGTCTTCTGGCAATCTTGATGCCAACTTGAACTTCATTCAGCCTGGTGTTTTGCATGATGTACTGTGTATATAAGCTAAATAATCAGGGTGGCACTATACAGCCTTGACATACTCCTTTCCCAACTAGGAACCAGTTTGCTATTCCATGTAACTGTCACTTCTTGAGCAGTATGTGGGTTTCTCAGAAGGCAGGTAATGTGATCTGATACTTTCATCCCTAAGAATTCTCCACAGTTTATTGTGATCCACTTAGAAATAATTTAGGGTAACAATATATTATTTTTTTCAGGTTTCAGGAAAATAAATGTGAATCAATTTCTTGGGAATATTTGCCCTCATACTATTCATAATAGTTAGACTAAGAGAAGAATTTAGCTTTATTGTCTTTTTGCTTCAATACACATCAGTAAGTATCCTCACAGACTAGCATTCAGTATGCAGGATTTTAATGACGCATATATCATTAAACATCAACATTTGGGATCAATCTACAGAATCAAACTCAGTACTGGGAATTTTGGAGTACTAATGTAGAGAACCACTGTGCTTAATGCATCTCTAGTACAACTTTCTAGTTCAAAAGTTATAATACTTCTTCCTGCCATAGGTTTCTTGATACCAGGTCTAGTGTGTTCTACATATGATTTGGTCTTCTCTCAAAAGCATGTTTGTTATCTTAACAGATTCTCAAGAGATAATAAAGAAAGTGAGCTCCTTATTTACAAGGCTCATAGTAACTTGAAACCTTCTTTATAAAGCTACCTCATATATAAAACTGTTTTGAGAATTGCACATGATATTCCAAGCCTCTGCCAAAAGCCTTATGTTGTAAAGAAAAACAAATAAACTAAAGAATGTGCACAACCATTGATATATGCCTCATCAAACTCAGCTCAAATGATACATTTAAATATTTACAAGATAATGTCAATATGGATATGAATGCATTATAAATTTCACCTACAAGATAATCAGGAAAAACATGAAATATTAAGTGATATTCTCATATGGATAAATGAACATTATCTATGGTTGTTTCTTAAAGTTTATATCATGTTTTAGACATTATTTTGGTCCTTTCAGCTCAATCACTAGTCTTTTTTTATATGTGTACATAATAGACTTTGCATATACACTTTGCATATGCAGAAAAGATAGTTAATTTGAAAAGCTTATTAGTCGAATTTTCTAGTTGACTTCAATAAATACTACCTAAAGTCTTCCTTAGGGAAAAAAAAAGAAAAGAAAGAAAAAACCTTGTGTGTTTGTGTGTGTATGTGCATAATTTTGATTTGGGTTTCTCAGGGTTTCATTTCATCCCTAAGAATTCTCCACAGTTTATTGTGATCCACTTAGAAATAATTTAGGGTAACAATATATTATTTTTCAGGTTTCAGGAAAATAAATGTGAATCAATTTCTTGGGAATATTTGCCCTCATACTATTCATAATAGTTAGACTAAGAGAAGAATTTAGCTTTATTGTCTTTTTGCTTCAATACACATCAGTAAGTATCCTCACAGACTAGCATTCAGTATGCAGGATTTTAATGACGCATATATCATTAAACATCAACATTTGGGATCAATCTACAGAATCAAACTCAGTACTGGGAATTTTGGAGTACTAATGTAGAGAACCACTGTGCTTAATGCATCTCTAGTACAACTTTCTAGTTCAAAAGTTATAATACTTCTTCCTGCCATAGGTTTCTTGATACCAGGTCTAGTGTGTTCTACATATGATTTGGTCTTCTCTCAAAAGCATGTTTGTTATCTTAACAGATTCTCAAGAGATAATAAAGAAAGTGAGCTCCTTATTTACAAGGCTCATAGTAACTTGAAACCTTCTTTATAAAGCTACCTCATATATAAAACTGTTTTGAGAATTGCACATGATATTCCAAGCCTCTGCCAAAAGCCTTATGTTGTAAAGAAAAACAAATAAACTAAAGAATGTGCACAACCATTGATATATGCCTCATCAAACTCAGCTCAAATGATACATTTAAATATTTACAAGATAATGTCAATATGGATATGAATGCATTATAAATTTCACCTACAAGATAATCAGGAAAAACATGAAATATTAAGTGATATTCTCATATGGATAAATGAACATTATCTATGGTTGTTTCTTAAAGTTTATATCATGTTTTAGACATTATTTTGGTCCTTTCAGCTCAATCACTAGTCTTTTTTTATATGTGTACATAATAGACTTTGCATATACACTTTGCATATGCAGAAAAGATAGTTAATTTGAAAAGCTTATTAGTCGAATTTTCTAGTTGACTTCAATAAATACTACCTAAAGTCTTCCTTAGGGAAAAAAAAAGAAAAGAAAGAAAAAACCTTGTGTGTTTGTGTGTGTATGTGCATAATTTTGATTTGATTTAAATGTATTTGGGACAATTCTATGCTGTTCTATTTTGCAACAATGATAGATTAGCTAATATTAATTTTAATATGTTTGTCAGTGACATTTTTTCAGTCTATGAGCTTTTTATGTATTTTTCTGAAAAAGAAAACATTTATTTCTTAAAAAAAAAAAAATTAGCTTACCAGTACCTTGCTATTTTATGAGAATTTTCTGAACCAGAACATCTGGATCTTGCCTATGTGTTAATAACAACAAAAAGGATGGGAAACTATTCAAATTACTCAATCATAGCTATTTTATTTACTTCAATTTAAAATATTGAACATATCACAGATCTTCTTGGATATTTGATAATGTTTATATCCAGGATTTATTTACCTTCACAAAAAAGAGCTCTACTATATCTTTACTCCTTGTATCAGCTTTCAAAGTGTGAAAATCTAAATAATCAGCAGAGTTCCTAATCATATCACCATATCAAATGACTATCTGGAATAGTATATTGATGCACCATGATTTCAGAATTTAGGGATAAGAACACTGCAAATATCACAGGTATTAAAAAAAAAATTGCACTATGTGTCAATACATAGAAGGAAATGTTATGGAAAATAGAAGGTCCTATCACCTCAGTGTTGTTTTTTAGGTTTTATGTATCTGGGCTACATTTGGCCATCTACAATTGAAGGATGCTTGCTCTACATTGAGCTCTTACACTGAGAAAGAAGCATGATTCTATCTCTGCCATGAACTGAATGTTTGTGAACTATTCCAAATTAATGTTAAGTCCTACTTCCAAATGATGTTATTAGAAGGCAAAGCCTTCAGAAAATGATTAGTAACAGTGTAGGACCCTCATTAATGGGATTACTGTCCTTATAAAAGAGACACCGGGGAGTTCCTTTGCACCTTCTGTCATAAGAGGATACAGTTTGGAGATAAATCCATCTTATACACTAGGACTTAGATCCTCCCTTTCAAGATATCAGATCCAGCACCTTGATGTTGAACTTTGAAGTCTCCAGAACTTTAAAGTAAGTTGTTTATGTTACCTAGTCTACAATATTTTGTCATAGCAGCCTGAACTAAAATAGTTTCTTTGGGTTTCAAAGCTGGTAACATTTGTTTCTGAATGATTTAAACAGTCAGGCAAAAACAAAAAATTTTATTTAGACCCAAACTAAGAGGAGAATCTGAAATGCCTGAGTTTCAGTGTATTGCATGACCCTGTCTTTATAATCTAAAGGATCCTATGGTACTATAAATGTTCCTGACAAATTAAGAGACTATATTGAGCCTAAGGCAAGCCCTAACAGAATTCACAGTAGAACCCCCCAAATTGTGTATTATTTGGCAAATGGTGTGTCTCTTTAAGGGAAACAAATCTTGGCATTTTGCTGTGCCCTGCCTGTCATATTAATAATTATGCAGACTAAATTGTTCATTACAACTGCATAATATCTAATACACTGCTTGCAAATCCATGTATACACAGAAACAATCTATCATTAGTTCAGTTCAGTCATTTAGTCTTGTCTGACTCTTTGAGACTCTGTGAACTGCAGCACACCAGCCTTCCCACCGACTCGTAATTGGACGCACTGGCTTGTAATTGGACTCACTTCCCACCGACTCGTAATTGGACGCTCCGCACCATGTGGGATCTTCTCGTGCCAAGGATCGAGTGGGTGCCCCTTGTAGTGCAAGGCAGACTCTTTACCCACTGGACTACCAGGGAAGTCCCTATTTTATTTATTTTTATTTGTCTGTCTGTCTGTCTGTTCTGATTGGGTGATTTCCACCTATTCTATTTTTCTGATCAACTTATTAATTTTTCTGACTTATTCACTCTGCTATTTTTTGCCTTTAGGTCAGCTTTCATATCAGGAAATTAGTTTTCTTTTTTTGGTTCCTCCTTATACCTTCTACTTCCTCTTTATTATGCATTTCTGTCAAAAGTCTTTTTTAGTCCATTAAGTATTTTTATTATACCATTCTTTGTATTTAATTTTGTAATTTTATGTAAATGAAAGTATTATAACAAATTTACAGAAATCTTGGAAAATAATGAAAAGTATGTTCTTTCAAGGATTAGATCCTCCCTTTCAAGATATCAGATCCAGCACCTTGATGTTGAACTTTGAAGTCTCCAGAACTTTAAAGTAAGTTGTTTATGTTACCTAGTCTACAATATTTTGTCATAGCAGCCTGAACTAAAATAGTTTCTTTGGGTTTCAAAGCTGGTAACATTTGTTTCTGAATGATTTAAACAGTCAGGCAAAAACAAAAAATTTTATTTAGACCCAAACTAAGAGGAGAATCTGAAATGCCTGAGTTTCAGTGTATTGCATGACCCTGTCTTTATAATCTAAAGGATCCTATGGTACTATAAATGTTCCTGACAAATTAAGAGACTATATTGAGCCTAAGGCAAGCCCTAACAGAATTCACAGTAGAACCCCCCAAATTGTGTATTATTTGGCAAATGGTGTGTCTCTTTAAGGGAAACAAATCTTGGCATTTTGCTGTGCCCTGCCTGTCATATTAATAATTATGCAGACTAAATTGTTCATTACAACTGCATAATATCTAATACACTGCTTGCAAATCCATGTATACACAGAAACAATCTATCATTAGTTCAGTTCAGTCATTTAGTCTTGTCTGACTCTTTGAGACTCTGTGAACTGCAGCACACCAGCCTTCCCACCGACTCGTAATTGGACGCACTGGCTTGTAATTGGACTCACTTCCCACCGACTCGTAATTGGACGCTCCGCACCATGTGGGATCTTCTCGTGCCAAGGATCGAGTGGGTGCCCCTTGTAGTGCAAGGCAGACTCTTTACCCACTGGACTACCAGGGAAGTCCCTATTTTATTTATTTTTATTTGTCTGTCTGTCTGTCTGTTCTGATTGGGTGATTTCCACCTATTCTATTTTTCTGATCAACTTATTAATTTTTCTGACTTATTCACTCTGCTATTTTTTGCCTTTAGGTCAGCTTTCATATCAGGAAATTAGTTTTCTTTTTTTGGTTCCTCCTTATACCTTCTACTTCCTCTTTATTATGCATTTCTGTCAAAAGTCTTTTTTAGTCCATTAAGTATTTTTATTATACCATTCTTTGTATTTAATTTTGTAATTTTATGTAAATGAAAGTATTATAACAAATTTACAGAAATCTTGGAAAATAATGAAAAAGGTTACATATAGTTTCATTATATATTAAAAAATTTTTAATTGACTTATCTGGAATCCCAATATCATACTCTGAAAAATTAATAAAATGAATATACAGCAAAGCAAAAAGTTATAGTAGAACTTGAAAAACAGTAGGAACCAATTCAACTTAATTAATATTTATAAAACCCTCACACATCAATAGGACACAAATTATTTTCAATTTCCCATAGACTGTAAAGTAGAAGACTCTGGGGGCATATCCAGGGACGTAAAGCAAAGTACAAAAAATTCATTGTCTAAAGGTATTGAAATCATACAGGGTGTGTTCTCTTATCACTGTGAAATTATGTTACAAATAAGTATCAAAGGATATTTGAAAACAAATTGCATATTCTCAAGTCTAATGTGACATTTACAGAGAGAGATCTTTGACTTAACCATTGAAAAAAACAATAAAGTTAGATTGAATAAAGCACACAGAGAGTGACTGTAGGGAAGAAAGTTTTTCAATAAGAAATCAATGTCAAAATGATAAATTAATATTAAAGATACTTTAAACAAAATTGCATGTATTTGGAAATTGAATGGTTACTTTACTTTTCTTTATATATTTTATTAAAAAGTAGTTTACTTATAGTGTTTCAGGTTCACAGGAAGGTGATTCAGTTATACATATATATTTACATGTATATACATATATTATTTTATAATTTTTTTCATTTATAGGTTATTACAAATATTGACTATAGTTCTCTGTGGTATACAGTAAACCTTTATTGCTTGTTACATGCCTGTATTTATTTAGAATTTTAACATTATATTCCTACTAACCAAACAAGTGGCATCAAGATGTCATACATTTTTTAATTTGGCAAATATTCATAAGTTTTCTGAAATTTATAGAATGTACATATTATCATATATATGAAAGTTTTTCTACTACTTGATAAAAGCTTGAGAAAATGTAAAAAAAAAAGAGAGAGAGAAAGAGAGAGAGATGAAGAAATTGGAAAACATCAACTAAATGTAATGGGAGCACTGAATATGAAATAGCAAAAGTGAAGCAAACTAGTTAAAATAAAAGATCATCATATAGTCCAGTTGCTTTAAACATGCTCATTAGAAATATCTCTGAAGCTCTGTTTAAAAAAAATGCAATATTTGGGCATTTCTACTTTTGCAAATATTTCAAGATAATCTGACATGCATCTGGATTTTAAAAAGTCATTACATGTCTTTCTATTGAATGGTAGTTTTGGTAATACAGAATTCTTTTGCTTTTCTGTTGACCAACCATGATACCATGGTATTGAGTAATAGTTGCATAATCACTGTAGCAAAAGATGATTATCAGTTTTTACAATCAATAGTCAAACACCTAACCAAAAGAAAGGTAATTAAAATTGCAAGCCATAATAGAAACATGATTAACGTAACAATATAAAGCAATTACATACAATTTGGTGGGGTCAAGAAGAGTGAAGATCTTCCCTGGTGGTTCAGATCGTAAAGAATCTGTCTGCAATGTGGGAGACTTGGGTTCAATCCCTGGGTAGGGAAGATCCCATAGAGAAGGTAATGACAAGGCACTTTGGGATTCTTGTCTGGAGAATTCACTGGACAGAGGACCCTGGTAAGCTATAGCCCTTGGGGTTGTAAAGAGCTGGACATGATTCACAGACTAAAACACACAGCAGAGCAATGTGGTAAGTGGCAGTGCAAATATGCACATATTTTTATCAACCAACCAGTCTCTGTCTTTTGGTTGGTGCACTTAATTTATTTGCATTTAAGATAATTATCAGTATGAATTGTCCTATTAGCATATTCTTAGTTGATTTGAGCTTATTTTATGGAGGCCTTCTCTTTCTTTGTGTTTCCTGCCTAGACCCCTTAATGTTAATGTTGGTGTGTTTGATCTTGTCTCAGTGAACTCAGGCTGTCTTCATTTTTCTCATTCTTTTTTTCTATATTCTGTTCTACAGCAATAATTTCCACCATTGTCTACTCCAGGCCACTTATCTCCTATTCTGACTCAGTTATTCTGTTATTGACTTCTCCTAATATATTGGTCATCTCTGTTTTTTAGTTCTTCTAGGTCTTTGGTAAATATTTCTTGCATCTTCTTCATTCTGATTCCATAATTCCGCATCATCTTCATTATCATTATTCTGAATTCTTTTTCTGAAAGCTTGCCTATATCCACTTCACAACATTCTCCTTCTTCATCATGATTAACTTTCTATAATGTGGTTTTTATTTTAGTCAATGTAGGATTGTGGTTCTTCTTGCTACTTCTGTTTTCTCTCTGATGGGTCAGGCTATGTGGATTCTGTAAGCTTCTTGATAGGAGGGATAGGGTGGGAAAGCTAGGTCTTGATCTGATGGGATGTACCTTTCTCAGTAAAGCTTTTATTTCAATTATCTGCCTGAGTAGGGTTGCACCCCCTTCATGTTAGTTGGTCTGAGGCGACCAAACCATAGGATCTATGGTCTCTATGTTAGCATTAATGGGGACTTTACAAGAAGGTTTACATCAAGGGGAAACTTCCAGGACTTATGTGGCCAGTGTCTTTGTCCCTGTGGTGAGACCCTGCCATCCCACACCTCACCATGGAACCTCTAATACTAGCAGGTAGTTTTGGTTCAGTCTGCTGTGGAATCACTGATCTTCTCCTCTGGGTTTTGGTGTATGCAAGATTTGGTTTGTGACCTCCAACACTGGAGCCTTTATTTCCGCCAGGCCTATGGATGTCCTTGTAGTCAAATCCTGATGGCCTTCAAAGTCAGATTTCCTGGTGATTTTCTATCTCTTTTTTCATATCCCCAGGCTAGGAAGCCTAATCTAGGATTCAGAACCTTCACAACAGTTGAAGAACTTCTCTGGTGCTATTGTTCTCCAGTTTGTGTGTCCCACCCAGTGGGTATGAAGCTTGAGTTATCATGATTGCATCCCTCCTACCTTCATGTCATGGCTTCTTCTTTGTCTTTGGACTTGGAGAATCTTTTTTGGTGGGTTGCAGCATCCTCCTGTCAATGACTGTTAACAGTTTGTTGAGATTTTGTGCTTTCACAAGGAGAGATGAATGATATCCTTTTTCTATATTCAGCAATAATTTCCACCATTGTCTACTCCAGGCCACTTATCTCCTATTCTGACTCAGTTATTCTGTTATTGACTTCTCCTAATATATTGGTCATCTCTGTTTTTTAGTTCTTCTAGGTCTTTGGTAAATATTTCTTGCATCTTCTTCATTCTGATTCCATAATTCCGCATCATCTTCATTATCATTATTCTGAATTCTTTTTCTGAAAGCTTGCCTATATCCACTTCACAACATTCTCCTTCTTCATCATGATTAACTTTCTATAATGTGGTTTTTATTTTAGTCAATGTAGGATTGTGGTTCTTCTTGCTACTTCTGTTTTCTCTCTGATGGGTCAGGCTATGTGGATTCTGTAAGCTTCTTGATAGGAGGGATAGGGTGGGAAAGCTAGGTCTTGATCTGATGGGATGTACCTTTCTCAGTAAAGCTTTTATTTCAATTATCTGCCTGAGTAGGGTTGCACCCCCTTCATGTTAGTTGGTCTGAGGCGACCAAACCATAGGATCTATGGTCTCTATGTTAGCATTAATGGGGACTTTACAAGAAGGTTTACATCAAGGGGAAACTTCCAGGACTTATGTGGCCAGTGTCTTTGTCCCTGTGGTGAGACCCTGCCATCCCACACCTCACCATGGAACCTCTAATACTAGCAGGTAGTTTTGGTTCAGTCTGCTGTGGAATCACTGATCTTCTCCTCTGGGTTTTGGTGTATGCAAGATTTGGTTTGTGACCTCCAACACTGGAGCCTTTATTTCCGCCAGGCCTATGGATGTCCTTGTAGTCAAATCCTGATGGCCTTCAAAGTCAGATTTCCTGGTGATTTTCTATCTCTTTTTTCATATCCCCAGGCTAGGAAGCCTAATCTAGGATTCAGAACCTTCACAACAGTTGAAGAACTTCTCTGGTGCTATTGTTCTCCAGTTTGTGTGTCCCACCCAGTGGGTATGAAGCTTGAGTTATCATGATTGCATCCCTCCTACCTTCATGTCATGGCTTCTTCTTTGTCTTTGGACTTGGAGAATCTTTTTTGGTGGGTTGCAGCATCCTCCTGTCAATGACTGTTAACAGTTTGTTGAGATTTTGTGCTTTCACAAGGAGAGATGAATGGATATCCTTCTACTTGACCATATTCTGAATGTCAACTTTTAAATAAGGGGTATATCTAGGAAGCCATAATGAGGAAAATTTGCCATTTTTAAACTCCATGTCCATTAGCTTGAAAAGTTATGACACAATAATTGTACTTTCCGGGGAATTACCTCAGTTTTTTAACTGTGAGTGGTTTCTCTACTTCTTAATTTTGCTTATACTTATATTTTATCAATGACTTTAGGAGAAGCAGTTGCCCAATTTGGTCTCAGAGGGCTGTTTATATATGAAGAGTACCTGTGTACCTTGTGTGGGCTTGTATTTTGGGGGCAATAACTGTTTTTAGTATGGATGCCTGCCACCACTTTCCTCAATATGTGTTGTCTGTTATTCCCTCGATAGGGATATGCAGATATTGAGTCAGATTTCTCCTTCTGGATCTCTCAGTGGCAGTTTGTGAGTGCCCCTGAAGCCTGAGATGGCAGTGGAGGCTTGGAACTGCTGCCAGAGCTCATGCAGGCAGTGTCCTGTCACCTGAAAGCATGTGCAGGGTAAAAGGCAGCAATGGTGGGTACCATCTCTTCCATACTACACTCCTCAAACTACCTGGCCCTTAAGGCAGGTTCAGACTTCCTAAGCATATAACATTAGTTGTAGTCACACGAGATTCCAGCCACTTCATATTGTTTTCATGACCCAAGCACCATTATTTTCCTGAATCTGATATTTTAAGCACAAATTTTAGCACCCAGGCACTCTGCACAAGCAGATACACATCTTAGACTGCAGAATGTAGGGTCGTGGTACTGATCTCTCTATACAGGGCTCCCTTTGTTCTGACTGCCACAAACCAATTGTTACTGTGCTTGCTTCTATGTGTCCAAAACTCCCCCTCTGGTATTTCCAGGTCATGGAGATCTTTCCATAAACAGCTTCCTCCCAGGGGCATAAGTTCTGAACTAAGTCCTTTCTTTCTTTCTTTCTCTCTCTCTCTCTTTTTTCCTCCTATCTAATTACATGGATATTTTCTTGCCCTTTTAGAAGTCTGAAGTCTTCTGTCAGCACTTAGCAGATATTCTGTGTGAGATGTTCCACATGCAAATAAATTTTGATGTGCTTGTGGGAGTAGGCAAATTTTCTGTCCTAATACTCCACCATCATGCTTGACGTTCTCCAGGATGATTTTGCATGGGTTAGACTAACTTGTTCCCTAAAAGTCACTGATGTTTTATGTTAATAATAATTGTTATATTTTCATTTATAGGTATTTTTTGCACATGTAAGAATCTAATCACATTTTGCAGCCATGGCAACAATTCATAAAACACACTGTTAGAAGATGCTAAAACAAACAAATGTGCCATTTTCATTGATTCAAAGATGCCAAAGAAATTTTGAAAGAATTTTCAAAGAAAATTAGTGGAAAAGATAAATGAATACATTTAGCAAACAAGTGCCACTTTCTATTTAGTGGTTTGCAATATTTATTAGTGTGACAATTTAGATAATATATAACTGAAATGTTTACTATCTTAGTCTGCATTAATTTATATTTATCCATATGTGCATTATTAATTTTATCTTTTATTGAGATTTTTAATACTTTTGATTCTTTGCTATTTCTTTTTTTTTTTAACATGTAACCTTTATTTTAATTTTTCTTTTTTTTTTTTTTTCAGAATTTTGTTGCTAACCTCCAAACATCAACATGAATCAACCATAGGTATAGATATGTCCCTCCCTCTGGTAATACAATAAATAAAAAATATTTATTTGTTTTAATTGGAGGATAATTAGTTTGCAATATTGTAATGGTGTTTGCCATATATCAACATGAATCAGCCACAGGAAAACTAGTGTTCCCTCATCCTGAGACTCCTATCCACTCCCTCCCCATCCTATCCCTCTGGATTTTCCAAGAACATTGTCTTTGGGTGTCCAACTTCATTCATCAAACTTGTACTGGTCATGTGTTTACATATGTACAAGTTTCAATGCTATTCACTCAAATCATCCTACCATCACCTTTTGCTAAAGAGTCCAAAAGTTTGGTCTTTATATTCATGTCTCTTTTGTCACCCTGCATGTAGGATCATAATTACTCTTTTTCTAAGTCCTATATATATTAATATGTATATATATATATATATAAATAGTATTTTTCTTTTTGTTTCTGACTTACTTCATTCTGTATAATAGGCTTCAATTCCCCCCACCCCTTATTAGAACTGATTCAAATGTATTCGTTTTTATCGCTGAGTAATATTCCATTGTGTATATTTGTCACAACTTCCTTGTCTGTTCATTTGTTGATGGACAATTAGGTTGCTTCCATGTCCTGGGCATTGTAAATTAGTGCTATAGTGAACAGTGGGGTACATGTGTCTCTTTCAATTCTGGTTTTCTTGGAGTGTATGCCTAGGAGTGGGATTGCTAGTTTGTATGGTAGTTGTATTTCCAGCTTTTTTTTAAGGAATCTCCACACTGTTGGTTTGCATTTCCTCCAGCAGTGTAAGAGAGTTTCCTTTTCTCCACACCCTCTCTAATATTTATTGTTCATAGAATTTTGATGATGGCTATTCTGAGATGATACCTCATTGTGATTTTAATCTGCATTTCTCTAATAATGAGTGATGCTGAGCATCTTTTCATGTTTTTATTAGCCATCTGTATGTCTTCTTTGGATAAATGCATATGCAGATCTTTTGCTACTTTTTGATTGGGTTGTTCATTTTTCTGGTATTGAGCTACATGAGACGCTTGTATATTTTGGAGATTAATAATTTATCAATTGTTTCATTTGCTATTATTTTCTATTTTCTGAGGCTGTCTTTACATCTTGCCTACAGTTTCCTTGTTGTGAAAAACCATTTAAACTTAATTATGTCTCATTTGTTTATTTTTGTTTTATTTCAATTACTCTGGGAAGTGGGTCATAACAGATCTTTCTGTGATTCATGCAGAATTTTCTGCCTATGTTTTCCCCTGGGAGTTTTATAGTTTCTTGTCTTACATTTATATCTTTACCTACTTTGAGTTTGTTTTTTGTGTATGGTGTTAAAAAGTTTCTAGTTTCATTCTTTTACACATGATTGACCCGTTTCTCTAGCACTATTTATTGAAGAACCTATTTTTTCTCCATTGTATATTGTTGCATCATTTGCCAAAGATAAAGGTGTCCATAAGTTTGTGGATTTATCTAAGGACTTTTTATTTTCTTCCAAGTGATATATATGTCTGTCTTTGTGCCAGTACCATACTGTCATGATGACTATAGCTTTATAGTATAGTCTAAAGTCAGGAAGGTTTATTCCTCCATTTCCATTCTTGTTTCTCAAGATCACTTTGGTTATTCAGGATCTTATGTGTTTCCACAAAAATTGTGAAATTATTTATTCTAGTTCTCTGATAAATACCATTGGTAGATTGATAGGGATTCCATCGAATCTATAGATTGTTTTGGATATTGTACTCATTTTTCACTATATTGATTCTTCCAATCCAGGAACATTATATATGTCCCCATCTCTTTTAATCATCTTTGATTCCTTACATCAGTGTTTTATAGTTTTCTAGATACAGGTCTTTTGTTTATTTAGGTAAACTTATTAAGTATTTTACTGTTTTTCTTGTAATGGCTAATGGGATTTTTTCCTTGATTTCTCTAAGTTTTCATTGTTAGTGCATAGGAATGCAATGGGTTTCTGTGAATTAATTTTATATCCTAAAAGTTTACTATATTTTTTGATTGACATATAACTTTATGATGGCATATATAGGGTTCTCTGTAAGAGGATCATGTCACATGCAAACAGTGACACTTTTACTTCTTTTCCAATCCAATTCCTCTGTTTGTTATTTTTAATTTTGGACTCTTTTATTGATTTTTTGTTTATTTATTTTCATCCATCTTTATTCTTTGGCCTGCGTGGGCCTCACATTACAGTGGCCTCGCTCGTTGGAGAGCACCGGCTCTGGGTGCATGTACTCCAGAGCACTGGCTCATAATTAGACATACCGGTCCAACCACTCTGCTGTATATGGGATCTTGCCAGACCAGAGATTGAACCAGTGCCCCTTAAACTGAAAGGCAGACTCTTTACCCACTGGACCAACAGGGAAACCCTAGATTCCATGTATTTCTTATTCTTCTCTGATTTCTATGGTTAGAAAAGCAAAACTGTGTTGAATGGTGAAAGTGGACAAAAAAACCAGGATAATGTTTATTTGTTTCTAGTTTCATTCTTTTACACATGATTGACCCGTTTCTCTAGCACTATTTATTGAAGAACCTATTTTTTCTCCATTGTATATTGTTGCATCATTTGCCAAAGATAAAGGTGTCCATAAGTTTGTGGATTTATCTAAGGACTTTTTATTTTCTTCCAAGTGATATATATGTCTGTCTTTGTGCCAGTACCATACTGTCATGATGACTATAGCTTTATAGTATAGTCTAAAGTCAGGAAGGTTTATTCCTCCATTTCCATTCTTGTTTCTCAAGATCACTTTGGTTATTCAGGATCTTATGTGTTTCCACAAAAATTGTGAAATTATTTATTCTAGTTCTCTGATAAATACCATTGGTAGATTGATAGGGATTCCATCGAATCTATAGATTGTTTTGGATATTGTACTCATTTTTCACTATATTGATTCTTCCAATCCAGGAACATTATATATGTCCCCATCTCTTTTAATCATCTTTGATTCCTTACATCAGTGTTTTATAGTTTTCTAGATACAGGTCTTTTGTTTATTTAGGTAAACTTATTAAGTATTTTACTGTTTTTCTTGTAATGGCTAATGGGATTTTTTCCTTGATTTCTCTAAGTTTTCATTGTTAGTGCATAGGAATGCAATGGGTTTCTGTGAATTAATTTTATATCCTAAAAGTTTACTATATTTTTTGATTGACATATAACTTTATGATGGCATATATAGGGTTCTCTGTAAGAGGATCATGTCACATGCAAACAGTGACACTTTTACTTCTTTTCCAATCCAATTCCTCTGTTTGTTATTTTTAATTTTGGACTCTTTTATTGATTTTTTGTTTATTTATTTTCATCCATCTTTATTCTTTGGCCTGCGTGGGCCTCACATTACAGTGGCCTCGCTCGTTGGAGAGCACCGGCTCTGGGTGCATGTACTCCAGAGCACTGGCTCATAATTAGACATACCGGTCCAACCACTCTGCTGTATATGGGATCTTGCCAGACCAGAGATTGAACCAGTGCCCCTTAAACTGAAAGGCAGACTCTTTACCCACTGGACCAACAGGGAAACCCTAGATTCCATGTATTTCTTATTCTTCTCTGATTTCTATGGTTAGAAAAAGCAAAACTGTGTTGAATGGTGAAAGTGGACACCCTTGTCTTACTTCTAATTTTAGAAGAAATGTTTTAAATATTTCACCATTGAGGATAATGTTCTCTGTGGGTCTATCATATGTGACTATTATATTAATGTATATTCCTTCTAAGTCTATTTTTCTGGAGAGATTTTATCATAAAGGGATGTCGAATTTTTGTCAAAGGCTTTCTCTGCATCTATTGAAATAATATTTTAATATTTTAATCTGTCAATTTGCTAATATGTTGTATCACATTGAATAATCCTTGCATCCCTGGAATAAAGCTCATTTGGTCATGTTGTGTGATCTTCTTAATGTTCTATTTGGATTCTGTTTGCTAGACTCTGACGAGGATTTTTCCATTTATGTTCATCAGTGATATTGGCCTGTAGTGTTTTTTTGAAGTGAGTGGGGGGAGTGTACATCTTTACCTGGTTTTGGTACTAGAGTGATAGTAGCTTCATAGAGTGAGTTTGGAAGTTTTCTTTCCTCAGCAGTTTTCTGGATGGGCTTGATCAGGTTAAGTGTTAGCTTTTCTCTAAATTTTTGGTGTAATTCACCTGTGAAATTGTTGGGTCCTGGGCTTTTGTTTGCTGGAAAAATTTTGATTAGAGTTTTATTTATAATGCTTGTGATTGGTGTGTTCCAATTTTCTATATTTCACTCTGCTTCAATTTTTGAAGGTTATGCTTTCTTAAGAATATGCCCAGTTCTTCCATGTTGTCCATTTATTAGCAAATAGTTGCTCATAGTAGTCTCTTCTGATCATTTGTTATTTTATATTTGTGACCTAGGATGTGATCTAACTTAGATAATGAATTGTGTGCACTTGAGTAAAAGATGAATTTCCTTGTTTGGGATGAAATGCCCTGTAGATATCAAGTAGGTCTAACTGTATCAATTAGATCAAACTGTATAATTTAAAGCTTGTGTTTACTTGTTAATTTTCTGTTAATTGATCCATCCATTGGTGTGAATGGGATATTATTATTGTGTTACTGTTAATTTCCCCTTTCATACTGACTAGCATTTGTTAATGTGTTGAAGTGTTCCTATGTTGGATGCATGTGTATATATAATTGTTACATCATCTTGCATTGATCCCTTGATCATGGTGTAGTGTCCTTCTTTGTCTCTTATAACAGTCTTTATTTCAAAGTCTGTTTTATCTGATATGAATGTTTATTGCTATTTCCACTTTCTTTTGATCTCAGTTTGCAAGAAATATCTTTTTCCAGACTCTGAGTTTCAGTCTGTATGTGTGCTTGGTTTGAGGTGGATGTCTTATAGACAGAATATATAGGAGTTCCATTTTTGTATCCATTCAGCCAGTTTTGTCTTTTGGTTGGAGCATTTAAACCATTCATGCTTAAGTTAATTATTGCTAAGCATGATTCTGTTACCATTTAATTTATTGCTTTGTTCTTTTCTGAGTTTCCTATCTAGAGAACATCCTTCAGCATTTGTTGAAGAGCTGGTTTTGTGGTGCTGAAATTCCCTCAGCTTTTGTTAGTCTGTAAAGTTTTTTATTTCTCCTTTAAATCTGAATGAGATCCTTTCTGGATAGAGAAATCTTTATTGTAAGTTTTTGTCTTTCATCACTTTAGGTATATCCTGGCATTTCCTTATGGTCTGAATAGTTTTATTGAAAGATCAGCTGTTATCCTTATGGGGATTCCCTTGTATGTTATTTGTTGCTTTCCCTTTTCTGCTTTTAATATTTGCTTTTTATGTCTAATTTTTCTTAGTTTCATTAATAAGTATCTTTGAGTGTTTTGCCTTGGATTTATCCTATTTGAGACTGTGTTTCTTGAACTTAGGTGTCTATTTCCTTCCCCATTTTAGGGAAGCTTTCAACTATTATCTCATCTAGTCTTTCCTTTTGCCCTTTCTTTTTGTCTTCTTCTTAGACAGCTATGATTCAAAAGTTGGGGCATTTAACATTGTCCTAGAGGTGTAAATAAATGAAGAAGAACGTAAAATATAATAAATAGAGAGAGTATGAGAAAAGACTGGTGGATTGGCTCGATCTCTTCTGTCTGGAGTGCTATGACATATCCAGCAGTGAGTTTTCGGGTGTCTGTGTATTTTGTTTGGCTTCAAAAAGCTTGCCTTTTAACATTCAGGGTTGTCTTCCTCTTTTACTGGAGAATTAACATGGGATGTCTTGCACTGAAACTTACTGGCTCTTATGTGCAGCTTGATTTCTTTGTTGGTATGGAGAATTTTGTGGGTGCTTCTTGTCTATTAATGTTCCCTGGAGTCAGGACTTCTATGATGGTCTAAAGTTCTGTAGTTGAGCCTCCTGCCTCTGGGTTTCAGTCCCCCCTTACAATACCCTTAAGACTTCTCCATCCACACAGCACTTAAGACAAGACCCTTAGGTTAATTTTGAAACAACTCTCCACAGCCAGAAACACACATAGAAATTCACAGAGCTATGTAGAGAAGAGATGGGGGAGGAAGGAGATACAGGTGACCAGGAGGAGAAAAGGAGAATCAACAGTGAAGAAAGAAATCAAGCCAGTAATCACATTTCTAAGGGAAAATGAGTAGTAAATATTAGACACTTAAATTTAACAACAAATTTAACAACAAATATCAAAAACCAAAGATTAAACCCAGAATAGAAATTAGACTCTTAAGACTGCAATATAAAAATAGAAAACAAAGTCTGTAACAAAGGTTTATATATATATATAGTGAGGTAATAGATGGCTATAAAAGGAAAGGTTAAGGGAGTAATAAAGAACTAAAAAAATGATAATAATGAAAATATATATCTATGAATTTCTCTGGAGCTGTTGTGAGCAATGTGGGGTCGGTTCAGTGTCAGATAGTCTCTTGTCTGTCTTATACTTGTTCTCAGAGTCTATAGTGCCCCCTCAAATGCATAGTCTCAGCTTAATTGCAGGGTTTTAATCTGTTGCACTTGTCTCTTCTAGCAAATACCACTGACATGTGTAGGGAGCGCTCACCATGGAACCACAATGGAGTTTCCACAGCCCAAGGTGGTCTGTACTTCCCTGGTCCACAGTGCTCAGGCTTCTGGGCATTCTGTGAGGGCTCTGTCCCAAGTGAGCCCTGCATTTCATGCACTTCCCAGGCTCAAGTCACTCAGGTAGCTGGGTGAGTGCACTGTTTCATGTGAGCCTTGTGTCTTGTACCCTTCCCCAGTCCAAACTGCTCAGTTCCCTGGGTGTGCGGTGAAGGCACAGTCCCCAGTGAGTGGTGTGTCTCTTCAGCATATCTAGTCTCTGGTTGTGATTCGCCTGGCCGATGTGAACCATCTAGGATCCCAGGAAGATTTGGTTAGTGACTGGCAGCTTGTTCACAGTTTGGAAGGACATGTGGTCTCTGGTGCTGAGACTGCAGTGGCCTCTTGAATTCTGCCTCTGGGTGCTGAACACATGCTTCTTTGCCTCTGGAAGGTTGATGGGGAGGTGGGGGTCCGCCAAAGGTGCGGGGACCTTCCGCAGAAAGGGAAGGCAGCAGGGATTACTCCCGGCGGAACCGGGAGATCTCGGAGAGGGGCAAATCTTGAACTGTCCACCCCGCAGCCCCCTGACTGAAGGCAGGGGACAATCAGAGGCGACAGGGGTTCCATCGAAGTAGTTCCGCTTTATTAGAGTAAACTAACAGTTTTTATAGGCAAACGAAAAGGGGGGTTTGCAAGGGACTTCCTATAGTTACACCAATCAAGCTAAAGGTCGAGCAACCACGCATTTACATTGCAATAGGAACTCACGGTGAGCCTGCATTGCCCAGAGCACGGAAACCAGGGGGATCAATCAGAAGTTTTGACAATGGACCTTAGATCATGCCCTGTCTCTTCCTGTCGGCATCCTTTTAGCACCAAACTGCAAATGTGTGCTTAAGCTTCCTTAAGCTTGCAAAAGCCGTCTTTCCTTCAGGGCCCCACAAAAGGCAGGCAGTTTGTTTTCCTTTGGCATTCCTTAAGGGATGTTCCTTTGTTCTACGAGTGCACCAGTTGTCACCCAGTCAACCCTAGAGCCTTTCCACAGGAAAGGTTGCTTTGTCTCATTATCCCCTTCAGCTTGCCCTCAGGACACTCAAGCCTGGTCATTACCCTAAGGAGCAATGATGCAGCTTGTGCCTCCTCACCCAGCCCCTACTCGCTGTGGGTGGACACTAGCAATTGCAGTGTTTCAAAAGAATTTTGTGGTGATTTTTTTTTTTTTTTTTTTGGGTATCTTGACTGCTGAGATTCCAAAGCTCCCCACTGACTCTGCATGTGAGAAAGTTTCCTATTGTGTGGAAACTTCTCCTGCATATCTTCCACCTACGGATGGATTTGTGTTCCTAAATCCTTTCTCTCCACCTTTTATCTTTTGTCACACCTCCTTTTGAAGAGATTGGGTTGCCTTTCTAGGTGTCTGGTGTCCTCCGCCAGTGTTCAGAAATTGTTCTGTTGGAGTTATTCCACATTCAGAAATTTTGATGTATCTGTGGGGGAGAAATGGAGAGTGACAGGCAAAATGGATCTGTCCTATTCCTGTAACATCTTGGAACCCCTCAATCTCTTTGTTACCTCTTTATTGACTTCTCTAAGCTGAATATTTTCCAGACAAATATAATCATAGTATTTTATTTCCAGGGGAAAAGTATAAATAATTTCTAGAATTATCTCACATAAATAGTTCTATGTTTGATTATTTATAATGTGCACTCTGAATGTTACTTTTCTTCTTTGTTTTATCTGCTGTCACAGTAAGTTTGAGAACACTAAAAATAATCACAACTTCATTTATTTCATTTCCTTGTTCTTACATCCTGTATGAAACAATAAGGCAAAGAAGGAGGGTGCAGAATCCAAGAAGAGATAAATCAGACTCTTATTGTCCTTCCCTCCCCGCATGCTGTACTTATCACTCATCCCCACCCAGCACACCTCGCAATCAGCAAAAGATCCATAAGGCCCATATCCTACTCCCAGACCCTATCTATAAAAAGGATCAAAGAACCCTGCTTATCCTCAGTTCTCTCTTGAGCCAGCCTGCTGTTCTAGCAGCGACATTCTTCCTTAAGCTGGCTCCCTATACTGACAGTGACTCTCCTTACCTCCACTTCAATAAACTCTGTTTTCTTCTTACTCTGCCTCATGTCTGGAAATTATTTTCCAACCTGCGCATGGAACTCAACAATATCTACATCAATTTTTGTGTTGTTGACTCTTAAACTACATGTTTTCTTCTTCCTTCATAGAGGTTCGCGGTAAATCTTCCATAACACTGAAAATTTTATCTGTCATTTTATGGTTCATGTCTTCAAACAAGACTTCTTTTCTAACCTTTAGGGAAAAAAAATCAGTTGACAAAACTTTCATTTTTTCAATTGTCTTAAGAACTTTTTAAATACAGTTTTCTGTAGTAAATCTCTTCAATTTTTTTTTTCTTCTAGGGCAACATTAAATGCACCAACATTTGTGTTGCATGCATCTCAGAAGGCAAAGAGAGAGAGAAAAGTCCTGAGAAAAATTTGAAAAGATAACAGTTTAATTTTCCCCTAACATGTGTCTACTAAAAAAGGATGAACAACTTGAGAGTGTAGGTTAAGTTTTATTTGGGGCACAATTAGGACTGCAGACTGGGAGGCAGCACCTCAGATAGATCTGAAAGATGGATTCAAAGAGGAAGCAGGAGGAAAATCAATAACGAAGGTTTTGTAAAGTGGGCTTTCAATTCCATTAAACATTCATTGTATGAAAGGGGTTTATGCTTTCATGAGGATCTGATGTCACCATGAAAGGATTTATTGTTTTTCTACGTATGAGGAAATGCAAGATTGAGCTCATAAAATCTGTTCCTAAAACCTTCTGCCTTTCTAAAGATCTGTTCCACCAGATTCCCTGGAGCACAGAGTACTTCACTCCACCATGTCCTCCCTCAAGGAGTATTGCAAGTCAGCAGATTTTTCATCACAGGGTTCAGTCTCCACAGTGGTAGATGCCAAACGCCCTTGTTGTTCAGTCACTAGCAACGCAATTGGCAAGTATCAATTTTTAGTTGACAGTTTTATGGTATTCCCATCTGTTTAGGAATTTTCCACTGTTTGCTGTGATCCACAGGGTCAAACGTTTAAGGTAGTATATAAAGGAAAATTATCTGTTTTTGTGCAATTACCTTGCTTTCTCCATGATCAAAAGAATGAGATAAATTTGATCTCTGATTCCTCTGCCTTTTCTAAATACAGCATGTACATATGGGAGTTCTCAGTTCACATGCTATTGAAGCCTAGATTGAAGGATTTTTGAACACTAGGCTGTTTAAACAATATATGAACTGAGAGTTTAGATGAAGAAGCAAGATGTAGAAAATGGAGAGGAACTAGATATCAAATTGCCAACATCTGTTAGATCATAGAAAAAGCAGTTGAATTACAGGAAAACATCTACTTCTGCTTTGCTGACAATGTTACAGCCTTTGAGTATGGGTATTACAACAAACTGTGGAAAATTTTGAAATAAATGCATTACCTGACCTCCTAACCTGCCTCCTGAAAAACCTGCTTGAAGGTCAAGAAGCAAAAGTTAGAACTAAACATAGAAAAATTGACTTGTTTCCAATCGGAAAGAGGTACATCAAGGTTGTGTATTGTCACCATGCTTATTTAATATGTATGGAGAATATATCATGTGCAATGACAGTATGGAGGAAGCACAAGCAGGAGTCAAGATGGCAGGGAGAATTACCAACAACCTTAGATACGTAGATGATATTACTCTGATGGCAAAAAGTGAAGAGGAACGAAAGAGCCTTTTTATGAAGGAGAAAAAGGAGAGTGAAAAGCTGTCTTAAAACTCAGCTTTCAAAATAATAATATCATGGCATCCACTCCCATCACTACATGGAAAATAGATAAACAGTGGAAACAGTGACAGACTTATTTTGGGGGATCCCAAAATTACTGTGAATGGTGACTGCAGTCATGAAATGAAAAGATTCTTGAACCTTGGAAGAAAACCTATGTCAAATCTTGACAGCATATTTAAAATCAGAGACATCACTTTACCACAGGTCTAGTTTAAGGAATTGGGAATCCAGTTTTATGGTATTCCCATCTGTTTAGGAATTTTCCACTGTTTGCTGTGATCCACAGGGTCAAACGTTTAAGGTAGTATATAAAGGAAAATTATCTGTTTTTGTGCAATTACCTTGCTTTCTCCATGATAAAAAGAATGAGATAAATTTGATCTCTGATTCCTCTGCCTTTTCTAAATACAGCATGTACATATGGGAGTTCTCAGTTCACATGCTATTGAAGCCTAGATTGAAGGATTTTTGAACACTAGGCTGTTTAAACAATATATGAACTGAGAGTTTAGATGAAGAAGCAAGATGTAGAAAATGGAGAGGAACTAGATATCAAATTGCCAACATCTGTTAGATCATAGAAAAAGCAGTTGAATTACAGGAAAACATCTACTTCTGCTTTGCTGACAATGTTACAGCCTTTGAGTATGGGTATTACAACAAACTGTGGAAAATTTTGAAATAAATGCATTACCTGACCTCCTAACCTGCCTCCTGAAAAACCTGCTTGAAGGTCAAGAAGCAAAAGTTAGAACTAAACATAGAAAAATTGACTTGTTTCCAATCGGAAAGAGGTACATCAAGGTTGTGTATTGTCACCATGCTTATTTAATATGTATGGAGAATATATCATGTGCAATGACAGTATGGAGGAAGCACAAGCAGGAGTCAAGATGGCAGGGAGAATTACCAACAACCTTAGATACGTAGATGATATTACTCTGATGGCAAAAAGTGAAGAGGAACGAAAGAGCCTTTTTATGAAGGAGAAAAAGGAGAGTGAAAAGCTGTCTTAAAACTCAGCTTTCAAAATAATAATATCATGGCATCCACTCCCATCACTACATGGAAAATAGATAAACAGTGGAAACAGTGACAGACTTATTTTGGGGGATCCCAAAATTACTGTGAATGGTGACTGCAGTCATGAAATGAAAAGATTCTTGAACCTTGGAAGAAAACCTATGTCAAATCTTGACAGCATATTTAAAATCAGAGACATCACTTTACCAATAAAGGTCTGTGTATTCAAAGTTATGTTTTTTCGGTAGTTATATATGGATGTGAGAGCTGGACCATAAAAAAGGCTGAGCGCTGAAGAATTGACGCATTTGAACTGTGGTGCTGGAGAAGACTCTTGAGAGTCCCTTGAACTGCAAGAATATCAAACTACTGAATCCTGATGGAAATTAATCCAGTATATGCATTGAAAGAACTGATGCTGAAGATGAAGCTTAAATATTTTGCCCAACTGATGCATAGAGATGACTCATTGGATGCTGGGGAAAATATAAGTCAGAAGGAGAAGGGAACATCAGAGGACTAGATGGTTGGATGGGATCACTGACTCAATGGACATGAGTTTGAGCCAACTCTGGGAAATGGTGAAGGGCAGGGAAATCTGTCATGTTGAAGTTCATGGGGTGACAATGAGTCAGATACAACTGAATGAATGAACTTCTGACTGATAGCCTTCTAGTTCCCTGTGTATTAATTCTATTAATTTTTGAGTGTTTAATATTGAAACTCCAATAATAAAATTTTAATTTATCTACTTAAAAATAATTGTAATATGTAACTATATATAACTTTATTCTCTAATTTCCAAGTCTCCTGTAAATGTGGTAGCACCCTTTTATAATTTAAAAAACAAAAATCTTAACAATAGACTTGGAGTTTCTTTTTCAAAATATACAATTCTGGAATATTGTTGTTACATAATATTGTTACTGATACAAATATTCATATAAAATTAATATAAGTATAAATACAAATAACAACTCTAGTTACATTTTCAGTCCATAATAATTTTATATGTATTTGCTCATTTAACCCACACATATGTCACAGTAGATAGTTATAGTTATTTTTAGAATTCTAAAGATGAAGAAATAAAGACATAAATATGCTACCTTTGGTCACATCTAGCAAATAGTGAGACTGGGTTTTAAATCTAGATATACATAACTTTTAAGGTTATTCTTTTAAAATCTCTCCAAGTTGTCTGCATTAACAATACATTGTATACTTTCTGAATTGGCAACCTAGTATATATCACAATGCAATGATAGAAAAAATCAGAGACATCACTTTACCAATAAAGGTCTGTGTATTCAAAGTTATGTTTTTTCGGTAGTTATATATGGATGTGAGAGCTGGACCATAAAAAAGGCTGAGCGCTGAAGAATTGACGCATTTGAACTGTGGTGCTGGAGAAGACTCTTGAGAGTCCCTTGAACTGCAAGAATATCAAACTACTGAATCCTGATGGAAATTAATCCAGTATATGCATTGAAAGAACTGATGCTGAAGATGAAGCTTAAATATTTTGCCCAACTGATGCATAGAGATGACTCATTGGATGCTGGGGAAAATATAAGTCAGAAGGAGAAGGGAACATCAGAGGACTAGATGGTTGGATGGGATCACTGACTCAATGGACATGAGTTTGAGCCAACTCTGGGAAATGGTGAAGGGCAGGGAAATCTGTCATGTTGAAGTTCATGGGGTGACAATGAGTCAGATACAACTGAATGAATGAACTTCTGACTGATAGCCTTCTAGTTCCCTGTGTATTAATTCTATTAATTTTTGAGTGTTTAATATTGAAACTCCAATAATAAAATTTTAATTTATCTACTTAAAAATAATTGTAATATGTAACTATATATAACTTTATTCTCTAATTTCCAAGTCTCCTGTAAATGTGGTAGCACCCTTTTATAATTTAAAAAGCAAAAAATCTTGACAATAGACTTGTAGTTTCTGTTTTAAAATATACAATTCTGTAATATTGTTGTTACATAATATTGTTACTGATACAAATATTCATATAAAATTAATATAAGTATAAATACAAATAACAACTCTAGTTACATTTTCAGTCCATAATAATTTTATATGTATTTGCTCATTTAACCCACACATATGTCACAGTAGATAGTTATAGTTATTTTTAGAATTCTAAAGATGAAGAAATAAAGACATAAATATGCTACCTTTGGTCACATCTAGCAAATAGTGAGACTGGGTTTTAAATCTAGATATACATAACTTTTAAGGTTATTCTTTTAAAATCTCTCCAAGTTGTCTGCATTAACAATACATTGTATACTTTCTGAATTGGCAACCTAGTATATATCACAATGCAATGATAGAAAAAAACTTTTTTTATTCCCATAAAATTAAACAAGTATAATTTTTAGTTGATATTTATTCAATTAAACTCTGCTTGAAGGAAATCAATTCAATGGTGAATATTATAAATAAGACTTTGTATGTATACATTCCTTATTTTAAAAAACACTAAGGTTAACTGGTTCCTGATTTAGAAAGGAGTACATCAAAGTTATATACTGTACCCTGCTTATTTAACTTAACACAGAGTATACCAGGCAAAATGCCAGGGTGGATAAAACACATGATGGAATCAAGATTGCCAGAAGAATATCAAAAACCTCAGACTTGTAGATGACACCACCCTTATAACAGAAAGCAGAGAGGAACTAAAAAATCTTTTGATGATGGTGAACATTAACTCAGTTGAATAAGTGATGAGAATGACACTGACTCTACATTCATGCCCTGGTCCAAATAGTATTTCAAAATGTTTACCAAGTCCTTCCCTTTGATTCTGACTTGTAAATCTGCCAATTCTATTTTATTTGTTGTCATGCTTGGATCAATGCACACACACCTCTGCCCAGTTTAGTTTCCCTTCAATATTCCCTATAATGCTGGATTTTTTTTTAAACTTTTATTTTACTTTTAACTTTTACAGAGTTTGGTTGTTTACTGGATTATTTTTAATAATACCAACCATGCTATTATTTTAAATTTCACTCTCTTTCTTCCAGTCATTCATCTTCTTGAGGGTCTTCAGCCTTTTTTTCACAAGCAGACTCTGGAGAACACAATCTCCCACTATCTGAAACCCACTTAATATAAGAATGTTCTAAGATACTCAATCCTCTAGACTACTTCATTTATATTCTATTTGCCTGAAATGTCCTTAAGCTTTATTAGTCTTGAAAATTCAGTATAAATCCTTTTTATCCTAATATCCAGGGAAAGTCACCAGTCTGGTTTTTCATACCATCATTGTTCACACAGATTCCTGCTGTTATATTTTTAAAAATTCTTTCACAATTATTTTGCTTTTATTCATTTAGCAATCCAATAAGCATTTATTGGACATTGTATATGTTTATATCACTGCACCAAACACTTGAATTATCATTTATTTCCGTCTCCCCTGTTGGACTTCATTGAGACAGAATTCATATAAACACTATGTGTGTGAAGGGCACACAGATACTTTGTGTGCTATCACATGTATGGCAGGTATGAGGAAGGTGTAAATAAATGTGTATTGAATGTATGAATATTATAAATAAGACTTTGTATGATACATTCCTTATTTAAAACACAGTTAATTTTATTGGGAAAAAAAGAAAGTAGGATATCCAGGCAAAATGCCAGGGTGGATAAAACACATGATGGAATCAAGATTGCCAGAAGAATATCAAAAACCTCAGACTTGTAGATGACACCACCCTTATAACAGAAAGCAGAGAGGAACTAAAAAATCTTTTGATGATGGTGAACATTAACTCAGTTGAATAAGTGATGAGAATGACACTGACTCTACATTCATGCCCTGGTCCAAATAGTATTTCAAAATGTTTACCAAGTCCTTCCCTTTGATTCTGACTTGTAAATCTGCCAATTCTATTTTATTTGTTGTCATGCTTGGATCAATGCACACACACCTCTGCCCAGTTTAGTTTCCCTTCAATATTCCCTATAATGCTGGATTTTTTTTTAAACTTTTATTTTACTTTTAACTTTTACAGAGTTTGGTTGTTTACTGGATTATTTTTAATAATACCAACCATGCTATTATTTTAAATTTCACTCTCTTTCTTCCAGTCATTCATCTTCTTGAGGGTCTTCAGCCTTTTTTTCACAAGCAGACTCTGGAGAACACAATCTCCCACTATCTGAAACCCACTTAATATAAGAATGTTCTAAGATACTCAATCCTCTAGACTACTTCATTTATATTCTATTTGCCTGAAATGTCCTTAAGCTTTATTAGTCTTGAAAATTCAGTATAAATCCTTTTTATCCTAATATCCAGGGAAAGTCACCAGTCTGGTTTTTCATACCATCATTGTTCACACAGATTCCTGCTGTTATATTTTTAAAAATTCTTTCACAATTATTTTGCTTTTATTCATTTAGCAATCCAATAAGCATTTATTGGACATTGTATATGTTTATATCACTGCACCAAACACTTGAATTATCATTTATTTCCGTCTCCCCTGTTGGACTTCATTGAGACAGAATTCATATAAACACTATGTGTGTGAAGGGCACACAGATACTTTGTGTGCTATCACATGTATGGCAGGTATGAGGAAGGTGTAAATAAATGTGTATTGAATGTATGAATATCTTAAGTATTCATTTATAAAAGACATAGTTTCAGTATGGGTTTTCCATGTGGTGCTGATAGTAAAGGCTATGCCTCCAATGCAGGAGGCCAGGGGAAAATCCCCTGAAGAAGGACATGGCATCCCATTCCAATATTCTTGCCAGGAGAATCCCATGGAGGGGCTTGGTGGGCTATAGTTCATAGCATCACAAAGAGTCGTACACAACTGAAGTGCCTTAGCTTACATACACAGTTTCAGTATAGGCTACAATAGTCAGAAAGGGATATCTTGTACACATATTGAATCTAGCTTAAACTACAAGTATTTGCTAAAGTACTTACAACAGTAATTAGTAAAATGATTGATGTACTAATTATACTAGTCTCTTTTCATCATCAGGAAAAGAAAATTAGTTCAACTAACAGGACCTTCTAATAATATAGTTCTTAGGCCATAGAAGTCTGATAATAGTAAGAAAGGGGCAGAAAAAAATATCAAGACACGATGAAAGTATACTAAAGGAGAAAATATCAAAGATTATTTCTTTTCAAATTTAGCATATTCATGGAAAAAGAGAATATAGAAAATGAAGTGTTTTGGGGAAAATATGATGAGGTGATTTGAAGAATTTGAAGTACACTTATCTGAAATAACTCAATGAGTATGTGACATGGGCAATGTAAGAGAAAGATAAGATCAGAAATGAGAACTTTGTGAGCACCATGATAATCATGTTATTTAATGTCTTAAAAAGGAGGAAATTTTTTCCAGGGTCTTATCAATGAATGTGTGCATGCTACATTAAAATTTGTATTTCTATCTCCATATACTTAGTGTAACTAATGATAGTAGGTATGAAGAATCCTCCAGAGAAAATAATCTGAATTTTCTACTGCAAAGGGAAACCTATTATTCCCCTTTACATAATTTCACATGCAAATATAAATTCCATTATTTCTTTTCTAGTTATACCAGATCATGGCCAGAATGAGATCCACTGCACTTCTCAAGGTCATTCAAGTAGATACTTAAATGTAAATCTATTATTTCCATTTTAATTTGAAAGCTCTCTCTTTAAGCACAAGGTTTTTCAAAGATTGAAAAGGGAAAAAACATGCACACATCAAACATGTTTAATGCTTTATTCAGTGAGACTGGTCAGTCAGTTCACTCACTGAGTCATGTTCAAATCTTGCAACCCCACACACTGTAGCACACCAGGCTTCCCCATCCATCACCACCTCCTGAAGCTTGCTCAAACTCATGTCCATTATGTCAGTGATGCCATTCAACCATCACATCTTCTGTTATCCCCTTCTCCATCTGGCTTCTCTTTTTCCAAGCATCAGGATTTTTTCCAATGCGTTGTCTCTTCACATCAGTTGACCAAAATATTGAAGCTTCAGCTTCAGCAACAGTCCTTCCAATGAATATTCAAGGTTGATTTCCTTTAGGATTGACTGGTTTGATCTTCTTGCAGTGCAAGGGATTCAAGAGTCTTCTTCAACATCACAGTTCAAAGGCATCAATTCTTCAGTGCTCAGTCTTCCTTATGGTGCAACTCTCACGTCCATACATGACTACCAGGAAAACTATAGCTTTGACTATACTGAGGTTTGTCGGTAAAGAGATGTCTCTGTTTTTTATTATGCTATACAGGCTTCTCATAGTTTTTCTTCCAGGGAATAAGTGGTTTTCATTTCTTGACTGCAATCACCATCCACAGTGATTTTGGAGCCCACGAAAATAAAGCCTATCATAGTTTCCATTGCAAGAATTACTTTTTTATTGTTTTTTGGACTTACAGATAAAAGACTCTTGAGGAACTTTTAAATAGTTTCACATAAGCTTCAAAGTTTGACAAAATTCAGTGATGTAAACTTTCTCAATCTCTTAAGATTATGTGACGGTATTTAAAAGTTTTTCAAGAGTCATTTATCTGTAAATCAAAATATAAATTAAGTAAAAAGAATAGTAATTATTAAAATCAGACATAACTCTTACCAGAGTTACTTCTTTCTGACCTGAAAGAAATGGATACATAAAAACTGTTTATTTATTTGTCCATGAATACAACATATTCAAACAGTTTTTTCCTAGATCTTAGATAAAGATTTAAAGAATTTGTGACTCAACTAAGATTTCTGCTAGTAAATTAAGGCAATTCTTCTTTTAAAGTTTGAAATTTGCAAAATATAGTTTGTAGATTATGACTCTTAGGGAATATGTCTATAAATAAACACTGCCAAAACCATATATCAGCATAGGAAATGCTACTAGGTTTCTGCTCAATGGAGATCTTTCATGGGGAATGAAAGTGACTTGAGCACATACAATTTTATAGCTTCTAATTTTATTTTTTTTGTTCATGCTAGTTGCCAAAACAAAGTCTTCCTACCCATACCCTCACTAATCAATATGAATATTATTTTATATGTCTGATATACAAACTTCAAATATTAGCAATCTTTGAAGAATTTCCAGTGATTCAAAGAGATTCCAAAATTTGGGATCTGGTAATATATATATATATATATATATATACACACACATGCACATATATATTTATTTATTTATTTATTTATTTATTTAAATAGTTATCTTAATGGTAATAAAGTCGTGGTGGTCAAATTGGTGACTTGATAATTATGATGATTAGATTGTTATATGGAAACCCAGATGAATCACATGAGCTACATTTGTGGCCTTTAGAAAGTTAAATGAACTTTCTAATACTAATATATTCATATTTTTTAAATATGATTGTCTATGTACTATGGATGTAACATTTACATAAAGCAATCCAAATAATTTATTATCATGCACAGCACATATGAAGCACATAGTAAGACATTCCTCATACTTTGAAAAACCCCAGATCTGTTTCCTGTAGTTATGTCTTAATCTCGCAACCTGAAATATTTAATGCTCATGTCAATACCTGTTTCTATAACATTCTTTTTGATCTGTATATATTGTAAAATCTGCTTTATCCAGTTATGTCCCTATGATTTTCCCCCTAGAATATTCTTTTAACTACTTTTAGAATGATTATTCCCCCTCCCGCACTGTTCTTTCAATGAATATTGCTTCGACTTACACCCCCATTCTGAACTTTCAGTATAAAGTAACCCCTCATTATCTACCTAACTTCTGCCTATTGTTATCTGTCACAGAATACTATTGGTTTATAATTCTTTTCACAGTTTATTCGTTGTTCAATACAGGAAGAGTTAAACTATTCCAGGAATGTAATAAATTCTCAATATTATGAATTTTAGAAGGTGTTTTTTGTTTTTCCCACTATTTTGTAAATTCTCATGTGAGAAGGACATTTACATTTTTTTCACCATGATATTCCAAGAGTCTAACGGAAAGCATATCTTATATCATATATCTTTATAATGACTCAATACATATTTTTAAAATGAATGAATGATTAAATGAATGTGTTTCATAAAACAATGTGTTTCCACAACAGTATTAAAGTAAGCATAATTTTCACTCCTTAATGACATTTAAGGTTAAGGTTATATAATTATGTCGTAACACTTGATATGCTAAGTACAATAATTTCATCGTGTAAATTAGATATAGTGATTATTATGCATTTTATATTGTGTTACTTTCCATTCTGAAAGATCACTTCCATATAACAAATTGATTTTTAGAACTAGCTTTTGGAATCTACACATTCATATGGAAATATTTATATACTATGACTGTGTGCCAATGTAACACTGAGGATGCATTAACAATCGCAATATTTTTAATGGTTTCTAACAAACTCACAAACTTATTATTTTAGGACTTCTGTACAAGTGATTTCTTATAATTTAAAGGATTAAAACAGTTTCTGAGCAATATGAGAAATTTTTAAAATGTTAGTACATTATTACATTTCTCTAAATAGGTAAATTGTAACATGAATTTATTGGTCATAAGACTTGGAACCTAGCAGTCTAACATATTTCCTGATGTAATTATTCCAGACATTGGACTCAGCTGATTTTTGGGTTTGTTTTGCTTAGCAGTTTGGATATGACTACTTATTCTTACAGCATGCCATTTAATTCTGAGTTCTAACACTGTTTCCTTGTTAAAGCAGTGCAAACAAAGAGAGTTAGATAATGACTTAGACATTTGTCATGGGCAAGCAAAGGCATCTTCACTGACCATTTGAATCTATTAAACGTTCTGAAAGCGGAAATTTATAGTTCCCTTTTCAATTCAAAGTTTATTCGTTTTAAAATTCCCCCCATAACTTCAGGAAAAAGCCTATTGTTATCTGTCACAGAATACTATTGGTTTATAATTCTTTTCACAGTTTATTCGTTGTTCAATACAGGAAGAGTTAAACTATTCCAGGAATGTAATAAATTCTCAATATTATGAATTTTAGAAGGTGTTTTTTGTTTTTCCCACTATTTTGTAAATTCTCATGTGAGAAGGACATTTACATTTTTTTCACCATGATATTCCAAGAGTCTAACGGAAAGCATATCTTATATCATATATCTTTATAATGACTCAATACATATTTTTAAAATGAATGAATGATTAAATGAATGTGTTTCATAAAACAATGTGTTTCCACAACAGTATTAAAGTAAGCATAATTTTCACTCCTTAATGACATTTAAGGTTAAGGTTATATAATTATGTCGTAACACTTGATATGCTAAGTACAATAATTTCATCGTGTAAATTAGATATAGTGATTATTATGCATTTTATATTGTGTTACTTTCCATTCTGAAAGATCACTTCCATATAACAAATTGATTTTTAGAACTAGCTTTTGGAATCTACACATTCATATGGAAATATTTATATACTATGACTGTGTGCCAATGTAACACTGAGGATGCATTAACAATCGCAATATTTTTAATGGTTTCTAACAAACTCACAAACTTATTATTTTAGGACTTCTGTACAAGTGATTTCTTATAATTTAAAGGATTAAAACAGTTTCTGAGCAATATGAGAAATTTTTAAAATGTTAGTACATTATTACATTTTCTCTAAATAGGTAAATTGTAACATGAATTTATTGGTCATAAGACTTGGAACCTAGCAGTCTAACATATTTCCTGATGTAATTATTCCAGACATTGGACTCAGCTGATTTTTGGGTTTGTTTTGCTTAGCAGATATTGGATGATGACTACTTATTCTTACAGCATGCCATTTAATTCTGAGTTCTAACACTGTTTCCTTGTTAAAGCAGTGCAAACAAAGAGAGTTAGATAATGACTTAGACATTTGTCATGGGCAAGCAAAGGCATCTTCACTGACAGATATTGGGACCCTAATTATGAGGAGAGCAGTTCTGATGGGGAAAGTGATGAGGAAGAGAAATTCCATGTTCACTTCTCACAAGAAAGATCAAGAAAGATACCCGGGCCAAGCAGACAAATATCTTTTCACACTAGCGGTAAGCGCTGCCTGAAGCCCTGCCTCTCTGAGACCTCCTCTGAGGATGACTAAGTAGCTAGTTACTGATAAAAACCTGGGCCTGAAATAGCCCCACTCATAAAACTAACAATTTGTAGGCTTAGACTATCACATTTGACAAACATTGATAGAGATATTTACCTAGGCGCTAGTACAGAACACAAAAGCTCTTCCACTTGTGCTTTTTAGTTATAGTGTAACAGGCTTTTTATAACTTGTAGTTCCCTTTGTAAATTAGGAATTGGAAGAATGTTTTCTGTACAAACACATGTTTCCCCCTGAGGACAAAGGTGTCTATCTAGGCACTAGCAGAGGAGCAAAAAGTTCCAGTAATAACCACTTTTGCATCTCTAGGGGAGAAAAAGCCCTAGTAATAACCACTTTTGTGATTACTAGTTAACTTGAGATTTTTAGTTGAGAAAATATAAAAGGGTATATGTTAGAGGCTCGTTCACGGAGATTGGCTGCGCCCTATGTGAGATCCAGACTCTCCAGCTCTGGGGTAAGAACTTGTGCTTGCATTTGATTGAGTTCTGATTATTTGTGCTTACCTTTAATTGAATTCTGATTAATTGAATCTTGATTCTGATTATTATATGTACTATGATTGATAAAGCTACTCTTGGTTTGACAATACTCAAGACCATGACATTTTCTTGTCCAAGTCTGAGACTTATGACTCTGAGGGACTGCACTGTGACTGTAAAAGGTCTCTGATCTATTTAAGACAGTATCTCTTAGTGAGAACTAATAAGAATAGGAATCAGAGTAAACTGCAGCACAGTGGCATGACACATTCTTCTGAATTTAGCTTTTAGGGTATGTTAAGGGCATTATTTATTATAACATTTTGCATATGTAGCATTATATTTTGGGTTTGTTTTGCTTAGCAGATATTGGATGATGACTACTTATTCTTACAGCATGCCATTTAATTCTGAGTTCTAACACTGTTTCCTTGTTAAAGCAGTGCAAACAAAGAGAGTTAGATAATGACTTAGACATTTGTCATGGGCAAGCAAAGGCATCTTCACTGACAGATATTGGGACCCTAATTATGAGGAGAGCAGTTCTGATGGGGAAAGTGATGAGGAAGAGAAATTCCATGTTCACTTCTCACAAGAAAGATCAAGAAAGATACCCGGGCCAAGCAGACAAATATCTTTTCACACTAGCGGTAAGCGCTGCCTGAAGCCCTGCCTCTCTGAGACCTCCTCTGAGGATGACTAAGTAGCTAGTTACTGATAAAAACCTGGGCCTGAAATAGCCCCACTCATAAAACTAACAATTTGTAGGCTTAGACTATCACATTTGACAAACATTGATAGAGATATTTACCTAGGCGCTAGTACAGAACACAAAAGCTCTTCCACTTGTGCTTTTTAGTTATAGTGTAACAGGCTTTTTATAACTTGTAGTTCCCTTTGTAAATTAGGAATTGGAAGAATGTTTTCTGTACAAACACATGTTTCCCCCTGAGGACAAAGGTGTCTATCTAGGCACTAGCAGAGGAGCAAAAAGTTCCAGTAATAACCACTTTTGCATCTCTAGGGGAGAAAAAGCCCTAGTAATAACCACTTTTGTGATTACTAGTTAACTTGAGATTTTTAGTTGAGAAAATATAAAAGGGTATATGTTAGAGGCTCGTTCACGGAGATTGGCTGCGCCCTATGTGAGATCCAGACTCTCCAGCTCTGGGGTAAGAACTTGTGCTTGCATTTGATTGAGTTCTGATTATTTGTGCTTACCTTTAATTGAATTCTGATTAATTGAATCTTGATTCTGATTATTATATGTACTATGATTGATAAAGCTACTCTTGGTTTGACAATACTCAAGACCATGACATTTTCTTGTCCAAGTCTGAGACTTATGACTCTGAGGGGACTGCACTGTGACTGTAAAAGGTCTCTGATCTATTTAAGACAGTATCTCTTAGTGAGAACTAATAAGAATAGGAATCAGAGTAAACTGCAGCACAGTGGCATGACACATTCTTCTGAATTTAGCTTTTAGGGTATGTTAAGGGCATTATTTATTATAACATTTTGCATATGTACATTTTCTTTGTCTCCCTTTTTTTGAATATGAGCTATTGAAGATAAACAAGTTCACACTCCGACTTTTTAATTAACTTTTTTGGGAATAATTTTATATTTTGAGAAAGCATGCAAATATTGTACATTTTTTGTAATCCTTTCTCCTAAACCACCTTATTGTTAACATTTTATGTAACTGTTATATATTTGGCTAATTAGCCAAAATTCTGTTAGTTTCCTGTTTTATAAAGGTATGTGATTGTGCTTTTATTTCTGAAATATAGTTTTGTTCAATATAGAATTTTAGGTTTAAATGACTTTTTTTCCCAATAGATAATAAGCAATTTTTCTCTGGTTGGTGTCAAGATTTTCTGGTTTCAGTTTTACCAAATTTGACTACAGTGTGTCTTGAAATTGGTACCGTTGGATTTATTCATTTGGGGGCTTAGTCAGCTTCTTGAATCCCTGGCTTTATGTCTTTTGTCAAAAATGGGAGTTTTTCAGTGATTATGTCTTTATTTTTTTCATTTGTGATCTATTATTTCTCTTCTTTTAGGATGCTGATGAAATGAATGTTAGATCTTTTGTGATAATATTTCAGGTACTTGAGGTACTATTCATTTTTAAAATTCTATTTTCTCTCCAATTTTTGAATTGGGCAATTTCTAAAGTTTCATGTATTTTTAACTTAGGGCATTTCCTGTCCATTTCATTTCACTCTTCTTTATATGTATTTTTTCCCCAAGACTTGCCTTTCTCGAGTCTTTTAAAAATATTTCTATATTTTAAGTATATTAATGATTAATTTCAGGTGTATTTATTTCAGGTGTTCATTGAAGGCTTTTATAATGAGTCCTTTAAAATAATTTTCAGAAAATTCTAACATTTGTATTTTACTTTTGGCATATGTTTATTCTATTTTGCCATCCATGTTGACATATCCCTTTTTATTGGTATGATGAGTTATTCTCTATTGAAATTTGGATACCACTCCATCAGGAGAAGGGATATTTTGATTCCATACTGCCAAGTAGAAGTGGAAGTCCAGGTTCTCTGTTCAAGCTCATTGATACTTGGTTTGGGGGAGGGGTGTGAACTTGTTGGTCATGGTGGGAATCCAGAATCCTCACTAAGCCTCCATCACTCCTCCACTATCACCCTGCCTGGGATGGGCAAGAAAATCTTATTACAGATTCCCAAATGGCTCCTGTTGTGATTTGGAAGTGAGGGAGGATGTAATATCATTATCACTGTACAGTAGAAAAAGTACTGGATCTTCATAATTTTAACTTTGACAGCATCCTAGTGGGAAGTGCAAGTTCAGGCTCTGTATGTTCTCTTCACTGAAATCGTGAAGGGAAATGGGGGCTCTTTATGCTACACACCAATACCAACCCAGCATGGTGGCTGAGGCAATTCATTACTGTTTGATGACTTAAGAGACTCTCCACATGATCTCTGCTGGCAAGGATGGAGCTAAGACTATAGTTTTAGGGAAGAGTTTTACTTAATTTTCTTTTTTCCTGTGATTTGCCTAGAGTAAAGGGTTTATTGTTTGAAAAGTTTTCTGCCTTGCAACTTTCACTTGAGATTTTTTTTTTAAATCTGTGCTTTTGGGTTTCTAAGTTGCTGGTTTATTCAGCATCCTATCTATAGATTTTGTGGTAAGAGAAAGAAAATGAAACTAAAAGAATGAAAAAACAAAGAAACAACCAGGGAATTAATCACTTGAATCTTGAAATCTCTAGCTGCTCTGTCATCTTTTCTATAGTCATCAGAGTCTTCATGTATTTTCAAGTGAGCTATTAGCTCTACTTACTATAAGTAAAGAAAATTATATTTCTAGGAGTGGATGTCTGATTTAGGATTTCTATTCAGCATTATTGAGATATATATTAAATTCAATAAAATAGTCTTAAGCTTTTAATTGGTAAGGCTTATAAAATATATGCACCGACAGTTTCAGATATTTGTTAAATAGCACTCAACTTTCTACTACCAAAAGCTTTTATAGGTTTCCTAAGGATGCCATTCCAAAGTACCATAAGCATGATGCATGTATTTTAAGTTGCTTCAGTCGTGTCCATTTCTTTGCAACTCTATGTTTATTCTATTTTGCCATCCATGTTGACATATCCCTTTTTATTGGTATGATGAGTTATTCTCTATTGAAATTTGGATACCACTCCATCAGGAGAAGGGATATTTTGATTCCATACTGCCAAGTAGAAGTGGAAGTCCAGGTTCTCTGTTCAAGCTCATTGATACTTGGTTTGGGGGAGGGGTGTGAACTTGTTGGTCATGGTGGGAATCCAGAATCCTCACTAAGCCTCCATCACTCCTCCACTATCACCCTGCCTGGGATGGGCAAGAAAATCTTATTACAGATTCCCAAATGGCTCCTGTTGTGATTTGGAAGTGAGGGAGGATGTAATATCATTATCACTGTACAGTAGAAAAAGTACTGGATCTTCATAATTTTAACTTTGACAGCATCCTAGTGGGAAGTGCAAGTTCAGGCTCTGTATGTTCTCTTCACTGAAATCGTGAAGGGAAATGGGGGCTCTTTATGCTACACACCAATACCAACCCAGCATGGTGGCTGAGGCAATTCATTACTGTTTGATGACTTAAGAGAGACTCTCCACATGATCTCTGCTGGCAAGGATGGAGCTAAGACTATAGTTTTAGGGAAGAGTTTTACTTAATTTTCTTTTTTCCTGTGATTTGCCTAGAGTAAAGGGTTTATTGTTTGAAAAGTTTTCTGCCTTGCAACTTTCACTTGAGATTTTTTTTTTAAATCTGTGCTTTTGGGTTTCTAAGTTGCTGGTTTATTCAGCATCCTATCTATAGATTTTGTGGTAAGAGAAAGAAAATGAAACTAAAAGAATGAAAAAACAAAGAAACAACCAGGGAATTAATCACTTGAATCTTGAAATCTCTAGCTGCTCTGTCATCTTTTCTATAGTCATCAGAGTCTTCATGTATTTTCAAGTGAGCTATTAGCTCTACTTACTATAAGTAAAGAAAATTATATTTCTAGGAGTGGATGTCTGATTTAGGATTTCTATTCAGCATTATTGAGATATATATTAAATTCAATAAAATAGTCTTAAGCTTTTAATTGGTAAGGCTTATAAAATATATGCACCGACAGTTTCAGATATTTGTTAAATAGCACTCAACTTTCTACTACCAAAAGCTTTTATAGGTTTCCTAAGGATGCCATTACAAAGTACCATAAGCATGATGCATGTATTTTAAGTTGCTTCAGTCGTGTCCATTTCTTTGCAACTCTATGGACTATAGACTGTAAGGCTCCTCTATCCATGGGGTTCTCCAGGCAAGAATATTGGATAGGGTTGCCATGCTTTCCAGTAGGGGATAATCCTGACCCAGGGGTGGAACCAGTATCTCTTATGTCTGTTATTCTCCTGCACTGGCAGGCAGGTTCGTTGCCATTAGAACCACCTGGGAAGGCTCAAGGAAGCCATTTCAAAGTACCACAAACATGGTAGCTTAAAACAACAGGTGTGTTATCTTACTATTCTAGAGATCAGAAGACCAAAACCAAGCTGTCAACATAGTCACAGTATATATGACTGTCACAGTATATATATATATATATTTAATTAAAGGACACCAGTCATTGAATTTAGGGCTGATACTAATTCTAGGATAATTTCACCTCAGAACTTTAAAATAATTAGACCTGTAAAAACTTTATTCCAAATAAGGTCCTATTTTGCTTTTCTGGGTGGATATGCATTTTGCAGGCACACTAACCCATTAGACGGCTATAACATGCCTCAATGTATTAAAAAGAACTGAAATGATATCAAGTACCTATGTTAATAATATCTGAAATAAATTAGAAATAAATGAAAAGAATTAAATATCTGAAAGTTAAAGAGCATGATTCTAAATCTTCTAGTTGAAATAAGTAGCTATAAAGACAATTAGAATATACTTCAACTAAAATAAAGCATGAACCCAATATATCAAACATTTTAATAGCAACTAAAACAGTACACAGAAGGTAGATCTTAAACACAAGTTTAAGAGACAGATGACAGTCATAAAATCAATGACCTAATTATCCATGATATGAAAGTAGGAGGAAGAAAAATAAATTATATCTAAGCTATGAAGAATGGAGGAAATAATGCAATATAAATCAGTGAAATATTAAATTAGAAAATAATAAAAAATAAATGTTAAAATCTTGTTATATATAAAGACTAATTAAAAACTATATTTACCTTTTACCTTGGAAAATCATAGAGAACACAAATTATAAATGAGAGAAAGGACATCACTTGAGCTACGATAGTAATTATCAAAAAGAAAAAGAAATATTGTACATGATATTATGGTCATCTATTTAACAACTTAGATGACTTGAAAAGAGTCTTTTAAAGACACAAAGTATCAAATTCACACAAAAGTAGATATCCCTAAGGAAATTGGATTTGTATATAAAGATCATTTTGCATAAAAACTATAAACTCATATTACTTTAGTGAATAATTCTACTCAGCATTTCAGAAAGATATAATACCAATTTTACCCAAACACATTATAAGTTATTCTGTAAGATTAACATTTTCCTTGCACTGAATTAAAAAATGACAGTGCAAGAATACAAAACCTTAAATTAATATACCTTATGAACAAGATGCAAATGTCCTTCCATATATTAGTCAATTTACCTGCAACAAAAGACAGGATATCAAGTGCAGTTTAATCCAGGAATGCAATGTGAGTTTTACATTTAAAATCAATATATGAGGAAAAAGAAAGAGGAGAGAAAGCAGGAGAGAGCCTGTAATTCTGATGGGGAACTTAAGGTGAGAAGCTTTTCCAGGTGTGGAAGTATCAGCTGCAAAAGTAGGGGAGGTTTAGGGGCTCAGAGGAGAGCTCAGTAACAGGTCTTAGATAAGAAAAACTAAATGAAGAAAAGTTAGCCAATCAACCTTAAAAGTAATACACAGTAATGATGGTAAAGATGATCCAAGATCTTGGAAAAAAGAATAGAGGCACAGATTGAGAAGGTATAAGAAATACTTAACAAATATCTAGAAGAACTAAGGAACAGAGATGAATAATACAACAACTGAAATTTTTAAAAATGTGAAGTATCAAAATGAGTGAGGCATAAAAAATGATAAGTGAGACTGGAAGAGATAATAGTGGAAATCACTGCTACATAACAGAATTTAAAAAAAAATAAAAATAACTAATCGTACTCTCATAGGGCTACAATAAACACAACATTTGAATTAAGGAGGTCCTTAAAGAAGAACAAAAATAGAAAGGGACTAAAATGCATTTGAAGAGATATTAATTGAAAACTTCCCCAACATGTGAAAAGATACAGTAACTCAAGTCAAGAAAGTGAAGTGTCCCATTTAGGGTAAACCTCTGGAAAGACACCCTAAGATACAAGCTTGATTTTCTAATCAAACTAAGAAAGAATAAATGCAAAGAAAATAATAACAACAACAACAAGAGAAAAGTAACAAATAATATACAAGTGTATTTCTATAAGTTTATCAGGTGATTTTTTCAGCAGAAACTCCGTGGAACAGAAGGGAGAAGTATGATATATTTTAAATGATGAAAGATAAAAACCCACAAGCAAGAGTATTCTACACAGTAGGGGTTTAGTTGAGATTCAAAGGGAAAAAAAGAAAAAAAACTTTACAGACAATCAAAAACTAAAACAATTGGTCACCACCAAATAAGCTTTACAGCAAATGCTAAAGGAATTTCTGTAAGCAATAGGGGAAAAAGGCCACAAATAGGAAAAAGCACAATCACAAATGGGAAAGTTCACTTTATTGGCACACATACAGTAAAAACAAGAAATCATCCATACACAAATATGATATCAAAACCAACAGCGGTAAGAAGAGGGTTAAAATGAAGAAAACATAAAATTGAATTTTAAATTAAGAAACCAAAAACTTAGAACAGCCTTCTGTATATAGGAACACTTTACCAAAACCTCATGGGAAATGCAAATCGGGACACACACACACACACACACACACACACATGCAACTCAAACACAACAATAAAGAAGGTAATCAGGAAAAAAAGAGCTACAAAAACAAACCTAAAGTAATAAATTGCAACAGTACTGTGCATATCAGTAACTGTCTCAAATGTTAAGTTGATTAAATATGGCAATGAAAAGACACAGGCTGGTTGAATAGATAGAAAAATAAGACCTCTTTATATGCTATTCATAAGAGATCCACGTCAGACCTAGAGACACATAGAGACTGAAAATGAATGGATTGAAAAAGATATCCATGTAAATGGAAATTTAAAGAAAACAGGAGTACCAATATCCATATCAGACAAGACAAACTTTAAAATAAAAATAACTAATCGTACTCTCATAGGGCTACAATAAACACAACATTTGAATTAAGGAGGTCCTTAAAGAAGAACAAAAATAGAAAGGGACTAAAATGCATTTGAAGAGATATTAATTGAAAACTTCCCCAACATGTGAAAAGATACAGTAACTCAAGTCAAGAAAGTGAAGTGTCCCATTTAGGGTAAACCTCTGGAAAGACACCCTAAGATACAAGCTTGATTTTCTAATCAAACTAAGAAAGAATAAATGCAAAGAAAATAATAACAACAACAACAAGAGAAAAGTAACAAATAATATACAAGTGTATTTCTATAAGTTTATCAGGTGATTTTTCAGCAGAAACTCCGTGGAACAGAAGGGAGAAGTATGATATATTTTAAATGATGAAAGATAAAAACCCACAAGCAAGAGTATTCTACACAGTAGGGGTTTAGTTGAGATTCAAAGGGAAAAAAAGAAAAAACTTTACAGACAATCAAAAACTAAAACAATTGGTCACCACCAAATAAGCTTTACAGCAAATGCTAAAGGAATTTCTGTAAGCAATAGGGGAAAAAGGCCACAAATAGGAAAAAGCACAATCACAAATGGGAAAGTTCACTTTATTGGCACACATACAGTAAAAACAAGAAATCATCCATACACAAATATGATATCAAAACCAACAGCGGTAAGAAGAGGGTTAAAATGAAGAAAACATAAAATTGAATTTTAAATTAAGAAACCAAAAACTTAGAACAGCCTTCTGTATATAGGAACACTTTACCAAAACCTCATGGGAAATGCAAATCGGGACACACACACACACACACACACACACACATGCAACTCAAACACAACAATAAAGAAGGTAATCAGGAAAAAAAGAGCTACAAAAACAAACCTAAAGTAATAAATTGCAACAGTACTGTGCATATCAGTAACTGTCTCAAATGTTAAGTTGATTAAATATGGCAATGAAAAGACACAGGCTGGTTGAATAGATAGAAAAATAAGACCTCTTTATATGCTATTCATAAGAGATCCACGTCAGACCTAGAGACACATAGAGACTGAAAATGAATGGATTGAAAAAGATATCCATGTAAATGGAAATTTAAAGAAAACAGGAGTACCAATATCCATATCAGACAAGACAAACTTTAAAATAAAGATTATTAGAAGAAATAACGAAGGAATCTACATAAAAACCAAGTAATCAACCATAAAAGATATAACAAATATAAATAGCTAGGCACTCAAAATAGGAGCACCTCAATCATAAGACAAATGATAACAACAATAAAAGAAGAAACTGACAGTAATACAATAATAGTGAAGGATTTTAACAGCTCACTTACATCAAAGGACTTATCATGCAAGCAGAAACATGAATCAGGAAACAAACCTTAAATGACACATTAGGTCAGATAGACTTAATTGATATCTATGATACATTCCATATAAAAGCAGCAAAATACACACAAACATATACACTTGGAAAATTCTACAGAATATATCACATCGTCGGTCACAAAGCAAGCTATGAGAAAGAAAGTCATATATATCAGAGCAGAAAAAAATAAGAGATAATGAAAACTGAAAGAAGTGCTAAAATTGAAGCTATACTTTAAAATCTTCAAATAAACAAACAAAAAATGGTCAAGACCAAATGGCTTCATAGGCAAATTCTATAAAATAGTTAGAGAATAATTAACACCTACCTTTTTGAAGCTCTTCCAAAATGTTGTAAAAAAAAAGGAGCACTCCCAAAATCATTCTATGAGACCATCATCACTCTCAAATCAAAACCAGACAAATATCGCAAACCCACACAAAAACGAAAACAGTGTTAATGAGTATAGACACAAAAACTTCCAAAAAAAAAAAAAAAGAGAAGAGAAAACCTTGAAAACTGAATCCAACACATTGAAAACATAATGGACATTATCAAGTAGAATTTATCCCAGAGATGGCAAGACCCTTGTATAGTGGATATGTCAGATCAGTCAGTGCGATATGTCAGCAAATTGAAGAATGAAAATCATATGATTATCTCACAGAAGTAGAAAAATGTTTTAACAATTTCAACACCATTTTATGATAAAATCTCTCCAGAAAGTGAGAATAGAGGATACTTAGCTCAACATAATAAAAGTCATATATTACAAACTCCCAGCAAATATTATTATCAATAGTGAAAAATTTAAAGCATTTCGTCTAAGATCAGGAACAATATAATGATATGTAAAATTGCCACTATTATTCAGCTTAATTTTAGAACTACTAGCAAAGTCAATTAGAGAGTAATCAGAAATAAAAAAGTAATCTTCAGTGACTATATGCAGACGACATGATACTATACATAACAAATCCAAAAGACGTAACCAGAAACCTACTAGGGTTTATCAATGAATTTGGTAAAGTGGCAGGATACAAAATTAATATACAGAAATATGTTGCATTCTAGAACACTAACAATGAAAGTTCAAAAAAGAGTCTTTTTTTTCATAAGAGTCTTATGAAAAAAACTCAAAAGATGACACAAACAGATGGAGAGATATAGCATGTTCTTGAATAGGAACAAGCAATATTATGATAACAACTATATTAAAGTAATCTGTGGATTCAATGCAATTTCTATCAATTTACCAATGACATTTTCCCACAGCATTGCAACAAAAATTTACAGCTTGTATAGAAACACAAAAGACCCACAATAGCTAAATAAAGCTTAAGAAAGAAAAAGAGAGCTGGAGGAATATGAGCCTCCCTGAGTTCATATAGTGCAGTGTTACAACAATCAAGACATTATGGTACAAATGGAACAAAAACATGAATTGAGATCAGTAGGACATACTGGAAAGCCCAGAGATAATCTCATATTCCTATGATCAATCTCTGACAAAGGAGCTAAAAATATACAATGTACAAAAGACACTCCCTTCAATTAGAGATGCTGAAAAAACTGGGCAGCTAGACGTAAATAAATGAAATTAGAACACACCTGATAATCAAAAACAAAAATAAATGCAAAATGGATTAAAAACTATAAGACTGAGTACTATAAAACTATTAGACTAAAACATAGGCTGAAGATTCTTTGACATAAATTGCAGCAGGATCGTTTTAAAGCAAGCTTTTTTTTTTTTTTCTTTTTAAAAGATTTATTTATTTATTTATTTTGGGCAGGGGTCGTGTTGGTGAGGGAGGGGAGTGGGCGGGCCACTTCTATTGGTCTTTCATTTCTCTATTTTCATCCGTCTTTGTTCTTTGGCTCCTGTGGGCCTCCCATCGCGGTGGCTTCTGTCGTTGCAGAGCGCCAGCTCTGGGCGCATGCGCTCCAGAGCTCCAGAGCTCCGGCTCAGTAATTGGACACATCAGTCCAGCCACTCCGTGGCACGTGGGATCTTCCCAGGCCAGGGATCGGACAGGCGCCCCTTGTACTGCAAGGCGGTGTCCTTACCCACTGCGCCACCAGGGGAAGCCCTGCAAGCTTCTTCTTGATGTACTCAATTGTGCACAGCTCTTTGTGACCAAGTGAAATGTAATCCACCAAGTTCCTCTGTTCATGGTATTTTCCAGACAAGAACACTGGAGTCAATGGCCTTTTCCTACTCCATGGAATCTTCCCGACTCAGGAGTAAGCCCACATCTCTTGCATCTCTTACACTGGCAGGCAAACTTTTTGCCAGTAGCGTCAGCTTCTATATTAATGAAAACGAAAGCAACAATAAGCAAATGGGGCCTAATTAAACTTATAAAATATATATATATAACAATGAAAACCATAAACAAACAAGCAAACAAAAAACCTAAAATGTGAGAAAAACTTTCAGAAATGAAGAAACCAACAAGGGAGTAATTTCCAAAATATATAAATGGCACATGGAACTCAATTTAAAAAAATCAATAAATGGGAGCAAAATCAGAATAGACTCTCCTCCAAAGAAGACATGCAGACGGTAAAAATAAATTAAAATATAAGCAACAGTGCTAATTATTAGAGAAATAAAAAGCAGAAACACAATGAGGTGCCACATCACTCAGAATGGCCATAATCAAAAAAATCTCCAAGTAATAAATTCTGACGAAGGTGTGAAGAAATGAAAACCTTGTGACACTGTAGGTAAGAATGTAATTTAGTACATCCACAACTGGATACCATATGGGGGTTCCTTAAAAATCTAAAGACTTTCCATATGATCCAGCAATTCCACACCTGGGCACACATACAGGAAAAAGAAAAAAAAACATAATACAATACATGCATCCCACATTTATTGCACCACTATTTAAAATAGCCAGGACATGAAAGGAAGCTAAAAGTTCATTAACAGAGGAATGGATGAAGCACATTAATTGTGAAGCACATAATATTCCACGAAGAACAGAATATTATTCAACCTTAAAAAAAACAAAAGAATGCCATTTGGAGCACCATGGCTGTACCTAGAGATTGTCATAACTTGTGAAGTGAATCAGACAAAAAAAGGCAAATATCATATGATAACAATTAACTGTAAAATCTAAAGATAGGGGTACAAATGACTATATATAGTAACAGAGTAACAGTTTTATGTAAAAAAAAAAAAAAAAGAAAAAGGAAAAACATTGTTTCGAAAGGGAAAATGATATATTAGGAGACTGGGATTGACAGAAACACAGTATGATATGCAAAAATACATAATTAATAAGGATCTACTATATAGCACAAGGAATTCTGTTCAATATTCTGTAATGATCTATATGGGAAAATAATCTGAAAAAGAGTGGTACATACATAACTGATTCACTTGCTGTACTACTGAAATTAATCAACAGTACAAATCAGTTATACTTTAGTTACAAATGGAAATACCAGACCACCGTACCTGTCTCCTGAGAAACCTGAATGCAGGACAAGAAGCAACAGTTAAAGCTGGGCATGGAACGATGAACTCTTTCCAAATTGGGAAAGGAGTATGTTAAGACTGTATATTGTCACCCCCTTTATTTAACTTACATGCAGACTGCATCATGTTAAATGCCAGGCTAGATGAAGCACAAGCTGGAGTCAACATTGCTGGGAGAAATATCAATAACCCCAGATATGCAGATGATACCACCCTTATGGTAAGAAGCAAAGAGGAACTAAAAGGTCTTTTAATGAAGGTGAAAGAGGAAAGTGAAAAAGCTGGCTTAAAACTCAACTTTCAAAAAGCTAAGAGCATCCAGTTCCATCACTTTATGGCAAATAGGTGGAAAAACGATGGAAACAGTGACAGGCTTTATTTTTCTTGGACTCTCAAGCCGCTGCGGATGGTGACTGTAGTCATAAAATTGAAAGATACTTGCTCCTTGGAAGAAAAGCTCTGACAAACCTAGACATCATATTAAAAAGTGGAGACATCACCTTGACAACAAAGGTACATACAGTCAAAGCTATGATTTTTCCAGTAACTGTGTATGGATATGAGAGCTGGACCATAAGTAAGGTTGAGAACTAAAGAACTGACACCTTCAAACTGTGGCGCTGAAGAAGACACTTGAGAGTCCCTGGAACTGCAAGGAAATCAAAGCATTCAATCCTAAAGAAATTCACCCTTGAATATTCATTGGAAGAAATGATGCCAAGGCTGAAGTTCCAATACTTTGATCACCTGATACGAAGAGATAACACAGAGGTAGAGGCCCAGGTGTTGGGGAAAAATAGAAGGAAAAAGGAGAAGGGAATGGCAGAGGATGAGTTACCTAGATGTCATCACTGAGTCAATGTACATGAGTTTGAGCAAGCTCCAGGAGATGGTGAAAGACAGGGAAGTGTGCTGCAGTCCATGGGCTGGCAAAGAATCAGACATGACTGAGCAACTCAACTGAATGGATACTTCAATTAAAATTAAAAAGAAATAAACAAACAAAAAAAGCAAACAAATAAACTTCTTGAAATCTCGTATATACAGAGAATAGGGAGCAGCATCTGAGGGTGATTCAAAATGGTGAAGGGGGTCAAAAGGTAGAAATCCACTTTAGCTTAACTCTGTACTGCATATTTGAAAGTTCCTACCAGATTAGAGAGAGTTCTTATCACAAGGAATAAAAATGTAACTATTCATGGTTTCAAATAATAACTAGATTAATTGATATTATTTTGCAGTATATGCTGACATTGAATTATGGTGTACTATTGAAACTAGTATAATGTTATTATATATGTCAATTATACTTCAACAGAAAATAAAATCTCTCTCAGTGTACATTAAAAAGAAATAAAATCAATGTCTTTCTCTATATTAGCAAAGTAAAAGAGCATCCAGTTCCATCACTTTATGGCAAATAGGTGGAAAAACGATGGAAACAGTGACAGGCTTTATTTTTCTTGGACTCTCAAGCCGCTGCGGATGGTGACTGTAGTCATAAAATTGAAAGATACTTGCTCCTTGGAAGAAAAGCTCTGACAAACCTAGACATCATATTAAAAAGTGGAGACATCACCTTGACAACAAAGGTACATACAGTCAAAGCTATGATTTTTCCAGTAACTGTGTATGGATATGAGAGCTGGACCATAAGTAAGGTTGAGAACTAAAGAACTGACACCTTCAAACTGTGGCGCTGAAGAAGACACTTGAGAGTCCCTGGAACTGCAAGGAAATCAAAGCATTCAATCCTAAAGAAATTCACCCTTGAATATTCATTGGAAGAAATGATGCCAAGGCTGAAGTTCCAATACTTTGATCACCTGATACGAAGAGATAACACAGAGGTAGAGGCCCAGGTGTTGGGGAAAAATAGAAGGAAAAAGGAGAAGGGAATGGCAGAGGATGAGTTACCTAGATGTCATCACTGAGTCAATGTACATGAGTTTGAGCAAGCTCCAGGAGATGGTGAAAGACAGGGAAGTGTGCTGCAGTCCATGGGCTGGCAAAGAATCAGACATGACTGAGCAACTCAACTGAATGGATACTTCAATTAAAATTAAAAAGAAATAAACAAACAAAAAAAGCAAACAAATAAACTTCTTGAAATCTCGTATATACAGAGAATAGGAGCAGCATCTGAGGGTGATTCAAAATGGTAAAGGGGGGTCAAAAGGTAGAAATCCACTTTAGCTTAACTCTGTACTGCATATTTGAAAGTTCCTACCAGATTAGAGAGAGTTCTTATCACAAGGAATAAAAATGTAACTATTCATGGTTTCAAATAATAACTAGATTAATTGATATTATTTTGCAGTATATGCTGACATTGAATTATGGTGTACTATTGAAACTAGTATAATGTTATTATATATGTCAATTATACTTCAACAGAAAATAAAATCTCTCTCAGTGTACATTAAAAAAAAATAAAATCAATGTCTTTCTCTATAGTAGCAAAGTAAAAAGAGAACATTTTTACATATTTTAATGTAATAATTTCAATAGATGTAGACCATTTTCAAGGCATATATATTTTTTTTAAAGTTCAGCAAATTAGGAATATAAGGGCATCCTCATAAATTGATATCAGGTCTTCTCAACAGCATTCACACACACACACACACACACACACACACACACACTAAACCAAGCTAAACCAAAAATAAAAAAAAGGAAAAATAAACAACAAGAGCAAAACAAGAAACTACAGTTTGCCATACAGATAATGGCTTAAAAAAATGCTAAACATTCTCTTTAGTATTGAAGGAAACCAAGAATATTTGCTTTAATTTTTTCTTTATTTGCATGCTAAAGTCTCAGAAAGCACAATAAGTTAAATAAATAAGAGGCATATTGGAAAAGAAAACATAAGAATTTCTTCATTCATATTTTTTTTCTTTAGAAAATTCTAAGGAATATACAAAATGTCATCAAGGAGGATTAAATGAGCTTAGTACTGTTGTCGGGTACAAAGCCAGCATACAAATTTGACTGCATTTCTATTTAATAGTTTCATAAATAAAGTAGAAATTAACAATTAAAAATATATTAGCTATAATGGGCTAAATATGAAATATTTAGGGATGAATTCAAGAAAATATAGATTTTTTTAAGTTGCTTCAGTTTTTGTTTGTGTATTAATCTCTGTTCACTCATGTATTTGTGTACAATATTAATAGATTTCTAGGGGTGGATTTCCTAAAGCAGAAGTTGAGCACATTTTAAAGTTTTCATAGTTTTAGCCCATGTGCCATTTTAAAACAGTTTGCTAATATAGAATTCTACCAGTATTTGGGGTAGTAACCTCTTCTTCATGCACTTTCTAACACTGAATTAACAGTTGTTACTTTAATTCAAAATGGTGAAGGGGGTCAAAAGGTAGAAATCCACTTTAGCTTAACTCTGTACTGCATATTTGAAAGTTCCTACCAGATTAGAGAGAGTTCTTATCACAAGGAATAAAAATGTAACTATTCATGGTTTCAAATAATAACTAGATTAATTGATATTATTTTGCAGTATATGCTGACATTGAATTATGGTGTACTATTGAAACTAGTATAATGTTATTATATATGTCAATTATACTTCAACAGAAAATAAAATCTCTCTCAGTGTACATTAAAAAGAAATAAAATCAATGTCTTTCTCTATAGTAGCAAAGTAAAAAGAGAACATTTTTACATATTTTAATGTAATAATTTCAATAGATGTAGACCATTTTCAAGGCATATATATTTTTTTTAAAGTTCAGCAAATTAGGAATATAAGGGCATCCTCATAAATTGATATCAGGTCTTCTCAACAGCATTCACACACACACACACACACACACACACACACACACTAAACCAAGCTAAACCAAAAATAAAAAAAAGGAAAAATAAACAACAAGAGCAAAACAAGAAACTACAGTTTGCCATACAGATAATGGCTTAAAAAAATGCTAAACATTCTCTTTAGTATTGAAGGAAACCAAGAATATTTGCTTTAATTTTTTCTTTATTTGCATGCTAAAGTCTCAGAAAGCACAATAAGTTAAATAAATAAGAGGCATGTTGGAAAAGAAAACATAAGAATTTCTTCATTCATATTTTTTTTCTTTAGAAAATTCTAAGGAATATACAAAATGTCATCAAGGAGGATTAAATGAGCTTAGTACTGTTGTCGGGTACAAAGCCAGCATACAAATTTGACTGCATTTCTATTTAATAGTTTCATAAATAAAGTAGAAATTAACAATTAAAAATATATTAGCTATAATGGGCTAAATATGAAATATTTAGGGATGAATTCAAGAAAATATAGATTTTTTTAAGTTGCTTCAGTTTTTGTTTGTGTATTAATCTCTGTTCACTCATGTATTTGTGTACAATATTAATAGATTTCTAGGGGTGGATTTCCTAAAGCAGAAGTTGAGCACATTTTAAAGTTTTCATAGTTTTAGCCCATGTGCCATTTTTAAAAACAGTTTGCTAATATAGAATTCTACCAGTATTTGGGGGTAGTAACCTCTTCTTCATGCACTTTCTAACACTGAATTAACAGTTGTTACTTTAATTGTATTTACACTCATATTCATAATTAATATGAATGTTGTTGGTTGAGTTGTATCCCTTCAAAATTAGTGAGCTGCTCTAACTCTCAGAAACTCAAAATATAACTTGATTGGAAATACTAATAGGGTCTTTACAGATATAATTGCTTAAGGTGAAGTCATACTGTGGTAGAATGGCATTGTAAGCCAATATGATGCCATATGTATAAAAAGGAGAATTTTAGGTGCAGACACATACACAGGGACAAAATGTAGAGATGAAGGCTGAGATGAAGGTGACGAACTGGAAATCTAGTAATACCAAAGAGCTACAACAAATTATCAGAAGATAAGAGAGAATAATGGAATACACTCTGTTTCATGGCCCTCAGAAGGAGCCAAACTTGCCTGTAACCTGATCTTTGGAATTCCTTAATCTAGAACTGTGAGACAATACATTTCTGCTGTTTCACCACCCCCCAAACTGTGATTCTTTGCTACTGAAGCCCCAGGAAACTAATACAATGAATAAAATATTTTCCTATAAGTATGCAGTTAAATTTCGTTTGAAATGTCATTACCATGAATACTTCATGCCCTATGGATTGGCCATTTGTACCATTTCCAGTGATACATACACTAACTATATGACAGAATTATTCTTTTTTTAATTTTTTTAAATTTTATTTTACTTTGAACTTTTACATAGTTTTTTTCTTTACAGATATGTATGTTTCCAGATTAGTCATATATATATCCCCCCTCCCCACCCCTCCCAACCATCACACAGCACCCCTGAAGGATCCCCTTTTCTCAAACAGCAATGATTATAGCTATTTTCTTCACTTATGATATTACAGGCCTTCATGCTACTTCCTTTACACTTCCCACCCTCTGGTTCTTCACCACAATGTCCATATGTCCACTGTCCATGTCTGTCTTTCTGTCGCTTCACTGCATGTGCCATCATCACCATCCTACTAGATTCCATATATATGTGTTAATATACTGTATTTGTCCTTCTCTTTCTGACTGACTTCACTTTTTAGGATACGTTCTAGATCCAGCCGCCTCATTAGGGCTGTTTCTTCTGCATTTCTCTTTACAGCTGTGTCATATTCCATTGTATATATGTACCAGAGCTTTTGTGTCCATTCGTTCGTCGATGGGCATCTAGGTTCCTTCCATGTTCTAACTATTGTATAGAGAGCTGCAATGAACATTGGGGTACAGGTGCTTCTTTCAGATTTGATTTCATCCGGGTATAAGCCTAAGAGTGGGATCGCTGGGTCATATGGTGCTTCAATTTGTAGTTTTTTAAAGAAATCTCCATACTATCTTCCATAGAGGCTGCATGAATTGACATTCCCACCAACAACAGAGGAGTGTTCCCATTTCTCCTCACCCCCTCCAGCATTTACTGTCTGTCGACTTGTGGATGATGGCCATTCTGACAGGTGTGAGGTCATATCTCATTGCAGTTTTGATTTGCATATCTCTAGTTATAAGCAAGGTTGAGCATCGTTTTTCCCATGTTCTTGATTAGAGATAGAATAATGGAATACACTCTGTTTCATGGCCCTCAGAAGGAGCCAAACTTGCCTGTAACCTGATCTTTGGAATTCCTTAATCTAGAACTGTGAGACAATACATTTCTGCTGTTTCACCACCCCCCAAACTGTGATTCTTTGCTACTGAAGCCCCAGGAAACTAATACAATGAATAAAATATTTTCCTATAAGTATGCAGTTAAATTTCGTTTGAAATGTCATTACCATGAATACTTCATGCCCTATGGATTGGCCATTTGTACCATTTCCAGTGATACATACACTAACTATATGACAGAATTATTCTTTTTTTAATTTTTTTAAATTTTATTTTACTTTGAACTTTTACATAGTTTTTTTCTTTACAGATATGTATGTTTCCAGATTAGTCATATATATATCCCCCTCCCCACCCTCCCAACCATCACACAGCACCCCTGAAGGATCCCCTTTTCTCAAACAGCAATGATTATAGCTATTTTCTTCACTTATGATATTACAGGCCTTCATGCTACTTCCTTTACACTTCCCACCCTCTGGTTCTTCACCACAATGTCCATATGTCCACTGTCCATGTCTGTCTTTCTGTCGCTTCACTGCATGTGCCATCATCACCATCCTACTAGATTCCATATATATGTGTTAATATACTGTATTTGTCCTTCTCTTTCTGACTGACTTCACTTTTTAGGATACGTTCTAGATCCAGCCGCCTCATTAGGGCTGTTTCTTCTGCATTTCTCTTTACAGCTGTGTCATATTCCATTGTATATATGTACCAGAGCTTTTGTGTCCATTCGTTCGTCGATGGGCATCTAGGTTCCTTCCATGTTCTAACTATTGTATAGAGAGCTGCAATGAACATTGGGGTACAGGTGCTTCTTTCAGATTTGATTTCATCCGGGTATAAGCCTAAGAGTGGGATCGCTGGGTCATATGGTGCTTCAATTTGTAGTTTTTTAAAGAAATCTCCATACTATCTTCCATAGAGGCTGCATGAATTGACATTCCCACCAACAACAGAGGAGTGTTCCCATTTCTCCTCACCCCCTCCAGCATTTACTGTCTGTCGACTTGTGGATGATGGCCATTCTGACAGGTGTGAGGTCATATCTCATTGCAGTTTTGATTTGCATATCTCTAGTTATAAGCAAGGTTGAGCATCGTTTCATGTGCTTTGGGGCCATCTGTATGTCCTCTTTGGTGAGGCGTCTCTTTAGATCTTTTGTGCATTTTTTGATTGGGTTGATCATTTCTCTGGTGCTGAGTTGTCTGAGTTGCTTGTAGAGTTTGGAGATTAATTCTTTGTCTGTCGTTTCCTATGCTATGATTTTCTCCCACACTGTGGGCTGTCTGCTCAGCTTTATTGTAATTTCTTTTGTTGTACAAAAGCTTTTAAATTGCATTAGGTCCCACATGTTCCTTTGTCTTTTTAGTTCCGCTATTCTAGTAGGTGGGTCAGAGAAGATCTTGCTTTGATTGATGTCCTTGAGGGATTTGCCTATATTCTCCTCTAAGAGTTTGATGGTTTCTGGTCTTACACTTACGTCTTTAATCCATTTTGAGTTGATCTTTGAGCATGGTGTCAAGGAATGTTCCAACTTCATTTTTCTGCATGTAGCTGTCCAATTTTCCCAGCGCCATTGTTGAAGAGGCTGTCTTTGTCCCATTTTATAGATCTGCCTCCTTTGTCAAGAATAAGGTAGCCCTAGGTGCGTGGGTTGATCTCTGGGTTCTCGATCTTGTTCCATTGGTCTATAGTTTTGTTTTTGTGCCAGTACCGTATTGTCTTGATGACTGTTGTTTTGTAGTAGAGTCTGAAGCTGGGGAGGCTGATCCCTCCAGCTCCATTCTTCTTCCTCAGGATTGCTTTGGCTATTCGAGGTCTTTTGTGTTTCCATATGAACTGTGTTATTATTTGGTCTAGTTCTGTGAAGAATGTCATTGGTCGTTTGATAGGGATCGCATTGAATCTGAAGATGACATTTGGTAGTATGGTCATTTTCACAATATTGATTCTTCCGACCCAGGAACATGGAATATCTGCCCATCTGTTTCAGTCTTCTTTAATGTCTCTCATGAGTGTTTTATAATTTTCAGTGTACAGTTCTTTTGTTTCTTTGGGTAGGTTTATTCCTAGATATTTGATTCATTTGGTTGCAATGGTGAAGGGGATTGCCTCTTTGATTTCGTTTTCTGATTTTTCGCTGTTTGTGTATAGGAATGCCAGTGATTTCTGTGTGTTGACTTTGTAGACTTCGACATTGCTGGATTCATTGATTAGCTCTAGTAGTTTTGTAACCGTGTCTTTGGGATTTTCTATGTATAATATCATGTAATCTGCGAATAGAGAGAGTTTGATTTCTTCCTTTCCAATCTGGATTCCTTTGATTTCTTTCTCTTCTCTTATTGCTGTTGCTATAACTTACAGGACTATGTTGAATAATCATGGTGAAAGTGGACACCCCTGTCTTGTTCCTGATCTTAGAAGAAATGCTTTCAGTTTTTCACCATTGAGGATAATGTTCGCTGTGGACTTCTCCTATATGGCTTTTATTATGCTGAGATACGTTTTTAAATGCCCGTTTCGTTAAGAGTTTTATCATAAATGGATGTTGTACTTTCGTTTCGTTTAATCCATTTTGAGTTGATCTTTGAGCATGGTGTCAAGGAATGTTCCAACTTCATTTTTCTGCATGTAGCTGTCCAATTTTCCCAGCGCCATTGTTGAAGAGGCTGTCTTTGTCCCATTTTATAGATCTGCCTCCTTTGTCAAGAATAAGGTAGCCCTAGGTGCGTGGGTTGATCTCTGGGTTCTCGATCTTGTTCCATTGGTCTATAGTTTTGTTTTTGTGCCAGTACCGTATTGTCTTGATGACTGTTGTTTTGTAGTAGAGTCTGAAGCTGGGGAGGCTGATCCCTCCAGCTCCATTCTTCTTCCTCAGGATTGCTTTGGCTATTCGAGGTCTTTTGTGTTTCCATATGAACTGTGTTATTATTTGGTCTAGTTCTGTGAAGAATGTCATTGGTCGTTTGATAGGGATCGCATTGAATCTGAAGATGACATTTGGTAGTATGGTCATTTTCACAATATTGATTCTTCCGACCCAGGAACATGGAATATCTGCCCATCTGTTTCAGTCTTCTTTAATGTCTCTCATGAGTGTTTTATAATTTTCAGTGTACAGTTCTTTTGTTTCTTTGGGTAGGTTTATTCCTAGATATTTGATTCATTTGGTTGCAATGGTGAAGGGGATTGCCTCTTTGATTTCGTTTTCTGATTTTTCGCTGTTTGTGTATAGGAATGCCAGTGATTTCTGTGTGTTGACTTTGTAGACTTCGACATTGCTGGATTCATTGATTAGCTCTAGTAGTTTTGTAACCGTGTCTTTGGGATTTTCTATGTATAATATCATGTAATCTGCGAATAGAGAGAGTTTGATTTCTTCCTTTCCAATCTGGATTCCTTTGATTTCTTTCTCTTCTCTTATTGCTGTTGCTATAACTTACAGGACTATGTTGAATAATCATGGTGAAAGTGGACACCCCTGTCTTGTTCCTGATCTTAGAAGAAATGCTTTCAGTTTTTCACCATTGAGGATAATGTTCGCTGTGGACTTCTCCTATATGGCTTTTATTATGCTGAGATACGTTTTTAAATGCCCGTTTCGTTAAGAGTTTTTATCATAAATGGATGTTGTACTTTGTCAAAGGCTTTTTCTGCATCTATTGAGATGATAGGGTGATTTTTGTCTCTCAATTTGTTGATATCACACTGATTGATTTGTGGATATTGAAGAATTCTTTCATGCCTAGGATGAACCTGAATTGATCTCGATGTATCAGTTTTTTTAATTTGTCATTGCATTCTGTTTGCTAGAATTTTGTTGAGGATCTTGGCATCTAAGTTCATCAGTGAAATTGGCCTATAGTTTTCCTTTTTTGCGTTATCTTTGCCTGGTTTTGGTATCAGGGTGATGGTGGACTTGTAGAATGTTTTTGGAAGTTTTCCTTCCTGTGCAATTTTTTGGAAGGGTGTTAGAAGGGCAGGCATTAGCTCTTCTTTAAATGTTTGGTAGAATTTGCCTGTGAAGCCATCTGGCCCTGGGCTTTTATTTTTGGGTAGATTTTTAATCACAAATTTGATTTCTGAGCTTGTGATTGACTTGTTCATAGTTTCTATTTCTTCCTGGTTGGGTCTTGGGATATTACTCTTCTCTAAAAAGCTCTCCATTTCTTCCAGGATGTCCAGTTTGTCCAGTTTGTTGCCATATAGCTGTTCATAATAATCTCTTAGAATCCTTTGGATTTCTGCATGTTCTGTTGTACTCTCCCCTTTTTCGTTTTTGATTTTGTTGATCTGGTCCTTCTCTCTTTTTTTCTAGATGAGTGTGGCCAGTAGTTTACTGATTTTATTTACCTTTTTGAAGAACCTGCTTTTTGTTTAATTTATCTTTACTATTGTTTCTTTTGTTTCTTTTTCATTTATTTCTGGTCTTATATTTATGATTTCCCTTCTTCTGTTGGCTTTGGGGTGTTTTTGTTCTTCTTTCTCCAGTTGTTTTCAGTGTAAGGTTAGGTCATCTGTTTGAGATTTTCCTAGTTTCTTGAGGTAGGATTGAATTGCTATAAACTTCCCTCTTAGAACTTCTTTTGCAGTACCCCATAGGTTTTGCACTGTTGTGTGTTCATTGCCATTTTCTTCTATGAATTTTTTAATTTCTTCTTTGATTAGCTTGGTAATCAGTTGGATTATTAGGTATGTGCTGTTTAATCTCCATGTGTTTGTGTTTTTATTGTTTTTTTTTTTTTTTTTTTTTTGTCCTGTAGTTGATCTCTAATCTCCTTGCCTTGTGGTCCGAGAAAATGGTTGATATAATTTCGGTTTTCTTGAATTGTCTGAGGTTTGATTTGTGGCCCAAGATGTGATCTATCCTGGGGAATGTTCCATGAGCACTTGAGAAGAGAGTGTATTGTTCCGCTTTTGGATGGAAAGTCCTAAAGATATCAATGAAATTGGCCTATAGTTTTCCTTTTTTGCGTTATCTTTGCCTGGTTTTGGTATCAGGGTGATGGTGGACTTGTAGAATGTTTTTGGAAGTTTTCCTTCCTGTGCAATTTTTTGGAAGGGTGTTAGAAGGGCAGGCATTAGCTCTTCTTTAAATGTTTGGTAGAATTTGCCTGTGAAGCCATCTGGCCCTGGGCTTTTATTTTTGGGTAGATTTTTAATCACAAATTTGATTTCTGAGCTTGTGATTGACTTGTTCATAGTTTCTATTTCTTCCTGGTTGGGTCTTGGGATATTACTCTTCTCTAAAAAGCTCTCCATTTCTTCCAGGATGTCCAGTTTGTCCAGTTTGTTGCCATATAGCTGTTCATAATAATCTCTTAGAATCCTTTGGATTTCTGCATGTTCTGTTGTACTCTCCCCTTTTTCGTTTTTGATTTTGTTGATCTGGTCCTTCTCTCTTTTTTTCTAGATGAGTGTGGCCAGTAGTTTACTGATTTTATTTACCTTTTTGAAGAACCTGCTTTTTGTTTAATTTATCTTTACTATTGTTTCTTTTGTTTCTTTTTCATTTATTTCTGGTCTTATATTTATGATTTCCCTTCTTCTGTTGGCTTTGGGGTGTTTTTGTTCTTCTTTCTCCAGTTGTTTTCAGTGTAAGGTTAGGTCATCTGTTTGAGATTTTCCTAGTTTCTTGAGGTAGGATTGAATTGCTATAAACTTCCCTCTTAGAACTTCTTTTGCAGTACCCCATAGGTTTTGCACTGTTGTGTGTTCATTGCCATTTTCTTCTATGAATTTTTTAATTTCTTCTTTGATTAGCTTGGTAATCAGTTGGATTATTAGGTATGTGCTGTTTAATCTCCATGTGTTTGTGTTTTTATTGTTTTTTTTTTTTTGTCCTGTAGTTGATCTCTAATCTCCTTGCCTTGTGGTCCGAGAAAATGGTTGATATAATTTCGGTTTTCTTGAATTGTCTGAGGTTTGATTTGTGGCCCAAGATGTGATCTATCCTGGGGAATGTTCCATGAGCACTTGAGAAGAGAGTGTATTGTTCCGCTTTTGGATGGAAAGTCCTAAAGATATCAATGAGGTCCTTTTCTTCTAGTGTCGCATTTAAGGCTTGTGATTCTTTATTAATTTTCTGGTTGGATGATCTGTTCATTGGTGTGAGAGGAGTGTCAAAGCCTCCTACTATTATTGTGTTAGAGTCGATGTCTTCTTTTATGTCCAAAAGTTTTGTCTTATGTATTGAGGTGTTCCTGCATTGGGTGCATAGATAGTTATGATTGCTATATCTTCTTCTTAGATCGATCCCTTTATCATTATGTCCTGTCCTTCCTTGTCTCTTCTGATCTTTATTTTGAGGTCTGTTTTGTCTGATATGAGGATTGTTACTGGAGGTTTATTTTGATTTCCATTTTCATGGAATATCTTTTTCCATCCTCTCACTTTCTGTCTATGAGTGTGTCTAGGTCTGAAGTGAGTTTCCTGGAGGCAACATATGTATGGGCCGTGTTTTTTAATCCATTCAGCCACTCTGTATCTTTGGTTGGGGCATTTAGTCCCTTTACATTGAAAGTAATTATTGATAAAAATGATCCTCTTGTCATCTTCTTAGATATTATGATTGCTTTGTTTTGTGGATCTTTGTCTTCTCTTATACTTGTTGTCTATGTAACTCCCTTTAACACTCGTTGTAAGGCTGGTTTGATGTTACTAAATTCTTTTAATTTTTGATTATCTGTGAAGCTTTTGACTTCTCCATCAATTCTGAATGAGATTCTTGCTGGGAAGAGAATTCTTGGTTGGAGGCTATTCTCTTTTAGCTGTTTAAATGTGTCCTTCCATTCCCTTCTGGCCTGCAGAGTTTCTGTTGAAAGATCAGCTGTTAAACGTATAGGCTTTCAGTTGCATTTCACTAGCTGCTTTTCCCTCGCTGCTTTGAGAATTCTGTCTTTGTGTTTAATTTGTGTTAGCTTCATTAATATGTGTCTTGGTGTGTTTCTTCTCAGATTGATTCTGTATGGTACCCTTTGTGCTTCTTCGACTTCATTGACTATTTCTTTTCCCATGTTGGGGAAATTTTCAACTATAATCTCTTCAAAAATTTTCTCATAGCCTTTCTTTTTTCTTCTTCTTCTGGAACCCCTATAATTCAAATATTGGTGCGTTTGATATTATCCCAGAGGTCTCTGAGGCTATCCTCTGCTCTTTTCATTCTTTGAGCTTGATTCTGTTTTTCAGCAGTTACTTTCACCATTCTATCTTCCAGCTCACTTATCTGGTCTTCTGTCTCAGATACTCTGCTCTTGATTCCTTCTACAGTGTTTTTCAGTTCAGCTATTGAGTTGTTTGTCTTTGTTACTTTTTTTGTAAGTTTTTGCATTTCGTTATTCAGTGTGTTAGTTGTGCCTTGCAATTTCTCTGAAATTCTGTTTGCAGTGTCTTTGACCATCTTTACTATCATTCTTCTGAAATCTCTTTCTGAAACTTTATCCAAATCCTCTTCATTGATTTGATCTTGTGTGTTTGTAGATTGTTCCTTCACTTGTGTGTTATTTTTCTGCCATTTCTTTGTTATTATTAATTTTTTAACTAACTGTGTTTAGGGTTTCCTTTTCCAAGTCTTTCAGTTACGTCTATTGGTGTTTGTTGTTTGGATGGGGCTTCTTATTCTGGGTGATGCTGGTGATTGGGTTATGTCAGGACTTGCATACAAGTGATTACCTTTGTTGGCATTCTCACTTGTATACTGCTCTTTAGTGTTAGGCCTTCTCTAGTATTGTAGAGTTTTGGAGTCAGTACTCCATCCCTAAAGCCCTGGGGCTTGTTGCCTGACCAGGGAATGAAGATTTCATGACTGGTTTGTTATGGCATGAAATGATATTAAAAAATATTCATGTGAATGAGAAATGGAAGACATACCTTTAGCAGATAGCGATTAAAATATTATACAAATTTTATCTAGCATATCAAATTATACACATAAACATATGCAGTCGTAACATAACCCAAGCACTCCAACCAAAAATACAGTACAATATGTTAGCACGGCATATAGAGAAAACCAAGAATGATATCCACCAGTTAATAACCAAACTAAGTAGAGCACAAATTGGAGAATAATACTAGAGCAGGGTCCCCGCTTGGGTTTAGGCAATGAGCACAGAACAGACTAAGAAATATGGTGGGAAAAGGGAAAAAGAGAAAAGGAGGATAGAAGAGAAATATAGACTAATAGTGCAAAGTTAAATATATGAAGATAAAGATTTGTATGTTAGAGTTTAGTGCTATAGGAAAGAGCATCAGAGAAAGAAAAGAGTTATAGAGGAAGTAGTAGTACAAATAAAAATTTAAAAAATTAAAACAGAAATAATTATATGGAAAAATATAGAAAAACAAAGCAAAAACAATAAAAACAAACAAAACTCCCACACAACCTTAAAAGGCCAATGTGGTACCAGAAGTTTGTGCCAAAATAAAATGTGTCATTTAAGAGGAAAAGGAAGGAAAAAAAATTACATAAACTTGAATATATTGAGTCTTACTGATAAAATTAGTAGCTTCAATAGAATTCAATGGAGGAAATAAACACACCCACACTCACACACATACACACACACACACAAAGGTGAGGGGGGGCACTGAGTGGGTTTGGAAAAAAGGGGAAAGAAAAACAATTAAAACAAAACAAAACAAAAAGCAATAAAAAAGAATAAGGAATAAACGGAAATTTTAAAAGATCCAGCAGTAACTCCAGCTTCAGACAAAATGTGAAAATAGTGCTTATGTTCCTCTATCTCTTGTTGACTATTCAGGGATTATCAGTCTTTTTTTTGCCTCTGGCAGTGGTTGGATCTGAAGACCTCTTTAACTGCTTGTTTACTTTGGCCTATTCCAGAACTAAAAGGTCCGGCCAGGCTGGCCCTGGGAGTTTCTTAATCTCAATCCCTTTTCTTGCTCTGTGGAGCTAAAATCCCTCCTTGTAGCTTGACCAGCAGCCCTGCAGTTGGACCAGCAGCTAAACTACCGTAAGGAAAATGGCGTCTGTCTCATAAAGGATTTATTCCACACACTCTATGGGAAGCACTTCCACAGTGACCCCAACCCTGCTGCAGGACACAACCTGCCATCGCAGGAGACATCAGATTACTCAGAGGTGAGTCTGGCTCAGTCTCATGCAGGATCGCTATTCCTCCTGGATCACAGTGCGCACAGTTTCCAGTCCTCCTTGGCGGCTCTGTGATCGGGTTAATGATAACCTCCTCCAAAGGAAACTGTAGAGCACAAATTGGAGAATAATACTAGAGCAGGGTCCCCGCTTGGGTTTAGGCAATGAGCACAGAACAGACTAAGAAATATGGTGGGAAAAGGGAAAAAGAGAAAAGGAGGATAGAAGAGAAATATAGACTAATAGTGCAAAGTTAAATATATGAAGATAAAGATTTGTATGTTAGAGTTTAGTGCTATAGGAAAGAGCATCAGAGAAAGAAAAGAGTTATAGAGGAAGTAGTAGTACAAATAAAAATTTAAAAAATTAAAACAGAAATAATTATATGGAAAAATATAGAAAAACAAAGCAAAAACAATAAAAACAAACAAAACTCCCACACAACCTTAAAAGGCCAATGTGGTACCAGAAGTTTGTGCCAAAATAAAATGTGTCATTTAAGAGGAAAAGGAAGGAAAAAAAATTACATAAACTTGAATATATTGAGTCTTACTGATAAAATTAGTAGCTTCAATAGAATTCAATGGAGGAAATAAACACACCCACACTCACACACATACACACACACACACAAAGGTGAGGGGGGGCACTGAGTGGGTTTGGAAAAAAGGGGAAAGAAAAACAATTAAAACAAAACAAAACAAAAAGCAATAAAAAAGAATAAGGAATAAACGGAAATTTTAAAAGATCCAGCAGTAACTCCAGCTTCAGACAAAATGTGAAAATAGTGCTTATGTTCCTCTATCTCTTGTTGACTATTCAGGGATTATCAGTCTTTTTCTTGCCTCTGGCAGTGGTTGGATCTGAAGACCTCTTTAACTGCTTGTTTACTTTGGCCTATTCCAGAACTAAAAGGTCCGGCCAGGCTGGCCCTGGGAGTTTCTTAATCTCAATCCCTTTTCTTGCTCTGTGGAGCTAAAATCCCTCCTTGTAGCTTGACCAGCAGCCCTGCAGTTGGACCAGCAGCTAAACTACCGTAAGGAAAATGGCGTCTGTCTCATAAAGGATTTATTCCCACACACTCTATGGGAAGCACTTCCACAGTGACCCCAACCCTGCTGCAGGACACCGTCAACCCCTGCCATCGCAGGAGACATCAGATTACTCAGAGGTGAGTCTGGCTCAGTCTCATGCAGGATCGCTATTCCCCTCTCCTGGATCACAGTGCGCACAGTTTCCAGTCCTCCTTGGCGGCTCTGTGATCGGGTTAATGATAACCTCCTCCAAAGGAAACTGAGTGCCTTCCTTCTGAGGACCGCTCAAGGGCACTTCTAGCTCAAGGGGGCACCTGGACCATCCAAAGCAGGTCTGACTCAGTCCCTTGTGGGCATCACCTCTCCTTTCCTGGGTCTTGATCTTTGAAAAGTGTGATTGTGCCCTTCCTACTGTCTTGATGCGGCTTCTCCTTTGTTCTTCGATGTGGAATATCTTTTTTGTGATCAGATCCAACCTTCTCCTGTGGATGATTTTTCAGGATCTCATTGCAATTCAGGCGATTTTGCAGGACAGATGAGTGCACGTCCTTCTACACTGGCATCATAGCTCCACCCCATCAACACTATTCTTAGCTTTAATAGTTAATTGGTATAAATAGGATTTTGCATAAGGTTGTTATTCTTTTGAGGGCAAAAAAATATATATATTTGCATTTTTGTCTCTGTCTTCCAAATATTTATAATCTGTAATCTTATTCAGATAGTACTTGCCACAATTGTATTTATTTGCCTTAATGTTCCTCCATGCATCAGCTTCATAGTGATAGCAATTGAATATATCTTTTTATCACTGCACTCACATTGCATAACACACTGTTTGACAAGCTGGAGGGGCTCAAAGATATTTGCCACATTTAATAAAACAGTAAGTAATAAACTATTTTATATGTTGGTGTTCCTGAGCTCCAGGAGCACCAACAAACTGGAAAGAGTTATATGGCTGTAGTTCAAGTTTTATTCCAATTATTCTAGTCTGTAGAATAAAAATAAAGTCTAAAATATATCTAATGTCTAGCTGAGAATATAAATCTCAACCCATATTGATAATATTAACAGATTCTCAACAAAGAAAAAGGAGGAAATGAATCCTCAATTTTTCATCATATGTTACTAAATTTGTACAGTAAAACATAAATTTATCAATGAAAAAGCACAAAATTAAAATACAATATTTATTTATCTTTAAGTATTAGCAATTTATCATCATTTATATTTCCATTATTCAAGGGATCTTGAACTGTTTCTCTGTCTTGACGGAGGTTTCAAAGCAGTGACCTGCACACGTACCCCTGCATGAGGACATCAGATTACTCAGAGGTGAGTCTGGCTCAGTCTCATGCAGGATCGCTATTCTCTCCTGGATCACAGTGCACAGTTTCCAGTCCTCCTTGGCGGCTCTGTGATCGGGTTAATGATAACCTCCTCCAAAGGAAACTGAGTGCCTTCCTTCTGAGGACCGCTCAAGGGCACTTCTAGCTCAAGGGGGCACCTGGACCATCCAAAGCAGGTCTGACTCAGTCCCTTGTGGGCATCACCTCTCCTTTCCTGGGTCTTGATCTTTGAAAAGTGTGATTGTGCCCTTCCTACTGTCTTGATGCGGCTTCTCCTTTGTTCTTCGATGTGGAATATCTTTTTTGTGATCAGATCCAACCTTCTCCTGTGGATGATTTTTCAGGATCTCATTGCAATTCAGGCGATTTTGCAGGACAGATGAGTGCACGTCCTTCTACACTGGCATCATAGCTCCACCCCATCAACACTATTCTTAGCTTTAATAGTTAATTGGTATAAATAGGATTTTGCATAAGGTTGTTATTCTTTTGAGGGCAAAAAAATATATATATTTGCATTTTTGTCTCTGTCTTCCAAATATTTATAATCTGTAATCTTATTCAGATAGTACTTGCCACAATTGTATTTATTTGCCTTAATGTTCCTCCATGCATCAGCTTCATAGTGATAGCAATTGAATATATCTTTTTATCACTGCACTCACATTGCATAACACACTGTTTGACAAGCTGGAGGGGCTCAAAGATATTTGCCACATTTAATAAAACAGTAAGTAATAAACTATTTTATATGTTGGTGTTCCTGAGCTCCAGGAGCACCAACAAACTGGAAAGAGTTATATGGCTGTAGTTCAAGTTTTATTCCAATTATTCTAGTCTGTAGAATAAAAATAAAGTCTAAAATATATCTAATGTCTAGCTGAGAATATAAATCTCAACCCATATTGATAATATTAACAGATTCTCAACAAAGAAAAAAGGGGGAAATGAATCCTCAATTTTTCATCATATGTTACTAAATTTGTACAGTAAAACATAAATTTATCAATGAAAAAGCACAAAATTAAAATACAATATTTATTTATCTTTAAGTATTAGCAATTTATCATCTGTATTTGATATTTCCATTATTCAAGGGATCTTGAACTGTTTCTCTGTCTTGACGGAGGTTTCAAAGCAGTGACCTTAGTGTACATTTCCCTTAGGGTAAATAGTATGCATTCAGGATTAGCTTTGCTCATTCCACAGAGTTGAGTTCAGTACCACAGCTACCAGGGTATTCAATATCACAAGCTAATGGAAAGAATACTGAGAAATTATGCTAAGATCAGATGAATATCACCTGACAGTGTGACAAAACATGACATATATTATACTTTTCATTGGATCATTGAAAATATCAAAAATGTGAAGCCAGATGAGATTTTCATATCTTAGGTTTTGCTAATTATTAGAATTTAGATTTAGAGTGGGGTGCAAATGAAAAGGAGAACTTGTCTATCAAAATAATTATTGCAAAATGACTGCAAAATTATTATTATGAAAACAGCAATACTAATGGCCCTAGAATCTAAAGATTGTCTTCTCAAAACAAACAATGCTTTCAATATTTACAACGGGATAGTATGTCCTTTTCTTTTCAAAACCATCTAGCAAAAGATTCTTACTCTCAAAGAGCAATGACATTTTTTGCATAGGAAATTGTGCTCTGTCTAATGTCTGCTTTGCACATTTATGTGCTTAGTTGCTCAGCCTTGTTTGACTCTTTGTGACCACATGGAGTGTAGCCCACGAGGCTCCTCTGTCCATGGACTCTCCAGGCAAGCGTACTGGAGTTGCTTGCCATTCCTTTCTCCAGGGGAGCTTCCCAATTCAAAGATAGAACTCAGGTCTCCTGCACTGCAGGTGGGTTCTTTACTATCTGAGCCACCAGGGAAGAGTTGTTTTGCTCTCAACCCCATGGACTGTAGGTCACTAGTTTTCTCTGTCCATGTAGTTCTTCAGGCAAGAATATTAGAGTGGATTGTCATTCCTTTCTCCATTAACATTTACAATTTGTTATAAAAGTAATGCTTTTGGAGTGAGTTGGTAATAAGTAACAGACACATTATTGGATAATCCAGGTCCAAGCTTCAGTGGATAATTGAAGGGCTGATTATTTTAGACAATGACTATGGTTTATTATATACATATGGCTGGTTGCAGCTCATTTCACAATGTGTTCATTCTTAATTGTGGCAGAATTTGTCCTGCTGTTGATCTGTTAAATGATTTAAAATAAGGTGAGAATTCTTTTGTTTCATCTGAGGGATCAAAATATGACTCAAAATTGTTTTGAATACACTATGATTTGAATCCAACTTAATATATCCCAATTATGGTAGAATTTTTTTTTTTCAAAACTGCTGCATGCTTAGTCACTCAGTCATATCAGACTCTTTGTGACCCTGTGGACTGCAGCCCTCCAGGCTTCTCTGTCTGTGAAATTTTCCACACAAGAATACTGGAGTGGGTGGCTAGAGCCTCCTTCGGGGGATCTTCCAACCCAGTTATCTAGCCCAGGTCTCTAACACTGCAGGCGGATTCTTTGCTATCTGAGCTACTAGAGAAGCCCCAAAATGCAGGAGTTGATAGTCTATTCCTTTTCCAGAAGATATTCCTGATCCAGTAATAGAAACAGGAACATATTAAATAATTATGTTCATTTACTCAAAGTAAGCTGGTATTTATGTAATGTCTCCATACACTTACAGAAGAAACAGATGGAAGTCTTATTTCTTCTTGGTATCAAATTCTAATTCTAAAAGTAAATTCTATACTTGAAATCTGATTGTTTTTAATATTTTAGGGTACAATTATTTGTGCAATTATGACTACCCAAAGAGACCACAATTGTCTGTTGATTCAATGTGCTGCCCCTAATTTTGCATCTATATTGGAATAGATGGATGAAACATTTTACCAAAGCATGGCTTTGTTCCACATACAATAATGACTAAAGCTATAGGCAGTGAAGAATGTGCAAGCACTAATTTTAAGATATGGAATCCAAAAAGGGATGGAACTGTTAGTTTCCTGATGATCAGGGGTTTGCTATCATTCAAATGAACTTTCTAGAAGTGTACCAGAATAATTAATGAAGAAATAACCAGTAAAATACTAATATGAAAGTTCCCAATATCAAAGAGAAAGATAAAGCAGAGATAAAATAACAGATACTATAGCTTACACAGTTTTCTCTGTCCATGTAGTTCTTCAGGCAAGAATATTAGAGTGGATTGTCATTCCTTTCTCCATTAACATTTACAATTTGTTATAAAAGTAATGCTTTTGGAGTGAGTTGGTAATAAGTAACAGACACATTATTGGATAATCCAGGTCCAAGCTTCAGTGGATAATTGAAGGGCTGATTATTTTAGACAATGACTATGGTTTATTATATACATATGGCTGGTTGCAGCTCATTTCACAATGTGTTCATTCTTAATTGTGGCAGAATTTGTCCTGCTGTTGATCTGTTAAATGATTTAAAATAAGGTGAGAATTCTTTTGTTTCATCTGAGGGATCAAAATATGACTCAAAATTGTTTTGAATACACTATGATTTGAATCCAACTTAATATATCCCAATTATGGTAGAATTTTTTTTTTTCAAAACTGCTGCATGCTTAGTCACTCAGTCATATCAGACTCTTTGTGACCCTGTGGACTGCAGCCCTCCAGGCTTCTCTGTCTGTGAAATTTTCCACACAAGAATACTGGAGTGGGTGGCTAGAGCCTCCTTCGGGGGATCTTCCAACCCAGTTATCTAGCCCAGGTCTCTAACACTGCAGGCGGATTCTTTGCTATCTGAGCTACTAGAGAAGCCCCAAAATGCAGGAGTTGATAGTCTATTCCTTTTCCAGAAGATATTCCTGATCCAGTAATAGAAACAGGAACATATTAAATAATTATGTTCATTTACTCAAAGTAAGCTGGTATTTATGTAATGTCTCCATACACTTACAGAAGAAACAGATGGAAGTCTTATTTCTTCTTGGTATCAAATTCTAATTCTAAAAGTAAATTCTATACTTGAAATCTGATTGTTTTTAATATTTTAGGGTACAATTATTTGTGCAATTATGACTACCCAAAGAGACCACAATTGTCTGTTGATTCAATGTGCTGCCCCTAATTTTGCATCTATATTGGAATAGATGGATGAAACATTTTACCAAAGCATGGCTTTGTTCCACATACAATAATGACTAAAGCTATAGGCAGTGAAGAATGTGCAAGCACTAATTTTAAGATATGGAATCCAAAAAGGGATGGAACTGTTAGTTTCCTGATGATCAGGGGTTTGCTATCATTCAAATGAACTTTCTAGAAGTGTACCAGAATAATTAATGAAGAAATAACCAGTAAAATACTAATATGAAAGTTCCCAATATCAAAGAGAAAGATAAAGCAGAGATAAAATAACAGATACTATAGCTTACATTATAATGGGAAAAAATGAAGGCTATTTTCAAGCTCTGAATGACTTAAACTAGAATGCATTTTATGAAATCTTTAAGAGAATGGCAGGAATTAAAAACATACAGTTCCAAAAATAATAAAATAAAAAGAAAGCTGCCATGATGAACACTGACTCTCTACAAAGTTGATGGTTGAGCAAGTGTGACATTTTATTGAATGAATTGTCATTAAATTTTATAGATCATAAAACAGTTATAGTGCTACTTATATTCTAAATGTGGGACTATGCTTATTTCATTTGTTTTATCTGTTTGTTTTCACCTAATTTACAAATCAGAGATTTTAAGATATATTTCTCAATATTATTAAACATGTAATAAGATGGACACTTGTTAACATTCAAAAACTTATGAGTATTAACAATTAGATAATTTAGTAATCAAATGTGATAATTGGAAAAAAGATAATAACGAAAAATCCCTCAAAGAATTTTCTTACTAATGCATTTCCCACTTGTATGCTCAGAAAACATTTTCCAAAATTCCTGAATTATGTTTGCAACATTTTAATAGTACTTTTATGAATTCTCTCTTCATTTTTTATGCAATAATTATAATTATTTACAGGACACTTGCCACATGCTGTTATGAGATAATTATTATCTTTGTCTTATGGTAGACAAAAAAAAAAAGAGAGAGAGAGAGAGATAAGACAATATTGTGCTCTTAATTTTCCCCTAGATATTGTCTAATAAATTTCAGTTAAGCTTAATTTGTTATAAACTTAGATATTTTAGTCTTCTCCTTAAGCATATATTTAATATGTCAGTGTTTTAAGAACTAATTTAAAAACACAAGATACTGATTCCTTCATAAGAGAAGAAATTTTCTTACAATTTAATATTAGATGAATGCTTCAAATATCCTATTTTTTGCTAAAGGTTATTCAGACCTAACCATCACTCATTTCCAGTAATGTTTATATTCTAAGAATTTGTTCTTTTCTTATTTCAATTGAAAGTGAGCAGCACATAGGTGCAAATCTACTTTTGAGTTCTTCTTTTCCCCCCTTTTTTGCATAATAGTTAATGATAATCAAGATAATGACATGCACTTACTGTGTATTAAATTATTACAGATATTGTGCTTTCTGTCTGAATACATTAACTTGTACAAACATTGTGCTATAGCTACAAATAATAATTCAATTTTACAGATGAATAATACAAAGCAAAATAAGTTAGGTTAGAACTGTGTATAACCAGTCATTAATATGTACTAGAGAAAGGATCTTCCCAACTCAGGGAGTGAACCTGGGTCTCCCATGTTGCTGGAATATTCTTTCCCATTTGAGGTTCCAGAGAAGCCCCTAACACACAATCACTGTGTTCATCCAACCACTAGTATGTGCTGGAAACTTGAGGGTGATTTTACTTACAGAAATGTAACTCTGTCAAGTTTAGCCCCTATCCACATTTCTTATCAAGTGTACATTCTGCTATCAAGAAAAGATAAAGGGAAATATAAATTGGCTCTGAAAATTAAGAAAGATTGCTTTATGGCTATTTCTTAAATGATTGCATTTAAATACTACTAGACAGAACAGGAAGAAGAAAGCCATAGAGAAATGACATTTAAGTCATTACTGAGAAGAGTATGGTCAAGTATCCCAAGTGAATATGACACTCTGAAAAAAGTTACAAAGCACCAATAGAGCCAAACAGCTTTGCTAAGAACTGAAAATCAAAGTAGATTTCTCTAGCATTGATGTATGTGGTTTGGTCCCTAATCTTCTAAGCCTACTTGCAGAAATGAATCATTGCCATGTTTTACATTTATTTTTTTAATTTAAATTTGAAGTCCCTCTGACAACTAGCAGAGTTACAAAATATAGATCTGTATTAAACAGTTAGGTCAGTTTAGTGACTCAGTCGTGTCAGGCTCTTTGAGGCCCAACGGACACATGCTAGGCTTGCCTGTTTTCACCATTTCCCAGAGCTTGCTGAAACTCATGTCCATTGAATTGGTGATACCACTTAACTACCTTATCCTCTGCCATTCCCTTTTCATTCTGCCTTCTACTTTTCCCATCATCAGGGTCTTTTCCAATGAATCATCTCTTCACATCAGGTGGCCGAATATTGGAGCCAAAGTATTAAACAGTAAAAAAGGATAAAACTTTAAACCTGATCAACATAGAATTATAATATATAAGTAAAAAATACTAGACATGTAAGGGCAAATGGATAGAAATGCAAAGTAGGAAATTTCAACAAATTTTAATAGATCAATTACAAATCAATTATATCTATAGTAACAACCATAATAACAAAATATATGAAAAATACAGTTTAGGTTTGAATGAAGTACATCATACAAATAGGAAGTAAGTATACTTATACTCTAACAGCAAGTAAAAGCTAATTAATTTATAAATTATAAACTAATAGATACAGAACTGAAAAATAAATTATACCTATGATAAAGAGCTAAAAAATTACATAAAGCTGTCACTGGACAGCTATTTTCAGAAATTAATGATAAAAATGGTATCCAAAATCTAAACAATAGCAAACAGAACATGAGCTATTTCAAGATGAAAATTAAAGGTACTGTATTAACCTCTACAAAAATGAAATATAGACAGGATATATAAAAAGAGTAGATTTTTACTTACACTTGAAGTAACCAAGAAATCAGACAAAATATGTTAAGTAATGGCTTTCAGAACCCTGCATATTTGTCAACAAAGGGCAGTACTACCTGAAAAGAAAGCAAAATGTCCCAGACGATTTCACTGAGGGAATTTACAGACCAGTGTAAAGAAATATAGAATTTTATTTTTTAAGATTTATTTATGTATTTATTTTGGCGGTGGGGGTGGAGTGGGGTTGGGAGGGAGGGGAACAGGCGGGCCACTTCTATTGGTCTTTCATTTGTCCCTTTTTATCTACCTTTGTTCTTTGGACCGTGTGGGCCTCCCATCGCGGTGGCTTCTGTTGTCACAGAGCACGGGTTCTGGGCGCATGCACTCCAGAGCTCTGGCTTGGTAATTGGACACATCGGTCCAGTCACTCCACAGCACATGGGATCTTCCCAGGCCGGGGATCGAACCGGCGCCCCTTGCACTGCAAGGTGGTGTCCTTACCCACTGGACCACCAGGGAAGCCCAAGAAATATAGAATTTAAAGGAAGCAGGTGAAATTGCCAAGCTGGGGAGATGAAACAGACAGTTCAGGGCACCAAGGTGGGCTGAATTTACAAAATAGGATACCAGAGAGTAGAAAACTAAATATAGAGAGAATTGAAGATCAACAGGGAGTCTCTCGAGTATCAAGTGAAATATGGAACACAAAATTATCTATTACCCAAAAAGGTAAAATCCACAATGTGCATAAGTCACTTAGAGATTATCTGGTCTCAAATAAACTGACAAAAAAAAAGGCTTATAATGAGAAAAATAATTAAAACTAAAACAGAACAGTATCAAGTGTCAGAACTATCAGACAAAGACACTTAGGTACTCATTATATGTACATTTCATACGTTGAAAAAGTTCTGTAAAGACACTGATGATATAAGGTTACCCAGATCAAAATTCTAGAATGTGAAAATATATTTTAGAACAAAAATACACTGGTGAAGATATCATGAGATTAAATACTTTGGAAGAAAACACCAATAAAATAGAAGACATAATAATGAAAAAATATTTAAAATGAAACAGGAAAGAAAAAAAAAATACAAAGAAAATATGGGAAAATGAGGGCTTCCCTGGTGGCCCAGTGGATGAGGAGCTCGCCTTGAACTGCAGGGGGTGTAGGTTTGATCTCTGGCCTGGGAGGATCTTGCTTGCCAGAGCTGCTGGTCTGGTGTGTCGAATTACGACCCAGCAATCTGTACCATGTGCGCCCAGAGCCAGTGCTCTGCTATGGGAGAGGCCACTGCAATGGGAGGCCCACCCATGCCAAAGAACAAAGATGGATAAAAATAGATAAATGAAAGACCAATAAAAGTGGCCAAAAATTTAAAAAAAAAAAAAATGGGGCAATGCTAGACAAACAAGTGCAGGTATGATTGGAGAACAGAACAATGGAAAAATTTTAAGATAAAGTCATAGAAATGTGTTTATACTGTTGATAAAAATTATGATCAAATAAACAATGAATCTTTGGTAAAAATGAAAACAAGCAGAGTGCATAATAATTAAATTGAATATTACAATTTAATTGTATAAATAATTGCACTGAAAGGAGATTTTCTAAAAAAGATAACCAGAGATAAAAGCATGCTATACACACCAGGGAACAAATATAAAAATGACAACAGGTCTTTTATAGAAAATATATGCACAAATAGGCAGTCAGGAAACATCTTTATCATGGAGAATTTGTCAATCTAGAATGGTTAAGCAACAAATATATATATATATGTGGGGCCCTGAAGGAAAGAGGGCCTTTGCAAGCATAAGGAAGCTTAAGCACATATTTGTAGTTTGGTGCTAAAAGGATGCCTACAGGAAGAGACAGGGCATGATCTAAGGTCCACTGTCAAAACTTCTGATTGATCCCCCTGGTTTCCGCCTCTGGGCAATGCAGGCTCACCATGAGTTCCTATTGCAATGTAAATGCATGGTTGCTCGACCTTTAGCTAGATTTGTGTAACTATAGGAATTTCGTTGCAAACCCCCCTTCATTTGCCTATAAAAACTGTTTACTCTAACAAAGTGGAACTGCTCTGACAGAACCCCTGCCATGTCTGATTTATGCACCAGCGAAGGAAGAAAAACGAAAAAAAACAAATAATAATTGAAAAAATTAAAAATTTAAAATAAAAAAAAAACAGGAAAAAAAAAAATACAAAGAAAATATGGGAAAATGAGGGCTTCCCTGGTGGCCCAGTGGATGAGGAGCTCGCCTTGAACTGCAGGGGGTGTAGGTTTGATCTCTGGCCTGGGAGGATCTTGCTTGCCAGAGCTGCTGGTCTGGTGTGTCGAATTACGACCCAGCAATCTGTACCATGTGCGCCCAGAGCCAGTGCTCTGCTATGGGAGAGGCCACTGCAATGGGAGGCCCACCCATGCCAAAGAACAAAGATGGATAAAAATAGATAAATGAAAGACCAATAAAAGTGGCCAAAAATTTAAAAAAAAAAAAAATGGGGCAATGCTAGACAAACAAGTGCAGGTATGATTGGAGAACAGAACAATGGAAAAATTTTAAGATAAAGTCATAGAAATGTGTTTATACTGTTGATAAAAATTATGATCAAATAAACAATGAATCTTTGGTAAAAATGAAAACAAGCAGAGTGCATAATAATTAAATTGAATATTACAATTTAATTGTATAAATAATTGCACTGAAAGGAGATTTTCTAAAAAAGATAACCAGAGATAAAAGCATGCTATACACACCAGGGGAACAAATATAAAAATGACAACAGGTCTTTTATAGAAAATATATGCACAAATAGGCAGTCAGGAAACATCTTTATCATGGAGAATTTGTCAATCTAGAATGGTTAAGCAACAAATATATATATATATGTGGGGCCCTGAAGGAAAGAGGGCCTTTGCAAGCATAAGGAAGCTTAAGCACATATTTGTAGTTTGGTGCTAAAAGGATGCCTACAGGAAGAGACAGGGCATGATCTAAGGTCCACTGTCAAAACTTCTGATTGATCCCCCTGGTTTCCGCCTCTGGGCAATGCAGGCTCACCATGAGTTCCTATTGCAATGTAAATGCATGGTTGCTCGACCTTTAGCTAGATTTGTGTAACTATAGGAATTTCGTTGCAAACCCCCCTTCATTTGCCTATAAAAACTGTTTACTCTAACAAAGTGGAACTGCTCTGACAGAACCCCTGCCATGTCTGATTGTCCCTGGCATGCACCAGCGAGCTGGAGGGGGCACAGCAGCAAGGCCCATCTCTCTCCGAGATCTCCCGGTTCGGCCGGGGGCAATCCCGCTGCCTTCCCTTTCTGCAGAAGGTCCCCGCAGAAGCTGGTGCCAAACGTGGGGCCTGACAGCAAGAAAGTAGAAGGCAGCATCACCGTGCAGGTTTGAAAGAGAACCGACGAAGCGGCCAACAGGGGCCTCAGCGCGGCGCCTCCCTCTAGAGAGGCATATTCTACTCGGAGTAATCCGGATTTCAAGGTGAGCCTTCCCCTTTATCGCGCCACTCCGGAGAGGGTGGGGATTTAGGGTAGTCACAAAGAACTGAACGCTGCTTTTCCTTGTTCCTTCTTCTTTAGTTTAGTTCCTACTTTCATGTTCTCTCCAATTCGAGACTTCCAGCTAACCGGTGGACAGTCTAAAAAGCAACTGACAGGACCTTGCCAGGGCCACTCTCTGGTGGTTCCAGAAGGCTTTAAGATAGTCCGCACCAGTAGCAGCAGCTCGACTGGGTGGAAGCCTCTTTTTTCTGTATTTCAAATTGAGGATGCGGCCTAAATCTCTCCATTGCGGGCACGGGTCAGGCATTTAAAAGCCATTAGGGCGCCTGCCACTTGAAGACTCCCATGACAGGATAAGGGGGTCACAGAACGGGCCAGAGCCTCTTAGAGCGCCAGCCCCCAGCAAGACAATACCCGTGCAACATTAGGGACTCCTTCACTGTTTCACAAGCACGACATGAGCCCAACTTCCCGGCCGTCACCACTCCCACTAGGATTTTTGGTGGTTGTCCTCAGTTATCTTTCTTTTCTGCTCTCTTTCAACGACATGGGAAACTATATCCAAGCTCTTAACAGAGCCTGGGACTCGTTTATAAATGAAGACGAAATTAGCTATGATGAGCGTTTCCCCAATCACTCGGGGTCAAGACCTCAAGACAAAGGACTGCACTCCACATTCTCTCCCCCCTTTGAAGAGATCACAGAGGCACCTCGGGGAGGGAAGGCACTGGGGTCACCTTGAGAGAGGACCTATCCTGAAGATCCTGGGGCCCCAGCCCCGGCATGCACCAGCGAGCTGGAGGGGGCACAGCAGCAAGGCCCATCTCTCTCCGAGATCTCCCGGTTCGGCCGGGGGCAATCCCGCTGCCTTCCCTTTCTGCAGAAGGTCCCCGCAGAAGCTGGTGCCAAACGTGGGGCCTGACAGCAAGAAAGTAGAAGGCAGCATCACCGTGCAGGTTTGAAAGAGAACCGACGAAGCGGCCAACAGGGGCCTCAGCGCGGCGCCTCCCTCTAGAGAGGCATATTCTACTCGGAGTAATCCGGATTTCAAGGTGAGCCTTCCCCTTTATCGCGCCACTCCGGAGAGGGTGGGGATTTAGGGTAGTCACAAAGAACTGAACGCTGCTTTTCCTTGTTCCTTCTTCTTTAGTTTAGTTCCTACTTTCATGTTCTCTCCAATTCGAGACTTCCAGCTAACCGGTGGACAGTCTAAAAAGCAACTGACAGGACCTTGCCAGGGCCACTCTCTGGTGGTTCCAGAAGGCTTTAAGATAGTCCGCACCAGTAGCAGCAGCTCGACTGGGTGGAAGCCTCTTTTTTCTGTATTTCAAATTGAGGATGCGGCCTAAATCTCTCCATTGCGGGCACGGGTCAGGCATTTAAAAGCCATTAGGGCGCCTGCCACTTGAAGACTCCCATGACAGGATAAGGGGGTCACAGAACGGGCCAGAGCCTCTTAGAGCGCCAGCCCCCAGCAAGACAATACCCGTGCAACATTAGGGACTCCTTCACTGTTTCACAAGCACGACATGAGCCCAACTTCCCGGCCGTCACCACTCCCACTAGGATTTTTGGTGGTTGTCCTCAGTTATCTTTCTTTTCTGCTCTCTTTCAACGACATGGGAAACTATATCCAAGCTCTTAACAGAGCCTGGGACTCGTTTATAAATGAAGACGAAATTAGCTATGATGAGCGTTTCCCCAATCACTCGGGGTCAAGACCTCAAGACAAAGGACTGCACTCCACATTCTCTCCCCCCTTTGAAGAGATCACAGAGGCACCTCGGGGAGGGAAGGCACTGGGGTCACCTTGGAGAGAGAGGACCTATCCTGAAGATCCTGGGGGGCCCTCAGCGCCCTTCATGGGCCCAACCCAAGCTTTTCCTGTAAACGTTAACCCGGGGGAAAACAGACCAGACGCCTGGTATCCATGGGAAGCTAATGACATAAAGGAACTTAAGAAGGCGGTAGCCGAGGACGGTCCAAACTCCCCATGGGCAGAAACCATACTCCAAGGGCTAGCCCACCAGTCTTGTACCACCCAAGACTGGAAAATGCTATGTAAGGCAGTACTTCCCAGTAACATTTATATCAAATGGTGTGCCTTCTTCAAAGAGGAATGTCATGCTCAAGCAGAGAGAAACCAGGCTGCCAATCCCATCATTCCAATAACTTTTGGAATGCTATCGGGAACGGTGGACCGATGGAGCACTGGAATTCAGCAGGCCACCATCCCTGCCCCTTATCAAGACCAAGGATGGTCTATATGTCTGGCTGCCTGGAAAAACTTGCTGAGGGCCCTACTGAACCCCCCATATCAGGTATAACACAAAAGAATAACGAAGACCTTGCCACTTTTGTAGATAGTGTAGAAAAGAGCCTCCAGAGAAAGTTCCCTTCAGGGCTTTTAAGAGATCAGTTCCTCAAAATGCTAGTTTGGGAGGGAATGAATACAGACCTGCACAGGACCAAAAAATCGTTCCATTGAGAGATGGATTGTGTGCTCTAAAGATATAGGCACACAAAGTCACCAAGCCCGCTCTATCACCAATGCCCTTCAGGCTCAAATTGAGGCTCTCTCTGAGGCAATGACTAAAGCCTTATCCACTGCAATGGTTACGAGTAGGGCCTCGTCCCAGGGGCCCCCCGCCTCACCTGAATCAGGCCACTGCTTTAACTGCGGCCAACAGGGACACATTAAGAGAGAGTGCCCCCTAAGGAGATAAGAAAACATCCCACCAAAACACCCCAGGAAGGAAATCAGGGTGGGGCAAGATACTCTGTGCTCAGGGGAATCCTGCGGAACAGGTCTTTAGATAGGTAAATGACTTTTAGACCTTTAATTATCTTAAACCCTGCATCTCCTCACAACTAAAAAAATGCTAAAATCTTTCATGAAGATATCACATCCTCATGGCAGGCACAACATTTGTAAAACAAAAGTCACCTTGGAGAGAGGACCTATCCTGAAGATCCTGGGGCCCTCAGCGCCCTTCATGGGCCCAACCCAAGCTTTTCCTGTAAACGTAAACCCGGGGGAAAACAGACCAGACGCCTGGTATCCATGGGAAGCTAATGACATAAAGGAACTTAAGAAGGCGGTAGCCGAGGACGGTCCAAACTCCCCATGGGCAGAAACCATACTCCAAGGGCTAGCCCACCAGTCTTGTACCACCCAAGACTGGAAAATGCTATGTAAGGCAGTACTTCCCAGTAACATTTATATCAAATGGTGTGCCTTCTTCAAAGAGGAATGTCATGCTCAAGCAGAGAGAAACCAGGCTGCCAATCCCATCATTCCAATAACTTTTGGAATGCTATCGGGAACGGTGGACCGATGGAGCACTGGAATTCAGCAGGCCACCATCCCTGCCCCTTATCAAGACCAAGGATGGTCTATATGTCTGGCTGCCTGGAAAAAACTTGCTGAGGGCCCTACTGAACCCCCCATATCAGGTATAACACAAAAGAATAACGAAGACCTTGCCACTTTTGTAGATAGTGTAGAAAAGAGCCTCCAGAGAAAGTTCCCTTCAGGGCTTTTAAGAGATCAGTTCCTCAAAATGCTAGTTTGGGAGGGAATGAATACAGACCTGCACAGGACCAAAAATCGTTCCATTGAGAGATGGATTGTGTGCTCTAAAGATATAGGCACACAAAGTCACCAAGCCCGCTCTATCACCAATGCCCTTCAGGCTCAAATTGAGGCTCTCTCTGAGGCAATGACTAAAGCCTTATCCACTGCAATGGTTACGAGTAGGGCCTCGTCCCAGGGGCCCCCCGCCTCACCTGAATCAGGCCACTGCTTTAACTGCGGCCAACAGGGACACATTAAGAGAGAGTGCCCCCTAAGGAGATAAGAAAACATCCCACCAAAACACCCCAGGAAGGAAATCAGGGTGGGGCAAGATACTCTGTGCTCAGGGGAATCCTGCGGAACAGGTCTTTAGATAGGTAAATGACTTTTAGACCTTTAATTATCTTAAACCCTGCATCTCCTCACAACTAAAAAAATGCTAAAATCTTTCATGAAGATATCACATCCTCATGGCAGGCACAAGCCATTTGTAAAACAAAAGCCTTTTAAAAAACCCTTTCTTTGACATTTAAATTTCCCCCACACTGAAACCCTTGTGTTGACTCTCTTCCCCTAACTCTTTGGAGAGGTTTCTCGGAGCTATCTGAGGTGCTGCCTCCGGGACTGCAGTCCTAATTATACCTCAAATAAAACTTAATCCACAACTCTCAAGTTGTTCATCTTTTTAGTCAATACTTGTAAGTCTTGCCTCCCTCACGTAAGTTCCTCCCTTACAATCTCCGGGAGTAAACCCTCAGGGACTGAGACCTAATATGTTGTGGAAGACAGATGTCACTCACTTTTTGCCCTTTGGAAAACTCAAGGACATCTTTGTATCCATTGATACTTATTTCCATGCCTGCTGGGCTACAGCCCACTCAGGAGAAAAAGCAAAACATGCCCAGAGTCATTTCTTGCAATGCTTTGCAACTCTGGGTCTACCTTATCAGATAAAAACAGACAATGGTCCCTGCTTTGTTAGTAAAAATTTACAAAACTTCTTTCAACAATGGCACATCCACCACACCACAGGGATCCCATATAACCCTCAAGGACAGGCTATAATTGAACGTCATCATCAAAACTTAAAGGGCCAATTACAAAAACAAAAAGGGGGAATAAGCCCTCACCAGCAACTTGGAATGGCACACTTTACCCTAAACATTTTAAACTTTTCAAAGAAAGAACTGATGGCAGCCTTAAAAACACTGGTCCAACCAAGAAATAAAGCCTGAAGTGCAAGTGAGATGGAAGGACCCCATCACTGGCCAGTGGAAGGGGTCTGATCCACTCCTTACTATGGGGAGAGGATTTGGGTGCATATTCCCCATTGGGGAACCCAGCCCTAAATGGGTACCGACGAGAAACCTTAAATTTATGCCACAAAACAAGGATCAAACCTTAGAATCTGCTGCAGATAACAAATGACCATATATCAGGCCCAATAACAGAAAGTTCTTGAGGCATCTCTCTCTCTTTCTCTCCTTAATAGGTACAACAGTAACAACATCCGTGCTCGGAGTTCAGCGGGTGCACACCATCACAGCTGTAAACAGCATATCCACCGCCTCTGACCAGGGACTTCAGACCAGCCTACACCAACTTGAACACCTGGGGGCTTCCATAATGGGACTCCAACAACAGCTTGATCTACACACCAAAGCAATCGAGACATTAAGCATCCTGGCACACTTGGACTGTGACGTGAGATATCCCCGCTTCTGCTTGACAGACTTCCCAGTGATGAACAGGACTCTAATTGAAGTACAAAACACATCGTCACAGATGAAAATATGGGACACTAAATTTTGGGAAGGGCAAAAGATACTAACTTATATTGTTAGCAAACTAAATGTAACCAGAGTAAACCGAATTGCACCCCAAACATTTTGGGAACAAGGATAAAAGGGGGTTTAAGATTTTTGACAATGGATACAGAGCCCACTCACCTGGTTTAAAAATGCTTTCTATCTGTTTGTTTTTGTTGCCTTGCTAGCTGTATTGTTTAAGGTCAAGGGTGTTATGGCCCACAGTAGACAGCTGCAACAAAAAGTAATTGTGCTTGTTCAGGTCCTAGAAGAAGAGCCCTACGTTGGGCACCCACAAAACCCCTGGGTCAATATAGCCCCTCAAAAAATCACTCGAGACATATATAATGAGGCCTTTGAATGAAGAAGGCTCTAAAAACTCCGTCCAGCCCCCGCGAGATGGCTGGTTAGCCAGTGACGGGTATGAGGACACCACTGCAGAGCAGGCCTAAGACAGGAGGGCCGCCTCAGCTGCTGCCTGATCCCATGACGGGCTCTGCCTGAATAGTGCTCTGTCCCGACCTAAGACAGAGCGGACGAGGCTAGAGGCTGACCACCTCCTAGCTCTATGCATTGCCTCAACAAAAGTCTCTTAATTTTAAAATAAAAGAGGGGAAGATGTGGGGCCCTGAAGGAAAGAGGGCCTTTGCAAGCATAAGGAAGCTTAAGCACATATTTGTAATTTGGTGCTAAAAGGATGCCTACAGGAAGAGACAGGGCATGATCTAAGGTCCACTGTCAAAACTTCTGATTGATCCCCCTGGTTTCCGCCTCTAGGCAATGCAGACTCACCATGAGTTCCTATTGCAATGTAAATGCATGGTTGCTCGACCTTTAGCTTGATTTGTGTAACTATAGGAAGTCCCTTGCAAACCCCCATTCGTTTGCCTATAAAAACTGTTAGTTTACTTTAATAAAGTGGAACTGCTGCCTTCCCTTTCTGCAGAAGGTTCCCATATATATATATATATATATATATATTTAATGTAGATTGAATAAATTTTCAAGCATAATAATTAAAAAAAAACCCACAAGACTTACACTCTAAAAAGATGCTTAAAATAATGTCATCTGCAAACTGTGAGAGTTTTATTTCCTCCAATTTGGAACTCTTCCTCTCTTAGTCATTCAGTCGTATGTAATTCTTTGTGATCATATATACTGTAGCCTTCCAGTATCCTCTGTGCATGGAATTCTCCAGGTAAGAATACTGGAGTGAGTGACCTTTTGACAAGGGAAGCCCACTCACCTGGTTTAAAAATGCTTTCTATCTGTTTGTTTTGTTGCCTTGCTAGCTGTATTGTTTAAGGTCAAGGGTGTTATGGCCCACAGTAGACAGCTGCAACAAAAGTAATTGTGCTTGTTCAGGTCCTAGAAGAAGAGCCCTACGTTGGGCACCCACAAAACCCCTGGGTCAATATAGCCCCTCAAAAAATCACTCGAGACATATATAATGAGGCCTTTGAATGAAGAAGGCTCTAAAAACTCCGTCCAGCCCCCGCGAGATGGCTGGTTAGCCAGTGACGGGTATGAGGACACCACTGCAGAGCAGGCCTAAGACAGGAGGGCCGCCTCAGCTGCTGCCTGATCCCATGACGGGCTCTGCCTGAATAGTGCTCTGTCCCGACCTAAGACAGAGCGGACGAGGCTAGAGGCTGACCACCTCCTAGCTCTATGCATTGCCTCAACAAAAGTCTCTTAATTTTAAAATAAAAGAGGGGAAGATGTGGGGCCCTGAAGGAAAGAGGGCCTTTGCAAGCATAAGGAAGCTTAAGCACATATTTGTAATTTGGTGCTAAAAGGATGCCTACAGGAAGAGACAGGGCATGATCTAAGGTCCACTGTCAAAACTTCTGATTGATCCCCCTGGTTTCCGCCTCTAGGCAATGCAGACTCACCATGAGTTCCTATTGCAATGTAAATGCATGGTTGCTCGACCTTGAGCTTGATTTGTGTGACTATAGGAAGTCCCTTGCAACCCCCCATTCGTTTGCCTATAAAACTGTTAGTTTACTTTAATAAAGTGGAACTGCTGCCTTCCCTTTCTGCAGAAGGTTCCCATATATATATATATATATATATATATTTAATGTAGATTGAATAAATTTTCAAGCATAATAATTAAAAAAAAACCCACAAGACTTACACTCTAAAAAGATGCTTAAAATAATGTCATCTGCAAACTGTGAGAGTTTTATTTCCTCCAATTTGGAACTCTTCCTCTCTTAGTCATTCAGTCGTATGTAATTCTTTGTGATCATATATACTGTAGCCTTCCAGTATCCTCTGTGCATGGAATTCTCCAGGTAAGAATACTGGAGTGAGTGACCATTTTCTTCTCCAGAGGATCTTCTTGACCCAGGTTGATACATGATCAATCACCTGCATTGCAGACAGATTCTTTACCACCTAGGCCACCAGGGAAGCCCCATATAGATATCCTTTATTGATATTTCTTCTCTGATTTCCATGACTAAGAATTCCAAAATTATATTGAATAATAGTAATGAGAGTAAGCACCCTTCTTTTGTTTCTTACCTTAGAGGAAATGCTTTGTTTTTCACCAATGAGAATATTTGTTGTGGGTTTGTCCTATAAGGTAAGGCCTTCATTTGGTTGAGGTAGGTTCATTCTATGTTCATTTTCTGGAAATTTTTTGTCTGTTTTTATCATAAATCAGTATTGAATTTTATTAAAATCTTTTACCATCTCTATCAAGATTATCATATATTTTAGCTTAGAACAACAACATTTATTCTTTTACAGTTCTTGGGTTCAGAGGTCTGAAATCAGTTTCACTAGACTCAAACTAAAGTGCCAACAGGGTTGTGTTCCCTTGGGAAACATTTAGGGGATAATTCATTTCCTTGGTTATTCCAATCACTAGAGCTGCAGTTTTTGCATTTCATGTTTAATGACCCTTTCCTCCAACTTCAAAACTAGTAGCATAGCATTTTGAAATCTCTCTGTTTCCACACATCGTTTTTCCTCTTCTATATCTGAAATCAGATCTCCTATTGCGTCCTACTTATATAACTCTCATGATTATCTTTAGAGTCCACCTGGCTAATATGAGATAAGCTTTCCAACTCAAGGTCCTGAATCACATCTATAAAATCTCTGTTATTATATGAAGTAACATTCTAGGGTTTTTTAGGATATAGACACTTTAGGGAACTGCTTAAATTTTCATATAACAAGCATAATAATTAAAAAAAAACCCACAAGACTTACACTCTAAAAAGATGCTTAAAATAATGTCATCTGCAAACTGTGAGAGTTTTATTTCCTCCAATTTGGAACTCTTCCTCTCTTAGTCATTCAGTCGTATGTAATTCTTTGTGATCATATATACTGTAGCCTTCCAGTATCCTCTGTGCATGGAATTCTCCAGGTAAGAATACTGGAGTGAGTGACCATTTTCTTCTCCAGAGGATCTTCTTGACCCAGGTTGATACATGATCAATCACCTGCATTGCAGACAGATTCTTTACCACCTAGGCCACCAGGGAAGCCCCATATAGATATCCTTTATTGATATTTCTTCTCTGATTTCCATGACTAAGAATTCCAAAATTATATTGAATAATAGTAATGAGAGTAAGCACCCTTCTTTTGTTTCTTACCTTAGAGGAAATGCTTTGTTTTTCACCAATGAGAATATTTGTTGTGGGTTTGTCCTATAAGGTAAGGCCTTCATTTGGTTGAGGTAGGTTCATTCTATGTTCATTTTCTGGAAATTTTTTTTTTGTTTTTATCATAAATCAGTATTGAATTTTATTAAAATCTTTTACCATCTCTATCAAGATTATCATATATTTTAGCTTAGAACAACAACATTTATTCTTTTACAGTTCTTGGGTTCAGAGGTCTGAAATCAGTTTCACTAGACTCAAACTAAAGTGCCAACAGGGTTGTGTTCCCTTGGGAAACATTTAGGGGATAATTCATTTCCTTGGTTATTCCAATCACTAGAGCTGCAGTTTTTGCATTTCATGTTTAATGACCCTTTCCTCCAACTTCAAAACTAGTAGCATAGCATTTTGAAATCTCTCTGTTTCCACACATCGTTTTTCCTCTTCTATATCTGAAATCAGATCTCCTATTGCGTCCTACTTATATAACTCTCATGATTATCTTTAGAGTCCACCTGGCTAATATGAGATAAGCTTTCCAACTCAAGGTCCTGAATCACATCTATAAAATCTCTGTTATTATATGAAGTAACATTCGTAGGTTTTGGTGATTAGGATATAGACACTTTAGGGAACTGCTATTCAATCCAAAATATACACCTAAAATTAACGCCTATTTGTGTGAACCAGTGATTTACAAAATATCATAAAATTGAGCATATAAAAATCTTTCAGAAACAGCTAGATTCTGAAGATCTTGCAGAATTTTTTCATTTACATGTCTAAAATGTTACAAAGCATCTTTGCAAAGTGAAGTTTCACAGGAAAACAAGAGATGCTGATAAATTTACTTGTTAAAAAGTCATTGATAAATTTTGTATTTTCAGAAAACCTTTGCACAATTTTTTTAAATTTATTTAATTGGAGGAAAATTGATTTGCAATTTTGTAATGACTCCTCCTGTGGAACAGTGCAAATAACTCAATTGTGTATCCATATATATATGTATATATATATGTATGTATTGTATGCATGTAATTATGTATATTATATATATATATATATATATATATATATATATATATATATATATATCCCCTCCCGCTGGAACCTCATCTTCCCCCCATATGACCACTCTAGGTCCTCACAGAGCATCAGACTTGGTTCCCTGTGTCATATAGCATCTTCCCAATAGCTATCTATTTTAGACAAGAGTGCATATATATCAAGGTTACTTTCTCAAGTCTTCTGACCTTCAACTTCTCCCACTGTTTCCACAAGTCTGTTCTCTATATCTAGGTCTCCATTTCTTCAATGCTATTAGCTTCATCAATACCATTTTCTTTCTAGATTCAGCATGGCATTCATGATACATTGTTCACTAGACTCAAACTAAAGTCCCGGGTTTTTCCTGGGAAACATTTAGGGGATAATTCATTTCCTTGGTTATTCCAATCACTAGAGCTGCAGTTTTTGCATTTCATGTTTAATGACCCTTTCCTCCAACTTCAAAACTAGTAGCATAGCATTTTGAAATCTCTCTGTTTCCACACATCGTTTTTCCTCTTCTATATCTGAAATCAGATCTCCTATTGCGTCCTACTTATATAACTCTCATGATTATCTTTAGAGTCCACCTGGCTAATATGAGATAAGCTTTCCAACTCAAGGTCCTGAATCACATCTATAAAATCTCTGTTATTATATGAAGTAACATTCGTAGGTTTTGGTGATTAGGATATAGACACTTTAGGGAACTGCTATTCAATCCAAAATATACACCTAAAATTAACGCCTATTTGTGTGAACCAGTGATTTACAAAATATCATAAAATTGAGCATATAAAAATCTTTCAGAAACAGCTAGATTCTGAAGATCTTGCAGAATTTTTTCATTTACATGTCTAAAATGTTACAAAGCATCTTTGCAAAGTGAAGTTTCACAGGAAAACAAGAGATGCTGATAAATTTACTTGTTAAAAAGTCATTGATAAATTTTGTATTTTCAGAAAACCTTTGCACAATTTTTTTAAATTTATTTAATTGGAGGAAAATTGATTTGCAATTTTGTAATGACTCCTCCTGTGGAACAGTGCAAATAACTCAATTGTGTATCCATATATATATGTATATATATATGTATGTATTGTATGCATGTAATTATGTATATTATATATATATATATATATATATATATATATATATATATATATATCCCCTCCCGCTGGAACCTCATCTTCCCCCCATATGACCACTCTAGGTCCTCACAGAGCATCAGACTTGGTTCCCTGTGTCATATAGCATCTTCCCAATAGCTATCTATTTTAGACAAGAGTGCATATATATCAAGGTTACTTTCTCAAGTCTTCTGACCTTCAACTTCTCCCACTGTTTCCACAAGTCTGTTCTCTATATCTAGGTCTCCATTTCTTCAATGCTATTAGCTTCATCAATACCATTTTCTTTCTAGATTCAGCACATATACATGGATATATGATATATTTTTTAAATTGCTGATTTACCTCATTCTGTATTACAGGCTCTAGACAGGTCAGTCTCACTAGCACTGTCTCGAATTTGTTTCTTTTTCAGTTCAGTTCAGACACTTGGTTATGTGTGACTCTGAGACCTCATGGACTATAACACACCAGGCTTCTCTGTAATTCAATATCTCTGGAAGCATGCACAAACTTATATCTATTGAGTTGTTGATGCCATCCTAACATCTCATTCCCTCTTGTCCGTTTCTCCTTCTGCTTTCTGTTTTCGCCAACATCAGGGCATTTTCCAAAGAGTTATATCTTGACATCATGTGGCCAAAATATTGGAGCTTCAGCTTCAGCATCAATCTTTCCAGCGAATATTCAGAACTGATTTCCTTAGGTATTGACTGATATGATCCCCTTTTAAGGACTACAGAGTCTTCACCAGCACCACAGTTGGATGCATCAATTCTGTGGTGCTCAGTCTTCTTTTGGTCCAACTCTTACATCTATACACTTGCAAAGTGTGATCAAAACGTCCCTGCTAGGCTTCAACAGCACTGAGAACTTCCAGCTGGGTTTAGAAGAGGCAGAGAAACCAGAGGTAAAATTGCTAACATCCATTGCATCATAGAAAAAGCAAGAGAATTCCAGAAAATATCAACTTCAGCTTCATTGTCTACATTAAATCCTTTGACTATGTGGGTCACAACAAACTGGAAAATGCTGAAAGAGATGGGAATAAGAGACCACCTTACCTAACTACTGTGAAATCTGTATGCGGGAAAACAAGTAACAGATAGAACTGGACAAATCACAACAGACTGGATCCAGATTGGGAAAGGGGTACATCAGGGACATATATTGTTTTCCTGCTTTAATTTTTAACCTATTATATCTGACCACTCTAGGTCCTCACAGAGCATCAGACTTGGTTCCCTGTGTCATATAGCATCTTCCCAATAGCTATCTATTTTAGACAAGAGTGCATATATATCAAGGTTACTTTCTCAAGTCTTCTGACCTTCAACTTCTCCCACTGTTTCCACAAGTCTGTTCTCTATATCTAGGTCTCCATTTCTTCAATGCTATTAGCTTCATCAATACCATTTTCTTTCTAGATTCAGCACATATACATGGATATATGATATATTTTTTAAATTGCTGATTTACCTCATTCTGTATTACAGGCTCTAGACAGGTCAGTCTCACTAGCACTGTCTCGAATTTGTTTCTTTTTCAGTTCAGTTCAGACACTTGGTTATGTGTGACTCTGAGACCTCATGGACTATAACACACCAGGCTTCTCTGTAATTCAATATCTCTGGAAGCATGCACAAACTTATATCTATTGAGTTGTTGATGCCATCCTAACATCTCATTCCCTCTTGTCCGTTTCTCCTTCTGCTTTCTGTTTTCGCCAACATCAGGGCATTTTCCAAAGAGTTATATCTTGACATCATGTGGCCAAAATATTGGAGCTTCAGCTTCAGCATCAATCTTTCCAGCGAATATTCAGAACTGATTTCCTTAGGTATTGACTGATATGATCCCCTTTTAAGGACTACAGAGTCTTCACCAGCACCACAGTTGGATGCATCAATTCTGTGGTGCTCAGTCTTCTTTTGGTCCAACTCTTACATCTATACACTTGCAAAGTGTGATCAAAACGTCCCTGCTAGGCTTCAACAGCACTGAGAACTTCCAGCTGGGTTTAGAAGAGGCAGAGAAACCAGAGGTAAAATTGCTAACATCCATTGCATCATAGAAAAAGCAAGAGAATTCCAGAAAATATCAACTTCAGCTTCATTGTCTACATTAAATCCTTTGACTATGTGGGTCACAACAAACTGGAAAATGCTGAAAGAGATGGGAATAAGAGACCACCTTACCTAACTACTGTGAAATCTGTATGCGGGAAAACAAGTAACAGATAGAACTGGACAAATCACAACAGACTGGATCCAGATTGGGAAAGGGGTACATCAGGGACATATATTGTTTTCCTGCTTATTTAATTTATATGTAGAGTACCTCATCCTAAATATCATTATGGATGAAATATAAGCTGGAATCAAGATTACAAGGAGAAATATCAATAACCTAAGATATGCAGATGGCACCACCCTTATGACAGGAAACAAAAAACAAAAAGGAACTAAAAAGCCTCTTGGAAGCCGCTGGAACCCGCCGCAAGAAGCTGCTGAACCCACCGCAAAAAGCTGCGGCACCGCTAGAAGCTGCGGCGCTGGGAGAAGAGCCCCGTCGCGGGTCAGTTCAACCACTCCAACTGGAGGGCTTGCTGAATAGAGAGGGGAAGTTGCCCACGGGTTGCTGATCGGGGACCAGGCACGAGCTGGACAGGAAAGATTGCGCCCGCCTTTGGGACTTAGACACGTAACTGGCAGTGCCTGTGTGCCAGCGGCGCTGGAGCCTGTGCACCCCAAGAGCTGCAGTAGCAGCTGAGGAAGCCGGGGAAAGAGCAGGAATTGGAGACTACTTGCAGATGCACTGTAGAGCCGGGGTACCCACCTCGAACACGGGACTGAGTGCACCACACACCGCCCGACGGACTGGGATCAGCCCACCGTCCAAGCCAGCACCCAGTATGGCAGCAAAGCCCTCATTTTGCTGAACACAAAAACAGAAACCATAGCCACCGGTGCTATAAGGGAAAGCCTATGCTATCAAGACACCATCATCAAGAGCAGATTGGTTTCCAACAGGCAGATGAAAAGATATAAACCAGGGCCAGTATTCAGATTTTTTTTTTCTTTGCTTATTTATTTACGGTGGACTATTTTGCTTATTTAATTGATTAGTCTGGTTAGGGATTTATTAGTTTGTTTATTTATTCTGTTTTTGTTTGTTTGTTTGTTTTGGTTTTCATTTGTTTTGTTTTTTGTGTTTTCTGTTTGTTTTTTGGTCTCATTAATTTTTTCTGGCCTTTTTAATTTTTAATTTCTTTTGTTGACTTTTATTTTATTGTTGATTACAAAGAATTAAAAAAAAATTTGGTATGCGGAAAACAAGTAACAGATAGAACTGGACAAATCACAACAGACTGGATCCAGATTGGGAAAGGGGTACATCAGGGACATATATTGTTTTCCTGCTTATTTAATTTATATGTAGAGTACCTCATCCTAAATATCATTATGGATGAAATATAAGCTGGAATCAAGATTACAAGGAGAAATATCAATAACCTAAGATATGCAGATGGCACCACCCTTATGACAGGAAACAAAAAACAAAAAGGAACTAAAAAGCCTCTTGGAAGCCGCTGGAACCCGCCGCAAGAAGCTGCTGAACCCACCGCAAAAAGCTGCGGCACCGCTAGAAGCTGCGGCGCTGGGAGAAGAGCCCCGTCGCGGGTCAGTTCAACCACTCCAACTGGAGGGCTTGCTGAATAGAGAGGGGAAGTTGCCCACGGGTTGCTGATCGGGGACCAGGCACGAGCTGGACAGGAAAGATTGCGCCCGCCTTTGGGACTTAGACACGTAACTGGCAGTGCCTGTGTGCCAGCGGCGCTGGAGCCTGTGCACCCAAGAGCTGCAGTAGCAGCTGAGGAAGCCGGGGAAAGAGCAGGAATTGGAGACTACTTGCAGATGCACTGTAGAGCCGGGGTACCCACCTCGAACACGGGACTGAGTGCACCACACACCGCCCGACGGACTGGGATCAGCCCACCGTCCAAGCCAGCACCCAGTATGGCAGCAAAGCCCTCATTTTGCTGAACACAAAAACAGAAACCATAGCCACCGGTGCTATAAGGGAAAGCCTATGCTATCAAGACACCATCATCAAGAGCAGATTGGTTTCCAACAGGCAGATGAAAAGATATAAACCAGGGCCAGTATTCAGATTTTTTTTTTCTTTGCTTATTTATTTACGGTGGACTATTTTGCTTATTTAATTGATTAGTCTGGTTAGGGATTTATTAGTTTGTTTATTTATTCTGTTTTTGTTTGTTTGTTTGTTTTGGTTTTCATTTGTTTTGTTTTTTGTGTTTTCTGTTTGTTTTTTGGTCTCATTAATTTTTTCTGGCCTTTTTAATTTTTAATTTCTTTTGTTGACTTTTATTTTATTGTTGTTTTTTTAATTTTAATTTTAATTCTTGGAAACCTCTAATTCTCTTTCCTCTTTCCCACTGCTTTCTCCCTCAATGTCCTAAATGTAAAAAATTATCCTATCTACCAATATCCTCTAGATAAATTATTTCCTGTCTTCCTGTCTCCACTGTTCTCTTCCAAATACACTAAACAATACACACGCTAATCTTTCCTTCCTAACCCTATAAAATCCTTCCAAGAGGAATATATTCCTTCTCATTACCTATACACTCTCCTCCTTGTCACTCCCAAAACATGTCCTAGCTAAAAATTGCTCACATTGTAATTATCCAAGCCAGGACCTTGTGCTGGATCTATTTATTCAGGCACTATTTTAATTAATTCAAAGCTTAACGGGCAAGTACCATCTATGGTTGTGTGATTTGCCAGAAAGATTTTCTGTGCCTTATCTCTGTAAAACTGGTCAGTTGAAGGGATTGCTGTGTATGTATGTATATCTTGCAACTATGTTAGAAAACATCTGCATGCTTTTATGACTGCCACCCATCAGGGATGCACCTCTTGTTCCTCAGATGCTAGTATGTGAACTAGTATGAAGGAACACCATAGCAAACCAGTCATTGAGCTTACACCCCCTGACCAATCATCAAATCAAGGATCCTCGGAGCAACAGCCCTGATTCCAAGACCCCACACTATCAAAGAACACACAACACTAGAGATTATTCATCTGTAAACAAGGCCTAACACCATCCAAGTCACAAACCACTGAACCATTCTACAAGGACAGAAATCCCAAGGAAGGGAGAATTTAACCAAGAAGCCTGGTGGGAAAAAGAACTCCACACACACAGACACACACAAAGAAACAAAAATTAGCCTAATAATGAAACATCAGAGAAATACTGCACAAATGAAGAACCAAGCTAGAGAAACACCGCTTCAAATGACAGAGGAGGAGATAGACAAACTATCTGAAAGAGAATTCAGAAAAACTATACTAATGAGGATGTAAAACACCGAAAACAGAACATTAGAGGAAATTAGTGCATTGAGAAGAGACATTCAAGAAATGAAAAATAAACAAATGGAGACAACCAACTCAATTGCTGAACTCAAAAATACTATGGAAGGTATCAACAGTAGAGTATCAGAGACCGAAGAACGAATAAGTGAGCTGGAAGACAGAATGGTGGAAATAAGTGCTGAAGAACACAACAAAACTGAAAGAATTAAAAGAACTGAGGATAGCCTCAGAGACCTATGGGACAATATCAAACGCACTAACATTAGAATTATAGGAGTTCCAGAAGAAGAAGAGTGGAAGAAAGCCTATGAAAAAATTCTTAAAGAGGTTATAGTTGAAAACTTCCCCAGCATGGGAAAGGAAATAGTCAAACAAGTATAAGAGGCACAAAGAGTTTCGTACAGGAGAAACCCCACAAGAAACACACCAAGACACATTCTAATCAAACTAATGCAGACTAAATATAAAGACAGATTAATAAAAACAGCTAGGAGCAAACAACGAATAACATATAAAGGAAACCCCATACGTCTAACTGCGGATCTCTCAACAGAAACCCTGCAGGCCAGAAGAGAATGGCAAGATACATTTAAAAGGCTAAAAGAGAATAAACTTCACCCAAGAATTCTCTACCCAGCAAGAATCTCTTTCAGAATTGATGGTGAAGTCAAAAGCTTCACAGACAAGCAAAAACTAAAAGAATTCTGTACCACAAATCCAGTCCTGCAACAAGTGTTAACGGGCCTGATATAATCAATAAATAGAGTAGCAGAGCATTACAAATTAAACCCCAAATTTCTTAGATGATAATAGAAACATTCATATCAATAATTACTTTGAACGTAAATGGACTAAATGATCCAACCAAATGACACAAGCTTGCTGAATGGATCCAGAAACAAGGCCCATATATACGCTGTTTAAAAGACACCCACTTCATACCTAGAGAGACACATAGACTGAAAGTAAGAGGATGGAAAAAGATATTCCACGCAAAAGGGAATCAAAAGAAATCCGGAGTAGCAATCTTCACATCAGACAAAATAGACTTTAAGTAAAGAAAATTCTAAGAGACAAGGCAGGTCACTACATCATGATTAAGGGATCTATCCAAGAAACAGAATATTAGAGGAAATTAGTGTATTGAGAAGAGACATTCAAGAAATGAAAAATAACCTATTGGAGACAACCCGCTTAATTGCTGAACTCAAAATACTATGGAAGGTATCAACAGTAGAGTATCAGAGACCAAGAACGAATAAGTGAGCTGGAAGACAGAATGGTGGAAATAAGTGCTGAAGAACACAACAAAACTGAAAGAATTAAAAGAACTGAGGATAGCCTCAGAGACCTATGGGACAATATCAAACGCACTAACATTAGAATTATAGGAGTTCCAGAAGAAGAAGAGTGGAAGAAAGCCTATGAAAAAATTCTTAAAGAGGTTATAGTTGAAAACTTCCCCAGCATGGGAAAGGAAATAGTCAAACAAGTATAAGAGGCACAAAGAGTTTCGTACAGGAGAAACCCCACAAGAAACACACCAAGACACATTCTAATCAAACTAATGCAGACTAAATATAAAGACAGATTAATAAAAACAGCTAGGAGCAAACAACGAATAACATATAAAGGAAACCCCATACGTCTAACTGCGGATCTCTCAACAGAAACCCTGCAGGCCAGAAGAGAATGGCAAGATACATTTAAAAGGCTAAAAGAGAATAAACTTCACCCAAGAATTCTCTACCCAGCAAGAATCTCTTTCAGAATTGATGGTGAAGTCAAAAGCTTCACAGACAAGCAAAAACTAAAAGAATTCTGTACCACAAATCCAGTCCTGCAACAAGTGTTAACGGGCCTGATATAATCAATAAATAGAGTAGCAGAGCATTACAAATTAAACCCCAAATTTCTTAGATGATAATAGAAACATTCATATCAATAATTACTTTGAACGTAAATGGACTAAATGATCCAACCAAATGACACAAGCTTGCTGAATGGATCCAGAAACAAGGCCCATATATACGCTGTTTAAAAGACACCCACTTCATACCTAGAGAGACACATAGACTGAAAGTAAGAGGATGGAAAAAGATATTCCACGCAAAAGGGAATCAAAAGAAATCCGGAGTAGCAATCTTCACATCAGACAAAATAGACTTTAAGTAAAGAAAATTCTAAGAGACAAGGCAGGTCACTACATCATGATTAAGGGATCTATCCAAGAGGAAGACATAACAGTCATGAATATCTATGCACCCAACACAGGGGCACCTCAATACATAAGACAGGTACTTTCAGACATAAAAGAAGAAATCAACAATAACACAATAATAGTAGGAGACTTTAACACTCCTCTCACAGCAATGGACAGATCATCCAAACAGAAAATTAATAAAGAAGCACAAGCCTTAAATGCCACACTAGAAAAGATGGACCTCATTGATATCTTTAGGACGTTCCACCCAAAAGCAAAACACACTTTCTTCTCAAGTGCTCATGGAACATTCTCCAGGATAAACCACATCTTGGGCCACAAACCTAACCTCAGTCAATTCAAGAAAAATGAAATTATATCAGCCATCTTCTCAGACCACAATGCAATGAGACTAGAGATCAACTACTGGAAAAAAACCCCAAAAAACACAAACACATGGAGATTAAACAACACATACCTAAAAAACCAACTGATCACTGAGGAAATCAAAGGAGAAATTTAAAAATTCCTAGAAGAAAATCGCCATGAACACATGACCATGCAAAACCTATGGGAAACTGCAAAAGCAGTTCTAAGAGGGAAATTTATCTCAATGCAATCCCACCTCAAGAAACTAGGAAAATATGAAGCAGATGACCTAACCCTCCACTTAAAACAATTGGAGAAAGAAGAACAATAACACCCCAAATCCAGCAGAAGAAGAGAATTTATAAAGACTAGAGCAGAAATAAATGAGAAAGAAATGAAAGAAACTATAGCAAAGATAAATAAAACAAAAAGCTGGATCTTTAAAAAGGTAAATAAAGCTGGCACACCACTGGCCAGACTCATTAAGAAAAAGAGAGAAGAACCAGATCAAAAAAATCAAAAATGAAGAAGGAGAGATTACAACAGATTATGCAGAAATCCAATGGATTCTAAGAGATTATTATTAACAGTTATATGGCAACAAACTGGACAACCTGGAAGAAATGGACAGTTTCTTAGAGAAGATGAATCTCCCAAGACTGAGCCAGGAAGAAACAGAAACTTTGAACAACTAAATCACAAGCTCAGAAATCGAATTTGTGACTAAAAATCTAGCCAAAAATAAAAGCCCAGGGCCAGATGGCTTCACAGGCGAATTCTACCAAACATTTAACAGTCAGAACATCCCCAAACGGGATAAAAGACAGGTACTTTCAGACATAAAAGAAGAAATCAACAATAACACAATAATAGTAGGAGACTTTAACACTCCTCTCACAGCAATGGACAGATCATCCAAACAGAAAATTAATAAAGAAGCACAAGCCTTAAATGCCACACTAGAAAAGATGGACCTCATTGATATCTTTAGGACGTTCCACCCAAAAGCAAAACACACTTTCTTCTCAAGTGCTCATGGAACATTCTCCAGGATAAACCACATCTTGGGCCACAAACCTAACCTCAGTCAATTCAAGAAAAATGAAATTATATCAGCCATCTTCTCAGACCACAATGCAATGAGACTAGAGATCAACTACTGGAAAAAAACCCCAAAAAACACAAACACATGGAGATTAAACAACACATACCTAAAAAACCAACTGATCACTGAGGAAATCAAAGGAGAAATTTAAAAATTCCTAGAAGAAAATCGCCATGAACACATGACCATGCAAAACCTATGGGAAACTGCAAAAGCAGTTCTAAGAGGGAAATTTATCTCAATGCAATCCCACCTCAAGAAACTAGGAAAATATGAAGCAGATGACCTAACCCTCCACTTAAAACAATTGGAGAAAGAAGAACAATAACACCCCAAATCCAGCAGAAGAAGAGAATTTATAAAGACTAGAGCAGAAATAAATGAGAAAGAAATGAAAGAAACTATAGCAAAGATAAATAAAACAAAAAGCTGGATCTTTAAAAAGGTAAATAAAGCTGGCACACCACTGGCCAGACTCATTAAGAAAAAGAGAGAGAAGAACCAGATCAAAAAAATCAAAAATGAAGAAGGAGAGATTACAACAGATTATGCAGAAATCCAATGGATTCTAAGAGATTATTATTAACAGTTATATGGCAACAAACTGGACAACCTGGAAGAAATGGACAGTTTCTTAGAGAAGATGAATCTCCCAAGACTGAGCCAGGAAGAAACAGAAACTTTGAACAACTAAATCACAAGCTCAGAAATCGAATTTGTGACTAAAAATCTAGCCAAAAATAAAAGCCCAGGGCCAGATGGCTTCACAGGCGAATTCTACCAAACATTTAAAGAAGAGCTAATGCCTGCCCTTCTAAAACTCTTCCAAAAAATTGCACAGGAAGTAAAACTTCCAAACCCATTCTACAAGGCCACCATCGCTCTGATACCCAAACCAGTCAAAGACAACACAAAAAACGATAACAATAGTCCACTTTCACTGATGAACTTAGATGCCAAGATCCTCAACAAAATCCTAGCGAACAAAATTCAATGACACATCAAAAAAATCACACATCACCCTTAACTTGGGTTTATCCCAGGCATGCAAGGATTCTTCAACATCCGCAAATTAATCAATGTGATGCACCATATCAACAAATTGAGAGAAAAAAATTATATGATCATCTCAATAGATGCAGAAAAAGCTTTCGACAAAGCACAACATCCATTTATGATAAAAACTCTTCAAGAAATGGACATAGAAGGAACCTATCTCAATAATAAAAGCCATATAGAAGAAGCCCACAGCAAACCTTATCATCAACGGTGAAAAACTGAAAGCATTCCCTCTAAGATCAGGAACAAGACAGGGGTGTCCACTTTCACCACTACTATTCAACATAGTCCTGGAAATTCCAGCAACAGCAATAAGAGAAGAGACAGAAATCAAAGGAATCCAGATTGGAAAGGAAGAAGTGAAGCTCTCTCTTTTTGCAGATGACATGATATTATACATAGAAAATCCCAAAGACAGTATTATAAAACTACTAGAGCTAATCAACGAATTCAGCAAAGTTGTTGAATACAAAGTCTACACACACTGAAATCACTGGCATTCCTATATACAAACTATGAAAAATCAGAAAACGAAATCAAAGCGGCAATTCCCTTCACCATTGCAACCAAAAGAATCAAATATCTAGGAATAAACCTACCCAAAGAAACAAAAGAACTGTACACTGAAAATTGCAAGACACTCACGAGAGAAATTAAAGAAGACTTAAGTAGAAGGAGACTTTTCCTTGACTGAGCCAGGAAGAAACAGAAACTTTGAACAACTAAATCACAAGCTCAGAAATCGAATTTGTGACTAAAAATCTAGCCAAAAATAAAAGCCCAGGGCCAGATGGCTTCACAGGCGAATTCTACCAAACATTTAAAGAAGAGCTAATGCCTGCCCTTCTAAAACTCTTCCAAAAAATTGCACAGGAAGTAAAACTTCCAAACCCATTCTACAAGGCCACCATCGCTCTGATACCCAAACCAGTCAAAGACAACACAAAAAACGATAACAATAGTCCACTTTCACTGATGAACTTAGATGCCAAGATCCTCAACAAAATCCTAGCGAACAAAATTCAATGACACATCAAAAAAATCACACATCACCCTTAACTTGGGTTTATCCCAGGCATGCAAGGATTCTTCAACATCCGCAAATTAATCAATGTGATGCACCATATCAACAAATTGAGAGAAAAAAATTATATGATCATCTCAATAGATGCAGAAAAAGCTTTCGACAAAGCACAACATCCATTTATGATAAAAACTCTTCAAGAAATGGACATAGAAGGAACCTATCTCAATAATAAAAGCCATATAGAAGAAGCCCACAGCAAACCTTATCATCAACGGTGAAAAACTGAAAGCATTCCCTCTAAGATCAGGAACAAGACAGGGGTGTCCACTTTCACCACTACTATTCAACATAGTCCTGGAAATTCCAGCAACAGCAATAAGAGAAGAGACAGAAATCAAAGGAATCCAGATTGGAAAGGAAGAAGTGAAGCTCTCTCTTTTTGCAGATGACATGATATTATACATAGAAAATCCCAAAGACAGTATTATAAAACTACTAGAGCTAATCAACGAATTCAGCAAAGTTGTTGAATACAAAGTCTACACACACTGAAATCACTGGCATTCCTATATACAAACTATGAAAAATCAGAAAACGAAATCAAAGCGGCAATTCCCTTCACCATTGCAACCAAAAGAATCAAATATCTAGGAATAAACCTACCCAAAGAAACAAAAGAACTGTACACTGAAAATTGCAAGACACTCACGAGAGAAATTAAAGAAGACTTAAGTAGAAGGAGAGATATTCCTTGTTCCTGGGTCGGAAGAATCAATATTGTGAAAATGACCATACTACCAAATATCATCTACAGATTCAATGCAATACCTATCCAATTACCATTGAATTTTTCACAGAACTAGACCAAAGAATAACACAGTTCGTATGGAAACACCAAAGAACTCGAATAGCCAAAGCAATCCTGAGAAAGAAAAACAGAGCTGGAGGAATCAGCCTCCCTAACTTCAGACTCTACTACAAAGCAACAGTCATCAAGACAGTATGATACTGGCGCAAAAACAGAACTATAGACCAATGGAACAAGATCAAGAACCCAGAGATAAACACACGCACCTATGCGTACCTTATTTTTGACAAAGGAGGTGGAACTATAAAATGGGACAAAGCCTCTTCAGAAAAAGGTGCTGGGAATATTGGACAGCTACATGCTAAAAAATGAAGTTGGAACATTCCCTAACACCCGACACTAAGGTCAACTCAAAATGGATTAAAGACCCAAATATAAGAGCAGAAACCATCAAACTCTTAGAGGAGAATTTAGGCAAAACCCTTAAGGACATCAATCAAAGCAAGATCTTCTCTGACCCACCTACTAAAATAGCAGAACTGCAAAGAGAAGTGAACATGTGGGACCTCATGAAACTTAAAAGCTTTTGTACAGCAAAAGAAATTACAAAAAAGCTCTACAGACACTCCACAGAGTGGGAGAAAATCATAGCAAATGAAACAATAGATAAAGAATTAATCTCCAAAATCTACAAACAACACAGACAACTCTGCACAGGAAAAACGAACAACCCAATCAAAAAATGAGAAAAAGATCTAAAGAGACGCCTCTCCAAAGAAGACATAAGATGGCCCAAAAGCACATGAAATGATGCTCAACCTCACTTATTATTAGAGAAATGCAAATTAAAACCACAATGAGATACCACCTCACACCATCAGAATGTCCATCATCCACAAATTGACAGACAGTAAATGCTGGAGAGGGGGGACTGATACAACCTCTATGGAAGACAATATCTAGGAATAAACCTACCCAAAGAAACAAAAGAACTGTACACTGAAAATTGCAAGACACTCACGAGAGAAATTAAAGAAGACTTAAGTAGAAGGAGAGATATTCCTTGTTCCTGGGTCGGAAGAATCAATATTGTGAAAATGACCATACTACCAAATATCATCTACAGATTCAATGCAATACCTATCCAATTACCATTGAATTTTTCACAGAACTAGACCAAAGAATAACACAGTTCGTATGGAAACACCAAAGAACTCGAATAGCCAAAGCAATCCTGAGAAAGAAAAACAGAGCTGGAGGAATCAGCCTCCCTAACTTCAGACTCTACTACAAAGCAACAGTCATCAAGACAGTATGATACTGGCGCAAAAACAGAACTATAGACCAATGGAACAAGATCAAGAACCCAGAGATAAACACACGCACCTATGCGTACCTTATTTTTGACAAAGGAGGTGGAACTATAAAATGGGACAAAGCCTCTTCAGAAAAAGGTGCTGGGAATATTGGACAGCTACATGCTAAAAAATGAAGTTGGAAACATTCCCTAACACCCGACACTAAGGTCAACTCAAAATGGATTAAAGACCCAAATATAAGAGCAGAAACCATCAAACTCTTAGAGGAGAATTTAGGCAAAACCCTTAAGGACATCAATCAAAGCAAGATCTTCTCTGACCCACCTACTAAAATAGCAGAACTGCAAAGAGAAGTGAACATGTGGGACCTCATGAAACTTAAAAGCTTTTGTACAGCAAAAGAAATTACAAAAAAGCTCTACAGACACTCCACAGAGTGGGAGAAAATCATAGCAAATGAAACAATAGATAAAGAATTAATCTCCAAAATCTACAAACAACACAGACAACTCTGCACAGGAAAAACGAACAACCCAATCAAAAAATGAGAAAAAGATCTAAAGAGACGCCTCTCCAAAGAAGACATAAGATGGCCCAAAAGCACATGAAATGATGCTCAACCTCACTTATTATTAGAGAAATGCAAATTAAAACCACAATGAGATACCACCTCACACCATCAGAATGTCCATCATCCACAAATTGACAGACAGTAAATGCTGGAGAGAGTGTGGAAAAAAATGGATTGTTGATGGGAATGTAAACTGATACAACCTCTATGGAAGACAATATGGAGATTTATTAAAAAACTAAAAGTAGAAGCACCCTATGACCCAGAAATCCCACTAGTAGGCCTATATCCTGGTGAAATCAAAACTGAAAGAGGCACTTGTACCCCAATGTTCATTGCAGCTCTCTATACAATAGCCAAAACATGGAAGTAACCTAGATGTCCATCAACAAATGAATGGATACAGAAGCCCTGGTACGTATATACAATGGAATACTACTCAGCTGTTAAAAGAAATGCAGAAGACTCAGTCCTAATGAGGTGACTAGCTCTAGAACTTATCATAAAAAGTGAAGTAAGTCAAAAAGTGAAAGACATATACAGCATACTAACACACATATTTGGAATCTATTAGGATGGTCTTGATAACACATGCATTGAACTCATGGAAAAACAGACAGAGCACAGATATATGGACATTGTGGGGAGGAAATATGGAGAGTGAGGCATGGAGACAGTAACATGGAAACCTATACTGTCATGTGTGGAAAAGAGCTACTGTCATTGTGCTAAGGGATCAGGAGTACCTGCAATCACTTGGGGCGATGGTCTGGAGGGGTGGGAGGGGGACAACCGGGTCGGGGGAGGGTCCAGTGATATGCATATGAATGATCTTGGAACATACACATTGGTGAACAATAAAACTCTGTAAAGTCTTTAAAACAAAGTATATATATATATATTTTAATCAAATAAAAAAAAAAAAGCCTCTTAATGAAGGTTGAAGAGAAGAGTGAAATTGCTAGCTTAAAACTCAGCTTTCAAAAAGTAAGATCATCGCATCCAGTCTCAACAGTTCATGGCATACAAATAGGCAAAGAATGGAGACAGTGACATACTTTATTTTCTTGCACTTCCAAGACACTGCTGATGGTGGCTGTAGTCTGAAATTAAAAGTTGCTTGCTCCTTGGAAAAAAAGCTATGACAAACCTAGACAGAAAATTCAAAAACAGAGGTACGGGTGGAGCTAAGATGGTGGCTTAGAAGGACGTGCCCTCATCTCTCCTTCAAAATCGCCTGAACTGCAACAAATTCCAGAAAAACCATCAACAGGAGGAGATTGGATATGATCACAAAATAGATATCCCATTTCCAAGAGCAAAGGAGAAGTCACAACAAAGTAGTAGGAGGGGCATAATCGCACTTTTAAAAGTCAAACCTCATTCCCGCCAGAGAGGCTGGGTGGGCCAAATACGCAAAGCCTGTTGCAAATCAAGACCTAGTTGAGCCAGACCTGCTTTAGAGGGTCCAAGTGCCCCCTTAAGCCAGAAGTGCCCTTGAGCAGTCCTCTGAAAGATGGCACTCGATTTCCTTTGACGGAGGTTACCATTAACCCTATCATAGAGCCACCGAGTAGGACTGGAGACTGTGAGGACCGATATCCAGGAGAGGGGAATAGCGATTCCGCATGAGACTGAGCCAGAATCATCTCTGAGCAATCTGAAATCTTCCCTGGTGGCAGTGGTCGATGGTCACCTGCAGCAGGGTCACACACACTGAGGAAGTGCTTCTCATTAGAGCGTGTGGGAATAAATCATTTGTGAGAGAGACGCCATTTTCCCTACTGTAGTTTGGCTGCAGGTCAAACTATAGAGAGGGAACTTAGCTCCACGCCACAACAAAGCTATCTGGATTGATGATTAAGGAACTACCAGGGCCAACCTGGGCAGGCCTTTTAGTTCTGGAATAGGTGGAAATAAACAAGCAGTAAAAGAGGCCTTCAGATCCAACCACTGCCAGAGGAAAGAAAAAGACTGATCATTCCTGAATAATCAGCAAGAGACAGAAGAACATGAACATTCACTATTTTCATGTTTTGTCTGGAGCTGGAGTTACTGCTGGATTTTATTTTTTAATTTCATTTTATTTTTTATTCGTTTTTATTGCTTTTTTTTTCTTTTCTTTTTTCCCTCTTTTCTTTTTCCCTTTTTTCCAAACCCCTACAGCTCCCCGCTTTTTTGTTAGTTTCTTTCTTTTTGTTTGTTTGTTTTGTTTCCTCCATTGAACTGTATAGAAGCTGGTAATCTTATCAGTAAGACTGAGTATATTCAAGTTTGCATAACTTTCTTTTTTTCCTTTGAAACCACATATTTTACTTTGGTATAAATTTCTGTTTCCACATTGGCCTTTAATGGTTCTGTGGGGGGTTTGTTTGTTTTTATTGTTTTTGCTTTGTTTTTTCTATATGCTTATCACTGTTTTAAGTTTAAAAATTTTTATATGTATTAATACTTCCTCTACAACTATTTCCTTGCTTTCTCTGATGCTCTTTTCCTACAGCACTAAACCCTAATACGTACAAATCTTTATCACCCTATATTTAACTTTGAAATATTATTCTATATTTCTCTTCTGTACTCCCTTTCTCTTTGTCCCTTTTCCCACCATATTTCTTAGTCTGTTCTGTCCTCATTGCCTTATCCCCGACGGGGACACTGCTCTTGCATTATTCTCCAAATTGTGCTCTAGGTAATTTGCTTATTAACTGGTGTATATCATTTTTGGTTTTCTCTATTCACCATGCTAGCGTATTGCACCGTATTTTTTGTTGGAATGTTTGGGATATGTTATGGCTGTATATGTTTGTGTGTATAATTTGATATGTTACATAATATTTGCATATATTTTCATTGTTATTTGTCAAAGGTATACTTTCTGTTTCTCATTCACATGTATTTTAATGCCATTTAATGCTATAGCAAACCAGCCTTGAATTCTTCATACCCTGGTCAAGCAAAAAGCCCAGTGCGTTTAGGGAGGAAGCACTGACTCCAAAACCCTACAATACCAGAGAACACCTAGCACTACAGAGCACTAAACAGTGAGAACTCCAACAAAGGCAAGCACTTGTATGCAAGTCCTGATATCACCCAACGACCAGCATCACCCAGAATAAGATGCCTCATTCAAACAACAAATATCGACAGATGTAACTCAAAGTCTGGGAAAAGGAAACCACAAACATAGTTTAAAAAACTAATAACAATGAAACGGCAGAGAAATATCACACAAGTGAAGAAACAATGTACAAACACACAAGTTCAAATAGACGAAGAGGAAGTAGATGAAAGTTCTGAAAGCAAATTCAGATGAATGATAGTAAAGATGATCCAAAATACCAAAAACAAAATTTTAGAGAAATTGCAAGAAGCAACTAACATGCTGAATAAGGAAATACAAGAACTTAATAAAACACCAAACAGAGACAAACAATTCAATTACTGAACTAAAAAACACTGTAGAAGGAATCAAGAGCACAGTATCTGAGACAGAAGACCAGATAAGTGAGCTGGAAGATAGAATGGTGGAAGCACATGCCGAAAAACAGAACCAAGCTCAAAGAATGTAAAAAGAGCAGAGGATAGCCTCAGAGACCTCTGAGATAATATCAAAAACATCAATATTCAAATTATAGGGGTTCCAGAAGAAGAAGAAATAAAGAAAGGATATGAGAAAAATTTTGAAGAGATTATAGTTGAAAATTTCCCCAACATGAGAAAAGAAATAGTCATCAAGTCCAAGAAGCACAAAGAGCACCATACAGAACCAATCCGAGAAGGAACACAGAAAGACACATATTACTTAAGCTTACACAAATTAAACACCAAGACAGAATGCTAAAAGCAGCAAGGGAAAAGCAACTAGTGACATACAAGGAAAACCCTATACATTTAGCCATTGATATTTTAACAGAAGCTCTGCAGTTCAGAAGGGAATGGCAAGACACATTTAAAGCACTGAAACAGAGTAATCTGCAACCAAGAATCCTCTATCCTTAAGGATCTCATTCAAAATTGATGGAGAAATCAAAAGCCCAGTGCGTTTAGGGAGGAAGCACTGACTCCAAAACCCTACAATACCAGAGAACACCTAGCACTACAGAGCACTAAACAGTGAGAACTCCAACAAAGGCAAGCACTTGTATGCAAGTCCTGATATCACCCAACGACCAGCATCACCCAGAATAAGATGCCTCATTCAAACAACAAATATCGACAGATGTAACTCAAAGTCTGGGAAAAGGAAACCACAAACATAGTTTAAAAAACTAATAACAATGAAACGGCAGAGAAATATCACACAAGTGAAGAAACAATGTACAAACACACAAGTTCAAATAGACGAAGAGGAAGTAGATGAAAGTTCTGAAAGCAAATTCAGATGAATGATAGTAAAGATGATCCAAAATACCAAAAACAAAATTTTAGAGAAATTGCAAGAAGCAACTAACATGCTGAATAAGGAAATACAAGAACTTAATAAAACACCAAACAGAGACAAACAATTCAATTACTGAACTAAAAAACACTGTAGAAGGAATCAAGAGCACAGTATCTGAGACAGAAGACCAGATAAGTGAGCTGGAAGATAGAATGGTGGAAGCACATGCCGAAAAACAGAACCAAGCTCAAAGAATGTAAAAGAGCAGAGGATAGCCTCAGAGACCTCTGAGATAATATCAAAAACATCAATATTCAAATTATAGGGGTTCCAGAAGAAGAAGAAATAAAGAAAGGATATGAGAAAAATTTTGAAGAGATTATAGTTGAAAATTTCCCCAACATGAGAAAAGAAATAGTCATCAAGTCCAAGAAGCACAAAGAGCACCATACAGAACCAATCCGAGAAGGAACACAGAAAGACACATATTACTTAAGCTTACACAAATTAAACACCAAGACAGAATGCTAAAAGCAGCAAGGGAAAAGCAACTAGTGACATACAAGGAAAACCCTATACATTTAGCCATTGATATTTTAACAGAAGCTCTGCAGTTCAGAAGGGAATGGCAAGACACATTTAAAGCACTGAAACAGAGTAATCTGCAACCAAGAATCCTCTATCCTTAAGGATCTCATTCAAAATTGATGGAGAAATCAAAAGCTTAACAGATAGGCAAAAGTTAAAAGAATTTAGTAACACCAAACCAGCTTTGCAACAAGTCTTAAAGGGACTTATATAGACAAAAAGTATAAGAGAAGAAGAAGATCTGAAAAACAAAGTCATGATAACATCTAAGAACATGATAATAGGATCATTTGTATCAATAATTACTTTGAATGTAAATAAATTAAATACTCGAGCAAAAAGACACAAACTGGTTGAATGGATTTAAAAACAAGACCCATACATATGCTGCCTCCAGGAATCTCACTTTAGACCTAGAGACACTCATAAACTGAAAGTGACAGGATAGAAAAAGATATTCCATGCAAATGGAAACCACAAGTAAGCTGGAATAACAGTCCACATATAAGACAAAATAGGCTTTAGAATAAAGAAGATTCTAAGAGACAAGGCAGGACACTACATAATGATTGAGAGATCGATCCAAGAGGAAGAAATAATAATCATAAATATATATGCACCCAACTCAGGAGCACCCCAATACATAAGACAAACACTTTCAGACATAAAAGAAGAAATCAACAATAACACAGTAATAGTAGGAGACTTTTACACTCCTCTCAGACCAATGGACAGATTATCAAATCAGAAAATTAATAAAGAAACACAGCCTTAAATGGCACACTGAAGAAGTGGACCTTATGGATATCATTAGGAACTTCCATCCAAAAGCAGAAGAATACATTCATTTCAAGTGCTCATGAAACATTCTCCAGCATAGACTAAATCCTGGGCCATAAATCAAACCTCAGTAAATTCAAGAAAATTGACACTATATCAACCATCTTCTCTGACCAAAATGCAATGAGACTAGAGATAAACTGCAGGGAGAAAACTGCTAAAAGCACAAACACATGGAGATTAAACAACACATACCTAAAAAACAATCTGATTACTGAACAAATAAAAGGAGAAATTAAAAAATATATATTCCTAGAAGAAAATGGCAATGAACACACGACCATACAAAACCTATGGGATACTGCAAAAGCAGTTCTAAGAGGGAGGTTTATAACAATACGATCCTACCTCAAGAAACAAGAAAAATATCAAACAGGTGACCTAAACTTGCTTTAAAACAGTTGGAGAAAGAACAACAAAAACACCCCGGAGTTAGCAGAAGAGATATAATAAACATCAGAGCAGAAATAAATGAAAAAGAAACACAAGAAACAATAGTAAAGATAAATCGAAAAACTGGTTTTTTGAAAAGATAAACAAAATAAACAAACCACTGAACAGACTCATCAAGAAAAAGAGAGAAGAACCAGATCAACAAAATCAAAACTGAAAAAGGAGAGATCACAACAGATAACGCAGAAATCCAAAGGATTCTAAGAGACTATTATGAAAAACTCTATGGCAACAAACTGGACAACCTGGAAGAAATGGACAGTTTTTTGGAGAATACTAATCTCCCAACCCGAACAAGGAAGAAATAGAAACTATAAACAACCGAATCACAAGCTCAGAAATCACATTTGTGACCAAAACCCTACCCAAAATAAGAGCCCAGGGCCAGATGGCTTCACAGGTGAATTCTACCAAACATTTAAAGAAGAGCTAATGCTAAATCCTGTCCTCTGAAAACTCTCCAAAAAAATTGCACAGGAAGGATCACTTCCAAACACATTCTACGATACCACCATCACCCTGATACCAAAGTCAGGCAAAGACAACACACAAAAAGAAAATTATGGACTGATTTCACTGATGAATTTAAATGCCAAAATCCTCAACAAGATCCTAGCAAACAGAATTCAACAACACAGTAAAAAGCTCATACATCATGATCAAGTCAGGTTCATCCCAGGCATTAAAGGATTCTTTAATCCCCGCAGATCAATAGATGTGATACACCATATTAAGAAATTGAGAGACAAAAATCACATGATAATCACATAGTCCTGGAAGTCCTAGCTACAGCAATAAGAGAAGAGAAAGAAATAAAAGAAATGCAGATTGGAAAAGAAGAAGTAAATCTCTATTCTCACATGTCATATTATACATAGAAAATCCCAAAGGCACTATTACAAACTACTAGAGCTACTCAAAGAATTCAGCTAAGTCGTGGGATAAAAAATGAGTACAGAGAAATCACTGGCATTCCTATACACAAATAATGAAAAATCATAAAATGAAATCAAAGATGCCATCACCTTCACTATTGCAATCAAAAGAATAAAATATCTAGGAATAATTCTACCCAAAGTAAAAAAAAAAGACCTGTACACAGAAAATCAGAAGACACTAATGAAAGAAATCAAAGATGATTTAAACTGATGTTCTTGGATAGGAAGAATCAGTATTGTGAAAATGACCATACTACCAAATAGCATATATAGAGTCTATGTGATCCCTGTCAAACTACCAATGACATTCTTCACAGAACTAGACCAAAAAATTAGCACAGTTCATATGGAAACACAAAAATCCTCGAAGAGCCAAAGCAATCCTGAGGAAAAGAATGGAGCTGGAGGAATCAGCCTCCTGACTTCAGGACGTATCATTTACTGGAAAAACCGGTTTTTGGAGAATACTAATCTCCCAACCCAAAAAATCAACAAGCCTCAGAAATCACATTTGTGACCAAAACCCTACCCAAAATAAGAGCCCAGGGCCAGATGGCTTCACAGGTGAATTCTACCAAACATTTAAAGAAGAGCTAATGCTAAATCCTGTCCTCTGAAAACTCTCCAAAAAAATTGCACAGGAAGGATCACTTCCAAACACATTCTACGATACCACCATCACCCTGATACCAAAGTCAGGCAAAGACAACACACAAAAAGAAAATTATGGACTGATTTCACTGATGAATTTAAATGCCAAAATCCTCAACAAGATCCTAGCAAACAGAATTCAACAACACAGTAAAAAGCTCATACATCATGATCAAGTCAGGTTCATCCCAGGCATTAAAGGATTCTTTAATCCCCGCAGATCAATAGATGTGATACACCATATTAAGAAATTGAGAGACAAAAATCACATGATAATCACATAGTCCTGGAAGTCCTAGCTACAGCAATAAGAGAAGAGAAAGAAATAAAAGAAATGCAGATTGGAAAAGAAGAAGTAAATCTCTATTCTCACATGTCATATTATACATAGAAAATCCCAAAGGCACTATTACAAACTACTAGAGCTACTCAAAGAATTCAGCTAAGTCGTGGGATAAAAAATGAGTACAGAGAAATCACTGGCATTCCTATACACAAATAATGAAAAATCATAAAATGAAATCAAAGATGCCATCACCTTCACTATTGCAATCAAAAGAATAAAATATCTAGGAATAATTCTACCCAAAGTAAAAAAAAAAGACCTGTACACAGAAAATCAGAAGACACTAATGAAAGAAATCAAAGATGATTTAAACTGATGTTCTTGGATAGGAAGAATCAGTATTGTGAAAATGACCATACTACCAAATAGCATATATAGAGTCTATGTGATCCCTGTCAAACTACCAATGACATTCTTCACAGAACTAGACCAAAAAATTAGCACAGTTCATATGGAAACACAAAAATCCTCGAAGAGCCAAAGCAATCCTGAGGAAAAAGAATGGAGCTGGAGGGGTCAGCCTCCCTGACTTCAGACTATATTTAAAAGCAACAGTTATCAAAACAGTATGGTACTGGCACAAAAACAGAAATCTAGACGAATGGAACAAAATCAAGAACTCAGAGATAAACCCACACACCTATGGGTGTATTATTTTTGACAAAGGAGGTGAAAATCTAAAATGTGAAAAAAGCCTCTTCAACAAATGCTGTTGGGAAAATAGGACAGCTACATGCAAAAAAAATGAAGCTGGAACATTCCCTGACAGCGTACACAAATCAAAGTAAGATCTTCTTTGACCCACCTACCACAATAGTGGAACTAAAAACAAAAATGAACACGTGGGAGCTAATGAAACTTAAAAGCTTTTGCACAGCAAAAGAAACTACAAAAAAGGTGAACAGACAATGCGCAAAATGGGAGAAAATGAGACCAAATGAAACAAAAGAAAAAAAATTAGTCTCCAAAATCTGCAAGCAAATCAGATCACTCAGCACCAGAAAAATGAACAACCCAATCAAAAAATGGGAAAAGGACCGAAACAGACATCTCTCCAAAGAGAACATACAGATGGCCAAAAATCACAGGAAATGATGCTCAAACCTGCTTATTATTAGAGAAATGAACATCAAAACTATAATTAGATATCACCTCACATCAACAAATCTATAGACAATGAATTCTGGAGAGGGTGTGGAGAAAAGAGACCACTCTTGCATTGCTGGTGAGAATGCAAAATGATACAGCCACTATGGCAGACCATATGGAGATTACTTAAAAACTAAAAATAGAAGCACCATATGGCCCAGCATATTGGAGAAAAAAATTTCTTAAAACTAATGAAAGAAATCAAAGATGATTTAAACTGATGTTCTTGGATAGGAAGAATCAGTATTGTGAAAATGACCATACTACCAAATAGCATATATAGAGTCTATGTGATCCCTGTCAAACTACCAATGACATTCTTCACAGAACTAGACCAAAAAATTAGCACAGTTCATATGGAAACACAAAAATCCTCGAAGAGCCAAAGCAATCCTGAGGAAAAAAGAATGGAGCTGGAGGGGTCAGCCTCCCTGACTTCAGACTATATTTAAAAGCAACAGTTATCAAAACAGTATGGTACTGGCACAAAAACAGAAATCTAGACGAATGGAACAAAATCAAGAACTCAGAGATAAACCCACACACCTATGGGTGTATTATTTTTGACAAAGGAGGTGAAAATCTAAAATGTGAAAAAAGCCTCTTCAACAAATGCTGTTGGGAAAATAGGACAGCTACATGCAAAAAAAATGAAGCTGGAACATTCCCTGACAGCGTACACAAATCAAAGTAAGATCTTCTTTGACCCACCTACCACAATAGTGGAACTAAAAACAAAAATGAACACGTGGGAGCTAATGAAACTTAAAAGCTTTTGCACAGCAAAAGAAACTACAAAAAAGGTGAACAGACAATGCGCAAAATGGGAGAAAATGAGACCAAATGAAACAAAAGAAAAAAAATTAGTCTCCAAAATCTGCAAGCAAATCAGATCACTCAGCACCAGAAAAATGAACAACCCAATCAAAAAATGGGAAAAGGACCGAAACAGACATCTCTCCAAAGAGAACATACAGATGGCCAAAAATCACAGGAAATGATGCTCAAACCTGCTTATTATTAGAGAAATGAACATCAAAACTATAATTAGATATCACCTCACATCAACAAATCTATAGACAATGAATTCTGGAGAGGGTGTGGAGAAAAGAGACCACTCTTGCATTGCTGGTGAGAATGCAAAATGATACAGCCACTATGGCAGACCATATGGAGATTACTTAAAAACTAAAAATAGAAGCACCATATGGCCCAGCAATTCCACTGTTAGACTTATACCCTGATGAAAATGGAAAGAGATACCTGCACCCCAATATTCATTGCAGCATGCTATATAATAGCTCGAACATGGAAGCAACCTAGATGCCCATTGAGGAATGTATGAATAGAAAAGCTCTGGTACATATATACAATGGGATACTACACATCTCTAAAAAGAAAGGCAGAGGAATCAGTCCTGATGAGGTGGCTGGATGTAGAACCTATCATAAAAAGTGAAGTAAGTGAAAAAAAGGACAGGTCGGTCTCTTTGAGCCAACCCACTGTTCTAGCAGCGTCTTCCATGCTGATTCGCCCTTAAACAGGTCCACTGTACTGGCAGTGACTCTCCCTTCCCCTACTCGAATAAACTTTACTTTCCCCTCACTCTGCCTGGTGTCTTGAAATTCTTTTCCAACCAGCACATGGACCTTGACATTTTGGTGGCCCATATGGGGAAGCTTGGGGTTCCCTCCCCCACCTCCTCGTTTCTCTTTTCTCACAGAGACCCTGTGCAAACAGGTCAGTGACTGTGGAAGCAACTGAGGAACTCCAGCCATGATTACCCTCTGGTGTGTTCCAAAGGCCCCACTGCTCACTGCATCCCAGGAGCTGCTGCCTGACTGGGTGACGGTCTCTCCTTTTGATTTCTTTCTAACTGAGGACTAGGCCAAGTAATACTGTGTGGGCACGGGTCAGACATTTAAAGTCCACTAGCAGCCTGTGTGAGGATAAGGGGGTCAAGGAACGGATCAGGCCACAAGGACATCCGGCCCCAGCAAGAAAACTTCCGTGCATCGTGATAGGCACATGGTGGTTGAAGCAAAACATAGAGTCCATCTTTCCCTGGCCACCACCTCCCTAATAGGATTTTAGGTGGAATCCTCAGTTTTCCCTCTGCTTACTCTCACTTCTATTCCTCAGCCCGGATCACCCTCAAGGACTTCGCAGACCCCAAATTAGAAAAAGAAATGTCTCCACATTCCTGAGGATCTTCTAATGGTGATTCATCCCCTGGGTGATGCCTTGCCTACATGGTTTAGGTTCCCCAGTGCCCTAGTCGCACGGTCTCTGGTGCCTTTGTCGCACGGTGCCCTTGTCGCCTGGTTCCCTGGTGTCTTTGTCGCATGGTTCTCTGGTGCCTTAGTCGCATGGTCCCCTGGTGCCTTAGTCACATGGTCCCCTGGTGCCTTAGTCACACGGTCCCCTGGTGCCTTAGTCACATGGTTGCCTTAGCCATATGGTTGAAACCACTAAGCCAATTGGTGCCTCTCAGTACCACATTGTAAAGCACGCAAGCTAAGAAAGGGTTCTAATATGTCTCGGCCACCATCAGATTCACTCCTTGGCTGTATCCTCAGGAATTGGAAAAAGTTTGACCCAGATAACCTCAAGAAAAGGAGACTTATTTATTTTTGTCCTGGCCACAATACTAATTAGAGAACCAAGAATATTGGCCTCTTAATGGGACACTAAACTATCATACAATCCTTGAACTTGATCTTTATTGTCAGAGATGGGGAAAGGATTCTGAGGTTCCTTACATTCCAGCCTTCATGGCCCTCAGCCAGGATCCATGCCTAAGAAAGACGTGTTTCATGCGCCTCTTCACTACAGCTCTATTGTCTCACCTCTTCCCAAGTCTTCCTCCACCAGATGTTCTGGATGACCCTTTCTGTGTCCGATCTCATCCTCCTTCTCAAACTTCAGCCCCACAGGGTCTGTGTCCTTATCCAGTTACACATCCTCTTTCTCCTCCCAATACTCAATCCCTGGCAGCCCAATGCTTGGATTCAAGTTCCAATATGCTCCCCCTAAGAGAAGTAGCTAATGGAGACTTAAGTACTATAAAAGTACAAAAGTTACAAAAACTAGAAAAGTGCCCACAAGTCTCATCCTCTGAGTTGCTTGATATGGCCTTTAAAGTGTTTAACAACAGGAGGAGTCGGGAAAACTTCCGTGCATCGTGATAGGCACATGGTGGTTGAAGCAAAACATAGAGTCCATCTTTCCTGGCCACCACCTCCTAATAGGATTTTAGGTGGAATCCTCAGTTTTCCCTCTGCTTACTCTCACTTCTATTCCTCAGCCCGGATCACCCTCAAGGACTTGCAGACCCCAAATTAGAAAAAGAAATGTCTCCACATTCCTGAGGATCTTCTAATGGTGATTCATCCCCTGGGTGATGCCTTGCCTACATGGTTTAGGTTCCCCAGTGCCCTAGTCGCACGGTCTCTGGTGCCTTTGTCGCACGGTGCCCTTGTCGCCTGGTTCCCTGGTGTCTTTGTCGCATGGTTCTCTGGTGCCTTAGTCGCATGGTCCCCTGGTGCCTTAGTCACATGGTCCCCTGGTGCCTTAGTCACACGGTCCCCTGGTGCCTTAGTCACATGGTTGCCTTAGCCATATGGTTGAAACCACTAAGCCAATTGGTGCCTCTCAGTACCACATTGTAAAGCACGCAAGCTAAGAAAGGGTTCTAATATGTCTCGGCCACCATCAGATTCACTCCTTGGCTGTATCCTCAGGAATTGGAAAAAGTTTGACCCAGATAACCTCAAGAAAAGGAGACTTATTTATTTTTGTCCTGGCCACAATACTAATTAGAGAACCAAGAATATTGGCCTCTTAATGGGACACTAAACTATCATACAATCCTTGAACTTGATCTTTATTGTCAGAGATGGGGAAAGGATTCTGAGGTTCCTTACATTCCAGCCTTCATGGCCCTCAGCCAGGATCCATGCCTAAGAAAGACGTGTTTCATGCGCCTCTTCACTACAGCTCTATTGTCTCACCTCTTCCCAAGTCTTCCTCCACCAGATGTTCTGGATGACCCTTTCTGTGTCCGATCTCATCCTCCTTCTCAAACTTCAGCCCCACAGGGTCTGTGTCCTTATCCAGTTACACATCCTCTTTCTCCTCCCAATACTCAATCCCTGGCAGCCCAATGCTTGGATTCAAGTTCCAATATGCTCCCCCTAAGAGAAGTAGCTAATGGAGACTTAAGTACTATAAAAGTACAAAAGTTACAAAAACTAGAAAAGTGCCCACAAGTCTCATCCTCTGAGTTGCTTGATATGGCCTTTAAAGTGTTTAACAACAGGGAGGAGACTTCTAGGAATATGTGGGAACAAGAGGAGGAAGAAAAATTAAAACAACAAGCTCAATATATGGCTTTTGCCATTATTCAGTCCCTTCCACAGCAGGAATCACTGGGTGCTAAACCTCCATTGACCTACTTTCAGTGTGGTCAGCCAGGGCATGCTGTCAGGAACTGCCTCACTCCACCACTCGATGCCCCCTGCCCTATCTGCTGCCAAAAGGGCCACTGGAGGAGGAGTTGTCCCTCTCACCCTCAAGTGGTAAGGCCAACACCACTGCCACCCAATACCAGGGGTACTTCAAAACTTGTCAATCAGAGTCAAAATCGGAGTCAGACTCCACTATTGGTGGTAGTCGATTACCAGAACCAGGAGCCAGGTCACGTTTTGGGTCTTGACTCCCTTGGTGCAGATGACTGAAGGTGCCCAGAACTTAATCTACAGGCTTTTATAGGGCTCCCTATAAAACCGGAGGAACCCTGGGTGACCCTGAATGTGGCAGGGACTATCATAGATTTTCTGATTGACACATGGGCTACTTGTTCTGCCCTAACTTCCTTCTCTGATCCCGCTTAGTGCTCCTCAATCCTCCTAACAGGAAAATATATGACCAGGCTAAATGGTTGTATTCTTTTGGGAAAGAGGCCCTGGTGCAAATACTATCTGGCAAGCTTTCAAAAGGGCCCTACCCAATACAACACTGTTTTACCTCTTTTCCGGAAGCCTCTGCAGGCCCTCCACCAGATGATCTCTGGATGACCCTTTCTGTGTCCGAAGAAAGACGTGTTTCATGCGCCTCTTCACTACAGCTCTATTGTCTCACCTCTTCCCAAGTCTTCCTCCACCAGATGTTCTGGATGACCCTTTCTGTGTCCGATCTCATCCTCCTTCTCAAACTTCAGCCCCACAGGGTCTGTGTCCTTATCCAGTTACACATCCTCTTTCTCCTCCCAATACTCAATCCCTGGCAGCCCAATGCTTGGATTCAAGTTCCAATATGCTCCCCCTAAGAGAAGTAGCTAATGGAGACTTAAGTACTATAAAAGTACAAAAGTTACAAAAACTAGAAAAGTGCCCACAAGTCTCATCCTCTGAGTTGCTTGATATGGCCTTTAAAGTGTTTAACAACAGGGAGGAGACTTCTAGGAATATGTGGGAACAAGAGGAGGAAGAAAAATTAAAACAACAAGCTCAATATATGGCTTTTGCCATTATTCAGTCCCTTCCACAGCAGGAATCACTGGGTGCTAAACCTCCATTGACCTACTTTCAGTGTGGTCAGCCAGGGCATGCTGTCAGGAACTGCCTCACTCCACCACTCGATGCCCCCTGCCCTATCTGCTGCCAAAAGGGCCACTGGAGGAGGAGTTGTCCCTCTCACCCTCAAGTGGTAAGGCCAACACCACTGCCACCCAATACCAGGGGTACTTCAAAACTTGTCAATCAGAGTCAAAATCGGAGTCAGACTCCACTATTGGTGGTAGTCGATTACCAGAACCAGGAGCCAGGTCACGTTTTGGGTCTTGACTCCCTTGGTGCAGATGACTGAAGGTGCCCAGAACTTAATCTACAGGCTTTTATAGGGCTCCCTATAAAACCGGAGGAACCCTGGGTGACCCTGAATGTGGCAGGGACTATCATAGATTTTCTGATTGACACATGGGCTACTTGTTCTGCCCTAACTTCCTTCTCTGATCCCGCTTAGTGCTCCTCAATCCTCCTAACAGGAAAAATATATGACCAGGCTAAATGGTTGTATTCTTTTGGGAAAGAGGCCCCTGGTGCAAATACTATCTGGCAAGCTTTCAAAAGGGCCCTACCCAATACAACACTGTTTTTACCTCTTTTCGGACCTGCCATCACTCTCCTCTTGATTTTATTATTTCGTTCTTGCATTATTAATGCACAGTTTAAGTTCATCTCCCGACAGGTGCAAAAAGATTCAATTCCAGGTGGTCTTACAACAAGGATATCATCCAGTTAATGCTCAAATTGTGTTTGAACAAGCTGCCATATCATTCTGTGGAGCTACATCTTCTTCCCTAAATGTACCCTGACAGAGAGCAGGAACTGGGAGCCCAGAGCCCCACAATGCCCCTCTTCAGCATGAAGAAGCCAGAGCAGTCATCGCCTCTTTTCCCTTGAGACTGGGTACCCAAATGCCCGAGAAGGGAAATAGGCAGATAGTTAGACATGAGCAGGGTATCCAAAGGGGCTAAAGAATAGGCCCTAAAAATAAAGAGATGCAGGAATGTGGTGCCCAAGGATGAAAGAACAAGGCAAACTAGGAGGGTCTTGGAATGCAAGAAGAGATAAACCAGAGCCTTATTTTCTTCCCCTCGACCGGGCTATAGTACACCACCCAATCCTTAAGACCCGGGTGCCACTCCTTGGACCCTACTGCATGCTGTAGTCATCACTCTACCCACCCAGTACATCGTCCAATCAGCAATGATCCTTAAGACCCCTATGCCACTCCCTAGACCCTAGCTATAAAAGAAATCAAAGATTCCTGCTTAATGTTGGTTCTCTTTGAGCCGACCTGCTGTTCTGATAGCGTTGATTCTCCTTTGAGTCGACCCACTGCTCCAGCAGCATCTTCCATGCTGATTATCTCTTAAACCAGCCCACTGTACTGGCAGCAACTCTCCCTTTCCCCACTTGAATAAACTTTACTTTCCCTCAAAAAAAAAAAAAAAAAGAAGGACAAGTACAATATACTAACACATATATATGGAATCTAGTAGGATGGTGTCACCAGCACTGTGCTGCAGCTTACTCTGATTCCTATTCTTATTAGTTCTCACTAAGAGATACTGTCTTAAATAGATCAGAGACCTTTTACAGTCACAGTGTAGTCCCCTCAGAGTCATAAGTCTCGGACTTGGACAGTAAAGTGTCGTGGTCTCGAGTATTGTCAAACCAAGAGTAGCTTTATCAATCATAGTACATATAATAATCAGAATCAAGATTCAATTAATCAGAATTCAAGTAAAGGTAAGCACAAATAATCAGAAATCAATCAAATGCAAGCACAAGTTCTTACGCCAGAGCTGGAGAGTCTGGATCTCACATGGGGCACAGCCAATCTCCGTGAGTGAGCCTCCAACATAATCTTACCTTACCCTTTTATATTTTCTCAACTAAAAATCTCAAATTAACTAGTAATCACAAAAGTGGTTATTACTAGGGCTTTTTCTCCCCTAGAGATGCAAAAGTTGTTATTACTGGAACTTTTTGCTCCTCTGCTAGTGCCTAGATAGACACCTTTGTCCTCAGGGGGAAACATGTGTTTGTACAGAAAACATTCTTCCAATTCCTAATTTACAAAGGGAACTACAAGTTATAAAAAGCTTGTTACACTATAACTAAAAAGCACAAGTGGAAGAGCTTTTGTGTTCTGTACTAGCGCCTAGGTAAATATCTCTATCAATGTTTGTCAAATGTGATAGTCTAAGCCTACAAATTGTTAGTTTTATGAGTGGGGCTATTTCAGGCCCAGGCTTTTATCAGTAACTAGCTACTTAGTCATCCTCAGAGGAGGTCTCAGAGAGGCAGGGCTTCAGGCAGCGCTTACCGCTAGTGTGAAAAGATATTTGTCTGCTTGGCCCGGGTATCTTTCTTGATCTTTCTTGTGAGAAGTGAACATGGAATTTCTCTTCCTCATCACTTTCCCCATCAGAACTGCTCTCCTCGTAATTAGGGTCCCAATATCTGTCAGTGAAGATGCCTTTGCTTGCCCATGACAAATGTCTAAGTCATTATCTAACTCTCTTTGTTTGCACTGCTTTAACAAGGAAACAGTGTTAGAACTCAGAATTAAATGGCATGCTGTAAGAATAAGTAGTTATCATCCAATATCTGCTAAGCAAAACAAACCCTGATGGAGAATGAACAGTGGTTGGGAGGTGTAAGGGAAGTAGCATGAACATCTATACTAGCATATGTGAAAAAAAATAGCTATTGTCATTTCTCTTTGAGAAAAGGGGATCCTGCAGAGGTGCTGTGAGATAGCCTGGAGGGGTGGGATTGGGAGAATATTCATATGACTAATGGGGGATCATACATATCTGTAAACAACAAAACTAAATAAGACTAAAAAGCAAAGGGAAATTTAAAAAAAATCAGAGGTATAACTTTGCCGACAAAAGTCTATATAGTCAAATCTAGTTTTCTTAGTTGTCATGCATGAATGTGAAAATTGGACCTTAAAAGACACTAAGTTCCAAGGAATGATGCCTTTGAACTGTGGTATTAGAGAAGATTTTTGAGAAATGCTTGAACTACAAGAAGTTCAAACCACTCATTCCTAAAGGAAATCAACGATGAATATTCAGTGGAAGAAAAGATGCTGAAGCTGAAGCTCCAATATTTTGGCCACCTGATACAAAGAGATCATTCAGTGGAAAAGAGCCTGATCTTTGGAAAAAGAGAAGGCATAAGGAGAAGGAGATGACAGAGGATGAGATGGTTGGCAAAGGACATGATAATGAGCAAATTCTAGGGGATGGTGAAGTATAGGGAAACTTGATGTGCTGTACCCCACGGAATCACAAAGATTCAGACTTGACGGGGTGACTGAACTGCCTGAGATGAATTTTCTTTTTAATCTATATTATTTTATTTTGTTTTTACAGTGTTTTGCTGTTCACAGCTCCATATAATCCTAAATCTGTCGTAGGCCTATCTTTGTTCCCTCCCACATGAGCCTCCATCCCATTAACCCCCAGCCTGTCTCTCCAGATTGTTGCCAGGCCTCCATATAATATCCTTTAGGTCTACAGTGCTTTAACAATGTTCATCCATTTTACATATTATTATGTAGGTTTCCATGTTACTTTTTACAAACTTCTCACTCGTTCTTCCCTGACCCCAATGTCCATAGGTCTGTTCTCTCTGTCTGTTTCTCTATCACTGCTCTTTGTGTGTATTTATCAGCATCATCTTACTAGATTCCATATATATTGCAGGGCCAGCCCGCAGAGGAGAAACAGCGGCAGGATTGTCCTTGGCCAGGCTACGGGAAGATCGGAGAGGGGCGAGCCTGCTGTCCGCCAACCCAGCCCTCAGGCGAGAGAGAGACAATCAGACGCGACAGGGGTTCCGTCAAAGCAGTTCCGTTTTGTTAGTGCAGACTTACAGCTTATAAGGGCAAGTGAAGGGGGTTTCCTAAGGGATTTCCCATAGTTAAACCAATCAAGCTAAAGGTCAAGCAATCATGCATAGATCACGCCCTCGTCTCTTCCTTCCTTATGCTTGAAAAGGCCCTCTTTCATTTAGGGCCCCACATCTCCCCCTCTTTTATTTTAAAATTAAGAGGTTCTTGATGAGGCAAAGCATAGAGCTAAGAGGCGGCCAGCCTCTAGCCTCGTCAGCAACCCGCCCCCGCTCCCACCCAGCGGCTGTGCCTGTCTTAGGTTGTCCTTCTGTGAGGATCTTACCCATCATTGGCTAACCAGCCATCTTGTGGGTGCTAGATGGAGTCTTTAGAGGGTTTTCTTTTTGAAGGCCTCATTATATATCTTGAGTGACTTATTAGAGGGTCAGATTGACCCAGGGGTTTTGCTCAAAGTGGGGCTCATCTTCTAGGACATGAGCAAGCATAACTGTTTTTTGTTGTAACTGTCTATAAATGTCTGCTAAGTTTACATTAATGTTGGACACATTAATTATCTTGGTCTCAAGCCTGGGACAAGGCCTCCCCCTCCAGGTATAAATGGCTGGGACAATGATAGGCTTGTGGCATAGTCTCCCAATTCAGGGGGCGTAAGACCCCTGGATTGACCACGAGTCCCCATAATAGCTCTCCAGTCACCAGAGCTATAGAAAGACAGAGCTCAAAGAGAATAGTATCACCCTCATGGTTAACAGCCTAGTGTGAGATTAGAGCCAGTCTCTAGGGAGTCCAAAAAGGTCTGTATTGCTAGAGCGATGATGGTCACCAGCAAAGAAACAATGAGCAGTCCAATGATTACTAGAAGCAGAGGCCACCAGGGTCCCCGCATCCCTGGCCTGAAAAAGAGAGAAAGAGAGAGAGATGCCTCAGGAACTTTCTGTTCTTGGGCTTGATATATGGTCATTTATTTTATCTGTGGCAGATTCTAAAGTTTGATCCCTGTTTTGTGGCATAAATTTAAGGTTTCTCGCTGGTACCCATATAGGGTTGGGTTTCCCAATGGGGAATATGCACCCAAATCCTCTCCCCATTGTAAGGAGAGGATCAGGCCCCTTCCACTGGCCAGTGATGGGGTCCTTCCATCTCACTTGTATTTCATGTTTTATTTCTTGATTGGACCAGTGTTTTTGAAAGGGTGACATCAGTTCTTTCTTTGAAAAGTTTAAAATGTTTAAAGTAAAGAGTGCCATTCCAAGTTGTTGGTGAGGGTTTATTCCCCCTTTTTGTTTTTGTAATTGGGCCTTCAAGTTTTGATGATGACATTCAATTATGGCCTGTCCTTGAGAGTTGTATGGTATCCCTGTGGCATGGTGGATGTGCCATTGTTGAAAGAGGTTTTGTAAATTTTTGCTAACAAAGCGGGGACCATTGTCCATTTTTATCTGATAAGGTAGACCCAGAGTTGCAAAGCATTGCAAGAAATGACTCTGGGTATGTTTTGCTTTTTCTACTGTATGGGCTGTGGCCCAGCAGGCATGGGAATAAGTATCAGTGGATACAAAGATGTACTTGAGTTTTCCGAAGGGGGAAAAGTGAGTGACATCAGTCTGCCAAAATATATTAGGCCTTAGTACTCGATGGTTTACTCCCGAAGACTGTAAGGGAAGAACTTGTAAGTGAGGGAGGCAAAACTTACAAGTATGTACGTTTTTCTTTAAACTTTTGATGGGGATTTGTGGGAATTTTTTATGTAACCCTCTCTAGTTGATATGGGTTAGACCATGAAGGTCATGGGCATCCTGTAGGTTATGTACTTGAATTTTATAGGAAACTGTCTTGTCAGTTAAGGAATTTCCCGTTGAGAGTAGTCCAGGTAGACTTTGGTGACCCCTAAGGTGGTGTAAGTAAATGGGCTGAGTCCTTTCAGATAATAGGATGAGGGCTTGTATCATGAGCAGAGTGATTAGGTTGGTATCTAGGCATATATGAGAATTGGGTAGTCCAGGGAGCAGATTTTTTACATAGAGACTGTCAGTGAATAGATTCATTGGTTCAGAAACTTCTGTAAGTGCTAGGATGATAACATACAGTTCTTTGAATTGTGCAGACCCGTCACAAGGCTCGAAATATTTCTGTATGTTATGTCCAGGCAAACGGGGAGGTTGAAGATGATAACTGAAGCTGCATTTTTTCCTCCATCTGTAAAGACATTGAGGGCCTCTTGTATGGGTTTGAAGAGGAATAATCGGGGGGGCATCCAATCTAGGCGACCAAAACAGGCGACCCATTTATGAGGCCCATAGTGGCAGTCAAGGGTGCCAAGAAACCCCTCTAGGGCTATGGCTGTTCTTCCATTGTTTTTTCGGACCCATTCAAAACCAGACAACTTATGAAGGATAACTATCTTATCAGGCTCTTGCGCATAGCAGTGAACTGCAGTTTCTCTCCCCTTTTGTATTAAGTCGGCCATTTGGTCTAGGTGGTCATAGACTCAGGGAGCCCCTCCCAAGCAGATGTGAATCCATTGTAGAAGCCTCTCTTTTTGTATTATGGTTGCCATAAGTATTGTCGGGGTAGGCAGAATCCATAACTGTAAACTCTCTGTAGGGTCATATCGGGCAAGTTGAGCTTCATCAAGTGCCCTTTGAACATTTTAAAAAATTTGTTTGTGAGAGGGCGAGAGGGCAATATCATCATGAGGCTGTTTATCTTTTAATAATTCAAAGAGGGGCAGGAGTTGGCCAGTTGCGATAGGAATCCAGGGTTGGAACCAATTGAACTCTCCTAGTATCTGTTGTAAACCAGTCAGGGAATAGGATTCTTGAATATGTAATTGAGGTTTCAAGGCACACCTCCAAGAATAGGTGAGAGCCCAAAATTTTAAGGGCGGGGGACAAACCCTCCAAGAATAGTGGTTTATGTACTTGAATTTTATAGGAAACTGTCTTGTCAGTTAAGGAATTTCCCGTTGAGAGTAGTCCAGGTAGACTTTGGTGACCCCTAAGGTGGTGTAAGTAAATGGGCTGAGTCCTTTCAGATAATAGGATGAGGGCTTGTATCATGAGCAGAGTGATTAGGTTGGTATCTAGGCATATATGAGAATTGGGTAGTCCAGGGAGCAGATTTTTTACATAGAGACTGTCAGTGAATAGATTCATTGGTTCAGAAACTTCTGTAAGTGCTAGGATGATAACATACAGTTCTTTGAATTGTGCAGACCCGTCACAAGGCTCGAAATATTTCTGTATGTTATGTCCAGGCAAACGGGGAGGTTGAAGATGATAACTGAAGCTGCATTTTTTCCTCCATCTGTAAAGACATTGAGGGCCTCTTGTATGGGTTTGAAGAGGAATAATCGGGGGGGCATCCAATCTAGGCGACCAAAACAGGCGACCCATTTATGAGGCCCATAGTGGCAGTCAAGGGTGCCAAGAAACCCCTCTAGGGCTATGGCTGTTCTTCCATTGTTTTTTCGGACCCATTCAAAACCAGACAACTTATGAAGGATAACTATCTTATCAGGCTCTTCCCATAGCAGTGAACTGCAGTTTCTCTCCCCTTTTGTATTAAGTCGGCCATTTGGTCTAGGTGGTCATAGACTCAGGGAGCCCCTCCCAAGCAGATGTGAATCCATTGTAGAAGCCTCTCTTTTTGTATTATGGTTGCCATAAGTATTGTCGGGGTAGGCAGAATCCATAACTGTAAACTCTCTGTAGGGTCATATCGGGCAAGTTGAGCTTCATCAAGTGCCCTTTGAACATTTTAAAAAATTTGTTTGTGAGAGGGCGAGAGGGCAATATCATCATGAGGCTGTTTATCTTTTAATAATTCAAAGAGGGGCAGGAGTTGGCCAGTTGCGATAGGAATCCAGGGTTGGAACCAATTGAACTCTCCTAGTATCTGTTGTAAACCAGTCAGGGAATAGGATTCTTGAATATGTAATTGAGGTTTCAAGGGGCGCACACCCTCCAAGAATAGGTGAGAGCCCAAAATTTTAAAGGGCGGGATGGTTTGGATCTTATCAGAGGATATATGGAGTTTTCCTTCTGAGAGACATCTTTGTAAAACCTTGTAAGCTTCAGTCAGTTGTGTTGTAGTTGGGGTCCCTACAGTAATGTCATCTATGTATATGTATATAACATCTATCAATTGTCTGACTGGTTGGAGAAAATCTTTTACATAGTTTTAGCAGAAAGAGGGGCTATTGGCCATTCCTTGTGGCAAGACTGTCCACTCGAAGCATTCATTGGGTCCCTCAAAATTAGTGGAGGGTACCGAAAAAGTGAATTTCTCACAATCTTGGGGGTTTAAAGGTATGGAAAACAAACAGTCTTTAATGTCTATTACCATAATGTATAGATCACTAGGGATGGCAGGGATCCAGGGCAATCCCCTCAAGGGGGTTCCTTGTATAATCATCCTCTCATTAATTTTTCTAAGATCTTGTAACATTCTCCATTTTCTTAAAGACTTTTTAATAACAAATATTGGAGCACTCCATGGACTAGTAGAAGGGTGTATATGTCCCAATTCTAGCTGTTCAGCTATGATGTCTTTGAGGGCTTGCAACTTAGCAGATGGAAGAGGTCACTGCTCCACCCATATTGGGAGTCCAGGTCTCCATTGTATCGGAGGGACTTGCAGGGCAGTGGCCTCTAGGATTGGGGGTGTATCTTCTTATTAGGTTAATGGCTCTCCCTTATGCATCTTTTCAAATTTAAGGTCCCCCCTATAGTTTGGATGGAATGGGTAGCAGATGTGAATCCATTGTAGAAGCCTCTCTTGTATTATGGTTGCCATAAGTATTGTCGGGGTAGGCAGAATCCATAACTGTAAACTCTCTGTAGGGTCATATCGGGCAAGTTGAGCTTCATCAAGTGCCCTTTGAACATTTTAAAAAATTTGTTTGTGAGAGGGCGAGAGGGCAATATCATCATGAGGCTGTTTATCTTTTAATAATTCAAAGAGGGGCAGGAGTTGGCCAGTTGCGATAGGAATCCAGGGTTGGAACCAATTGAACTCTCCTAGTATCTGTTGTAAACCAGTCAGGGAATAGGATTCTTGAATATGTAATTGAGGTTTCAAGGGGCGCACACCCTCCAAGAATAGGTGAGAGCCCAAAATTTTAAAGGGCGGGATGGTTTGGATCTTATCAGAGGATATATGGAGTTTTCCTTCTGAGAGACATCTTTGTAAAACCTTGTAAGCTTCAGTCAGTTGTGTTGTAGTTGGGGTCCCTACAGTAATGTCATCTATGTATATGTATATAACATCTATCAATTGTCTGACTGGTTGGAGAAAATCTTTTACATAGTTTTAGCAGAAAGAGGGGCTATTGGCCATTCCTTGTGGCAAGACTGTCCACTCGAAGCATTCATTGGGTCCCTCAAAATTAGTGGAGGGTACCGAAAAAGTGAATTTCTCACAATCTTGGGGGTTTAAAGGTATGGAAAACAAACAGTCTTTAATGTCTATTACCATAATGTATAGATCACTAGGGATGGCAGGGATCCAGGGCAATCCCCTCAAGGGGGTTCCTTGTATAATCATCCTCTCATTAATTTTTCTAAGATCTTGTAACATTCTCCATTTTCTTAAAGACTTTTTAATAACAAATATTGGAGCACTCCATGGACTAGTAGAAGGGTGTATATGTCCCAATTCTAGCTGTTCAGCTATGATGTCTTTGAGGGCTTGCAACTTAGCAGATGGAAGAGGTCACTGCTCCACCCATATTGGGAGTCCAGGTCTCCATTGTATCGGAGGGACTTGCAGGGCAGTGGCCTCTAGGATTGGGGGTGTATCTTCTTATTAGGTTAATGGCTCTCCCTTATGCATCTTTTCAAATTTAAGGTCCCCCCTATAGTTTGGATGGAATGGGTAGTTGAGTTGTTGTTGATATTCTTCTTCATCAAGTAAATCATCATGAAAGCCTTTATGATTGGTTGTAATGTAAGCACTTGCTTCTCCTAAAATATCTTGGTCCAACAGGTTGGTATTTAGCCCGGCTGCTATAAGGGGTCGGACTTTGCCCATAGTGCCATCAGCATCTTTCCAGGTGAGCCATTCTGTGGTCTCGTTGGATTGAGTCTGTCCTCTGACACCCAATATTTGAGGCCCCAGGACCTCTTTCCAGTTACGTGGGACCTCCTCTGCTCTTAGGACAGTCCAATCGGCCCCTGTATCAATTAAATATTGACACCTATTCCCTTCTATGTGGATATCCATTTTGGGTCTTAGGCCAGGCACTATAGGCACAGTCCAGTTGGCTCTGGGTGGTCTTGGGGCCTTGGTGGTTCTTATTAGCTTTGTAGGAGGCTGGTGAGAATTGCATTCGGGGAAGGGTTTTTCAAGGAGTGTTTCAATATGGTCGGGCAATATAAAGGGTCCCCCTTGAGGTGCTGGGGCTGGAGGTTGCCCCTCATCTAGTTTAAAGGCTTGCCATCTTTATCATATTTAGATTTGCAGTCTATTTTCCAGTGAAACCCCTTTTTACATTGAGGGCATGGAATAGTGTGGGGGTTTCAGTTGGATGTTTTCTTATCATTTTGTGGGCAATCTCTCTTAAAGTGCCCCGGTTGGCAGCAGCTAAAGCAGTGGCCTGATTTGGTTGAGGCAGGGGGCCCCTGGGACGAGGTCCTGCCCGTAGTCATAACGGTGGATAAGGCTTTAGTTATTGTCTCAGAGAGAGACTCAGTTTGAGCCTGGAGAGCATTGGCGATAGAGCGGGCTTGGTGACTTTGTGTGCCTATATCTTTAGAGCACACAATTCATTGCTCAGTAGAATGATCTTTTTACCCTGCACGGGCCAATTTATGGTCTGTATTCATTCCCTGCAAAACTAGCATTTTGAGGAAATGATCTCTTAAAAGCCCTGGAGGGAACTTTCTCGGTAGGCTCTTTTCTACACGATCTACAAAAGTGGCGAGGTCTTCATTATTCTTTTGTGCTACACCCAATGTGGGGGGTTCACTAGGGCCCTCAGCAAGTTTCTTCCAGGCAGCCAGACATATAGCCTGCTGCGGGCAGAATATAGTTACTTATTTCCTTATTTCTTTTTTTTTTTTTAAAGATTTATTTATTTATTTATTTTTGGGTGGGGGTCGGGTTGGGGAGGGAGGGGAGCGGGCGGGTCACTTCTATTGGTCTTTCATTTGTCCATTTTCATCCGTCTTTGTTCTTTGGCTCCTGTGGGCCTCCCATCGCGGTGGCGTCTGTCATTGCAGAGCGCTGGCTCTGGGCGCATACGCTCCAGAGCTCTGGCTTGGTAATTGGACACATTGGTCCAGCCGCTCCGCGGCACGTGGGAACTTCCCAGGCCAGGGATCGAACCGGCGCCCCTTGCACTGCAAGGCGGTGTCCTTACCCACTGGACCACCAGGGGAAGCCCTACTTATTTCTAATCAATAGAATTGGGGAAATACTTAATTGCCCCAGTACTATGATCAGAATACTTCAACCTATAATCTGTAGTTCCCTCTAATTAGACACTAGAACTTCAACAGTAAAAAGACATAGAGTTCAAATCAAGATCAGATTTATTGCAAGACAGTGAATCAACATTTATACTTCTTGGTAATCAATGTAATACAACATAGCTGTGCTTCAATAATCATAGTCAAAACATAACAATAAGGTTTAAAAGTTCAGAACTCAATCAACAAAAATACAATATTCTTACCCCAGAGCTGGAGAGCTTCTCATGTTCAAGCCACATGATCAAGCTGTCTCACAATCTAATCATCACTCTTTTTATAATAAATTTTTCCTTTCTTTTCAATTTCTTTATAACTTCTTTGTCTCTATTTGATTTTTAATTGTTTTCAACCACTTAATTTATGTAACTTTTCCCTCTAAACATACTGATTCACTTAGTAAATCATTGACTCATCACTTTTCTATTTCAGCTTTATATCTATTCAAGCATTACATAAAATTAACTTTATTTCACTTGATTAAAACAAATTCAAATCAAATCCTTGGAATCAAATACTTTCTTCCCTTTAGATCATTTAAACTCATGATTAAGGAAAAATCTGAACCATGGAACTTTAACACCTTGTGCTAGATCAGGGCAGGCTATTTATTTTAACTTGAGCTGCCCTATACCTAAGAATAATGACGCATTGTTTTAAAAAATTCCTTCTTTACTTCTCATGCTTCCCCCGCTTACTCTTATGGGGTGACTGTGACTCAGATGAAGCTTCACTTTCTGCCTCGATAGAGGGACTTTCTTTTACTGATTCAAAATTTCTCTTACTTCTTTTGGACACAATATTCTTGCCTTTTAGATTAATATATGTTCCTCCTTTAGGTAACATCATATTTACCCATTCCTCTTCTCCTTCTGAACTTATCTCACTTTCTAAAGGGTGAATTTTAGGTCTAAAAACCTTATCTGGTGTTCGAGGACTATCTGAGCTATCCGTGTCATCACTCATTTCTTCATATCCAGGGGCCCAGTAATTTCTTAGGAATTCACCAGAGGTGGTCCACGTCAAGCCCATACTTGGTCTTGATAAGGGAAGGAATGGCGGCCTGCTGTATACCAGTGCTCCACTGGTCCGCTGTTCCTGACCGCATTCCAAAAGTTATTGGAATGACGGGATATGCAGCCTGGTTTCTTTCTGCCTGAGTATGACATTCCTCTTTAAAAGACATAGAGTTCAAATCAAGATCAGATTTATTGCAAGACAGTGAATCAACATTTATACTTCTTGGTAATCAATGTAATACAACATAGCTGTGCTTCAATAATCATAGTCAAAACATAACAATAAGGTTTAAAAGTTCAGAACTCAATCAACAAAAATACAATATTCTTACCCCAGAGCTGGAGAGCTTCTCATGTTCAAGCCACATGATCAAGCTGTCTCACAATCTAATCATCACTCTTTTTATAATAAATTTTTCCTTTCTTTTCAATTTCTTTATAACTTCTTTGTCTCTATTTGATTTTTAATTGTTTTCAACCACTTAATTTATGTAACTTTTCCCTCTAAACATACTGATTCACTTAGTAAATCATTGACTCATCACTTTTCTATTTCAGCTTTATATCTATTCAAGCATTACATAAAATTAACTTTATTTCACTTGATTAAAACAAATTCAAATCAAATCCTTGGAATCAAATACTTTCTTCCCTTTAGATCATTTAAACTCATGATTAAGGAAAAATCTGAACCATGGAACTTTAACACCTTGTGCTAGATCAGGGCAGGCTATTTATTTTAACTTGAGCTGCCCTATACCTAAGAATAATGACGCATTGTTTTAAAAAATTCCTTCTTTACTTCTCATGCTTCCCCCGCTTACTCTTATGGGGTGACTGTGACTCAGATGAAGCTTCACTTTCTGCCTCGATAGAGGGACTTTCTTTTACTGATTCAAAATTTCTCTTACTTCTTTTGGACACAATATTCTTGCCTTTTAGATTAATATATGTTCCTCCTTTAGGTAACATCATATTTACCCATTCCTCTTCTCCTTCTGAACTTATCTCACTTTCTAAAGGGTGAATTTTAGGTCTAAAAACCTTATCTGGTGTTCGAGGACTATCTGAGCTATCCGTGTCATCACTCATTTCTTCATATCCAGGGGCCCAGTAATTTCTTAGGAATTCACCAGAGGTGGTCCACGTCAAGCCCATACTTGGTCTTGATAAGGGGAAGGAATGGCGGCCTGCTGTATACCAGTGCTCCACTGGTCCGCTGTTCCTGACCGCATTCCAAAAGTTATTGGAATGACGGGATATGCAGCCTGGTTTCTTTCTGCCTGAGTATGACATTCCTCTTTGAAGAAGACACATCATTTGATATGTGTTACTGGGAAGTACTGCCTTACATAGCATCTTCCAATCTTGGGTGGTACAAGGTTGGTGGGCCAGCCCTTGGAGTATGGTTTCTGCCCATGGGGAGTTTGGGCTGTCCTCTGCTACTGCCTTCTTGAGTTGCTTTAGATCATTAGCCTCCAATGGATACCAGGCGGCTGGTCTGTTTCCCCCCAGGTTAACGTTTACAGGAAAAACTTGGTTTGGGCCCATGAAGGGTGCTGAAGATCACCAAGGGTCTTTGGGATAGGTCCTCCCTCTCCAAGGTGACCCCAGCGCCTTCCCTCCCCATGAAGTCCCTGTGATCTCATCAAAGGGGGGGGCAGTGTGGGGTACAGTCTGGTTTCTTGAGGTCTTGACCTCGAGTGATTGGGGGAACTCTCATCATTGCTAGCTTCTAATTCATTTTATTTTTAAAGATTTATTTATTTATTTCGGGGGGGGAGTGGGGAGGGAGGGGAGCAGGTGGGCCACTTCTATTGGTCTTTCACTTATTTATTTTCATCCATCTTTGTTCTTCGACCCGTGCAGGCCTCCCATCGCGGTGGCCTCTGTTGTCGCAGAGCACCGGCTCTGGGCACATGCACTCCAGATCTCCGGCTCGATAATTGGACACATCAGTCCAGCTGCTCTGCGGCACATGGGATTTTCCTAGGCCAGGGATCAAACCGGCTCCCCTTGCACTGCAAGGAGGTGTCCTTACCCACTGGACCACCAGGGAAGCCCCTACTTCTTCAGTTTTAAAGTGATCCCAGGCTCTGCCAGTAGGCTCATAATCTCTGTCTTTATTATCAGATTTGTGGATATAGTTTCCCATGTTGTTGAAAGAAAGCAGAAAAGAAGAGAGTATTGAGGACAACCACAAAAAATCCTAAAGAGTGCGGTTTTGGCCAGGAGGTCAGACTTGTGTCATGCTTGTGAAACGGTGAAAGAATCCCTAGTGTTGCACAGACGTTGTCTTCCTGGAGGCGGGCGCTCTAAGAGGCCCTGGCCTGTTCTCTGACCCCCTTATCCTGTCACAGGAGTCTTCAACGGCAGGCCCCCTAATGGCTTTTAAGTGCCTGATCCATGCCCGCGAGGGAGCGTTACAGGCCAAGTCCTCAGATCGGAATGTAGAAAAAGGAGACCTTCACCCAGTTGGGCTCCCGCTACTGAAGTGGACTCTTGTGGGACCTTCTAGGTCCACCAGAGAGTGACCCTGGCCAGGACCTATCAGTTGCCCCTGCGACCATCCGCTTGTTCGCTGTACGTCTCGAGAATGAGTCAAAGTGAAAATGAGAAAGAAAGGAAGAAAAGTGAAAGTAGGAATTGAAGTAAAGAAGGACAAACAAGGAAAAGCAGTGTTCAGTTTTTTGTGACTACCCTAAATCCCAACCCTCTGAGAATGGCAGAAAAAAGGGAAACACACCCTGCCATCTGGATTACTCTGACCTGCTGCTTCTCTTGAAGGAAGGGACGTGCTGGAGCCTTGCAAAGGCCATTCGTCGATTCTCTTTCAAGCCGCATGGTGAGCCGCCTTTCTCTTTCATGCCCCACGTTGGGTGCCAGCTTCTGTGGGGCCAGTCCACAGAGGAGAAATGGCGGCAGGATTGCCCGTGGCCAGACTATGGGAAGATCAGAGAGGGGTGAGCCTGCTGCCCGCCAACCCAACCCTCGGGTAAGCAAAGGACAATCAGACACAACAGGGGTTCCATCAAAGCAGTTCCATTTTATTAGTGCAGACTTACAGCTTATATAGGCAAGTGTAGAGGGATTCCTAAGGGATTTCCCATAGTTAAACCAATCAAGCTAAAGATCACGCCCTCGTCTCTTCCTTCCTTATGCTTGCAACAACTTAGATCACACCCTTGTCTCTTCCTTACTTATACTTAAAAAGGCCCTCTTTCATTTAGGGCCCCACAATATGTGTGTTAGAACACTGTACTTGACTTCCTCTTTTTGACTTACTTCACTTTGGATAATAGGTTCTAGATTGATCCACCTCATTATGACTGATTCGTCTGCATTTCTTCTTATGGATGAGATGTATTCTATTGTATATATGTACCATAGCTTCTTTATCCATTCAATCATCAATAGGCATCTAGGCTGCTTCCATATTCTACCTATTGTATAGAGTGCTACAATGAACATTGGAGCACAAAGTTGTCTTTCAATTTTATTTTTTTCAGGGGATAAGCCTCATAATGAGATTGCTGGGTAATATGGTGCTTCTATTCTTAGATTTTTAAGGAATCTCTATATCGTTTTCTATAGTGGCTGCATCAAATTGCGTTCCCACCAGCAATACAAGAGTGGTCCTTTTTCTCCACACCCACTCCAGCATTTATTGCCTGTAGCTTTAATGACGATGACCATTCTGACTGATGTGAGGTGATATTTCATTGTAGTTTTGATTTTCATTTCTCTAACAATAAGCTGGGTTGAGCTTTCCTATTATTTTTGGCCATCTGTATGTCCTCTTTGGAGAGATATCTGTTTCAGTCCTTTTCCCATTTTTTGATTGAGTTGTTCATTTTTCTGGTGCTGAGTGGTCTGAGTTGCTTGTGGATTTCGGAGATTAATTCTTTGTTATTTCATTTGGTCTTATTTTCTCCCATTTTGTGGGTTGTCTGTTCACTCTTTTTGTAGTTTCTTTTGCTGTGCAAAAGCTTTTAAGTTTCATTAATTCCCACATGTTCCCCCGTGGCCAGCTTGGAAGATCAGAGAGGGGTGAGCCTGCTGCCCGCCAACCCAACCCTCGGGTAAGCAAAGGACAATCAGACACAACAGGGGTTCCATCAAAGCAGTTCCATTTTATTAGTGCAGACTTACAGCTTATATAGGCAAGTGTAGAGGGATTCCTAAGGGATTTCCCATAGTTAAACCAATCAAGCTAAAGATCACGCCCTCGTCTCTTCCTTCCTTATGCTTGCAACAACTTAGATCACACCCTTGTCTCTTCCTTACTTATACTTAAAAAGGCCCTCTTTCATTTAGGGCCCCACAATATGTGTGTTAGAACACTGTACTTGACTTCCTCTTTTTGACTTACTTCACTTTGGATAATAGGTTCTAGATTGATCCACCTCATTATGACTGATTCGTCTGCATTTCTTCTTATGGATGAGATGTATTCTATTGTATATATGTACCATAGCTTCTTTATCCATTCAATCATCAATAGGCATCTAGGCTGCTTCCATATTCTACCTATTGTATAGAGTGCTACAATGAACATTGGAGCACAAAGTTGTCTTTCAATTTTATTTTTTTCAGGGGATAAGCCTCATAATGAGATTGCTGGGTAATATGGTGCTTCTATTCTTAGATTTTTAAGGAATCTCTATATCGTTTTCTATAGTGGCTGCATCAAATTGCGTTCCCACCAGCAATACAAGAGTGGTCCTTTTTCTCCACACCCACTCCAGCATTTATTGCCTGTAGCTTTAATGACGATGACCATTCTGACTGATGTGAGGTGATATTTCATTGTAGTTTTGATTTTCATTTCTCTAACAATAAGCTGGGTTGAGCTTTCCTATTATTTTTGGCCATCTGTATGTCCTCTTTGGAGAGATATCTGTTTCAGTCCTTTTCCCATTTTTTGATTGAGTTGTTCATTTTTCTGGTGCTGAGTGGTCTGAGTTGCTTGTGGATTTCGGAGATTAATTCTTTGTCTGTTATTTCATTTGGTCTTATTTTCTCCCATTTTGTGGGTTGTCTGTTCACTCTTTTTGTAGTTTCTTTTGCTGTGCAAAAGCTTTTAAGTTTCATTAATTCCCACATGTTAATTTTTCTTTTTAGTTCTGCTACTGTAGTAGATGCATCATAGAAGATTTTGCTTTGATTTATGTCTTTGAGTGTTTTGCATATATTCTCCTCTAAGAGTATTAGTGTTTCTGGTCTTACATTTAGGTCTTTAATCCATTTTGAGTTGATCTTTGTGCATGGTATCAGGGAATGTTCCAACTTCATTTTTTTTGCAAGTAGCTGTCCAATTTTACCAGCACCTTTTGTTGAAGAAGCTGTCTTTGTTCCATTTTATATTTTTGCATTCTTTGTCAAAAATAAGATACACAGGTGGATGCATTTTTCTCTGGATTCTCTATAGTGCTCCATTGGTCTATATTTCTGTTTTTGTGCCAGTACCATACTGTCTTGATGACTGTTGCTTTGTAGTGTTTTCTGAAGTTAGGGAGGATGATTCCTCGGGCTTCATTATTCTTTCTCAGGATTGCTTTGGCTCTCCGGTGTCTTTTGCATTTCTATGTGAACTGTGCTAATTTTTTGGTCTAGTTCTGTGAAGAATGTCATTGGTAATTTGATAGGGATCAAACTGAATTTGTAGATGATATTTGATAGTACGGTCACTTTCATGATATTGATTCTTCTGACCTTTGAACATGGAACATCTCTCTATATGTTTATGTTTCATTGATTTTTTGCATTAGAGTCTTGTAATTTTTTGTTTACAGTTTGTCTCTTCATGTAGGTTTATTCCCAAATATTTTGTTCTTTTGGTGGCAGTGATGAATGGCATTGTATGCTTGGTTTCTCTTTCTGATTTTTCACTCTTTGTACATAGGAATGTGAGTGATTTCTGCGTATTAATTTTGTATCCTGTGATTTACTGAATTTGTTGATTAGCTCTAGTAATTTGCTAACAGTGTCTTTGGATATTCTATGTATAAAATCATGTCATCTGTTAATAGAGAGCTTTACTTCTTCTTTTCCAATCTGGATTCCTTTTATTTGTTTTTCTTCTCTTATTGCTGTTGCTAGAACTCCCAGGATTATGCTGAATAATTGGGGTGTGAGTGAACACCCTTGTCTTGTTCCTGATCTTAGAGGGAGGGCTTTCGGTTTTTTGCCATTGAGAATAATGTTTGCTGTAGGTTTCTCATGTATGACTTACTCTATATAGAGACTGGTTCCTTCTATGCCCATTTTTTGAAGAGTTTTTATTATAAATGGGTGTGGTATTTTGTCAAAGTCTTTTCCTGCATCTATTGAGATTATTATGTGATTTTCATCTTTCAATTTGTTGATATTCTGTATCACATCGATTGATTTGTGAGTATTGAAGAATCCTTGAGTGCCTGGGATGAACCCAATTTGATTATGATGTATGAGCTTTTTGATGTGTCATTGAATTCTGTTTGCTAGGATTTTGTTGAGGATTTTGACGTCTAAATTCATCAGTGAAATCAGTCTATAATTTTCTTTTTTTGTGTTGTCTTTGCCCGGATTTGGTGTCAGGGTGATGGTTACCTCATGGAATCTGTTCAGAATTGTTCCTTGTGCAATTTTTCAAAGACTTTCAGAAGCATAGGCATTAGCTCTTCTTTACATGTTTGGCGGAATTCTCTTGTGAAATCATCTGGCCCTGGGCTTTTGTTTTTGAGTAGATTTTTAATGACAAATTTGATTTCTCTGGCTGTGATTATGTTGCTTATAATTGCTATCTCTTCCTGGTTCAGTCTAGAAAATTGAACTTCTCTAAGAAATTGTCCATTTCTTCCTAGTTGTGCAGTTTGTTTCCATATAGTTGTTCATGATAGTCTATATAATCCTTTGTATTTTTGTATTGTCTCTTGTAACCTCTCCTTTTTCATTTCTTCTTTTGTTGATTTAGTTCTTCTATCTTTTTTTCTTGATAAGTCTGGCTACCAGTTTTTTGATATTGTTTATTTTATAGAAGAAACAGCTTTTTGTTTTATTTATCTTTACTATTGCTTATTTCGCTTTTCAATTATTTCTGCTCTGATCTTTATGATTTCTCTTCTTCGGGTAATGTTAGGGATCTTTTGCTCTTGTTTTTCCAGTTGTTTTAAGTGTAGAGTCATGCTTTCTTTAGGATGTTCTTCTCTTTTTTTTTCAGTGTAAGATTGTATTGCTCTGAACTTCCCTCTCAGAACTGCCTTTGTGGTATCCCATAGGTTTTGTGCTGCTCTAAGTATTCTGTCTTTGTCTTTAGTCTGTGTTAACTAGATTAGTACATGTCTTGGCATGTTTCTCCTAGGATTTATCCTGTATGATACTCTTTGTGCTTCTTGAACTTGGTTGACTATTTCCTTTCCCATGCTGGGGACATTTTCAACTATAATCCCTTCAAAAAACTTTTTTTCATATGCTTTCTTTATATCTTCTTCTTCTGGCACGCCTATTATTCAAATGTTGGTGCATTTGATATTATCCTTGAGGTCTCTAATACTATCCTTGGTTCTTTGCATTCTTTGTTTTTTTCCTTGTTCTTCAGCGGTCATTATCACCTTTCTATCCTCCTGCTCTATTTGTTCTTCTGCCTCAGATACTCTACTATTGAGCTCTTCTTTATTATGTTTAAGCTCTTCAATTGAGTAGTTTCTATTTTTTGCTTTTAACTTCAGCAGTTTTGTGCTTTTTCTCTTTTAGTTGTTTTTAAATTTCTTGTAAATCTTTCTCAAATGTGCCAATTCTCTCTATTATTCTGTTTTCAGAATTTTGGAACATCCTTAATATTGCCCTTTTGAATTCTCTTTCTAATAGTTTGTCTCTTTCTTTTTCAGTCATATGGTTTTTTGTGTTTATAATTTGTTCCTTCATGTGTACTGTGTGTCTCTTTCTTTTCATTATTATTGGGTTTTTTATTATTATTATTATTTTTATGTTTGAGTCTTGGAGTCAGTGTTTTCTCTCGGAAGTTCTTGGGTTTGATCTTTGCTCAGGGAGTGCAGATTCCACCTCTGTTTTTTTATGGCTTCCTGTGGCATTACACCATATGTAAGCTTATGAAGGACAAAAAGATCATCCCTGATAAATGTCAATTTTAGGATTGTGCCACTATTATCAAACATAATTTAAGTAACATATACATACATATCCATAAACCAAATCTGGATGGTCTAAATAGTTTAATGTACAGGAGATTATTCTGGTAAAAGACACTACCAAAGCTGATATCCAGCTCTTACGATCTAAGCTAATTAAAACACATCCTGGATAACAAAACTAGAATGATGTTCTACTTGGAGATACAGTAATGAAATCAGTTATTCACTAGCAAAGACAATGGGGAAGGGATGGTGAAGAACGGATAGGTAATGAGAGAAATGAAAGCATGTTGCAGGGTTGTGCAAGAATAGATATTGAAGATTTACATACATTAAGATTTAGTATAGCAGGAGGAGTGCAGTAGCGAAAGCAAGGAAGTGAACAGTTACAAAGAGGATTGCAATAGGTTTTATAATTTATAACAGTCAAAGTGAAGGGAGAGAAAACTGTGGTTAACAGAAAATAAAACAAAATATAAGACTAGAAAATAGGACAAAGACAACAAACAAAAATAAGAAGCCATAAAATAAGAAACAAAAGCAAAAATACTAAATAAATCTATTCCTGGTTCTCGGGCGTGTGCTTCTGTTTTCATCTGCTAGTGTTTGTTTCTGATCCTGTCCTGTAAACTGAGTTTGTCTTATCAGGCACCAGTTTTGGGGGTATAGCAGTTACTTATATTTCAGGTTTCAGGGAAAACCTTATTTCATATTTATAGGGGGTGTGGATCTTTGCAGAACAGGTTACTCTGGTTTCTCCATTTTGTGTCTGTCCATTCCCCAGGATGCTCTCACCACTTGAGGTGCTTCCCCACCATCTGCACTCGCACTCGGTGTGCTCCCACCATGAGTGGAATTCTTTACATATTTTGGATATCTACTCATTATCAGATAAATTATTGGCAAATATTTTCTCCCATGTGATAGGTTGCTTTTTCACTTTGTGGATCCTTTCCTTTTCTGCGCAGAGCATTTTAGTTTGATGTAGCCCTACTTGTTTTATTAATCATTGCTCTTGTTTGTCTGATATTTTTGGTTTTCTTTTTGTCTTTGATTTTGTTGCCCAGAAAATCATTACCATGACAGATATCATGGATCTTCCTACTTATTTTTCCTTTATGAGTTTTATGATTTCAGCTTATATTCATGTGTTTAATGAACTTGGATTTTTCTGTGTGTGTATAGTGACAGATACTGATCCAGTTTCATTCATTTACATGCAACTTTCTAAACAGTTTTTCGTTTTCTTTTAGTTTGATTTAATTTTTTTTATTGAAACTGTCATATTTATTTGAAAGTTTACATAGAAAAATGAAAAATCTGAAATAGAAAAAGTGTTTTTAAAATGAAGAACAAAATTTTAGGACTTCATTTTAAGATTCTATTGGGTTATAATCATGAACAGAATGCGATATAACTATAAAAATAGAAATCAATCAAGCACAAATGCTAACATATATTATTCTTGAAGAAACCTATAAGGAAAAACCCTCTGCAACATTTATAAGTTATTTTTTCAATGCTGTTTTTTTTTTAGATAAACGTATCAAAAATATGAGCTATATAAGATAAATAAATAATAAATTTTCTCTTTGAATGAAACTCCCTAGAAAATGAAAAAAGTATGCATTGAAAGACAATGTACATACATATGCAAGAAAACTAATACACAGAATAAATAATTAATTCAGTAATAAAAAGAAAGGCAATAAGCAATGTAAAATATTTGAAGAGATATTTCACACAGAAGGCATAACTATAATAAATGAGCACACAAAATGATGCTCAATAACAGGAATATGTTGCAATAATAATTTTAATAAGATTCTAACTAGGAGAATGCCTAAATATGAAAAAATTGACAACATCAGGTATCGTCAAAGATGTGGACCAACTGGAGCCTGTAAATTGTGCATGGGGACGTAAACTTGTTATACTCACTATGAAAACTGTCAGTGTCTTAAAAAGTTAAACAAATATAGTTGATTCTTGAATAACACATACAACATATTTGGCTCTCTTCCCTGTTCTTCTATATCTAAAATTCAAACAACTCTGACCATATAGCACTGTGGCACTTATAGTTATAAAATGTGCACATATAAGTGTTCCCAAACAGTTCAAACCCATATTGATCAAGAGGGTAGTGTTCTTTCTTTATGACACAAAATCCTGCTTTGTGTTACTTACCAAAGATAAATTTTTATTTACACAAAAAGACTTGTCTATACATATTTACACAAAAAGACTTCTGTGAGAATGTTCATAACAGCTTTATTTACCACAGGCAAAAACTGGAATAAACTCTACTTCTTTTAGCAGTAAATAGATAAATATTAATAATATTACATAATATTTAAAATATTAAAAAATGTTTAATAATAAAAAATGAGTTACTGATGCACAAAATATTGTGAACAGATTTCAAAAATACCCCAAAAGAACAAAGAAAAATAAAGTAGTACATATTGCAATTCCTTTAGAATTAAATTCTAAAATAGGCAAAACTGAACTCTATTTCTTCGAGTAGATCAATAGCTGCCTAAGGCTGAAAGAAACAGAACATGTTGGGAGATTAGTAATGGAAATATTCTATTAGTTTATTGTAGTAGTGTTGATTACACAGAAGGATATAATTGTCAGCATTCATTAGGTAGTGCAATTAAACTAGGGTTTTTTTGTTGTATGTGAGGGAGCAACATTACTCATATGTTTAAATGAGAGAAAGTGAAGATAATAATTTCCTGATTTACAATAAAAATAGTCACCAACAGTTAAAATGTAGCATATGCCAGGCTTTGTCTTAAAAATATGAATGCATGACCCCACTTCAATTTTGTAGTATCTTCAAGGAAACTATTATTACTCTTGTCTTGGAGATGAAGAAAATAAGTTTTAGGGAGCAAAAGATATGATTTTTATTCATGAGTTTAATCATTCAAGGATTACTTAGTATTTGTTTTAAAGTTTCTAGAAAGCTAAAGAATTTCCTGTTTCTATCTTTTGAATTGGTTTTTATCAACACTGAGATTTTGTCTACCTCCTGTTGAGTGAAAACTTGAAATTTATATGTCTGTTTAACACGCTGCCACCTCTGGAATTTTCAAGTCTTTGTTTCCATGTGAAAAACAGGCCAAAACAAAAGCAAATATAGTTGATTCTTGAATAACACATACAACATATTTGGCTCTCTTCCCTGTTCTTCTATATCTAAAATTCAAACAACTCTGACCATATAGCACTGTGGCACTTATAGTTATAAAATGTGCACATATAAGTGTTCCCAAACAGTTCAAACCCATATTGATCAAGAGGGTAGTGTTCTTTCTTTATGACACAAAATCCTGCTTTGTGTTACTTACCAAAGATAAATTTTTATTTACACAAAAAGACTTGTCTATACATATTTACACAAAAAGACTTCTGTGAGAATGTTCATAACAGCTTTATTTACCACAGGCAAAAACTGGAATAAACTCTACTTCTTTTAGCAGTAAATAGATAAATATTAATAATATTACATAATATTTAAAATATTAAAAAATGTTTAATAATAAAAAATGAGTTACTGATGCACAAAATATTGTGAACAGATTTCAAAAATACCCCAAAAGAACAAAGAAAAATAAAGTAGTACATATTGCAATTCCTTTAGAATTAAATTCTAAAATAGGCAAAACTGAACTCTATTTCTTCGAGTAGATCAATAGCTGCCTAAGGCTGAAAGAAACAGAACATGTTGGGAGATTAGTAATGGAAATATTCTATTAGTTTATTGTAGTAGTGTTGATTACACAGAAGGATATAATTGTCAGCATTCATTAGGTAGTGCAATTAAACTAGGGTTTTTTTGTTGTATGTGAGGGAGCAACATTACTCATATGTTTAAATGAGAGAAAGTGAAGATAATAATTTCCTGATTTACAATAAAAATAGTCACCAACAGTTAAAATGTAGCATATGCCAGGCTTTGTCTTAAAAATATGAATGCATGACCCCACTTCAATTTTGTAGTATCTTCAAGGAAACTATTATTACTCTTGTCTTGGAGATGAAGAAAATAAGTTTTAGGGAGCAAAAGATATGATTTTTATTCATGAGTTTAATCATTCAAGGATTACTTAGTATTTGTTTTAAAGTTTCTAGAAAGCTAAAGAATTTCCTGTTTCTATCTTTTGAATTGGTTTTTATCAACACTGAGATTTTGTCTACCTCCTGTTGAGTGAAAACTTGAAATTTATATGTCTGTTTAACACGCTGCCACCTCTGGAATTTTCAAGTCTTTGTTTCCATGTGAAAAACAGGCCAAAACAAAAGCAAATATATAGAAAACACAAGCAAAAAAAAATGGCCAAGATAATTACTTGCATTATTATAAAATGCAAAAAAACCAAAGAAATGATAAAAGTAATCTACTTTTTAAGATATACATACTATATCATATGCTATAAACATATATCATATATATTCCATGCTATATATGAGCTAAAATGATATCTAATATAATATATAATATAATACAAGATGTATGATAATATATAATATAATGTATACAATAATGCATAATATATTATTAAATATGTAATGTATGTATATATATATATATTATTGTGCATATGTTATCATGTTATATATAGTCATATAATAGAGTAACATATTATAATACAATATATATTATAAAGAATATATCCATATTATCTATTATCATAAATGTTACATAATATATATTTATAATACATAATCCAATATAATAGATAATATGCATAATATATAACATATATTTTATAATATGTATAATATAATAGATGAAATGTATTTTTCATATATAATATACACATTGTAATATATACTGATATGTAATATATAGATGAAAATTTTAAATATATAATAAATATTATCATATTTATAATATGTATATTATATTATGCAATAGCTGTAACCTGTATAATTGTATATAATATATACAATATGTGTACATAAAATTTAGATAATATATCATGTAATATATATTTTAATCTGTATTACATATATGAAATACATATAGTATATATATAATGTATCTATACTTGTAATATTTATGTATATGTACATAACATGGCAATGAAATATAATATTATAAGGAAATAATACAATATAATCATATACTATATACAATATATGATATTTCATATAATATATAAATTACATAATATATATTCTATATATATATGATATATATAATATGAAGTACATATGTGTATTACATTATGTATAGAATATATATTATAGTACATTAAATACTGTATATGTCACATGTTATATAATAATACAATATAATGTATCTATTATATATAATATAATTGTGTATACACTATAAATAAGATACACTATAATATAATGCATATAATATATACTTATTATACATGTATATATATATATATATATATATATATATATATACACGTATTTGTGTCTATATATATACACATATGCATAGACATACAGGCACATATGTATGCCTATGTTGTTTTCTTATAATATTCTAAATAACCAAATTATAGAATGATAATCAGGATTGTCCCCTGAAATTCACTATAATCATTCCTAAAATGTGATATTTTATCACAGTGTATGTTGTATTGCAGAGAAATGAGAGGATTCTGCATAAAGAATTTTATGAAAAAATAGTAAAAAATATTTTTATAATGTAAATGGATTTTCTACAAAAAAAAATTTTAAATATTTTTTTCCTATACTGTTTGACCATATAACTTGTTTTTTTATTAAGCAACATCCATGGATCTGTTTGTGTTCAGTCACATAATTGGAAAATATAAAAAAGAAATAAGCTAAACAAATAACCACTTTGGATGCTAACATTTATCTTCCAGAAAGAGTAGAAAATGTTGCTCATTTTTTGTATACAGACATTAAAGAGCAGGTTTTTGTTTTGCCTTTATTTGCCCTTAAATAAGGCTGTAAAGTAAAGTTTGACGTTCCTACAAATGTCAAAATTTTCTGGTAGTCATTGGGAAACTGAATTCCAGAAATTTTGTTAATTTGGGAGGAAAAATATACAAGCATGGTATGGTGTAAGAAAACACTTTGTGTGTCCATGTGTAAAATTTGACAAATTTTTCCAAATTTATTTAATGTGTATTATTTATAACACATTGAGATAAGGCCAGGGGAGAGGAGAAAGACTTGTAATGCAGTTTATAGTCTCTTCATAAAGTGCTAGGTTGTTTTTATTTATTCATAAATGCAGTGAACAACATCTATGATTCAGGTTAGCTTCTGGAAATAGAATGACGAATATCAGGTGAGCTTTTCAAGGAAGAATATACAAGGAAATAGCTACAGTGTTCAGTACAGTGGTAGGAGCGACTTGTAATAATAAGATTATAAAAAGACAGTTCCACACAATTCCTTTTGGATGCAAGAGTCAGTAAAAACTCTTCTAGATTTCAAACAAGATTGACCCTGACAATTGGGCTTATGATAAATTCATGATCATGTGTATTACTGACATAATTCCTTCAATTTACAGTGGAATTATATGGCAATAATCCCATAATACAGTGAAACAATGGTAAGTCTAAAATACAGTCAATAAACTTAAGTTTACCAAACATCATAATTTTGCTTCAACTGCTTTATACATGTTCAGAACACTTACATAAACCTATAGGGGCAAAATTGTCAACCATAGAGCCTATTTTAGTTGAATATCTCATATGATTTACTGATTACTGCACTGAACCTAAAGTGAAACAGAATGGCTATGTAGGTACAGAATGACTGCTTTAGTTGTTCATCCTCACGATCATGTGGCTGACTGAGATCTGTGATGCTGCTCTACAGCACCATGAGTGTATTGCTAAGCTGGGAAAAGATTACAATTCAAAATTTAGAGTGTGGCTTGGGGATGGGGAATGAGTCAAAAGCATTTTTGAGAACATGCCAAACATACCCAAAGCACACAGGTATCTGGTCGACCAAAATCAACATGATCATCATGCATGTCAGCCAGGAAAAGGTCTCAGATATCTTCCAGGAGGTGATTCACCTGAGTCTGACCCCAAAGAGAATGAAATTCTTCTTCATGTGTTACCTGAAGTATAAAACAGAGTCCAAGAAGAACTTTATGCACATGTAGTAAAAGCAAAGACCCTGAAATACTTGCAAGCTAAGAGATCAGGGTTAGAGAACTAGGGGTCAGCTGGTTCCTAGGGTATTGAATACAGTGGGCAACACAGACGACCCTCAGGCAACTGGACAGTTGAAAAATTGTGTGACCTAAGGATTCTGCTAATTGCTGCTTTTTCAAGAGCATCCTTGTATTTAATTCTGTAGAGATAAAAAACAAAAATTGACATTATTTTTTAAAAAAAGTAAAGTTTCTACTGAATACTATCACTTTCAAGTTATTATAAATCCAAAAGAAATTTTACCCAAGAGCTTCAAGCCATGGGTATTGTGAAGAGTAAATGCTTTGCAAACATGTTATTACCTTTTAAAACAGTGTTCAGTACAGTGGTAGGAGCGACTTGTAATAATAAGATTATAAAAAGACAGTTCCACACAATTCCTTTTGGATGCAAGAGTCAGTAAAAACTCTTCTAGATTTCAAACAAGATTGACCCTGACAATTGGGCTTATGATAAATTCATGATCATGTGTATTACTGACATAATTCCTTCAATTTACAGTGGAATTATATGGCAATAATCCCATAATACAGTGAAACAATGGTAAGTCTAAAATACAGTCAATAAACTTAAGTTTACCAAACATCATAATTTTGCTTCAACTGCTTTATACATGTTCAGAACACTTACATAAACCTATAGGGGCAAAATTGTCAACCATAGAGCCTATTTTAGTTGAATATCTCATATGATTTACTGATTACTGCACTGAACCTAAAGTGAAACAGAATGGCTATGTAGGTACAGAATGACTGCTTTAGTTGTTCATCCTCACGATCATGTGGCTGACTGAGATCTGTGATGCTGCTCTACAGCACCATGAGTGTATTGCTAAGCTGGGAAAAGATTACAATTCAAAATTTAGAGTGTGGCTTGGGGATGGGGAATGAGTCAAAAGCATTTTTGAGAACATGCCAAACATACCCAAAGCACACAGGTATCTGGTCGACCAAAATCAACATGATCATCATGCATGTCAGCCAGGAAAAGGTCTCAGATATCTTCCAGGAGGTGATTCACCTGAGTCTGACCCCAAAGAGAATGAAATTCTTCTTCATGTGTTACCTGAAGTATAAAACAGAGTCCAAGAAGAACTTTATGCACATGTAGTAAAAGCAAAGACCCTGAAATACTTGCAAGCTAAGAGATCAGGGTTAGAGAACTAGGGGTCAGCTGGTTCCTAGGGTATTGAATACAGTGGGCAACACAGACGACCCTCAGGCAACTGGACAGTTGAAAAATTGTGTGACCTAAGGATTCTGCTAATTGCTGCTTTTTCAAGAGCATCCTTGTATTTAATTCTGTAGAGATAAAAAACAAAAATTGACATTATTTTTTAAAAAAAGTAAAGTTTCTACTGAATACTATCACTTTCAAGTTATTATAAATCCAAAAGAAATTTTACCCAAGAGCTTCAAGCCATGGGTATTGTGAAGAGTAAATGCTTTGCAAACATGTTATTACCTTTTTAAACAACTTACACAACAAATTGATTCTTCAATTATTAGGTTGCACAATATAATTTATGGGCACGGAATTAGAAATCATGTTTGCTTTATCAGTGCAGACAACAACTAAGTGACTGTGGTTCTGGCAAGTCACTTAAATCCTCTTGCTTATGTTACTGTAAATGTTGAAGAGAGGCATCTATTGTACAAAGATGTGTTATTGTACAAAGTGCACATGATGACAGATTTGATAGATGATAAAGTATCAATACAATTAGGTTCTAGGGAAGAAAATTTACATGTAGGAACAAAACACACTAATGCTATCATTTGAAAGTACACAGGAAGAGTAATAATACATTTCAGCATTTTTATTTTTCAAAGGATCCTTCTTTATTATTAAGCTATCAGACACAAATTGAAGGAATTGTTCCAGGGTTACAGTGACAAAAGGTGGAGTTAAATTTCCTTTAGTCTCAGGGAATTTCAATTTTCCTTTGAAAATCTGAAAGTACTGAGCTTTGCTGGAGATGGTTAGGGAAAAATGTAACACTCTTCCTCCTTAAAAGTAGCTACTGAGTGTTTGAATTACAAGGATGCTCGTTAGTTCAGCTCATTATAGGGAAATCCTGCTTCAAATTGGTTAAAACAAAAAAGAAAGAAAAGAATAGAAAAAACACAATTGAGATCAAGTTTGTGTTTCGCTTCACCTTTCTGTAAAATGATACTTCATGATTGCAAATCACAGAATATGCTGTGCTGTTTTAAAATTATGCATAAATGTTTATGCAACAGGAATGTACAACACACACACAAATGGAAACAAATACACAAATAATTTAGATGGTCAAGTGTAAAAAGGCAAGTTAAAAAGAAATACTTTAAAATCACCTCAGAGGTCCTTGAAAGAAAGAGAGGGAAGAGAACAGCAAAATACTACTCATGCATAGAAGAGTGCAGTATTCAATCTGAGAGAGTTCATGTGTATGTATCTACTGAATACTATCACTTACAAGTTATTATAAATCCAAAAGAAATTTTACCCAAGAGCTTCAAGCCATGGGTATTGTGAAGAGTAAATGCTTTGCAAACATGTTATTACCTTTTTAAACAACTTACACAACAAATTGATTCTTCAATTATTAGGTTGCACAATATAATTTATGGGCACGGAATTAGAAATCATGTTTGCTTTATCAGTGCAGACAACAACTAAGTGACTGTGGTTCTGGCAAGTCACTTAAATCCTCTTGCTTATGTTACTGTAAATGTTGAAGAGAGGCATCTATTGTACAAAGATGTGTTATTGTACAAAGTGCACATGATGACAGATTTGATAGATGATAAAGTATCAATACAATTAGGTTCTAGGGAAGAAAATTTACATGTAGGAACAAAACACACTAATGCTATCATTTGAAAGTACACAGGAAGAGTAATAATACATTTCAGCATTTTTATTTTTCAAAGGATCCTTCTTTATTATTAAGCTATCAGACACAAATTGAAGGAATTGTTCCAGGGTTACAGTGACAAAAGGTGGAGTTAAATTTCCTTTAGTCTCAGGGAATTTCAATTTTCCTTTGAAAATCTGAAAGTACTGAGCTTTGCTGGAGATGGTTAGGGAAAAATGTAACACTCTTCCTCCTTAAAAGTAGCTACTGAGTGTTTGAATTACAAGGATGCTCGTTAGTTCAGCTCATTATAGGGAAATCCTGCTTCAAATTGGTTAAAACAAAAAAGAAAGAAAAGAATAGAAAAAACACAATTGAGATCAAGTTTGTGTTTCGCTTCACCTTTCTGTAAAATGATACTTCATGATTGCAAATCACAGAATATGCTGTGCTGTTTTAAAATTATGCATAAATGTTTATGCAACAGGAATGTACAACACACACACAAATGGAAACAAATACACAAATAATTTAGATGGTCAAGTGTAAAAAGGCAAGTTAAAAAGAAATACTTTAAAATCACCTCAGAGGTCCTTGAAAGAAAGAGAGGGAAGAGAACAGCAAAATACTACTCATGCATAGAAGAGTGCAGTATTCAATCTGAGAGAGTTCATGTGTATGTATGCCACAGAGGCAGTTTTCATCTCTCACAAAAATGGTTCAGTGAAATTTCAAATTTAATATAAATGTCAATCTAAGTAAACGAATGACCATTAGTAAGCAATCTGCCATTCACGTGAAAATAAAAACCAGCAGTGGATTTGATAGCGACAGAGTAGAATAGGTAGATGGTTGTAGAGTCCTAGTAGGGGACAGTAGGCAGAAGGGTGACACTGGAGAAAGGTTGGGAGACCAGTGAGTTGACGATAACTCAGGAGAGCTACTCCTTGTTCAGTAAAGCAGACCTGACTGGGTATAAACAGCTGAAGAAGGAGGAGCTGGCAAAGGAATTAATGATGTATGCATTGTATCTGTGTCTACTTTGAAGGGGGAGGTCTTCTACCATCCTATATATATTGCTGCCCACTCAATCAAAGGGAGAGAGCAGAACAGAGCTTTCCTGCCTGCCTGCCTGCACCTCTTACAAGTATCCTATCCTAATAAATCCTTTTCTTGTCTATCACTCTGCTTCTCACTGAATTCTTTCTGCGTCGAGGCAGGAAGAACCTGAACCTCGGGGGGTCCTGATGTTGGGTGAGTGCTGAATTAGGTCTCCGTCGCATGGATTCAAGTCCCAGATAGGTTTTTGGCTGGGATTGAGTCCTGACTACATGAATCCAAGTCCCAAGCAGGGTTTTGGCTGGGGTTAAGCCTTAGCCACGTGGGCTCGAGTCCCAAACCAGGTTTTGACTAGGTTCCAGCCCCAGTCATGTGAGTTCAAGTCACAAACAGGGTTTTGGCTGGAATTCGAGCTCTAGTCACATGAGTTCAAGTACAAGCAGGGTTCGATCAGGTCTGGGCCCCTGGATTTAAGATTCAAATCGAGGTAAAACCTTTTCAGATTTAACGATTAAAAGTCACTTTTATCAATGTCAACTAAGTGTATTACAGATTTTGAGGCTGATATTCATTCTGTGAATTCATAAAAAGTGTGTGAGATGAGTGATAAAAGTGAAGGATGAAGAGGTGAATACTTTAAAATCACCTCAGAGGTCCTTGAAAGAAAGAGAGGGAAGAGAACAGCAAAATACTACTCATGCATAGAAGAGTGCAGTATTCAATCTGAGAGAGTTCATGTGTATGTATGCCACAGAGGCAGTTTTCATCTCTCACAAAAATGGTTCAGTGAAATTTCAAATTTAATATAAATGTCAATCTAAGTAAACGAATGACCATTAGTAAGCAATCTGCCATTCACGTGAAAATAAAAACCAGCAGTGGATTTGATAGCGACAGAGTAGAATAGGTAGATGGTTGTAGAGTCCTAGTAGGGGACAGTAGGCAGAAGGGTGACACTGGAGAAAGGTTGGGAGACCAGTGAGTTGACGATAACTCAGGAGAGCTACTCCTTGTTCAGTAAAGCAGACCTGACTGGGTATAAACAGCTGAAGAAGGAGGAGCTGGCAAAGGAATTAATGATGTATGCATTGTATCTGTGTCTACTTTGAAGGGGGAGGTCTTCTACCATCCTATATATATTGCTGCCCACTCAATCAAAGGGAGAGAGCAGAACAGAGCTTTCCTGCCTGCCTGCCTGCACCTCTTACAAGTATCCTATCCTAATAAATCCTTTTCTTGTCTATCACTCTGCTTCTCACTGAATTCTTTCTGCGTCGAGGCAGGAAGAACCTGAACCTCGGGGGGTCCTGATGTTGGGTGAGTGCTGAATTAGGTCTCCGTCGCATGGATTCAAGTCCCAGATAGGTTTTTGGCTGGGATTGAGTCCTGACTACATGAATCCAAGTCCCAAGCAGGGTTTTGGCTGGGGTTAAGCCTTAGCCACGTGGGCTCGAGTCCCAAACCAGGTTTTGACTAGGTTCCAGCCCCAGTCATGTGAGTTCAAGTCACAAACAGGGTTTTGGCTGGAATTCGAGCTCTAGTCACATGAGTTCAAGTACAAGCAGGGTTCGATCAGGTCTGGGCCCCTGGATTTAAGATTCAAATCGAGGTAAAACCTTTTCAGATTTAACGATTAAAAGTCACTTTTATCAATGTCAACTAAGTGTATTACAGATTTTGAGGCTGATATTCATTCTGTGAATTCATAAAAAGTGTGTGAGATGAGTGATAGGGAGAGGGAGAAAGAATGAAAGGGAATTAATATAGAAAAAAAATGAGGTGATTTAAACATTCTTTCCTCACTGTTTTTCTGCTCACTTCACAACTCTGGCACACATATTTTGTTTGTATTTTTACATTTCCACTTAGCCCAAATTTGCTCAATAACATTATCAAAAACTGTCTTTCCCCAATGTCTATGAGAATATATTTATAAGTAGGAAAAAATATAAGTCCTCATGTCATCATTCCTAGGGAATATGTGCTTCATCACAGAAGACTTTGAACCTCTTAAGATAAAAAAATTGGCACCAGCTAAGAGAGACTAAGATGGGAAAATCAAAACAGTTATTAAATGTCATGTGATTAATTGCATTTAAAATAGAGAACTGTGTCTTCTATTTGTGAATGGTAAATGGATGGCAGTTCCACTTTAATATCCATAAACACCTGTAAATATCATTAAAAAACTATGTCTAACAGCATTTGAGGTGTTTTGGAGAGAGTGAGAAAGCATAAGATTTAACACTCTTCCTTTAAATGTGACCTGGACTATCAAGTCTAAGGAGTGTATAACAAGGAACAGTTGATTTATTACTAAATTTCTATCCTTAGGTCACACATGAGATTTTACCTGTGCAAAAACACATAATATTTTAAATATCTAGGCCTGTAAGACCTTTACAGACTTAACTTTTTTTACATACTGTGTTAATAATGGTAAAATTCTTGATGATTATAATGAAAGTAATGACTTTATTTAGACACATTTGATAGCCTCTATTAATGTGATGGATAAAAATACAAATAAATCAAAACAGTAAAAATATTTTGCTTTAATGAAAAATGGCAGATTAAACACTTTGTATTAGGAAATCACAAACAGAAACAATCCAGTCTCTTTTTATTTTGTAGCATTACAGAAAGACTTCTGTTAAGCATTGTGAATTTAAAAAAAAAAAAAAAGAAGCAATTAACAAGATTCTACCATAAACTTTTTTTAAAATGTATTTATTTATTTATTTTGGTGGGGGTGGAGTGGGGAGGGAGGGGAGCAGGCGGACCACTTCTATTGGTCTTTCATTTGTCCATTTTCATCCATCTTTGTTCTTTGGCCCATGTGGGCCTCCCGTCGCAGTGGCCTCTGTTGTCTCAGAGCTCTGGCTCTGGGCGCATGCACTCCAGAACTCTGGCTTGGTAATTGGACACATCAGTCCAGCCGCTCCGTGGCACATGGGATCTTCCCAGGCCAGGGATCGACCTGGCGCCCCTTGCATTGCAAGGCAGTGTCCTTACCCACTGGACCACCAGGGAAGCCCCGACCATAAACTTTAGAACTTATTAAATATAAGCTTTTTGAACATTAGCTTCTCAACTATAAAATGGTGAGCATTATTGTAGTTAGATGCAACTAAGATAATCTATGCTAAACTGCTTTACTTTTTAAATCTAATTCTAAACATGTGCTTAATTACTAGAAAGGTTTTATAACAGAAAGAATTGCCTGTGATAATAGTTTTGTTTTAGTGAATTCAGCAAAGTCGCAGGATACAAAATCAATATACAGAAATCACTGGCATTCCTATACACAAACAATGAAAAATCAGAAAATGAAATCAAAGAGGCAATCCCCTTCACCATCGCAACCAAAAGAATCAAATATCTAGGAATAAACCTACCCAAAGAAACAAAAGAACTGTACACAGAAAATTACAAGACACACATGAGAGACATTAAAGAAGAGTTAAACAGATGGAGAAATATTCCATGTTCCTGGGTCGGGAGAATCAATATTGTGAAAATGACCATACTACCAAATGTCATCTATAGATTAAATGCGATCCCTATCAAACTTCCAATAACATTCTTCACAGAACTAGACCAAAGAAGAACACAGTTCATATGGAAACACAAAAGACCTCGAATAGCCAAAGCAATCCTGAGGAAGAAGAATGGAGCTGGGGGGATCAGCCTCCCCAACTTCAGACTTGACCACAATGCAACAGTCATCAAGACAGTATGGTACTGGCACAAAAACAGAAATATAGACCAATGGAACAAGATCGAGAACCCAGAGAACAACCCACGCACCTATGGGTACCTTATTTTTGACAAAGGAGGAGAAACTATAAAATGGGACAAAGACAGCTTCTTCTACAAGTGGTGCTGGGAAAATTGGACAGCTACATGCAAGAAAATGAAGTTGGAAAATACCCTGACACCATACACAAAGATCAACTCAAAATGGATTAAAGACTTAAATGTAAGGCCAGAAACCATCAAACTCTTAGAGGAGAATATAGGCAAAACCCTCAAGGACATCAATCAAAGCAAGATCTTCTCTGACCCACCTGCTAGAATAGTGGAACTAAAAAGACAAATGAACATGTGGGACCTCATGAAACTTAAAGGCTTTTGTACAGCTAAAGAAATTACAAAAAAGCTGAACAGACAGCCCACAGAGTGGGAGAAAATCATAGCAAATGAAACAACAGACAAAGAATTAATCTCCAAAATCTACAAGCAACTCAGACAACTCAGCACTGGAAAAACGAACAACCCAATCAAAAAATGGGAAAAGGACCTAAACAGACACCTCTCCAACGATGACATACAGATGGCCCAAAAACACATGAAACGATGCTCAACTTCACTAATAATTAGAGAAATGCAAATCAAAACTACAATGAGATATCACCTCACACCCGTCAGAATGGCCATCATCCACAAATCGACAGACAATAAATGCTGGAGAGGCTGCGGAGGAAAGGGAACACTCCTGCATTGCTGGTGGGAGTGTAAATTGATACAACCTCTATGGAAGACAGTCTGGAGATTTCTTAAAAAACTAAAAATAGAAGCACCGTATGACCCAGCAATCCCACTCTTAGGCTTATACCCTGATGAAATCAAAACTGAATGAAGCACCTGTACCCCAATGTTCATTGCAGCTCTCTATACAATAGCTAGAAGATGGAAGGAACCTAGATGCCCATCGACAAACGAATGGATCCAAAAGGTCTGGTACATATATACAATGGAATATGACACAGCTGTAAAGAGAAATGCAGAAAAATCAACCCTAATGAGGTGGCTGGATCTAGAACGTATCCTAAAAAGTGAAGTCAGTCAGAAAGAGAAGGACAAATACAGTATATTAACACATATATATGGAATCTAGTAGGATGGTGATGACCACAATGCAACAGTCATCAAGACAGTATGGTACTGGCACAAAAACAGAAATATAGACCAATGGAACAAGATCGAGAACCCAGAGAACAACCCACGCACCTATGGGTACCTTATTTTTGACAAAGGAGGAGAAACTATAAAATGGGACAAAGACAGCTTCTTCTACAAGTGGTGCTGGGAAAATTGGACAGCTACATGCAAGAAAATGAAGTTGGAAAATACCCTGACACCATACACAAAGATCAACTCAAAATGGATTAAAGACTTAAATGTAAGGCCAGAAACCATCAAACTCTTAGAGGAGAATATAGGCAAAACCCTCAAGGACATCAATCAAAGCAAGATCTTCTCTGACCCACCTGCTAGAATAGTGGAACTAAAAAGACAAATGAACATGTGGGACCTCATGAAACTTAAAGGCTTTTGTACAGCTAAAGAAATTACAAAAAAGCTGAACAGACAGCCCACAGAGTGGGAGAAAATCATAGCAAATGAAACAACAGACAAAGAATTAATCTCCAAAATCTACAAGCAACTCAGACAACTCAGCACTGGAAAAACGAACAACCCAATCAAAAAATGGGAAAAGGACCTAAACAGACACCTCTCCAACGATGACATACAGATGGCCCAAAAACACATGAAACGATGCTCAACTTCACTAATAATTAGAGAAATGCAAATCAAAACTACAATGAGATATCACCTCACACCCGTCAGAATGGCCATCATCCACAAATCGACAGACAATAAATGCTGGAGAGGCTGCGGAGGAAAGGGAACACTCCTGCATTGCTGGTGGGAGTGTAAATTGATACAACCTCTATGGAAGACAGTCTGGAGATTTCTTAAAAAACTAAAAATAGAAGCACCGTATGACCCAGCAATCCCACTCTTAGGCTTATACCCTGATGAAATCAAAACTGAATGAAGCACCTGTACCCCAATGTTCATTGCAGCTCTCTATACAATAGCTAGAAGATGGAAGGAACCTAGATGCCCATCGACAAACGAATGGATCCAAAAGGTCTGGTACATATATACAATGGAATATGACACAGCTGTAAAGAGAAATGCAGAAAAATCAACCCTAATGAGGTGGCTGGATCTAGAACGTATCCTAAAAAGTGAAGTCAGTCAGAAAGAGAAGGACAAATACAGTATATTAACACATATATATGGAATCTAGTAGGATGGTGATGATGGCACATGCAGTGAAGCGACAGAAAGACAGACATGGACAGTGGACATATGGACATTGTGGGGAAGGAACAGTGGGTGAGAGGCGTAAAGGAAGTAGCATGAAGGCCTGTACTATCGTAAGTGAAGAAAATAGCTCTAGTCATTGCTCTGTGAGAAAAGGGGATCCTTCAGGGGTGCTGTGTGATGGTCATGAGGGGAGGGAAGGGGGGCATATACATATGACTAATCTGAGAACATACATATCTGTAAACAACAAAACTCTGTAAAAGTTAAAAGTAAAATAAAGGTTTTAAAAAAAAAAAAGAATTGCCTGTGAAAATAGTTTTGTTTTGGTTAAGAGATTATTTTAATATTAATTTTTGGCATGTGGCAGATGAAATCAAACATCCTATACATTTGGATTTTAATGGAAAAGTAGAGAAACATGAGACTTTGTTTTAAATAGGAATTAAAAATTACATTCAAAACGCATATATTATCTTCTATATCTTGAATTATTCTTCTAAAGCTCTCAGTATGTCATCCAGATTAGAAAGGATGAAAAATGAATGTGTGTTACAAACTCTGCATATTTTCTAGCCAACAAATATACAACTTTTGCTGCTTTTGCTGCTGGTGGTTTTGGTTGTGGTACAGTGTGGATTTATGCAAATATATATGATAGAAAAATCTGTGAAAAATCAGGCCCCAGATTTAAGGTCCTCCTTTTTCCCTTTCAGATCTTATGTCAGTGACTTGTGTGAATGTGTCTTGCAAATAACCATACATTTAATATCCGCATACTTTCCCAAAATGGGTAACAGTGTCCTTTCCAAAAGAATCTTCAAAAGCATTCTGATATGTGTAACTTTTAGATATATTTCTAGCCCCTCACATTGTACCCTTTTGTTTTCTTCTATATTCAAAGTGTGTGGAAAAGTGAAAACAATGTGAATTTAGAACTTGTGTTCCAAAAATCTGACATTAATCAAAACATGGTGCAATTCTAATTAGACTCCAGTATGAAAAATGTCATATACTATCCTAAAAAGTAAAGTCAGTCAGAAAGAGAAGGACAAATACAGTATATTAACACATATATATGGAATCTAGTAGGATGGTGATGATGGCACATGCAGTGAAGCGACAGAAAGACAGACATGGACAGTGGACATATGGACATTGTGGGGAAGGAACAGTGGGTGAGAGGCGTAAAGGAAGTAGCATGAAGGCCTGTACTATCGTAAGTGAAGAAAATAGCTCTAGTCATTGCTCTGTGAGAAAAGGGGATCCTTCAGGGGTGCTGTGTGATGGTCATGAGGGGAGGGAAGGGGGGCATATACATATGACTAATCTGAGAACATACATATCTGTAAACAACAAAACTCTGTAAAAGTTAAAAGTAAAATAAAGGTTTTAAAAAAAAAAAAGAATTGCCTGTGAAAATAGTTTTGTTTTGGTTAAGAGATTATTTTAATATTAATTTTTGGCATGTGGCAGATGAAATCAAACATCCTATACATTTGGATTTTAATGGAAAAGTAGAGAAACATGAGACTTTGTTTTAAATAGGAATTAAAAATTACATTCAAAACGCATATATTATCTTCTATATCTTGAATTATTCTTCTAAAGCTCTCAGTATGTCATCCAGATTAGAAAGGATGAAAAATGAATGTGTGTTACAAACTCTGCATATTTTCTAGCCAACAAATATACAACTTTTGCTGCTTTTGCTGCTGGTGGTTTTGGTTGTGGTACAGTGTGGATTTATGCAAATATATATGATAGAAAAATCTGTGAAAAATCAGGCCCCAGATTTAAGGTCCTCCTTTTTCCCTTTCAGATCTTATGTCAGTGACTTGTGTGAATGTGTCTTGCAAATAACCATACATTTAATATCCGCATACTTTCCCAAAATGGGTAACAGTGTCCTTTCCAAAAGAATCTTCAAAAGCATTCTGATATGTGTAACTTTTAGATATATTTCTAGCCCCTCACATTGTACCCTTTTGTTTTCTTCTATATTCAAAGTGTGTGGAAAAGTGAAAACAATGTGAATTTAGAACTTGTGTTCCAAAAATCTGACATTAATCAAAACATGGTGCAATTCTAATTAGACTCCAGTATGATTAACCCTCAAAATCTCAATGTCATATACTATCAAATATTTAAAATTGTGTCAGACTATTTCAGCACTCTAAAGACCTCATGCTCTTCATTTTAATAATAATGGGATGGCAGATTTCCCCCAAAGGGGTCTACAACTCCCAGAAAGATACTATGGAAGATACTACAGGGGAAAACAGGGAACCAATAGGAGCCATCCTTGCTAAGCTGATGTCTTAGACTTGAGCATGCCAAAGGTCTCTGGAAAATCTTAGGGTGCAAGTTATAAAGTGTGTCAAAGCACTTCATCTACCCCATATGGAAATGGATTGGAAATAACCATGAGGTTAAAAAAAAAAAATGATAAGAGTCATGTGCGTTAGGGTTTAGATGAAACCCCTAGAATTGGTGAGTCCAAGGCACTAAAGGAGGGTTTATTTATTTATTTTTTTAAGGAAGATATTCCAAGACATGAGACCAGGAAAGGAGTTTTCCTTGGCAATATAACATAAACACCAGTCGCCTTGCCAGGAGGAATCCTTACAGGGCACTGCTCCAATGCCATCCACTGGGGCAGATTCCACAAGTAAGATAACTGCAAACAGCAGCCTTCAGAAAGGAGACCCCAAACATAGTAAATTAAGCAAAATGAAAATACAGAGAAACATGAAGCAGATGAGGGCAAAATTAAGTATATATATGTGGATTTAGGAAGTATACCTGAAAAAGAATTCATTGTAATGATAGTGAAGATGATCCAAAGAATTGGCAATAAAATGGAGAGACAGATAAATCCATGAAGCCATGGATTGAGAAGATATATAAAATGTTTCACATGCACATACAAGAAGTAAAAACAAAATAGCAATAATGAACAATACTTGAAATTTAAGAAAATACACTATATGGAAAAATATCAAAATAACTGAGACAGAAGAATGGATAAATGATCTGGAAGATAGAATGGCAGAAAGGAAAAAGAAATCCGGGTCATTTTTTATATTCAAAGTGTGTGGAAAAGTGAAAACAATGTGAAGAACTTGTGTTCCAAAATCTGACATTAAAAAGGTGCAATTCTAATTAGACTCCAGTATGATTAACCCTCAAAATCTCAATGTCATATACTATCAAATATTTAAAATTGTGTCAGACTATTTCAGCACTCTAAAGACCTCATGCTCTTCATTTTAATAATAATGGGATGGCAGATTTCCCCCAAAGGGGTCTACAACTCCCAGAAAGATACTATGGAAGATACTACAGGGGAAAACAGGGAACCAATAGGAGCCATCCTTGCTAAGCTGATGTCTTAGACTTGAGCATGCCAAAGGTCTCTGGAAAATCTTAGGGTGCAAGTTATAAAGTGTGTCAAAGCACTTCATCTACCCCATATGGAAATGGATTGGAAATAACCATGAGGTTAAAAAAAAAAAATGATAAGAGTCATGTGCGTTAGGGTTTAGATGAAACCCCTAGAATTGGTGAGTCCAAGGCACTAAAGGAGGGTTTATTTATTTATTTTTTTAAGGAAGATATTCCAAGACATGAGACCAGGAAAGGAGTTTTCCTTGGCAATATAACATAAACACCAGTCGCCTTGCCAGGAGGAATCCCTTACAGGGCACTGCTCCAATGCCATCCACTGGGGCAGATTCCACAAGTAAGATAACTGCAAACAGCAGCCTTCAGAAAGGAGACCCCAAACATAGTAAATTAAGCAAAATGAAAATACAGAGAAACATGAAGCAGATGAGGGCAAAATTAAGTATATATATGTGGATTTAGGAAGTATACCTGAAAAAGAATTCATTGTAATGATAGTGAAGATGATCCAAAGAATTGGCAATAAAATGGAGAGACAGATAAATCCATGAAGCCATGGATTGAGAAGATATATAAAATGTTTCACATGCACATACAAGAAGTAAAAACAAAATAGCAATAATGAACAATACTTGAAATTTAAGAAAATACACTATATGGAAAAATATCAAAATAACTGAGACAGAAGAATGGATAAATGATCTGGAAGATAGAATGGCAGAAAGGAAAAAAGAAAAATGAATGAGAAGAAGTGAGTCTCAGAGACTTCTGGGGCAACATTAAATGCCAAAATTTGAATCACAGGGGTCCCAGAAAAAAAAAAAAAAAAAGAGGCAATAGGTATAGGAAAATGTTTGAGAAGATTATAGTTAAAAACTTCCCTAAAATTTGAAAGGGAACAGTCAACCAATCCTAGGAAGCTCAGAGAGTCCTGTAGAGGATAAACCCAAAGAGAACTTCCTCAACACACATAATAATCAAATTAACACAAATTAATCACAAAGGAAAAAAGTATTAAAAGCAGCAATGGGAAAACAACAAATAACATGCAAAGGTTAACCCTCAAGGTTAATAGCTGATCTTTCAGCAGAAATTCTTTAGGTCAGAAGGGAGTAATAGGATATGCGCAAAGTGGTAAAAAGAGAAACAAACAAAGAAAAAAACATAAGCAAGATTACTATAGCCAATAAGGATTTCATTCTGACTCTAAGGAGAAATGAAAAGCTTTGAAACAGTGAAATTGAAAATCACTCAGTTGTGTCTTACTTTTTGCAGCCTCGTGGACTGCCACTCATTAGGGTCCTCTGTCCATGGAATTCTTTAGGTAAAAATACTGGGATTGAAGACAGGTCTTCTGCATTGCAGATAAACTCTTTACTATATGAGCCTCCAGGGAAGCTGATCAAAGGCTTTACATACACTCAAAAGTTAGGATAATTCAGTTCCACCAAACTATCTTCACAACAAATAATAAAAAAAATTTTTCCAGATAGGAAATATAAGAGAAAGAAAAGACCTACAATAACAATCCAGAAATAATAAAGTAAATGTTAGCAGGATCATAAATATCAATAATTACCTTGAATGTAAATGGATTAAATGTTCCAATTGAAAGACAAAACTTGCCTGAATGGATATAAAAGCAGACTCCTATGTATTCTGTCTAAAAGTGAATCGCTTAAGACCTAGGTACACATATGAACTGAAACCTAGATGCTAGAGAAATATATTCCATGCAAATGGAAATCAAACCAAAGTGGAAGTAACAATAATTATATCAGTTTAAATAAACTTTAACATAAAGACTGTAACAATAGACAAGGAAAGCCAATCCATAATGATTAAGGGATCAATCTAAGAAGATACATCAATAAGAAATATATATACGCCCACCGTAGGAGCAACTCAATGAACAAGGCAAAAGCTAGCAAACATAAAAGGCAAAATTGATAGTAACACAATAATAGTGGGGACTTTAAGTCTCCACTAACACCAATGTAAAGATCATCTAAACATAATACTCATAAGAAAACATCAGACTTAAGTAACACATTGGATTACATGGATCTAATGGATTTCTGTAGGACTTTCCATCCAAAAGCAGCAGAATTAACTTTTTATCTCAATTGCACATAGAACATCCATCAGGATCTACATCTTGAGTCACAAATCAAGCTCTTGTAAATTTAAGAGAATTGAAATTATACCAATTTTTTTTTTTTCTGACTACAATGCTATGGCATAAGGTATCAATTACAGGGAGAAAAAAAACTATAAAAAACATAAGCACCTGGAGGCTAAACAACATGTTCTTGAGTAACCAAGAGGTCACTAAAGAAATCAAAAAGGAAATGAAGGCCAGAGGCCTGCACGCAGCACAGAGACTAGACGTCAGAGTCTCAGTGAGGAGATGCCGGGGTCCCGGTGTGCAGCACAGAGAGAAGATGCCAGAGCCTGAGTGAGGAGATGCCAAAGTCCTGGTGATCAGTGCAGAGAGGAGAGACCAGAGCCCCAACACGGCCAGAGCAGCCCACAACAGAACCCTGCAAAAACAGACACAAAAAACTATTGGGATGGCAATAGAAACAAGCTCCAACAGATGATCCACACACAGATGAGAAGGTAAGCTCACAACTCAGAATCAAAAAGAGGGATGCACCTTTTGTCACTCACACATTTATGTTAGGCTTAATATTGATAGATGATAGATGACGGCAGGCTACCATGAATGGTGTTGGATTCTTAATCTCCAATGGAGAAGAATTCATATTGTTATCAAAAGACTCAGTGATGGTCTTAGTCTTGGACTTAGTCTGTCTCTTACCAATGTAGTAACCCACAGTCTTCCTCAGTCTTACCCCTGAGGAATAGTGCAGCACCCAGTGGGTAGACTTGTCTGTGCCCCAAATTTAAAGTTATTCACCACCAAACCACACAAGTGGAAGTAACAATTTAACGATAGATGAAAAAACAAGGAAAGCCAATCCATAATGATTAAGGGATCAATCTAAGAAGATACATCAATAAGAAATATATATACGCCCACCGTAGGAGCAACTCAATGAACAAGGCAAAAGCTAGCAAACATAAAAGGCAAAATTGATAGTAACACAATAATAGTGGGGACTTTAAGTCTCCACTAACACCAATGTAAAGATCATCTAAACATAATACTCATAAGAAAACATCAGACTTAAGTAACACATTGGATTACATGGATCTAATGGATTTCTGTAGGACTTTCCATCCAAAAGCAGCAGAATTAACTTTTTATCTCAATTGCACATAGAACATCCATCAGGATCTACATCTTGAGTCACAAATCAAGCTCTTGTAAATTTAAGAGAATTGAAATTATACCAATTTTTTTTTTTTCTGACTACAATGCTATGGCATAAGGTATCAATTACAGGGAGAAAAAAAACTATAAAAAACATAAGCACCTGGAGGCTAAACAACATGTTCTTGAGTAACCAAGAGGTCACTAAAGAAATCAAAAAGGAAATGAAGGCCAGAGGCCTGCACGCAGCACAGAGACTAGACGTCAGAGTCTCAGTGAGGAGATGCCGGGGTCCCGGTGTGCAGCACAGAGAGAAGATGCCAGAGCCTGAGTGAGGAGATGCCAAAGTCCTGGTGATCAGTGCAGAGAGGAGAGACCAGAGCCCCAACACGGCCAGAGCAGCCCACAACAGAACCCTGCAAAAACAGACACAAAAAACTATTGGGATGGCAATAGAAACAAGCTCCAACAGATGATCCACACACAGATGAGAAGGTAAGCTCACAACTCAGAATCAAAAAGAGGGATGCACCTTTTGTCACTCACACATTTATGTTAGGCTTAATATTGATAGATGATAGATGACGGCAGGCTACCATGAATGGTGTTGGATTCTTAATCTCCAATGGAGAAGAATTCATATTGTTATCAAAAGACTCAGTGATGGTCTTAGTCTTGGACTTAGTCTGTCTCTTACCAATGTAGTAACCCACAGTCTTCCCTCAGTCTTACCCCTGAGGAAATGAGAAGATGCAGCACCCAGTGGGTAGACTTGTCTGTGCCCCAAATTTAAAGTTATTCACCACCAAACCACACACTTGGTTTTCCCTTTACATCTGATGTCACCTGGAGTGCAACAGAGTGTCTTTTTAGAATGTTTCCCACGTCAACACTGCTAGGGGAAACAACTTCCTCTTATGTTCCTGTGTGCATACAGCATACAGTACGTTTATGACCACAGAAACATTAAACCAAAAGGTAGTGAACAAATAACCCAAAATGTCTCTTCTGAGGATCATTACCCCAGAAAAATCATAGTAAAAACCTTTTGTATTCTTGAGATATCATAACCAGAGCCAATCTTTTTAATGCATTGCCACAAATTCTACCAAGTGAATATTTTAAGACACTGGAGCTTAGCTATAGGTTGACCGGTCACTTAAAATTCGTAGGGGGTCCCGAAATGAAATATGAAGCCTTAGAGGAAGCACTTTCCAGAAACTAACTAGCTAAAACAAAAGACAAATTGAAGCAAAATAAAGTCCAAATGGTACAAATGCCAAAGATTGACCTTTCAGTCTCTCATTAGACCTGTGACCTGGCAGGGTTAGTGCTAGCAACCACTTTAGTTAAGTTACTCATGTTTTTACTTTTTGAAGCTTCAATATAACAAAGTAAGCATGGCTGGCATTTTCAAATGTGCACACAAAAATATTAATTTGGGACTGGCAAGAGCTCCAATTTACCATTTTAGGTTAGATCTTTTTTAATATAGTTTCCCAATTTAGTAAGTACTTGCAAGTGTAAGCTCCATATGTATTTTACATGAATCTGGCCAGAGTGTTACTCAGACATGCCCCTTGTTCTTGTTTATGAAAGATTTGTTGCTCTATTTTAAGTTGAATTTGTTAGGGATAAAATTACTAGTGACACTGTGTCATGGACTATGTGCTGCTTGTGAGCTTAACTCCTCCGAGAGTCACCCCTGAGTCATTTCAGCACTCTTATGTGTCTCAGAACTTACTTCCGGCAATCTAAGACCACCGTGGCTGCTCAGCTCGCTGAATGGCCAGTTCTTATGTGAGACCCCTGGACAAGCAAATATTTTAATTAATGAGTGCATTTCCCTATGGGACCACTGCACGGTATGAGGACAAGACCTCCACCACTCCCGTAAATTTCTCAATCACCTGAGAAAACTCTAACCAGCTGGGAGGAGTCATGTCCCTTTTCTTCAGAGCAAAGGTCTCTTATTTTCCTCACTTTTATCCCGACAAATTCTATCAAGCAGCCAAATTGAGGAAAAGTGTCAGATCAGCCCCTTCCTAATCACTCAATCAAGATGATTCAGTTCCCTACGACAGAGCATCCTCGACATCTTTCAACCTAAGAGACATTCCTGGACCTAGAGATCCATGAACTAAGAACAACCATGTATTATCATACACAGAACCAAAAAAGCCATCAATATGTCAAAGCATATTTGAGGTCTGAACAGCACACGAGAACGGCACAAATTGTAAATCTTTTTGAAAACCCACAGACAGATTAGGTTCATAATTCTAATTTCTTAGACAATTATGAAATAGTCAATGGGACCTGGAAAAGTTGACTGAGAAAGGAGAATTCAGTCTACAGACTGTTCATCTTTACCAGTTTCTTATGGAGGCGGACACCTCTTGACCTTGGTAGGATTCGGGGCTGCTTTACAAGACATGTACAAGGAACTGCAAAGTTGGACTCCATATTAATTTCATACAGGTTTTCATACTTCTTAAGCAAGTTGTACTCACACACTGCCATACTGGGGGTTAGTAAAGTTAATCAGAAAACGTGTGAGAGGACAGAAGAGATGAAGCTCCTTACTTGTCTTGAGGATCCCAGACGAGCTCCCAGATGATAGGTGATAAATGATGGTAGGCTACCATGAAAGATGTCAGATTCTTGATCTCCAACAGAGAAGAATTCACATTAGGATCAAGAGACTTGGTGATGGTCACTCAGAGCTTTGTGCAGTGAAAAGTTTATTAAAGTAAGAATGAATAGGGAAAAACTTCCAGCATATACACTGGAAGAGGGGTAGAAGAGTATCCCCCTTTGCCAGTTGAAACATGACAATTTGTATCTTCCAGTCAGTTACCAAAACAATAAATCAAAAGAACATCTTAAGGTTGTAAAGGCCATCTAGGCCCACACCCAAGACAGTCTCCAGTTCTCAGGGCTAGGTGAGACATCCTAATGTAAACACCCAGATTAACATAAGACTAGAAGTTTTCAGTTTCAGCATTGAAGATCTTTGTCTTTAGTGCTCTTTGTCCTTCCTCTTCTCCTCCTTTTCCCTGGGACTCACTAAACTTGCCAAGTCTGCCTATGAACCCCTTTCATTCTGAACCTCTTTCAATACCACTGAATGCTGTTAATCTCCAGTCCCTGGCCAAATATCAAAACCAAAACCTCTGAGAGAAAACACTAACTCCAAGAGTCAAATATAAAATATCAAAAGTAACAATAGTAATGAAAAGATAGAGAAAACGTGGAACACTATAACAAATGTCAAAGCAAAAAAAATTTGAAGGTCTGAACAGCACACGAACGGCACAAATTGTAAATCTTTTTGAAAACCCACAGACAGATTAGGTTCATAATTCTAATTTCTTAGACAATTATGAAATAGTCAATGGGACCTGGAAAAGTTGACTGAGAAAGGAGAATTCAGTCTACAGACTGTTCATCTTTACCAGTTTCTTATGGAGGCGGACACCTCTTGACCTTGGTAGGATTCGGGGCTGCTTTACAAGACATGTACAAGGAACTGCAAAGTTGGACTCCATATTAATTTCATACAGGTTTTCATACTTCTTAAGCAAGTTGTACTCACACACTGCCATACTGGGGGTTAGTAAAGTTAATCAGAAAACGTGTGAGAGGACAGAAGAGATGAAGCTCCTTACTTGTCTTGAGGATCCCAGACGAGCTCCCAGATGATAGGTGATAAATGATGGTAGGCTACCATGAAAGATGTCAGATTCTTGATCTCCAACAGAGAAGAATTCACATTAGGATCAAGAGACTTGGTGATGGTCACTCAGAGCTTTGTGCAGTGAAAAGTTTATTAAAGTAAGAATGAATAGGGAAAAACTTCCAGCATATACACTGGAAGAGGGGTAGAAGAGTATCCCCCTTTGCCAGTTGAAACATGACAATTTGTATCTTCCAGTCAGTTACCAAAACAATAAATCAAAAGAACATCTTAAGGTTGTAAAGGCCATCTAGGCCCACACCCAAGACAGTCTCCAGTTCTCAGGGCTAGGTGAGACATCCTAATGTAAACACCCAGATTAACATAAGACTAGAAGTTTTCAGTTTCAGCATTGAAGATCTTTGTCTTTAGTGCTCTTTGTCCTTCCTCTTCTCCTCCTTTTCCCTGGGACTCACTAAACTTGCCAAGTCTGCCTATGAACCCCTTTCATTCTGAACCTCTTTCAATACCACTGAATGCTGTTAATCTCCAGTCCCTGGCCAAATATCAAAACCAAAACCTCTGAGAGAAAACACTAACTCCAAGAGTCAAATATAAAAATATCAAAAGTAACAATAGTAATGAAAAGATAGAGAAAAACTGCACAAATGAAGGAACAAACTATAAACATATGAACTCAAAGGACTGAAGAAGAAACAGATGAACTATCAGAAAGAGAATTCAGAAAAGTCACACTAAAGATGATTCAAAACTCAGAAAACAGATTAATAGAATTGGCACACTGGATAAAACCTTGAAAGAAGGTTTAAAAAAATCCAAAAGGGATAAATTCAATTGCTGAACTTAATACTGTAAAAGGATAAAATAGTACGGTATCTAAGGCAGAAGAACAGATAAACAAGCTGGAAGATAGAATGGTGGAGATAACTGTGGAAGAACAGATAAAAGAGCAAAGAATAAAAAGAAATGAGGATAGTCTCAGAGACCTCTGGGATAATATTAAATGCACCAACATTTGAATCATAGAAATCCCAGAAGAAGAAGAAGAAGAAGGAAAAAAGATTTGAAAACATATTTCAAAAGATTTTAGTTGAAAACTTCACCAGCATCAGAAAGGAAATAGTCAATTAAGTCCAAGAAGTGTAAATGGTCCGATACAGGATAAACTCTAGGAGGAATACAAGAAGACACATACTAATCAAGCTAATGCAGATCAAACACAAAGACAGAATACTCAAAGCAGCAAGGGAAAAGCAACATGTAACATATAAGGGAAATCCTATATGTTTAACTGCTGACCTCTCAACAGAAAACCTTAAGGCCAGAAAAGAATGGCAAGACACTTTTGAAGTGCTGAAATAGAAAATCCTACAACTGAAAATATTCGACTCATCAAGGATCTGATTCAAAACTGATGGAGAGATCAAAAGCTTTACAGACAAGAAAAAACTAAGAGAATTCAGCACCGCAAAACAAAGCCTACAATAAGTGTTATAGGGACCTATTTAGGCAAGAAATACAAGAGAAGAAAAAGATCTCCAAAACATACCACATCATAACACTTCAAAAGATGACAATAGGAGCATATGTATCAATAACTACCTTAAATGAAAATGAACTAAATGCCCCAACCAAAAGACACAGACTGGCTGAATGGATACAAGAACAAGACCCGTATACTTTCTGCCTATATACAGCCCACTTCAGATCTAATGACAGTTATAGACTGAAAGTGAGAGGATGGAAAAAAGATATTTCATGCAAATGGAAACCAAAAGAAAGCTGGAGTCCTCATATCAGACAATATAGACCTTAAAATTAAAAAGATTAAAAAGACAAGACAGACCACTACCTAACGGTTAAGGGATTGATCCAATAGGGAGACATAACAATCATAAATATCTATGCATCAAACACAGGAGCACCCCAATAAATAAGGCAAGCACATTCAGACATAAAAGAAGAAATTGAAAGTAACACAATAATAATAGGAGACTATAACACTCCTCTTACACCAATGAACAGATCATCAAAACAGGAAATTAATAAGGAAACACAAGATTTAAATGATACATTAGAAAAGATGGCTATCATAAATATCATGGATTATTCTTCAGGATAGAGCACATTCAGGACCGCAAATCAAATCTCAGTAAATTCAAGAAAACTGAAATTATATCAACCAACTTCTCTGATTACAATGTTATGAGACTTGATATAAACTAAAAGAAAAGAAACAAAAAAAACACTAAAATTACTAAACAACATACTAATCAAGCTAATGCAGATCAAACACAAAGACAGAATACTCAAAGCAGCAAGGGAAAAGCAACATGTAACATATAAGGGAAATCCTATATGTTTAACTGCTGACCTCTCAACAGAAAACCTTAAGGCCAGAAAAGAATGGCAAGACACTTTTGAAGTGCTGAAATAGAAAATCCTACAACTGAAAATATTCGACTCATCAAGGATCTGATTCAAAACTGATGGAGAGATCAAAAGCTTTACAGACAAGAAAAAACTAAGAGAATTCAGCACCGCAAAACAAAGCCTACAATAAGTGTTATAGGGACCTATTTAGGCAAGAAATACAAGAGAAGAAAAAGATCTCCAAAACATACCACATCATAACACTTCAAAAGATGACAATAGGAGCATATGTATCAATAACTACCTTAAATGAAAATGAACTAAATGCCCCAACCAAAAGACACAGACTGGCTGAATGGATACAAGAACAAGACCCGTATACTTTCTGCCTATATACAGCCCACTTCAGATCTAATGACAGTTATAGACTGAAAGTGAGAGGATGGAAAAAAGATATTTCATGCAAATGGAAACCAAAAGAAAGCTGGAGTCCTCATATCAGACAATATAGACCTTAAAATTAAAAAGATTAAAAAGACAAGACAGACCACTACCTAACGGTTAAGGGATTGATCCAATAGGGAGACATAACAATCATAAATATCTATGCATCAAACACAGGAGCACCCCAATAAATAAGGCAAGCACATTCAGACATAAAAGAAGAAATTGAAAGTAACACAATAATAATAGGAGACTATAACACTCCTCTTACACCAATGAACAGATCATCAAAACAGGAAATTAATAAGGAAACACAAGATTTAAATGATACATTAGAAAAGATGGCTATCATAAATATCATGGATTATTCTTCAGGATAGAGCACATTCAGGACCGCAAATCAAATCTCAGTAAATTCAAGAAAACTGAAATTATATCAACCAACTTCTCTGATTACAATGTTATGAGACTTGATATAAACTAAAAGAAAAGAAACAAAAAAAACACTAAAATTACTAAACAACATATATCTAAAGAATGAACAGACCACTGAACAAATCACAGGAGAAATAAGAAAATTCCTATAAGAAAATGACAATGAAAACACAGCAGCACAAAACCTATGGGATATTGCAAAAGTGGTTCTAAGAGGGAAGTTCACAGCAAAACAATCCTACCTCAAGGAAGAAGAAAAATATCAGTCAACCTAACTTTACACTTAAAACAACTGGAGAAAGAAGAACAAAAATCTCCCAAAGTTAGCAGAAGAAGAGAAATCATAATGGTCAAAGCAGAAATAAATGAAAAAGAAATGAAAGAAGCAATAGTAAAGATAAATGAAATGAAAAGCTGGTTCTTCGAAAAGATAAACAAACTCAATAAACCACTAGCCAGACTCATCAAGAAAAAAAAAAAAAGAGAGAGAGAGAAAGAACCAAGTCAACAAATTCAGAAATAAAAATGAGAAGTTACAACAGACAATACAGAAACACAAAGGATTATAAGACTATTATGAACAATTATAAGACAACAAACTGGACAACTGGAAAAAATGGACACTTTCTTAGAGAAGTTCATTCTTCCAAGACTGAACCTGGATGAAATAGAAATTATGGACAACCCAATCACAAGCTCAGAAATCGAATCTGTGACCAAAATTCTACCCCAAAATAAAAGTCCGGATCCAGATGGCTTCACAGGGGAATTCTACCAAACATTTATAAAAGAGCTATTTAAAGAATGTCTATCCTTCTGAAACTCTTTCAAACAATTACACCAGAAGAAACACTTCCAAACACATTCTATGAGGCCACCATCACCCTGATGCCCAAACCAGGCAAAGACTGCACAAAACAAGAAAATTATAGACCAATATCAATGGTGAATTTAGACACAAATATCATCAACAAAATTCTAGCAGAGTACAACAACACATCCAAAAACTCGTACAGCATGATCAAGTAGGGTTTATCCCAGGTAGGCAAGGATTCTTCACTATACACAAGTCAATCAATGTGATACACCACATCAACAAATTAAAAGACAACATCACCCGATAATATCAATAGACACACAAAAAAGCCTTTGACATAATCCAACATCCATTTATGATAAAAAAAGAAAAAGAAAAAAGAAAACTCTTCAGCAAATGGGCATAGATGGTACCTATGTCAATATACTGAAAACCATATATGATAAGCCCACAGTGAACATTATTCTCAATGGTGAAAAGCTGAAAATAATCCCTCTAAGATCAGGAACAAGACAGGGATGTCCACGTTCACAACTATTACTCAACATAGTCCTGGACGTTTTATCTTCAACATTAAGAGAAGAAAAATAAATAAAAAGAATCCAGATTGGAAAAGAAGTAAAACTCTATTTGTAGATGACACGATATTATACATAGAAAACTCCAAAGCCACTATTAGAAAGCTCCTAGAATTAATGAATGAATTCATTAAAGTCACAGGAGAAAAAATCAATACACAGAAATCACTCACAAAACTCTATACAAAAAATGAAAAATCAGAAAGACAAATCAAGGATGCAATTCCATTCACCTTGCAACTAAAAGAATAAAATATCTAGGAACAAACCTTTCTAAAGAGATAAAAGTACTGTACAGAGAGAATTATAAATGCTGATGAAAGATATCAAAGATGACATAACGGATACAGAGATGTCCCGTGTTCCTGGGTCAGAAGAGTCAATATCATGAAAATGACCTTGCTACGAAATATCATCTACAGGCTCAATGCAATCTCTATCAAATTACCAATTACATCCTTCACAGAACTAGACCAAAGTATAACGCACTTCATATGGAAACACAAAAGACCCCAGATAGCCAAGGAAATCCTGAGAAAGAAGAATGGAGCTGGAGGGATTAGCTTCCCTAACATCAGACTATGGTACAAAATAGCAGTCATCAAGACAGTATGGTACTGGCACAAAAACAGAAACATAGACCAGTGGAACAAGGTAAAGGACACAGAGACAAACTCACGCACTTATGCATGCCTTATTTTTGACAAAAGATGTGAAAGTATAAACTGGTACAAAGACAGTCTCTTCAACAAATGGTACTGGGAAAACTGGGCAGATACATTCAGAAGAATGAAGTTGGAACATTCCCTGACACTATACACAAAGACAAACTCAAAATGGATTAAAGGCCTAAATGTAAGTCCAGAGACCATAAAACTCTTGGAGGATAGTATATGCAAAACATTCAGGAACATAAATCAAAGCAAGATCTTCTATTACCTGCGCTTAAGAATACGGATGGACAAAGCAGATGAAAAGATTCTGAGCATCACTTAATATTAGAGATACACAAATCAAAACTGCAATGAGATGTCATCTCATACCAGTCAGAATGGCCATTATCAAAAACTCTACAGATAATAAATGCTGGAGAGGGTGTGAAGGAAAAAAAACTCACTTACATTGTTGATGGGAATGTAAATTAATACAATAATAGAAGTCAGTATGGATATTCCTCAAAAAATTAAAAATAGAAGAACCATTTAACCCAGAAATCCCACTATTAGGCTTATCCCCTGAGGAAATCAAAACTGAAAGAGACACCTGAACCCCAATATTCATTATAGCACTCTATACAATAACTAGATCATGAAAACAACCTATATGTCCATCGACAAATGAATGGACAAAGAAGCTCTGGTACTAATACACAATGAAATATTTCTCAGTGGTAAAAAGAAATTCAGAGGAATCAGTCCTAATGAGGTGGATGAATCTAGAACCTATTATACAAAGTGAAAGAAGTCAAAAAGAGAAAGACAGATAGAGTATCCTAACACATATATATAGAATATAGTAAGTTCTTACTGATAAATACGCATGCATAGCATCGATGGAAAAGCAGTTATAAAAAACAGACTTATGGACATTGAGGAGAGGGAGAAGTGGGTGAGAGATATGGAAAGAGCAACACGGAACCCTATAGTATCTTATGTAAAAGCGATAACTATTGTCAATGTACTGTGGACTAAGGATTGTACATGGGGGCTATGTGATGGCCTAGAGGTGTGGAATGGGGGGAGGGAATATGATATACATAGACTAGTCTAGAATTATACATATATGTAAACAACAAAACTGTGTAAAATCAAAAAAGCAAAACAAAAGTTGTGACTGTGGGGGGAAAAAGGGAAGTAAAAAATGTGTGTGTGTCTTAGTCATTCAATCATGTCTGACTCTTTGTGACTGTGTGAACTGTACCACCCACACCCCACCCCACACCCCACCTCCACCACCACCCCAGGCTCCTCTGTCCATGGGATTCTCTTTTTTTTTTGGGGGGGGGAGGGAGCGGGGAAGTCGGTTGGGGAGGGAGAAGGGCAGGCAGGCTGCTTCTATTGGTCTTTCATTTATCTATTTTCATCCATCTTTGTTCTTTGGTCTGTGTGAGCCTCCCATCGCAGTGGCCACTGTTGTCACAGAGCACTGGCTCTGGGCACATGCGTCCCAGAGCTCCGGCTCGGTAATTAGACACATCGGCACCACCGCTCTGCAGCACCTGGGATCTTCCCAGGCCAGGGATCGAAATGACGCCTCTTGCACTGCAAGGTGGTGTACTTACCCACTGAACTACCAGGGAAGCCCTGTCCATGGGATTTTTTAGCAAAAAGTGCTGGAATAGATTGCCCTTTCATTCTGCAGGGACAAATGAAAAAATACCTAGAAACAAATGACAATGAAAGCACGATAGTAAAAACGTATAGAATGTGTATCTTTCTTCCACTGCTGCTAAGGTGCTCGGGTCTTCTGAGTTAGGTAAGACTGTTTTGGGGTGAGGCCCTCACTTCCTCTGACAACTAGCACTGCAACCATCAGCTCCCACCTAGTGCTCACATGCAATCTGGCCTCCATATCAGTACTCCCCTGTATCTACTCAGCCCTAATTCTGCATGATGATGAGGTGATGGTCATGGAGGATAAGACCAATACCCTCATTAAAGCAGCCAGAGTAAATACATGTTGAGCCTTTCTGGCCAGGATTGTGTGCAAAGGCTTTGGTCAAGGTCAACATCACGAGCCTCATCTACAATGTAGGGGCTTGTGAACCTGCCCCAGCAGCTGGTTTTGCACCCACAGGAGGTTCTGCCCCAATTACCACTGATAGTTCAGCTGAGAAGACAAAAGTAGAAGCACTGAAGGAAGAATCTAAAGGGTCTGATGACAACATGGGCTTTGGTCTTTTTGATTAAGCTTCTTTAGTAACAAATTCAAGAAAAAGCTGAACTCGTGGCACACACACACACACACACACACACACACGTATCAGTAAAAGTAGTTCTAAGAGGGCGATTTAGAGCCATAGAAGCCTATCTCAAGGAATGATAAAAATATCAAACAGTGTAACTTTACACCCAAAAAAAAATCAAAAAATTAAAAAAAAGGAATTTGGGGGAGGAGCGGGGAAGTCGGTTGGGGAGGGAGAAGGGCAGGCAGGCTGCTTCTATTGGTCTTTCATTTATCTATTTTCATCCATCTTTGTTCTTTGGTCTGTGTGAGCCTCCCATCGCAGTGGCCACTGTTGTCACAGAGCACTGGCTCTGGGCACATGCGTCCCAGAGCTCCGGCTCGGTAATTAGACACATCGGCACCACCGCTCTGCAGCACCTGGGATCTTCCCAGGCCAGGGATCGAAATGACGCCTCTTGCACTGCAAGGTGGTGTACTTACCCACTGAACTACCAGGGAAGCCCTGTCCATGGGATTTTTTAGCAAAAAGTGCTGGAATAGATTGCCCTTTCATTCTGCAGGGACAAATGAAAAAATACCTAGAAACAAATGACAATGAAAGCACGATAGTAAAAACGTATAGAATGTGTATCTTTCTTCCACTGCTGCTAAGGTGCTCGGGTCTTCTGAGTTAGGTAAGACTGTTTTGGGGTGAGGCCCTCACTTCCTCTGACAACTAGCACTGCAACCATCAGCTCCCACCTAGTGCTCACATGCAATCTGGCCTCCATATCAGTACTCCCCTGTATCTACTCAGCCCTAATTCTGCATGATGATGAGGTGATGGTCATGGAGGATAAGACCAATACCCTCATTAAAGCAGCCAGAGTAAATACATGTTGAGCCTTTCTGGCCAGGATTGTGTGCAAAGGCTTTGGTCAAGGTCAACATCACGAGCCTCATCTACAATGTAGGGGCTTGTGAACCTGCCCCAGCAGCTGGTTTTGCACCCACAGGAGGTTCTGCCCCAATTACCACTGATAGCTCAGCTGAGAAGACAAAAGTAGAAGCACTGAAGGAAGAATCTAAAGGGTCTGATGACAACATGGGCTTTGGTCTTTTTGATTAAGCTTCTTTAGTAACAAATTCAAGAAAAAGCTGAACTCGTGGCACACACACACACACACACACACACACACACACGTATCAGTAAAAGTAGTTCTAAGAGGGCGATTTAGAGCCATAGAAGCCTATCTCAAGGAATGATAAAAATATCAAACAGTGTAACTTTACACCCAATTCAACTAGAAGGACAATAAATGAAAAACAAACAATAACAAAAACAAAGTTAGTAGAAGGAAAGAAATCATAAAGATCAGAGCAGAAGTGAATTTTTTAAAATGTAAGAAACAGTAGTAAAGATAAATTGAGAGGTGGTTGGTTGAGAAGATACAGTTGAAAACCCTTAGCCAGACTCATCACACCAAAAGAGAGAACTCTCTAATCAATAAATTAGAAATGAAAAAAAATTACAACAGATAATGCAGAAATGAAGGAAATTACATGCCCTAGTAGAAATGCACAAATTGTGAAAAAAGTTCATGCTATGTTGCTTCACTTATGTCCAACGCTTTGAAGTCTGCCAGACTCCTCTGTGCATGAAATTCTCCAGGGAAGAATACTGGAGTGAGTTGTCATGTCCTGCACAAGGAAATCTTCCTGACCAAGAGATTGAAAGAGATTAAAATCGTGTCTCCTGTATCTCCTGCATTGACAGGCAGGTTCTGTATCCCTGGTACCACCTGGGAAGCCTTTCTGAGAAAAGCACAATTTGTCAAGACTGAAATAGAAACTATGAGCAGATAAATCATAAGCACTAAAGTTAAAGCTGTGATACAAAAAAAAAAAAAAAAAAAAAAAAAAAAAAGATATTCCATCAAACGGCCACACTTAGATTGGTTCACAAGTGAATTCTATTAAACTTTTAGTGAAAAACTAGCACCTATCCTGTGCAAAATCTTCCAAAAAGTTGCAGATGTAGGAAAACATCCAAGCATTCTATGAGGCCACCATCATCTTGATAGCAAAACTAGAATATAATACCACAAAAAAGAAAGACAATTCCAGGCTGGTATCATTGATGAGTATAGATATTAAATCCTCACCAAAACTGTAGCAAATAATTCAGCAGCACATTAAAAAGATGATAAACCCTGGTAAAGTAGGGTTTATCCCATGGATACAAGATTTCTTCAATATACACACATGAATCAATATGATATTTCATATTAAAAAAAAAAATTAAAAACCATATGATCATCTCAGTAGACATGGGGTAAGCTTTCAACAAAAATTTTCAACAAGAACCAGTCTTGATTTTTGCTAAAAGTTCTACAGAAAATTGGCAAAAAATTCAACATAATAAAGGCCATATGTAATTAAAAATCAAAGTCAGAGCAGAAGTGAATTTTTAAAATGTAAACAGTAGTAAAGATAAATTGAGAGGTGGTTGGTTGAGAAGATACAGTTGAAAACCCTTAGCCAGACTCATCACACCAAAAGAGAGAACTCTCTAATCAATAAATTAGAAATGAAAAAAAATTACAACAGATAATGCAGAAATGAAGGAAATTACATGCCCTAGTAGAAATGCACAAATTGTGAAAAAAGTTCATGCTATGTTGCTTCACTTATGTCCAACGCTTTGAAGTCTGCCAGACTCCTCTGTGCATGAAATTCTCCAGGGAAGAATACTGGAGTGAGTTGTCATGTCCTGCACAAGGAAATCTTCCTGACCAAGAGATTGAAAGAGATTAAAATCGTGTCTCCTGTATCTCCTGCATTGACAGGCAGGTTCTGTATCCCTGGTACCACCTGGGAAGCCTTTCTGAGAAAAGCACAATTTGTCAAGACTGAAATAGAAACTATGAGCAGATAAATCATAAGCACTAAAGTTAAAGCTGTGATACAAAAAAAAAAAAAAAAAGAAAAAAAGATATTCCATCAAACGGCCACACTTAGATTGGTTCACAAGTGAATTCTATTAAACTTTTAGTGAAAAACTAGCACCTATCCTGTGCAAAATCTTCCAAAAAGTTGCAGATGTAGGAAAACATCCAAGCATTCTATGAGGCCACCATCATCTTGATAGCAAAACTAGAATATAATACCACAAAAAAGAAAGACAATTCCAGGCTGGTATCATTGATGAGTATAGATATTAAATCCTCACCAAAACTGTAGCAAATAATTCAGCAGCACATTAAAAAGATGATAAACCCTGGTAAAGTAGGGTTTATCCCATGGATACAAGATTTCTTCAATATACACACATGAATCAATATGATATTTCATATTAAAAAAAAAAGATAATTAAAAACCATATGATCATCTCAGTAGACATGGGGTAAGCTTTCAACAAAAAAATTTTCAACAAGAACCAGTCTTGATTTTTGCTAAAAGTTCTACAGAAAATTGGCATAGAAGGAACCTATCTCAACATAATAAAGGCCATATGTGACAAACACACATAAAGTAATACTTTCAGCAATGAAAAGCTAAAAGAATTTCCTTTAAGATCAGGAAGAAAAGAATGGTTCCCATCTTCACCACTATTATTCAATATGATTTTAAAAGTGCTATCCATAACAATTAGTGAAGAAAAAGAAATAAAAGGAATCCAGACTGAAAAAGAATAAGTAAAACTCTCACTCTTTGCAGATGACATCATGGTATACATAGAAAACCCCTAAACATGCCAACAGAAAGTTACTAGAACTAATAAATGAATTCTGTAAATTTTCAGGATACAGAAATAATACATAACTCCCTTGCATTCCTATACACTGCAATGAAAGTCAGAAAGAGGTTTGAAAGAAACAATTCCATTCAACTTTGCAACTAAGAAGAAAAAAGCACCTAGGAATAAACCTACCCAAAGAAACAAATACATATATGTTGAAAGCTATAAGATACTGATGAAAGAAGAAATGAAAGATGATAAAAACTGATGTATAAAACTGTCTTGTGAAAATGATTATGCACATCAAACAGGGCTTCCCATGTGGCTCAGTGGAAAGTAATCCACATGTCAGTGTAGGAAACCCAAGAAAAACAAGTGCAATCCAATGGTCAGGAAGATCTCTGGGGTGGAAAATGGAAACTTGCTCCAGTTTTCTTGCCTGGAAAATTCTATGGCCAGAGGAGTCAGAAGGACTAAAGTACATGGGGTTGCAAGAGTCAGACATGACCGAACAACTGAGCCAACAGGCCATATTCAATTATTAAATTACCAACAGCCTGTTTCACAGAATTGGAACAACAATAACAACAACAACAAAATCTATTTTGTATGAAAACACAGAAGACACCAAATAGCCAAAGATATATTGAGAAAGAAAAACAAAGCTTGTGGAGTCAAATTCCTCAGTTCAGAGGCTATTAAAAAGCTACAGTCAGAGAAGCCACGCAGGGCCCCTGGAGCCAGAAGCCATGACGCTCGCAGAGAACGCGACCCACGGGAAGTCCCACTCCAACTGGAACGCTTGCTGAATGGAGAGGAAGTCAACCACGGGTTGCTGGCCAGGGACCAGGCATGAACCTGATGGGAAAGCTCGTGCCCACCTTTGGGACTGAGACGCCAGCGTAACGATTGAAAAAATAAAGTAATTTTCAGCAATAAAAGCTAAAAGTTTTTATCGGTTTCCCATCTTCACCACTATTATTCAATATGATTTTAAAAGTGCTATCCATAACAATTAGTGAAGAAAAGAAATAAAAGGAATCCAGACTGAAAAAGAATAAGTAAAACTCTCACTCTTTGCAGATGATATGAGACTATACATAGAAAACCCTAAACATGCCAACAGAAAGTTACTAGAACTAATAAATGAATTCTGTAAATTTTCAGGATACAGAAATAATACATAACTCCCTTGCATTCCTATACACTGCAATGAAAGTCAGAAAGAGGTTTGAAAGAAACAATTCCATTCAACTTTGCAACTAAGAAGAAAAAAGCACCTAGGAATAAACCTACCCAAAGAAACAAATACATATATGTTGAAAGCTATAAGATACTGATGAAAGAAGAAATGAAAGATGATAAAAACTGATGTATAAAACTGTCTTGTGAAAATGATTATGCACATCAAACAGGGCTTCCCATGTGGCTCAGTGGAAAGTAATCCACATGTCAGTGTAGGAAACCCAAGAAAAACAAGTGCAATCCAATGGTCAGGAAGATCTCTGGGGTGGAAAATGGAAACTTGCTCCAGTTTTCTTGCCTGGAAAATTCTATGGCCAGAGGAGTCAGAAGGACTAAAGTACATGGGGTTGCAAGAGTCAGACATGACCGAACAACTGAGCCAACAGGCCATATTCAATTATTAAATTACCAACAGCCTGTTTCACAGAATTGGAACAACAATAACAACAACAACAAAATCTATTTTGTATGAAAACACAGAAGACACCAAATAGCCAAAGATATATTGAGAAAGAAAAACAAAGCTTGTGGAGTCAAATTCCTCAGTTCAGAGGCTATTAAAAAGCTACAGTCAGAGAAGCTGCGCGGACCCACCGGAGCCAGAAGCCATGCCGCTCGCTGTGCCACACCGCGCCGCCCGCCGCGGGTAAGTTCAACCACTCCAACTGGAACGCTTGCTGAATGGAGAGGGGAAGTCAACCACGGGTTGCTGGCCAGGGACCGGGCATGAACCTGATGGGAAAGCTCGTGCCCACCTTTGGGACTGAGACGCGTAACCGGCAGTGCATGTGTGCCAGCAGTGGAGGAGGCCGCGCACCCCTAGAGCTGCAGCAGCAGCGGAGGAACCTGGGGAAAGAGCAGAGATTGGAGACTACTGGCAGGGTGCAATAGAGACAGGGAGCCCCCCCACAACCCGGGACTGCGCACGCCGTGGCCCCCGCCCGATGGACTGGGATCAGCCCAAAGCCCCAGCCAGCACCCAGGCTGGCAGCAAAGACCTCGTTTTGCCAAACAAAAAAACAGAAACCAAAGCAACCAGCGCTATAAGGGAAAGACAACGCCATCAAGACACCACCATCAAGAGCAGATGGATTTCCAACAGGCAGATGAGAAGATAAAAACCAGGGACACTATTTAGTTGTTTTTTTTTTTTTTTTTGCTTGTTTATTTGTTGTGGACTATTTTGTTTATTCGATTGATTGGCATGGTTTGGGGTTTATTTGTTTGTATGTTTATCCTGTTTGAGGTTTTTTCCGTTTGTTTTTGTTTCTGTTCATTTGGGGTATTTTGTTTGTTTCTGTTTTTTATTTCTTGTTTGTTTCGTTTTTGTGTTTTTTTCTTTGTTTGTTTTTTGGTCTCATGAATTTTTTCTGCCCTTTTTAAATTTTATTTACCTTTTTGACATTTATTTTATTATTATTTTTTTTTAATTTTAATGCTTGGAAACCTCTTATTCTCTTTCCTCTTTGCCACAACTTTCTCCCACTATGTTCTAAATTTGAAACCTTTTCCTATCTACCAATATCCTCTAGATAAATTATTTCCTATCTTCCTGTCTCCACTATTCTCTTCCAGCTGCACTAAACAATACAACACAATAATCTTTGCTACCTAACCCTATAAAATCCATCCAAGACATATCTATTACTTCTCATTATGCATACACTCTCCTCCTCGTCACTCAACACATGTCCTAATTAATAATTGCTCTCATTGTATTTATCCAAGCCAGGACCTTGTGCTGGATCTATTTATTCAGGCACTATTTTAATTAATTCAAAGCTTAACGGGCAAGTTCCATCTTTGATTGCTTGATTTGCCAGAAAGATATCTGGTGCCTTATCTCTGTAAAACTGGTCAATTGCAGGGATTGCTGTTTATGTAAGTTTATCTTATGATTATGTTAGAAAGCATCTGCATGCTTTTATGACTGTCACCGATCAGCGATGTACCTCTTGTTCCTCAGATGCTAGTATCTGAACTAGTATCAAGGAACACCATAGCAAACCAGCCATTGAGCTTACACCCCCTGGTCAATCATCAAATCAAGGATCCTCGGAGCGGAAGCCCTGACTCTAAGACCTTCCACTATCAAAGAACATACAACACTAGAGATTATTCATCTGTAAACAAGGCCTAACACCATCCAAGTCACAAACCACTGAACCATTCTACAAGGACAGAAACCCAAAGGAAGGGAGAATTCAACCAAGAAGCCTGGTGGGAATAAGAACTACATACACACAGACACACACACAAAAAAAAAAAAAAATTAACCTAATAATGAAACGACAGAGAAACGCTGCACAAATTAAGGACCAAGATAGAGAAACACAGCTTCAAATGACAGAGGAGGAGATAGACAAATTCTCTGAAAGAGAATTCAGAAAAGCTATACTAATGAGGATGAAAACACAAACAAAAAACACAATGTTTTTTTCTTTGTTTGTTTTTTGGTCTCATGAATTTTTTCTGCCCTTTTTAAATTTTATTTACCTTTTTGACATTTATTTTATTATTATTTTTTTTTAATTTTAATGCTTGGAAACCTCTTATTCTCTTTCCTCTTTGCCACAACTTTCTCCCACTATGTTCTAAATTTGAAACCTTTTCCTATCTACCAATATCCTCTAGATAAATTATTTCCTATCTTCCTGTCTCCACTATTCTCTTCCAGCTGCACTAAACAATACAACACAATAATCTTTGCTACCTAACCCTATAAAATCCATCCAAGACATATCTATTACTTCTCATTATGCATACACTCTCCTCCTCGTCACTCAACACATGTCCTAATTAATAATTGCTCTCATTGTATTTATCCAAGCCAGGACCTTGTGCTGGATCTATTTATTCAGGCACTATTTTAATTAATTCAAAGCTTAACGGGCAAGTTCCATCTTTGATTGCTTGATTTGCCAGAAAGATATCTGGTGCCTTATCTCTGTAAAACTGGTCAATTGCAGGGATTGCTGTTTATGTAAGTTTATCTTATGATTATGTTAGAAAGCATCTGCATGCTTTTATGACTGTCACCGATCAGCGATGTACCTCTTGTTCCTCAGATGCTAGTATCTGAACTAGTATCAAGGAACACCATAGCAAACCAGCCATTGAGCTTACACCCCCTGGTCAATCATCAAATCAAGGATCCTCGGAGCGGAAGCCCTGACTCTAAGACCTTCCACTATCAAAGAACATACAACACTAGAGATTATTCATCTGTAAACAAGGCCTAACACCATCCAAGTCACAAACCACTGAACCATTCTACAAGGACAGAAACCCAAAGGAAGGGAGAATTCAACCAAGAAGCCTGGTGGGAATAAGAACTACATACACACAGACACACACACACAAAAAAAAAAAAAAAAAAATTAACCTAATAATGAAACGACAGAGAAACGCTGCACAAATTAAGGACCAAGATAGAGAAACACAGCTTCAAATGACAGAGGAGGAGATAGACAAATTCTCTGAAAGAGAATTCAGAAAAGCTATACTAATGAGGATGCAAAACACCAAAAACAGAATATTAGAGGAAATTAGTGCCCTACAACAAGTGCTAAAGGGCCTAATATAGCCAATAAATACAAAAGTAGAAGTCCTATAAATCAAACCCCAAACGTCTAAGAAGATGACAATAGCAACATTCATAGCAATAATTACTTTGAATGTAAATGGATTAAATGCTCCAACCAAATGACACAGTCTGGCTGAATGGATCCAGAAACATGACCCATATATATGCTGTTTACAAGAGACCCACTTTGGACCTAGAGACACCGATAGACTGAAAGTGAGAGACTGGAAAAAGATATTCCACGCAAATGGAAATCAAAAGAAAGCTGGAGTAGCAATCCTCATATCAGACAAAATAGATTTTAAAGTAAAGAAGATTCAAAGAGACAAGGCAGGTCACTACATCATGATTAAGGGATCGATCCAAGAGCGAGACATAACAGTCATGAATATCTATGCACCCAACACAGGGGCACCTCAATACATAAGACAGATACTTTCAGACATAAAAGAAGAAAACAATAATAACACAATAATAGTAGGAGACTTTAACACTCCTCTCACAGCAATGGACAAATCATCAAAAGAGAAAATTAACAAAGAAACACAAGCCTTAAATGCAACAGTAGAAAAAATGGACCTCATCGATATCTTTAGAATGTTCCATCCAAAAGCAGAAAAATACACTTTCTTCTCATGTGCCCATGGAACATTCTCCAGGATAGACCACATCTTGGGCAACATATCTAACCTCAGTCAATTCAAGAAAACTGAAATTATATCAACCATCTTCTCGGACCACAATGCAATGAGACTAGAGATCAACTACAGGAATAAAACTGCTAAAAACACAATCACATGGAGATTAAACAATACATACCTAAAAAAACAACTGATCATTGAGGAAATCAAAGGAGAAATTTAAAAATGCCTAGAAGAAAATGACAATGAACACACGACAGTGCAAAACCTATGGGAAACTGCAAAAGCAGTTCTAAGAGGGAAATTTATAGCAATACAACCCCAACTTGAGAAACTAGGAAAATATGAAGCAGATGACCTAACTCTCTGCTTAAAACATTTGGAGAAAGAAGAACACAGACATCCCAAAACCAGCAGAAGAAGAGAAATCATAAGGATCAGAGTAGAAATAAATGAGAAAGAGACGAAAGAAAAAATAGTAAAGATAAATAAAACAAAAAGTTGGTTCTTTGAAAAGGTAAATAAAGTTGATACACCACTGGCCAGACTCATTAAGAAAAAGAGAGAGAAGAACCAGATCAACAAAATCAAAAACGAAAAAGGAGAGATTGCAACAGATCATGCAGAAATCCAAAGGATTCTGAGAGATTATTATGAACAACTCTACGGCAACAAACTGGACAACCTGGAAGAAATGAACAGTTTCTTAGAGAAGATGAATCTCCCAAGACTGAGCCAGGATGAAACAGAAACTTTGAACAACTAAATCACAAGCTCAGAAATCGAATTTGTGATTAAAAACCTGCCCCAAAATAAAAGCCCAGGGCCAGATGGCTTCACAACTGAATTGTACCAAACATTTAAAGAAGAGCTAATGCCTGTCCTTCTAAAGCTCTTCCAAAAAATTGCACAGGAAGGAAAACTTCCAAACACATTCTATGAGGCCACTGCCACCCTGATATCCAAAACAGGAAAAGACAACACAAAAAAAGGAAAATTACAGACCAATTTCTCTGATGAACTTAGATGCCAAGATCTTCAACAAAATCCTAGCAAGCAGAATTCAATGACAAAAGAAAAAACTCATACATCACGATCCAGTCAGATTCATCCCAGGCATGAAAGGATTCTTCAGTATCCACAAATTAATTAGTGTGATACACCATATCCACAAATTGTGAGACAAAAATCATATGATCATCTCAATAGATGCAGAAAAAGCCTTCGACAAAGTACAACATACATTTATGATAAAAAAAAAACTCTTCAGAAAATGGGTATAGAAGGAACCTGACTCAACATAATAAAAGCCATATATGAGGAGCCCACAGAGAACATTATCCTCAATGGTGAAAAACTGAAAGCATTCCCTCTAAGATCAGGAACAAGACAGGTGTGTCCACTTTCACCACTACTATTCAACATAGTCCTGGAAGTTCTAGCAACAGCCATAAGAGAAGAGAAAGAAATCAAAGGAATCCAGATTGGAAAGGAAGAAGTGAAGCTCTCTCTTTTTGCAGATGACATGATATTATACCTAGATAATCCCAAAGACACTATTACAAAGCTACTAGAGCTAATCAACAAATTCAGCAAATTTGCAGGATGCAAAGTCAACACACAGAAATCACTGGTATTCCTATACACAAACAATGACAAAACAGAAAAAGAAATCAAAGAGGCAACCCCCTTCACCATTGCAACCAAAAGAATCAAATACTTGGAATAAACCTACCCAAAGAAACAAAAGAACTGTACACAGAAAGTTTGAACAACTAAATCACAAGCTCAGAAATCGAATTTGTGATTAAAAACCTGCCCCAAAATAAAAGCCCAGGGCCAGATGGCTTCACAACTGAATTGTACCAAACATTTAAAGAAGAGCTAATGCCTGTCCTTCTAAAGCTCTTCCAAAAAATTGCACAGGAAGGAAAACTTCCAAACACATTCTATGAGGCCACTGCCACCCTGATATCCAAAACAGGAAAAGACAACACAAAAAAAGGAAAATTACAGACCAATTTCTCTGATGAACTTAGATGCCAAGATCTTCAACAAAATCCTAGCAAGCAGAATTCAATGACAAAAGAAAAAACTCATACATCACGATCCAGTCAGATTCATCCCAGGCATGAAAGGATTCTTCAGTATCCACAAATTAATTAGTGTGATACACCATATCCACAAATTGTGAGACAAAAATCATATGATCATCTCAATAGATGCAGAAAAAGCCTTCGACAAAGTACAACATACATTTATGATAAAAAAAAAACTCTTCAGAAAATGGGTATAGAAGGAACCTGACTCAACATAATAAAAGCCATATATGAGGAGCCCACAGAGAACATTATCCTCAATGGTGAAAAACTGAAAGCATTCCCTCTAAGATCAGGAACAAGACAGGTGTGTCCACTTTCACCACTACTATTCAACATAGTCCTGGAAGTTCTAGCAACAGCCATAAGAGAAGAGAAAGAAATCAAAGGAATCCAGATTGGAAAGGAAGAAGTGAAGCTCTCTCTTTTTGCAGATGACATGATATTATACCTAGATAATCCCAAAGACACTATTACAAAGCTACTAGAGCTAATCAACAAATTCAGCAAATTTGCAGGATGCAAAGTCAACACACAGAAATCACTGGTATTCCTATACACAAACAATGAAAAATCAGAAAAAGAAATCAAAGAGGCAATCCCCTTCACCATTGCAACCAAAAGAATCAAATACTTGGAATAAACCTACCCAAAGAAACTAGAGTATTGTACACAGAAAGTTACAAGACACTCATGAAAGAAATTAAAGAAGACTTAAACAGATAGATAGTTACTCCATATTCCTGGGTTGGAAGAATCAATATTGTGAAAATGACCATACTACCAAATATCATCTACAGATTCAATGCAATACCTATTCAATTTCCATTGACATTTTTCACAGATCTAGACCAAAGAATCACACAGTTCATATGGAAACACAAAAGACCTTGAATAGCCAAAGCAATCCTGAGAAAGAAAAACTGATCTGAAGGAATCAGCCTCCCCAGCTTCAGACTCTACTACAAAGCAACAGACAGTCCTCAAGACAGTATGGTACTGGCACAAAACAGAACTATAGACCAATGGAACAAAATTGAGAACCCAGAGATAAACCCACGCACCTATGGGTAACTTATTTTTCACAAAGGAGGTGAAACTATGAAATGGGACAAAGACAGCCTCTTCAACAAGTGGTGCTGGGAAAACTGGACAGCTACATGCAAAAAAAAAAAAAAAAAATGAAGTTGGAACATTCCCTAACACCATACACAAAGGTCAACTCAAAATGGATTAAAGACCTAAATGTAAGACCAGAAACCCTCAAACTCTTAGAGGAGAATTTAGGCAAATCCCTCAAGGACATCAATCAAAGCAAGACCTTCTCTGACGCACCTACTGAAATAGTGGAACTGAAAAGAAAAATGAACATGTGAGGGCTTCCCCTGGTGGTCCAGTGGGTAAGGACACCGCCTTGCAGTGCAAGGGGCGCCGGTTCGATCCCTGGCCTGGGAAGATCCCACATGCCGCGCAGCGGCTGGACTGATGTGTCCAATCGCCGAGCCGGAGCTCTGGAGCGCATGCGCCCAGAGCTCTGCAGCGACAGATGCCGCCGCGATGGGAGGCCCACAGGAGCCAAGGAACGAAGATGAATGAAAATATAGAAATGAAAGACCAATGGAAGTGGCCCGCCCACTCCCCTCCCTCCCCAACCCGACCCCCGTCCAAAGTAAATAAATAAATAAATCTTTAAAAAAAGAAAAAATGAACATGTGGGACCTCATGAAACTTAAAAGCTTTTGTACAGCAAAAGAAATTACAAAAAAGCTCAACAGACACCCCACGGAGTGGGAAAAAATCATAGCAAATGAAACAACAGACAAAGAATTAATCTCCAAAATCTACAAGCAACTCAGACAACTCTGCACTGGAAAAACGAACAACCCAATCAAAAAATGGGAAAAGGACCTAAACAGACACCTCTCCAACGATGACATACAGATAGCCCAAAAACACATGAAACGATGCTCAACTTCCCTTATTATTAGAGAAATGCAAATCAAAACTACAAACACACCTATCAGAATGGCCATCGTCCACAAATCGACAGACAATAAATGCTGAAGAGGATGCGAAGAAAAGGGAACCCTCTTGCATTGCTGGTGGGAATGTCAATTGATACAGCCTCTATGGAAGACAGTATGGAGATTCCTTAAGAAACTAAAGATAGAAGCACCCTTTTACCCAGCAATCCCACTATTAGGCCTATATCCTGATGAAATCAAAACTGAAAGAGGCACCTGTACCCTAATGTTCATTGCAGCTCTCTATACAATAACCAGGACGTGGAAGCAACCTAGATGTCCATCAACAAATGAATGGATACAGAAGCCCTGGTACATATATACAATGGAATACTACTCAGTTGTTAAAAGAAATGCCAAAGACTCAGTCCTAATGAAATGGCTGGCTCTAGAACCTATCATAAAAATTGAAGTACGTCAAAAAGAGAAAGACAAATACAGTATACTAGCACACATATATGGAATCTAATAGGACGGCCTTGATAACACACGCAGGGAACTCATGGAGAAACAGACAAAGCATAGACATAGGGACATTGTGGGGAAGAAATAGAGAGGGTGAGGCATGAAGGGAGTAACATGGAAACCTATACTGTTATGTGTGGAAAAGATAGCTCTTGTCATTGTGCTAAGGGAATAGGAGTGCTTGCAATGGCATGGGGCGATGATCCGGAGGGGTGGAATGGGGGGAATTTGGGACGTGGGTACCATGGATATGCATATGACTGATCTGGGAACATACATGTCTGTGAAGAACAAGACTCTGTAAAACCATTAAAATAAAGAATCAAAAAAAAAAAAAAAACTGAACTAGAAACAAATCCTATCCTGCTTAATTAGAATCATATCCATCTGGAACAGGATTTTGGTAAATCTACAGAGTTCTGGCTAAATCTATACTTAACAAGATAAAACTGCCCTATTATTGCGATTTTATATTACTATTGTTATAGCTGAGAAGGAACTGAAAGGCAAGGAAGAAGTGAATGATATCCCTGTGAAGAAAGTCAAAAATGGGAAAAGGACCTAAACAGACACCTCTCCAACGATGACATACAGATAGCCCAAAAACACATGAAACGATGCTCAACTTCCCTTATTATTAGAGAAATGCAAATCAAAACTACAAACACACCTATCAGAATGGCCATCGTCCACAAATCGACAGACAATAAATGCTGAAGAGGATGCGAAGAAAAGGGAACCCTCTTGCATTGCTGGTGGGAATGTCAATTGATACAGCCTCTATGGAAGACAGTATGGAGATTCCTTAAGAAACTAAAGATAGAAGCACCCTTTTACCCAGCAATCCCACTATTAGGCCTATATCCTGATGAAATCAAAACTGAAAGAGGCACCTGTACCCTAATGTTCATTGCAGCTCTCTATACAATAACCAGGACGTGGAAGCAACCTAGATGTCCATCAACAAATGAATGGATACAGAAGCCCTGGTACATATATACAATGGAATACTACTCAGTTGTTAAAAGAAATGCCAAAGACTCAGTCCTAATGAAATGGCTGGCTCTAGAACCTATCATAAAAATTGAAGTACGTCAAAAAGAGAAAGACAAATACAGTATACTAGCACACATATATGGAATCTAATAGGACGGCCTTGATAACACACGCAGGGAACTCATGGAGAAACAGACAAAGCATAGACATAGGGACATTGTGGGGAAGAAATAGAGAGGGTGAGGCATGAAGGGAGTAACATGGAAACCTATACTGTTATGTGTGGAAAAGATAGCTCTTGTCATTGTGCTAAGGGAATAGGAGTGCTTGCAATGGCATGGGGCGATGATCCGGAGGGGTGGAATGGGGGGAATTTGGGACGTGGGTACCATGGATATGCATATGACTGATCTGGGAACATACATGTCTGTGAAGAACAAGACTCTGTAAAACCATTAAAATAAAGAATCAAAAAAAAAAAAAAAACTGAACTAGAAACAAATCCTATCCTGCTTAATTAGAATCATATCCATCTGGAACAGGATTTTGGTAAATCTACAGAGTTCTGGCTAAATCTATACTTAACAAGATAAAACTGCCCTATTATTGCGATTTTATATTACTATTGTTATAGCTGAGAAGGGAACTGAAAGGCAAGGGAAGAAGTGAATGATATCCCCAATTGAATGCAAAATTCCAGAGAATAGCAATTGAGAAAAGAAATGCTTCTTAAGTGATCAGTACAGAGAAATAAGGAAAAGCAGTAGAATGGAAAAACTAGCGATATCTTTAAGAAAATTGGAGTTACCAAGGGAACATTTCATAAAAAGATAAGCACAAAAAAGAACAAAAACTGCAAGGACCTAACAGAAACAGAATGTATAAAAGGTAGAAAGAGTACACAGAAGAACTATATAAAAACCAATTAAACATAATGCTGTGTACACTCACCTAGAGCCAGATATCTTGGAGTGTGAAGTCAAGTAGGCTTTAGGAACAATGGCTATGGTTCATTATTATGAATAAAACTAGTGGAGGTAATGGAATTCTAGCTGAGCTATTTCAAATCTTAAAAGATGATGGATGCTAAAGTGCTGCATGCATTATGCTAGTAAATGTAGAAAACTCGGTAGTGGCCACATGACTGGAAGAAAGTCAGTTTTCATTCCAAAGAAAATCAGTATCAGAGAATGTTCAGATAAGAGTGCAATTGCATTCATTTTACACACAAGCAAGCTTATGATCAAAATCCTTCAAAGTAGGCTTTAGCAGTATGTGAACAGAAAACTGTCAGATGTACAAGTCAGATTTTAAAAAGGCAGAGGAGCAAGAGACAAAATTCAAAAAAAAAAGGGGGGGGTGATAAAATTGCATATGCATACTGCATATGCTGGATCATAGAAAAAGAAAGGGAATTCCAGGAAAACATCCACTTCTGCTTCATTGACTCTGTGAAATTCTGTATCAGTATGGATCACAAGGAACTGTGGAATAGTCTTAAAGAGATGGGAATATCAGACCACTTGTTAGGGAAATTAAATAGTCTTGTTTAGACTTCAGAGACAAAGCAGAGCAGGCCTCTGACTTTGCTTCTGACATGCCTCGACACTGTCCTGACTTCTGCTGTGAGGGTTGAAAGAGAAATACAATAGATAGATGGGAAGTGCATCTGGGAATTTGCTGTGTCCCTAGAAGAAGACTGTCCAATCTCTCCGAACTTAGCAACGTTTCAAGATATGTAGAACAAAACAAACAACATTAACATGAAATCAGAGCTGCAATTTACTCTTAGATTGATGATGGTAACAGTTTGAATCCTGATATTTTAAGTGGGAGCCGCAATCTTTCAAGTATCAAGCATGAAGCAGATGCACTGACTTGGACCTTTTCACAATTGACACTCCAGGAGTATTGTTGACATGGGAATTCCCAGCACTTTTTAAGTCTGGATATTGCTCAAACCTAATTTGATATCCTCTGCTGTTTCTATCTCTCTTTTCTTAATGTTAGTACATTAGAAGTAAGCTATATAATTCTCTAATAGCTACTTGTATTATTTATTTGTGTGTAATGAGTGGCTTATTTTGTTAAGAAATTCTTTGAGCTGAGATGAAAATAAAAATTTATGGGAAAACACCACCTTATCTGCCTCCTGAGAAACTTGTATTCAGGCTAAGAAGCAATAGTTAGAACTAGACATAGAACAATGGACTGGTTTAAAATTTGGAAAGGAATACACCAAGGTTGTATATTGTCACCCTGCTTATTTGACATATATTCAGAGCACATCATGTGAAATGCTAGGCTAGGTGAATCACAGGCTGGAATCAAGATTACTAGGAGAAATATCAATAAACTGAGATATGTATTTGATACCACTATAGTGGCAGAAAATGAAGAGCAACTAAAGAACCTCTTGATGAAGGTAACAGGGGAGTGAAAAAACGGGCTTAAAACTCAACATTCAACAAACAAAGGTTTTTGTTCCTGTCTGGTCCTACCACTTCGTGGCAAATAGATGGGAGAAATGTGGAAACGCTGTCAGATTTTATTTCCTTGGGCCCCTGAATTAGTGGAGGTGGTGACTTCAGTCACAAAATTAAAAAGTCGCTTCCTTCTTGGAAGAGTATCTATGCCAAACCTAGAGAATGTTTTACAAAGCAGAGTCATAACTTTTCCGACAAAGGTCCATATAATCAAAGCTATGTTTTTTCCAGTAGTCATGTGGGGATGTGAGAGATAGACCATAAAAAAGGCTAAGTGGCAAAGAATCGATGCTTTCAAACTGTGGTGCTGGAAACAAACTCTTCAGAGTCCCTCGGACAGCAAGGATATTAAACCAGTCAATCCTAAAGGAAATCAACCGTGAATATTCTTTGGAAAGACTGATGCTGAAGCTGAAGCTCTAGTCCTTTGGTCACTTTATGAATAGGTCTGACTCATTGGAAAAGACCCTTATGCTGGGAAAGATTGAGGGCATGAGAAGGGAGACAGAAGATGAGATGTTTGGATGGCATCACTGATTCAATGATCATGTTTTTGAGCAAATTCAGGGAGATAGTGATGGACAGATAAGCCTGGTGTGCTGCTATGGCTTCTCCTAGAGTCAGTTACAACTTACTGACTGAGCAACAATTGCCATTTTTAGTTTAAATGCATGAGCTGCTGAAAGGACTGTTGCTCTGCCTTCTGAGAAACATGTATTCAGGCCAAGAAGTAATAGTTAGAACTAGACATAGAACAATGGACTGGTTTAAAATTTGGAAAGGAGTACACCAAGGCTGTATATTGTCACCCTGTTTGTTTGACATATTTTCAGAGCACATCATGTGAAACGCTGGGCTAGGTGAATCCCAAGCTGGAATCAAGATTGCTAGGAGAAATATCAATAACCTGAGATATATATTTGATGCCACCATTATTTACCTGTAAAGAATTTATCAAAGTTAATTTTTCAATAGAAAACTGTACTAGAAAAGGCACTGAATCAGGATTTAAAAATACATGGCTTCAAATCATTTCTATAGCTTACAATTTTTGTGATTGGTGGCAAAGAGCTTTGATTTTCCGAGTTTATTTCCTAAACTCTTAAATGAGGATAATATTTTTAATATTAGTGATCTGCAAAATTTTGCATGTAACTCAGGGTCCTACCACTTCGTGGCAAATAGATGGGAGAAATGTGGAAACGCTGTCAGATTTTATTTCCTTGGGCCCCTGAATTAGTGGAGGTGGTGACTTCAGTCACAAAATTAAAAAGTCGCTTCCTTCTTGGAAGAGTATCTATGCCAAACCTAGAGAATGTTTTACAAAGCAGAGTCATAACTTTTCCGACAAAGGTCCATATAATCAAAGCTATGTTTTTTCCAGTAGTCATGTGGGGATGTGAGAGATAGACCATAAAAAAGGCTAAGTGGCAAAGAATCGATGCTTTCAAACTGTGGTGCTGGAAACAAACTCTTCAGAGTCCCTCGGACAGCAAGGATATTAAACCAGTCAATCCTAAAGGAAATCAACCGTGAATATTCTTTGGAAAGACTGATGCTGAAGCTGAAGCTCTAGTCCTTTGGTCACTTTATGAATAGGTCTGACTCATTGGAAAAGACCCTTATGCTGGGAAAAAATTGAGGGCATGAGAAGGGGGAGACAGAAGATGAGATGTTTGGATGGCATCACTGATTCAATGATCATGTTTTTGAGCAAATTCAGGGAGATAGTGATGGACAGATAAGCCTGGTGTGCTGCTATGGCTTCTCCTAGAGTCAGTTACAACTTACTGACTGAGCAACAATTGCCATTTTTAGTTTAAATGCATGAGCTGCTGAAAGGACTGTTGCTCTGCCTTCTGAGAAACATGTATTCAGGCCAAGAAGTAATAGTTAGAACTAGACATAGAACAATGGACTGGTTTAAAATTTGGAAAGGAGTACACCAAGGCTGTATATTGTCACCCTGTTTGTTTGACATATTTTCAGAGCACATCATGTGAAACGCTGGGCTAGGTGAATCCCAAGCTGGAATCAAGATTGCTAGGAGAAATATCAATAACCTGAGATATATATTTGATGCCACCATTATTTACCTGTAAAGAATTTATCAAAGTTAATTTTTCAATAGAAAACTGTACTAGAAAAGGCACTGAATCAGGATTTAAAAATACATGGCTTCAAATCATTTCTATAGCTTACAATTTTTGTGATTGGTGGCAAAGAGCTTTGATTTTCCGAGTTTATTTCCTAAACTCTTAAATGAGGATAATATTTTTAATATTAGTGATCTGCAAAATTTTGCATGTATATTATATGGCATATTATATTAAACTGGAGGCAATTTATAGGTGTTAATATGGGGCTTGGTTAAAAAATTTTCTTTATACTATATATTCATTAGAATAATAGAAAATTATTAGATCCAACACTAATATTAGCTTCTGTAATACTTTATTTTGGGGGGGCGGGTTGGGGAGGGAGGGGATGGGTGGGCCACTTCTATTGTCTTTCATTTATCTATTTTCATCCATCTTTCTTCTTTGGCCGGTGTGGGCCTCCCATCACAGTGGCATCTGTTGTCCCAGAGCACTGACTCTGGGCGCATGCGCTCCAGAGCTCCGGCTCGGTAATTGGACACATCAGTCCAGCCGCTCCGCGGCACGTGGGATCTTCCCAGGCCAGGGATCGAACCGTCATCCCTTGCACTGCAAGGCGGTGTCCTTACCCACTGGACCGCCGGGGAAGCCCTAGCTTGTGTAACACTTTTAAATAATTTGATAAACAACTTGAAAATGATCCTTAGCATGAAGTTTTTATTTATTTATTTATTTTCTAGTTTTAACCTTGGTTACATTTTCATGGTACTTTTGTTTGTAGAAAGAGCATCTGGAGACACTTCCTCCTGTAAGCCTTGGTTCCTTATAAGAACACAAAGAATAATGGACTGGTTAAATTGAAAGGACACCAAGGCTGTATATTGTCACCCTGTTTGTTTGACATATTTTCAGAGCACATCATGTGAAACGCTGGGCTAGGTGAATCCCAAGCTGGAATCAAGATTGCTAGGAGAAATATCAATAACCTGAGATATATATTTGATGCCACCATTATTTACCTGTAAAGAATTTATCAAAGTTAATTTTTCAATAGAAAACTGTACTAGAAAAGGCACTGAATCAGGATTTAAAAATACATGGCTTCAAATCATTTCTATAGCTTACAATTTTTGTGATTGGTGGCAAAGAGCTTTGATTTTCCGAGTTTATTTCCTAAACTCTTAAATGAGGATAATATTTTTAATATTAGTGATCTGCAAAATTTTGCATGTATATTATATGGCATATTATATTAAACTGGAGGCAATTTATAGGTGTTAATATGGGGCTTGGTTAAAAAATTTTCTTTATACTATATATTCATTAGAATAATAGAAAATTATTAGATCCAACACTAATATTAGCTTCTGTAATACTTTATTTTGGGGGGGCGGGTTGGGGAGGGAGGGATGGGTGGGCCACTTCTATTGTCTTTCATTTATCTATTTTCATCCATCTTTCTTCTTTGGCCGGTGTGGGCCTCCCATCACAGTGGCATCTGTTGTCCCAGAGCACTGACTCTGGGCGCATGCGCTCCAGAGCTCCGGCTCGGTAATTGGACACATCAGTCCAGCCGCTCCGCGGCACGTGGGATCTTCCCAGGCCAGGGATCGAACCGTCATCCCTTGCACTGCAAGGCGGTGTCCTTACCCACTGGACCGCCGGGGAAGCCCTAGCTTGTGTAACACTTTTAAATAATTTGATAAACAACTTGAAAATGATCCTTAGCATGAAGTTTTTATTTATTTATTTATTTTCTAGTTTTAACCTTGGTTACATTTTCATGGTACTTTTGTTTGTAGAAAGAGCATCTGGAGACACTTCCTCCTGTAAGCCTTGGTTCCTTATAAGAACACAAAGAATAATCTAAGGTTTTAACAATAATAAGAAGGCTGATTACATAAGGAAAAATAGAACAGATCACAAAGAGTTGGATGTGACTGAGCACTCACAAAGGAGGAACAGAGGCAACACCTCGAGAGACAATTTGGATACAACACGAGAGACAAATGGCCCTGGACGTTGGGGCACAAGGTGCTTAAGTCAGAGTCGCTTGCATTATCCAGGAAAGTTGTTGATTGACAGCTAATGTTATATAGCACACTGTTCTGCCACCTGTGCCCTTCCCATAATTCAATCTATTTTAATTAGATATATGTGTTTATGGAATACTTATAAGGAGTTTAATGGGCACCAAAGGTTACTTTAGCACAAGAAAGTGTGAGGTGTGGCTTTGCCTGTTGGCTCAGATGGTTAAAAATCTGGCTGCAATGTGAGAGACCTGGATCTGATCTTTAGAAGAGTTTAGAAGATACCCTGTAGAATGAAATGACAACCCACTCCAGTGTAAGGGGTGCCAGAGTAAGGAAAGTCTTGCCAGTTGGTGAATGGGGGATGTGTGGCCACCTGATTGTTATTATATAGATGGGTGTATTAGGGGAGAGACTGGTAAATTGTTTGGTGGGATTAGGTGGCTATTGAATGGTTAGCTGAAGAAGCCATTTCTCATTGTTTTCAGCTAACTATTTGCCTATCACCCTTTTCAAAATATTGTTAGTTGTAATATATATGGAATTTTGCCCAATAGGTGAATAGTACAAACCCTTTATAACTATTTTTAAATGTACAATTTCATCATATTTAAAGATTTGTATTCTTTATGTTCATTGATCACAAAATTTATTTATTATGTGAATATACTTTGACTATAAATGAACTTCTCATCTAAATAATTTCAAAATAAGATAAAGCTTTTGTCTGCAGAATTTTCTGCATTTTCTAAGCAATTATTTTTTCTGGCACAAGGTTAAATGTCACTGTTAGTTCCAGCTATCTTTTGCTATGTAGCAAGCCAATCTTAAGTTTTGAATTAAATCAACAATAACCAGTTAGCTTCCTCATAGATCTGAAATTTAGGAAGAGCACAGCCTAGATGTCTCATTTTGTCTCCAAGTATTGTCAGCTGGGGTAGTAAATGGGAACTAGAGGATCCATTTTCAGGAAGGATCTTTCACATGGGTGAAAATCTGGTTCTGGCTGCTAGCTGTAAGGTTATTTATATCCTCTCAATCAAGAGCCTTGGTTTAGTTCCATGTGAACTTATTCATAGGCTCCTTGAGTTTCCAAAAAGATGGTGACTGGATTCCAGGAGCTAGCATTCCAAGACACAGGAAATGAAAATTTAGTCTTTTATTTCCTTGGCTCAGAAGCTGGAGATCACTTCTGTGTCATTCTGTTGTTGAATTAGATGTGTACATATTAGAGCATCTTTTTGTCCATGATCAGAGTTTTAGGAATGGCCACTAAGTTAAGATTATGAAGTGCATCTGCCTTCACTGTGTCTGCTTTCCATGAAGTACATCTAATTGACAGAAAGCAGGCTCAGGGGTTCTAACAAATCTAGGTCCCTTCAAGTTTACTTGAGGTTAGAAAGGTTATAGCATTTTACTGTGCACTATCATAAGCTTGAACACATCAGATGTGAAAATCTGGTTACCCCCATGGAAAGATTACTCATGATGCATATAATGTGTCCAGAATTTCAAAGAAGATATGTAAATAGCTGTTGAATATGTGGACTCTGTATTCAGATCATCAGAAATTCAGATTCTATCTTTGTGCTCACTTGACTTAGGAGTAAAATAGAGGCTAAAATAGATCTTACTTAGGTTATTATGAGGAATAATAAAATAAAGCGCATAAAAATGCAGCACCATCTCAATCCAAGTACAACAAATATAAACTCATGTAAATCACACCACACATCTATCTGTAAGGTATATCCAGTCACATAATTTTCAGTAGCACTTTACTTTCTCTTATATTTTTCTTGAAATAAAAGTTTATGGACTTTTATCTAATTTTATAGTTTCTTGTTTTTACCCATTTTTTTCACATTATTATTATTGTCTGTTGTTGTTGTTGTTCAACCACTAAATCATATCCAACTCTTTGAAGCCCTATGGACTGCAGCACGACAGGCTTCCCTGTCCTCAACTAGCTCCTGAAATGTGTTCAAGTTCTTGTCCATTGAGTCAGTGATGCTGTCTAAAATCTCATCCTCTTCTTGCCTTTTTTTCATTTTATCTTCAATCTTTCCCAGCATCAGGGTCTTTTACAATATGTTGGTTCTTCCCATCAGGTGGTGAAGGACTGCAGCTTCACCCTTCAGCATCAGTCCTTCCATTATCAGATGTTTACTGGATTCCAGGAGCTAGCATTCCAAGACACAGGAAATGAAAATTTAGTCTTTTATTTCCTTGGCTCAGAAGCTGGAGATCACTTCTGTGTCATTCTGTTGTTGAATTAGATGTGTACATATTAGAGCATCTTTTTGTCCATGATCAGAGTTTTAGGAATGGCCACTAAGTTAAGATTATGAAGTGCATCTGCCTTCACTGTGTCTGCTTTCCATGAAGTACATCTAATTGACAGAAAGCAGGCTCAGGGGTTCTAACAAATCTAGGTCCCTTCAAGTTTACTTGAGGTTAGAAAGGTTATAGCATTTTACTGTGCACTATCATAAGCTTGAACACATCAGATGTGAAAATCTGGTTACCCCCATGGAAAGATTACTCATGATGCATATAATGTGTCCAGAATTTCAAAGAAGATATGTAAATAGCTGTTGAATATGTGGACTCTGTATTCAGATCATCAGAAATTCAGATTCTATCTTTGTGCTCACTTGACTTAGGAGTAAAATAGAGGCTAAAATAGATCTTACTTAGGTTATTATGAGGAATAATAAAATAAAGCGCATAAAAATGCAGCACCATCTCAATCCAAGTACAACAAATATAAACTCATGTAAATCACACCACACATCTATCTGTAAGGTATATCCAGTCACATAATTTTCAGTAGCACTTTACTTTCTCTTATATTTTTCTTGAAATAAAAGTTTATGGACTTTTATCTAATTTTATAGTTTCTTGTTTTTACCCATTTTTTTCACATTATTATTATTGTCTGTTGTTGTTGTTGTTCAACCACTAAATCATATCCAACTCTTTGAAGCCCTATGGACTGCAGCACGACAGGCTTCCCTGTCCTCAACTAGCTCCTGAAATGTGTTCAAGTTCTTGTCCATTGAGTCAGTGATGCTGTCTAAAAATCTCATCCTCTTCTTGCCTTTTTTTCATTTTATCTTCAATCTTTCCCAGCATCAGGGTCTTTTACAATATGTTGGTTCTTCCCATCAGGTGGTGAAGGACTGCAGCTTCACCCTTCAGCATCAGTCCTTCCAATGCATATTCAGGATTGATTTCATCTAGGATTGATTATTTTGATCTTTCTGAAGTCCAGAGGACTCTGAAGAGTTTTCTCCAGCACCACAGTTGAAACAGATCAGTTCTTTAGTGCTCAGCCTTTTTTCTAGTACACCTCTCACATCCACACAAGAATGCTAGGAAAAATATAGCCTAGACTATATGGACTTTTGTTGGCAAAATGATGTATTTGCCTTTTAACACACTGTGTAGATTTGTCATAGCTTTCCTTGCAAGAAGCAAGTGTCTTAATTGCACAGCTTCAGTCATCATCTGCAATGATTTTGGATTCCAAGATAAGAAAATATTTCACTGCTTCTACTTTTCCCCATTTTATTTGCCATGAGCTGTTGGAATCAAATGCCATTATCTTAGTTTTTTTTTTTTTTCTATGTTGAGTTACACATAATGTCGCCCATCTAGTCCCTTCATTTACATTGCTAGAAACACCTCCTGCCTCAATATTGCCTGTGGTATATAATAATTTACTGTAAACCTCCTATACTAAAATTGTAATAAAAAGGCTAAAAAAAAATCATGGATTAGCTAAATATAGAATTTGAGCCCTCAAATGCCTCATTTTATTTTGTTTACAGTTTACCAGTTTTCAACCTATGATAGTAAACTTTTATGCAAGACCTGTTTTTTGATTAGAAATCTTTATCGTAATTAAAAGTTTCATTCTGCTCATTTTTGACTGTATAAGTTTGCCTAATGGAATTGTTATAATTCAAATAATAGAGGCAATCAATAAGGTTATAGCTCTTCCGCTGCCTTTCCTCCATATGCTTCTTTCAAGATGGGTATCAAGTTAAGGATTGACATGAGATCCTGAGATTACAATATGTACAGACCTCCTGGAATGCTGGATGCCACTGAGCGGCAAAGCAAAGTGAAGCAGGAAGTAGAGGGGGGAAAAGTAGAGATTCAAGTACTGGATCCTCAAGGGACACTAAGGATCTGCATCCAATCTACTTGATTCCAGGTAATATTAAGGACATTGTTTCTCCTATGAGTAGAATAGATTGTGTACCTGTAGAGGTCAAAAAATCATTAGAGAATCATACAAATTCCATAATTTGGGGAATTTTGTCAGATAAGACAATGAGACAGAAGTAAATGTCAGTCCCCCTGGAAATAGAAGTTGACAGAAAAATTAGAATGAAGTCAACTTGGGTCAGATGGCTGAGATCCTTGGTAATGTTAGTGGAACCACTGAAAGAAAACACCTGACCTGGCTAGGCATGATATTGACCACTTAAATGAGTTATCTTACAACAGGAGATCCTGGTAAACACAAAACATACTGACAAGATACCACCTACTAGAATAACTTGGGAAAACTAAAAAGAAGAGAAGACACTAGCCCATATATTCTACCAATTTCTTAGAATTCTTCTCACTGGAATCCATCTTGACCATGTAATGCACATCCACCAGGAAAGACGCTGAGTCAAAATGATTGATAAGAGACAACACAGAAACTAAGTCCATTATCACAAAATCTGAGACTGCAAATCACGTGGCAGAGTAGTTCACCTGTATTCCCTTACCTTCTGCTCTCCCCATGAGCACACATTTTCAATATAGTGTCTTGGTTTGTCAACATGTGTGTTTTCTCAGATGATGTATTTTTAAGTGTTAGATAAAAGCCTCCTTGCTCCATTTCGAAGGAGACCCTTTTTCTGCAACAACTGGAAAATTCTGTGGCACCTCTTCTTCCCTATGACTGACATACTGAACATTCAGGGTACTCAGGCACCAGATCACCTCTGATGGAACTAGACTCCATGGTCACCACCAAGGCCATTTTACCCCTAGTCTCCCTGTGGCATGGATGACTAGCTAATTAGATAAGGAAAAAGATACTTAATTGACCTCTTTCTCCTTTTCTCTCACTTTCCTCTTTTCAGACCCTCTTATCCTATACTCCTTTGTTCTGTCCTTATCCTGGATTCACAAATCTGGTTGAAAGGCCTCAGCTTTTTCCAAGGATATGAGCCTTATACCCTCCAGTCAGCAGAAAAATCTAATTATCTGGTACCTTATATCTGATTTCTGGCAGAAAAGGGCTACTGTTCTCACTTTCTGTGAGCCAAAGGAAAAGTCCCGTAACAGCTAAGTGTTTGTAGGAGGCAGGAAATATCTGTAATGCCTTTCATTCCTAGCCATTCAACATTTCTTTCAACCTGACCTCCTTTCTTCCTTTTGAAATCTTTGAAGATCCAAGATATTTCCATTTAATCCATTTGCCATTACTTCAATATGAAGTTCTACATCTCTGTAAGAGGCTTTTTGAGAGACAGTCATAGTCTTGTATTTCGGGGAATGTCTGATTAGGATGGCTGTGCCAATGTGCTTTATACTTTGTGTTATGTGCTATGATTGCTGGTGATCATTCTGCCTTGTGAAATGGAGGATGCTGGTTCTGTTCCACTATGGTGGTGAATTATGTCTGAATGAAAAAGAAAATATTTTAGCTATGAGACTATGAATAAGAAAAATATTATATTTTATTTATAACATTGTGTTTCTTTAGACTCAAGAGAAAGTTACTATAGGTAAAACTCCTGAAAATTCCAAAACTGGTTAGTTTTGCATATATAGTGAAAACAATGATAAAACCTCTGCAGAAGTCTGACCTTGAGAGAACAAATCCTACTAGGAAACTTACTTTTCTTGCCTGGCACCTTGAGACTAGTGCTCTCAGGATCACTTACCTACATTATACCTAACTATGGAAAATGACAGGGAAAAAAAATAAGAAGTCTTTTTTAAAACTTTAGCAATTTCAACTGTTATTCATGAGTTAGTGAGGTTTTTATCGTGATAAGTGATTCATGACTGAGCTTAGAAAGCCATGAGATCTCTGGTTGTGTTTATCTATATGTCTGTGTGCATTGTATATATATATTTTTTGGATGGTATCAAAAGCAATTCATCAATGAGTGCTAGTTAATTAGCTTAAAGAAAATTAAGCTCTTGTGCTTCCCTGGTGGTCCAGTGGGTAAGGGCATCAGCTTGTAGTGAAAGAGCACCAATTCCATTCCTGGCCTGGGAAGATCCCCTGTGCCACTGAGCGGCTGGACCTATGTGTCCAATTACCGAGTCGGAGCTCTGGAGCACATGCTCCCAGAGCGGGTGCTCTGCGACAACAGAGGCCACGGCGGTGGGAGGTCCACATGGGCCGAAGAACAAAGATGGATGAAAATAGATAAATGAAAGACCAATAGAAGTGGCCCTCCTGCCTGCCCCCTTCCTTCCTCAACCCGCCCCTGTTGTGGACAGACAAAACCCGGATATAAACAGAAATAACCCAATATTTCCATTTAATCCATTTGCCATTACTTCAATATGAAGTTCTACATCTCTGTAAGAGGCTTTTTGAGAGACAGTCATAGTCTTGTATTTCGGGGAATGTCTGATTAGGATGGCTGTGCCAATGTGCTTTATACTTTGTGTTATGTGCTATGATTGCTGGTGATCATTCTGCCTTGTGAAATGGAGGATGCTGGTTCTGTTCCACTATGGTGGTGAATTATGTCTGAATGAAAAAGAAAATATTTTAGCTATGAGACTATGAATAAGAAAAATATTATATTTTATTTATAACATTGTGTTTCTTTAGACTCAAGAGAAAGTTACTATAGGTAAAACTCCTGAAAATTCCAAAACTGGTTAGTTTTGCATATATAGTGAAAACAATGATAAAACCTCTGCAGAAGTCTGACCTTGAGAGAACAAATCCTACTAGGAAACTTACTTTTCTTGCCTGGCACCTTGAGACTAGTGCTCTCAGGATCACTTACCTACATTATACCTAACTATGGAAAATGACAGGGAAAAAAAATAAGAAGTCTTTTTAAAGCTTTAGCAATTTCAACTGTTATTCATGAGTTAGTGAGGTTTTTATCGTGATAAGTGATTCATGACTGAGCTTAGAAAGCCATGAGATCTCTGGTTGTGTTTATCTATATGTCTGTGTGCATTGTATATATATATTTTTTGGATGGTATCAAAAGCAATTCATCAATGAGTGCTAGTTAATTAGCTTAAAGAAAATTAAGCTCTTGTGCTTCCCTGGTGGTCCAGTGGGTAAGGGCATCAGCTTGTAGTGAAAGAGCACCAATTCCATTCCTGGCCTGGGAAGATCCCCTGTGCCACTGAGCGGCTGGACCTATGTGTCCAATTACCGAGTCGGAGCTCTGGAGCACATGCTCCCAGAGCGGGTGCTCTGCGACAACAGAGGCCACGGCGGTGGGAGGTCCACATGGGCCGAAGAACAAAGATGGATGAAAATAGATAAATGAAAGACCAATAGAAGTGGCCCTCCTGCCTGCCCCCTTCCTTCCTCAACCCGCCCCTGTTGTGGACAGACACTAGAGAGTTCCTGAGGGAATATGGGTCCCGGGATATAAACAGAGTAGTGTGGATGATTATGATTCAGATGATGATCTTCCAACCACAGATAAGCTCCTGAGGCCTATGATTCACCCCCTAGAGAGTGAAATTAGCTCAGACGGAGAGGAAGAATGGGTGAATATGATGATGCCTAAAATTGGGGTGTATATTAATCCCAAAGGTATAAGAAATGTGTCTAAAAGAAACTATGGTCAAAAAAAAAAAATAGCCAGGATTCTGCCTCTAGTGATTCATGACTAACGCTGCTCTACACGGGCAGCCCTCTCCTCGTAAGACATAGAGACCTAAGAGTAGATAAGAAGCTTTCTGAGAGGGAGATCCCTATGGCAACCTTCTGTTTGCTTAAAGATAAGATGGTGCAACTTGCATTTAGTTCATGTAGTAAAAGTACAGTTTTTCTTTTAATCACAGTTTGAATAGGCAAGTGACAATTTTTATCTTGATGATTATATATATATACATACATATATAGGATTTTACTAGTAAAAAAGAGGAAGAAGAATAGTAACTTACATTGTTAAGATTAATTGTTTCTCTGAGTTCTAACCCACACAATGGTTAAAGGCAAATAAGCGCATCAGCCTGAAAAGCCTCTACGGGTCATGGAAAATTCCGTGCTATGTGGAGAATTCCCTGCCCTGAAGAGAGTTCTCAGAAAATTCCATGCTGCACGGAGGACTCTACGTCCTGCAGAGGATTCTGTGCCCTGCAGAGAGTTATTAGAAAATTCCATGCCACAAAGAGAGAATCTTATTATAAAAGGTAGGGAGGGGCTTCCCCTGGTGGTCCAGTGGGTAAGGACACTGCCTTGCAGTGCAAGGGGCGCTGGTTTGATTCCTGGCCTGGGAAGATCCCACATGCCGCGGAGCAGCTGGACCGATGTGTCCAATCACCGAGCCAGAGTTCTGGCGCGCATGCGCCCAGAGCCTGCGCTCTGCGATGACAGAGGCCACCGTGATTGGAGGCCCACAGGAGCCAAAGAACAAAGATGGATGAAAATAGAAAAATGAAAGACCAATACCCACCCATCCCCGTCCTCCCAACCCCACCACCCCCCATAAAATAAATAAATAAATATTAAAAAAAAAAATAGGTAGGGAGACAGTAGATGCACTCTCATATCTTGCATCAGTGCATCTACTGAACTTAACTGTGTCTGGGTGGGATTGCTCCTCTCCAGCTCTGGGGTAAGATCTTTCTGTTACTTTGATGTGTTCTGAAGTTATTTTAGAGTTCTGAAATAATTTACTGTTTGAGCTCTGAAATATTTTAAGTCTTTATATTGCTACTGACTGAGTTCTGAAGTTCTGAAATGATTTTAAAGTTTTGAATTATTTTAAAGTCTTGAATTGTTACTGTTTAAGTTCTGAACTCTAACTTTGATGCAATGTACTGATGCTAATCAATGAAACGAATAGCTACTGAGTTAATGTTTCTTATGTTAATAAATTTGGTCTTGGTTTGAACTCCATGCCTTTCTACTGTTGAAGTTCTATTCTCTTAAATTAAAGGGAGCTACATTGTGTAGGTTGAAGTTCTCTGAAAATAATATAGAGGTAATTGAGCATTTCCTCACATCTATTAATCAGAGATAAGTAACTATACATTGCCCTCAACACCTCAACCTGCGCTCCTCCCAAAAAATCTAGTATATAGGAAAAACTAATATGTAGAAAAAATATTTATAATTAAGCTATATTATGTCTAATTAATATATACAATTTAGCTCTTACATAAATTTTCCAAAATATAGAATGTAGCTACTCATAAGTAATTTCAGGTTAATGTGAAATATTGAGCATTAAATTAATATCTGCTATTAAATTCAAGCTTGATAATTAATTAATATGTGCTGTCACTCTTTTGTGTCTCTTTGTTACCTTTGTACTATAACATACAAGGCTACCCTGTTCATAGGGTTTATCAGGCATGAATACTGGAGTGGGTTGTCATTTCCTCCAAGGGATCTTCCTGATTGAAACAGAAGTTTTTGCGCGGGCCATGCCAGAGCCTGCGCTCTGCGATGACAGAGGCCACCGTGATTGGAGGCCCACAGGAGCCAAAGAACAAAGATGGATGAAAATAGAAAAATGAAAGACCAATACCCACCCATCCCCGTCCTCCCAACCCCACCACCCCCCATAAAATAAATAAATAAATATTAAAAAAAAAATAGGTAGGGAGACAGTAGATGCACTCTCATATCTTGCATCAGTGCATCTACTGAACTTAACTGTGTCTGGGTGGGATTGCTCCTCTCCAGCTCTGGGGTAAGATCTTTCTGTTACTTTGATGTGTTCTGAAGTTATTTTAGAGTTCTGAAATAATTTACTGTTTGAGCTCTGAAATATTTTAAGTCTTTATATTGCTACTGACTGAGTTCTGAAGTTCTGAAATGATTTTAAAGTTTTGAATTATTTTAAAGTCTTGAATTGTTACTGTTTAAGTTCTGAACTCTAACTTTGATGCAATGTACTGATGCTAATCAATGAAACGAATAGCTACTGAGTTAATGTTTCTTATGTTAATAAATTTGGTCTTGGTTTGAACTCCATGCCTTTCTACTGTTGAAGTTCTATTCTCTTAAATTAAAGGGAGCTACATTGTGTAGGTTGAAGTTCTCTGAAAATAATATAGAGGTAATTGAGCATTTCCTCACATCTATTAATCAGAGATAAGTAACTATACATTGCCCTCAACACCTCAACCTGCGCTCCTCCCAAAAAATCTAGTATATAGGAAAAACTAATATGTAGAAAAAATATTTATAATTAAGCTATATTATGTCTAATTAATATATACAATTTAGCTCTTACATAAATTTTCCAAAATATAGAATGTAGCTACTCATAAGTAATTTCAGGTTAATGTGAAATATTGAGCATTAAATTAATATCTGCTATTAAATTCAAGCTTGATAATTAATTAATATGTGCTGTCACTCTTTTGTGTCTCTTTGTTACCTTTGTACTATAACATACAAGGCTACCCTGTTCATAGGGTTTATCAGGCATGAATACTGGAGTGGGTTGTCATTTCCTCCAAGGGATCTTCCTGATTCAAGGACTGAAACAGAAGTTTTTGCCTCCACTGCATTGCAGGCAGAATCTTTACCAGTGAGCCACCCAGGAAGCCACTCAATTAAGATCTTATTATATCTGTTGCAAATTTGTCAGTAACTCAGTATGGTCTACTTTTATAAGTCAATTAAGTATAATTGAGATAAGAGCTTTAGAATGAACCTTTTAGGAATGTCTACTTAAGAATAGTCTCTCCAGATACTTGGAACTATATGTGAAATTTAAAATAATGGAAGTTTATTCAATAGCTACATCATTCACAAATAAAATAAGATACTGAAACAGCAATTACTAAACAGAAAATCTAAAGGCACCTAGTACTATTAGTGAATATGTTTGGCGCCATACTGAAATGTTCCCTATAAGAAAAAAAAAATGTTTTTAGAAATTATCACAGGCATTTATGTTCACCAATAAACAGAATCCTAATCTAAATTTCTAGGTTTCACTAGAAATTAAAGTTTTTAAGAGTTGAGGAGTCTAATATAAACAGATAATCAGGGATAATCACTTGAAAGTCTTTGACTGTGCAGATCACACCAAACTGTGGAAAATTCTTAGAGATGAGAATACCAAATGACCTTACCTGCCTCCTTAGAAACCTGTTTGCTGGTCAAGAAACAACAGTTAGAATTTGAACTGGAACAATGAACTAGTTCAAAATTGGGAAAAAAGTATGTTAAGGCTGTATATTATCTCCTTGCTTATTTAACTTTACCTACATGTGATAAAATGAGTATAATTGAGAGAAAAAAATGTTCAATAGATATTAAATCCTAATTCTATTTTTTGAGGCCTGTATTCAAGAAAAATCACTTTTCAGATAATTTTTTGCTGTTATTCCTCCAAAGTTCAATTAAATTACTAAAAGGACCCTCTAAGTTCATGTCTGAAACTTAATTCAGTGATCTATCTTTTGATGAATATCAGATGATCCATCATCTATCACCAATTCATTTAAATTTAAAGGATTCTTTATGTTGGGGACAATTAGGAATGAATACTGGAGTGGGTTGTCATTTCCTCCAAGGGATCTTCCTGATTCAAGGACTGAAACAGAAGTTTTTGCCTCCACTGCATTGCAGGCAGAATCTTTACCAGTGAGCCACCCAGGAAGCCACTCAATTAAGATCTTATTATATCTGTTGCAAATTTGTCAGTAACTCAGTATGGTCTACTTTTATAAGTCAATTAAGTATAATTGAGATAAGAGCTTTAGAATGAACCTTTTAGGAATGTCTACTTAAGAATAGTCTCTCCAGATACTTGGAACTATATGTGAAATTTAAAATAATGGAAGTTTATTCAATAGCTACATCATTCACAAATAAAATAAGATACTGAAACAGCAATTACTAAACAGAAAATCTAAAGGCACCTAGTACTATTAGTGAATATGTTTGGCGCCATACTGAAATGTTCCCTATAAGAAAAAAAAAATGTTTTTAGAAATTATCACAGGCATTTATGTTCACCAATAAACAGAATCCTAATCTAAATTTCTAGGTTTCACTAGAAATTAAAGTTTTTAAGAGTTGAGGAGTCTAATATAAACAGATAATCAGGGATAATCACTTGAAAGTCTTTGACTGTGCAGATCACACCAAACTGTGGAAAATTCTTAGAGATGAGAATACCAAATGACCTTACCTGCCTCCTTAGAAACCTGTTTGCTGGTCAAGAAACAACAGTTAGAATTTGAACTGGAACAATGAACTAGTTCAAAATTGGGAAAAAGTATGTTAAGGCTGTATATTATCTCCTTGCTTATTTAACTTTACCTACATGTGATAAAATGAGTATAATTGAGAGAAAAAAATGTTCAATAGATATTAAATCCTAATTCTATTTTTTGAGGCCTGTATTCAAGAAAAATCACTTTTCAGATAATTTTTTGCTGTTATTCCTCCAAAGTTCAATTAAATTACTAAAAGGACCCTCTAAGTTCATGTCTGAAACTTAATTCAGTGATCTATCTTTTGATGAATATCAGATGATCCATCATCTATCACCAATTCATTTAAATTTAAAGGATTCTTTATGTTGGGGACAATTAAGTGTATTAGGGATAACACTGATAACACTATGAAATTCAGTCATGTGCTTTATTGATAATGTCAATATATAATTTCCATTAAATATAAGGATTGGTATAGAACAGACTCAGCAAGACAACCTAGAATATACCAGGATGCACATAACAGTAGCTCTTGACAAATTATTACTTATTACTTTACTAAACTGCTAGCTATACTATTGTTTATAATACTCTGCTTTGCAAAACTGTTGTTTTTTGCATTAACAAATGTGTGAATGGGCCTCTAATGTGGCCTCTGATGTGTCCAACTACCGAGCCAGAGCTCTGGAACCCATGCGCCTAGAGCCGGTACTCTGTGACAACAGAGACCACTGCAATAGGAGGTCCACACGGGCCAAAGAAAAAAAAAAAAGATGGATGAAAATGAACAAATGAAAGACCAATAGAAGTGGCCTGCCTGCTCCCCTCCCTCCCTACCCACCCCCACCAAAATAAATAAATAAATAAATCTTTTTTTAAAAAAAATCAGTTGTTATTCTTCCACTGTTACTTTTTCCTGTTTTTTTTTAACATTTTTTTTTTTTGCCTCTAAGTCATCATTTATTTTTCATCCATCTTTATTCTTTGGCATGTGTGGCCTCCCATCACAGTGGCCTCCCTTGTTGCAGAGCACTGGCACTTGGCACATGTGCTATAGAGCGCTGGCTCGTAATTTGACTTATCAGTCCAGCTGTTCCTCGCATGTGGGATCTTCCCACTCCAGGGATCGAACCAGTGCCCCTTACACTACAAGATGGACTCTTTAACCACTGGATCACCAGGGAAGCCCCACCCCACTTTTTCTAATTTGGTCTGTTATACAAAAATAGCTAAATAAGATGTTGAAATTGTAATCATACAAGACTTAGATCCAGGACTTGAAACTCATAAATATTTTTAATTCATTGTCCCAAAGTGAGACAGGGTTATGCCCAATTTCAGAAGAAAGTGGCCAGAGCTGTAACTGTCCCATTCTCTGAGAGATAGGGGAGTATCAAAGAAAAGGGGGAGAGAGTTAGAATGAGCAGAATTCTGTGGGGCTTCTGAGTACAAATAATGTGTTTGCTATTATTTATTTTGTTGTTAATAACCTAGGATTCATTTAGATTCCTTTACTTTCCCTGGCATCCAAATGACAGATTCAACCAGTTGTTAATAAAACAAGCATGGGTATGTGGAAACAAAAGAGTAGCAGTCAGTGGAGGCACAGATTCGGAGAAGGGGCCTGGTTCCTTCTGAAGGAGTACACATTGCAATAATTTTGAGTTCTTCTGCAGAAAACTCCCCACCCAGGTGGAGCATGGTAACATCAGGCTTAGTACTAGATTCCTGAAGTACCATACTGTTACCTTGCCACCAACCAATTAGAAGAAATCCACACATCCTAAAGCCCTTACCACAAATCCTGCCTTCCTTTTTTTGGCCCAGTGATTACCATACTGTTTGTTCCCTGTCTATTTCAACTGCTTTTAAGGTTTATTTTTGACAATGTTTAGCATTTTCCAGTTAAATTGTTGTTAATACAATGGTAGAGGCCAGTATCAAACATAGGATATCTTGGTTTAGATCAGATATAAAGATAATTCTATTCTATTGACCAAGATGACAACCAGTCTCAGCAGGAAGTAACTACAAAGAAAGAATCCTCAACTCCCACCAGTTTCTAAGAAGTATCTTGAGTAGGAAGTCTCTCAGTGGAGGTTTTTCAGGGAACCACAATAGAAACCACTCACCCTGGCCAGACACAATGCTAACCACTTGAGTTTGTTATCTTACGATAGGAGATCCTGACAAAGAATGTGGAACTGACAAGCTACCACCAAACAGAAGAATTTAGGAAAGACCTAATGAAGAGAGGAGATGCCACTCATTATGTCCTCCCAACATTCCAGAATCTTTCTCACTGAAATCTATCTTGGCTGAGTGAGGCACACATCACCTGGCAGAACCATGTGTCAGAATGATTGGCCAGAGATAACTCAGAAACTAACCCCAATACTATAAAACCTGAGAGTGCAAATCATGTGTTATGCCCAATTTCAGAAGAAAGTGGCCAGAGCTGTAACTGTCCCATTCTCTGAGAGATAGGGGAGTATCAAAGACAAGGGGAGAGAGTTAGAATGAGCAGAATTCTGTGGGGCTTCTGAGTACAAATAATGTGTTTGCTATTATTTATTTTGTTGTTAATAACCTAGGATTCATTTAGATTCCTTTACTTTCCCTGGCATCCAAATGACAGATTCAACCAGTTGTTAATAAAACAAGCATGGGTATGTGGAAACAAAAGAGTAGCAGTCAGTGGAGGCACAGATTCGGAGAAGGGGCCTGGTTCCTTCTGAAGGAGTACACATTGCAATAATTTTGAGTTCTTCTGCAGAAAACTCCCCACCCAGGTGGAGCATGGTAACATCAGGCTTAGTACTAGATTCCTGAAGTACCATACTGTTACCTTGCCACCAACCAATTAGAAGAAATCCACACATCCTAAAGCCCTTACCACAAATCCTGCCTTCCTTTTTTTGGCCCAGTGATTACCATACTGTTTGTTCCCTGTCTATTTCAACTGCTTTTAAGGTTTATTTTTGACAATGTTTAGCATTTTCCAGTTAAATTGTTGTTAATACAATGGTAGAGGCCAGTATCAAACATAGGATATCTTGGTTTAGATCAGATATAAAGATAATTCTATTCTATTGACCAAGATGACAACCAGTCTCAGCAGGAAGTAACTACAAAGAAAGAATCCTCAACTCCCACCAGTTTCTAAGAAGTATCTTGAGTAGGAAGTCTCTCAGTGGAGGTTTTTCAGGGAACCACAATAGAAACCACTCACCCTGGCCAGACACAATGCTAACCACTTGAGTTTGTTATCTTACGATAGGAGATCCTGACAAAGAATGTGGAACTGACAAGCTACCACCAAACAGAAGAATTTAGGAAAGACCTAATGAAGAGAGGAGATGCCACTCATTATGTCCTCCCAACATTCCAGAATCTTTCTCACTGAAATCTATCTTGGCTGAGTGAGGCACACATCACCTGGCAGAACCATGTGTCAGAATGATTGGCCAGAGATAACTCAGAAACTAACCCCAATACTATAAAACCTGAGAGTGCAAATCATGTGTTCCCTTAAGTTTCTGGTCTCCACCCTGACACCCCTTTCAAATAGTTTCTTGATTTGTCAGCAAATGCTTTCTCAGACAATTCATTATGAAGTATTAGACAAGAGTCCATTCTCAGGTCTGGAAGCGGTCCCCCTTCCTTCTTGCAACAGTCATACTGCATTCTCACAATATCAGTCCTTCCAAAGGCATTATCAGACTAATTCCAGTAAACCAAAGGTCCATGTCAGAAGTGAATCTGAGAGATCTGAGGTCTAAGTAGAGAAATCTGAGAATGATCTGTCTCAATGGATTACTAAAATGTTTTTGAATGTATTTTCCATCTGAAGAGTGACAAGAGTATATGAATGATGACAGTGTACGAGTCAGCTTCCTGCTATATTATATATCACAGCAACTAGAATACAAACTAAAAAACACATAAATTCATCTTAAATATGATAGGGAAACTGAAGATCAGATTTGATGTTTCCTAATTCTCTAAAAGTATGCCTGAACTGCCACTTACAAATATTCCCTGAATAAAATAAAGCAATTCCAAGAAGGGAAATTTAGATATCATTACAAAATTTATTGGCCCCAGGGAAGACAAAGGCAGCTGTGAGGCTGGGTGCCCTGCGCTCCTAGGCAGCAGATTGTCCCCAAGGGGACAAATAGCAGCAATGAGTCCAGGGGGCCTTCTGTTTCTGGACGTCCACCAATATCAGCTTCAATCTTCCTAGAATGATCTTCCCTCAACTTCAACAGGGCCACTGACAGAGCCATCAGGCAGTCTATTGACCAATATCCAGCATTCAGTAAAGATTTACACACTCAATGAGGACCAGCAATATGACAATCATGCACATCATCTAGTTATGTGAATTGGCTGAAAGTATACCCTTGTTAGTAGGGGGTTGACACAATGTGATCTGCTAGAGAAGGGCTTAGGAAACCAGTATTATATTCTTTTTTTTTTTTAAACCATTATTTTACTTTTAACTTTTACAGAGTTTTGTTCTTTACAGATATATATGTTCCCAGATTAGTCATATGTATATCACTCCCTTCCCACCCCTCCTGACCATCACACAGCACCCCTGAAGGATCCCCTTTTCTCACAGAGCAATGACTAGAGCTATTTTCTTCACTAATGAAGGGCTTCATGCTACTTCCTTTATGCCTCCCACCCTCTGTTCCTTCCCCACAATGTCCAAATGTCCACTGTCCTTGTCTGTCTTTCTATTGGTTCACTGCATGTGCCATCATCACCATCCTACTAGATTCCATATATATGTGTTAATATACTGTATTTGTCCTTTTCTTTCTGACTGACTTCACTTTTTATGATACGTTCTAGATTCAACCACCTCATTAGAACTGATTCTTCTGCATTTCTCTTTACAGCTGTGTCATATTCCATTGTATATATGTACCAGAGCTTTTGTGTCCATTCGTCCGTCGATGGGTGTCTAGGTTCCTTCCATGTTCTAGCTATTGTATAGAGAGCTGCAATGAACATTGGGGTAGAGGTGCTTCTTTAAGGTTTGATTTCATCAGGGTATAAGCCTAAGAGTGGGATTCCTGGGTCGTATGGTACTTCTATTTGTAGTTTTTTAAGAAATCTCCATACTGTCTTCAATAGAGGCTGTATCAATTTACATTCCCACCAGCAATGCAAGAGGGTTCCCTTTTCTCCACACCCTCTCCAGCATTTATTGTCTGTCGATTTGTGGATAATGGCCATTCTGATGGGTGTGAGGTGATATCTCATTGTAGTTTTGATTTGCATTTCTCTAGTTATAAGCGAAGTTGAGCATCGTTTCATGTGCTTTGGGGCCATCTGTATGTCGTCTTTGGAGAGGTGTCTCTTTAGATCTTTTTCCCATTTTTTGATTGGGTTGTTCGTTTTTCCCGTGCTGAGTTGTCTGAGTTGCTTGTAGATTTTGGAGATTAATTCTTTGTCTGTTGTTTCATTTGCTATGATTTTCTCCCAATCTGCAGGGTGTCTGTTGAGCTTTTTTGTAATTTCTTTAGCTGTACAAAAGCTTTTAAGTTTCATGAGGTCCCACATGTTCATTTGTCTTTTCAGTTCCACTATTTCAGTAGGTTGGTCAGAGAAAGTCTTGCTTTGATTGATGTCCTTGAGGGATTTGCCTAAATTCTCCTCTAAGAGTTTGATGGTTTCTGGTCTTACATTTAGGTCTTTAATCCATTTTGAGTTATCTTTGTGTATGGTGTTAGGGAATGTTCCAACTTCATTTTTTTGCATGTAGCTGTCCAATTTTCCCAGCACCACTTGTTGAAGAGACTGTCTTTGTCCCATTTTATAGTTTCGCCTCCATTGTCAAGAATAAGGTACCCATAGTTGCGTGGGTTTACCTCTGGGTTCTTGATCTTGATCCATTGGTCTATAGTTGTTTTAGTGCCTGTACCATACTGTCTTGAGGACTGTTGCTTTGTAGTAGAGTCTGAAGCTGGGGAGGCTGATCCCTCCAGATCATTTTTTCTTTCTCAGGATTGCTTTGGCTATTCAAGGTCTTTTGTGTTTCCATATGAACTGTGTTCTTCTTTGGTCTAGTTCTGTGAAAAATGTCAATGGAAATTGAATATGTATTGCATTGAATCTGTAGATGATATTTGGTAGTATGGTCATTTTCACAATATTGATTCTTCCGACCCAGGAACATGGAATATCTCTCCATCTGTTTAGGTCTTCACTAATGCCTCTCGTGAGTGTCTTGTAATTTTCAATGTACAATTCTTTTGTTTCTTTGGTTAGGTTTATTCCAAGTATTTGATTCATTTGGTTGTGATGGTGAAGGGGACTGCCTCTTTGATTTCATTTTCTGATTTTTCATTTTTTGTGTATAGGAATGCCAGTGATTTCTGTATATTGATTTTGTATCCTGCGACTTTGCTGAATTTGCTGATTAACTCTAGTAGCTTTTAAATAGTGTCTTTGGGATTTTCTCTGTATAATATCATGTCATCTGCAGAAAGAGAGAGCTTGATTTCTTCCTTTCCAATCTGGATTCTTTTATTTGTTTTTCCTCTCTTATTGCTGTTGCTAGATCTTCCAGGACTATGCTGAATAAGAGTGATGAAAGTGAACACCCCTGTCTTGTTCCTGATCTTAGAGGAAATGCTTTCAGTTTTTCTCCATTAAGGATAATGTTCGCTGTAGATTCTGGAGATTAATTCTTTGTCTGTTGTTTCATTTGCTATGATTTTCTCCCAATCTGCAGGGTGTCTGTTGAGCTTTTTTGTAATTTCTTTAGCTGTACAAAAGCTTTTAAGTTTCATGAGGTCCCACATGTTCATTTGTCTTTTCAGTTCCACTATTTCAGTAGGTTGGTCAGAGAAAGTCTTGCTTTGATTGATGTCCTTGAGGGATTTGCCTAAATTCTCCTCTAAGAGTTTGATGGTTTCTGGTCTTACATTTAGGTCTTTAATCCATTTTGAGTTATCTTTGTGTATGGTGTTAGGGAATGTTCCAACTTCATTTTTTTGCATGTAGCTGTCCAATTTTCCCAGCACCACTTGTTGAAGAGACTGTCTTTGTCCCATTTTATAGTTTCGCCTCCATTGTCAAGAATAAGGTACCCATAGTTGCGTGGGTTTACCTCTGGGTTCTTGATCTTGATCCATTGGTCTATAGTTGTTTTAGTGCCTGTACCATACTGTCTTGAGGACTGTTGCTTTGTAGTAGAGTCTGAAGCTGGGGAGGCTGATCCCTCCAGATCATTTTTTCTTTCTCAGGATTGCTTTGGCTATTCAAGGTCTTTTGTGTTTCCATATGAACTGTGTTCTTCTTTGGTCTAGTTCTGTGAAAAATGTCAATGGAAATTGAATATGTATTGCATTGAATCTGTAGATGATATTTGGTAGTATGGTCATTTTCACAATATTGATTCTTCCGACCCAGGAACATGGAATATCTCTCCATCTGTTTAGGTCTTCACTAATGCCTCTCGTGAGTGTCTTGTAATTTTCAATGTACAATTCTTTTGTTTCTTTGGTTAGGTTTATTCCAAGTATTTGATTCATTTGGTTGTGATGGTGAAGGGGACTGCCTCTTTGATTTCATTTTCTGATTTTTCATTTTTTGTGTATAGGAATGCCAGTGATTTCTGTATATTGATTTTGTATCCTGCGACTTTGCTGAATTTGCTGATTAACTCTAGTAGCTTTTAAATAGTGTCTTTGGGATTTTCTCTGTATAATATCATGTCATCTGCAGAAAGAGAGAGCTTGATTTCTTCCTTTCCAATCTGGATTCTTTTATTTGTTTTTCCTCTCTTATTGCTGTTGCTAGATCTTCCAGGACTATGCTGAATAAGAGTGATGAAAGTGAACACCCCTGTCTTGTTCCTGATCTTAGAGGAAATGCTTTCAGTTTTTCTCCATTAAGGATAATGTTCGCTGTAGTCTCCTCATATATGGCTTTTACTATGTTGAGATAGGTTCCTTCTATGCCCATTTTCTGAAGAGTTTTTATCATAAATGGATGTTGTACTTTGTCGAAGTCTTTTTCTGCATCTATTGAGAAGATCAGGTGATTTTTGTCTCTCAATTTTTTGATATGGTGTATCACATCGATGAATTTGTGGATATTGAAGAATCCTTGCATGCCTGGGATGAACCCGGGTTGATCATGATGTATGAACTTTTTGATGTGCCATTGAATTCTGTTTGCTAGGATTTTGTTGAGAATTTGGCATCCAAATTCATCAGTGAAATAGGCCTCTAACTTTCCTTTCTTGTGTTGTCTTTGCCTGGCTTCGGTATCAGGGTGATGGCGGCCTCATAGAATGTGTTTGGAAGTGTTCCTTCCTGTGCAATGTTTTGGAAGAGTTTTAGAAGGACAGGCATTAGCTCTTCTTTAAATGTTTGGTAGAATTCGTCTGTGAAACCATCTGGCCCTGGGCTTTTATTTTTGGGTAGATTTTTAATCACAAATTCTATTTCTGAATTTGTGATTGGATTGCTCATAGTTTCTATTTCTTCCTGTTTGAGTCTTGGGATATTACTCTTTTCTAAGAAACTGTCCATTTCTTCCAGGTTGTCCAGTTTGTTGCTATAGAGTTGTTCATAATAGCCTCTTAGAATCCTTTGGATTTCTGCATTATCTGTTGTAATCTCTTCTTCTTCATTTTTGATTTTGGTGATCTGGTTCTTTTCTGTCTTTTTCTTAATGAGTCTGGCCAGTGGTGTGTCAACTTTATTTACCTTTTCAAAGAACCAGCTTTTTGTATTATTTATCTTTACTATTGTCTCTTTCCTTTCTTGATCATTTATTTCTGCTTTGATCTTTATGATTTCCCTTCTTCTGCTGACTTTGGGGTGTTTTTGTTCTTCTTTCTCTAGTTGTTTTAGGCGTAAGTTTATGTCATCTGTTTGAGATTTTCCTAGTTTCTTGAGGTGGGTTTGTATTGCTATAAATTTGCCTCTTAGAACTGCTTTTGCAGTAATGCATAGGTTTTGCACTGTCATCTGTTCATTATCGTTTTCTTCTAGGAATTTTTTTTTATTTCCCCTTTGATTTCCTCGGTAATCAGTTTGTTTTTTAGCTATGTGTTGGTTAATCTCCATGCGTTTGCGTTTTTAGCGTTTTTTTTCTTGTAGTTGATCTCTAGTCTCATTTCATTGTGGTCCGAGAAGATGATTGATATAATTTCAGTTTTCTTGAATTGACTGAGGTTAGATTTGTGTCCCAAGATTTGGTCTATCCTGGAGAATGTTCCGTGAGCACTTGAGAAGAAAGTGTATTCTTCTGCTATTGGATGGAAAGTCCTAAAAATATCAATGAGGTCCATTTCTTCTAGTGTGGTATTTAAGGCTTGTGTGTCTTTATTAATTTTCTGTTTGGATGATCTGTCCATTGGTATAAGAGGAGTGTTAAAGTCTCCTACTATGATTGTGTTAGTGTCAATGTCTTCTTTTATGTCTGAAAGTTTTTATCTTATGTATTGGGGTGCTCCTGCGTTGGCTGCATAGATAGTTACGATTGTTATGTCTTCTTGGATCGATCCCTTGATCATTATGCAGTGTCCTGTCTTGTCTCTTCTAATCTTCTTTATTTTGAGGTCTATTTTGTCTGATATGAGGATTGCTACTGGAGGTTTCTTTTGATTTCCATTTGTATGGAATATCTTTTTCCATCCCCTCCCTGTCAGTCTATGAGTGTCTCTAGGTCTGAAGTGAGTTTCCTGGAGGCAGTATAGGTATGACTCATGCTTTTGGATCCATTCAGCCACTCTGTGTCTTTTGGTTGGTGCATTTAGTTCATTAACATTCAAAGTAGTTATTGGTACAAATGATCCTATTTTCATCTTCTTAGATATTATGATGGGTTTGTTTTGTGGATCTTCTCCTTCTTTTATACTTGTTTTCTATTTTTGGGTGAGACCTCTTAGTCTGGGTGAAGCTGATTTTTCTTTTTTTTTTGATCATTTATTTCTGCTTTGATCTTTATGATTTCCCTTCTTCTGCTGACTTTGGGGTGTTTTTGTTCTTCTTTCTCTAGTTGTTTTAGGCGTAAGTTTATGTCATCTGTTTGAGATTTTCCTAGTTTCTTGAGGTGGGTTTGTATTGCTATAAATTTGCCTCTTAGAACTGCTTTTGCAGTAATGCATAGGTTTTGCACTGTCATCTGTTCATTATCGTTTTCTTCTAGGAATTTTTTTTTATTTCCCCTTTGATTTCCTCGGTAATCAGTTTGTTTTTTAGCTATGTGTTGGTTAATCTCCATGCGTTTGCGTTTTTAGCGTTTTTTTTCTTGTAGTTGATCTCTAGTCTCATTTCATTGTGGTCCGAGAAGATGATTGATATAATTTCAGTTTTCTTGAATTGACTGAGGTTAGATTTGTGTCCCAAGATTTGGTCTATCCTGGAGAATGTTCCGTGAGCACTTGAGAAGAAAGTGTATTCTTCTGCTATTGGATGGAAAGTCCTAAAAATATCAATGAGGTCCATTTCTTCTAGTGTGGTATTTAAGGCTTGTGTGTCTTTATTAATTTTCTGTTTGGATGATCTGTCCATTGGTATAAGAGGAGTGTTAAAGTCTCCTACTATGATTGTGTTAGTGTCAATGTCTTCTTTTATGTCTGAAAGTTTTTATCTTATGTATTGGGGTGCTCCTGCGTTGGCTGCATAGATAGTTACGATTGTTATGTCTTCTTGGATCGATCCCTTGATCATTATGCAGTGTCCTGTCTTGTCTCTTCTAATCTTCTTTATTTTGAGGTCTATTTTGTCTGATATGAGGATTGCTACTGGAGGTTTCTTTTGATTTCCATTTGTATGGAATATCTTTTTCCATCCCCTCCCTGTCAGTCTATGAGTGTCTCTAGGTCTGAAGTGAGTTTCCTGGAGGCAGTATAGGTATGACTCATGCTTTTGGATCCATTCAGCCACTCTGTGTCTTTTGGTTGGTGCATTTAGTTCATTAACATTCAAAGTAGTTATTGGTACAAATGATCCTATTTTCATCTTCTTAGATATTATGATGGGTTTGTTTTGTGGATCTTCTCCTTCTTTTATACTTGTTTTCTATTTTTGGGTGAGACCTCTTAGTCTGGGTGATGCTGGTGGTTGGGTAATGTCAGGACTTGCATACAAGTGATTACCTTTGTTGGGGTTCTCATTTGTATACTGATCTCTAGTGTTAGGCGTTCTCTAGTATTGTAGATTTTTCGAGTCAGTACTCCCTTCCTAAAGCCCCGGGGCTTGTTTCCTGACCAGGGGATGAATATTTCACAGTTTGTTTGTTATGACATCAAATGATATTAATATATATATACGCGAATGAGAAACAGAAGGTATACCTTTGACAAATGACAATTAAAATATTATGCAAATATTATCGAGCATATTGAATTATACGCACAAACATATACAGCTGTAACATAACCCAAGCATGCAACCAAAAATACAGTACAATACGTTAGCATGGCAAATAGGGAAAACCAAGAATGATATCCACCAGTTAATAACCAAACTGATTAGAGCACAAATTGGAGAATAATACTAGAGCAGGGTCCCCATTGGGGATAAGGCAATGAGGACAGAATAGACATAAAATATGGTGGGAAAAGGGAAAAAGAGAAAAGGAGGATAGAAGAGAAATATAGAACAATACTGCTAAGTTAAATATAGGGAGATAAAAAATTGTATGTATTAGAGTTTAGTGCTATAGGAAAGGAGCTTCAGAGAAAGCAAAGAATTATAGAGGAAACAGCAGTACAAAGAAAAATTTAAAAAATTAAAACAGAGATAAGTATATAGAAAAACATAGAAAAATAAAGCAAAAACAATAAAAACAAACAAAACCCGCAAAGAACCTTAAAAGGCCAATGGGGAACCAGAAGTTTATACCAAAATGAAATGTGTGGTTTAAAAGGAAAAAGAAAAAAAAAATATGTAAACTTGTATATATTGAGTCTTACTGATAAGATTAGTTGCTTCAATAGGATTCAATTGAGGAAATGAATACACCCACTCTCATACACCGAAAAAAACAAACAAACAAACAAACAAAATGGGGGATGCACTGACTGGATTTGGGAAAAAAGGGGAAAAAAAAAAAAAACAGTTGAAACAAAATAATACAATACAAAAAAAGCAGTAAAAAAGAATAAGGAATAGAATGAAATTTTAAAAATCCAGCAGTAACTGCAGCTTCAGACAAAACGTGAAAATAGTGTTTATGTTCTTCTTTCTCTTACTGACTCTTCAGGAATTATCAGTCTTTTTCTTGCCTCTGGCAGTGGTTGGATCTGAAGACTTCTTTGACTGCTTTTTATTTTGGCCTATTCCAGAACTAAAAGGCCCACCCAGGCTGACTCTGGGAGTTTCTTAATCCAAATCCCTTTTCTTGCTGGGTGGAGCTAAGTTCCCTCCCTATAATTTGACCAGCAGCCCTGCAGTTTGACCAACAGTCAAACTACAGTAGGGAAAATGGTGTCTGTCTCACAAAGGATTTATTCCCACACACTCTGTGGGAAGCACTTCCGCAGTGACCCTGACCCTGCTGCAGGCCACCATCAACCCCTGCCACCGTGGTAGATGTCAGATTACTCAGAGGTGAGTCTGACTCAGTCTCATACAGGATCACTATTCCCCTCTCTTGGATCACAGTGAGCAAGAGTTTCCAGTCCTCCTCAGCGGCTCTGTGATCAGGTTAATGGTAACCTCCTCCAAAGAAAACTGATTTCTGTCCTTTTGAGGACTGTTCAAGGGCACTTCTAGCTCAAGGGGGCACTTGGACACTCCAAAGCAGGTCTGGCTCAGTCTTTTGTGGGAGTCACTGCTCCTTTCCTGGGTCTTGATCTGCAACAGGCTATGCACCTTTGGCCCGTCCAGCCTCTCTGGCGGGTATGAGATTGACTTTTAAACGTGTGACTGCGTCTTGTTGTGACTTCTCCTTTGTTCTTTGATGTGGGATACACTCTCTGATCAGATTCAATGTCCTCCTGTCGATGGTTTTCAGTAACTCGCTGCAATCAAAACCCGCAAAGAACCTTAAAAGGCCAATGGGGAACCAGAAGTTTATACCAAAATGAAATGTGTGGTTTAAAAGGAAAGAAAGAATTATGTAAACTTGTATATATTGAGTCTTACTGATAAGATTAGTTGCTTCAATAGGATTCAATTGAGGAAATGAATACACCCACTCTCATACACCGAAAAAAACAAACAAACAAACAAACAAAATGGGGGATGCACTGACTGGATTTGGGAAAAAAGGGGAAAAAAAAAAAAAACAGTTGAAACAAAATAATACAATACAAAAAAAGCAGTAAAAAAGAATAAGGAATAGAATGAAATTTTAAAAATCCAGCAGTAACTGCAGCTTCAGACAAAACGTGAAAATAGTGTTTATGTTCTTCTTTCTCTTACTGACTCTTCAGGAATTATCAGTCTTTTTCTTGCCTCTGGCAGTGGTTGGATCTGAAGACTTCTTTGACTGCTTTTTATTTTGGCCTATTCCAGAACTAAAAGGCCCACCCAGGCTGACTCTGGGAGTTTCTTAATCCAAATCCCTTTTCTTGCTGGGTGGAGCTAAGTTCCCTCCCTATAATTTGACCAGCAGCCCTGCAGTTTGACCAACAGTCAAACTACAGTAGGGAAAATGGTGTCTGTCTCACAAAGGATTTATTCCCACACACTCTGTGGGAAGCACTTCCGCAGTGACCCTGACCCTGCTGCAGGCCACCATCAACCCCTGCCACCGTGGTAGATGTCAGATTACTCAGAGGTGAGTCTGACTCAGTCTCATACAGGATCACTATTCCCCTCTCTTGGATCACAGTGAGCAAGAGTTTCCAGTCCTCCTCAGCGGCTCTGTGATCAGGTTAATGGTAACCTCCTCCAAAGAAAACTGATTTCTGTCCTTTTGAGGACTGTTCAAGGGCACTTCTAGCTCAAGGGGGCACTTGGACACTCCAAAGCAGGTCTGGCTCAGTCTTTTGTGGGAGTCACTGCTCCTTTCCTGGGTCTTGATCTGCAACAGGCTATGCACCTTTGGCCCGTCCAGCCTCTCTGGCGGGTATGAGATTTGACTTTTAAACGTGTGACTGCGTCTTGTTGTGACTTCTCCTTTGTTCTTTGATGTGGGATACACTCTCTGTGATCAGATTCAATGTCCTCCTGTCGATGGTTTTTCAGTAACTCGCTGCAATTCAGGCGATTTGCAGGAGAGATGAGTGCACATCTTTCTACGCCGCCATCTTAGCTCCACCCTCCCCAGTACAATATTCTTGCCATGTAAGCTTCATGAACAGTATTGAAAAGCAAAAATATATGACGATAAAGTTAAGCCCAAGGCTGATAGGTATCCAGTATGCTACTGGGGAAGAGCAAATAAATAACTTCAGAAAGAAAGAAGAAGTTGAGCCAAAGTGGAAACAACCAGGTGCAAATGTGTTTGATGGCAAACGTGAAGTCCAATGCTGTAAGGAAGAATATTGCACAGGAATCTGGAATGCTTAGGTCCATGAATAGAGGTGATCAAACAGGAGATGAAAAGAGTGGTCATCAGTAAATGCTAGGAAGCAATGAACTAAAATGGATAGTAATGGGCAAATTTAATCCAGATGACCATTATATCAAGCACTGTGGGCAAGAATCCCTTAGAAGGAATGGAGTAACCCTCACAGTCAACAAAAGGGTCTAAAATGCAGTATTTGGTTCAATATCAAAAACTACAGAAAGATCTCTCTTTGTTTTGAGGACAAACCATTCAATCAATGTCTTCTCCTAAGGCTGCAGAAGCTGAAATCGAAGACCTAGAAGACCTCATAGAGCTAACACTAAAAAAGATGTCCATTTCGTTATAGGAAACTTTAATACAAAAATAGGAAGTCAACACATACCTGGCATAGGGAACAAGTTTGGCCTTATAATAGAAAACGAAGCACAGCAAAGGATAACAGAGTTTTCCCAAAAGAACACTTTGGTAATACCAAAGAGCATCTATGCCCAACACAAGAGATGACTCTCCCATGGAGATCATGATAGGATTAATAATAAAAGCAGAATGATTGTATTTTTTGCACACAAAGATAACTTGGACACTCCAAAGCAGGTCTGGCTCAGTCTTTTGTGGGAGTCACTGCTCCTTTCCTGGGTCTTGATCTGCAACAGGCTATGCACCTTTGGCCCGTCCAGCCTCTCTGGCGGGTATGAGATTGACTTTTAAACGTGTGACTGCGTCTTGTTGTGACTTCTCCTTTGTTCTTTGATGTGGGATACACTCTCTGTGATCAGATTCAATGTCCTCCTGTCGATGGTTTTCAGTAACTCGCTGCAATTCAGGCGATTTGCAGGAGAGATGAGTGCACATCTTTCTACGCCGCCATCTTAGCTCCACCCTCCCAGTACAATATTCTTGCCATGTAAGCTTCATGAACAGTATTGAAAAGCAAAAATATATGACGATAAAGTTAAGCCCAAGGCTGATAGGTATCCAGTATGCTACTGGGGAAGAGCAAATAAATAACTTCAGAAAGAAAGAAGAAGTTGAGCCAAAGTGGAAACAACCAGGTGCAAATGTGTTTGATGGCAAACGTGAAGTCCAATGCTGTAAGGAAGAATATTGCACAGGAATCTGGAATGCTTAGGTCCATGAATAGAGGTGATCAAACAGGAGATGAAAAGAGTGGTCATCAGTAAATGCTAGGAAGCAATGAACTAAAATGGATAGTAATGGGCAAATTTAATCCAGATGACCATTATATCAAGCACTGTGGGCAAGAATCCCTTAGAAGGAATGGAGTAACCCTCACAGTCAACAAAAGGGTCTAAAATGCAGTATTTGGTTCAATATCAAAAACTACAGAAAGATCTCTCTTTGTTTTGAGGACAAACCATTCAATCAATGTCTTCTCCTAAGGCTGCAGAAGCTGAAATCGAAGACCTAGAAGACCTCATAGAGCTAACACTAAAAAAGATGTCCATTTCGTTATAGGAAACTTTAATACAAAAATAGGAAGTCAACACATACCTGGCATAGGGAACAAGTTTGGCCTTATAATAGAAAACGAAGCACAGCAAAGGATAACAGAGTTTTCCCAAAAGAACACTTTGGTAATACCAAAGAGCATCTATGCCCAACACAAGAGATGACTCTCCCATGGAGATCATGATAGGATTAATAATAAAAGCAGAATGATTGTATTTTTTGCACACAAAGATAAAGAAGCTCTATATGGTCAGTAAAAGCAAAACTTGGATCTGAGTATGGCTTGGATAATCACCTCCTTATTGAAAATTCAAGCTTATATGAAAGAAAGTAGGGAAAGCCACTAGTCCATTCAGGGATGACCTAAATTAAATCCTTTATGATACAGTGGAGCAGGCAAATAGATTCAAGGGACTAGCTCCTGTAGACACAGTGCCTAAAAACTATGGATGGAGGTTTGTATCATTGTGTGGACGGTGGTAACTGTAACAATCCCCAAGAAAAATAAATGAAAGAAGGCAAAGTGATTGTCTGAGAAAGTCTTACAAACAGCTGAGAAGAGAAGTGAAAGGAAAAGGAGAAAGGAAAAGATATACCCAACTGAATGCAGACAGTAGCAAGCAGACATTAGAAAGCCTTATTAAATTAACGATGCAGTGAAATACAGGAAAAAAAAATAGAATGGGAAAGATTATTGATCTCTACAAGAAAATTAAAGATACTAAGGGAACATTTCATGCAAAGATGTGCACAATAAAGGAAGGAAATTGTATGGATCTAAAAAAACAGAAAATTTTAAGAAAAAGTGATGAAAATACACAGAAAAACTATACAAAAATGATCTTTAATGATGCCGATGCTAAGCATGATGCTGTGATCACTCACCTAGAGCCAGACATCTTTTCTTTTTTTTTTCTTAACTAACATACACGCACATTTAATCTAGATGGCACAATCAGGGTATTGTATACAGTGGAGATAAGCAATGAGATACTGAGTCTAGGAAAATAATGTGCAAATAGCACCAGTGGTTGAATATCATCAGCCTGTTGAGTTTATAACATCTGTAACTCTGTTTTTTTAAGTTAAATATTTTTATTTATTTTGCACAATTTGCTGTTTACAGCCACTTAAATCACTAAAAAGATGTCCATTTCGTTATAGGAAACTTTAATACAAAATAGGAAGTCAACACATACCTGGCATAGGGAACAAGTTTGGCCTTATAATAGAAAACGAAGCACAGCAAAGGATAACAGAGTTTTCCCAAAAGAACACTTTGGTAATACCAAAGAGCATCTATGCCCAACACAAGAGATGACTCTCCCATGGAGATCATGATAGGATTAATAATAAAAGCAGAATGATTGTATTTTTTGCACACAAAGATAAAGAAGCTCTATATGGTCAGTAAAAGCAAAACTTGGATCTGAGTATGGCTTGGATAATCACCTCCTTATTGAAAATTCAAGCTTATATGAAAGAAAGTAGGGAAAGCCACTAGTCCATTCAGGGATGACCTAAATTAAATCCTTTATGATACAGTGGAGCAGGCAAATAGATTCAAGGGACTAGCTCCTGTAGACACAGTGCCTAAAAACTATGGATGGAGGTTTGTATCATTGTGTGGACGGTGGTAACTGTAACAATCCCCAAGAAAAATAAATGAAAGAAGGCAAAGTGATTGTCTGAGAAAGTCTTACAAACAGCTGAGAAGAGAAGTGAAAGGAAAAGGAGAAAGGAAAAGATATACCCAACTGAATGCAGACAGTAGCAAGCAGACATTAGAAAGCCTTATTAAATTAACGATGCAGTGAAATACAGGAAAAAAAAATAGAATGGGAAAGATTATTGATCTCTACAAGAAAATTAAAGATACTAAGGGAACATTTCATGCAAAGATGTGCACAATAAAGGAAGGAAATTGTATGGATCTAAAAAAACAGAAAATTTTAAGAAAAAGTGATGAAAATACACAGAAAAACTATACAAAAATGATCTTTAATGATGCCGATGCTAAGCATGATGCTGTGATCACTCACCTAGAGCCAGACATCTTTTCTTTTTTTTTTCTTAACTAACATACACGCACATTTAATCTAGATGGCACAATCAGGGTATTGTATACAGTGGAGATAAGCTTAATGAGATACTGAGTCTAGGAAAATAATGTGCAAATAGCACCAGTGGTTGAATATCATCAGCCTGTTGAGTTTATAACATCTGTAACTCTGTTTTTTTTTTTTAAGTTAAATATTTTTATTTTAATTTTTGCTTTTACAGAGTTTTGCTGTTTACAAATATGCATAACCCCAGATTAGTCATATGTATATCCCTGACTCCTCCATGCTCCACCCACTTAAGAGTCCTTCCAGGCTCACCCTTCCAGGCCGTTGCACAGTCCCGCTGCAGGATACTCCATTTCCATAGCACAATGACAATAGCTATCTCTTTCACATATGATATTATAGGTTTCCATGTTACTCCTTCCATGTCGCCCACTCATTGTTCCTTCCCCACAATATCCATAAGTCTGTTCTCTGTTTGTCTTTCCATCACTCCTCGGCAGATGTTATCATTAATATCTTACTGGATTCCATATACATGTGTTAGAATACTGTACTTGACTTTCTTTTTGACTTACTTCACTTTGTATAATGCGTTCTAGATTTATCCACCACATTAAGACTGATTCTTGTTCATTTATTTTTACAGCTGAGTAGTACTCCATTGTCTATATGCACTGGAGTTTCTTTATCCATTCATTCGTCGATGGACATCTAGGTTGCTTCCATGTTCTAGCTATCGTATAGTATGCTGCAGTGAACATTGGGGTACAAGTGACTCTTTCAATTCTGGTTTCATCTGGGTATAAGCCTAATAGTGGGATTGCTGGGCCATATGGTGCTTCTATTTTTAGTTTTCTAAGGAATCTCCATACTGTCTTCCATAGTGGCTGTATCAATTGACATTCCCACCAGCAATGCAAGAGGGTTCCCTTTTCTCCGCATCCACTCCAGCATTTGCTCTCTGTAGATATTTTGATGATGACCATTCTGACGGGTGTGAGGTGATATCTCATTGCACACAGAAAAACTATACAAAATGATCTTTAATGATGCCGATGCTAAGCATGATGCTGTGATCACTCACCTAGAGCCAGACATCTTTTCTTTTTTTCTTAACTAACATACACGCACATTTAATCTAGATGGCACAATCAGGGTATTGTATACAGTGGAGATAAGCAATGAGATACTGAGTCTAGGAAAATAATGTGCAAATAGCACCAGTGGTTGAATATCATCAGCCTGTTGAGTTTATAACATCTGTAACTCTGTTTTTTTTTTTTAAGTTAAATATTTTTATTTTAATTTTTGCTTTTACAGAGTTTTGCTGTTTACAAATATGCATAACCCCAGATTAGTCATATGTATATCCCTGACTCCTCCATGCTCCACCCACTTAAGAGTCCTTCCAGGCTCACCCTTCCAGGCCGTTGCACAGTCCCGCTGCAGGATACTCCATTTCCATAGCACAATGACAATAGCTATCTCTTTCACATATGATATTATAGGTTTCCATGTTACTCCTTCCATGTCGCCCACTCATTGTTCCTTCCCCACAATATCCATAAGTCTGTTCTCTGTTTGTCTTTCCATCACTCCTCGGCAGATGTTATCATTAATATCTTACTGGATTCCATATACATGTGTTAGAATACTGTACTTGACTTTCTTTTTGACTTACTTCACTTTGTATAATGCGTTCTAGATTTATCCACCACATTAAGACTGATTCTTGTTCATTTATTTTTACAGCTGAGTAGTACTCCATTGTCTATATGCACTGGAGTTTCTTTATCCATTCATTCGTCGATGGACATCTAGGTTGCTTCCATGTTCTAGCTATCGTATAGTATGCTGCAGTGAACATTGGGGTACAAGTGACTCTTTCAATTCTGGTTTCATCTGGGTATAAGCCTAATAGTGGGATTGCTGGGCCATATGGTGCTTCTATTTTTAGTTTTCTAAGGAATCTCCATACTGTCTTCCATAGTGGCTGTATCAATTGACATTCCCACCAGCAATGCAAGAGGGTTCCCTTTTCTCCGCATCCACTCCAGCATTTGCTCTCTGTAGATATTTTGATGATGACCATTCTGACGGGTGTGAGGTGATATCTCATTGCAGTTTTGATTTGCATTTCTCTAATAGTAAGTGATGTTGAGCATCTTTGTATGTATTTTTTGGCCATCTGTATGTCTACTTTGGAGAGATGTCTCTATAGATATTTTTCCCATTTTTTAATTTGGTTGTACATTTTTCCAGTGTTGAGTTGTCTGAGTTGCCTGTAGATTTTGGAGATTAATTCTTTGTCTGTGGTTTTGTTTGCTCTGATGTTCTCTCATTCTCTGATTGTCTGTTCACCTTGTTTGTAGTCTCTGTTGTAGTGCAAAAGCTTTTATGTTGTATCAAGCCCCACATATTTATTTGGTTTCAGTCCATTATTTTAGTAGGGGGGGTCATAAAGGATTTTGCTTTGATTTGTGTCTTTGAGTGTTTTGCCTATATTCTCCTCTAAGAGTTTTAATGTTTCCGGTCTTACATTTTGGTCTTTAGTCTATTTGAGTTAGTCCTTATGTATGATGTCAGGGAGTGTTCCATATTTTTTTATATGTAGCTGTCCAATTTTCCCAGTGCAATTTGGTGAAGAGGCTGTCTTTGTTCCATTTTAGGTTTTCGCCTCCTTTGTCTAAAATAAGATACTCATAGGTGTGTGGGTTTATCTCTGCGTTCTCGATCTTGTCCTGTGGGTCTATATTTCTGCTTTTGTGCCAGTACCATACAGTCTTGATGACCGTTGCTTTGCAGAGTCTGAAATTAGGGAGGCTGATTCCTCCACATCCATCCTTCTTCCTCAGGATTGCTTTGACTATTCGGGGTCTTTTGTGTTTCCATATGAACTGTGTGCTTCTTTGGTCTAATTCTGTGAAGAATGTCATTGGTAGTTTGATAGGGATCACATTGAATATGTAGATGACATGTGGTAGCATGATCATTTTCACAAAATTGATTCTTCCAACCCAGGAGCATAGAATAGCTCTCCATCTGTTTAAGTCTTCTTTCATTTCTCTCATGAGTGTCTTGTAATTTTCGGTGTACAGTTCTTTCATTTCTTTGAGTAGGTTTATTCCTAGATATTTTTTTCTTTTGGTTGCAATGGTGAAGGGGATTGTCTCTTTGATTTCATTTTCTGATTTTTTATTGGTTCTTTATATGAATGCGTGTGATTTTTGTGTATCGATTTTGTATCCTGTGACTTTGCTGAATTCCTTAATTAGCTCTAGTAGTTTCTTTGGGTTTTTCTATGTATACTATCCTATAGTCTGCAAATACATACAGTTTTAATTCTTCTTTTCTAATCTGGATTCCTTTTATTTCTTTTTCTTCTCTTTGCAGTTGCTAGAACTTCAACACAATGTTGAATAATAGTGGTGAAAGTGAACATCCTTGTCTTGTTCCTGATCTTAGAGGGAATGCTTTCAATTTTTCACTGTTGAGAACAATGCTTGCTATTAGCTTCTCATATATGACTTTCAACTATGTTGAGTTAGATTCCTTATATGCCCATTTTTTGAGGAATTTTTATCATAAATGCATGTTGGACTATGCCATAGCCTTTTTCTATGTCTGTTGAAATTATCATGTGATTTCTGTCTTTCAATTTGTTGATGGTTTATCACATTGATTGATTTGCAAATATTGAAGAATTCTTGCAAGCCTGGGATGAACCCAGCTTGATCATGATGTATGAGTTTCTTAATGTGTTGTTGAATTCCATTTGCTAGGATTTTGTTGAGGATTTTGTTCTCTAAATTCATCAGTGAAATTGACCTATAATTTTCTTTTCTTACATTGGCTTTGCCTGAGTTTGGTAGCAGGGTGATGGCGGCCTCGTAGAATACATTTGAAAGTGTTCCTTCTTGTGCAATTTTTTGGAAGAGTTTTAGAAGGACAGGCATTAGCTCTTCTTTAAATGTTTGATAGAATTCACCTGTGAAGCCCTCTGGCCCTGGGCTTCCACTTTTGGGTAGATTTTTAATCACAAATTCAATTTCTGAGCTTGTGATTGAGTTGTTTATAGTTTCTATTTCTTCGTGGTTGAGTCTTGGGAGATCAACCTTCTCCAAGAAACTGTCCATTTTTTCCAGGTTGTCCAGTTTGTTGCCATAAAATTGTTCATAATAGTCTTTTATAATCCTTTGGTTTTCTGCATTATCTGTTGCAATCTCTCCTTTTTCATTTTTGATGTTGTTGATCTGGTTCTTCTCTCTCATTTTCTTGATGAGTGACCTGTCAATTTTGTTTATCTTTTGAAGGAACCAGCTTTTTGTTTTATTTATTTTTACTATTGTTTTTCATTTCTTTTCCATTTATTTCTTCTCTGATCTTCACCGTTTCTCTTCTTCTCCTGACTTTAGGGTGTTTTGTTCTTCTTTCTCTATTTGAAATATTAGGCTCTCTTTTTGCTGTTTTCTACTTTCTTGAGGTAGGATTGTATTGCTATAAACTTCACTCTTTGAACTTCTTGAATATCATACAGCTTTTGCACTGTCATATGTTCCTTGTCATTTTCTTCTAGTAATGTTTTTGTTTCTCCTTTGACTTGTTTGATAATCAGTTTGTTTTTTAGATATGTGCTGTTAATCCCCATGTGCTTGTGTTTTTAGTGTTTTTTTTTTCTTTTCTTTTTTCTTTTTTTCCTGTATTTGATCTCTAGTCTCATTGCATTGTGGTCAGAGAAGATGGTTGATATATTCAATTTTTTTGAATTTACTGAGGTTTGATTTGTGGTCCAAGATATGTTCCATCCTGGGGAATCTTCCATCAGCACTTGAAAAGAAAGTGTATTCTGCTTTTGTGTTGAAGGTTCTAAAGATGTCAATGATGTCTATCTCTCCTAATGTGCCAATTAAGGCTTGTGTTTCCTTATTACTTTTTTGTTTTGATGATCTGTCCATTGGTGTAAGAGAACTGTTAACGTCTCCTACTATTATTGTGTTATTGTCAATTTTTTCTTTTATGTCTGAAAGTGTTTGCCTTATGTATTGGAGTGCTCCTATGTTGGTTGCATAGACATTTATGATTGTTTTGTCTTCCTCTTTGATAGATCCCTTTATCATTATGTAGCGCCCTTCTTTGTCTCTTATAAACTTTATTTTTAGTTCTACTTTGGTTGGTATGAGGATTGGTACTCTGGCTTTCTTTTGATTCCGTTTGCATGGAATATATTTTTCCATCCTTTCATTTTCAGTCTATACTTCTCTTTAGATCTTTAGTGTGTTTCTTGTAGGTAGCATATATATGGATCTCGTTTTTGTATCCATTCAGCCAGTCTTTTGTTTGGAGCATTTAGTCCATTTACATTTAAGATATTTATTGACACATATGATCCTATCATCATCTTCTCAAATGGTATTATTGACTAGTTTCGTAGGTCTTTTTCTTCTCCTGTATTTGTTGTCTATATAAGTCCCTTTAACAACTGTAGATCTGGTTTGGTTTTACTGAATTCTCTTAATTTTCACTAGCTTTTTTCATTTGTCTGTAAGATTTCTCCATCAATTTTGATTGAGATCCTAGCTGGGTGCAGTATACTTAGTTGTAGTTTTTTGTCTTTCATCGCCTTAAAAGTGTCTTACCATTCTTTTCTGGCCTGCACGGTTTCTGTTGCACGAGTAGCAGTTAAACATGTAGGACTTCCCTTGTATGTTACATGTTGTTTGTCTCTTGCTGCTCTAAGTATTATGTCTTTGTGTTTAGCCTATCTTAGCTTGATAAGTATATGTCTTGGCATGTTTCTCCTAGGATTTATCCCTGTTTGGGACTCTGTGCATTTCTTGGACTTAATTGACCATTTGCTTTCCAATGCTGGGGAAGTTTTCAACTATAATGTCTTCAAAATTTTTTTTCATATTCTTTCCTTTTCTCTTATTCTTCTGGGATCCATATTATTTGAATGTTGGTGCATTTGATATTGTCTCAAAAGTCTCTGAGACTGTCCTCAGTTCTTTTCATTCTTTCATCTTTTTTTCTGTTCTTCAGCCGTTATTTCCACCATTCTGTACTCCATTTCACTTATGTATTCTTCTGTTTCAGATATTCTACTACTGAGTCCTTCCAAAGTCTTTTTAAGTTGAGCAATTGTGTTGTTTGTCCCTATTCGTTGTTTTTTAAGTTCATCCATTGAGCTGTCTCAATATCATCATCTTTTAAGATTTGTAGTAGTTCAGCTGGAATTCCTTTACCGCCACTAGCTTTTATCATGGTGATACTTCCTAAGGCCTACTTCACTTCAACACTAAGAGGTCTGTCTCTAGGAGACTGAATAGCCATCTTAGGTTATCTTTTTACTTTCTAAATTTAATGGGAACTGACTGCAGCCATGAAATTAAGACACTTACTCCTTGGAAGTATACCTATGCCAAACCTAGACAGTGCATTAAAATAAATAAATAAAAGGCTTCCTTGGTGGTCCAGTGGATAAGGACACCGCCTTGCAGTGCAAGGCGCCGGTGTGATCCCTGGCCTTGGAAGATCCCACATTCCCAGAGCGGCTGGACAACTGTAGATCTGGTTTGGTTTTACTGAATTCTCTTAATTTTCACTAGCTTTTTTCATTTGTCTGTAAGATTTCTCCATCAATTTTGATTGAGATCCTAGCTGGGTGCAGTATACTTAGTTGTAGTTTTTTGTCTTTCATCGCCTTAAAAGTGTCTTACCATTCTTTTCTGGCCTGCACGGTTTCTGTTGCACGAGTAGCAGTTAAACATGTAGGACTTCCCTTGTATGTTACATGTTGTTTGTCTCTTGCTGCTCTAAGTATTATGTCTTTGTGTTTAGCCTATCTTAGCTTGATAAGTATATGTCTTGGCATGTTTCTCCTAGGATTTATCCCTGTTTGGGACTCTGTGCATTTCTTGGACTTAATTGACCATTTGCTTTCCAATGCTGGGGAAGTTTTCAACTATAATGTCTTCAAAATTTTTTTTCATATTCTTTCCTTTTCTCTTATTCTTCTGGGATCCATATTATTTGAATGTTGGTGCATTTGATATTGTCTCAAAAGTCTCTGAGACTGTCCTCAGTTCTTTTCATTCTTTCATCTTTTTTTCTGTTCTTCAGCCGTTATTTCCACCATTCTGTACTCCATTTCACTTATGTATTCTTCTGTTTCAGATATTCTACTACTGAGTCCTTCCAAAGTCTTTTTAAGTTGAGCAATTGTGTTGTTTGTCCCTATTCGTTGTTTTTTAAGTTCATCCATTGAGCTGTCTCAATATCATCATCTTTTAAGATTTGTAGTAGTTCAGCTGGAATTCCTTTACCGCCACTAGCTTTTATCATGGTGATACTTCCTAAGGCCTACTTCACTTCAACACTAAGAGGTCTGTCTCTAGGAGACTGAATAGCCATCTTAGGTTATCTTTTTACTTTCTAAATTTAATGGGAACTGACTGCAGCCATGAAATTAAGACACTTACTCCTTGGAAGTATACCTATGCCAAACCTAGACAGTGCATTAAAATAAATAAATAAAAAAGGGTTCCTTGGTGGTCCAGTGGATAAGGACACCGCCTTGCAGTGCAAGGGGCGCCGGTGTGATCCCTGGCCTTGGAAGATCCCACATTCCCAGAGCGGCTGGACTGATGTGTCTAATTACCAAGCCAGAGCTCTGGGGTGCATGCACCCAGAGCTGGTGCTCTGTGACAACAGAGGCCACCACGATGGGATGCCCACACGGGCCAAAGAAGAAAGATGGATGAAAATAGATAAATGAAAGACCAATGGAGGTGGCCCGCCCATCCCCTCCCTCCCCAACGCGCCCACCCCAAATAAAATAAAATAAACATAGAGGTGTCACTTTCTTGACCAATGTCCATATAGTCAAAACTAATTTTTTTCCAGTAACCATGTATGGGTATGAGAGTCAGACCATGAAGAAAGCTGAGTGCTCAAGAACTGATACTTTCAAACTGGTGCTTGTAATGATTCTTGAGAGTCCCTTGAAAAGAAAAGACATCAATCAATCCTAATGGAAATAAACCCTAAATATTCATTGAAAACACTGGTGCTCAAACTGAAGCCTTGATACTTTGGCCACCTGACGAAAAGAGCTGATTCAGTGGAAGAAACTCTAATGCTAGGAGAGAATGAGGGAAAGTGAAAAGGTACAACAGAGGAAGGAATTGTTGGATAACTTGACTGACCCAATGGACATGCATTTGAGCAAAGTCAGGGAGAGAGTGAAGGACAGAGAAGCTTGGTCAGCTGCAGTTCATGAGGTCACAAAGAGTAAGACATGAGTTAGCAGCTGAACAACAACAGTAGATATATTCTTACTTTTAAGAAATCTCGAATTGTTATTCAAATTGGATCTTGTCAGTTCACATTCCACCAACGGTCTTTTTAAAAAGTCCTTCCAAAGTCTTTTTAAGTTGAGCAATTGTGTTGTTTGTCCCTATTCGTTGTTTTTTAAGTTCATCCATTGAGCTGTCTCAATATCATCATCTTTTAAGATTTGTAGTAGTTCAGCTGGAATTCCTTTACCGCCACTAGCTTTTATCATGGTGATACTTCCTAAGGCCTACTTCACTTCAACACTAAGAGGTCTGTCTCTAGGAGACTGAATAGCCATCTTAGGTTATCTTTTTACTTTCTAAATTTAATGGGAACTGACTGCAGCCATGAAATTAAGACACTTACTCCTTGGAAGTATACCTATGCCAAACCTAGACAGTGCATTAAAATAAATAAATAAAAAGGCTTCCTTGGTGGTCCAGTGGATAAGGACACCGCCTTGCAGTGCAAGGGGCGCCGGTGTGATCCCTGGCCTTGGAAGATCCCACATTCCCAGAGCGGCTGGACTGATGTGTCTAATTACCAAGCCAGAGCTCTGGGGTGCATGCACCCAGAGCTGGTGCTCTGTGACAACAGAGGCCACCACGATGGGATGCCCACACGGGCCAAAGAAGAAAGATGGATGAAAATAGATAAATGAAAGACCAATGGAGGTGGCCCGCCCATCCCCTCCCTCCCCAACGCGCCCACCCCAAATAAAATAAAATAAACATAGAGGTGTCACTTTCTTGACCAATGTCCATATAGTCAAAACTAATTTTTTTCCAGTAACCATGTATGGGTATGAGAGTCAGACCATGAAGAAAGCTGAGTGCTCAAGAACTGATACTTTCAAACTGGTGCTTGTAATGATTCTTGAGAGTCCCTTGAAAAGAAAAGACATCAATCAATCCTAATGGAAATAAACCCTAAATATTCATTGAAAACACTGGTGCTCAAACTGAAGCCTTGATACTTTGGCCACCTGACGAAAAGAGCTGATTCAGTGGAAGAAACTCTAATGCTAGGAGAGAATGAGGGAAAGTGAAAAGGTACAACAGAGGAAGGAATTGTTGGATAACTTGACTGACCCAATGGACATGCATTTGAGCAAAGTCAGGGAGAGAGTGAAGGACAGAGAAGCTTGGTCAGCTGCAGTTCATGAGGTCACAAAGAGTAAGACATGAGTTAGCAGCTGAACAACAACAGTAGATATATTCTTACTTTTTAAGAAATCTCCGAATTGTTATTCAAATTGGATCTTGTCAGTTCACATTCCCACCAACGGTCTAAGAGGGTTCCCTTATGCCCACATCCTTTCCAGCATTTATTGTGTGTAGTTTTTTTGATAATATTTCTAGCTGTTGTGATGGGTACCTTATTACAGTTTTGATCTACATTTGTCTGACAATATGTTATGTTGAGTATTTATCCAATCATTTATCAGCCATCTATATGTACTTTTTTGGAAAAAAAAAAAACACAAAAAATGTCTGTTTCATTCTGGTACCCATTTTTCGATTGACTTGTTCATTTTTCTAATATTGAGCTGCATTAGCTACTTATATATTTTAGAGATTAATCACTTGTCATTTATTTCATTTGCAATTATTTCCTCTTATTGTGAGTGTTATTGATTCTTCCTGTTTATGGTTCTCTTTATTGTTCAAAGGCAATCAAATTTACTTAGGTCCTTTTTTTTATTATTTTTTAAATTTCCACTATGCTATGATGTGAGTTAGGGAAAACATGGCTGCAATTTATATCAAATAGTTCATTGTCTATGATTTCCTTTCAGAGCTTTACAGTTTCTGGTCTTAGCAATTAAGTTATTAATCCATCTGGAGTTTAATTTTGTGAATTGTGTTAAGAAGTCTTCTACTGGGCTACCCCTGGTGGTCCAGTGGGTAGGGAAACCGCCTTGCAGTGCAAGGGGTGCCGGTTCGAGCCCTGGCCTGGGAGGATCCCACGTGCCACAGAGCGGCTGGACCCATGTGTCCAATTACCGAGCCTGAGCTCTGGAGCACATGCGCCCAGAGCCAGTGCTCTGCAACAACAGACGCCACCGCAATGGGAGGCCCATGGGAGCCAAAGAACAAAGATGGATGAAAATGGAGGAATGAAAGACCAATGGAAGTGGCCCACCCGCTCCCCTCCCTCCCCAACCCAACCCCCACCCAAAATAAATAAATAAATAAATCTTTAAAAAAAAAAAAAGAAGTCTTCTACTTTCATTATATTTTAGTTAGCTGTTCAACTTTATTCCACAATATATGTTGAAGAGATTGTTTTTCTTCATTATATAATCTTGCCTTCTTTGTCAAATATAAGATGCCAATGTGTGCGTGAGTTTATTGCTGGACTTTCCTTGTCTCTATTGGTCTGTTTCTTGTTATGTGCCAGGATCATACTGTATTGATGAAAAATAGCTTTGGACTACAGTTTGAAATCAGGAATATTTATTTGCCAGCTCAATTTTTCTTTTTCAATACTGTCCAGGTTATTCGGGGTCTTTCATTTTCCATGAAAAATGTGAAATTATTTTCTACGTCTCTGAAAAAATGCTATTAGTAATTTAATAGGTATTGCACTGAATCTGAAGATTTCCCTGGGCAGCATGTTAATTTTCATAATGTTATGTTTCACATAAGAATATGGTACATCTGTCACTTTGTTTATATCATTCTTGATTTCTTTCATCAGTGTCTTGTAGTTTTCTGCATATAGCTATTTTGTCTCCTTAGGTAGGTTTATTCTTCCTAGGTATTTATCATTTTTGTTGCAATGGGGAATGGAATTATTTCCTTATTTCACTATTCTGATTTTCACTGTTAATATATAAGAATAAAAATGATTTATGTGTATTGATCTTGTATGCTGAAACTTTACTAAATTCATTGATTATCTCTAGTAATTTTATCACAGTATCTTTTGGATTTTTTATGTATATACTATCATGTAATCTGAAAACAGTGAAACTTTCACTTTTCTTTTCCAATCTGGATTCATCTTATTTCATTTTGTTCTCTGATTATCATGGTTAAGACTTCCAAACCTATTTTGAATACTAATGGTGACAGTTGGCATTCTTGTCTTGCTTTTGATCTTAAAGGAAATGCTTTCAGTTTTTCATCATTGAGAATAATATTTTCTGTGGATTTATCATATACAACTTTTATCCTGTTCAAGTAGATTCTTTCCATGCCAGTTTTCTTAAGTTATTATCATGAAAAGGTACTGCATTTTGTTGAAAAGGTTTTCCACATGTATTGAGATTACTATATGATTTTTATTTTTCAGTTTTCTAATATGGTGTATCAGATTGTTTTTCTTCATTATATAATCTTGCCTTCTTTGTCAAATATAAGATGCCAATGTGTGCGTGAGTTTATTGCTGGACTTTCCTTGTCTCTATTGGTCTGTTTCTTGTTATGTGCCAGGATCATACTGTATTGATGAAAAATAGCTTTGGACTACAGTTTGAAATCAGGAATATTTATTTGCCAGCTCAATTTTTCTTTTTCAATACTGTCCAGGTTATTCGGGGTCTTTCATTTTCCATGAAAAATGTGAAATTATTTTCTACGTCTCTGAAAAAATGCTATTAGTAATTTAATAGGTATTGCACTGAATCTGAAGATTTCCCTGGGCAGCATGTTAATTTTCATAATGTTATGTTTCACATAAGAATATGGTACATCTGTCACTTTGTTTATATCATTCTTGATTTCTTTCATCAGTGTCTTGTAGTTTTCTGCATATAGCTATTTTGTCTCCTTAGGTAGGTTTATTCTTCCTAGGTATTTATCATTTTTGTTGCAATGGGGAATGGAATTATTTCCTTATTTCACTATTCTGATTTTCACTGTTAATATATAAGAATAAAAATGATTTATGTGTATTGATCTTGTATGCTGAAACTTTACTAAATTCATTGATTATCTCTAGTAATTTTATCACAGTATCTTTTGGATTTTTTATGTATATACTATCATGTAATCTGAAAACAGTGAAACTTTCACTTTTCTTTTCCAATCTGGATTCATCTTATTTCATTTTGTTCTCTGATTATCATGGTTAAGACTTCCAAACCTATTTTGAATACTAATGGTGACAGTTGGCATTCTTGTCTTGCTTTTGATCTTAAAGGAAATGCTTTCAGTTTTTCATCATTGAGAATAATATTTTCTGTGGATTTATCATATACAACTTTTATCCTGTTCAAGTAGATTCTTTCCATGCCAGTTTTCTTAAGTTATTATCATGAAAAGGTACTGCATTTTGTTGAAAAGGTTTTCCACATGTATTGAGATTACTATATGATTTTTATTTTTCAGTTTTCTAATATGGTGTATCAGATTGATTTGCATATATTGAAGAATCCTTAGATCCCTTGATAAACCTGATATGATCATGATATATAAGCTTTTCACTGTATTGTAGGTGTTTGCTACAATTTGGTAGAGGATTTTTTTAATCGATGCTCTTCAGTGATACTGGACTGCAATTTTCCTTTATTGTGATGCCTTTGTCTGATTTTGGTATCATGTCATCATGGCCTCATGGAGTGAGTCTGTAACTGTAATTTTCTCTTCAATTTTTTTGAAACGTTTGAGAATGAGAGGTATTTGTTTTTTTTTTTTTCTAAACCTTTGATAAAATTAATCTATGAGGCCATCTGTTCCTGGGATTTATGTTTAAGGTGATTTTTGATCAATTTTGATTTCAAGGCATGCAGTTAACTTATTCAAAATTTTCCTTTACTTTCTTGTTCAACCATAGGTATTTGAATTTTTCTAATAACTTATTTCTTCCATGTTTTCTATTTTGTGCTCAATATTTTCTCATAAAAATCCTTATTATCTTCAGTTTTTCTATATTGCCTGTTTGAACTTCTTTGAATTCCTAAATTTATTAATTTATGTCTTCTCCTTTCTTCTCTTGATGAGTCTGCAATATGGTTTTCCAAATGTGTTTATCTTCTCAAAGAGTCAGCTTTAGTTTTATTGATCTTTACTATTGTTTCCTTTATTTTTTTCTTTTTGCAATTATTTCTGTTCTCTTTTTTATGATTTCCTTCCTTCTACTAACTTAGGGTTTTTGTTGTTTGTTCATTGTTCTTTGTTCCTTTTTCTAGTTCCTTTAGATGTAACATTAGGTTGTCTTATTTGACATGTTTCTTGTTTCTTAAGGTAGAAATGTACTGCTATAAGCTTTACTTTTACAACTATTACTGCTGTATCCATAGTTTTTGAGTCACCATGTTTTCACTACCATTTCTTTCTAAGACTTTTCTTTTTTTTTTTTTAATTTTTTTCTTTTACAAGTTTTGTTGTTTAATGCTAAACATAGACTTGAATCTACCATAGGTATAAATATGTTCCCCTTCCCCAGAAACTCTTCTCCATCACCCTGACCATCCCACCCCTATTCATTTATCAGCATCATCTTTCTAGATTCCATATATACGTGTCAGTACAGAATATATATTTTTTTCTTTCTGACATACTTCACTCTGTATAATAGGCTCTAGATCCATCAACCTCATTAGAACTGATTCAAATGCATTTCTTTTTATGGCTAAGTAGTATTCCTTTATATACATGTACCACAGTTTCTTTATCCTTTCACCTGTTGATGGGCATCTAGGCTGCTTACATGTTCTAACTATTATAAATAGTGCTGCAATGAAAAATGAAATGCATGTATCTCTTTCAATTTTGATTTATTTAGGTTATATGCCTGGTAGTACGGTTACTCAGTCATGTGTTGTTTGAATTCCTACATTTTTGAGGAATCTCCATACTGTCTTCCATAGCATCTGTACCACTTTCCATTCCCCCCAACAATGTGAGAGGGTTTCATTTTCTCCACACCCTGTATAGCATTTACTGTTTGTAAAATGTTGTTGATTATCACTCTGACTGGTGTGAGGTCATATCTCATTGTAGTTTATTATTATTATTATTATTATTATTTATATTAAAGGTTATATGGAGTTTTGTTATTCACAGACATGTATGTTCCCAGATCAGTCATATGCATATCCCTAGTCCCCACACCCCCAGTTCCCCCCATCAAACCACACCGGACCATCACCACATGCCATTGTGAGCACTCCTATTCCTTGAGCACAATGACAATAGCTATCTTTTCCACACATAACAGTATAGGTTTCCATGTTACTCCCTCCATGATGCCCCATTCATATTTCTTCCCCTCAATGTCCATATGTCTATGCTCTGTCTGTTTTTCCATGAGTTCCCTGCGTGTGCTATCAAGATTGTCCTACTAGATTCCATGTATGTGCGATAGATTACTGTATTTGTCTTTCTATTTTTGACTTATTTCACTTTTTTTTCTTTTATTTATTTATTTTTTTTTTAATTTTTAAATTTATTTTTATTCTTTATTTTAAAGGTTTTACAGAGTTTTGTTGTTCACATACATGTATGTTCCCAGATCAGTCATATGCATATCCATGGTCCCCACCCACCCAGATCCCCCCATCCCACCCCTCCAGACCTTTGCCCCAAGCCATTGTAAGCACTCCTATTCCCTTAGCACTGTGACACTAGCTATCTTTTCCACACATAACACTATAGGTTTCCTTGTTACTTCCTCCATGGTTCCCCCTCCCTATTTATTCACCACGATGTCCCTATGTCTATGCTCTGTCTTTTTTTTTTTTTTTTCATGAGTTCCCTGTGTGTGATATCAAGACCGTCCTACTAGATTCCATATATGTGTGTTAGTATACTGTATTTGTCTTTCTCTTTTTGACTTACTTCACTTTTTATGATAGGTTCTAGAGCCAGCCACTTCATTAGGATTGAGTCTTCTGCATTTCTTTTAACAGATGAGTAGTATTCCATTGTATATATGTACCAGAGCTTCTGGATCCATTCATTCGTCGATGGACATCTAGGTTGCTTCCATGTTTTGGCTATTGTATAGAGAGCTGCAATGAACATTGGGGTACAGATGCTTCTTTCAGTTTTGATTTCATCAGGATATAAGCCTAAGAGTGGGATTGCTGGGTCATAGGGTGCTTCTATTTTTAGTTTTTTAAGAAATCTCCAGACTGTCTTCCATAGAGGCTGTATCAATTGACATTCCCACCAGCAATGCAAGAGTGTTCCCTTTTCTCCGCACCCTCTCCAGCATTTATTGTCTGCAGATTTCTTGAAGATGGCCATTCTGACGGGTGTGAGGTGATATCTCATTGTAGTTTTAATTTGCATTTCTCTAGTTATAAGCGAAGTTGAGCATCGTTTCATGTGCTTTGGAGCCATCTGTATGTCCTCTTTGGAGAGGCGTCTCTTTAGGTCTTTTTCCCATTTTTTGATTGGGTTGTTCGTTTTCCCTGTGCTGAGTTGTCTGAGTTGCTTGTAGATTTTGGAGATTAATTCTTTGTCTGTTGTTTCCTTTGCTATGATTTTCTCCCACTCTGCAGGGTGTCTGTTGAGCTTTTTTGTAATTTCTTTAGCTGTACAAAAGCTTTTAAGTTTCATGAAGTCCCATATGTTCATTTTTCTTTTCAGTTCTGCTATTTTAGTTGGTGGGTCAGAGAAGATCTTGCTTTGATTGATGTCCTTGAGGGTTTTGCCTATATTCTCCTCTAAGAGTTTGATGGTTTCTGGCCTTACATTTAAGTCTTTAATCCATTTTGAGTTGATCTTAGTGTATGGTGTCAGGGAATGTTCCAACTTCATTTTTTTGCATGTAGCTGTCCAATTTTCCCAGCACCACTTGTTGAAGAGGCTGTCTTTGTCCCATTTTATAGTTTCTCCTCCTTTATCAAAAATAAGGTACCCATAGGTGCGTGGGTTTATCTCTGGGTTCTCGATCTTGTTCCATTGGTCTATAGTTCTGTTTTTATGCCAGTACCATACTGTCTTGAGGACTGTTGCTTTGTAGTAGTGTCTGAAGTTAGGGAGGCTTATCCCTCCAGCTCCGTTTTTCTTTCTCAGGATTGCTTTGGCTATTCGAGGTTCTTTTTTGTTTCCATATGAACTGTGTGATCCTTTGGTCTAGTTCTGTGAAAAATGTCAATGGAAGTTGAATAGGTTTTGCATTGAATCTGTAGATGATATTTGGTAGTATGGTCATTTTCACAATATTGATTCTTCCGACCCAGGAACATGGAATATCTCTCCATCTGTTTAAGTCTTCTTTAATTTCTTTCATGAGTGTCTTGTAATTTTCTGTGTACAGTTCTTTTGTTTCTTTGGGTAGGTTTATTCCTAGATATTTGATTCTTTTGGTTGCAATGGTGAAGGGGACGGCCTCTTTGATTTCATTTTCTGATTTTTCATTGTTTGTGTATAGGAATGCCAGTGACTTCTGTGTGTTGACTTTGTATCCTGCGACTTTGCTGAATTCGTTGATTAGCTCTAGTAGCTTTGTAATAGATTCTTTGGGATTTTCTATGTATAGTATCATGTCATCTGCAATGATTTTCTCCCACTCTGCAGGGTGTCTGTTGAGCTTTTTTGTAATTTCTTTAGCTGTACAAAAGCTTTTAAGTTTCATGAAGTCCCATATGTTCATTTTTCTTTTCAGTTCTGCTATTTTAGTTGGTGGGTCAGAGAAGATCTTGCTTTGATTGATGTCCTTGAGGGTTTTGCCTATATTCTCCTCTAAGAGTTTGATGGTTTCTGGCCTTACATTTAAGTCTTTAATCCATTTTGAGTTGATCTTAGTGTATGGTGTCAGGGAATGTTCCAACTTCATTTTTTGCATGTAGCTGTCCAATTTTCCCAGCACCACTTGTTGAAGAGGCTGTCTTTGTCCCATTTTATAGTTTCTCCTCCTTTATCAAAAATAAGGTACCCATAGGTGCGTGGGTTTATCTCTGGGTTCTCGATCTTGTTCCATTGGTCTATAGTTCTGTTTTTATGCCAGTACCATACTGTCTTGAGGACTGTTGCTTTGTAGTAGTGTCTGAAGTTAGGGAGGCTTATCCCTCCAGCTCCGTTTTTCTTTCTCAGGATTGCTTTGGCTATTCGAGGTTCTTTTTTGTTTCCATATGAACTGTGTGATCCTTTGGTCTAGTTCTGTGAAAAATGTCAATGGAAGTTGAATAGGTTTTGCATTGAATCTGTAGATGATATTTGGTAGTATGGTCATTTTCACAATATTGATTCTTCCGACCCAGGAACATGGAATATCTCTCCATCTGTTTAAGTCTTCTTTAATTTCTTTCATGAGTGTCTTGTAATTTTCTGTGTACAGTTCTTTTGTTTCTTTGGGTAGGTTTATTCCTAGATATTTGATTCTTTTGGTTGCAATGGTGAAGGGGACGGCCTCTTTGATTTCATTTTCTGATTTTTCATTGTTTGTGTATAGGAATGCCAGTGACTTCTGTGTGTTGACTTTGTATCCTGCGACTTTGCTGAATTCGTTGATTAGCTCTAGTAGCTTTGTAATAGATTCTTTGGGATTTTCTATGTATAGTATCATGTCATCTGCAAAAAGAGAGAGCTTGACTTCTTCCTTTCCAATCTGGATTCCTTTGATTTCTTTCTCTTCTCTTATTGCTGTTGCTAGAACTTCCAGGACTATGTTGAATAGTAGTGGTGAAAGTGGACACCCCTGTCTTGTTCCTGATCTTAGAGGGAATGCTTTCAGTTTTTCTCCGTTGAGGACAATGTTCGCTGTGGGCTTCTCATAAATGGCTTTCACTATGTTGAGATAGGTTCCTTCTATGCACATTTTCTGAAGAGTTTTTATCATGAATGGGTGTTGTACTTTGTCGAAGGCTTTTTCTGCATCTATTGAAATGATCATGTGATTTTTGTCTCTCAGTTTGTTAATATGGTGTATCACATTGATTGATTTGAGGATGTTAAAGAAGCCTTGCATGCCTGGGATGAACCCGACTTGATCATGATGTATGAGTTTTTTGATGTGTCGTTGAATTCTGTTTGCTAGGATTTTGTTGAGGATCTTGGCATCTAAGTTCATCAGTGAAATTGCCCTATAATTTTCCTTTTTTGTGTTGTCTTTGCCTGGTTTGGGTATCAGCGTGATGGTGGCCTCATAGAATGTGTTTGGAAGTGTTCCTTCCTGGGCAATTTTTTGGAAGAGTTTTAGAAGGACAGGCATTAGGTCTTCTTTAAATGTTTGGTAGAATTCGGCTGTGAAGCCATCTGGTCCTGGGTTTTTATTTTTGGGTAGATTTTTAATCACAGATTCGATTTCTGAACTTGTGATTGGGTTGTTCAAAGTTTCTGTTTCTTCCTGGCTCAGTCTTGGGAGATTGATCTTCCCCAAGAAACTGTCCATTTCTTCCAGGTTGTCCAGTTTGTTGCCATAGAGTTGCTCATAATAGTCTCTTAGAATCCTTTGGATTTCTGCATTATCTGTTGTAATCTCTCCTTTTTCGTTTTTGATTTTATTGATCTGGTTCTTCTCCCTCTTTTTCTTGATGAGTCTCGCCAGAGGCTTATCGATTTTGTTTACCTTTTCAAAGAACCAGCTTTTTGTTTTATTTATTTGAAATATAGTTTCTTTCATTTCTTTCTGATTTATTTCTGCTCTAGTCTTTATAATTTCACGTCTTCTGCTGGCTTTGGGATGTTTCTGTTCTTCTTTTTCCAATTGTTTTAAGTGGAGGGTTAGGTCATCTGCTTCATATTTTCCTAGTTTCTTGAGGTGGGATTGTATTGCTATAAATTTCCCCCTTAGGACTGCTTTTGCAGTGTCCCATAAGTTTTGCACGGTCGTATATTCATTGTCATTTTCTTCTAGGAATTGTTTAATTTCTCCTTTGATTTCCTCAGTGATCAGTTGGTTTTTTAGGTAAGTGTTGTTTAATCGCCATTTGTTTGTATTTTTAGTGATTTTTTTCCTGTGGTTGATCTCTAGTCTCATTGCATTGTGGTCTGAGAAGATGGTTGAAATAATTTCAGTTTTCTTGAATTGACTGAGGTTAGATTTGTGGCCCAAGATGTGGTCTATCTTGGAGAATGTTCCGTGAGCACTTGAGAAGAAAGTGTATTCTTCTGCTTTTGGATGGAACGTCCTAAAGATATCGATGAGGTCCATCTTTTCTAGTGTGGCATTTAAGGCTTGTGTTTCTTTATTAATTTTCTGTGTAGATGATCTATCCATTGTTGTGAGAGGAGTGTTAAAGTCTCCTACTATTATTGTGTTATTATTGATTTCTTCTTTTAAGTCTGAAAGTATCTGTCTTATGTATTGAGGTGCCCCTGTGTTGGGTGCGTAGATGTTCATAACTGTTATGTCTTCCTCTTGGATGGATCCTTTAATCATGATGTAATGACCTGCCTTGTCTCTTAGAATCTTCTTTACTTTAAAATCTATTTTGTCTGATATGAGGATTGCCACTCAAGCTTTCTTTTGATTTCCTTTTGCATGGAATATCTTTTTCCAGCCTTTCACTTTCAGTCTATGAGTGTCTCTAGGTCTGAAGTGGGTCTCTTGTAAACAGCATATATATGGGTCATGTTTCTTGATCCATTCAGCCAACCTGTGTCGTTTGGTTGGAGCATTTAATCCATTTACATTCAAAGTAATTATTGATACGAATGTTCCTATTGTCATCTTCTTAGAAGTCTGGGATTTGGTTTGTAGGACTTCTTCTCTTCTTGTATTTATTGGCTATATCGGCCCTTTAACACTTGTTGTAGGGCTGGTTTTGTGGTACAGAATTCTTTTAGTTTTTGTCTGTCTGAGAAGCTTTTGACTTCTCCATCGATTCTGAATGAGATTTTTGCTGGGTAGAGAATTCGTGGTTGCAGATTATTCTCTTTTAGCCGTTTAAATGTGTCCTGCCATTCTCTTCTGGCCTGCAGGGGTTCTGTTGAGAGATCCGCAGTTAGACGTATGGGGTTTCCTTTATATGTTATTTGTTGTTTGCTTCTAGCTGCTTTTAGTAATCTGTCTTTATATTTAGTCTGTGTTAGTTTGATTAGAATGTGCCTTGGTGTGTTTCTTCTAGGGTTTATCCTGTATGGAACTCTTTGTGCTTCTTGGACATGGCTGACTATTTCCTTTCCCATGCTGGGGAAGTTTTCTACAATAACCTCTTCAAGAATTTTTTCGTAACCTTTCTTCCCTTCTTCTTCTTCTGGGACTCCTATAATTCTAATGTTGGTGTGTTTGATATTGTCCCATAGGTCCCTGAGGCTTTCCTCAGTTCTTTTCATTCTTTTGGCTTTGTTCTGTTCCTCACCAGTTATTTCCACCAGTCTATCTTCCAGCACGCTTATCCGTTCTTCAGCCTCAGATAGTCTACTGTTGAGGCCTTCTATCGTATTTTTGAGTTCAGCAATTGAGTTGGTGGTCTCTATTTGCTTATTTTTCATTTCCTGCATGTCTTTCCTCAATGCACTAATTTCCTCTAATATTCTGTTTTCGGTGTTTTGCATCCTCATTAGAATAGTTTTTCTGAATTCTCTTTCAGATAATTTGTCTATCTCCTCCTCTGTCATTTGAGGCTGTGATTCTCTAGCTTGGTCCTTCATTTGTGCAGTGTTTCTCTGTCGTTTCATCTCTAGTGTTGTATGTTCTTTGATAGTGTGGGGTCTTGGAATCAGGGCTTCTAGTTCTGAAGTGGGTCTCTTGTAAACAGCATATATATGGGTCATGTTTCTTGATCCATTCAGCCAACCTGTGTCGTTTGGTTGGAGCATTTAATCCATTTACATTCAAAGTAATTATTGATACGAATGTTCCTATTGTCATCTTCTTAGAAGTCTGGGATTTGGTTTGTAGGACTTCTTCTCTTCTTGTATTTATTGGCTATATCGGCCCTTTAACACTTGTTGTAGGGCTGGTTTTGTGGTACAGAATTCTTTTAGTTTTTGTCTGTCTGAGAAGCTTTTGACTTCTCCATCGATTCTGAATGAGATTTTTGCTGGGTAGAGAATTCGTGGTTGCAGATTATTCTCTTTTAGCCGTTTAAATGTGTCCTGCCATTCTCTTCTGGCCTGCAGGGGTTCTGTTGAGAGATCCGCAGTTAGACGTATGGGGTTTCCTTTATATGTTATTTGTTGTTTGCTTCTAGCTGCTTTTAGTAATCTGTCTTTATATTTAGTCTGTGTTAGTTTGATTAGAATGTGCCTTGGTGTGTTTCTTCTAGGGTTTATCCTGTATGGAACTCTTTGTGCTTCTTGGACATGGCTGACTATTTCCTTTCCCATGCTGGGGAAGTTTTCTACAATAACCTCTTCAAGAATTTTTTCGTAACCTTTCTTCCCTTCTTCTTCTTCTGGGACTCCTATAATTCTAATGTTGGTGTGTTTGATATTGTCCCATAGGTCCCTGAGGCTTTCCTCAGTTCTTTTCATTCTTTTGGCTTTGTTCTGTTCCTCACCAGTTATTTCCACCAGTCTATCTTCCAGCACGCTTATCCGTTCTTCAGCCTCAGATAGTCTACTGTTGAGGCCTTCTATCGTATTTTTGAGTTCAGCAATTGAGTTGGTGGTCTCTATTTGCTTATTTTTCATTTCCTGCATGTCTTTCCTCAATGCACTAATTTCCTCTAATATTCTGTTTTCGGTGTTTTGCATCCTCATTAGAATAGTTTTTCTGAATTCTCTTTCAGATAATTTGTCTATCTCCTCCTCTGTCATTTGAGGCTGTGATTCTCTAGCTTGGTCCTTCATTTGTGCAGTGTTTCTCTGTCGTTTCATCTCTAGTGTTGTATGTTCTTTGATAGTGTGGGGTCTTGGAATCAGGGCTTCTAGTTCGAGGATCCTTGGTTTGATGATTGGTCAGGAGATGTAGGCTCTATGCCTGGTTTGCTATAGTGTTCCGTGATATTAGTTCAAATACTAGCAACTGAGGGGCAAGAGGTGTGTCCCTAATGGGTGACAGTCATAAAAGCATGCAGATGTTTTCTAACCTAGTCATAAGATATATATACATACACAGCAATAACCTCATCTAAGCAGTTTTACAGTGATAAAGCACAGGAAATTTTCCTGGCAAACGACACAATCAAAGATAGTACTTGCCCATTAAGCTCTGAGTTAATTAGAATAGTGCCTGGAAAAATAGATCTTGGGTAGGGTTCTGGCTTGGACTATTTCTTCATTGAAAGCAATTTTTAACTAAGACATGTGTTGGGAGTGAGAAGGTGGAAAATATATGGGTAATGAGAAGGAATAGATTCAACTTGGAAGGATTTTATAGGGTTATGTAGCCAAGATTAGTATGTTGTTTTGTTTAGTGCAGCTGGGAGAGAATAGTGGAGACAAGAAGGTCGGAAATATTTATCTACGGGGTAGTGGTATATAGGAGAAAGTTTTAGATTTAGAACATAGAGGGAGGAAGGAGTGGGAAAGAGTAAAGAAAATTGGAAGTTCAAGAATTAAAATTTTAAAAAAAATTAATAATAAAAAAATTAATAATTAAAAATCAAAAAAATTAAAAATTACAAAAAAAAAAAAAGAGGAGAAACTTAATAAGAAGAGATCAAAGAGAGAGAGAGAGAGAAAAAAAAAAAAACAAAAAACAAACCCAAACCTGACCAATTAAACGAATAAGCAGAACCGTCCACAACAGATAAACAAAAAAAGCTAAATACTGTCCCTGGTTTTTATCCTCTCATCTGTCTGGAAGCCAGTCTTCTCTTGATGGTGTTGTCTTGATGATGCAGCCTTTTCCTTATGGCACCGGTCTGCAAGCACAGATGCTGGCGGGGACGGCGGGCTGATCTCTGTCCGTTGGGCGAGGGACCGCGGTGCACTCGCTGTCCCAGGTTGGGCAGGAGCGCGGGCTGATCCCAGTGTGTCGGGCGCGGGGTGCGGCAAGCGCGGTCCCGGGTTGGGCGGGGGCGCAGGCTGATCCCAGTCTGTCGGGCGGGGGACAGTGGTGCGCGCGCAATCCCGTGTTGGACGTGATACCTGCCCTTCTCCTGGCTTCCGCCGCTGCGGGTGTAGCTATAGGGGTGCAGCTATGGGGGTGCAGGGGTTCTTCCGCCACTGGCGCGTGCACTGCCGGTTGCGCCTCCAAGTCCCAAAGGTAGGCACAAGTCTCCCCGTCCCGCTCGAGCCCGGTCCCTGGTCAGCAATCTGCAGGCGACTTCCCCTTCAGCCAGTCCCCCACTAGGAGTGTTTGAACTCACCCGGTGCCAGGCGGAAAGTCGCAATTTTCGCCCGGCGGCCAAGCGCTGCGATCCTCACACTGGGCGCTCTCCCATCTCGTTCAGTCCGGCCTGAGGTCGCCAGGCAGCAAGCGTGTTCTGCTCGGCCCTGCTGTATCCTATCTTTGCAGTGTCTTAATTTCTGCCGGCGATCCGGGCGGATTCTTGGAGTTTTCACACTGAGCGCTGCCCTTTCTCCCCCGAGGCTCTGCTTAGGCCCCCTTTTAGGGCACTTGCTGGCGCGCTCTCCGTCAGTGTGGTCCGGTGTGGGGTTAGGACAGAGGATTCTTAGAACCCTAGCTCCAGGAAATTTCTGGCTATTCACTCTTCTATTCTCGCGGACCTGTGGAATTCTTCTGTCGTCTAGCGGCTGGTTTGTTGGTGGTGGTTCTTTTCTTGATTAGTTCTGGTGATTCTGTTGGGGAGCTGGTGAAATCTTCCCCTCATTCCTCCGCCATCTTGGCTCCTCCATCCTTATTTCACTTTTGATGATAGGTTCTAGAGCCAGCCAATTCATTAGGACTGAGTCTTCTGTATTTCTTTTAACAGTTGAGTAGTATTCCATTGTATATATGTGCCAGGGCTTCTGAATCCATTCATTCATCGATGGACATCAAGGTTTCTTCCACGTTCTGGCTATTGTGTAGAGAGCTGCAATGAACATTGGGGTAGAGGTGCTTCTTTAAGGTTTGATTTCATCAGGATATAAGACTAATAGTGGGATTGCTGGGTCATAGGGTGCTTCTATTTTTAGTTTTTTAAGAAATCTCCAGACTGTCTTCCATAGAGGATGTATCAATTGACATTCCCACCAGCAATGCAAGAGGGTTCCCTTTTCTCCGCACCCTCTCCAGCATTTATAGTATGTCGATTTGTGGATGATGGCCATTCTGACAGGTGTGAGATGATATCTCATTGTAGTTTTGATTTGCGTTTCTCTAATAATAAGCGAAGTTGAGCATTGTTTCATGTGTTTTTGGGCCATCTGTATGTCCTCTTTGGCGAGGCATCTCTTTAGATCTTTTGCCCACTTTTTGATTGGGTTGTTCGTTTTTTGGAGATTAATTCTTTGTCTGTTGTTTCATTTGCTATGATTTTCTCCCAATTCGTGGGGTGTCTGAACTCACCCGGTGACAGGAGGAAAGTCGCAATTGTCGCCCGGCGGCCAAGCGCTGCGATCCTCACACTGGGCGATGTCCCATCTCGTTCAGTCCGGCCTGAGGTCGCCAGGCAGCAAGCGTGTTCTGCTCGGCCCTGCTGTATCCTATCTTTGCAGTGTCTTAATTTCTGCCGGCGATCCGGGCGGATTCTTGGAGTTTTCACACTGAGCGCTGCCCTTTCTCCCCCGAGGCTCTGCTTAGGCCCCCTTTTAGGGCACTTGCTGGCGCGCTCTCCGTCAGTGTGGTCCGGTGTGGGGTTAGGACAGAGGATTCTTAGAACCCTAGCTCCAGGAAATTTCTGGCTATTCACTCTTCTATTCTCGCGGACCTGTGGAATTCTTCTGTCGTCTAGCGGCTGGTTTGTTGGTGGTGGTTCTTTTCTTGATTAGTTCTGGTGATTCTGTTGGGGAGCTGGTGAAATCTTCCCCTCATTCCTCCGCCATCTTGGCTCCTCCATCCTTATTTCACTTTTGATGATAGGTTCTAGAGCCAGCCAATTCATTAGGACTGAGTCTTCTGTATTTCTTTTAACAGTTGAGTAGTATTCCATTGTATATATGTGCCAGGGCTTCTGAATCCATTCATTCATCGATGGACATCAAGGTTTCTTCCACGTTCTGGCTATTGTGTAGAGAGCTGCAATGAACATTGGGGTAGAGGTGCTTCTTTAAGGTTTGATTTCATCAGGATATAAGACTAATAGTGGGATTGCTGGGTCATAGGGTGCTTCTATTTTTAGTTTTTTAAGAAATCTCCAGACTGTCTTCCATAGAGGATGTATCAATTGACATTCCCACCAGCAATGCAAGAGGGTTCCCTTTTCTCCGCACCCTCTCCAGCATTTATAGTATGTCGATTTGTGGATGATGGCCATTCTGACAGGTGTGAGATGATATCTCATTGTAGTTTTGATTTGCGTTTCTCTAATAATAAGCGAAGTTGAGCATTGTTTCATGTGTTTTTGGGCCATCTGTATGTCCTCTTTGGCGAGGCATCTCTTTAGATCTTTTGCCCACTTTTTGATTGGGTTGTTCGTTTTTTGGAGATTAATTCTTTGTCTGTTGTTTCATTTGCTATGATTTTCTCCCAATTCGTGGGGTGTCTGTTCAGCTTTTTTGTAATTGCTTTTGCTGTACAAAAGCTTTTAAGTTTCATGAGGTCCCACATGCTCATTTTTCTTTTCAGTTCTCCTATTCTAGTAGGTGGGTTAGAGAAGATCTTCCTTTGATTTATGTCCTTGAGGGTTTTGCCTAAATTCTCCTCTAAGAGTTTGAGGGTTTCTGGTCTTACATTTGGGTCTTTAATCCATTTTGAGTTGATCTTTGTGTATGGTGTTATGAAATGTTTCAACTTCATTTTTTTGCATGTAGCTGTCCAATTTTCCCAGCACCACATGTTGAAGAGGCTGTTTTTGTCCCATTTTATAGTTTTGCCTCCATTGTCAAGAATAAGGTACCCAAAGGTGCATGGATATATCTCTGGGTTCTCAATCTTGTTCCATTGGTCTGTAGTTCTGTACTTGTGCCAGTAAAATACTCTCTTGATGACTGTTGCTTTGCAGTATAGGTTGAAGATAGGGAGGCTGATTCCTCCAATTCTGTTTTAATTTCTAAGAATTCCTTTGGATATTCAGGGTCTTTTGTGTTTCCATATGAACTGTGCGCTTCTTTGGTCCTATTCTGTGAAAAATGTCAATGGAAATTGAATAGGTAATACATTGAATCTGTAGATGATATTTGGTAGTATGGTCATTTTCACAATATTGATTCTTCCGACCCAGGAACATGGAATATCTCTCAATCTGTTTAAGTCTCCCTTAATTTCTTTCATGAGTGTCTTGTAATTTACTGTGTACAGTTCTTTTGTTTCTTTGCGTCGGTTTATTCCTGGTATTTGATTATTTTCGTTGCAATGGTGAAGGGGATTGCCTCTTTGATTTCGTTTCTGTTTTTTAATTGTTTGTGTATAGGAATGCCAGTGATGTCTGTGTTTTGATTTTGTATCCTGCGACTTTGCTGAAATCGTTGATTAGCTCTAGTAGCTTTGTAATAGTGTCTTCGGGATTTTCTAGGTATAATGTCATGTCATCTTCAAAGAGAGAGCTTGACTTCTTCCTTTCCAGTCTGGATTCCTTTGATTTCTTGCTCTTATCTTATTGCTGTTGCTAGAACTTCCAGGACTATGTTGAATAGTAGTGGTGAAAGTGGACATCCCTGTCTTGTTCCTGATCTTAGAGGGAATGCTTTCAGTTTTTCACCATTGAGGATAATGTTCTCTGTGGGCTTCTTCTGTATGGCTTTTATTATGTTGAGATACGTTTTTAAATGCCCGTTTCTTTAAGAGTTTTTATCATAAATGTATGTTGTACTTTGTCGAAGGCTTTTTCTGCATCTATTGAGATGATCATGTGATTTTTGTCTCTCAATTTGTTGATATGGTGTATCACACTGATTGATTTGTGGATATTGAAGAATTCCTTCATGCATAGGATGAACCTGAGTTGATCGCGATGTATGAGTTTTTTGATGTGTCGTTGCATTCTGTTTGCTAGAAATTTGTTGAGAATCTTGGCATCTAAGTTCATCAGTGAAATTGCCCTATAATTTTCCTTTTTTGTGTTGCCTTTCCCTGGCTTTGGTATCAGGGTGATGGTGGCCTCGTAGAATGTGTTCGGAAGTGTTCCTTCCTGGGCAATTTTTGGGAAGAGTTTTAAAGGGCAGGTATTAGCTCTTCTTTAAATGTTTTTTTAAATGTCAATGGAAATTGAATAGGTAATACATTGAATCTGTAGATGATATTTGGTAGTATGGTCATTTTCACAATATTGATTCTTCCGACCCAGGAACATGGAATATCTCTCAATCTGTTTAAGTCTCCCTTAATTTCTTTCATGAGTGTCTTGTAATTTACTGTGTACAGTTCTTTTGTTTCTTTGCGTCGGTTTATTCCTGGTATTTGATTATTTTCGTTGCAATGGTGAAGGGGATTGCCTCTTTGATTTCGTTTCTGTTTTTTAATTGTTTGTGTATAGGAATGCCAGTGATGTCTGTGTTTTGATTTTGTATCCTGCGACTTTGCTGAAATCGTTGATTAGCTCTAGTAGCTTTGTAATAGTGTCTTCGGGATTTTCTAGGTATAATGTCATGTCATCTTCAAAGAGAGAGCTTGACTTCTTCCTTTCCAGTCTGGATTCCTTTGATTTCTTGCTCTTATCTTATTGCTGTTGCTAGAACTTCCAGGACTATGTTGAATAGTAGTGGTGAAAGTGGACATCCCTGTCTTGTTCCTGATCTTAGAGGGAATGCTTTCAGTTTTTCACCATTGAGGATAATGTTCTCTGTGGGCTTCTTCTGTATGGCTTTTATTATGTTGAGATACGTTTTTAAATGCCCGTTTCTTTAAGAGTTTTTATCATAAATGTATGTTGTACTTTGTCGAAGGCTTTTTCTGCATCTATTGAGATGATCATGTGATTTTTGTCTCTCAATTTGTTGATATGGTGTATCACACTGATTGATTTGTGGATATTGAAGAATTCCTTCATGCATAGGATGAACCTGAGTTGATCGCGATGTATGAGTTTTTTGATGTGTCGTTGCATTCTGTTTGCTAGAAATTTGTTGAGAATCTTGGCATCTAAGTTCATCAGTGAAATTGCCCTATAATTTTCCTTTTTTGTGTTGCCTTTCCCTGGCTTTGGTATCAGGGTGATGGTGGCCTCGTAGAATGTGTTCGGAAGTGTTCCTTCCTGGGCAATTTTTGGGAAGAGTTTTAAAGGGCAGGTATTAGCTCTTCTTTAAATGTTAGTTACAATTCACCTGTGAAGCCATCTGGACCTGGGCTTTTATTTTTGGGTAGATTTTTAATCACAAATTTGATTTCTGAGCTTGTGATTGGGTTGTTCAAAGTTTCTGTTTCTTCCTGGCTCAGTCTTGGGAGATTGATCTTCCCCAAGAAACTGTCCATTTCTTCCAGGTTGTCCAGTTTGTTGCCATAGAGTTGCTCATAATAGTCTCTTAGAATCCTTTGGATTTCTGCATTGTCTGTTGTAATCTCTCCTTTTTCGTTTTTGATTTTTTGATCTGGTTCTTCTCTCTCTTTCTCTTGATGAATCTGGCCAGTGGCTTGTCAATTTTGTTTACCTTTTCAAAGAACGAACTTTTTGTTTTATTTATCTTTACTATTGTTTCTTTTGTTTTTTCTCATTTATTTCTGCTCTGATATTTATGATTTCTCTTCTTCTGCTGGTTTTGGGGTGTTTCTGTTCTTTCTCCAACTGTTTTAAGCGAAGGGTTAGGTCATCTGCTTCATATTTTCCTAGTTTCTTGAGGTGGGATTGTATTGCTATAAATTTCCCTCTTAGAACTTCTTTTGCAGTATCCCATAGGTTTTGCACTGTCGTGTGTTCATTGTCATTTTCTTCTAGGAATTTTTTAATTTCTCCTTTGATTTCCTCAGTAATCAGTTGTTTTTTTAGGTATGTGTTGTTTAATCTCCACGTTTTTATGTTTTTTATGGTTTTTTTACTGTAGTTGAGCTCTAGTCTCATTGCATTGTGGTCCGAGAAGATACTTGATATACTTTGAGTTTTCTTGAATTGACTGAGGTTAGATTTGTGTCCCAAGATTTGGTCTATCCTGGAGAATGTTCCATGAGCACTTGAGAAGAATGTGTATTCTGCTTTTGGATGGAAAGTCCTAAAGATATCCATGATGTCCATGTTCTCTAGTGTGGCATTTAAGACTTGTGTTTCTGTATTAATTTTCTGTTTTGATGGTCTGCCCATTGGTTTGAGAGGAGTGTTAATTCTGCTTCAATTATTGTGCTATTGTCGATGTCTTCTTTTATGTCTAAAAGTATCTGTCTTATGTATTGAGGTCCTCCTGTGTTGGATGCATAGATATTCATGACTTTTATGTCTTCCTCTTGGGTATATCCCTTAATGATAATTTAGTGACCTGCCTTGTCTCTTACAATCTTCTTTTCTTTAAAATCTATTTTGTCTGATATGAGGATTGCTACTCCAGCTTTCTGTTGCTTCCCATTTGCATGGAATAACTTTTTGCAGCTTCTCACTTTCAGTCTATGAGTGTCTCTAGGTCTGAAGTTGTTCTCTTGTAAACAGCGTGTATATGGGTCTTGCTTCTGGATCCATTCAGCGAGCCTGTGTCGTTTGGTTGGAGCATTTAGTCCATTTACTTTCAAAATAATTATTGATACGAATGTTCCTATTGTCATCTTCTTAGACGTTTGGGGTTTGATTTGTAGGACTTCTCCTATTCTTGTATTTATTGGCTATATCAGGCCCTTTAACACCTGTTGTAGGTCTGGTTTTGTGGTACAGAATTCTTTTAGTTTTTGTCTGTCTGTGAAAGTTTTGACTTCTCCATTAATTCTGAATGAGATTCTTGCTGGGTAGAGAAATCTTAGTTGGAGGTTATTCTCTTATAGCCATTTAAATGTGTCTTGCCATTCTATTCTGGCCTGCAGGGTTTCTGTTGAAAGAGCCGTAGTTAGACATATGGGGTTTCCTTTATATGCTATTTGTTGTTTGTTCCTAGCTGCTGTTAGTAATCTGTCTTTATATTTAGTCTGCGTTAGTTTGATTAGAATGTGCCTTGGTGTGTTTTTTCTGGGGTTTATCCTGTATGGAACTCTTTGTGCTTCTTGGACTTGGTTGACTATTTCCTTTCCCATGTTGGGGAAGTTTTCAACTATAACATCTTCAAGAATTTCTTCATAGCCTTTCTTCCCCTCTTCTTCTTCTGGAACTCCTGTAATTCTAACATTGGTGCGTTTGATATTGTCCCATAGGTCTCTAAGGCTATCATCACTTCTTTTAATTCTTTCAGTTTTGTTGTGTTCTTCAGCACTTATTTCCACCATTCTGTCTTTCAGCTCACTTATCCGTTCTTCAGCCTCTGATACTCTACTGTTGAGGCCTTCTATAGTATTTTTCAGTTCAGCAATTTAGTTGGTGGTCTCTATTTGCTTCTTTTTCATTTTTTGCATGTCTTTTCTCAATGCACTAATTTCCTCTAATATTCTGTTTTCGGTATTTTGCATCCTCATTAATATAGCTTTTCTGAATTTTCTTCCATATAATTTGTCTATCACCTTCTCTGTCATTTGAAGCGATGTTTCTTTAGCTTGGTCCTTCATTTGTGCAGTGTTTCTCTGTCGTTTCATTATTAGGTTAATTTTTGTTTCTTTGTGTGTGTCTGTGTGTGTGGAGTTCTTTTTCCCGCCAGGCTTCTTGGTTGAATTCTCCCTTCCTTTTGGTTTCTGTCTTTCAAGAATTATTCAGTTGTTAGTGTCTTGGGTGGTATTAGGTCTTGTTTACAGGTGAATAATATCTAGTGTTGTATGTTCTTTGACAGTGTGGGGTCTTGGAATCAGGGCTTCCCCTCGAAGAATCCTTGATTTGATGATTGGTCAGGGGGTGTAGGCTCAATGGCTGATTTGCTATGGTTTTCCATGATATTAGTTCAAATACTAACATCTGAGGAGCAAGAGGTGCATCCCTGATGGGTGACAGTCATAAAAGCATGCAGATGTTTTTTAACATAATCGTAAGATATTCATACATACACAGCAATAACCACATCTAACCAATCTTACAGAGATAAAGTACAGGAAATTTTTCTGGCAAATCAAGCAATCAAAGGTGATACTTGCCCATTAAGCTCTGAATTAATTAAAATAATGCCTGGGAAAATAGATCCGGGGCAAGGTCCTGGCTTGGACTATTTCATTGAAAGCAATTTTTAGCTAAGACATGTGTTGGGGGTGAGGAGAAGGAGAGTGTATGGGTAATGAGAAGGAATAAATTCTTCTTGGAAGGATTTTATAGGGTTACGTAGCGAAGATTAGTGTGCTATATTGTTTAGTGCAGCTGGAAGAGAATAATGGAGACAGGAATGTAGGAAATATTTATCTAGAGAATAGCGGTATACAGGAGAAAGTTTTACATTTAGAACATAGAAGGAGGAAGCAGTGGTAAAGAGGAAAAAAATTAGAAGTTTCCACTAATTAAAATTTTTAAAAAAATTAAAAGTTAAAAATCGAAAAAAAGAAATTGAAAATTAAAAAGGGAAGAAAAACTTAATAAGAAGAGACAAAAAAAAAAAAAAAGAATAAGAAAAATCCTGACCGATCAATCAAATAAAGAGAACCATCCACAGTAAATAATCCAACAAAGAAAGCTAAATACTGTCCCTGGTTTTTATCCTCTAATCTGTCTGGTGGAAGCCAATGTGCTGTTGGTGCTGTCTTGATGATGTAGCTTTTCCCATATGGCACTGGTTGCTATGGCTTCTATTTTCAGCAAAATATTGGCTTTGCTGCAAGATCAGGTGCTGGCCGCGGGGACAGACTGATACCAGTCCGTCAGTCTGAGGGCCACTGCGCACACAGTCCCGTGTTGGAGTGGGGTGCCCCGGCTTTACCAAGCACCCGCCGGTAGCCTCCAATAGCTGCCCTTCTCCCGGCTTCCTCCGCTACAGGTGTAGCTATGGGGGTGCACGGGCTATTGTGGTGTGTGGTCTTCTCTGCCACTGGCGCACATGCACTGCCAATTACGCGTCCAAGTCCCAAAGGCAGGCACGGCTTTACTGTCTGGCTTGAGCCCGGTCCCTGCTCAGCAAGCCGTGGGCGACTTCCCCTCTCCGTTCAGCAAGCCCCCCACTAGGAGTGTTTGAACTTACCCGGTGCCAGGCGGAATGTCTCGATATTCCCCTGGCCAAGCGGCGCGATTTTCGCCCTGGGCGCTCCCTTCCTTCTCCAGGTCTCTAGGCAGCACTCCACCAGGAACCTCCCAATTGCGTTCCACCCAGCCCTGCTGCAGTATCCTATCTTCGCAGTGTCTTAATATCTGCCGGCGATTCGGCAGGGTTCTTGGAATTTTTGCACTGATCACTGCCCTCTCTCCCCTGATGCTCCACTCAGGCCCCCTTTTAGGGCACTTGCTGGTGCGCTCTCCGTTGGCCCGGTCCAGCATGGGGGTTAGGATAGTGGGTTCTCAGAACAGTAGATCTGGGAAAGTTCTGACTGTTCACTCTTCTATTCTCGCGGACCTATGGAGTTCTTCTGTCATCTAGCGGCTGGTTTGTTGGTGGTCTTTCATTTCTTGATTAGTTCTGGTGATTCTGTTGGCGAGCTGGTGAAATCTTCCCCTCATTCTTCCACCATCTTGGCTCGCCCCCCATTATAGTTTTGATTTGCGTTTCTGTGCAATGATTTATATTGTGCATCTTTTCATGTGATTGTTGACTATCTGTATGTCTTCTTTGGAGAGATGTCTCTTTAGGTGTTTTTCCCATTATTTGATTGGACTGTTTCTTTCTTTGGTGCTGAGTTCTCTGAGCTGCTTGTGTATTTTTGAAATTAGCTCTTTGTTGGTTGTTTCATTTGCTATTATTTTCTACCATTCTGAAGGTTGTCTTTTCACCTTGTTTATAGTTTCTTTTGCTGTGCAAAAGCATATAAGTTAAATTATTTCCCAGTTGTTCATTTTTATCTTTATTTCCATTACTCTTGGATGCATATCTTAGAAGATCCTGCTGTGATTTATGTCATTGAGTGAGTTTCTGGTCTTACTGTCAGGTCTCTAATCCAGCTTGCATTCATCTTTGTGTATGGTGTTAGGGAGTGTTCCATCCTCATTCTTTTCCATATAACTATCCAGTTTTTCTCAGTACCACTTACTGAAGAGACTGTCCTTGACTCATGGTATCTTTTTGCCTCCTTTGTCAAACATAAGGCACACATAATTGTGTGGTTTTTTCTGTGGTCTCTCCATCTTGTTTCATTGGTCTATATTTCTCTTTTGTGTATGTGTGTGTCTACCAGAACTATACTGTCTTGATGACTAGCAGTTTGTGGTATAATCTGAATTCAGAAAGGTTGATTGCTTCAGCTCTGTTCTTGTTTCTTAAGATTGCTTTTGCTACATGGGATCTTTGGTTTCTCCATAAGTATTGTGATATTTTTGTTCTAGTTCTGTGAAAAATGTCATTGGAAATTTGATGGGGCTCACATTGAATCTGTGGATTACATTTGGTAGTGTAGTCATTTTTACAACATGAATTCTTCCAACCCAGGAACATGGTATATCTCTCCATCTGTGTATGTCTTACTTGATTTTTTTCATTAGTGTCTTTTAATTTTCTGTGTAGAGTTCTTTTGTCTTCTTCAGTAGATTTATTCTTAGATATTTTATTCTTTTTGTTGCAATGGTGAATGTGATTGCTTCCTTGATTTCTCTTTGTAACATTGTACTGTTAGTATACAGGAATGTAAGTGATTTATATGTATTTATTTAGTATCCTGAGACTTTGCTAAATCTGCTGATTAGCTCTAGCAACTTTCTGATCATATCTTTAGGGATTTTATATTTTATTTCACTTTACTTTTTTAGGTTTAAAGAGTTTTGCTGTTTACAGATATGTATAATCCCAGATTGGTCATATGTATGTCCCCGGCCCCCTCCCAGTCTCCCCCCATCCCCACAGGCCATTGAACAGAACCCCTGTAGGATCCTCTATTCCACAGCACAATGACAACAGCTATCTTTCTCACATACAATGGCGTAAGTTTCCATGTTAGTTCCATCCTTAGAATTTTATGTATAGTATCATGACATCTGCAAAGAGTGAGAGCTTCGTTTCTTTTTTTCCAATCTGAATTATATTTCTTATTTTTCTCTGATTGCCTTATATAGAACTTCTAAGACTGTATTGAATGATCGTGGTGAAAGTGGACATCCCTGCCTTGTTCCTGATTTTAGAAGGACACCTTCAGGTTTTCTCCATTGAGAATAATGTTCACTGTGGGCTCCTCATATATGGCTTTCACTATGTTGCGGTAGGTTCCTTCTAGGTCCATTTTTTGAAGACTTTTTATCATAAATGGGTGCTGGATTTTGTTGAACGCTTTTTCTGCATCTATTGACAATATCATATGACTTTTATTTTTAATTTTGTTAATGCAGTGTATCATGTTGTTTTGCATATGTTTTGATGACTGCATTTGTGTATAATCTGAATTCAGAAAGGTTGATTGCTTCAGCTCTGTTCTTGTTTCTTAAGATTGCTTTTGCTACATGGGATCTTTGGTTTCTCCATAAGTATTGTGATATTTTTGTTCTAGTTCTGTGAAAAATGTCATTGGAAATTTGATGGGGCTCACATTGAATCTGTGGATTACATTTGGTAGTGTAGTCATTTTTACAACATGAATTCTTCCAACCCAGGAACATGGTATATCTCTCCATCTGTGTATGTCTTACTTGATTTTTTTCATTAGTGTCTTTTAATTTTCTGTGTAGAGTTCTTTTGTCTTCTTCAGTAGATTTATTCTTAGATATTTTATTCTTTTTGTTGCAATGGTGAATGTGATTGCTTCCTTGATTTCTCTTTGTAACATTGTACTGTTAGTATACAGGAATGTAAGTGATTTATATGTATTTATTTAGTATCCTGAGACTTTGCTAAATCTGCTGATTAGCTCTAGCAACTTTCTGATCATATCTTTAGGGATTTTATATTTTATTTCACTTTACTTTTTTAGGTTTAAAGAGTTTTGCTGTTTACAGATATGTATAATCCCAGATTGGTCATATGTATGTCCCCGGCCCCCTCCCAGTCTCCCCCCATCCCCACAGGCCATTGAACAGAACCCCTGTAGGATCCTCTATTCCACAGCACAATGACAACAGCTATCTTTCTCACATACAATGGCGTAAGTTTCCATGTTAGTTCCATCCTTAGAATTTTATGTATAGTATCATGACATCTGCAAAGAGTGAGAGCTTCGTTTCTTTTTTTCCAATCTGAATTATATTTCTTATTTTTCTCTGATTGCCTTATATAGAACTTCTAAGACTGTATTGAATGATCGTGGTGAAAGTGGACATCCCTGCCTTGTTCCTGATTTTAGAAGGGACACCTTCAGGTTTTCTCCATTGAGAATAATGTTCACTGTGGGCTCCTCATATATGGCTTTCACTATGTTGCGGTAGGTTCCTTCTAGGTCCATTTTTTGAAGACTTTTTATCATAAATGGGTGCTGGATTTTGTTGAACGCTTTTTCTGCATCTATTGACAATATCATATGACTTTTATTTTTAATTTTGTTAATGCAGTGTATCATGTTGTTTTGCAAGTACTGAAAAATACTTACATGATTAGAAATAAGCCCAAGTTGATTATGGTTTATGAGATTTTTCTTTTTTATGTTCTTGAATTCTTTTTCCTAGAATTTTGTTGTGGATTTTTTCTGTCTGTATTCATCAGTAATATTGGCCAGTAATTTTCTTTTTCTATGCTAAGATTTTTCATTATTTTCCCTTTTATTACCTCAGTAACCTTTCTTATTTAGAAACATCTCTTTTAGTCTCTATTAGATTGTGTTTTTCACAGCTTTTCCCACTGTGGTTTATATTTAGTCCCATAGCATAGGCCTCACACAATATGCTCAATATGATTTCAATTTTCTTTTATTTGCTTAGGCTTGATTTTTGACCCAAGATCTGATCTAATCTGGAGAATGTTCTGAGTGCATGAGAAGAAAGTATTCTACATTTGGCTAGAATATCCTGAAGATATCAATTAGTTTTATTTTTTCTAATAATAATGCCTGTGTTATTAAAGCTTGTATTTCCTCTTAATTTTATTTATTTATTTATTTATTTATTTATTTATTTTTGATAATGTTCATTGGTATAATCAGAGTGTTAAAATACCTGACTATTATTATGTTACTGTTGATGTCTCCTTTTATGTTTGTTAGTGTTTGCTTTATGTGTTGAGGTGTGCCTTTGTTGGGTGCATAAATATTTACAATCATTATCTTAATTGAATTACTTTTTTTTTTTTTATGATATGACTATTGCTACTCCAGCTTTATTTTGATTTACATTTGCAGGGAATATATTTTCCATTCTGTCTGTTTCAAAGTGTATTATCTCTACATCTAAAGTGTTCTCTTGTAGATAGTATATACAGGAGTCTTGTTTTTGTATCTACTCAGCCAGTCTGTGTCATTTAGCTTGAGCATTTAATCTATTACTATTTAAAGTAGTTATTGATATATATGTTCATATTGACACTTTCTTAACTTTTTTGTATTTGTATTTGTATGTGTATTTCTTCTCTTGTGCTTTCAGCCTATTGAGGCTCTTTTAACATTTATTTTAAAGCTGATTTTTTTGGTGCTAAATTCTCTTAAATTATCTTTGTCTGTAAAGCATTTTATTGTCATTCAAAATTAAATGACATCCATATGGGGCAGATTAGCCTTGAATATAGATTCCTCATTTTCCTTACTTTAAATATGCACTATCATTCTCTTTTGATCTGTACAGCTTCTTGTTAAAAACAGTTGTTAACTGTATGGAGTTATCATTGTATATTACTTGTTTCTTTTCCCTTGCCACTTTCAATATGCTTTCATTGTGTATAATTTTTGTTTGATTAATATGTGTCTTAGGCTGTTTCTTCTTGAATTTATTCTGTATGAAATTTTCCATACTTCTTGGACTTGACTGACCATTTCCTTTCTCATACTAGGTCCTCTTTGCTCTCTTTTCCTGAAAGCCTTTTAATTCAATTTTTGGTGTGTTTAATATTGTTCCAGAGGTGTCTAAGAATCTCCGCAATGCTTTTTATTTATTTTTCTTTATCCTGCTCTTCAGCAGTCAATTTCATCATTCTATCTTCCAGCTCAGCTCTTTATTATTCTTCAGTTATGCTGCTATTTTTCCCTTCTAGAATATTTTTAAATTCAATAATCGTGTTTTTATCAGTGTTTGTTTATGCTTTATTTCTTCCAGGTCCTTGCTAAAGTGTTAAATATTTCTTGCATTTTCTCCAGACTATTTTCAAAATTTTGAATCATCTTTATTGCTCAGAATTATTTTTAAGATAGTTTGCTTATTTTTTCTTCATTTATTTAGTACTGTGAGATTTTACCTTTGTTTTTTTACATAATATTTATCTATCTTGTTTTCTGAGGTTTCTTTTCCCTAGGTTATAGAGTCATAATTCCTTTTCTCTTTGGATCTGCTCTTGTTAGATGAAGTTAGTTGAGTACTTTCTATAAATTTCATGTTGGGAGAGACTAGGGCATAAACTTTATTGGGAGGAGGGTTTTTTTTTTTTTTTTTTTTTTTTAATTTCCCTCTGATTGATATTCAGGACTGAGTGAGGTGTTGTATTTGGGATCTCTGTTGGAAACCTGTCTGTTGCTGATTGGTTCTATACTTTTGTCATTATCGTTTGGTTGAAGCTTCTTGCAGTGTGTGCTGCTGGCGCTTGTGTGGTTCTGGGTCTTGCATGGGGGCCTTTGTGGCAATTCTTACTAATTAATGTTCTCAGGAATCAGGAGTTCTTTGAGAGGTTGGTGTCCTCAACACTTTTTTCCCACCACTGAAGCCCAGGTCCAATCTCTCACCGGGGAAAGTGAGTGCCACAAACCATTTTTTTATGACAATGGAGGGGATTAAAATGAACACAGAAAAAAAAAAAAAATACAAATAAATGAAAAGAAAACATGAAAAGATAACTCCAAACAAAAGGTAAATGTAGAATCAGACAAGTAATAACAAAACTAAAAATGCTAACAACTAATTAAAACATAATAGTCCTGGGCTTCCCTGGTGGTCCAGTGGATAAAGAGTTGAACTTGCAGTGCAAGGGGCACCAGTTCCATCCCTGGCCCGGGAAGATCCCACATGCCGTGAAGTGGTTGATCCAGTGTGTCCAATTATGAGCCAGCACTCTGGAGTGCATGTGCCCAGAGCCAGTGCTCTGCAAGCAGAGAGGCCGCTACAATGGGAGGCCCACACAGGCCAAAGAGTAAAAATGGGTGAAAATAAATAAATAAAAAATCAATAAAAAATGCCAAAATTAAAAGAAAACGAAGTACTTAAAACACTGAGCAGAGTGCAAAAGTAGGGAGGCAACTGATGAATAAAGCAATGAAAACAAATAAACACAGTGAAAAAAGAAAGAAAAGAAAATAAAAAAGCAAAGTCAAATAGAAGTATCTAAAAAAAGATTATAGAAAAAAGTGAAAGAACAAACATATAATAAAAATAAAAATATATATATACATATGTATATATGTATATATATATATATAGAAAGAATCACTGGACCAAAAATAAGAAAAATGAACAAAAAAGCAAAATAAATAAACATAAAATCCGACAAAATCACAAAAAGCCAATGTAAAGGCACAAGTATATAAAGGAAATCAGTGTGATTAATTAAAAAAAAATCTCAAAAGCTTAAATAGATACAACAAAAATGATATAAACAACAACCACCACAACAAATACAAAAATAGAGAAATAATCAAAAATCCCCACAGAACAAATAATAATACAATAATCATAATAAATTGTCTACCTCAGACCAGAGCAATTTCCTTTTCAGTGACTCACAACTCACCTCCACCTCCCTATCATGTCCTCCAATACTGAGGTGGCAGGCTCGTAAACAGACCTGCTGTAGGAACAACTCAAATATGAATACAGTCTTTCTCTTGTTTGTTCTTATCTCCAGTGCCTACAGCTGTCAGAATTAGAATGTTTTCCTAAATGACAAGGATGTTTCTTAAGAACTCAGTAGTATAATTTAAATCTATCAACTGAAAGTTTTGGAATACTTAGAACTTGAGTCCTTATGTTCATTATCCTTCATTGGCTCAAAGGTATACAGTTCAGTTTAGTCATTCAGTCGTGACCAACTCTTTGTGATCCCATGGACTGCAGCATGCTTGGCTTTCCTATTCTTCACCATCCCCAGGCACTTGCTCAAATTCACATCCATTGACTCAGTGATGCCATTCTCCATTGTTCCCTTCTCCATCTGCCCTTGATTTTTCCCCACTTAAGGTTTTTTTCAATGCCTTTTCAAAGGTACTATTCAAAGCTAAAGCCAGGGTTTGATAAGAAGGTTGAGGAAATCAAAGACATAAAAATATCTTGTGTTTATGTGATACAATTTCACAAAACTGGCTTCAGTGAATTGCACTTTTATATAAAAGAATCAAATATTCGTCTAAATGTTATTCTTCTAGTGACTTCATATCTCTTTCACCTGAAGGATAAAGAATGATTATACAGATTTAGTTCAAGGGTGCTACAAAGTGGCAGAGCTAGGAGTGGAGCTGTACAAGCAGGGTTTTAGAAAGATGACGCTGGCTATGACATGGGTGCTCTATTTTTGGATGTGGCTCATTTGCTGCTGTATAAAATCCAGTCTTGAAATATTGTTGAAGATCTCTAGGAACTACTCCACACCAGTGCTTTCGTTCTTACTGAATCTCACAAGTAGAGTCAGGTGATACAGCTTACCCACAAAAGCTTAAATAGATACAACAAAAATGATATAAACAACAACCACCACAACAAATACAAAAATAGAGAAATAATCAAAAATCCCCACAGAACAAATAATAATACAATAATCATAATAAATTGTCTACCTCAGACCAGAGCAATTTCCTTTTCAGTGACTCACAACTCACCTCCACCTCCCTATCATGTCCTCCAATACTGAGGTGGCAGGCTCGTAAACAGACCTGCTGTAGGAACAACTCAAATATGAATACAGTCTTTCTCTTGTTTGTTCTTATCTCCAGTGCCTACAGCTGTCAGAATTAGAATGTTTTCCTAAATGACAAGGATGTTTCTTAAGAACTCAGTAGTATAATTTAAATCTATCAACTGAAAGTTTTGGAATACTTAGAACTTGAGTCCTTATGTTCATTATCCTTCATTGGCTCAAAGGTATACAGTTCAGTTTAGTCATTCAGTCGTGACCAACTCTTTGTGATCCCATGGACTGCAGCATGCTTGGCTTTCCTATTCTTCACCATCCCCAGGCACTTGCTCAAATTCACATCCATTGACTCAGTGATGCCATTCTCCATTGTTCCCTTCTCCATCTGCCCTTGATTTTTCCCCACTTAAGGTTTTTTTCAATGCCTTTTCAAAGGTACTATTCAAAGCTAAAGCCAGGGTTTGATCAGAAGGTTGAGGAAAGCAAAGAGATAAAAATATCTTGTGTTTATGTGATACAATTTCACAAAACTGGCTTCAGTGAATTGCACTTTTATATAAAAGAATCAAATATTCGTCTAAATGTTATTCTTCTAGTGACTTCATATCTCTTTCACCTGAAGGATAAAGAATGATTATACAGATTTAGTTCAAGGGTGCTACAAAGTGGCAGAGCTAGGAGTGGAGCTGTACAAGCAGGGTTTTAGAAAGATGACGCTGGCTATGACATGGGTGCTCTATTTTTGGATGTGGCTCATTTGCTGCTGTATAAAATCCAGTCTTGAAATATTGTTGAAGATCTCTAGGAACTACTCCACACCAGTGCTTTCGTTCTTACTGAATCTCACAAGTAGAGTCAGGTGATACAGCTTACCCACATTGGATTTTTGATTATTCAGGTTACTTTTCTGTAATTTTGCTCTATATATTGTTTGCATTAATTGCTTTGAGCAATCAAGCCTTTTTCTTCTATTTTCTTTTCTTTTATTTTATTTTCTATTTCTAGTTTATTTTTATTTTGATTTCTAACTTTGTGATTTTTGTGTTTTTTTGATAGATTTTATTTTTTTAAAGTTTTGAGTTCACAGTAAAATTGAAGAGGGAATAGTTTCTGTATGTTCCCTATTGTACACACAGTTCCACTACTACCAATGTCCACACCAGAGTGGTATGTTTGTTATAGTCAATAAACTTATATTGGCATGATATTATCATCCCAAATTCATAGTTTAAATTAGTATTCAAATTTAGAGGTGCATATGTATAGGTTTTGACCAATGTCACATTGTTTTATATAGTAACCTAACAACACCCATACACACAATGTAGGCCTATTAATATTCAAAGTGTGATCTTGAGCATAGTAATTAAAGAAATCATGGAATTTATAGGTAATTGGAATGCTATGCATGGAGAACTTTCCCTGTTGTCCTTCTTGACAGGTTATTCCTAGGATGAGAGGAAGAGCAAAGAACTGAGTGTTGATTCTAGCAAAGAATAAACAAGGAATAGAAGCACCATATGACCCCCAAATGCCACAATTAGACATATACCCTGAAGAAATCAAAACTGAAAGAAACACATTTACCCCAGTGTTCATTACAGCACTTTTTACAATAGCTAGAACATGGAAGCAATTTGGATGTCCACTGAGAGATGAATGGATAAAGAGGTTATGGTACATATATACAATGCAATATTTCTCAGTCATAAAAATAAATGGATTTGAATCAGTCCTAAATGAGGTGGATGGATCTAGAGCCTATTATGCAAAGTGAAGTAAGTCACAAGAGAAGACAAATATAGTATAATAACACGTATGTTTGGAATCTGGAAAGATGGTACTAATAAATATATATATGGAAAAGCAATGGAAAAACAGACATAGATGATAGACTTACGGTCATTGGGGGCAGGGAGGAGTGGATGAGAAGTATAGAAAAAGTAATACGGAAACCTAAACTACCGTATGTAAAAGAGACAACCATTGTGAATATGCTGTAAGACTAAGGGAACATATATGGGGACTATGCAACAACCTAGGCAGATGGGATCGCTCATGGATGGGTGGGATGGCTCAGGTGGAGGGTTCAAGGGCATACCTATGACTGATTTGGATTTATGTATAGCTGTAAACAATAAAATTCTGTAAAAGTAAAGTAAAAATAATTATATAACTAAAAAGTAGAACATTATGGAAGTGATGAGAGTGAGCAGCATTCAAAAGGAGCAATCTGATACCATTTCACAGAAAAGACTGTCTTAGAAAAACTGGTCTTTACAGACTATAGATGTATGCATATATGTGTAGTTTAAGTGTTACAAATAAAAGTGAGTCTCCCTTAAGAAAAAAAAGATTATAATATAAATTTTACTTGAAAGTTTTCCTCTCTAGGTCAGACTTGAATTATAGCATCGCCTGGGGCCATAGACTAACAGCAATAGTGAATCTCAGGTATTAAAAGCTTACAAAAAACTAACATCTTGTAAACCAAAAGCCCTCTTTTTGTTTTCTTTGACTTCTGTAAGATTTACAGAAGCAACAATCATTGGAGGAATAAATTCTAGTAATGGTGACATCATCTTTCTTTGTCATCTTCTTTTCTAAAAAAATATCTTATATTTATTCATTTTACAAAATTCAGTGAATACAGCACCCTTTTGGGGAAGACTTCTTTTATTACTCTACCCTCACAGAGTTAAAGACTTTTTTTTTTTTTTTGCATTACAGATAATTCTGTTAGTGGACTGCATAGTAGTATCTTTTTTAAGCCTTTTTTTTAAAAGTTATTTTACTTTTAAATTTTACAGAGTTTTGTGGTTTACAGATATGTATGTTCCCAGATTAGTCATATGTATATTCCCTCATCCCACCCCTACAGACCATTACACAGCACCCCTGCAGGATCCCCTTTTCTCACAGAGCAATGATTAGAGCTATTTTCTTCACTTATGATAGTGCAGGCCTTCATGCTACTTCCTTTACACCTCCCACCCACTGTTCCTTCCCCACAGTGTCCACATGTCTACTGTCCACATCTGTCTTCCCATCACTTCACTGCATGTATTATCATTACCCTTTTACTAGATTCCATATACATGTGTTAGTATTTTGTATTTGTCCTTCTCTTTTTGATTGACTTCATTTTTTATGATAGGTTCTAGATCCAACCACCTCATTAGGGCTGATTCTTCTGCATTTCTTTCTATAGCTGTGTAGTATTCCAATGTATATATGAGCCAGATCTTTAGTAGCCATTCATTTTTCGATGAACATCTAAGATGCTTTCATGTTCTAGCTATTGTATGCAAAGCTGCAATGAATATTGGGGTATAGGTGCCACTTTCAGTTTTGATTTGATCAGGCTATAAACCTTATAGTGAGATTGCTGGGTAGTATGGTGCTTGTATTTTTAGTTTTTTAAGGAATCTCTAGACCGTCTTCCATAGCGGTTATCAATTGACATTCCCACCAGCAATACAACAGTGTTCCCTTTTCTCTGCTCCCTCTCCAGGATTTATTGTCTGTCGATTTGTGGATGATGGCCATTCTGACGGGTGTGAGGTGATATCTCATTGTAGATTTGATTTGCATTTCTCTAACAATAAACAAGGTTTAGAAGAAGCAGCTTCTTGTTTTATTTATCTTTACTATTGTTTCATTCATTTCTTTCTCATTTATTTCTGCTCTGATTTTTATGATTTCTCTTCTTCTGCTAACTTTGGGGTGTTTTTGTTCTTCTTTCTCCAGTTGTTTTAAGCATAGTGTTAGGTCGTCTGTTTGATATTTTTCTCGTTTGTTCAGGTAGAATTGTATTGCGATAAACATACTTCTGAGAACTGTTTTGGCAGTCTCCCATAGGTTTTGCACTGTCGTATGTTCATTGTCATTTTCTTCTAGGGATTTTTTTTATTTCTCCTTTGATTTGCTCGGTAATCAGTTGGTTTTTTATGTATGTGTTGTTTAATCTCCAAGTGTTTGTGTTTTTAGCAGTTTTTTTTTTTTTTTTCCTGTAGCTGATCTCTAGTCTCATTGCATTGTGGTCTGAGAAGATCGTTGATATAATGTCAATTTTCTTGAATCTACTGAGGTTTGATTTGTGACCCACGATGTGGTGTATCCTGAAAATTGTTCCATGAGCACTTGAGAAGAAAGTGTATTCTTCTGCTTTGGATGGAAGGTCCTAAAGATATCCATAACGTCCATCTCTTCTAGTGTGGCATTTAAGACTTGTGTTTCTTTATTAATTTTCTGTTTGAATGATCTGTCCATTTGTGTGAGAGGAGTGCTAAAGTTTGCTACTATTATTGTGCTATTGTCGATGTCTTCTTTTATGTGTGAAAGTGTTTGTCTTATGTATTAGGGTGCTCCTGAGTTGGGTGCATAGATAGTTATGATTGCTATGTCTTCCTCTTGGATCAGTCCCTGAATCATTATCTAGTGTCCTGCCTTGTCTCTTCTAATCTTCTTTATTTTGAGGTCTATTTCGCCTGATATGGGGATTGCTACTCCAACTTTCTTTTCATTTCCTTTTGCATGGAATATCTTTTTCCATCCCCTCACTGTCAGTCTATGAGCCTTTCTAGGTGTGAAGTGAGTTTCCTGGAGGAAGCATATGTATGGGTCTTGTTTTTGAATCCATTCAGTCAGTCTGTATCTTTTGGTTGGAGCATTTAGTCAACTTACATTCAAAGTAATTATTGATACAAATGATCCTATTGTCATCTCCTTAGATGTTATGGTGGCTTTGTGGATCTTCTTCTTCTCTTATATTTGTTGTCTATATAAGTCCTGTTAACACTTGTTGCAAGGCTGGTTTGGTGTTACTAAATTCTTTTAATTTTTGCTTATCTGTAAAGCTTTTGATTTCTCCATCAATTTTGAATGAGATCCTTGCAGGGTAGAGGATTCTTGATTGCTGTTTATTCTGTTTCTGCGCTTTAATCTTGTCTTGCCATTCCCTTCCAGTCTGCAGAGTTTATGTTGGAAGATCAGCTGTTAAATGTATGGGTTTTCCCTTGTATGTCACTAGTTGCTTTGCTCTTGCTGCTTTGAGAATTCCGCCTTTGTGTTTCATTTGTGTTAGCTTCATTAATATGTGTCTTGGTGTGTTTCCTCTCAGGTTGATTCTGTATGGTACTCTCTGTGCTTCTTGGACTTGATTGACTATTTCCTTTCTCATGTTGGGGAAATTTTCAACTATAATTTCTTCAAAAATTTTCTCATATCCTTTCTTTATTTCTTCTTCTCCTAGAACCCCTATAATTCGAATATTGGTGCATTTGATATTATCCCAGAGGTCTCTGAGGCTATCCTCTGCTCTTTTTTCATTCTTTGAGCTAGATTCTGTTTTTCAGCAGTTGCTTCCACCATTCTATCTTCCAGTTCACTTATCCGGTCTTCTGTCTCAATACTCAATACTCTCAAGACCAATACTCTCTTCTTGATTCCTTCTACAGTGTTTTTTAGTTCAGCTGTTGAGCTGTTTGTCTCTCTTTGTTGTTTTTTAAGTTCTTGTATTACTTTATTCACTGTATTACTTACTTCTTCCAATTTCTCTAAAATTCTGTTTTTGGTGTTTTGGATCATCTTTACTATCATTCTTCTGAACTCACTTTCAGAAAGTTCGTCTAAATCCTCTTTCTTTATTTGAACTTGTGTGTTTGTAGATTGTTCCTTCACTTGTGTGGTATTTTTCTACCGTTTCATTGTTGTTATTAATTTGTTAACTAACTATGTTTGGAGTTTCCTTTTCCCAGACTTTGAGTTACATATGTCGGTGTTTGTTGTTTGGATAGGACTTCTTATTTGGGGTGATGCTGGTGGCTGGGTTATGTCAGGACTTGCATACAAGTGCTTACCTTTATTGGAGTTCTCATAGTTTAATCCTCTCTAGTGTGAGGTGGTCTCTAGTATTGTAGAGTTTTGAAGTCAGTGTTCCCTCCCTAAAGCCCCTGAACTTGTTTCCTGACCAGGGAATGAAGATTTCACGGCTTTTTTTTTTTTTTTTTAGCATTAAATGATAAAACATATATATGCGAATGAGAAACAGAAGGTATAACTTTGACAAATGCCAATTAGAATATTATTCAAATATTATCTACTGTACCGAATTATACACACAAACATATACAGCCATAACATAACCCAAATTTTCCAACCAAAAATACAGTATGATACATTAGCTTGGCGAATAAAGCCAAGAATGATATCCACCAGTTAAGAACCAAACTATCTAGGGCACAAATTGGAGGATAATGCTGGATCCCAGTTGGGGATAAGGCAATGAGGACAGAAATATGGTGGGAAAAGGGAAAAAGAGAAAGGGAGAATAGAAGAGAAAAATAGAATAATATTGCAATTTTAAATATAGGCAGATAAAAATCTGTATGTATTAGAATTTGGTGCTGTAAGAAAAAAGCATCAGAGAAAGCAAATAAAGAGTTATAGAGGAAGTAGTAATACATACAAAAAAATTAAAAATTAAAAGAGAGATAAGTATACAGAAAAATATCAAAAAACAAAGCAAAAACAATAAAAACAAACAAAACCCCCACAGAACCATAAAAGGCCAATGTGGAAGCAGAAGTTTATACCAAAATAAAATGTGTGGTTTAAAAGGAAAAAAAGATAATGTAAACTTGAATATATTGAGTCTTACTGATAAGATTAGTAGCATCAATAGAATTTAATGAAGGAAACACACACAAACACACACACACACACACACACACACATGGGGGAGGGAGACGCTGAGGGGGTTTGGAAAAAATGGAAAAAGTCAAGTTGAAAAAAAAAAAGCAATAAAAAATAAGAAAGAAAATGAAAATTTAAAAAATCCAGCAGTAACTCAAGTTCCAGAGAAAACGTGGAAATAGTGTTTATGTTCTTCTGTCTCTTGCTCCTTAATCCAAATCCACCTCCCCTTTTTTTTTTTTGCTAGGTGAAGCTAAGTTCCCTCCCTGTAGTTTGACCAGCAGCCCTGTAGTTTGACCAGCAGTCAAACTACAGTAGGGAGAATGGTGTTTCTCTCACAAAGAATTTCTTCCCACACTCTCTATGAGAAGCACTTCCACAGTGACCCTTACCCTGCTGCAGGCCCCTGTTGACCCCCGCCACGGTGGGAGACATCAGATTACTCAGAGGTGAGTATGGCTCAGTCTCGTGCAGGATCTCTATTCTCCTCTCCCGGATCTTGGTCCGCAGAGTCTCCAGTCGTACTCGGTGGCTTTATGATCGGGTTAATGGTAAACTCCTTCAAAGGAAATTGAGTGCCATCCTTCCAAGGACTGTTCAAGGGCACTTCTAGCTTAAGGGAGCATTTGGACCCTCTAAAGCAGGTTTGACTCAGTCCCTTGTGGGCGTCACTGCTTCTTTCCTGGGTCTTGATTTGCAGCAGGCTTTGCCAATTTGGCCCACCCAGCCTCTCTGGCGGGTATGAGGTTTGACTTCTAAAAGCGCAATTGTCCCCCTCCTACTATCTTGTTGTGTGTTCTCCTTTGCTCTTGGATGTGGGGTATCTTTTGTGATTGGGTCCAACCTCCTCCTGTTGATGGTTTTTCAGAAACTTGTTGCAATTCAGGCGATTTTGCAGGAGAGATGAGTGCACGTCCATCTACACAGTCATCTTAACTCCACTCCCTTTTTAAGCTTTTCTTTATTTATTTTTGGCTGTTCTGAGTGTTCTGTGCTGCACAAAGACTATTCTCGTTGCTGTGGCTTCTCTTTTTTGTAGCACACAGTCTCTAGGCTGCACGAGTTTCAGTAGCTGTGGCATCTGTGCTCAGTAGTTGTGACTCCTGGGCTTCATTGCTCCACAGCATGTGGGCCTTCCCAGACCAGGGATTGAACCTGTCTCCTGTATTGGCAGGTGGACTTTTTACCACTGAGCTACAGGGAAAGCCCCACATATTACTGCATAATAAAATATTTGTGTGGGTAAGTATCTTACATAACAGATTTCCTTAGTTCAAAGAAGAAAGTCTCATTCATCTCTATTATAGTATAAAGAACCATGAACTCTTCACTGTAAGTGGTCTACAATAGTTTTTTATTTGAATTAACTAATGATTCCATTTCAGTTTGCATTTTCATTCCCTTGAGTTGAAACATATTCATTTTCCATAAGGCTTTTCTATCATAGTGAATTGAATCACAAACTCATTCACTGTCCAATGTACAAAGAGAATGTTACATTAATTTTCATGTAATCTAATTTTTTTTCATTTTGACCTCTTTTTATTGGCCTTTGATTTATTTGTTTTCATTGATCTTAATTCTTTGGCATGTGTTGGCCTCCCTTCATGGTGGCCTCTCTCACTGCAGAGCACTGACTCTGTGGGCATATGTTCCAGATCGTTGGCTCATAATTGGACACACTGATCTAGCTGCTCTGCGATATATGGGGTCTTTCCGTGCCAGGTATTGTACCAGTGCTCCTTGCACTGCAAGGTGGACTCTTTACCCACTAGACCCCCAGAAAAGCCCTAACCTAATATTTATCATAGGTACTCAACTAGATAACCAAAGTAAATTAAACTGGCCTAGTTGACTAAATTTATTTCAATCTGTTAATTTAATTTGTTTATTTTGATAATCCAGAACCTCTTGCACGGTTCCACTGAATCTTTGAAAGTTTTACTATGGGCCGATTTTTAAGATAGTACTTTATGGAAAAATCTAGTGTGACTTGGAATTTCAATAATTCATATTAATATGACCACACTAATCTCTGCTGTAGATGCAATATTCTTGTCTTCTCCTTGGATTAATGGCAAGTCTATACTTGTCTTATAAGGACTCTGGGGAGAAAATTAGCTAGATACTGCAAACATGATTGTTTCTAATCCTTGCTCTCTCTCCCCCACCCCACTCTCTTTTTAAATGACTTAGAGAACAAATCCATGGTTACCATAGGGAAGAGAAAGGAAAGGGATAGATTGGGAGTTTCGAATTGGCAAGTACATACTGCTATATTTAAAATTAATAACCAGTAAGAATTTACTGTATAGCACAGGAAACTAAGTTCAATATTCTCTAATAACCTAAATGGGGAAAAAAAGAATTTGAAAAAGAAAAATACACATGTAGGGAAATTCATATGTATAGCTTAATCTTATACTTTGCTGTATCCTTGAAATTAGCACAACATTGTTAATCAACTACACTCCAATGCTTAATAATAAGAAGAATAAAGTATACACTGATGACCATGGAAAGGAGAAAATAGTCTAATTATACATTGTATTTGCAAACTGTATTTTTTAATGAGTGTTATTTATAATCAGCATTTAGAAGTAGCTAACACTTATTAATCTTTACATTCCATGGCAAGTTGCACAGCTTTAATTTGAAAATTCTAATTTTTTCATTTTGACCTCTTTTTATTGGCCTTTGATTTATTTGTTTTCATTGATCTTAATTCTTTGGCATGTGTTGGCCTCCCTTCATGGTGGCCTCTCTCACTGCAGAGCACTGACTCTGTGGGCATATGTTCCAGATCGTTGGCTCATAATTGGACACACTGATCTAGCTGCTCTGCGATATATGGGGTCTTTCCGTGCCAGGTATTGTACCAGTGCTCCTTGCACTGCAAGGTGGACTCTTTACCCACTAGACCCCCAGAAAAGCCCTAACCTAATATTTATCATAGGTACTCAACTAGATAACCAAAGTAAATTAAACTGGCCTAGTTGACTAAATTTATTTCAATCTGTTAATTTAATTTGTTTATTTTGATAATCCAGAACCTCTTGCACGGTTCCACTGAATCTTTGAAAGTTTTACTATGGGCCGATTTTTAAGATAGTACTTTATGGAAAAATCTAGTGTGACTTGGAATTTCAATAATTCATATTAATATGACCACACTAATCTCTGCTGTAGATGCAATATTCTTGTCTTCTCCTTGGATTAATGGCAAGTCTATACTTGTCTTATAAGGACTCTGGGGAGAAAATTAGCTAGATACTGCAAACATGATTGTTTCTAATCCTTGCTCTCTCTCCCCCACCCCACTCTCTTTTTAAATGACTTAGAGAACAAATCCATGGTTACCATAGGGAAGAGAAAGGAAAGGGATAGATTGGGAGTTTCGAATTGGCAAGTACATACTGCTATATTTAAAATTAATAACCAGTAAGAATTTACTGTATAGCACAGGAAACTAAGTTCAATATTCTCTAATAACCTAAATGGGGAAAAAAAGAATTTGAAAAAGAAAAATACACATGTAGGGAAATTCATATGTATAGCTTAATCTTATACTTTGCTGTATCCTTGAAATTAGCACAACATTGTTAATCAACTACACTCCAATGCTTAATAATAAGAAGAATAAAGTATACACTGATGACCATGGAAAGGAGAAAATAGTCTAATTATACATTGTATTTGCAAACTGTATTTTTTAATGAGTGTTATTTATAATCAGCATTTAGAAGTAGCTAACACTTATTAATCTTTACATTCCATGGCAAGTTGCACAGCTTTAATTTGAAAATTCTATGGTCTTTAGAGTGCAGGTATTTAGATTTCAAGATACAAATTGTGTTGCATGGATATTTAAAAGTATCTTTTGCTTAGTTTAGGATATTTTACACATAGAATTTGCTTCTTCTGGTATGAAGATAATAAATTAGCTTTATTTGTAATATTTGAAAGGACAAAAGTAAAAGTTTATATTATTAGCTTAGAAATAATAAATCATAAACTGACATGATAATTTTGAATATTTATCTCATAGGACTTCACTAGTGATTTTAGAATATTAAACGTTATCTATTGACTCTTTAGGCAGGAAGATCAACACATGGCTAACTCTGTTATAAACTCACTTCATCTTCAACATGTGATTCAAGCCTTTTTCAGTGCTATCAGAGTATTTCAAATAATAAACATATGACTGACTCTCATATACACCAGTCACAAATGTACAGTAAATGTGTACTTAAAATGTCTTTAACTTAATAAAATAAGGGAAACAGAAGATGGCAAAACTCTTTGAAAGCAGAATTAAAGGCATGGACATTCACTTTAAAAATGCTGAAATAAGTTATTTTTAATAGATAATCTTTTTCATCATCTTTCAAAGCAGAGAAATCATAAATTTTGAGGTTATATTTTCTACTGAAGAAATATGTGCAATTGAACATATGACTTCTCAGAATCTGAGTCCTTATCAAGAGAAAATAGTGTAGCAAGAATTGTACCTCTTCAGAGAATTAAATAAACTACAGACGGGAATGTTGAATAATAATTTACAATAGTATGGGGGGGGGAATGAAGCCATCTTTTTGACTTTTGTCTCAAAAATGCCCAAGTCTTTTGAGAATTCTTAATTCTATCATTCAATCACAACTAAATTTCTCTATTCTTATTATGCTGGGTGTAGTCATAGGAAATAAGAAAGTACACAAAGGTCACTTCCCAAATTCATCTGACAGCATCCTGACGTGACTGGTGTTGCTCTATTGCTTTTTAACAAATTAGAAGTGCCTGTTTGTAATATACTTTCAAAATAATTGTAGATTTCTTCTTCTGGAGCTTATGGAGCTCATCATTACTCTCATTTTTCGATGTGTGGTTTCCATTATATCTATCTGCATGTTTCTTTTTAACCTTGCTTCTTCTGCCTTACAGTTTATGTTGTATTGAGGTTGGGTGGAAAAAGTGAAGAGGAAAACTTATTGAACTAGGCTCTCCATTTTCCTCTATTATGAGATCAGGATGATAAAGCTTTCACATTCCCCTTAATGCTGGGCAGGATTTTCTTTTTGTATAATCTACAATCAAGTACACCAGGCTCATCTACTTGTATATTAACAAAGGAAATTTGGGTATTAAAATCCCTTAATTCTCACTCTCTTTTCAAACAATGTCTTTAAGAAATTTAGTCTCATCAAATAGAACAGAAATTAACCTTGTGTCCTAAATACTTCATTTTTTTTGAGACATACAAATTCTGTACAGCTTTATTAAATTTTGATGACTTTACAATTAATTTATATCTTATTATAATACAAACACAAAATATATGTTATACTTTGGGCTCTCTTTAGGCTGATCTTTTTCCTTTTCCTCATTATACTCTATTCTGTAATCAATGTGAGCTATTTCATTTATCTGCATAAGATTTTGAGTTTAACATGCTAATCTTTCTACCTGAAACATACTTCCACTAGCAATTCTGACTAAGTCGTAGCCATCTTTCTTGTCTCAACTAATGAATGACTTCCATAATGCTTCTTATATGCCTCTATGGCATTCTATACTTCACACAACATATATTCTGGTTTTGTATTTCTATGAGAAAACCCACCTTAAAATTTAATGTCTTAAATAAATCTAGGATCAGACACTGGCAAAATATTACATATCTAATTCAATTGATCTGGAATTTACGTAACTCTTCAAGTTTCAGAACAAAGAGTCATAGATTCACATCTCTAAATGGGAAGAATATCATTGTAGCCATTTTTAATCAACCACAACTATGTTATATATCAGTTCTTTATGGAATTTTTGTTATTGTTATTGCTCAGTTGCTCAGTTATGTCTGACCCCATGGATTGTAGCACAACAAGTTTCCCTGTCCTTCTCTATCTCCCAAAATTTGTTCAAGCTCATGTCCCTCGAGTCGGTGATGACATCCAGTCTTCTTAACTTCTTTTTTCCTCTTCTCCTCCTGCTTTCAATATTCCCCAGCATCAAGGTATGCTCCAATGAGTCGACTCTTCACATCAGGTGTCCAAAATAGTGGATCTTCAACTTCAACATCAGTTTTTTCAATGAATGTTCAGAGTTGATATTACTGAGGGCTGACTCGTTTGAACTTCTAAGGCACTCCATTTTCCTCTATTATGAGATCAGGATGATAAAGCTTTCACATTCCCTTAATGCTGGGCAGGATTTTCTTTTGTATAATCTACAATCAAGTACACCAGGCTCATCTACTTGTATATTAACAAAGGAAATTTGGGTATTAAAATCCTTAATTCTCACTCTCTTTTCAAACAATGTCTTTAAGAAATTTAGTCTCATCAAATAGAACAGAAATTAACCTTGTGTCCTAAATACTTCATTTTTTTTGAGACATACAAATTCTGTACAGCTTTATTAAATTTTGATGACTTTACAATTAATTTATATCTTATTATAATACAAACACAAAATATATGTTATACTTTGGGCTCTCTTTAGGCTGATCTTTTTCCTTTTCCTCATTATACTCTATTCTGTAATCAATGTGAGCTATTTCATTTATCTGCATAAGATTTTGAGTTTAACATGCTAATCTTTCTACCTGAAACATACTTCCACTAGCAATTCTGACTAAGTCGTAGCCATCTTTCTTGTCTCAACTAATGAATGACTTCCATAATGCTTCTTATATGCCTCTATGGCATTCTATACTTCACACAACATATATTCTGGTTTTGTATTTCTATGAGAAAACCCACCTTAAAATTTAATGTCTTAAATAAATCTAGGATCAGACACTGGCAAAATATTACATATCTAATTCAATTGATCTGGAATTTACGTAACTCTTCAAGTTTCAGAACAAAGAGTCATAGATTCACATCTCTAAATGGGAAGAATATCATTGTAGCCATTTTTAATCAACCACAACTATGTTATATATCAGTTCTTTATGGAATTTTTGTTATTGTTATTGCTCAGTTGCTCAGTTATGTCTGACCCCATGGATTGTAGCACAACAAGTTTCCCTGTCCTTCTCTATCTCCCAAAATTTGTTCAAGCTCATGTCCCTCGAGTCGGTGATGACATCCAGTCTTCTTAACTTCTTTTTTCCTCTTCTCCTCCTGCTTTCAATATTCCCCAGCATCAAGGTATGCTCCAATGAGTCGACTCTTCACATCAGGTGTCCAAAATAGTGGATCTTCAACTTCAACATCAGTTTTTTCAATGAATGTTCAGAGTTGATATTACTGAGGGCTGACTGGTTTGATCTACTTGCAATCTAAGGCACTCTCAAGGGTCTTTTCCAACAACACAGTTTGAAAGCATCACTTCTTCATGACTCAGCCCTCTTTATGATCCAATTCTCATATCCAGGCATGGCTACTTGGAAAAAAAACACTGTAATTTGACAATATAGACCTTTGTCAGCCATCAAAGTACTGTCTCTGCTTTTTAATATGCTATCTTGTTTTGTCAAAGCTTTTCCTCCAAGGAGCAAGTGACTTTTAATTTCATGGCTGCAGCCACCATCCACAGTGATTTTAGAGCCAAAGAAAATAAATGTTTCCATTGTTTGCCAAACTATTTCCAATGAAGTGATGGGGCCATGATCTTAGCCTTTCAACTGTTGAGTTTTAAGTCAGCATTTTCACTCTCCTCTTTCACCTTAAGTTCTAGTTCAATTTCGGCCTTAAGGGTGATATCATCTGTATAGCTGAGTTTATTGATACTTTTCCTGTCTTTCTTAATATCAGTTAATGTTTCATCCAGACAGGCATTCCACATAATATACTCTGAATTTAAGTTAAATAAATAGGGTGACAATACATAGTCTTGACATACACTTTTCCCAATTTTGAACAAGTCCATTGTTCCATGTCCAATTCTGACAGTGCTTTTTGGTATGTATACAGGTTTCTTAGGAAATAAGTAAGATGTCCTAATATTCCCATCTTGTAAGAGTTTTATACAATTTTTAGTGACTTTTTGCACTTTTCACTAAAATATGAAATAAGTTATTTTAAAATTTACTGCGTTTCAGAATTAGGAGCTTTTTGTGAATCTATTTACAAGTTTGCTGGTTCTTTTCCAGTCCACACATCAGCCCATAGATTATATACTGTATTTCTTTTTGCTGATTTTTTCTTTAAATTATTAATTTTTCATTGAAGGATAGTTGCTTTAAAGAATCTGGTTGTTTTTTCCCAAATCTCACCGTGAATCATTCATAGGTAAGTAATTATGTGTGTGTGTGTGTGTGTGTATATATATATATATACATATATATATATACACCCCTTCATCTTGAACTGTCCTCTAATCTCCTTTCCCATCCCGCCATTGCATTCCGATGGGTTGTTACAGAGCGCCTGTTTGAAATCCCTGAATCTTACAGTAAATTTCCATTGACTTTATTACTTTCTCCATATGTCTAAACCTCCCCTTCATCCACACCCACAAATCCATAGTCTGTTCTCTATGTCGTTTCTCTGTTGCTGCACTGCAAATAAATTCATCAGCACATTTTTATAGATTCCATATATATGTATTCATATACTATATTTATCTTTCTCTTTCTGGTTTACTTTATTCTGTATAATAAGTTCTAAGTTCATCCACCTCATTGGAATTGACTCAACTGAGTTCCTTTTTATGGCTAATATTCCATTGTGTATATGTACCACAGATTCTTCATCCATTCCTCTGATGACGAAGAACTAGATTGCCTCCATATTCTAGCTTTCATAAATACTGCTGCAATGAATATTGGAGTACATGTGTCTTGTTTCAATTTTGGTTTCCTCAGGGTATATACCTAGTCGTGGGTTTACTAGATCATATGGTGGTTTTATTTCTAATTTTTTAAAAAAGAATCTGCATACTGTCTTCCATAGTGGCTATATCAATTTACATTCCCACCAACAATAGATGAAGTTTCCCTTTTCACCACAGCCTTTGCAGCATTTATTGCTTTAAGACTTTTTGATGATGGCCATTCTGACTTGTGTGAGGTTATATCTCATTGTAATTTTGATGGACATTTCTCTAATAATGAGCAATGTAAAGCATCTTTTCATGTGTTAGTTAGCCATCTGTTTGTCTTCTTTGGAGGGATGTCAGTATCGGTCTTTTTCCCACTTTTTGATTTGGGTTGTCTGTTTTTCGGGTATTGAATTGAATGAGTTGCTTGTATATTTTGGAGATGAATTCTTTATCACTTGTTTCATTTGCTATGATTGTCTCCCATTCTAAGGGCTGTCTTTTCAACTTGTTTGTGGTTTCCTTTCCTGTGTGAAAATTTCACACTTTAATTAGGTCTCACTTGTTTATTTTTGTTTTAATATCCATTTCTAGGAAGTGGGTCAAAGTGAACCTTGCTTTGATTTATATCATTGAGTGTTCTGCCTATGTTTTCCTATAAAAAATTATATTTTCCTGTCTTACACTTAGATCTTTAATCCATGTTGAGTTTATCTTTGTCTGGAGTGTTAGGAAGTGTTCTACTTTCATTATTTTACATGTATCTGTCAAGTTTTCATGACACCACTTATTGAAAAGGCTATATTTGTGTCACTGTATATTATTGCATTCTTTGTCATAAATATAGTACCCATAGGTGTGTGGGTTTATTTCTAAGTTCTATATCTTGTTTCAATGGTCTATATTTCTGCTTTTGTGCCAGTACTGATAGGGACAGAGTAGAATAGGTAGGTGGTTGTAGAGTCCTAGTAGGAGATGGTAGGTAGAAGGGAGACACCTGAGAAAGGTTGGTAGGCCAGTGAGTTGATGATAACTCAGGAGAGCTGTTCCTTGCTCAGTAAAGCAGGGTTAACTGGGTATAAACAGCTGATGAAGGAGGAGCTGGCAAAGAAGCAACCAATGAAGTATGTCCTGCATCTGCGTCTACTTGAGAAGGGTGATCTTCTACCATCCTATATATATTGCTACCTGCTCAATTGAAGGAGAGCAGAGCAGAGATTTCCTGCTTGCTTACACCTATTACAAGTACCCTATCCTAATAAATCCTCTTCTTGCCTATCACTCTGCCTCTCCCTGAATTCCTTCAGCATTGAGGCATGAAGAACCTGAGCTTCAATGGGTCCAGACGTTGGGTGGGTGCTGGATTAAGTCTCAGCTGCGTGGGTTAGAGTCCCAGACAGGGTTTTGGCCGGGATTGAGTCCTGAAATCAGGGTTTTGGCTGGAGTTAGGCCTTAGTCATGTGGGTTCGACTCCCAAACTGGTTTTCACTAGGTTCAAGCCCCAGTCATATGGGTTTAATTCCCAAACAGGGTTTTGGCTAGAATTCAAGCTCTACCCATGTGGTTTCAAGTCCCAAGCAGGATTTGATCAGGTCTGGGCCCTGGGTTGAAGTCTCAAATTGAAGTCAAACCCTCTCAGTACCAATGCTCTTTTGATCACTGTGGCTTTGTAGTATAGTCTGAAGTCAAGAAAGCTGATTCTTCTGGTTCAATTCTTCTTTATTAAGATTGCTTTGACTGTTCAGGGTCTTTTTTGTTTCGATATGAACTGTGTTTTTTTTTTTTTTTTAGTTCTAGTTCTGCAATTTGATCAGGATACCATTGAATCTGTAGATTGCATTTGGTAGCATAATCATTTCTACAATATTGATACTTTCAAGTCAGGAGTATGGAATATTTCTCTGTTTATGTCATCTTTGATTGTTATCATCAGTGTCTTATAAATTAATGTACAAAGTTTTTTGTTGTTGCTGTTACTTTGTTTTCTTTTCTTAGGTAGGATTATTCCTCAATATTTTACTTTTTTGTTGCACTGGTAAATGGGATTGATTTCTTAATTTCTCTTATGATCTTTAATATATATGAATACAAGTGATCTCTGTGTATTTATTTTGTATCCCATATTTTTTTGTAAATTCACTGATTAACCCTAGTAATTTTCTGACAGTATCTTCAGTTTTCTATTTATAGTATCCTGTCATCTGCAAACAATGAGATTTTTACTTCTTTCCCATTCCAAATCAATTTTGTTTCTTTTTCTTCTCTAATTGCTTAGTTATGGCTTCCAAGACTATGTTGAATAATAGTAGTGAGAATTGGCATGCTTGTCCTCTTCCTGATCTTAAAAGGAATGGTTTCAGTTTTTCACCATTGAGAATAATTTTTGCTGGATTATCATATATGGTCTCTAGTATGTTGAGTTAGGTTCCTTCTATGCTCATTTGAAGGGTTTTAAACAGAAATTGATGCTGTATATTGTCAAAGACTTTTTCTGCATCTAATATGATAATCATATGATTGTTTTCTTTCAATTTTTTAGGGTGGTGTATCACTTTGTTTGAGTTTTGTATATTGAAGTATTTTCCATCCCTGGATGAAACTCTTTAATCACTGGATTAATCGTGCTTTGTGACCTTTTTACTGTGTTGTTGAATTCTGTTTGTTAAAATTTTGTTGAGGACTTTTGCATCTATGTTTGTCAGTGATATTGGACTGTAACTTTAATTTTGTGTGTTTTCTTTGATTTTTCTTTGCTTGATTTTTATATATGGATAATTGTGGCCTTGTTGAAGGAGTTTGGAAGATTTCCTTCCTTGGGGATTTTTTAAAGAGTTTTACAAATATAGGCATTAAATTTTCTCTAAATGCTTGATAGAATTCACCTGTGAAGCCATCTGGCCCTGGTCTTATATTTGGGGGGAGATTTTTTTTTTATCACAATTTCAGTTTCAGAGCTTGTCATTTGGTTGTTCATAATTTTTATTTCATCCTGGTTTAGTCTTTGAAGACTAAACTTGTTTCAAAAATCTGTCGAATTTTTTACAGTTGTCCATTTTATTGTAGTATAAAGAGTTGCTCAAAATAGTCTCTTATAATCCTTTGTATTTCTGCATTATATATTGCAACCTCTCCTCCTCTCCTTTTTTTATTTATAATTTTGTTGATTGTCCACTGTTGTTTTTTTATTTCTTAATAAGTTTGTCTAAAGGTTTGTAAATCTCATTTGTCTTCTCAAACAACCACCTTTTAGCTTTATTAATCTTTAATATTTTTTCTTTCATTTCTTTTTCATTTATTTCTGCTGTGATCTGTATGATTTCTTCCCTTCTGCTAACTTTAGGAATCTTTACTGCTTCTTTTTCCAGTTGTTTAAGGTGTAAAGCTAGGTTGTCTATTTGATATCATTATTGTTTGCTGTGGTAGCATTTTATTGTTGTAAACTTCACTCTTAGGACTGCTTTTGCTGTGTCCCAAAGATTTTGAGGTGTCATGTTTTCATTGCCATTTGTTTCGAGAATTTTTTTGTAAATTTCCCTTTTGATGTCTACAAGAACCTGTTCATTATTTAGAAATGCATTGTGTGATCTCAAAATGTGTTTATGCTTTTCACATTTTTTTTTCTGTAATTGATATTTAGTTTTATAGTATTGTGGACAAAAAAGATGTTTGATCTGACTTCATTGTTCTTAAATTTACTGAGCTTTGATTTGTGACTCAAGATGTGGTTGAGGGTTTTCCTGGTGGTCCGTAGCATAACAAATCCACCTTGCAGTGCAAGGAACACCAGTTCGATCCCTGACCAAGGAAGATCCCTGTACCACGTAGTGGCTGGACCAATGTGTCCAATTACGAGCCAGCACTCTGAAGTACATGCAACCAGAGCCGATGTACTGCAATGAGTGAGGCCACTGTAATTGGAGGCCCACACAGGCCAAAGAATAAAGATGGATGAAAATAAATAAAATAAAAGACCAATAAAAGAGGCCAAAACTTAAAAAAAAAAAGAAAAGAAACGAAACGAAAAAGATGTGGTTGATCCTGGAAAATTTTCCATGTGTCCGTTAAGAATAAAGTGTATTCTTCCACATTTGGATATAATGCCCTGAAATTCCTATGATATAATGGTTCATTTAAGGCTTCTGTTTCCTTTTTTATTTTCTGCTTTGATTATCTTTAAAATGGTTTAAGTGGGTTGTTAAAGCCTCCCACTATTATTGCGTTATTGTCAATTTCTCGTTTTATACCAGATAGTGTTTGCCTTATATATTGAGGCGCTCCTATGTTGAGTGCATAGATATTTATAATTGTTATGGCTTCCTCTTAGATTCATTCCTTGATCATTACACAGTGTCCTTTCTTATCTTGTGGGGAGCTGCCCTGTTTCAAGGGGTTTCTTTTAAGGAAACATAGCTCTGGGAGCTGCCCTGGAAACAGGGGCTGATAACAGCATAGCTCTCTGTCCCGCCACCCCAGGTATTGTGAAGACATTCCTGAGCTATTGTAAAGGACACCTGGAGCCTCGGTACAGATAAAAAGGGCTTGAGGGGCATTAGGCCCCTGAACCACTGTAATCTAAAGAACTTTGAATATGTTAATGACATAGCAGGAGGTAACACCTAGTTTATGATCTGCCTGCTAGACACTAACAAAATGCTAGGTCCGAAAAACCTGGCCTAAAGCACATATACACAATTGTTTGTTGTGTGTTATCTGATTTTGAGAAGTATAAAATGTATGAGTGAATTCAATAAACTTGTCAGCAACTTGTCAGCAACCTGTAGAGTTGTCTGCCTTCTTGCTGTCCCTCTCAACCCCATCTTTTCTGTCCTTCTTTCTTTTCTTAGCCTATCTGCCACTCTCTTCAGGATCTGTTCGACTGCCGGCTGGCCCGGCAAAGTGGCGCCCGAACAGGGACACTGAAGGAGTGAAAGAGCAGATTTGGCCGCCGCCCAAGGAGCTGAGGGATCCCGAGAAGACTGAGGTAAGTGTGGGCGGGGAGAGTACAGTTGAGAGTAAAAAACCATGGGACAAGGTAATAGTAGACAGCTTTTTGTACATATGCTTAAGACTATGATGAAAAGTCATGGTGTACATGTAAAGACTGCAACTCTTGATAGATTTTTAGCTTTTGTTGAAGATGGTTGTCCATGGTTTCCTGAAGAGGGAACCATCAGTCTTTCTGTTTGGAATAAAGTTGGGACTCAGTTGAAAGATTATTATGCATTGCATGGGCCCGGAGGGGTCCCCACAGATACTTTGTTTCTTTGGAATATTGTTAGAGACTGTTTAGATCCAGAACATGAGGCTCAACAGATACAAAAACTGCCTGAAGCAGCCTGTGTTTCACCACCCGCAGATCAGTTACATGCCAGCCCCCCTAAGAAAGACCTTGATGATGAGGAGGAGTTAGACCCTGCAGATCAGGCTGATCTAAAAGATCAAGCGACTCAATACTATTCAAAAGACCCTTCATGGGATGTTATGTTTAATGCCGAAAAACCCCTTTCCAAAAAAGAAATTACTGTACCTATGTCAAAAATAGAGCAGATGTTTCAACAGTTGATGGCTACTGCTAAGAAAGACAATCCAGATTCCAAAACTCCGTTAGCAACCATTCCTACAGCCGCTTCTGCAGCAGCACCTACCGCTCCTCCTTATTCCCCTTCTGTTATTGCTGAATTTGATCCTCCTCCTTTTGAAGAGCCAAAGGCACCTCCTATGACTTTAACTTGTAAAACTAAATTATCTAAGCTATCCCCTTTACAAATGGCTTTAACACGGGCTAATGAAGCTGGAGACGCTCTCCCAGGCTTTCAGAGTTTTTCCAGTTTTTGAAAATGATCAGCAGCAACGATATTATGATTCCATTCCGTTTAAACAGTTAAAAGAATTAAAAACTGCTTGTGCTCAATATGGTCCTACGAATCCCTTTACTCAGGCCATTCTTGAGGCATTAGGGAATCAATATTTGCCCCCAAATGACTGGAAACAAGTTGCTCGGGCGTGTCTCTCTGGTGATAATTATCTTTTATGGAAGTCTGAATTTGGGGAACAGTGTGCTGACACTGAAATAAACCAGCGGCAGGGTCTTAGAGTGACCTTCGATATGCTCGCTGGGGAAGGGCTTTTCGAGACACTAATAATCAACTGACCTATCCCCAGGAGCTTATCCACAAATTAATGCTGCCACACTCCGAGCTTGGAGAAAGTTGGTGTACATGTAAAGACTGCAACTCTTGATAGATTTTTAGCTTTTGTTGAAGATGGTTGTCCATGGTTTCCTGAAGAGGGAACCATCAGTCTTTCTGTTTGGAATAAAGTTGGGACTCAGTTGAAAGATTATTATGCATTGCATGGGCCCGGAGGGGTCCCCACAGATACTTTGTTTCTTTGGAATATTGTTAGAGACTGTTTAGATCCAGAACATGAGGCTCAACAGATACAAAAACTGCCTGAAGCAGCCTGTGTTTCACCACCCGCAGATCAGTTACATGCCAGCCCCCCTAAGAAAGACCTTGATGATGAGGAGGAGTTAGACCCTGCAGATCAGGCTGATCTAAAAGATCAAGCGACTCAATACTATTCAAAAGACCCTTCATGGGATGTTATGTTTAATGCCGAAAAACCCCTTTCCAAAAAAGAAATTACTGTACCTATGTCAAAAATAGAGCAGATGTTTCAACAGTTGATGGCTACTGCTAAGAAAGACAATCCAGATTCCAAAACTCCGTTAGCAACCATTCCTACAGCCGCTTCTGCAGCAGCACCTACCGCTCCTCCTTATTCCCCTTCTGTTATTGCTGAATTTGATCCTCCTCCTTTTGAAGAGCCAAAGGCACCTCCTATGACTTTAACTTGTAAAACTAAATTATCTAAGCTATCCCCTTTACAAATGGCTTTAACACGGGCTAATGAAGCTGGAGACGCTCTCCCAGGCTTTCAGAGTTTTTCCAGTTTTTGAAAATGATCAGCAGCAACGATATTATGATTCCATTCCGTTTAAACAGTTAAAAGAATTAAAAACTGCTTGTGCTCAATATGGTCCTACGAATCCCTTTACTCAGGCCATTCTTGAGGCATTAGGGAATCAATATTTGCCCCCAAATGACTGGAAACAAGTTGCTCGGGCGTGTCTCTCTGGTGATAATTATCTTTTATGGAAGTCTGAATTTGGGGAACAGTGTGCTGACACTGAAATAAACCAGCGGCAGGGTCTTAGAGTGACCTTCGATATGCTCGCTGGGGAAGGGGCTTTTCGAGACACTAATAATCAACTGACCTATCCCCCAGGAGCTTATCCACAAATTAATGCTGCCACACTCCGAGCTTGGAGAAAGTTGCCTAATTCAGAAAATAGAACAGAAGATGTTTCAAAAATTAGACAAGGTCCAGACGAGCCATATCAGGATTTTGTGGCGCGTTTGCTAGAAACCTTGGGCAAACTCATAGGAGATGAACAGACGGGCATGGCTTTAGCGAAACAATTAGCTTATGAAAACACCAACTCTGCCTGCCAAGCTGCTTTACGCCCTTATAGAAAAAAGGATGGGCTTTCAGATTATGTTAGAATTTGTGCCGATATTGGGCCATCCTATATGCAGAGAGTTGCTCTTGCTGCCGCACTACAAGGAAAAACAGTAAAAGAAGTTTTATTCCAACAAAATAAAAATCAAAAATTTCAAGGCAAGTCTAGAGTAACTGGGCCTCCTGGTAGTTGTTATGCTTGTGGGCAAATGGGGCATCGTGCTGCTCAGTGCCCAAAGAAAACTGCACAACCAAGTGGACAATGAATATTAGTTCAACAGCCAGGAATGTGCCCCAAATGCAAGAAAGGGAAACACTGGGCAAAAGACTGCCGTTCTAAAACAGATGTAAATGGACAGCCTTTGCCGCCTCAGGGAAACTGGATGAGGGGCCAGCCCCAGGCCCCAAAACAATGTTATGGGGCCATGCAGGAGAACGGTGCCTGTGTGATTCAAATGCCGTCAGAGACCTCTATCAGACAGCCCCAGGTAGCACAGGACTGGACCTCAGTTCCTCCGCCTACACAGTATTAACTCCTGAAATGGGGGTTCAGGCTCTCCCAACAGGAGTTTTTGGCCCCCTTCCTGAAAAATCTGTCGGCCTGGTGTTAGGACGGGGTAGCACCACAGTTAAAGGCCTCATAGTCATTCCTGGTGTTATTGATTCTGATTATACAGGAGAAATTAAAATCTTGACATATTCCCCAAAAGGTATTTCAGTGATTCAGAAAGGCCAGAAAATTGCTCAATTGGTATTGGTTCCTTTAATTACTCAGGGTAAAACTCGTTGTCCTGAACCCAGACGCGATCGAGGCTTTGGTTCTTCTGACGCTTACTGGATGCAAGCAATAAAAGAAGGGCGCCCTGAGTTAGAGTTATCCATTCTGGGAAAAAGATTTAAAGGAATTTTAGACACCAGGGCAGATATCTCTGTGATTTCCCTTGAACATTGGCCAGCTAATTGGCCAAAACAGCCCACCCTATCTACTTTACAAGGTATTGGGCAATCATGTAACCCTAAACAAAGCTCTGCATTGCTCACTTGGACTGACCCTGCTGGTCATACAGGTGTTTTTCAACCTTATATTTTGCCCACTATGCCTGTTAATCTCTGGGGACGAGATGTTATGTCTAAAATGGGTGTGTATTTATATAGTCCAAATTCGACGGTGTCTCAACTAATGATGAATCAAGGCCTTTTGCCTCATCGGGGGTTAGGAAAAAATGCTACTGGAAATATTGAACCTATAATCCCTCTTATAAAAAATGATAAAAAAGGATTGGGACGTTTTGAGGAGGGGCCTTTGATTGTCCTGCAACCCATGCTGACCCAATCATATGGAAATCTGATGATCCAGTCTGGGTTGATCAGTGGCCCCTCACATCAGAAAAAATCAAAGCAGCTGAACAGTTGGTGCAGGAACATTTGTGTTTAGGACATATTGCGCCTTCTAATTCTCCTTGGAATTCGCCTATATTTGTTATTAAGAAAAAGTCAGGAAAATGGCGTTTGCTACAAGACCTTAGAAAAGTTAATCAGACCATGCAAATTATGGGCGCTTTACAACCAGGTCTTCCTTCTCCTTCAGCTATTCCTGCTGACACCTTTAAAATAATAATAGATCTAAAAGATTGTTTTTATACTATCCCATTACATTCTAATGATTGCCAACGATTTGCCTTTAGTGTCCCCTCTAACAACTTTAAAGACCCAATGAGATGTTATCATTGGCTAGTGTTACCACAAGGCATGGCTAATAGCCCCACACTTTGCCAAAAATTTGTTACTTGTGCGATAAAAAGTGTCTGGCACCAATATTCTAAAGTTTATTTAATCCATTATGTAGATGATATTTTATTGACACACACACAAGAGAGTTATTTACTTGCTGCTTTTGCTCAATTACAGCAAGTCCTTGCTGCCTCAGGGCTGGTTATTTCCACAGAAAAAATTCAACGTACAGCCCCCTACTCATATTTGGGTTTCCAGCTTTTTTCTGATGGCATTTTAACCCAACGATTAAAATTTCTAAAAGATAATTTACGAACATTAAATGATTTTCAAAATTTGTTAGGAGATATAAATTGGATCAGACCTTATTTAAAAGACCTCTCCTTACTACAGGAGAGTTAAAGCCATTGTTTGATATCTTAAAAGGTGATCCTAATCCTACTTCTGATCGATCTCTCACTTCCTCTGCTCGTGAGGCATTGCGGCTTGTGGAACAAGCAATTAATAACCAACAGGTTTCTTATTGTAATTATACAAAACCCTGGGGCTTGTATGTTCTTGCTACTGCCCACATGCCAACTACAGTATTGTTTCAAAAGAGAAACTTTTATTATGGATTCATCTTCCTGTATCACCTGCTAAAGCTTTACCTGCTTATCCTGATCTTGTGTCAACATTAGTTGCTAAAGGTCGTGAAAATTCTCGGCGTTACCTGGGCTCCGACCCATACATAATTTGTGTTCTTTACAATAAAAATCAACAAGACTGGCTTTTTCAATTCAATGAATTGTGGCCTGTTGCTTTCACATCTTTTACAGGCATCCTTGATAATCATTATCCCCCTGATAAATTGTTACATTTTGCTATGCAACATGCCTTTGTTTTTCCAACTGTTACTTCCTTTAAGCCATTAGAAAATGCCTGCCTTGTTTTCACTGATGGATCTTCGTCAGGTAAAGCTGCTGTTTCTATTGATGGTAAGACTTTTAGCTGGAACACTTATTGTTCTTCTGCTCAAGAAGTTGAATTACATGATGTGTGTACTGCATTAACGCAGACAAATAGCACAGCCATTAATTTATATTCTGATAACCGTTATATAGTTTGTGCCCTCCAAATACTAGAAACAGTTCCATTTGTAAATACAGTTAATTCAACCGTTCGAAACCTTTTCCTTGATATTCAACATTTATTACGTACTCGCTATTGTCCTTGTTTCTTTGGTCATATCCATGCACACACTAATCTCCCTGGACCTCTCTCAACAAAAAATGCTGTTGTTGATCAGGCTACTCATGTTTATTTTTCTGCAGTAACTGCAGCACAACAAGCCCATAATCTTCATCATCAAAATAGTACCAGTCTTCGACTTCAATTTGGCATTCCTTGTGAGACTGCGAGACAAATTGTTAAACAGTGTCCTGTCTGTCCGCAGTTTCTCTCTGTCACTCATTTTGGAGTCAGTCCTAGAGGCCTCCTTCCTAATCATCTTTGGCAGATGGATGTTACTCATATTCCTGAATATGGCTCCCTTAAATATGTTCATGTTACCATTGATACCTATTCTGGTTTTCTTTATGCTACATTACAATCTGGAGAAGCTACTAAACATTGCATCACACATTGCCTTGCCTGTTTTTCTATTATGGGTACTCCTCGTGAGCTAAAGACTGATAATGGCCCAAGATATACTAGTAAAGCTTTTGCAACCTTTTGTCTACAATTGTCTATTTTACATAAAACTGGTATACCATATAACCCACAAGGCCAAGACATTGTAGAACGTGCCTATCAAACTTTAAAACATCAACTTTTAAAGATAAAGAAGGGGGAGTTGTACCCACATACCCCTCGGAATTACTTAAACCATGCTTTATTTATTTTAAATTTTTTAACTTTAGATAAAAATGGCCTGACAGCAGCACAGCGGTTCTGGGAGACTGCAGACACACCTAAAAAACGTCCTGCTGTGCTATGGAAAGATCCTATAGATGGTAGATGGCATGGTCCGGATCCAGTGCTAATTTGGGGGAGAGGTTATGTTTGTGTTTTTCCACAGGATGCCCAAGTGCCGCGCTGGCTGCCGGAAAGGCTGGTACGTGCGTCAGAGATGATCTCTAGCGAATCAGATGAGAAATCTGAGGATTGACGATCGACCAGTCGAAAGCGTCCCTCAGCAGTTGGAAGAATTGGATGAGAGGATTAGAAGAATGGAGCCTCAGAATAATGTACTCCCATTACTTTTGATGCTGATTACTTTGCTTAGCCGAGCGCCAGGTCTCCAGGCTGAAGAAAACTATTGGGCCTATTTCCCTGATCCCCCAGTTTTACAACCTGTGGTTTGGGAACCCCAGGTAACAGCTATTTACACCAATGACACAGTAGCCTTAGGAGGATTGTCTGATGGACATGTAAAACAGGTTTCTAGTAATTTTTCATATCTTGGTATCAGTGATCAACTTCCCATTTGTTTGTCATGGAATCGCAAAGCCACCGGCTGTTTGCATTTCGTTAAGACTTGATTTTCCACTCTGGGATCTGGATGGACTCTGGGGATACCAGGACTGAGTAAAAATGGAAAATATCCCCATCAGCATAAGAATGGAACAGGACCGATGGACATTACTTTCTGTGATTTGGGAACTAAAGGTCAAATTGTTGCTGCCCCATGGCGTCAGTGTAGAAATGAATCAGCAAGCATCTACCCCATTGAAGGGGATAAAGATGAATTGTGGGATTGGGCCCCTGCCGGATATTTTAGCACATGAAAAAGTTGGACTTATCCATTTAATTCCCGTATTTGGAATCTTGGAAGATCCAAAATATATCAAACAGAACTTTGGCACCTAGCAGCAGCATTAGATAAGACTGGTTCCCCTTTGATTATAGCTGCTGAAGGCACTCATGGACATATTTGGAATTATTCTGTTCGCTATCCCCGAGCCTGTGTACCTCCCCCATATGCATTACTGGTTGGACATGTTCATATATCTTTTGAAAAATATTATCACATAAATTGTTCCAATTGTATTTTAAGTAATTGTATACGAAGAATTGCACAAGGAAAACAAGTTATGCTATTGAAACAACCTGCTTTTATTATGGTACCTGTGAAATTAAAGGAGCCTTGGTATTATGAACGTGGCTTAGAAATATGGGTACGGGTGAATAAGGCAGTAAGCAGGTATCGCAGAGCTGTGGGATTGATAATTTTTGGAATTGTATCTTTAATCACCTTGGTTGCATCCACTGTTACAGCCTCATTGGCTTTAGCACAATCAGTTCATGAAGCTAAGTATGTGGACTCTTTAGCACAAAATGTATCCTTTGCTTTAGGTGCACAAGAAGATATTGATAGAAGAATGGAAGAAAGGTTGAATGCTCTGTATGATGTTGTGCATTATTTAGGAGAAGAAATTCAAAGTTTGAAATTATCCTCTAGGTTACGGTGTCATACAAATTACAACTGGATTTGTGTTGCTTCTAAAGTATATAATAAATCTGAGGTTACCTGGGAAAAAATTAAAAATCACTTATTAGGGATTTGGCATAATAGTAATATGCCTTTAGATTTATCATTGTTACATCAAGAAATTATTAGCATAGAATCCGCCCCTAAAGCAGAATTAGATTTGGCTAATCAAGCAGAAGACTTCGTAAAGAACTTGTGGGCACATTTCCCCTCTGTGAGTGATTTTCATTCTTTATTGTTTTCTTTTGTGGTTTTGTTAATTCTGGTTGTGATCATCCTATTGTGTATTCCTTGTTTTTTGAGACTGATTATACAGAGATTCTGGGCAATTCGAAGCATCCTACATGAAGTCCAGTTACGATACTCAGAGCATAAAAATGCGTCTTCATAATAGAAAAGGGGGAGATGCAGGGAGCTGCCCTGTTTCAAGGGGTTTCTTTTAAGGAAACATAGCTCTGGGAGCTGCCCTGGAAACAGGGGCTGATAACAGCATAGCTCTCTGTCCCGCCACCCCAGGTATTTTGAAGACATTCCTGAGCTATCGTAAAGGACACCTGGAGCCTCGGTACAGATAAAAAGGGCTTGAGGGGCATTAGGCCCCTGAACCACTGTAATCTAAAGAACTTTGAATATGTTAATGACATAGCAGGAGGTAACACCTAGTTTATGATCTGCCTGCTAGACACTAACAAAATGCTAGGTCCGAAAAACCTGGCCTAAAGCACATATACACAATTGTTTGTTGTGTGTTATCTGATTTTGAGAAGTATAAAATGTATGAGTGAATTCAATAAACTTGTCAGCAACTTGTCAGCAACCTGTAGAGTTGTCTGCCTTCTTGCTGTCCCTCTCAACCCCATCTTTTCTGTCCTTCTTTCTTTTCTTAGCCTATCTGCCACTCTCTTCAGGATCTGTTTGACTGCCGGCTGGCCCGACATTATCTCTTAGAATTTTCTTTATTTTAAGGTATTTTGTAGGACATGAAGATTGGTACTCCATCTGTTTTCTGATTTCTGGTTGCATAGAATACAATGTTCCGTCCTCTCACATTAATTCTGTATGTGTCTTTAGGTATGAGGTAGGTTTCTTGTAAATAGCACAGATTTTATATATATATATATATATATATATATATATATAATTTTTTATCCATTCATCCAATTTTTGTCTTTTGTTTGGAACATTTAATCCACTTATATTTAAATTAGTTATTGTTACATATGTTTCTGTTATCATTTTCTTAACTTTTTGGAGTTTGCTTTTGTAGATCTTTTTCTTCTCTTGTATTTTGTGACTATATAAGTCCCTTTAACATTTGTTTTAAATTTGGTTTGGTGGTACTAAATTCTGTTACCTTTTCCTTGTCTATAAAGTTTATGTTTCTCCGTCAATTTTGAATGAGATCATTGTTAGTTAGAATAATTATATTCTGAATTTTTGTTATAAGGTATTTTATTTCTATCATTTTGTTTAGATATTCCTTGAGTTTTTGTCTCCCTTTCAATATTATTCATTTTGCTTTATGCATATTGTCTGGGTTTTTCCATTAGGATCTTTAATATATTAAATATATATTTTTAGAATAATTTAATTTAAGCATCTGTCATATCTGAATTTCCTCTGATCATTGTTTTGTCTCTTCAGACTGTGCTTTTTTTCCTGCCTTGCAATGGTTATTATTATCCTTTTAATTTAAAGATACAAATGAATCATTTGGTAACCTGAAATGTAGAAAATAAGATGTTAGTGTGGGGGCATATGTAGATTTACTTAGAAGTAAAATTGTACTTTGTGTTTTAATATAAAGTCTTAAAATTTACTTACCATCATTTTTGTTGATATTATTCAATTTCAACTTTCATACTAAGTGCACCTGTTCTGTGACTTTCAGCTACAATGTATTCTTACTCTCTGAAACACTTTAGCTCTGATTAGAATGTGCAAAGTGAAAGGTACACTTCTAATATATTTCAATTAAATCTCAATCTTTAAGTAGTTATAATTCTTTTCCTAGTAGTTTTCATAAGTGTTAATTCTTTTTATTCATTTTTGTTTTAATTTTGCAGAGTTTTCTTTTTTTTTTTTAAACCTTAATTTTACTTTTAACTTTTACAGAGTTTTGTTGTTCACAGACATGCATGTTCTCAGATTAGTCACATGTATATCCCCCCCTTCCCTCCCCTCATGACCATCACACAGCACCCCTGAAGGATCCCCTTTTCTCACAGAGCAATGACTAGAGCTATTTTCTTCACTTACGATAGTACAGGCCTTCATGCTACTTCTTTTACGCCTCTCACCCACTGTTCCTTCCCCACAATGTCCATATGTCCACTGTCCATGTCTGTCTTTCAGTCACTTCACTGCATGTGCCATCATCACCATCCTACTAGATTCCATATATATGTGTTAATATACTGTATTTGTCCTTCTCTTTCTGACTGACTTCACTTTTTAGGATACGTTCTAGATCCAGCCACCTCATTAGGGTTGATTCTTCTGCATTTCTCTTTGCAGCTGTGTAGTATTCCATTGTATATATGTACCAGACCTTTTGGATCCATTCGTTCATCGATGGGCATCTAGATTCTTTCCATGTTCTAGCTATTGTATAGAGAGCTGCAATGAACATTGGGGTACAGGTACTTCTTTCAGTTTTGATTTCATCCGGGTATAAGCCTAAGAGTGGGATTGCTGGGTTATATGGTGCTTCTATTTTTAGTTTTTTAAGAAATCTCCAGACTGTCTTCCATAGAGGCTGTATCAATTTACACTCCCACGAGCAATGCAGGAGTGTTCCCTTTTCTGCACAGCCTCTCCAGCATTTATTGTCTGTCGATTTGTGGATGATGGCCATTCTGACGGGTGTGAGGTGATATCTCATTGTAGTTTTGATTTGCATTTCTCTAATTATTAGTGAAGTTGAGCATCGTTTCATGTGTTTTTGGGCCATCTGTATGTCATACTAAGTGCACCTGTTCTGTGACTTTCAGCTACAATGTATTCTTACTCTGAAACACTTTAGCTCTGATTAGAATGTGCAAAGTGAAAGGTACACTTCTAATATATTTCAATTAAATCTCAATCTTTAAGTAGTTATAATTCTTTTCCTAGTAGTTTTCATAAGTGTTAATTCTTTTTATTCATTTTTGTTTTAATTTTGCAGAGTTTTCTTTTTTTTTTTTAAACCTTAATTTTACTTTTAACTTTTACAGAGTTTTGTTGTTCACAGACATGCATGTTCTCAGATTAGTCACATGTATATCCCCCCCTTCCCTCCCCTCATGACCATCACACAGCACCCCTGAAGGATCCCCTTTTCTCACAGAGCAATGACTAGAGCTATTTTCTTCACTTACGATAGTACAGGCCTTCATGCTACTTCTTTTACGCCTCTCACCCACTGTTCCTTCCCCACAATGTCCATATGTCCACTGTCCATGTCTGTCTTTCAGTCACTTCACTGCATGTGCCATCATCACCATCCTACTAGATTCCATATATATGTGTTAATATACTGTATTTGTCCTTCTCTTTCTGACTGACTTCACTTTTTAGGATACGTTCTAGATCCAGCCACCTCATTAGGGTTGATTCTTCTGCATTTCTCTTTGCAGCTGTGTAGTATTCCATTGTATATATGTACCAGACCTTTTGGATCCATTCGTTCATCGATGGGCATCTAGATTCTTTCCATGTTCTAGCTATTGTATAGAGAGCTGCAATGAACATTGGGGTACAGGTACTTCTTTCAGTTTTGATTTCATCCGGGTATAAGCCTAAGAGTGGGATTGCTGGGTTATATGGTGCTTCTATTTTTAGTTTTTTAAGAAATCTCCAGACTGTCTTCCATAGAGGCTGTATCAATTTACACTCCCACGAGCAATGCAGCAGTGTTCCCTTTTCTCCGCAGCCTCTCCAGCATTTATTGTCTGTCGATTTGTGGATGATGGCCATTCTGACGGGTGTGAGGTGATATCTCATTGTAGTTTTGATTTGCATTTCTCTAATTATTAGTGAAGTTGAGCATCGTTTCATGTGTTTTTGGGCCATCTGTATGTCATCGTTGGAGAGGTGTCTGTTTAGGTCCTTTTCCCATTTTTTGATTGGGTTGTTCGTTTTTCCAGTGCTGAGTTGTCTGAGTTGCTTGTAGATTTTGGAGATTAATTCTTTGTCTGTTGTTTCATTTGCTATGATTTTCTCCCATTCTGTGGGCTGTCTGTTCAGCTTTTTTGTAATTTCTTTAGCTGTACAAAAGCCTTTAAGTTTCATGAGGTCCCACATGTTCATTTGTCTTTTTAGTTCCACTATTCTAGCAGGTGGGTCAGAGAAGATCTTGCTTTGATTGATGTCCTTGAGGGTTTTGCCTATATTCTCCTCTAAGAGTTTGATGGTTTCTGGCCTTACATTTAAGTCTTTAATCCATTTTGAGTTGATCTTTGTGTATGGTGTCAGGGTATGTTCCAATTTCATTTTCTTGCATGTAGCTGTCCAATTTTCCCAGCACCACTTGTTGAAGAGGCTGTCTTTGTCCCATTTTATAGTTTCTCCTCCTTTGTCAAAAATAAGGTACCCATAGGTGCGTGGGTTGTTCTCTGGGTTCTCAATCTTGTTCCATTGGTTGATATTTCTGTTTTTGTGCCAGTACCATACTGTCTTGATGACTGTTGCTTTGTAGTAGAGTCTGAAGTTGGGGAGGCTGATCCCCCCAGCTCCATTCTTCTTCCTCAGGATTGCTTTGGCTATTCGAGGTCTTTTGTGTTTCCATATGAACTGTGTTCTTCTTTGGTCTAGTTCTGTGAAGAATGTTATTGGAAGTTTGATAGGGATCACATTGAATCTATAGATGACATTTGGTAGTATGGTCATTTTCACAATATTGATTCTCATTTCTCATTCTCATATTCTCATGGAATATTTCTCCATCTGTTTAAGTCTTCTTTAATGTCTCTCATGAGTGTCTTGTAATTTTCTGTGTACAGTTCTTTTGTTTCTTTGGGTAGGTTTATTCCTAGATATTTGATTCTTTTGGTTGCGATGGTGAAGGGGATTGCCTCTTAGATTTCGTTTTCTGATTTTTCATTGTTTGTGTATAGGAATGCCAGTGATTTCTGTATATTGATTTTGTATCCTGCGACTTTGCTGAATTCGCTGATTAACTCTAGTACTTTTGTAATAGTGTCTTTGGGATTTTCTATGTATAATATCATGTCATCTGCAAATAGAGAGAGCTTGACTTCTTCTTTTCCAATCTGGATTCCTTTGATTTCTTTTTCTTTCTCTTATTGCTGTTGCTAGAACTTCCAGGACTATGTTGAATAAGAGTGGTGAAAGTGGACACCCTTGTCTTGTTCCTGATCTTAGAGGGAATGCTTTGAGTTTTTCACCATTGAGGATAATGTTCGCTGTGGGCTTCTCATATATGGCTTTCCCTATGTTAAGATAAGTTCCTTCTATGCCCATTTTTTGAAGAGTTTTTATCATAAATGGATGCTGTACTTTGTCAAAGGCTTTTTCTGCATCTATTGAGATGATCATGTGATTTTTGTCTTTCAATTTGTTGGTATGGTGTATCACATTGATTGATTTGCGGATGTTGAAGAATCCTTGCATGCCTGGGATGAACCCAACTTGATCGTGATGAATGAGCTTTTTGATGTGTTGCTGAATTCTGTTTCCTAGGATTTTGTTGAGGATTTTGGCATCTAGATTCATCAGTGAAATTGGCCTATAATTTTCTTTTTTTGTGATGTCTTTGCCTGGCTTTGGTATCAGGGTGATGGTGGCCTCGTAGAATGTGTTTGGAAGTGTTCCTTCCTGAGGATTGCTTTGGCTATTCGAGGTCTTTTGTGTTTCCATATGAACTGTGTTCTTCTTTGGTCTAGTTCTGTGAAGAATGTTATTGGAAGTTTGATAGGGATCACATTGAATCTATAGATGACATTTGGTAGTATGGTCATTTTCACAATATTGATTCTCATTTCTCATTCTCATATTCTCATGGAATATTTCTCCATCTGTTTAAGTCTTCTTTAATGTCTCTCATGAGTGTCTTGTAATTTTCTGTGTACAGTTCTTTTGTTTCTTTGGGTAGGTTTATTCCTAGATATTTGATTCTTTTGGTTGCGATGGTGAAGGGGATTGCCTCTTTGATTTCGTTTTCTGTTTTTTCATTGTTTGTGTATAGGAATGCCAGTGATTTCTGTATATTGATTTTGTATCCTGCGACTTTGCTGAATTCGCTGATTAACTCTAGTACTTTTGTAATAGTGTCTTTGGGATTTTCTATGTATAATATCATGTCATCTGCAAATAGAGAGAGCTTGACTTCTTCTTTTCCAATCTGGATTCCTTTGATTTCTTTTTCTTTCTCTTATTGCTGTTGCTAGAACTTCCAGGACTATGTTGAATAAGAGTGGTGAAAGTGGACACCCTTGTCTTGTTCCTGATCTTAGAGGGAATGCTTTGAGTTTTTCACCATTGAGGATAATGTTCGCTGTGGGCTTCTCATATATGGCTTTCCCTATGTTAAGATAAGTTCCTTCTATGCCCATTTTTTGAAGAGTTTTTATCATAAATGGATGCTGTACTTTGTCAAAGGCTTTTTCTGCATCTATTGAGATGATCATGTGATTTTTGTCTTTCAATTTGTTGGTATGGTGTATCACATTGATTGATTTGCGGATGTTGAAGAATCCTTGCATGCCTGGGATGAACCCAACTTGATCGTGATGAATGAGCTTTTTGATGTGTTGCTGAATTCTGTTTCCTAGGATTTTGTTGAGGATTTTGGCATCTAGATTCATCAGTGAAATTGGCCTATAATTTTCTTTTTTTGTGATGTCTTTGCCTGGCTTTGGTATCAGGGTGATGGTGGCCTCGTAGAATGTGTTTGGAAGTGTTCCTTCCTGGGCAATTTTTTGGAAGAGTTTTAGAAGAACAGGCATTAGCTCTTCTTTAAATGTTTGGTAGAATTCACTTGTGAAACCAACTGGCCCTGGGCTTTTATTTTTGGGTAGATTTTTGATCACAAGGTCGATTTCTGAGCTTGTGATTGGCTTGTTCATAGTTTCTATGTCTTCCTGGTTGAATCTTGGGAGATTAATCTTCTCTAAGAAACTGTCCATTTCATCCAGGGTGTCCAGTTTGTTGCCATATAGTTGTTCATAATAGTCTCTTATAATCCTTTGGATTTCTGCATTATCTTTTGTAATCTCTCCTTTTTCATTTTTAATTTTGGTGATCTGGTTCTTCTCTCTCTTTTTCTTGATGAGTCTGGCCAGTGGTGTATCTGTTTTATTGACCTTTTCGAAGAACCAGCTTTTTGTTTTATTTATATTTACTATTGTTTCTTTTGTTTCTTTTTCATTAATTTCTGCTCTGATCTTTATGATTTCCCTTTGTCTGCTGGTTGTCAAATCCCAAATCAGTCATAGGTATACATATTACCCTTTGCACCTGACCTTCACACACAAGTCCAAGTGAGCAAAGGAAAATTACACAAACTATTGAAGCTGAGAATAATGATAGCAAAGAAGATATAAAAGTCTTGAAATTGAATGGAGAATATTCAAGAATCAGTTAAAACAATGAACAAAGTCATACAAGAAATTAACAATAAACAAACAGAGACAAACAACTCAATTGCTGAACTTGACAATACTCTAGGAATCAAACAGAGCATCTGAGGCATAAGAATGGATAAGTGAGTGGGAAACAGTGAAGGAAATAACTGCTGTAGAACAGAATAATGTACAAATAGTGAAAAGAACTGAAGATAGTCTCAGAAACCTGTGGATCAATATCAAATGTACCAACATTTTAACTATAGGTGTCCCAGAATAAGAAGAGGAAAAAAGTATATTTATAAGAAAATTTTTGAAGAGATCAGAGTTGGAAATTTCCCCCAAATATAAAAGAAAATAGTCAAGTAGGTCCAAGAAGTACAAAGAGTCTTATACAGGATCAACACTAGAATAAACACATTAAGGCACATACTAATCAAGATAACTCAGACTAAACACAAATAAATAATATTAAAAGCACCAAGGGAAAAGCAACAAGTGATATACAAAGAATATTCCATAACACTTATCAGCTGATCTTTCAGAAGAAATGCCGCAGGCCAGAAGGGCCTGAAAAAGAAAAACGTACAACCAAAATGCTGAAGCTTTACAGAAATTTTTGAGCACAAGGTCGATTTCTGAGCTTGTGATTGGCTTGTTCATAGTTTCTATGTCTTCCTGGTTGAATCTTGGGAGATTAATCTTCTCTAAGAAACTGTCCATTTCATCCAGGGTGTCCAGTTTGTTGCCATATAGTTGTTCATAATAGTCTCTTATAATCCTTTGGATTTCTGCATTATCTTTTGTAATCTCTCCTTTTTCATTTTTAATTTTGGTGATCTGGTTCTTCTCTCTCTTTTTCTTGATGAGTCTGGCCAGTGGTGTATCTGTTTTATTGACCTTTTCGAAGAACCAGCTTTTTGTTTTATTTATATTTACTATTGTTTCTTTTGTTTCTTTTTCATTAATTTCTGCTCTGATCTTTATGATTTCCCTTTGTCTGCTGGTTGTCAAATCCCAAATCAGTCATAGGTATACATATTACCCTTTGCACCTGACCTTCACACACAAGTCCAAGTGAGCAAAGGAAAATTACACAAACTATTGAAGCTGAGAATAATGATAGCAAAGAAGATATAAAAGTCTTGAAATTGAATGGAGAATATTCAAGAATCAGTTAAAACAATGAACAAAGTCATACAAGAAATTAACAATAAACAAACAGAGACAAACAACTCAATTGCTGAACTTGACAATACTCTAGGAATCAAACAGAGCATCTGAGGCATAAGAATGGATAAGTGAGTGGGAAACAGTGAAGGAAATAACTGCTGTAGAACAGAATAATGTACAAATAGTGAAAAGAACTGAAGATAGTCTCAGAAACCTGTGGATCAATATCAAATGTACCAACATTTTAACTATAGGTGTCCCAGAATAAGAAGAGGAAAAAAGTATATTTATAAGAAAATTTTTGAAGAGATCAGAGTTGGAAATTTCCCCCAAATATAAAAGAAAATAGTCAAGTAGGTCCAAGAAGTACAAAGAGTCTTATACAGGATCAACACTAGAATAAACACATTAAGGCACATACTAATCAAGATAACTCAGACTAAACACAAATAAATAATATTAAAAGCACCAAGGGAAAAGCAACAAGTGATATACAAAGAATATTCCATAACACTTATCAGCTGATCTTTCAGAAGAAATGCCGCAGGCCAGAAGGGCCTGAAAAAGAAAAACGTACAACCAAAATTATGTTACCTGGCAAGGAATTCACTCAAATTTGATGGAGAAATCAAAAGCTTTACAGACAAGTGCAAATTAAGAGAATTTAATACCACCAAGTCTACCTTATGACAAATGTTAAATGGACTTATATAGTCAGCAAATACAAGAGAAAACAAGGTCTTAAAAACAAAACAAAAACATGTAAGAAGACAACATTAGGAGCATATGTATCAATAACTACTAAAAATCTAAATGGATTAAATGCTCCCACAAAAGAATATACTTTCTAATTGCTCAAGTACACATGGAATTTTCTCCATGTGGGTCTCAAATGAAAAATAAATAAATTTAAGGAAGTGGAAATCATCAATCAAATTTTCTCATCACAATACTACAAGACTAAATATCAACGGCAGAAAAAAAAATAGAAAAAAAAACTGTAAAAAACACAAACACATGGAAAATAAACAATACATTTCTAAATAATGAAAAGATTGCAAACAATCAAAAGAAAAAGAAATCCTAGAAGGGAAACACAGTGATAGACAAACTTCTGATAGACAAAGTATCAGAAAGAGAATTCAGAAAAGCAATATTAGGGATGATCCAAAACTTCAAAAATACAATAAGAGAGAGAATTGACACACTGGAGAAAGACTTACAAGAAAGTAAAAACAACAAATAGAGATAAACAACTCAATTACTGAAGATAGAAAACAACAGAGACAAAAAAGATTAATTGTGGAGTGCAAAAACACTATGGAATGACTCAATAATAGAGTATCATCTGAGGCAGAAAAATGGATAGGAGAGCTGGAGGATAGAATGGTAGAAGTGACTGCTGAAAAACATGAAAAAGAATAAAGAATAAAAGGAACTGATGAATGTTTCAGAGACCTCAAGAATAACACCAAGTGCACCAGCATTCAAATTATACTGGTTCCAGAAGAAGAAAAGAAAAAGAATGAATATAAAAAGACTTTGAAGAAATTATAGTATAACATTTTTCCCACATGGGAAGGAAATAGTCAATGAAGTTCAAGAAGCACAAAGAGTTCCATACAAAATAAACCCTAGGAGAAACATGCCAAGGCACATACTAATCAAGCTGTGCAGACACTAATCAAGCTAGCACAGACTAAGCATAAAGTCAGAACACTTAGAGCATCAAGGGGCAAGCAACAAGTAACATACAAGAGAAATTGTATATGTTTAACTGCTGATCTCTCAACAGAAACCCTGTAGACTAGAAGAGAATGACCAGGCACATTTAAAGCACTGAAGGGAAAAAAAATATACAACCAAGAATACTCCACCTAGCAAGGATCTCATTCAAAATTGATAGAGAAATCAAAAGCTTTATAGACAAGCAAAATCTAAGAGAATTCATTAACACCAAATCAGTCTTACAAGTGTTAAAGGGAATTATATTTACAACAGAAAAATGGAAAGCAGGTTTTTTGAAAAAATAAACAAAATCAAAAAATTGCTAGCCAGCCTCATCAAGAAAAAAAGAGAAAAGAACGAGATCAACAAAATCAGAAATGAAAAGGGAGAGGTTACAACAAACAATACAGAAATACAAAGGATTAGAAGAGACTATTAGGAATGAATATAGCAACAAACTGGAAAACCTGAGCGAAACTGATGGTTTCTTAGAGAAGTTCAATCTTCCAGTGATGCACTGGGAAGAAATAGAAAGTATGAACAACCCAATCACAAGCTCAAAAATTGAATTTGTGATCAAAAATCTACCAAAAAATAAAAGCTCAGTGAAAGATAGCTTCACAGGTGAATTCTACCAACTATTTAAAGAGCTAATGCCTATCCTTTGAAATTCTTTCAAAAAATGGGCATAGAAGGAAACTACATCAATATTGTCAAAGTTATATATGAGAAGCAAGCGTTATTCTCAATGATGAAAAACAATGCATTCCTTCTAAGATCAGGAACAAACCAAGGGTGTCCACTTTCACCACTTTTATTCAACATACTCTTAGAAGTTATAGCTAGGACAGAAAGAGAAGAAAAAAAAGATGAAAGGAATCCAGATTGGAAAAAAAGAAGCAAAACTCTATTTGCAGACAAGAAGGTACTATACATTGGAAAACCCACAGACAGTATTAGAAAACTACTAGAGCTAGTCAACGAATTCAAAATGTTACATGATACAAAGTCAATGAACAGAAATCACTCCCATTCCTATATACATGCAATGCAAAATCAGAAAAAGAAATCAAGGATACAATCCCATTAACCACTGATAACAAATGAATAAAATATCTAGGAATAAATCTACTTAAAGAGACAAAAGAACTGTACACAGATTACAAGACACTAACGAAATAAATTGATGAGGGCATAAACAAATGGAGACATATTCCATGTTCATAGGTTGGAAGAATCAATATTGTGAAAATGAACATACTACCAAATATCACCTACAAGTGTTAAAGGAATTATATTTACAACAGAAAAATGGAAAGCAGGTTTTTTGAAAAAATAAACAAAATCAAAAAATTGCTAGCCAGCCTCATCAAGAAAAAAAGAGAAAAGAACGAGATCAACAAAATCAGAAATGAAAAGGGAGAGGTTACAACAAACAATACAGAAATACAAAGGATTAGAAGAGACTATTAGGAATGAATATAGCAACAAACTGGAAAACCTGAGCGAAACTGATGGTTTCTTAGAGAAGTTCAATCTTCCAGTGATGCACCGGGAAGAAATAGAAAGTATGAACAACCCAATCACAAGCTCAAAAATTGAATTTGTGATCAAAAATCTACCAAAAAATAAAAGCTCAGTGAAAGATAGCTTCACAGGTGAATTCTACCAACTATTTAAAGAGCTAATGCCTATCCTTTGAAATTCTTTCAAAAAATGGGCATAGAAGGAAACTACATCAATATTGTCAAAGTTATATATGAGAAGCAAGCGTTATTCTCAATGATGAAAAACAATGCATTCCTTCTAAGATCAGGAACAAACCAAGGGTGTCCACTTTCACCACTTTTATTCAACATACTCTTAGAAGTTATAGCTAGGACAGAAAGAGAAGAAAAAAAAGATGAAAGGAATCCAGATTGGAAAAAAAGAAGCAAAACTCTATTTGCAGACAAGAAGGTACTATACATTGGAAAACCCACAGACAGTATTAGAAAACTACTAGAGCTAGTCAACGAATTCAAAATGTTACATGATACAAAGTCAATGAACAGAAATCACTCCCATTCCTATATACATGCAATGCAAAATCAGAAAAAGAAATCAAGGATACAATCCCATTAACCACTGATAACAAATGAATAAAATATCTAGGAATAAATCTACTTAAAGAGACAAAAGAACTGTACACAGATTACAAGACACTAACGAAATAAATTGATGAGGGCATAAACAAATGGAGACATATTCCATGTTCATAGGTTGGAAGAATCAATATTGTGAAAATGAACATACTACCAAATATCACCTACAGATTCAATGCAATCTCTATCAAATTACCAGTGACACTCTTCACAGAACTAGACTGAAAAATAGCACAGTTCACGTGGAAACACAAGAGACCTGGACAGCCAAAGAAGTCCTGAGAAAGAAAAATGCAACTTGAGGGACCAGCCTCCCTAACTTCAAACTAGACTACCAAGCAACAGTCATCAAAACAGTATGGTACCAGCATAAAACAAAAAAATAGAGCAATGGAACAAATGGAGAAATGAAAGATAAACCCACAAACATATGGGTATCTTATTTTTGACTAAAGAGGTAAAAATATAAAATAGGGCAAAGATAACCTCTTCAATAAATGGTGCTAGAAGAATTAGACGACTACATGCAAAAATTGAAGTTGGAACATTCCCTAACACCATACAAAAAGATAAACTCAAAATGGATCAAAGACCTAAACATAAGACCAGAAATCATAAAAGTCTTAGAGGAGAATATACACAAAACACACAATGACATAAATCAAATAAGGATCTTCTATGATCTACCATCTAGAATAATGAAAATTATATATATATATATATATATATATATATATATATATATATATATATAAACATGCAGGACCTAACGAAAGTTAAAAGCTTTTGTGTAGCAAAAGAAACAACAAAGTGAACATACAACCCACAGAATGGGAGAACATCATAACAAATGAAACAGCTGACAAAGAATTAATTTCCAAAATATGCAAGCAGCTTAGACAACACTGAAAAAAACAAATAACCCAATCAAAAAATGAGAAAAAATCAAAAGGACATCTCTCCAAAGTAGACATATAGATTCCAAAGTAGGTATACAGATGCCAAAGAACACATGAAAAGATGCTCAATACCATGTATTATTAGAGCAATGCAAATCAAAACTACGAGATACCACTTCACACAAATCAGAATGAATATCATCAAAAAATCTACAGGTAACAAATGCTGGAGATGGCACATTGTTGGTGGGAATGTAAATTGATACAACCACTATGGAAGACAGTATGAAGATTCCTTCAAAAACTAAGAATAGAAGCACCATATGACCCAGCAATCCCACTATTAGGCTTATACGCTGGTGAAATCAAAGTTGTAAGAGACACCTATACTCCAGTACTCATTCCAACAGCCTATACAATAGCTAGAATATGGACGAAACCTACACGCCCATTGATGAATGAATGAATAAGGAAGCTATGCTACATATACAAAATGGAATATCTCTCAGCTGTAAAAACAAACAAGCAAACAAAAAAATGCAGTAGAATCAGTCCTAATGAGGTGGATGTATCTAGAATCTATTATAGAAACTGAAGTTAGTCAAAAAGAAAAGGACAAACTAGACTGAAAAACACAGTTATGTGTGTATACTAACACATATACATGGAATCTAGTGAGATGGTACCAGTAAATACACACGCAGAATAAGGATGCAGAGACAGACATAGAAAACAGACCTATTGACTCTTGGAGAGGGGGAGAGTTAGTGAGAAGTTTGGAAAGAGTAACATGTAAACCTACATTATCATATGTAAAAGAGATAACCATTGCGGATACACTGTGGAACTAAGTGTTTTGTATGGGGGCTAGGCAACAACCTGTAGCGGCAAGATAGGTGGAGTAGGAGGGGTGCTCAGGTGGGAGGGATCAAAGATATGACTATGATGGATTTGGGATTATATAGAGTTGTAAACAACAAAACTCTGTAAAAGCAAAATAAAATAAATAAATTAAATATAAAAATGTAAAAATTTAAGAAATAGAATTCAACGATACATCAAAAAATTCATACAGGGTCTTCCCTTGTGGCAGTGGGTAAAGACACTGCCTTACAGTGCAAGGGGCGCTGGTCTGATCCCTGACCTGGGAAGATCCCACGTGCAGCAGAGCGGTTCTAGCTACACAATTATTGCAGGAAAATAAATCAAAGGAATCCAGATTGGAAAAGTAGAAGTAAAACTCACACTGTTTGCAGACGACATGATGCTTATACAAAAAATCTACAGGTAACAAATGCTGGAGATGGCACATTGTTGGTGGGAATGTAAATTGATACAACCACTATGGAAGACAGTATGAAGATTCCTTCAAAAACTAAGAATAGAAGCACCATATGACCCAGCAATCCCACTATTAGGCTTATACGCTGGTGAAATCAAAGTTGTAAGAGACACCTATACTCCAGTACTCATTCCAACAGCCTATACAATAGCTAGAATATGGACGAAACCTACACGCCCATTGATGAATGAATGAATAAGGAAGCTATGCTACATATACAAAATGGAATATCTCTCAGCTGTAAAAACAAACAAGCAAACAAAAAAATGCAGTAGAATCAGTCCTAATGAGGTGGATGTATCTAGAATCTATTATAGAAACTGAAGTTAGTCAAAAAGAAAAGGACAAACTAGACTGAAAAACACAGTTATGTGTGTATACTAACACATATACATGGAATCTAGTGAGATGGTACCAGTAAATACACACGCAGAATAAGGATGCAGAGACAGACATAGAAAACAGACCTATTGACTCTTGGAGAGGGGGAGAGTTAGTGAGAAGTTTGGAAAGAGTAACATGTAAACCTACATTATCATATGTAAAAGAGATAACCATTGCGGATACACTGTGGAACTAAGTGTTTTGTATGGGGGCTAGGCAACAACCTGTAGCGGCAAGATAGGTGGAGTAGGAGGGGTGCTCAGGTGGGAGGGATCAAAGATATGACTATGATGGATTTGGGATTATATAGAGTTGTAAACAACAAAACTCTGTAAAAGCAAAATAAAATAAATAAATTAAATATAAAAATGTAAAAATTTAAGAAATAGAATTCAACGATACATCAAAAAATTCATACAGGGTCTTCCCTTGTGGCAGTGGGTAAAGACACTGCCTTACAGTGCAAGGGGCGCTGGTCTGATCCCTGACCTGGGAAGATCCCACGTGCAGCAGAGCGGTTCTAGCTACACAATTATTGCAGGAAAATAAATCAAAGGAATCCAGATTGGAAAAGTAGAAGTAAAACTCACACTGTTTGCAGACGACATGATGCTATACATAATTAACCTTAAAGACACTATTAGAATATTATTAGAGCTAAACAGCAAATTTAGTAACGTTTTAGGATACAGAATCAATATATCAGAAATCACTCGCATTCCTATATACAAACAATGAAAATTCAGAAAGAGAATTCAAAGAAGCAATGTCATTCACCATTGAAAAAAAAAAAGAATACCTAGGAATAAACATACTAAAGCAGACAAAAGAACTGTACACATAAAATTATAATACCTTAATGAAAGTAATCAAAGTCTACATAAACACATTTAGAGATATTCCATGTTCCTGAGTTGGAAAAATAAATATGTTGAAAATGACTATACTACCAAATGTAAATTTACAGATTCATTATGATACCTATCACATTTCCAATGGCATTTTTCACAGAGCTAGAACAGTAACAACAAGAAAATCACAATTCTTGTGGAAGCACAAAAGACCCAGATAGCAATAGCAGTTTTGAGAAAGAAGAATGGAGCTGGAAGAATCAACCCTACTGACCTCAGACTATACTACAAAGCGACATTCATGAATACAGTGTGGTTCTGGCACAAAAACAGAACTATAGATCAATGGAACTATACAGGGAGCCCAGAGGTAATCCCATGCACGTATGGGTATCTTATTTTGATACTTGAGGCAAGGACATATAATATGGCAAAGATAATCTCATCTATAAATGGCACTGGGAAAACTGAACACCTACAAGTAAAAGAATGAAGTTGGAACCCCAAAACACAAAAAACTCAAAATGGATTAAAGACCTTTTAAAACAACAGGAACTAAGTTTTGTATGGGCTAGCCCCTGTAAAGGGGGGCAAGGGATCAAAGATATGCATATGATGGATTTGGGATTATATAGAGTTGTAAACAACAAAACTCTGTAAAAGCAAAATAAAATAAATAAATTAAATATAAAATGTAAAAATTTAAGAAATAGAATTCAACGATACATCAAAAAATTCATACAGGGTCTTCCCTTGTGGCAGTGGGTAAAGACACTGCCTTACAGTGCAAGGGGCGCTGGTCTGATCCCTGACCTGGGAAGATCCCACGTGCAGCAGAGCGGTTCTAGCTACACAATTATTGCAGGAAAATAAATCAAAGGAATCCAGATTGGAAAAGTAGAAGTAAAACTCACACTGTTTGCAGACGACATGATGCTATACATAATTAACCTTAAAGACACTATTAGAATATTATTAGAGCTAAACAGCAAATTTAGTAACGTTTTAGGATACAGAATCAATATATCAGAAATCACTCGCATTCCTATATACAAACAATGAAAATTCAGAAAGAGAATTCAAAGAAGCAATGTCATTCACCATTGAAAAAAAAAAAAAGAATACCTAGGAATAAACATACTAAAGCAGACAAAAGAACTGTACACATAAAATTATAATACCTTAATGAAAGTAATCAAAGTCTACATAAACACATTTAGAGATATTCCATGTTCCTGAGTTGGAAAAATAAATATGTTGAAAATGACTATACTACCAAATGTAAATTTACAGATTCATTATGATACCTATCACATTTCCAATGGCATTTTTCACAGAGCTAGAACAGTAACAACAAGAAAATCACAATTCTTGTGGAAGCACAAAAGACCCAGATAGCAATAGCAGTTTTGAGAAAGAAGAATGGAGCTGGAAGAATCAACCCTACTGACCTCAGACTATACTACAAAGCGACATTCATGAATACAGTGTGGTTCTGGCACAAAAACAGAACTATAGATCAATGGAACTATACAGGGAGCCCAGAGGTAATCCCATGCACGTATGGGTATCTTATTTTGATACTTGAGGCAAGGACATATAATATGGCAAAGATAATCTCATCTATAAATGGCACTGGGAAAACTGAACACCTACAAGTAAAAGAATGAAGTTGGAACACCTCATAACATCATTCACAAAGATAAACTCAAAATGGATTAAAGACCTAAATGTAAGACCATAAACCATAAAGCTCTTAGAGGAAATCATAGACAGAACAGTCAATGACATAAACCAAAGCAAAATCTTCTATGACCTGCCTCTTAGAATAATATTAATAAAAATAAAAGTAAAGAAGTGAAATGTAATTCATCTCAAAAAAAAGCTTTTGCACAAGAAAAGAAACTATATGCAAGTTGAAAAGACAACATTCAGAGTGGGAGAAAATAATAATATAAGAAACAATCAAGAATGAATTGATTTCCAAAATATACTAGCAGCTCATATAACTATACAGAAAAAGAGAGAAAAAGAAGAAAAAAAAAAAAAAAACCCAATTGATAAATGGACAAAGATATAAGCAGACATGTCTCTAAAGAAGATGCACAGATGGTCAACAAACATATTAAAAGATGTTTAACATTGCTCACTATCAGAGAAATGCAAATCAAGGCTACAATCAGATTCCACCTCACACAAGTCAGAATTGCCATCATCAAAACATCTACAGACAATAAATGCTAGAGAAGGTGTGAAGGAAAGGGAACCCTCTTGCACTGTTGGTTGCAGTGTAAGTTGATACCGTCACTATGGAAGATAGTATTGAGATTCCTTAAAAAAAACTAAATAGGGATTTCCCTGGTGGTACAGTGGGTAAAGACTCCACTTTGCAGTACAAGGGGCTCCGGTTCAATCCCTGGCCAGGGAAGATCCCACGTGCTGTGGAGCGGCTGGGCCAATGTGTCCAGCTACTGAACTGAAACTCTGGAGAGCATGAGCCTAGATAAACAAATGAAAGATCAATAGAAATGGCCAAAAACCAAAACAAAACAAACAAAAACAAACAAACAAACAAACAAAACCACCTAGGAATAGGGCCACCATATGACCCAGCAATTCGACTGCTTGGCATATGCACTAAGGAAAATAAAAGTGAAAAAGACACAGGTACGCCATTGTTCATTGCAAACACTATTTACAATAGCTAGAATATAGAAGTCATCTAGATGTCTATCGACAGATGTATAAATAAAGAAGCTTGGCTACACATATCCAGTGGAATATTACACAACAATAAAAAGAAATGCATTTGAGTCAGACCTAGTAAGATGGATGAACTTAGAACCTATTATACAAAGTTATGTATATCAGAAAAATAAAGATAAACATTGTATACTAACACATACATATGGAATCTAGAGAGATGGTACTGGTAAATGTGTGTGCAGAGCAGCGGTGGAGAAACAGAAATAGAGAACAGAATTATGAACATTGGGAGGAGGAGGCATGGGAGAGATATAGGTAAAGAACAACATGGAAATTTAAATTATTATGTAAAATAGTTAGCCAATGGATACTGCTATGAAACTAAGGTAACTCAAACAGGGGCCCTGTAACAAGCACCAGGGGTGGGATGAGGAGAGAGATGGGTGGGAATTTCAAGAGGAAGCAGACATATGTGTACTTATTGCTGATTCAGGTTGTTGTATGACAGTAAACAACAAGACTCTGTAAAAAGTAAATAAATTAATAAACAGTTAAAAAAAAAAAACAAACAGTATCCATTTGTGATAAAAAAAAAAATTCCAAAAAGTGGGTACAGATAAAATGCACCTTGACATGATAAAGGCTATATATGAGGAGCCTACATTTTACTTCATGCTTAAAAATTTAAAAAAAGAGCACTTTTCCTTTGCAATCAAGAACAAGGCAAGAATGTCCAACTCAGTATTTTTACTCAGTATAGTGTTGAAATTTTACACTAGAGCAATGTGCTACCCAAAGCAGACTAGAGATTCATTGCAATTCCTATCTAAATTCCAATGGCATTTTTTCACATAAATAGAAAAAATTAAACCCAAATTGCATGGAATCAGAAAGGACTCCATCAACCAAAGCAATCTTCAGAAAGAAAAGCTAAGGTGAAAGTATCATGTCTTCTGATCTTACATTATTCTGTAAAGATATAATAATCAAAATAGCATGATATTGTTATAACAACAGACACATAGATCAAAGGAATACAACAGAGATCCCAGATATAAACACAAACTTATATGGTTAATTTTATAACAACAAAATCAAGACTATATAATGGGAAAAGGTTAGTCTCTTCCATAAATGGTGTTGGGAAAACCAGACAACTACCTGCAAAAGAATAAAACTGCAATGCTACTTCACCATACACAAAAATTAACTCAAAATGAATTAAAGACTTGAAAGTAAGACCATGATTTGTAAATTCCCAATGAAAAAACTAGCTTTAAGATTTTATATTTTGACCTTAGCAATGTTTGTTTGTATCTGACTCTAAAAGTAATCACATCAAAACTAAAAATAAATGAGATTATATCAAACTAAAAAAGCTCTGGAAAAAGAAGAAAACTATCCATGAAATAAAAAGTCAGTCTATTGAATGGGGAGGATTCTTTGCAAAAAAAGTTTAAATTATTATGTAAAATAGTTAGCCAATGGATACTGCTATGAAACTAAGGTAACTCAAACAGGGGCCCTGTAACAAGCACCAGGGGTGGGATGAGGAGAGAGATGGGTGGGAATTTCAAGAGGAAGCAGACATATGTGTACTTATTGCTGATTCAGGTTGTTGTATGACAGTAAACAACAAGACTCTGTAAAAAGTAAATAAATTAATAAACAGTTAAAAAAAAAAAACAAACAGTATCCATTTGTGATAAAAAAAAAATTCCAAAAAGTGGGTACAGATAAAATGCACCTTGACATGATAAAGGCTATATATGAGGAGCCTACATTTTACTTCATGCTTAAAAATTTAAAAAAAGAGCACTTTTCCTTTGCAATCAAGAACAAGGCAAGAATGTCCAACTCAGTATTTTTACTCAGTATAGTGTTGAAATTTTACACTAGAGCAATGTGCTACCCAAAGCAGACTAGAGATTCATTGCAATTCCTATCTAAATTCCAATGGCATTTTTTCACATAAATAGAAAAAATTAAACCCAAATTGCATGGAATCAGAAAGGACTCCATCAACCAAAGCAATCTTCAGAAAGAAAAGCTAAGGTGAAAGTATCATGTCTTCTGATCTTACATTATTCTGTAAAGATATAATAATCAAAATAGCATGATATTGTTATAACAACAGACACATAGATCAAAGGAATACAACAGAGATCCCAGATATAAACACAAACTTATATGGTTAATTTTATAACAACAAAATCAAGACTATATAATGGGAAAAGGTTAGTCTCTTCCATAAATGGTGTTGGGAAAACCAGACAACTACCTGCAAAAGAATAAAACTGCAATGCTACTTCACCATACACAAAAATTAACTCAAAATGAATTAAAGACTTGAAAGTAAGACCATGATTTGTAAATTCCCAATGAAAAAACTAGCTTTAAGATTTTATATTTTGACCTTAGCAATGTTTGTTTGTATCTGACTCTAAAAGTAATCACATCAAAACTAAAAATAAATGAGATTATATCAAACTAAAAAAGCTCTGGAAAAAGAAGAAAAACTATCCATGAAATAAAAAGTCAGTCTATTGAATGGGGGAGGATTCTTTGCATGTTAAATATTTGATAAAATGTTCATATCTAAAATATGTACAAAAAGAAAATCTCAGTAACAGAAAAAAAGAAACTTTTTTTTAAAAGATAGAAAATTTGAATAGACATTTATGGAAAGAAAACTTACAGATGACTAACTGGCACAAAGAAAGATGTTCAATATTATTAATGCTCATGGAAATGAAAATCAAAACCAAAATCAAAACCAACTTTATCTTTTAAAAATGATATTATAAAATATATATAAAATGATGTGGAAAAAGGTATGGAGAAATGAAATCTTGTGTACTGTAAGCAGTAAATTGATGCAACTGCTATGGAAAACAATGTTGAAGTTTCTAAAAAATTAAAAATGACACATCTACATTATCTAGCAATTCCACTTCCAGATATTTATCAGAAAAAAAAAGTAATAATTTGAGAAAAGATATGGTCACTGTCAAAATATTTCCAAGTCAAGGTATGAAAACAACCATACAAACTTTATGGACAAGTTCTTCCCAGTTTTTCCCCTTGTTACTATCTTGCATAAATATAATACAATGGTGGAACCAGAAAATTAGCATTAGTACAATCCACAGAACTTTTTCATGTTTTACCAATCCTACATACACAGATTAGGTTGAGTATCGGTATGCTGTTGTGTGTATGCTAGGATGTGTGTGTTCTGTTGTGTGTATGCCCATGCAAGGAAAACAGCACTAGTTTGGGGGCTTCCCTTGTAGTTTAGTTGATAAAGAACCCACCTGCGGTGCAGGAGACCTGGTTCAATTCCTGGGTCAGGAAGATCCCCTGGAGAAATAATAGGCTACCCAATCCAGTATCCTTGGGCTTCCTTGGTGATTCAGATAGTAAAGAATCTGCCTGCAATGAGGGAAATCGGAGTTCGATCCCTGGGTTGGGATGAACCCCTAGAGAAGGGAAAGACTGCCCACTCCAGTATTCTTGCCTGGAGATTTCCATGGCTCATCCATGGGCTGCAAAGTGTTGGACACAACTGAGTGACTTTCACTTCATTTCAATGTAGTTGGTTATAACTGGGCAGAGCAAGGGAGCCTTGTAGTCTTGACCCACTGTACATTTTATTTACCATGGTGGTTGTGCTAAGGTACACATTTGTTAAAATTTCAAAGACATATATAATGCTTAACTGTGTTTGGACTACTAAAACAAAAATACCTTAGATTGTGTGGCTTAAACAACACAAATTTGTCTTACAGTTTTTGACTCTGGGAAATCCAAAATCAAGACACCTGTAGATTTAGTTCCTAGTGAAAGCCTTAACTCTGGTTCACCCACAACTATATTTTTGCTGCATCCTCACATGATAGAAGCTTCGCAAGTTTCTGAGTGACAAGCAATTCACCTACCAATACAGGAGACACAAGAGTCATGGGTTCTATTTCTGGGTTGGTAAGATTCTCTGGGAAAGGAAATGACAACACACTCCATTATTCTTACCTGGGAAATCCCATGAATAGAGGAGGCTGGCAGGCTACAGTCCATGGAAAAGTTCTTCGGACACAATTGACTAACTGAGCATGCACACATGTGTGCAGGGAAATTGATAAGGACGTCTCTAGGTTTTATACCATTTCCATCCATGAAGACAGAGTCTTCATAACCTAATCACCTCTCAAAGTTTTCACTCCAAATGCCACTATCTATAATTGAGACTAAGATTCAGCATATGAATTTGAAGGGACACAAATACTCCTCCATGTGTATATGGCATACACATCCTGGCATACACAACAGCATACACGCACTCACTCTTATCTGTGTATTTAGGACTGATAAAATATGAAAAGTTCTATGGATTGTAGTGACATTAATTTCTTGGTTCTGATATTGTATACAAGAGGTTAACACTGGGTAAGAGTATGAAGACTGAATGGGACATCCTTGCATTCTTTGTAACTTCCTTTGAAATGCACACACATACACACACACACTGGGCATTCTCTAGGTCTAAAGGCATCAGAGAGTACTATCATCCTATAGAGGACTTGTGACTTATTTCGTCTTTGACAACTTTAACTTTGTATTTGGAAATAATTATCGATTCAGAGAAAGTTGAAAGAAAATATACATGGAGGCCCCATGCATACTTGCATATGTATAGTAATACTAAGAAATATAGAAATAGTTTTTGAATTAATTACTAAAATGTCTTATCAATATTAAAAGCAGACAACATATCTTTAAATTTATTCTATGAATTAACACATGTCTGATATGTTTAGGATTATTTTACTTTTTATTGACCGTTTATAATTTGTGATGGATATATAGTCAATGCATCTTATAGTTTTGCAAGTGGATATCAAGATGTTAATAAGACATATCAAATTCTTAATTCTTAGAGTAACCAAAGTACAACATAAATGAATTTCATTTGTATAAAATAATTTCAATAGCAGAAGAAAATATTGATTACATTAACAGTGAGGGAAAGTCTCAAATCTCTCACGTTTCCTCAAATTTCACACTTAGATATAATATTAATTTTTTTGTACCTTGGTAAACTAAAACTTACTGTCAGAGACCTTTTACATTTCATTTTGGAAGACCTTTTAAAATGAGAAAATTGGGTTTCATTTTATCTTAATTCATTAATTGTTAATTTTTATCTTAATTCATTTTATCTTAATTCTTGATGAAATCGTTCTCATCTGTCTCTCATTCTACACCCTCCCCTCCACGTCTTCACACTTTAATAGACTAGGTTTCTCTTCAGGCATTGAAGAATCAATAGAAAACTAAATACGATGTTCTTCTACCCAGCAAGGGCTACATGAAGAAGTATATAAAATTTCTTCTTCTTTGAGTAAAGTCAGGGAAATTTGCCCTTTTGTTTCATAATATTTTAGCTAGTCAAAGCCTAATTTTATTGGAAATAGATTATTGGACACACTTCCTCAGATTCTGACCCAGTTATAAAAGTAATAAAGATCCTTAGCTATGTAGGCTAGTTTGATATTTTCAGGAACATATCAGGGTGCAGCCTCCCTTCTAGTTCAGATCTCTGCAAACTTCAGGGTATAGCTTTGATTTCTATAGCAAAAGAGAGCTGATAGTCCTAGCTCTCTCACTCCCATTTCTGGCATCAGTACGAAAGTAGGTACAGAAGTTATTTTAAGAACCCCTCAGAAGTCTTACATAGTACTTTCATTGATATCTTAATGATAATAACTTAGTCAACTAGTTATTTCACAGGAAACTAGAATGTTTCCTTTTGAAAAGGAGGCAATGTGGTCATTGAAATTTAGGGTTTTATCAGTTTCTGAAGGGGACCATAGAATGGCTCTTGAGAGGCAAATAAATGGTCTTGTTATAGGTGCAATGGAAGCTGACTCCAGCTTTCAAAGTTCTCATTAAATAGGAGTGTATTAAATGTCAATTGAAATAAATAATTAATTATTAATCTATTATATGTTTATTGTCAAATGCTTAGGCGAAGCTACAAATGTGAAGAAAATATTTACAAATCGTATATCAGATGAGGGACTTTATCCAATATATACAAATAAATATTACAACTTGCAACAAAATGACAAAAATTTAAAATGGGGAAATGGTATAAATACACATTTATCAAAAGAAACTATAAAAATTGTCATAAGCACATAAAATGATTATTAACAATGTTTTCCATAGGTAAATGGAAATCCAAACCACAGGTTGTTCCTCCTATATACTAATCAGGGTGGCTATATCAAGACATACAACAGTAAGTGTTGGTGAGAATGTAGAGAAATGGAAACTCATACATTTACATTACTGATGAAATTGTAAAGTGCTTGCAGACGCTTTGGAAACCAGTCTAAAGTTTCTAAAACTGTAAAAAATATAATTATTATATAATATAATATCTATATAAGCAATTCCACTCCTAGATATTTACCAAAGGTAAATCAAAACATATCTTCACACAGATGTTTGCAAATTAATATGCATATTGACATTGTTCAAAAGAACCAAAAAGTGGAAAGATCACAAATATCCATTAACTGATGAATGGATAAATCAAATATGATATATTCATGTAAAAGAATACTTGGCTAGTTGATATTTTCAGGAACATATCAGGGTGCAGCCTCCCTTCTAGTTCAGATCTCTGCAAACTTCAGGGTATAGCTTTGATTTCTATAGCAAAAGAGAGCTGATAGTCCTAGCTCTCTCACTCCCATTTCTGGCATCAGTACGAAAGTAGGTACAGAAGTTATTTTAAGAACCCCTCAGAAGTCTTACATAGTACTTTCATTGATATCTTAATGATAATAACTTAGTCAACTAGTTATTTCACAGGAAACTAGAATGTTTCCTTTTGAAAAGGAGGCAATGTGGTCATTGAAATTTAGGGTTTTATCAGTTTCTGAAGGGGACCATAGAATGGCTCTTGAGAGGCAAATAAATGGTCTTGTTATAGGTGCAATGGAAGCTGACTCCAGCTTTCAAAGTTCTCATTAAATAGGAGTGTATTAAATGTCAATTGAAATAAATAATTAATTATTAATCTATTATATGTTTATTGTCAAATGCTTAGGCGAAGCTACAAATGTGAAGAAAATATTTACAAATCGTATATCAGATGAGGGACTTTATCCAATATATACAAATAAATATTACAACTTGCAACAAAATGACAAAAATTTAAAATGGGGAAATGGTATAAATACACATTTATCAAAAGAAACTATAAAAATTGTCATAAGCACATAAAATGATTATTAACAATGTTTTCCATAGGTAAATGGAAATCCAAACCACAGGTTGTTCCTCCTATATACTAATCAGGGTGGCTATATCAAGACATACAACAGTAAGTGTTGGTGAGAATGTAGAGAAATGGAAACTCATACATTTACATTACTGATGAAATTGTAAAGTGCTTGCAGACGCTTTGGAAACCAGTCTAAAGTTTCTAAAACTGTAAAAAATATAATTATTATATAATATAATATCTATATAAGCAATTCCACTCCTAGATATTTACCAAAGGTAAATCAAAACATATCTTCACACAGATGTTTGCAAATTAATATGCATATTGACATTGTTCAAAAGAACCAAAAAGTGGAAAGATCACAAATATCCATTAACTGATGAATGGATAAATCAAATATGATATATTCATGTAAAAGAATACTATTTGACCACATAAAACAAAACAAAAAAAACACTAACAGAGTTGACCCTCTGTATCTGTGAGTAATTGTTTCCAGGACTTCCCACATATACCATAATCCCTAGATGGTCAAATCTCTTATATAAAATGACATAGTACAATCAGTTCTCTATATCCACAGGTTTCAAATTCTCAATTTCAAGAAATTCCAGACAAAAGTTTGACACAAGATTGGTCAAATTCAAGGATATAAAACCTGTGAATATGAAGGGCGAACCAATTATTCATTTAAAAATAACCATACATTAGTAGACCTGGGCGATTCAAACCTGTGTTCTACAGCAGTGAGCTGCATATGCTAGAACATGGGGAATTCTTCAAAATGTTATGCTAAGTGAAATAACAAAGTCACAAAATAGATATTTTATTATTCTAATGATGAGACAATCAGAATAGGCAAATCTATAGATACAGAAAGTAGATTTTTATTGCTTGAGGCTAAGTAAAATGTAAAACAGCAAGTTATCCCTAAGAATTAAGAGGCTTTAGGGGTTTCATAAAGATATTCCTGGAATTAAAGAGTGGTGATTGTTGCACGTCATTGAAAATATACTAAATTGCAGAATGTTAATTGTTGAAGTTTATGATACACAAATTATGTCTTACTGAAATTGGTATTAAAAATAATAAAAATCAGAGCTTCCCTGGTGGTCCAGTGGGTAGGGACACTGCCTTGCAGTGTAAGGGGTGCCTATTCAATCCCTGGCCTGAGAGGATCTTGCATGCTCCAGAGAGGCTGGACTGATGCTGGAGCGCATGTGCCCAGAGTCAGTTCTCTGCAGCGAGAGAGGCCACTGGGATGGGAGGTCTACATGGGCCAAAAAAAAAAAAAAAAGAACAAAGATGGAAATAAACGAAATACCAATGAAGTGGTCAAAATAATAATAATACAAATCAGAATTTTTCTAATGGTCCAAGTCAAAGGGTCCAGGTTCCATCTCTGGTCAAAGAACTGTTAATACATCTCACATACCGCAACTGACTTCTCATGCTTCAAATAAAGATCCCACATGCTGCAACAAAGACCTGACAGAGACAAATTCAAAAAATAAATAAATAAATAAACACATAAATAAAATATAATGCTTAGAAGCAAATAAAAGTGGTAAGGAAAACTATCATTTTCTGTTCTCAAGAATATTGTAGTTTTATGGGGGAATATATTCAGTTCAGTTCATTCATTAGTTATGTCTGACTCTGTGACATCATGGACTGCAGCATGCCAGGCTTCCTTGTCCTTCACCATCTCCTGGAGCCTCTTCAAACTCATCTACTTTGACTCAGTGATGCCATCCAACCATCTCATAGTCTGTCGTCCCCTTTCTCCTTTTGTCTTCTATTTTTACTAACATTAGGGTCTTTTCCAGTGAATCATCTCTGCACATCAGATGGCCAAACTATTGAAGTTTCAGCTTCAGCATCATTCCTTTAATGAATATTTAGGGTTTATTTACTTAAGGATTGACTGGTTTTATCTCCTTGTAGTCTAAGGGACTCTCAAGTCCAACACCCCAGTTGAAAGGCATTAGTATTTTGGCGCTCAGCCTTCATTATAGTCCAACTCTCATATCCATGCACATCTATTTGGAAAGTTATATATTTAACTATTTGGACTTTTGTGGGCAAAAAGATCTCTTTGCTTTGTAATATGCTGTCTAATTTTGTCACAGTTTTTCTTCCAAGTAGCAATTATGATGAAATTGGTATTAAAAATAATAAAAATCAGAGCTTCCCTGGTGGTCCAGTGGGTAGGGACACTGCCTTGCAGTGTAAGGGGTGCCTATTCAATCCCTGGCCTGAGAGGATCTTGCATGCTCCAGAGAGGCTGGACTGATGCTGGAGCGCATGTGCCCAGAGTCAGTTCTCTGCAGCGAGAGAGGCCACTGGGATGGGAGGTCTACATGGGCCAAAAAAAAAAAAAAGAACAAAGATGGAAATAAACGAAATACCAATGAAGTGGTCAAAATAATAATAATACAAATCAGAATTTTTCTAATGGTCCAAGTCAAAGGGTCCAGGTTCCATCTCTGGTCAAAGAACTGTTAATACATCTCACATACCGCAACTGACTTCTCATGCTTCAAATAAAGATCCCACATGCTGCAACAAAGACCTGACAGAGACAAATTCAAAAAATAAATAAATAAATAAACACATAAATAAAATATAATGCTTAGAAGCAAATAAAAGTGGTAAGGAAAACTATCATTTTCTGTTCTCAAGAATATTGTAGTTTTATGGGGGAATATATTCAGTTCAGTTCATTCATTAGTTATGTCTGACTCTGTGACATCATGGACTGCAGCATGCCAGGCTTCCTTGTCCTTCACCATCTCCTGGAGCCTCTTCAAACTCATCTACTTTGACTCAGTGATGCCATCCAACCATCTCATAGTCTGTCGTCCCCTTTCTCCTTTTGTCTTCTATTTTTACTAACATTAGGGTCTTTTCCAGTGAATCATCTCTGCACATCAGATGGCCAAACTATTGAAGTTTCAGCTTCAGCATCATTCCTTTAATGAATATTTAGGGTTTATTTACTTAAGGATTGACTGGTTTTATCTCCTTGTAGTCTAAGGGACTCTCAAGTCCAACACCCCAGTTGAAAGGCATTAGTATTTTGGCGCTCAGCCTTCATTATAGTCCAACTCTCATATCCATGCACATCTATTTGGAAAGTTATATATTTAACTATTTGGACTTTTGTTGGCAAAGAGATGTCTCTGCTTTTTAATATGCTGTCTAATTTTGTCACAGTTTTTCTTCCAAGTAGCAAGCATCTTTTAACTTCATGGCTACAGTCACAAACTGCAGTGATTATAGAGCCCAAAATACCAAGTCTCTCACTGCTTCCATTGTTTGATCATCTTTTTGCGATTAAGTGATGGAACCAGGTGCCATGTTCTTTGTTTTCTGAATGTTGAGTTTTAGGCCAGCTTTTTCACTCTCCATTTTCACCTCTATCAAGAGCCTTGTTAGTTTCTCTTAACTTTCTGCTTTAAGTATGTTGTCATTTGCATACCTGAAATTATTGATATTTCTCTGAATCTTAATTCCAGTTTGTGCTTCTTTCTGACCAGCATTTTGCATGATGTACTCTGCATATGAATTAAATAAGCAAGATGCAAATACACAGTCTTGTACTGCTTTCCTAATTTGGAAGTGTTCTACAATTCAATGTCCGGGTCTAACTGTTGCTTCTTCTGTTGTATGCAGATTTTGCAGCAGGCAGGTAAAGTGGTCTGATATGCTCATCGCTTTCAGAATTTTTCACAGTGTTTTGTGATCAACACAGTCAAAGGCTTTAGCATACTCAATGAAGCAGTAGATTTTTTTTTTTCCTGTAATTCTCTTGCTCTTTCTCTGATCCAAGGATGTTGGCACTTTGATCTCTACTTCTTCTGCCATTTGTAAATTTAGCTTCTACATCTGGAAATTTTCCTCCATCACCTCCACTAGCTTTTTTCATAATATTGCTTTGTAGGGCACACTTGACTTCACACTGTAAGATATCTGGCTCTAGTTGAGTGATCACATCATTGTGGTCATCTGTATCTTTAAGATATTTTTTGTATAGTTCTTCTGTGTATTTCAACCTCTTGTATTTTCTGCTTCTGTTAGGTTCATAGGTTTTCCATCATGTATTGTGCCTATCTTTGCATGAAATTTTCCCTTGGTATCTCTAATACACTTGTGGATATCTTTAGTTTATCTTCCCTTTTTGTTTTGTACCTCTATTTCTTTGCATTAAGGAAGCTTTCACTTAAGAAGACTTTCTTAATCTCTCATTGTTCTTCTCTGGAACTCTGCATTCATAAGTGCATATCTTTCCTTTTCTTCTTTCCCTTTCAAGTCTATTTTTCTCTTAGCTATTTGAAAGGGCTTATCAGACAACCATTTTGCCTCTTTGCATTTCTTTTTCTTGGAGGTGATTTTGATCATTGCTTCCTGTACAATTGGAAACTCCCATCTGTAGATCTTCAGGCATTCTCTGTATCAGATCTAATCCCTTGAATCTATTTGTTACTTCACTGTATAATCGTACAGGATCTGATTTCAGTCATATATGAATGGCCTAGTGGCTTACTTGCTCAATTTCAGTCTGAATTTTGCAATAAGAAGTTCATAATTGGAGCTAAAGTTAGCTCCAGGTCTTTTTGAATCTTAATTCCAGTTTGTGCTTCTTTCTGCATTTTGCATGATGTACTCTGCATATGAATTAAATAAGCAAGATGCAAATACACAGTCTTGTACTGCTTTCCTAATTTGGAAGTGTTCTACAATTCAATGTCCGGGTCTAACTGTTGCTTCTTCTGTTGTATGCAGATTTTGCAGCAGGCAGGTAAAGTGGTCTGATATGCTCATCGCTTTCAGAATTTTTCACAGTGTTTTGTGATCAACACAGTCAAAGGCTTTAGCATACTCAATGAAGCAGTAGATTTTTTTTTTCCTGTAATTCTCTTGCTCTTTCTCTGATCCAAGGATGTTGGCACTTTGATCTCTACTTCTTCTGCCATTTGTAAATTTAGCTTCTACATCTGGAAATTTTCCTCCATCACCTCCACTAGCTTTTTTCATAATATTGCTTTGTAGGGCACACTTGACTTCACACTGTAAGATATCTGGCTCTAGTTGAGTGATCACATCATTGTGGTCATCTGTATCTTTAAGATATTTTTTGTATAGTTCTTCTGTGTATTTCAACCTCTTGTATTTTCTGCTTCTGTTAGGTTCATAGGTTTTCCATCATGTATTGTGCCTATCTTTGCATGAAATTTTCCCTTGGTATCTCTAATACACTTGTGGATATCTTTAGTTTATCTTCCCTTTTTGTTTTGTACCTCTATTTCTTTGCATTAAGGAAGCTTTCACTTAAGAAGACTTTCTTAATCTCTCATTGTTCTTCTCTGGAACTCTGCATTCATAAGTGCATATCTTTCCTTTTCTTCTTTCCCTTTCAAGTCTATTTTTCTCTTAGCTATTTGAAAGGGCTTATCAGACAACCATTTTGCCTCTTTGCATTTCTTTTTCTTGGAGGTGATTTTGATCATTGCTTCCTGTACAATTGGAAACTCCCATCTGTAGATCTTCAGGCATTCTCTGTATCAGATCTAATCCCTTGAATCTATTTGTTACTTCACTGTATAATCGTACAGGATCTGATTTCAGTCATATATGAATGGCCTAGTGGCTTACTTGCTCAATTTCAGTCTGAATTTTGCAATAAGAAGTTCATAATTGGAGCTAAAGTTAGCTCCAGGTCTTATTTTTGCTGACTGTATAGAGCTTCTCCATCTTTGGCTGTGTAGTGTCATATCTTGTGTTTTCAGAAGAGTGTGTTTGCTATGACCAGTGTGTTCTCTTGCCAAAATTCTGTTAGCCTTTGCCCTGCTTTATTTTCTACTCCAAGTTTAAACTTGCCTGTTATTTCAGATACCTCGTGGCTTCCAACTATTGCATTTCATTCCTCAATCATGAAATGAGCAACTTTTTTTGGCGTTAGTTCTAGAAGATCTTGTAGGTCTTCACAGAACCATTCGGGATAAACTATTCTATTTTAGCATAAGTGATTGGCAAGAATCTTGTATTACTCTGATATTGAATGTTTTGCCTTTGAAATCCATCAAAATCATTTCTTTTCCTTTTTTTTTTTTTTTTTGAGATTGCACTGAAATGCTGCACTTTGAACTTTTTTGTGTATTATGTGGTCCACTCCATTCCTTCTAAGGGATTCTTGTCCACATTAGTAGATATAATGGTCATTTGAATTAAATTTGCCCATACCTGTATATATATATTTAAGATTTATTTATTTATTTATTTTGGTGGGGGTGGGGTGGGGAGGGAGAGGAGCAGGCGGTCCACTTCTATTGGTCTTTCATTTGTTCATTTTTCATCCATCTTTGTTCTTTGGCCCATGTGGACCTCCCATTGCAGCGGCCTCTCTTGTCGCAGAGCGCAGGCTCTGGGCACATGCACTCCAAAGCTCCAGCTTGGTAGTTGGACACATCAGTCCAGCTGCTCTGCAGCACGTGGGATCTTCCCAGGCCAGGGATCGAACCGGCACCCCTTGCACTGCAAGGCGGTGTCCTTACCCACTGGACCACCAGGGAAGCCCATGCCTGTATATTTTAATTGACTGATTCCTAAAATGCCAGTGTTCTCTCTTGCCATCTCCTGTTCGACCACTTGTAATTTACCTTGATTCATGGACCTAACATTCCAGGTTTCAATGCAACATTGTCTTTGTAGCATTGGATTTACTATCACTAATAGATACATCTACAATTGAGCATTGTTTCTCCTTTGGCTCAGCCTTTTCCTTCCTTCTGCAGCTATATCACTGCTCTTTTCCAGGAGCATTATGGGAACCTACCAACCTGGGTATCTTTTTGCCTTTTCAAAATGTTCATGGGGTTCTCAAGGCAAGAACATTGAAATGGTTTGTCATTCTCTTCTCCAGTGGGCCATGTTTTGTCAGAAGTCTCCACCATTACCTGTCCATCTTGGGTGACGCTACATGGCATGATTCACAGGTAAATTTGAGAGATTTTTTGACCCTGGAAATTCCTTCATAGGCAAAAGCAATGGGTAGCTGCAGAATCTTCAAGTGTTCGGCAATACACAGAAATATGTACTTCTCAGCCCATAAGCAGCTAACAGACTAGACTGAAGGTGAATTGCATAATACCCCATCCCACGGCAGAGCAGGGGGAGGCCTTGGGAAAAGGAGAGTGCTGCCTGACTTTGTTTGGCCAATATGCTTATTCACAGTATCTGTTACAAGGTGGCAAGCACTGACTAGTTAAAGGGTCTCTTAATTACAATACTGTTTCACAATTGGATTTTTTTTTTTTTTTGGTAGGAAGCAAGGAGAATGGATCGAAGTGTTGTATGTGTTGTTCTTTTTCTCTCTTCAAGACATGCCAGACTTAAATCCTAAGGGTACATATTTGGGTAGAAAGACTTCAACTCCCTCCCAACTTTTTAACTCTGCCCTGGATGATGAAGGATTAAACAGAGGAGGAGACACAGGATGATAAAGAGAAAAAGCAGGTTTCTCCAATTTGGGAATGCATGTGAAAGGAAAACTAGAAAGACTAATAAATAGCTACACAAGTTACTGCCTCTTCAGGAGGCATCCAGATATTCACTACAAATTGCGAAAAAAATGCATTTGGACCAAATCAGTCTTTACAAAAACTGTTGCAGCTGGCTCAGACAGTATATTACAGTATGGAATATGAGGAAGAAAAGGGAAACCACAAAAAGTCGAAGCAAAATGCTGAGACACTAACAATGGCTCTTAGATCTGCTCTAAATCAGTCTGGAACAATATCCAGAGGAACCCAGGTGAACGGGGATGGACTTTCTAACACTGTGGAAAGGAGGGGCATTTCTAGTGGGAATGCCCTCAGACTTGTAACGTGCTTTTGTCTGGTCTGTTAAGGACCACACTGGAAGAGGAATTGCTGCCAGAGGCATAGGCCCCAAGGATTAAATTCTCAAGACAATCAGGACTGAAGGTGCCCGGTAGTCTCCACACAAACTCAAGTCCTAGTAACATCTGAGGAGCCTCAGTTATTGATTGATAACTATGGGGGAGTGGTGCAACCTGTCAATTTCGTATGGACACTAGGACAAATTTCTCTGTTCTCACCAAAGCCCCTGACCAACTTTCCTCCCTATCTTCTACTGTAATGATGCTATCTGGATGAGCCAAACATTACTATTTCAGTCATTCTCTAAGTTACAACTAGGACTTTGTACTATTTTCACATGAATTTCCCATCGTGCCAGAATCCCGCTCAATCCTTCTGGGTATGGATATCCCTAGCAAGGTTAGGTCTCTGTTTTCATTGAACATAAAACACTCTTTCTCTCCCATTGATTAAACAAACTGATAAATTAATCTGGTTACTAAAGACTCAACAACATTTTAAGACCTTTCAAACTGCTCTCTTACAAGCCTTAAGCCTGCCGGCCAGATCAGAGTTTAATGTATTTGTTATAGAAAGGAAAGGAATCACTGTGGGGATGGTGACAGTCCAGAGGGCCTCACCTAGCTCAAGGATGACCCTATTATTTAGGGATAATTACTCTTATTGTTTCGCTAATGCCTGAAGTTCTTAAGTTTACTAGTCAGCAGAGCCATACTTTGTTGATTTCCCATATGTAAAAAGAATCTTAAATTCTAAAGTTAATAGTTGGATGTCAGTGAGCTTCTTAAATATCAGTCATTGTTGATAAAAAGAACTGATAATTAAACTTAGAGTTTGTAGGAACTTAAATTCTACAAATATGCATTTTTTGGTATACTTTTACAGAATTTTGTGTTTACTGCCACACATCAACCTGAATCAGCCATAGGTATGCATTCCTCCAGGTCCCACAAAGCCCCTGTTTGAGATGCCATAGTCCCCTGGCATTTTACCCTCCCTCACCCCAAATTCCATAAGTCTGTTCTCCATGTCCATCTCTCCATTGCAGCTCTATATATACATACATCAGTGCTATCTTTATAGATTCCATATATATGTGTCAGTACAAAATATTTACCTTTCACTGGCATACCTCACTCTGTATAATCGGTTCTATATTCATCCACCTCCTTAGATCCGACTCAAATGCATTTCTTTTAAAAGCTTGAGTAATATTCTATTGTATATTTGTGTCACAGCTTCTTTATAGATTGATCTGTTGATACATTAGGTTGCTTCCACGTTCTAGCTATTGTAAATAATGCTGCAAAGAACAATGGGGTACAAGTGTCTCTTTCAATTTTGACTTCCTTAGGGATTATGCCTAGTAGTGGGATTGTGGTGTTGCATGATGGTAATATTTCAAGTTTTTCGAGGAATCTTCATATTGTTTTCCATCATGGCTGTATCAACTTACATCCCACCAAAAGTGCAAGAGGTTTCCTTTTCCTCCACACCCTGTCCAGCATTTATTTCTTGTTTGTTTCATTTTATTTTTTACTGAATTTTGTTGTTTACACATTGACTTTTGCAAGCCTTAAGCCTGCCGGCCAGATCAGAGTTTAATGTATTTGTTATAGAAAGGAAAGGAATCACTGTGGGGATGGTGACAGTCCAGAGGGCCTCACCTAGCTCAAGGATGACCCTATTATTTAGGGATAATTACTCTTATTGTTTCGCTAATGCCTGAAGTTCTTAAGTTTACTAGTCAGCAGAGCCATACTTTGTTGATTTCCCATATGTAAAAAGAATCTTAAATTCTAAAGTTAATAGTTGGATGTCAGTGAGCTTCTTAAATATCAGTCATTGTTGATAAAAAGAACTGATAATTAAACTTAGAGTTTGTAGGAACTTAAATTCTACAAATATGCATTTTTTTGGTATACTTTTACAGAATTTTGTGTTTACTGCCACACATCAACCTGAATCAGCCATAGGTATGCATTCCTCCAGGTCCCACAAAGCCCCTGTTTGAGATGCCATAGTCCCCTGGCATTTTACCCTCCCTCACCCCAAATTCCATAAGTCTGTTCTCCATGTCCATCTCTCCATTGCAGCTCTATATATACATACATCAGTGCTATCTTTATAGATTCCATATATATGTGTCAGTACAAAATATTTACCTTTCACTGGCATACCTCACTCTGTATAATCGGTTCTATATTCATCCACCTCCTTAGATCCGACTCAAATGCATTTCTTTTAAAAGCTTGAGTAATATTCTATTGTATATTTGTGTCACAGCTTCTTTATAGATTGATCTGTTGATACATTAGGTTGCTTCCACGTTCTAGCTATTGTAAATAATGCTGCAAAGAACAATGGGGTACAAGTGTCTCTTTCAATTTTGACTTCCTTAGGGATTATGCCTAGTAGTGGGATTGTGGTGTTGCATGATGGTAATATTTCAAGTTTTTAGAGGAATCTTCATATTGTTTTCCATCATGGCTGTATCAACTTACATCCCACCAAAAGTGCAAGAGGTTTCCTTTTCCTCCACACCCTGTCCAGCATTTATTTCTTGTTTGTTTCATTTTATTTTTTACTGAATTTTGTTGTTTACACATTGACTTTTTGCAAGTTTTTGATTGAGCTGTTTATGTTTCTTGAGTGACTGAGTTGTCTTACCTGCTTGTATATTTTTGAAATGAATTCTGTGTTGGTTCCTTCATTAGCTATTGTATATTCTCCCATTCTGAAGGTCGCCTATTCACCTTGTTTATAGTTTCTTTGGTTGTGCAAAATCTTTTAATTTTAATTATGTCCCACTTATTTACGTTTGTCTTTATTTCCATTGCTCTAGGAGGAGTGTCGTAGAAGACACTGCTTTCATTTATGTCATCGAGTGTTCTCCCTGTATTTTCCTCTGGTTTTAGAGTTAGGTCTTTAATCCATTTTGAGTTTATTTTTGTATAAGATGTTGGATAGTGTTCTAACTTAATTCTTTCACTTGCAACTGTCCAGTTTTCTCAGCACCACTTATTGAAGAGGCTGTCTTTAATCCATTGTATACTCTTGTCTCCTTAGTCAAAAATAAGGGACCCATAAGTGCGCGGATTTATCTCTGGGCTCTCTACCTTGTTCCATTGGTCTCATTTCTGTTTTTGTGCCAGTACCATAGTGTCTTGATAACTTTCACTTTGTAGTATAGCCTGAAGTCAGGAAGTTTGATTCCTCCACCTCCATTCTTCTTTCTCAAGATTGCTATGGCTATCTTGGGTCTTTTGGTCTTCCATATGAACTGCGATATTCTTTCTAGTTCTGTGAAGAATGTCATTGGTAATTTCATAGGGATAGCATTGAATCTGTAGATTGCATTTGGTAGTATAGTTATTTTTACGATATTGATTCTTCCAATCCAGAAGTATGTAATATCTCTCCATCTGGGTACATCTTCTTTGATTTCGTTCATCAGTCTCTTATAATTTTCTGTGTACTGTTCTTTTGTCTTCTTAAATAGGTTAATTCTGAGATATTTTATTCATTTTGGTGCAATAGTGAATGAGATTGCTGCCTTGATTTCTCTTTGTAATTTTTCATTGTTTATATACAGGAATATGAGTGATATCTTTTGTATTCATTTTGAATTCTGTGACTTTGCTAAATTTGCTGACTAGCTCTAGTAAATTTCTAATAGTGTCTTTTGTATTTTTTAATGTATAATATCATGTCATCTGCAAACAGTGAGAGTTTTACTTCTTTTCCAATCTGGATTCATTCCATTTCATTTCATTTTCTTCTCGAATTGCTGTTGCTAGAATTTCCAGGACTAAGTTGAATGACAGTGGTGAGAAAGGACACCCCTGTGTTATTCCTGATCTTAGAGGATATGCTTTCAGTTTTTCAACATTAAGAATAATGTTTGCTGTGGACTTCTCATATATGGCTTTCACTGTTATGAGGTAGGTTCTTTCTATATTCTTTTATGAAGAGTTTTTATCATAATTGGGGGTGGATTTTTTCAAAGAATTTTTTTTGCATCTATTGAGATTATCATATGCACTTTGTCTTTCAGTTTGTTAATATGATGTATCACATTGATTTATTTGCGGATATTGCAGAATCCTTGTTTGACTGAGAAAGTCTCAACTTGATCATGGTGCATGAGCTTTTTGACTTGCTGTTGAATTCTGTCTGCTACAATTTTGTTGAGGATTATTGTGTCTATATTCATCTGCGATACTGGCCTGCAATTTTCTTTCCTTGTGTTGTCTTTGCCTGGATTTTCTATCATGCTGATGATAGCCTCATAGATTATGTTTGGAAGTGTTCCTTTTTGTGGAAATTTATGACAGAATTTTAGAAGACTGGGCATTGACTCTTCTTTAAATGTTGCTGGAATTCACCTATGAAGCCGTCTGGCCCTGGACTTTTATTTTTGGGTAGACCATGGATCCAATCACGGATCCAATTTCTGAGTTTGTAATTGAATTCTCCACAATTTCTATTTCTTTCTGGTCGAGTCTTGGAAGATTGAACTTCTCTAAGAATCTATCCATTTTTTCTAGGTTGTTTGATTTATTGCCATATAATTGTTCATAGTAGTCTCTTATTGTCTTTTTCATTATTATTGTCAGTGTTTGATTTTTGTGTTTGAGTTCTAATTTTTTCAGGCTTCGAGGTTGAATTTTCACTTCCTTTTGCTTTCTATTCTTGTGGAAAGTTTCAATGGTTTGTGTTTTGCCCAGGGATATTTCTGGCGTTTGGGTGATGTAGGGTCTTGTTCACAAGTGAATATCCCATAGTGGTGTGCTTTCTCTGGTAGTGTAGTGTCTTGGAATTAGTGCTCCCTCTCCAAGATTCTGGGTTTGATTGCTGACCAAGAAATGAAGATTCCACCTCTGGTTTGTTATGACATTCAGTGGTTTTAGGGCAAGTATAAACAGATGAGGGACTATAGGTGCATCTCTGATAAATGACAATTATAAAATCATGCAAATATTATCTAAAATAATGGAAAATCACACATACATATGCATCTATATCCAAGCACGAACAGTCTGAAAAGGATAAGGTAAAGGTGATTGTTCTGCCGAATGACACAACCAAAGCTGATATCCAACCACTACAATTCAAGCTAATTAAAACACAGACTGGAAAATAAAACTAGAGGAAGGTTCTAGCTGGGGATACAGTAATGAAATCAGTTGTTAACTAAAAAATATGATGGGGAAGACAAGGAAAGAATGCATAATTAATGAAGAGAAAGAGAATCATGTTGCAGGTTTCTATAGGAGTAAATAATGAAGACTTGTATATATTAAAATTTAGTACAACAGGAAGAGAACAGCAGAGAAAACAAAGAAATAGTTATAAATGCAATATTAGTAGATATAAAAAGTTTTAACCATTAAAATGAAAAGCAAGAAAACTATGGTTGAAAAAAAATAAAAACAAACACCGAAACTTATCCCTGGTCCTCAATTTTGAGCTTATCTTCTCAGCATTATGTGCATTTTCAACCAGAGTTTGCTTATGAGGCTGCCCTAGAGGTTCTGGGTCTGTTCTAGTGGAGACCAAGTGTAAGGCTGTGGCAGCTGCTTAGATCTCAGGTTCCTATGTGAACCAGATTTTCCATTTAGTAGGCTAAAGTCCTTGCAAAATCTGTTACTCTGGTTTGGTGGCCAGGAAATCTAGAAATGTGCTGTCTTGGCAGTGTGTCAGAGCCAGGGATGATATGCCAAGCTGTTCCCAACACTCTGGGTAGCACTCTGAGCCACACTCTGAGCCTCTGTGCAGCTGATGGGTTTTTCCAGTGGCTCTCACCACCCAGTCCACTTCTCCCTGTCCTAACCATCCTGGCTGCTTTTCTTCTCTCAGTCCGCTATTCTCAGCCTGGGCCGCTTCTCTGTCAAGGCCTCTTCTCTCCATCCTGGCCACCTTTGTCCATATTGACTGCTTCCCTAAAACTGTGCTGCCCCTCTCTCCACAGGTTGCTGCTCACTTTCCTGGTGACCCCTCTCTACCCTGGCTGCTTCTCTCTGCCTGGTCTCCACTGGAGCCATTGGAGGGACGGGGGTTTGAGGAGAGCTCAAGCGGTTCACTCTCAGTCTGTGGGGTCGTTATGACCTGAGAGTTTCATTTCACTCTCCCTAAGGTTCTACCATTCTCCTGATCCACCCTTGTGAGGATGTTTTCCAGCTGGGAGTTTCTTCTTGCCTCGTTCCTCCCTTCCTCTCCGCATCGAGGCTTGGCCTTCTCTACAGCACTTCTCGATCTTTCTTTTACCTTTTCATGTCTGTTACCTTTTTCCAGGGAACCCACAATACCTTCTGGATATCTGAGGCCTTCTTCTGTCATCTAGAGGCTGGATATTATGGGTTGTTCTATATTTGATTAGTTTCTGGTAAATATGTTGGGGGGCTGGCAATATCTCCTTCTTATCTCTCCACTGTCTTGACTAGATTCATATATTCAGAGGACAGTGTGTTCCACAGTCTGCAGGGTGAATCAGCAAATTTCAGGCCAATGGCTAGTAAGTCTGAGAACTACAAGAAGCCAATGTTTCCATGCAAATCTGAATACTGGACTAGAGAACATGTTCTGATTGATGATTACTTCCTTGACTCCGGCTTGGATCCCTGCTATCCTCCTGACTCTGCCCTCTTGTCTGTAGCCTGATATATCCTGAGACTAGTAGTTAAACCATCACCACTGTTGAGACATCACATTCACTGACAAGAGAATCCAGGCAGAAGTAAATGATCTTTTCCATATGTGACAATCTCTTAAAAGTCCAGAAACTGTTCTAAGCTGGGTCAGGAGAACTTGCACTCACATTGTTTTGGCTCTCTCTTTTTTTCTTGTTGAGTCTGGCTTGAGGTTTGTTGATTTCATTTATCTTTTCAAAGAACAAGCTTTTGATTTTAATAATCTTCACTATTATTTCTTTCATTTGCTTTTTACATTATTTTTGCTCTGATCTTTATTTCTCTTCTTCTAACTTTGGGTTTTTCTTGTTATTCTTTTTTTCCAGTTGTTTCAGGTGTAAAGTTAGTATTTTTGATGTTTTCCGTGTTTGTCGAGATAGGATTTTATTGCTATAAACTTCTCTCTTGGAACTGCTTTTGCCACATCCCATAAGTTTGATTTGTTGTGTTTTCATTATAATTTTCTTATAGGAATTTTTTATTTTGTTTTTGATTTCTTCAGTAATCTATTCATTATTTAGAAATGTATTCTTTAATCTCTACATGTTAGCATTTTTCTTACTTATTTTTTCCTTGTAATTGATATCCAGTCACATAGCATTACTATCAAAAAAATGGTTTGATATAATTTAAATTTTCTTAAATTTACTCAGGTTTGATTTGTGACCCAAGATGTGGTCTATCCTGAAGAGTGTTCCATTCACTTGAGAAGAAAGTGTATTCTTGTCCATTTGGATGAAAAGTCCTGAAGATATCAGTGAGAGCCACCTTAACTAATATACCATTTACGATTTATGTTTCTTTATTAATTTTGTGTTTTAATGATTTGTCCATTGGTCAGTGGGGTGTTTAAATATTCTGCTCTTATTGTTAGTATAAATATCCCCTTTTATGTCTGATAGTGGTTGCCTTATATATGAGGTACTCCTTTGTTGGATACACAGATATTTTTAATTGTTATGTCTTTCTCTTGAATTGATCCCTTGATCATTATATAGTGCCCTGCCTTGTCTCTTACAATCTTCTTTATTTTTAGGTGTATTTTGTATAATATGAGGATTTCTACTCCAGCTTTTATTAGTATTATTTCCTTTTACATGGTATATATTTTTTCCATCCTGTCACTTTCAGTCTATATATGTCTTTTGGTCTGAAGTGGGTTTCTAGTCCTGATATATCCTGAGTTTAAACCATCACCACTGTTGAGACATCACATTCACTGACAAGAGAATCCAGGCAGAAGTAAATGATCTTTTCCATATGTGACAATCTCTTAAAAGTCCAGAAACTGTTCTAAGCTGGGTCAGGAGAACTTGCACTCACATTGTTTTGGCTCTCTCTTTTTTTCTTGTTGAGTCTGGCTTGAGGTTTGTTGATTTCATTTATCTTTTCAAAGAACAAGCTTTTGATTTTAATAATCTTCACTATTATTTCTTTCATTTGCTTTTTACATTATTTTTGCTCTGATCTTTATTTCTCTTCTTCTAACTTTGGGTTTTTCTTGTTATTCTTTTTTTCCAGTTGTTTCAGGTGTAAAGTTAGTATTTTTGATGTTTTCCGTGTTTGTCGAGATAGGATTTTATTGCTATAAACTTCTCTCTTGGAACTGCTTTTGCCACATCCCATAAGTTTGATTTGTTGTGTTTTCATTATAATTTTCTTATAGGAATTTTTTATTTTGTTTTTGATTTCTTCAGTAATCTATTCATTATTTAGAAATGTATTCTTTAATCTCTACATGTTAGCATTTTTCTTACTTATTTTTTCCTTGTAATTGATATCCAGTCACATAGCATTACTATCAAAAAAATGGTTTGATATAATTTAAATTTTCTTAAATTTACTCAGGTTTGATTTGTGACCCAAGATGTGGTCTATCCTGAAGAGTGTTCCATTCACTTGAGAAGAAAGTGTATTCTTGTCCATTTGGATGAAAAGTCCTGAAGATATCAGTGAGAGCCACCTTAACTAATATACCATTTACGATTTATGTTTCTTTATTAATTTTGTGTTTTAATGATTTGTCCATTGGTCAGTGGGGTGTTTAAATATTCTGCTCTTATTGTTAGTATAAATATCCCCTTTTATGTCTGATAGTGGTTGCCTTATATATGAGGTACTCCTTTGTTGGATACACAGATATTTTTAATTGTTATGTCTTTCTCTTGAATTGATCCCTTGATCATTATATAGTGCCCTGCCTTGTCTCTTACAATCTTCTTTATTTTTAGGTGTATTTTGTATAATATGAGGATTTCTACTCCAGCTTTTATTAGTATTATTTCCTTTTACATGGTATATATTTTTTCCATCCTGTCACTTTCAGTCTATATATGTCTTTTGGTCTGAAGTGGGTTTCTAGTAAACAGCGTATATACAGATCTTGTTTCTGTATCTATGCAGCTAGTCTGTGACTTTTGGTTGGAGCATTAACCAATTTACATTTAAGGTATTTATTGATACAAAAAATCCTATTGTAATCTTCTTAAATATCTGGGACTTGTTTTGTAGATCTTTTTCTTCTCTTGCATTTACTGACAATATAAATCCCTTTAACACTTGTTAGACTGGTTTAGTATAACTAAATGTCCTTAACTTTTGCTTCCCTGTAAAGCTCTTCTTCAGTTTTGAATGCGATCCTTGCCAGGTAGAATGAATAATCTTGGTTGTATATTTTTCTCTTTCAGTACTTTAAATATGTCTTGCCATTCCATTCTGACCTGCAGAGTTTAAGGATTTCCCTTGTATGTCTTTTGTTGCTTTTCTCTTGCTGCTTTTAATAGTTTTTCTTTGTATTTCATTTGTGTTAGCTTAATTTTATGTGTCTCAGCTTGTTTCCCTTCATATTTATCTTGTATGTGACTCATTGTGCTTCTCAGACTTGTTTGACTATTTCCTTTCACATGTTGAGAAGATTTTCACCTGTAATCTCTGCAAAAATTGTCTCCTACCTTTTCGGTTTTTCTTCTTCTTGGATTTTTATAGTTTGAATTTTGATAGATTTGATATCCTAGAGGTCTCTGAGAGTATGCTCAGCTTTTTTCATTCTTTCAGCTGTATTCTGTTCTTTTGCAGTTATCTCCACCATTCTATCTTTCAGATCACTTTTCTGTTTTACTTCCTCAGACATCCTGCTATTGATTCCTTCTAAAGTACTTTTAGTTAAGCAGTTGTGTTGTTTTCCCGTTTGTTTATTTTTAAATTCTTGTATTTCTTTGTTTAATGTGTTCATTGATTCCTGCATTTTCTCTGATATTCTATTTTCAAGGTTTTTGGTCATCTTTACTATATTTATTCTGATTGTGTTTCAAAGAATTTGTCTAATTCCTCTTAGTTTATTTTGTCTTATGCTTTTGCAGATTGTTCATTCATTTCTGCAGTATTCCTCTGCCTTTTCTTTTTTATCATTAATTTTTTAACTTACTGTGTTTGAGATCTCATTTTCCCAGGCTTCGAGATTGAATTATTTCTTGTTTTTGGCTTATACCCCTGTAAGGTTGAATATGCTGGGGGACGAGAGGATCCCAAACAAGGCCTCTGTGGTGACCTGGAGTAGGACATGGAAGGAGATGGGGAGGAAGGTGTGGGGACATATGTATAGCTATGTCAGACTCAGGTTGAGGTGCAGTAGGCAACAAAATGTTAAAAAAAAAAAAAAGAACAATAAAATAAAAAAAACACAGAAATAGATTTTTAAAATATGCACAAAAGAGGAACAGAAGATGTATCCCTGACAAATGGCAATTAAAATTTCATGGAAATATTTTCTAAAATACTGGAAAAAAATAGATAAATTCCATTCTGACCTGCGATTTAAGGATTTCCCTTGTATGTCTTTTGTTGCTTTTCTCTTGCTGCTTTTAATAGTTTTTCTTTGTATTTCATTTGTGTTAGCTTAATTTTATGTGTCTCAGCTTGTTTCCCTTCATATTTATCTTGTATGTGACTCATTGTGCTTCTCAGACTTGTTTGACTATTTCCTTTCACATGTTGAGAAGATTTTCACCTGTAATCTCTGCAAAAATTGTCTCCTACCTTTTCGGTTTTTCTTCTTCTTGGATTTTTATAGTTTGAATTTTGATAGATTTGATATCCTAGAGGTCTCTGAGAGTATGCTCAGCTTTTTTCATTCTTTCAGCTGTATTCTGTTCTTTTGCAGTTATCTCCACCATTCTATCTTTCAGATCACTTTTCTGTTTTACTTCCTCAGACATCCTGCTATTGATTCCTTCTAAAGTACTTTTAGTTAAGCAGTTGTGTTGTTTTCCCGTTTGTTTATTTTTAAATTCTTGTATTTCTTTGTTTAATGTGTTCATTGATTCCTGCATTTTCTCTGATATTCTATTTTCAAGGTTTTTGGTCATCTTTACTATATTTATTCTGATTGTGTTTCAAAGAATTTGTCTAATTCCTCTTAGTTTATTTTGTCTTATGCTTTTGCAGATTGTTCATTCATTTCTGCAGTATTCCTCTGCCTTTTCTTTTTTATCATTAATTTTTTAACTTACTGTGTTTGAGATCTCATTTTCCCAGGCTTCGAGATTGAATTATTTCTTGTTTTTGGCTTATACCCCTGTAAGGTTGAATATGCTGGGGGACGAGAGGATCCCAAACAAGGCCTCTGTGGTGACCTGGAGTAGGACATGGAAGGAGATGGGGAGGAAGGTGTGGGGACATATGTATAGCTATGTCAGACTCAGGTTGAGGTGCAGTAGGCAACAAAATGTTAAAAAAAAAAAAAAGAACAATAAAATAAAAAAAACACAGAAATAGATTTTTAAAATATGCACAAAAGAGGAACAGAAGATGTATCCCTGACAAATGGCAATTAAAATTTCATGGAAATATTTTCTAAAATACTGGAATATATACACAAACATATACAGCCATAGCATAATGTAGTCAAAATAAAATACAGTACAGTAAATTAACGCCATGAATGGGGGAAACCAAAAATGATATCTTCCATTTAAGAACCAAGCTAACTAAAGCACAGATTGGAAAAAAATGCTATAGACAGGCTTCATTTGGGGATAAGGCAACGGAAACAACAGAGTAAGAAATAAGATGAGAGAAAGAAAGACAGAAAGGAAAGGTAGAAAAGAAATATAAAATAGTAATGCAAAGTTAAATATAGGAAGATAGATAAGTTTTCTATGTATCAAATTTTAGTGCAGTAGGGAAAAAAAAAGTAGGTAAAGCAAAGGAAAATTGTAAAAAAAAAAAAGATAATACATTTAAAAAATTAAAAATTAAAACAGGGAGAGAAAAAATACATAAAACCAAAACATAACAAACAAACAAAAAACATCAAAAATAAATCCCCCACAGAACCACAAAAGGTCAATGTGAAATCATAAGAATATTACCAAAAAGTTATATATCTTGAAAATTTGAATATATTTAATAGTACTGACAAGATTGGTAGCTACAACAGCAGAGAGTGGAGGAAAGAAAAACAAAAACAAGAAAAAGAAACAAATCAAGAAGCAACTCCAGAGCAAGCCAAGATGTAACAATATTTTTTTTTTTTTTTTTTGATGAGGAGACTCTACTATTAGTGACCTTTCCTTTGATCACCAGTATGCAGAAACTATGGCCCTATCAGTGTCTTTTCCTTGCCTCTGGCAGCAGTTGGATCAGAAGGCTTCTTTTACAGGTTTTGTTTGTTTGCTTGCTTTTTTACATAGTTCTGCCTGTTCAAGCACTAAAAGGCCTGCCTTGGCTTTCATGGGTCCGGCTCTTGATCATTACTCCAGTTGTTTATTACTGGGTGAATCTACATTCCCTCCCTGTAGTTGAGGTCATACTATGATTGGGGCCATGTCAAACCTCTCTAAATGGATCTATTCCTATATGATTTATCAGGACCACTGCCACAGGATGTTGCAGGTCACCGTCGACTCCTTCCACCACCATAGACTTCAGAACACTCAAAGGCAAGTCTGCTCCTGTCTCATATGTGGTCACTGTTCCTTTCTCCCAGATCCTGGTGCACACTAAGCCTGTTTCCCCCAATCCTGCTGGATGGCTCTATGATCTGACTAATAGCAATCTCCCTCAAGAGGAGGCCAATTCCATCTTTCCCGAGGACTTCCATAGGACACTTGGACTCTCAAAGGCAAATCTGATTCAGTCTCTTTTCGGGGGTCATTGCTTCTTTCCTGGATCTTGGTGTGTAAAATGTTTTAATTGTTTACACACACCCTGTCTCACTGGCTGGTTTGGGCTTTGATTTTTAAAGTGCGATTGTGTCCCCAAGCAGTCTTGTTGCTACTTCTCCTTTGCTCTTGGATGTGGGGTATCTTTTCTTGATCAGATCCTGCCTCCTCCTGTTGTTTTTTCAGTAGCTACTTGCAATTCTGGTGCTCTTGTAGGAACAGATGAATGTACGTCCTTCTTCTCTGCTATCTTTGCTTCTCCTCCCTACCACTGTCTGACTCGAGACTTAGGCTAACCAAAGGATAATGGGCAAACATTTACACTGAATCTAAGTATGCTTATTTGACTTTGCATGTTCACTCTGCAGTATGAAAAGACTTTTCACAAAGTAACAGCAGAGAGTGGAGGAAAGAAAACAAAACAAGAAAAGAAACAAATCAAGAAGCAACTCCAGAGCAAGCCAAGATGTAACAATATTTTTTTTTTTTTTGATGAGGAGACTCTACTATTAGTGACCTTTCCTTTGATCACCAGTATGCAGAAACTATGGCCCTATCAGTGTCTTTTCCTTGCCTCTGGCAGCAGTTGGATCAGAAGGCTTCTTTTACAGGTTTTGTTTGTTTGCTTGCTTTTTTACATAGTTCTGCCTGTTCAAGCACTAAAAGGCCTGCCTTGGCTTTCATGGGTCCGGCTCTTGATCATTACTCCAGTTGTTTATTACTGGGTGAATCTACATTCCCTCCCTGTAGTTGAGGTCATACTATGATTGGGGCCATGTCAAACCTCTCTAAATGGATCTATTCCTATATGATTTATCAGGACCACTGCCACAGGATGTTGCAGGTCACCGTCGACTCCTTCCACCACCATAGACTTCAGAACACTCAAAGGCAAGTCTGCTCCTGTCTCATATGTGGTCACTGTTCCTTTCTCCCAGATCCTGGTGCACACTAAGCCTGTTTCCCCCAATCCTGCTGGATGGCTCTATGATCTGACTAATAGCAATCTCCCTCAAGAGGAGGCCAATTCCATCTTTCCCGAGGACTTCCATAGGACACTTGCAATCGCAACGGCAAATCTGCTTCAGTCTCGTTTCGGGGGTCATTGCTTCTTTCCTGGATCTTGGTGTGTAAAATGTTTTAATTGTTTACACACCCCCTGTCTCACTGGCTGGTTTGGGCTTTGATTTTTAAAGTGCGATTGTGTCCCCAAGCAGTCTTGTTGCTACTTCTCCTTTGCTCTTGGATGTGGGGTATCTTTTCTTGATCAGATCCTGCCTCCTCCTGTTGTTTTTTCAGTAGCTACTTGCAATTCTGGTGCTCTTGTAGGAACAGATGAATGTACGTCCTTCTTCTCTGCTATCTTTGCTTCTCCTCCCTACCACTGTCTGACTCGAGACTTAGGCTAACCAAAGGATAATGGGCAAACATTTACACTGAATCTAAGTATGCTTATTTGACTTTGCATGTTCACTCTGCAGTATGAAAAGACTGTTTTTCACATATAGATATTGTCATAGATCCTGAAACCACTAACTGTATAACTCCGCTTTTAGTCTTTCAACAAATATTACCAAAACTTTGGGAGGTGATATCTGACTCATATAAGCAGCTATTTGAATCTAGCCATGTTATCTATTGCTGGATTTGTGGAGTAATCCCCTGCTCATCAGTTAAAGACTTTCAGCATGGGAAGGTGGATATCTCTGAAAGAGGAAAGCAACAGGCTACCCTGACTAAACTAACTCCATCTTGAAGAAGAGGACTCCATCTTGCACTTTCAATAAACTCTGGACTGTGTTTGGACTGTGTAGCCATGCAAAACACTCGACTAGGCCTCCAGGACTGATCAGAACCTGACCAGGTAGACCACATACGCAGGCCTCCCTTAGGCCAAGAAAATGAAATGTCCACCGTATGATAAATCATCATTTGTAATCTTAGCTAATTAATCCATGTTGAGACAAGCTATGCGATATGCTTAGGTGATTTTTGATTGTATCTTTGTGACTGCAACCAAATCATATTTTTCTTTTTAATGTTTCCTAGAAATCCTCAGGGGTTTGGGATGTGGGAAGTGCATGTAGGTTTTAGGTATAAATGTTAGCCACAAGTTCTGCTCAGGGTCCTTAGCTAAAATGAGGTCTTGGACCTGCCAGTATAATAAATGCCCATCACTATTTACTTTGTAATGTTGTGCCAAGAAGAAACAGAGACCACTCTTAGCAGGAAAAAGTCGAATTAGGAGTCTTTATTGCTGGCTGGCGACTGCACACAGCCTAAAAGCAGCTCAAATGTGCAGCTCCAACTGAAAGGGAGTACATGGTTTTATAGGCAATCATTGCATTTTTCACACAATCTTGAATTTCCCACTTCCTGATTTCCCAGTGCATAAGTTGTTTACAGAGATTAAGAAGGAGATGACAGGTATGCTTATCTATAGTCACATCAGCACCAGTGGCTATAGCTTAACAGATTTATAGGTATTCTGATAAAAAAAGGTCCTGATTTCTCACTACATAAGATTAAGAAGGGGGTGACAGAGATATGCCTAGCTGTAACCACATCCATGCCAGTGGTTATAGCTTAACAAAGATTGCTGATTCTAAGACTGAGGGGCTAAGTCTGAGGTCTGTCATGTAGCCTCTGAGTCATCAGGAGCCATGAAACTAAGTAAAAGGGTAGAATCATTTGAACAAAGTATTTCTTCTATTTTCTAGCCTTACAGTCACTCTGTGTGAGTTTATTTCCTGAAGCCTGGTTATAGAATCTCTGCTTATAGAAAAATATTTCCTATAATAATCCTGACTGTTTTTATTTTACTGTTTGCTCCTTAACATCTGTAATTACATAGTGGGATTTGTTTCTAATCATCTAAATGCTTTAAAATTACAAATAAGTGTTTGTGCTTCTATGACCTCCTTGAAATCCTGGATAAGAGGCCCTAAATAGAAGGGTGAGGAGAATGTGTTGCCTTATCAATTTAGGGAATACATTCCCTTCCTAGCTTGAAGAAATTACAGAAGAGACACGTTGTTCCTCTTCCCTGGAAACATAATTCTTCCAAAAGCAAAAGGGGGCAATGAAAGGAGTTAATAGGCAGACTTGGTAAGGACGCCAGCAGTTTTGAAGGAGGAGAAGGTGAATGGGGAACAAACATTTCCTAGCATAATGTGTTTGCCATGATAAAAATCTTCCCTAACTTTGAGGTCATACTATGATTGGGGCAATCTTAACTAACTTTATTGTCTTATGGAGACAAACTATTTTGCTTTGGAATGTCTGATCTAGTCTTGAAGCCTGGAGACCGTGCTCTGGTTAATCATGTTAATGTTGTGGCAGAGGGCCTAGTAAGACTTTTATAATCTTAAAAGATTCTTTAAATCTATGGTTAATAATCAAATGGAAAAGGACTAAATTCCTCACCTAAACATCTTCTGGGGCATGCTTCTATCCTGCTTCCAGTTCCTTTAGCTGGAAGCTTTCTCTATCCTTTTTTGTTTGTTTGTTTCTTTAATAAACTGTTTACTGTATGAAGCTCTGAGTGACCAAAGTCAAGTCTTTTTATACCAAAGTGAAAATCTTCTCCTTGGGAAATAACAAATTCGACATTATTCACCATAAGCTGTCTACTGTCGTCTATCAATAGGAGAGTGAAAAAACTATCTCGAAAGTCAACATTAAGAAAACCAAGATCATGACAATCAAGCCCCATCACTCCATGGCAAATAGACGTGGGAACAGTGAAAACAGTAACAGATTCGATTTTCTTGTGCTCCAAAGTAACTGTGGGTGGTGACCACAGCCATGAAATTAAGACACTGGCTGCTTGGAAGAAAACTTATGAAAAGCCTACAGAGCATATTAAAAAGCAGAGACATCATTTGACAGCAAAGATTTGCATTGTCAAAGCTGTGGTACTTCCAGTAAAAATGTGAGAGTTGGACCATAAAATGTACTGAGCACTAAAGAACCGGGGTTTTCTGATTGTGATGTTGCATAAATTTATTGAGAGTCCCTTAGACAGCAAGAAGATCAAATTAGTCAATCCTAAAGGAAATCAACCTTGAATATTCATTGCAAGGATTGATGGTTAAGCTGAAGCTCTAACATGCTGGCTACCTGATGCAAAGACCTAACTCACTAGAAAAGACCTTGATGCTCGAAAGATTGAGGGAAGAAGGAGAAGGAACTGACAGAGGATGAGAAGGTTGGATGGCATCACCAAGTCAGTGGACATGAGTGTGAGCAAACTAACAGAAATGATGAAGGACAGAGACTCTCATGGTGCAGTTCATGGTGTCACAAAGAGCCAGACATGACTTAGTGACTGAACAGCGATGACAATGATGTTTATATTAACAGGTATTATAAAAATGAAATTCTATCACTAATGGTGGCAGTAATAAGGCTGAAGAAAAAAAGATATTTATACTATTATGGGAGATTTTGTCTAATTCTAAAGTTTTAATTGATAATATAAGGAGTTACAGGAAGCTTACTGTCTATCTATGCCTTAATTGAAATGTGGTATGGCTTTTGTCTTTGGTTCTTTGAAGAAAGGTGAAGTTCAGGCTGAACTACTTTTGCAAAAAGTTTCTTTATATATTGTGGGAAATCATTAAGGTCTTGTCTTAAGACCTAGCTTTTCTGGTGAAGAGATCAATTTCACTTTCTTCTAAATTATCAGAGAGATTTAAAAGTAGATAGAGAAATTGCTGAAGTAATTTAACTCAATTTCATTGTGGTTCATATATTCCCCTGTTTCTTCTCGTCATAATTCAATGAAATACTTTGATATTTAAGATCCTTGTCTTACTCTAATGACTTTATTAAGTCAAAGGTACTTGATTCTATTATCAAATACTTTACATATATTACAGTTTCATTTGTTTATTTTTTGTTTAATTTCTTAATCTGCAATAAGAAAATAACTTGTGGTTTGACTCTGTAGTTACTTTTACACTGGCTGCTTGGAAGAAAAACTTATGAAAAGCCTACAGAGCATATTAAAAAGCAGAGACATCATTTGACAGCAAAGATTTGCATTGTCAAAGCTGTGGTACTTCCAGTAAAAATGTGAGAGTTGGACCATAAAATGTACTGAGCACTAAAGAACCGGGGTTTTCTGATTGTGATGTTGCATAAATTTATTGAGAGTCCCTTAGACAGCAAGAAGATCAAATTAGTCAATCCTAAAGGAAATCAACCTTGAATATTCATTGCAAGGATTGATGGTTAAGCTGAAGCTCTAACATGCTGGCTACCTGATGCAAAGACCTAACTCACTAGAAAAGACCTTGATGCTCGAAAGATTGAGGGAAGAAGGAGAAGGAACTGACAGAGGATGAGAAGGTTGGATGGCATCACCAAGTCAGTGGACATGAGTGTGAGCAAACTAACAGAAATGATGAAGGACAGAGACTCTCATGGTGCAGTTCATGGTGTCACAAAGAGCCAGACATGACTTAGTGACTGAACAGCGATGACAATGATGTTTATATTAACAGGTATTATAAAAATGAAATTCTATCACTAATGGTGGCAGTAATAAGGCTGAAGAAAAAAAGATATTTATACTATTATGGGAGATTTTGTCTAATTCTAAAGTTTTAATTGATAATATAAGGAGTTACAGGAAGCTTACTGTCTATCTATGCCTTAATTGAAATGTGGTATGGCTTTTGTCTTTGGTTCTTTGAAGAAAGGTGAAGTTCAGGCTGAACTACTTTTGCAAAAAGTTTCTTTATATATTGTGGGAAATCATTAAGGTCTTGTCTTAAGACCTAGCTTTTCTGGTGAAGAGATCAATTTCACTTTCTTCTAAATTATCAGAGAGATTTAAAAGTAGATAGAGAAATTGCTGAAGTAATTTAACTCAATTTCATTGTGGTTCATATATTCCCCTGTTTCTTCTCGTCATAATTCAATGAAATACTTTGATATTTAAGATCCTTGTCTTACTCTAATGACTTTATTAAGTCAAAGGTACTTGATTCTATTATCAAATACTTTACATATATTACAGTTTCATTTGTTTATTTTTTGTTTAATTTCTTAATCTGCAATAAGAAAATAACTTGTGGTTTGACTCTGTAGTTACTTTTACATCGCATGTCACTCAGTTTCTTTTTTTTTTAATGATTCAGTTATGGGTTTTCTAATTTAATTTAATTAAGCTTAAGAAATGCTTGATAAATTCTGCAATATGATGTTGCATGAATCTGATGTTATGAATTTTGAAAATTTTGATTACATTTTTATTCATATTTTCAAGCAAATGAAGTAAGTGATATTTGAAGTGGAGAAGAGGATAGACACTAACATTAGAACAAACAAGAATCAATTTTACAAAAAAAAAAAAAATATATATATATATATAGAGAGAGAGAGAGTAAATCAGAGACTTGCCTATGAAATCATTTGTATTTGTTTAGTACCTTTCTTTTAGAAAGAACAGAGTCAGCTCAAATTTCCTTAAGCAAAATATTTAGCTCATATTTTCTTATTACAGGCATGTCTCAATCTTGCTTCTCCTATTATGTCTTTCCATAAATTAAATCTCATTGGTTCTGAATCATGTGATGGTATCTCCCACCCATATTTGACACAGTCACTATGGCTGGAAAAAAAGAAATCCATTAATTACCAGTTGTTTATCTTGTGATCATCCCTGAAATGAAAGTGCATAGACTTCATTGACTGCAAGCTCAAAAAGTTGAAGTGCACTTAGAAGAAGAAGTTGAATAAATGGTACATAAAGAAAACAAAACTATCTATGCCTTAATTGAAATGTGGTATGGCTTTTGTCTTTGGTTCTTTGAAGAAAGGTGAAGTTCAGGCTGAACTACTTTTGCAAAAAGTTTCTTTATATATTGTGGGAAATCATTAAGGTCTTGTCTTAAGACCTAGCTTTTCTGGTGAAGAGATCAATTTCACTTTCTTCTAAATTATCAGAGAGATTTAAAAGTAGATAGAGAAATTGCTGAAGTAATTTAACTCAATTTCATTGTGGTTCATATATTCCCCTGTTTCTTCTCGTCATAATTCAATGAAATACTTTGATATTTAAGATCCTTGTCTTACTCTAATGACTTTATTAAGTCAAAGGTACTTGATTCTATTATCAAATACTTTACATATATTACAGTTTCATTTGTTTATTTTTTGTTTAATTTCTTAATCTGCAATAAGAAAATAACTTGTGGTTTGACTCTGTAGTTACTTTTACATCGCATGTCACTCAGTTTCTTTTTTTTTTAATGATTCAGTTATGGGTTTTCTAATTTAATTTAATTAAGCTTAAGAAATGCTTGATAAATTCTGCAATATGATGTTGCATGAATCTGATGTTATGAATTTTGAAAATTTTGATTACATTTTTATTCATATTTTCAAGCAAATGAAGTAAGTGATATTTGAAGTGGAGAAGAGGATAGACACTAACATTAGAACAAACAAGAATAACATTTACAAACAAAAAATATATATATATATATAAGAGAGAGAGTAAATCAGAGACTTGCCTATGAAATCATTTGTATTTGTTTAGTACCTTTCTTTTAGAAAGAACAGAGTCAGCTCAAATTTCCTTAAGCAAAATATTTAGCTCATATTTTCTTATTACAGGCATGTCTCAATCTTGCTTCTCCTATTATGTCTTTCCATAAATTAAATCTCATTGGTTCTGAATCATGTGATGGTATCTCCCACCCATATTTGACACAGTCACTATGGCTGGAAAAAAAGAAATCCATTAATTACCAGTTGTTTATCTTGTGATCATCCCTGAAATGAAAGTGCATAGACTTCATTGACTGCAAGCTCAAAAAGTTGAAGTGCACTTAGAAGAAGAAGTTGAATAAATGGTACATAAAGAAAACAAAAGGTGCCTATGAAATTACATCCCCTTCATAGATCACAGCCTTGTCATGGTGATGAGACTTGCATACTCAATGAAGCTATAAGTCATGCTGTATATGACCACCCAGACTGGAAAGATCATGTTGAATAGTATTGACAAAACATAATTCACTGGAAGAGGGAATGTCAAACTACTCCAATGTTCTTGCCATAAGAGCAGCAAGAACAGTATAAAAAGGAAAAAATAGGGATGGGGGCTCAGGGGAGAAGGGACAAGGATATACCTATGACTGTTTGGGGGTTATGTACACCTGAAAACAAGGAAACTCTGTAAAAATGTATAAGAATAACTTCACTGTACACCTGAAGCTAATGCAACATTTTAAAACAAATATACCTCAATAAGAATAAAAAATAAAGAAAAAAATGAAAAGTGACATAACACAGGAAGATGAACCCACCCATGTGGAAATGTGTCTGGTATACTACTGGGGAAAAATGGAAAGCAATTGCTAATAGCTCCGGAAGAATGAAATGGCTAGACCAAAGCAGAAACGATGCTTAGTTGTGGCTATGTCTGGTGCTGAAATTAAAGTCCCATGGTGTAAAAAACAATTTTGCATAGGAACTTGAAATGTTAGCCCCATGATTCATCGTCAAGCAAATGGGAAATGTGAACATTAATATCTTAGAAACTGATGAACTAAAATGGAAGAGAATGGGTAAATACAATTCAGATGACCATTGTATCTACTACCATGAGCAAGAATCCCTTAGAAGAAATAGAATACCTCTCTTAGTGAACAAGACAGTCCAAAATGAAGTATTTGGGTGCAATCTCAAAAGCAACAGAAGGATTTAGGTTCGTTTCCATGGCAAATCATTCAGCATCACAGTAACCCAAGTCTGTGCCTCAAGCAGTAATGCCAAAACAGCTGAAGATAACTGGTTCTATGAAGAGCTACCGGAACTTATAGATCTAATAGCAAAAAAAAAAAAAAAAAAAAAAAAAAAGTTGTTTTCTTCATAAGGGATTAGAATACAAAAGTAGGAAGTCAAAAAACATTTAGAGTAGCAAACACACTTGGCTTTGGAGTACAAAACAAATCAGGACAAAGACAGACTTGCTAAGAGAGCACATTAGTCAACAAACCTCTTACAACAATACAAGAGATGATGTTCCACGTGGACATCACCAGATGGTCAATACTTATATAAGATTGATTATATTCTTTGCAGCTGGAAAGCTTTATACAGTCAGCAGAAAAAAAGACCTGGATCTGACTGTGGCTCAGATCATGAGATACATATTTCAAAATTCAGGCTTAATGTGAAGAAAGTAGGGAAAACCCACTAATGCATTTTGGTATGAACTAAATCGAGCCTTATGTATACACGATGAAGGTAATGAATAGATTCAAGGCATCGGATCTGCTAGACAGAGTGCCAGAAATACTATTGACAGAGGTCTGTAAGGTTGTATAAGAGGCGATTACCAAAACCACCCCAAAGACAATGAAATGCAAGAAGGCAAAGTAGTTCTCTAATGAGGGCTAACAAATAAGCTGAGGAGTCAAGGGAAGAGAAAAGCAAGGGAAAAATGGAAAGATATACCCAACTGAAGGCAGAGTTCCAGAGACTATGAAAGAACTATTTAAGGAGACCTTCTTAAATGAACAATGCAAAGAAGTCAATGACAAAAATAGAATGGTAAAGACTAGAGATTTCTTCAAGAAGCGAGAGAGTGAGAGGTATCAAGGGACCATTTCAGAAAAGGAAGGGAATGATAACAGTCAGAACTTGTAAGGACATAAAAGAAGAGTTTAAGAAGTGGCAAGAATCTAGATAAGCATATAAAAATGTTTTAATGGCATGGATAACCACGATGGTGTGGACACTTACCAAGAGCTATGCATTCATGAGTATGAAGACAATTCAGACTCAGAAAGCATTACTTCAAACAAAGTTACTGGAAGTGATAAAATTACAGCTGAGTTACTTACAGTCCTAAAAGATGATCTGTTAAGGTGCCACACATAATAGTTCAGCAAACTCGTAAAATTCAGCAATGGCCACAGGGCCAGAAAAGGCCAGTTTTCAGTCTAATTCCAAAGAATGACAATGCCAAAGATGCTCAGTCTACAAGATGATTATGTTCATCTCCCAAGCTAGTACATCTATGCTGAAAATACTTTAAGCTAGACTTAAGCAATAAGTGAACTAAAAAATTTCAGATTTATAAGCTGGGTTTAGAAAGACAGAAGAACTAGAGATAAAATTATCAACATTTATTAGATCACAGAGAAAGCAAGGAAATTAAAAAAAAAACTATTTTTTGCTTCATTGACTACACTAAAGCCTTTGACTGTGTAGATCAAACTGGAAAATTCTGAAAGAAATGGGATACCAGAACACTTGACCTGTCTCCCGAGAAATATGCAAGTGGGTCAAAAAGCAACAGTTATTATCTTACATGAAAAATAGACTGGTTCAAACTTGAGAAATGATTATGACAGGGCTGTATGCAGTTGCTTGGCTTATATAACTTATATGCAGAGTACATTGTGTAAAATTCCAGGCTAGATGAATCACAAGCTGGAATCAGGACTGCTGGGAGAGAGTTTCTCTGGTGGTTCAGTCAGTAAGAGCCTGCCTTGCAATGCAAGGGGCTTTGGTTCAATCCCTGGCCCAGGAATATTGCAGGTGAAGTGGCTGAACTGGTGTGCCCAATTACTAGTCTGTGCTCTGGAGTGCATGTGCCCAGAAGTGATGCTCTGGAACAAGAGAGGCCACTGAAATGGGAGGTCTACACAGGCCAGAGAATAAAGAAATATTCTTTATGAATGGAAATAAATAAGAAAATAAATAAAGAAACAGCAGTAAATGAGACTAAAATGAAAAAAATTTAAAAAAATTCTCCTTAAAAAAGAAAGAAAAGATTGTGGGGAGAACTACCAATGACTTTAGATATGCCAATAATACCACTCTAATGGAAGAAAATTAAGAGAAACTGAAGAACTCTTGCTGATGGTGAAAGAGGAGAGAAAAAAATCCAAAAAAGTAAGATCTTGGCATCCAATCCTATCACTTTATGGCAAACAGAAGGGGAAAATATGGAAGCTGTTAAGGTGCCACACATAATAGTTCAGCAAACTCGTAAAATTCAGCAATGGCCACAGGGCCAGAAAAGGCCAGTTTTCAGTCTAATTCCAAAGAATGACAATGCCAAAGATGCTCAGTCTACAAGATGATTATGTTCATCTCCCAAGCTAGTACATCTATGCTGAAAATACTTTAAGCTAGACTTAAGCAATAAGTGAACTAAAAAATTTCAGATTTATAAGCTGGGTTTAGAAAGACAGAAGAACTAGAGATAAAATTATCAACATTTATTAGATCACAGAGAAAGCAAGGAAATTAAAAAAAAAACTATTTTTTGCTTCATTGACTACACTAAAGCCTTTGACTGTGTAGATCAAACTGGAAAATTCTGAAAGAAATGGGATACCAGAACACTTGACCTGTCTCCCGAGAAATATGCAAGTGGGTCAAAAAGCAACAGTTATTATCTTACATGAAAAATAGACTGGTTCAAACTTGAGAAATGATTATGACAGGGCTGTATGCAGTTGCTTGGCTTATATAACTTATATGCAGAGTACATTGTGTAAAATTCCAGGCTAGATGAATCACAAGCTGGAATCAGGACTGCTGGGAGAGAGTTTCTCTGGTGGTTCAGTCAGTAAAGAGCCTGCCTTGCAATGCAAGGGGCTTTGGTTCAATCCCTGGCCCAGGAATATTGCAGGTGAAGTGGCTGAACTGGTGTGCCCAATTACTAGTCTGTGCTCTGGAGTGCATGTGCCCAGAAGTGATGCTCTGGAACAAGAGAGGCCACTGAAATGGGAGGTCTACACAGGCCAGAGAATAAAGAAATATTCTTTATGAATGGAAATAAATAAGAAAATAAATAAAGAAACAGCAGTAAATGAGACTAAAATGAAAAAAATTTAAAAAAATTCTCCTTAAAAAAGAAAAAAAAAAGATTGTGGGGAGAACTACCAATGACTTTAGATATGCCAATAATACCACTCTAATGGAAGAAAATTAAGAGAAACTGAAGAACTCTTGCTGATGGTGAAAGAGGAGAGAAAAAAATCCAAAAAAGTAAGATCTTGGCATCCAATCCTATCACTTTATGGCAAACAGAAGGGGAAAATATGGAAGCAGTGATGGATTTTATTTCCTTGGGTTCTGAAATCACTGTGGACAACTACTGGAGCCACAAAATTAAGACGCCTGCTCCATGGTAAAATTGTGACAAACCTAGAGAACATATTAAAAATCAAAGACATAACTTTTCTGACAAAAGTCCATATAGTGAAGCCTATGTGAGAGCTGGACCATAAATAAGGTTGAGCACCAAATAATTGATGCTTTCAAACTGAGTTGCTTGGGAAGACTCTTGAGTTTCCCTTGGACTGTGAGGAGATACAACCAGTCAATCCTAAAGGAAATCAACCCTGAGTATACATAGGAAGGAGTAATGCTGAAGCTGAAGCTCCAATACTTAGGAAATCTGATGTAAAGAGTTGGGTCATTGTAAAAGACTCTGACACTGGAAAGACTGAAGGCAGAAGAGGGCAACAGAAAATGAGAAGGTTGGGTAGCATCACAGACCCAATGGACATGAATTTGGACACATTCTGGGAGATGCGAAGACAGGTAAGTCTGGTGTGCTGAAGTCCATTGGGTCACAAAGAGTCACTAAGTGACCCTATGGACTGTAGCTCACCAGGCTCCTTCATCCATGATATTTTCCAGGCAAGAATACTGGAATGGGCTACCATTTCCTTCTCCAGGGTATCTCCAAAACCTAGTGATCAAACATAGGTCTCCAGCACTGCAGGTGGTCTCTTGCATTGAAGGCAGATTCTTTGCTGATGGAGTCACCAAGGAAGTTGAATAACTAACATTTGAAAAACAAGAGCATTACTTTATCTCAATCTTTCTTAAACATTATTGCTTTTTATCATTGGTTAAGAGGGTGTAAAGGCATGCCATTGCAAATCTAGTTAGTATCTTTTTAGTTAAACATGTTTTAACGTGCATAACTCTCTTTTTATCAGTTAGCAATATACTCTGCAACAGCAACTTGTATTGATTACTCTTCTTCCCTGCCACACATCATGTTGCACAGCCTTATGCACTTCCTCAACTGATTAAATTATTCTCTGAACTTTCTATTTTTAAAACAATTTTGTTAAATATCATATATTTAAATAACCTGATCAGAATATTGCTTTACTGTCTGTTTTATATGTTTTTGTTTCTTAACAGGAAGCAATACATACTGGAAAAAAAAAGGGTACATAAAAATTGATTTAAGACATGGCTCTAGTAAAATGTTTCCTAATTTGATTATGTAGTCAGTTCTTTTAATTTAAAATAGAATATGACTTGAAAGATGATTTGAGAAACCTTATTTAAGGAAATTGTTAAACAGTGGTGCAGTCTTTAGTAACAGCAAAAACAAAAGAAGAAATGATTTAGCATTCATCGCAATAGCTATTCATGAAAATTTGTTTGTAATATCACAAATACATTTACTTCTACTATCATTTAAGAGCTGAAAAATCACTTTCTAATCTTTCTGTCTCTCTATTTTTTTTTTTTTTCAGTCTCATCGGTACCCTGCTGGCATGAACTCTAGACTGACCATCAGTGTGTAATGTCTTCTCAGTCTATCATTTTCTCAATGTCTTTTTATAAGGTAAAGCTTTATTAAATTGTCTCTTTTTTCTATTTCTCTTTGTAAACTGATGATTTTTATTTTGACATCATCTCAGTGTTCCCTATGACTATAATGTCCATGCTATTAATAAAATTTTCTTTAGATTTGAATAAGTGTACTTCACTTGGTTAGCTTGAAGTTCAAGACTATACTATTTATCTTTGGAAAAGACATATACAGTGATAATATAAATTTGAAATATGTCCCATTTGTTTCCAACCTACCCTCCCATCCTTTTCTCCTTACAGAGGATACCATGTGAATCATATTCCACTCATACATGACTTCTTATCATTCCCCTATCAATAATACTCTTCCCAGTTTTATACAAAGGCCAACTTTTCTTCAGGTAAATCTTCCTTAAATTTGGGTGATTACCCTTTATTAACTCTTAATATGCTAAAAAAAAATATGAGTGAATTTTACTTCTGAATGTATCAATGCTTTTCACACTATTTTATGTCATAGTACACTAAAAGAGAGAGTTAGAAAAGTTTAATATCATAGCAATAGAGGATTTGATAAGGTTTGAAATAAATACTCTGGAGAGTGAAAGAGAAATATAGTAAAAATTTCAGAAAATCTTTCATTCACCAGGGTTATTTAGATATAATGATAGCTAGCTTAGAGATGATGAATTTGTGTTATCAGTGTATAATATATTATGATTTCCTCAAGTAGTATTGAGCTACAGTAATGATTTGAGGAGTCAGATACAGAAATACATCTCTTTTTTTCCCTAAGACTATAATTGTTTTACCATGCTATTTTAGTTTCTGCTGTATAGCTAAGTGAATCAGCTATATGTATATATTTTTCCCCTTCCTCTTGACCTCTTGAAGCCTGCCCCATATCCCACCCATCTAGGTAATCAATGAACACTGAGCTGAACTCCCTGTCCTATTTTATTTTAGAGATTAAGGAAGAAAAATTAGAAGAATTCCCCAGTGTCTTTATGATTCCAGCTATGTCTATAAATGCTGCTGTTGAAAAGGAGTCTGTGATACAGTCTTGAGATTGTATCGGTCTACACAGCTACAATAGTAGGTACGTTTTTGACATGTATGTTGATCCATTTTCCTGATCACAGTAGGAATTGGCATCAAGAATTTTATCAATGGATCCTTACTTGATAATACACAAGAAAAATAATCCAAAAACTGGACATAGTGGTTAAAGATAGTTTTGGAATTCACTAAAGCTGTGTTTAATGAATCTCAAGAAAGGGGTGCTCTTTCTATGAAAAACAAATTATGTGGATTTAATCACAGCATTACTAGCATTTTATTCCCTGCTCTGTAATACACTAGAGTGTGAGACTGAACTGTTTCCATTGTAAAAAGTGTAGAGCTAATAACATTTATGAGGGAGAACAGGCTTTTGGTGGAGGCAAAACATGAAGAAAATTATCTTGACCCTGAAGATAAGAGATGTTTTTTATACAAAATATAAGACTTTCAGAGTATAATGTATAGAAATTCGATTAGAGAGAAGTACTGACACTAAAATTTGAGTGTGCATGACAGTTCAGCATTTCAGTCACTCGGTCGTGTCCAGTTCTTTGCAACTCAATGGTATACAGCACACCAAACTTCCCTGTACTACACTATCACCCTCATTATGCTCAAACTCATGTCGATTGACTCAGTGATATTATCCAATAACCACATCTTCTGTCATCCCCTTCTCCTTTTGCTTTCTTTTTTTTTTAACCTTTATTTTACTTTTAACTTTTACAGAGTTTTGTTGTTTACAGATATGTATGTTCCCAGATTAGTCATATGTATATCCCCCCCTTCTCACCCCTCCCAACCATCACACAGAACCCCTGAAAGATCCCCTTTTCTCACAGAACAATGACTAGAGCTATTTCCTTCACTTATGATAGTACAGGCCTTCATGCTACTTCCTTTATGCCTCCCACCTTCTGTTCCTTCCCCGCAATGTACATATGTCCACTGTCCATGTCTGTCTTTCCATCACTTCACTGTGTGTGCCATCATCACCATCCTACTAGGTTCCATATATACGTGTTAATATACTGCATTTGTCCTTCTCTTTCTGACTGACTTCACTTTTTAGGATACGTTCTAGATCCAGCCACCTCATTAGGGCTGATTCTTCTGCATTTCTCATTACAGCTGCGTAGTATTCCATTGTATATATGTACCAGAGCTTTTGGATCCATTCATTCGTCGATGGGCATCTAGGTTCCTTCCATGTCAAACACTTTTGAATGAGTTGTCCTTTTGTATCAGGTAGCCAAAGTATTGAAGCTTCATCTTCAGCATCATTCCTTCCAATGAATGGGTTGATTTCCTTTAGAATTGGCTGGTTTTATCTCCTTGCAATACAAGGGATTCTCAAGAGGCTTCTCCAACACCACAGTTTAAAGACATCATTTCTTCCACACTCAGGTTTCTTTATAGTTCAACTCTCACATTTGTACATGACGACTTGGAAAATCATACTGACTATATGGACTTTTTCAGCAAAATAATTTCTTTGCTTTTAAATACTCTGTCTAGGTTTGTCATGGCTTTTCTTCTGAGGAGCAAGCACTGTTAAATTTTCTTGACCCTGAAGATAAGAGATGTTTTTTATACAAAATATAAGACTTTCAGAGTATAATGTATAGAAATTCGATTAGAGAGAAGTACTGACACTAAAATTTGAGTGTGCATGACAGTTCAGCATTTCAGTCACTCGGTCGTGTCCAGTTCTTTGCAACTCAATGGTATACAGCACACCAAACTTCCCTGTACTACACTATCACCCTCATTATGCTCAAACTCATGTCGATTGACTCAGTGATATTATCCAATAACCACATCTTCTGTCATCCCCTTCTCCTTTTGCTTTCTTTTTTTTTTAACCTTTATTTTACTTTTAACTTTTACAGAGTTTTGTTGTTTACAGATATGTATGTTCCCAGATTAGTCATATGTATATCCCCCCCTTCTCACCCCTCCCAACCATCACACAGAACCCCTGAAAGATCCCCTTTTCTCACAGAACAATGACTAGAGCTATTTCCTTCACTTATGATAGTACAGGCCTTCATGCTACTTCCTTTATGCCTCCCACCTTCTGTTCCTTCCCCGCAATGTACATATGTCCACTGTCCATGTCTGTCTTTCCATCACTTCACTGTGTGTGCCATCATCACCATCCTACTAGGTTCCATATATACGTGTTAATATACTGCATTTGTCCTTCTCTTTCTGACTGACTTCACTTTTTAGGATACGTTCTAGATCCAGCCACCTCATTAGGGCTGATTCTTCTGCATTTCTCATTACAGCTGCGTAGTATTCCATTGTATATATGTACCAGAGCTTTTGGATCCATTCATTCGTCGATGGGCATCTAGGTTCCTTCCATGTCAAACACTTTTGAATGAGTTGTCCTTTTGTATCAGGTAGCCAAAGTATTGAAGCTTCATCTTCAGCATCATTCCTTCCAATGAATGGGTTGATTTCCTTTAGAATTGGCTGGTTTTATCTCCTTGCAATACAAGGGATTCTCAAGAGGCTTCTCCAACACCACAGTTTAAAGACATCATTTCTTCCACACTCAGGTTTCTTTATAGTTCAACTCTCACATTTGTACATGACTACTTGGAAAATCATACTTCGACTATATGGACTTTTTTCAGCAAAATAATTTCTTTGCTTTTAAATACTCTGTCTAGGTTTGTCATGGCTTTTCTTCTGAGGAGCAAGCACTGTTAAATTTTCTCTGGGAAAACTGGATTCCTGCTTGTGCTTCTTTCAGATGGACATTTCACACATGTAGGGTACATTATATGTATCCTACATACAAATTAAATAAATAGGATGACAATATTATTTAATTTATATGCAGAGTGCATCATGTGAAATGCTGGTCTAGATGAATAAGCAGGATGAAAATATACACCCGTGACATACACTTTTCCCAATTTGAAACCAGTCCACTTTTTCATGAACAGTACTATTGCTTCTTGTCCTGTATACAGGTTTCGCTGGAGCAGGTAAGGTGGTTTTGTGATCCCACCTCCTTCAGAATTTTAAATAGTTTGCTGTGATCCATACAGTCAAAGGCTTTAGCATAGTCAATGGAGCAGAATAGGTGTTCTTATCTGGAATTCCCTTGCTTTTACTATGATCCAGCAGATGCTGGCAAATTGATTCCTGGTTCCTCTACCTTTTGTAAATACAGCTTCTACATCTGGAATTTTTTGGTTCACATATTGTTGAAGCCTAGTTTGGAGGATGTTGAGCATGATCCTGCTAGTGTGTGAAATGAGTGCAATACTGTGGTAGCTTGAACATTCTTTGGAATGGCCCTTATTAGATATTGAAATGAAAACTGAGCTTTTCAAGTCCTGAGGCCACTGCTGAGTTTTCCAAATTTGCTGGCATATTAAGTGTATCAATTTTACAGTTATATCTTTCAAAATTTGGAATAGTTCAGCTGAAATTTCATCACCTCCACTAGGTTTGTTCATTGTAATGTTTCCTAGAGCCCACTTGACATTGCACTCTAAGATGTCTGGCTCTAGTGACTGATCACACAACTGTGGTCATCTTCCCATTAAGATCTTTTTATTATAGTCTTTCTGTATATTCTTGTCCTCTTTAATATATTCTGCTTCTGTTGGGTCCATACTGCTTCTGTCCTTTATTGTGCCTATGTTTGCATGAAATTTTTCTTATTTAATTTTTTATTCTGCTTCTGTTGGGTCCATACTGCTTCTGCATTCAGTGATATCTTTTCTAGACATTAAAACTGACTATGGACTTTTCAGCAAAATAATTTCTTTGCTTTTAAATACTCTGTCTAGGTTTGTCATGGCTTTTCTTCTGAGGAGCAAGCACTGTTAAATTTTCTCTGGGAAAACTGGATTCCTGCTTGTGCTTCTTTCAGATGGACATTTCACACATGTAGGGTACATTATATGTATCCTACATACAAATTAAATAAATAGGATGACAATATTATTTAATTTATATGCAGAGTGCATCATGTGAAATGCTGGTCTAGATGAATAAGCAGGATGAAAATATACACCCGTGACATACACTTTTCCCAATTTGAAACCAGTCCACTTTTTCATGAACAGTACTATTGCTTCTTGTCCTGTATACAGGTTTCGCTGGAGCAGGTAAGGTGGTTTTGTGATCCCACCTCCTTCAGAATTTTAAATAGTTTGCTGTGATCCATACAGTCAAAGGCTTTAGCATAGTCAATGGAGCAGAATAGGTGTTCTTATCTGGAATTCCCTTGCTTTTACTATGATCCAGCAGATGCTGGCAAATTGATTCCTGGTTCCTCTACCTTTTGTAAATACAGCTTCTACATCTGGAATTTTTTGGTTCACATATTGTTGAAGCCTAGTTTGGAGGATGTTGAGCATGATCCTGCTAGTGTGTGAAATGAGTGCAATACTGTGGTAGCTTGAACATTCTTTGGAATGGCCCTTATTAGATATTGAAATGAAAACTGAGCTTTTCAAGTCCTGAGGCCACTGCTGAGTTTTCCAAATTTGCTGGCATATTAAGTGTATCAATTTTACAGTTATATCTTTCAAAATTTGGAATAGTTCAGCTGAAATTTCATCACCTCCACTAGGTTTGTTCATTGTAATGTTTCCTAGAGCCCACTTGACATTGCACTCTAAGATGTCTGGCTCTAGTGACTGATCACACAACTGTGGTCATCTTCCCATTAAGATCTTTTTATTATAGTCTTTCTGTATATTCTTGTCCTCTCTTTTTAATATATTCTGCTTCTGTTGGGTCCATACTGCTTCTGTCCTTTATTGTGCCTATGTTTGCATGAAATATTCTCTTGGTATATCTAATTTTCTCTTAGTGATCTCTAGTCTTTCCCATTCTATCGTTTCCCTCTGCTCTTTTGCATTGTTCACTTAAGAAGGTTTTCATATCTCTCCTTGCTATTCTCTGGAACTCTGCATTCAGATGAGTATATCTTTCATTTTCTCCTTTGCCTTTCACATTTCTTCTTTTCTCAGTTATTTTTAAAGCCTCCTCGAACATCTATTTTTCCTTATGCACTTTTCCCTCATTAGAGATAGTTGTGATCACTTCCTCTTGTACAGTGTTAGGAATCTCCAACAGTACTTCTTAAGGCACTCTGTCTACCAGATCTAATCCCTTGAGACTATTTGTAACATCCACTGCATAAATGTAAAGGATTTGATTTAGGTCATACCTAAATGGGCTAGTGATTGTCCCTACTTTCTTCAACTTAAGTCTGAATTTTGCCAAGGATCTCAAGATCTTAGCTCCAGTTCTATTTTCTTTTTTCTTTTAACTGACTATATAGAGCTTCTCTATGTTCTGTTGCAAAGAATATAATCAGTCTGATTACAATATTGACCAAGCAGTGATGTCTATGTGGAGACTGACCTCTTGTCTTTAAAAAAAAAAAAAAAAAAAAAAAACAAAACTTTTATTTTAACTTTTACAGAGCTTTGTTGTTTACAGATATGTATATTCTAAGATCATTCATATGTATATTCTCTCCCTCCCACCCTTCCAGACTGTCACACAGCACCCCTGAAGGATCTCCTTTTTTCACAAAACAATGACTATAACTATTTTCTTCACATATGATAGTACAGGCCTTCATGCTACTTCCATTATGCCTCCCACCCACTGTTCCTTCCACACAATGTACATATGTCCACTGTCCATGACTGTTACTCCATCGCTTCACTGCATGTGCCGTCATCGCCATCCTACTAGAGTCCATATATATGTGTTAATATACTGTATTTGTCCTTCTCTTTCTAACTGACTTCACTTTTTATGATAGGTTCTAGAGCCAGCCACCTCATTAGGACTGAATTTTCTGCATTTCTTTTTATAGCTGCGTAGTATTCCATTGTATATATGTACCAGGGCTTCTGTATCCATTCACTCATAGATGGACATCTAGGTTGCTTCCATGTTCTAGCTATTGTATAGAGAGCTGCAATGAACACTGGGGTACACGTGCTTCTTTGCAATTTGATTTCATCAGGGTATAAGCCTAAGAGTGGGACTGCTGGGCTGTATGGTGCTTCTATTTGTAGTTTTTTCAGAAATCTCCATACTGTCTTCCATAGAGGCTGTATCAATTTACATTCCCACCAACAATGAAGGAGTGTTCTCTTTTCTCCGCACCCTCTCCAGTATAGATTGTCTGTCGATTTGTTGATGATGGCCATTCTGATGGGTGTGAAGTGGTATCTGATTGTAGTTTTGATTTGCATTTCTCTAATTATAAGTGAGGTAGATCATCGTTTCACGTGTTCTGGGACCATCTGCATGTCCTCTTTGGAGAGGTGTCTGTTTAGGTCCTTTTCACATTTTTGGATTGGGTTGTTTATTTTTCGGGTGCTGAGTTGTCTGAGTTGCTTGTAGATTTTGGAGATTAATTCTTCGTTAGTTGTTTCATTTGCCATGATTTTCTTTCATTCTGTGGGCTGTCTGTTCAGCTTTTTTGTAGTTTCTTTTGCTGTATAAAAGCTTTTAAGTTTCATGAGGTCCCACATGTTCATTTTTCTTTTCAGTTCTGCTGTTCTAGTAGGTGGGTCAGAGAAGATCTTGCTTTGATTTGTGTCCTTGAGTATCTTACTTATATTCTCCTCTAAGAGTTTTAGGAATTCTGGTCTTACATTTAGGTCTTTAATCCATTTTGAGTTGATCTTAGTGTATGGTGTCAGGGAATGTCTCAACTTCATTTTTTTGCATGTAGCTGTCCAATTTTCCCAGCACCATTTGTTGAAGAGGCTGTCTTTGTCCCATTTTATAATATCGCCTTCTTTGTGAAAAATAAGGTACCCATAGGTGCGTGGGTTTATCTCTGGGTTCTCAATCTTGTTCCATTGGTCTATATTTCTGTTTTGTGTGCCACTACCATAGTGTCATGATGACTGTTGCTTTGTAGTAGGGTATGAAGTTAAGGAGGCTCTACCCTCCAGCTCCATTCTTCTTCCTCAGGATTGCTTTGGCTATTCGGGGTCTTTTGTGTTTCCGTATGAACTGCGTTCTTCTTTCGTTTAGTTCTATGTAGAATGTCATTGATAGTTTGATAGGGATCACATTGAATCTGTAGATGACATTTGGTAGTATGGTCATTTTCACAATATTGATTCTTCCAACCCAGGAACATGGAATATCTCTCCAACTGTTTAAGCTTTCTTTCATTTCTCACATGAGTGTTTTGTGATTTTCAGTGTACAGTTATTTTGTTTCTTTGGGTAGGTTTATTCATCAATATTTTATTATTTGGTTGCAATGGTACTCTTTGATTTCATTTTTTGACTTTTCATTGTTTGTATATAGGAATGCTAGTAATTTCTGTATATTGATTTTGTATGCTGCGACTCTGCTGAATTCGCTGATTAGCTCTTGTAGTTTTATCATACTGTCTTTGGGATTTTCTATCTATAATATCATGTCGTCAGCGAATAGAGAGAATTTGATTTCTTCCTTTCCAATCTGGATTCCTTTTATTTGTTTTTCTTCTCTTATTGCTGTTGCTAGAACTTCCAGGACTCTGCTGAATAATAGTGGTGAAAGTGGACACCCTTGTCTTGTTCCTGATCTTAGAGGAAATGCTTTCAGTTTTCCCTGTTGAGGATAATGTCCACTGTGGGCTTCTCATATATGGCTTTCACTATGTTGGGAGAGGTTCTTTCTATGCTCATTCTTTGAAGAATGCTTATCATAAATGAATGCTGTGATTTGTTTAAGGCTTTTTCTGCCTCTCAAGCTTGGGCATTTTTTGTTTTAGGAATTCTGGTCTTACATTTAGGTCTTTAATCCATTTTGAGTTGATCTTAGTGTATGGTGTCAGGGAATGTCTCAACTTCATTTTTTTGCATGTAGCTGTCCAATTTTCCCAGCACCATTTGTTGAAGAGGCTGTCTTTGTCCCATTTTATAATATCGCCTTCTTTGTGAAAAATAAGGTACCCATAGGTGCGTGGGTTTATCTCTGGGTTCTCAATCTTGTTCCATTGGTCTATATTTCTGTTTTGTGTGCCACTACCATAGTGTCATGATGACTGTTGCTTTGTAGTAGGGTATGAAGTTAAGGAGGCTCTACCCTCCAGCTCCATTCTTCTTCCTCAGGATTGCTTTGGCTATTCGGGGTCTTTTGTGTTTCCGTATGAACTGCGTTCTTCTTTCGTTTAGTTCTATGTAGAATGTCATTGATAGTTTGATAGGGATCACATTGAATCTGTAGATGACATTTGGTAGTATGGTCATTTTCACAATATTGATTCTTCCAACCCAGGAACATGGAATATCTCTCCAACTGTTTAAGCTTTCTTTCATTTCTCACATGAGTGTTTTGTGATTTTCAGTGTACAGTTATTTTGTTTCTTTGGGTAGGTTTATTCATCAATATTTTATTATTTGGTTGCAATGGTACTCTTTGATTTCATTTTTTGACTTTTCATTGTTTGTATATAGGAATGCTAGTAATTTCTGTATATTGATTTTGTATGCTGCGACTCTGCTGAATTCGCTGATTAGCTCTTGTAGTTTTATCATACTGTCTTTGGGATTTTCTATCTATAATATCATGTCGTCAGCGAATAGAGAGAATTTGATTTCTTCCTTTCCAATCTGGATTCCTTTTATTTGTTTTTCTTCTCTTATTGCTGTTGCTAGAACTTCCAGGACTCTGCTGAATAATAGTGGTGAAAGTGGACACCCTTGTCTTGTTCCTGATCTTAGAGGAAATGCTTTCAGTTTTCCCCTGTTGAGGATAATGTCCACTGTGGGCTTCTCATATATGGCTTTCACTATGTTGGGAGAGGTTCTTTCTATGCTCATTCTTTGAAGAATGCTTATCATAAATGAATGCTGTGATTTGTTTAAGGCTTTTTCTGCCTCTGTTGAGATTATCATGTGATTTTTGTCTCTCAATTTGTTGATATGGTGTATCACATTGATTGATTTGCAGAATTGAAGAATCCTTGCATGTCTGGGATGAACCCGAGTTGATCGCGATGTATCAGTTTTTTGATGTGTTGTTGAATTCTGTTTACTAGGATATTGTTGAGGATTTTGGCATCTAAATTCATCAGTGAAATTGGCCTATAATTTTATTTTCTTGTGTTGTCTTTTGCCTGACCCCTGACCCTTGGTATCAGGGTGACGGTAGCCTCATAGAATATGTTTGGAAGTGTTCTTTCCTGTGAAATTTTTTGGAAGAGTTTTAGAAGGACAGGCATTAGCTCTTCTTTAAATGTTTAGTAGAATTCAGCTGTGAAGACTTCTGTCCCTGGTCTTTTATTTTGGGGGTAGATTTTTTATCACAAAGTCGATTTCTGAGCTTGTGATTGTCTTGTTCATAGTTTCTATTTCTTCCTGGTTAAGTCTTGGGAGACTAATCTTCTCTAAGAAACTATCCATTTCTTCCAGGTTGTCCAGTTTGTTGCCATACAATTGTTCATAATAGCCTCTTAGAATCCTTTGGATTTCTGCATTGTCTGTTGTAATCTCTCTTTCTTTCATTTTTGATTTTGTTGATCTGGTACTTCTCTCTTTTTTTCTTGATGAGTCTGGACAGTGGTTTGTCGATTTTATTTACTTTTTTGAAGAACAAGCTTTTTGTTTTATTTATCTTTACTATTGTTTCATTCGTTTCGTTTTCTTTTATTTCTGCTCAGATCTTTACGATTTCTCTTCTTCTGCTAACTTTGGGGTATTTTTGTTCTTCTTTCTCTAGTTGTTTTAAGTGTAAGGTTAGGTCATCTGTTTGAGGTTTTCCTAGTTTCTTGAGGTAGGATTGAATTGCTATAAACTTCCGTCTTCGAACTGCTTTTGTGGTATCCGGTAGGTTTTGCACTGTCGTATGTTCATTGTTATTTTCTTCTAGGAATTTTTAAATTTCTCCTTTGATTTCCTCAGTAATCAGTTTTGCTTTTAGGTATGTGTTGTTTAATCTGCATGTGTTTGTGTTTTTAGTGTTTTTTTTCCCTGTTGTTGATCACTAGCCTCATTGCATTCTGGTCTGAGCAGATGCTTGATATAATTTCAGTTTTCTTGAATTGACTGAGGTTTGATTTGTGGCCCAAGATGTGGTCTATCCTGGAGAATGTTCCATGAGCACTTGAGAAGAAAGTGTATTCTTCTTCTCTTGGATGGAAGGTCCTAAAGATATCCATGAAGTCTATCTCTTCAAGTGTGACATTTAAGGCTGGTGTTTCTTTATTAATGCTCTGTTTTGCTGATCTGTCCATTGGTGTGAGAGGAGTGTTAAAGTCTCCTACTGTGATTATGTTATTGTCAGTGTCTTTTATGTCTGAAAGTGTTCGTCTTATGTATTGGGGTGCACCTGTGTTTGGTGCATAGATATTTATGATTGTTATGTCTTCTTCTTGGATTGATCCCTTGATCATTATGTCATGTCCTGCCTTGTCTCTTATAATCTTCTTTATTTTCAGGTCTATTTTGTCTGATATGAGAATTGGTACTCCCTCTTTATTTTTTATTTTTATCACAAAGTCGATTTCTGAGCTTGTGATTGTCTTGTTCATAGTTTCTATTTCTTCCTGGTTAAGTCTTGGGAGACTAATCTTCTCTAAGAAACTATCCATTTCTTCCAGGTTGTCCAGTTTGTTGCCATACAATTGTTCATAATAGCCTCTTAGAATCCTTTGGATTTCTGCATTGTCTGTTGTAATCTCTCTTTCTTTCATTTTTGATTTTGTTGATCTGGTACTTCTCTCTTTTTTTCTTGATGAGTCTGGACAGTGGTTTGTCGATTTTATTTACTTTTTTGAAGAACAAGCTTTTTGTTTTATTTATCTTTACTATTGTTTCATTCGTTTCGTTTTCTTTTATTTCTGCTCAGATCTTTACGATTTCTCTTCTTCTGCTAACTTTGGGGTATTTTTGTTCTTCTTTCTCTAGTTGTTTTAAGTGTAAGGTTAGGTCATCTGTTTGAGGTTTTCCTAGTTTCTTGAGGTAGGATTGAATTGCTATAAACTTCCGTCTTCGAACTGCTTTTGTGGTATCCGGTAGGTTTTGCACTGTCGTATGTTCATTGTTATTTTCTTCTAGGAATTTTTAAATTTCTCCTTTGATTTCCTCAGTAATCAGTTTTGCTTTTAGGTATGTGTTGTTTAATCTGCATGTGTTTGTGTTTTTAGTGTTTTTTTTCCCTGTTGTTGATCACTAGCCTCATTGCATTCTGGTCTGAGCAGATGCTTGATATAATTTCAGTTTTCTTGAATTGACTGAGGTTTGATTTGTGGCCCAAGATGTGGTCTATCCTGGAGAATGTTCCATGAGCACTTGAGAAGAAAGTGTATTCTTCTTCTCTTGGATGGAAGGTCCTAAAGATATCCATGAAGTCTATCTCTTCAAGTGTGACATTTAAGGCTGGTGTTTCTTTATTAATGCTCTGTTTTGCTGATCTGTCCATTGGTGTGAGAGGAGTGTTAAAGTCTCCTACTGTGATTATGTTATTGTCAGTGTCTTTTATGTCTGAAAGTGTTCGTCTTATGTATTGGGGTGCACCTGTGTTTGGTGCATAGATATTTATGATTGTTATGTCTTCTTCTTGGATCGATCCCTAATCACTATGTGATGTCCTGCCTTGTCTCTTCTAATCTTCTTTATTTTCAGGTCTATTTTGTCTGATATGAGAATTGGTACTCCCTCTTTATTTTTTATTTTTTCTGATCAATTATTTTCTGGTGAGGGTGGATTGGGGAGGGACGCGGGTGGGCGTGCCACTTCTATTGGTCTTTCATTTATCTATTTTCATCCATCTTTGTTCTTTGGCCCATGTCGACCTCCCATCATAGTGGCCTCTGTTGTTGCAGATCACTGGCTATGGGCGCATGCGCTGCAGAGCTCTGGCTTGGTAAATGGACACGTCAGTACAGTCGCTCCGTGGCACGTGGGATCTCCCCAGGCCAGGGATTGAACTTGCGCCGCTTGCACTGCCAGGAGGTGTCCTTACCCACTTGACTACCTGGGAAGCCCCACCAGCTTTCTTTTGATCACCATTTGCATGGAATATCTTTTTTCCCTCCTCTCACTTTCATTCTATTTGTGTCTCTAGGTCTGAAGTGAGTTTCCTGTAAGCAGCATATGTATGGGTCTTGTTTTTGAATCCATTTAACCACTCTGTGTCTTTTGGTTGGGGTATTCAGTCCATTTACATTCAAAGCAATTATTGATACAAATGATCCTATTGTCATCTTCTTAGATGTTATGATAGTTTGTCTTGTAGGCTTTCTTCTTCTTCTCTTATACTTGTTGTCTATATAAGTCCCTTTAACACTTCTTGTAAGGCTGGTTTGGCATTACTAAATTGTCTTAATTTTTGCTTATCTGTTAAGCTTTTGATTTCTCCATCAATTTTGAATGAGATCCTTGATGTGTTCAGGATTCTTGGTTGCAAATAATTCTGTTTCAGCACTTTAAATGTATCTTGCCATTCTTTTCTGGTCTGCAGAGTTTCTTTTGAAAGATCATCTTTTAAATATATGGGGTTTCCCTTGTACGTCACCTCACTAGTTGCTTTTCCTTGCTGTTTTGAGAATGGTAGTGACTCTACTGTGATTATGTTATTGTCAGTGTCTTTTATGTCTGAAAGTGTTCGTCTTATGTATTGGGGTGCACCTGTGTTTGGTGCATAGATATTTATGATTGTTATGTCTTCTTCTTGGATCGATCCCTAATCACTATGTGATGTCCTGCCTTGTCTCTTCTAATCTTCTTTATTTTCAGGTCTATTTTGTCTGATATGAGAATTGGTACTCCCTCTTTATTTTTTATTTTTTCTGATCAATTATTTTCTGGTGAGGGTGGATTGGGGAGGGACGCGGGTGGGCGTGCCACTTCTATTGGTCTTTCATTTATCTATTTTCATCCATCTTTGTTCTTTGGCCCATGTCGACCTCCCATCATAGTGGCCTCTGTTGTTGCAGATCACTGGCTATGGGCGCATGCGCTGCAGAGCTCTGGCTTGGTAAATGGACACGTCAGTACAGTCGCTCCGTGGCACGTGGGATCTCCCCAGGCCAGGGATTGAACTTGCGCCGCTTGCACTGCCAGGAGGTGTCCTTACCCACTTGACTACCTGGGAAGCCCCACCAGCTTTCTTTTGATCACCATTTGCATGGAATATCTTTTTCCATCCTCTCACTTTCATTCTATTTGTGTCTCTAGGTCTGAAGTGAGTTTCCTGTAAGCAGCATATGTATGGGTCTTGTTTTTGAATCCATTTAACCACTCTGTGTCTTTTGGTTGGGGTATTCAGTCCATTTACATTCAAAGCAATTATTGATACAAATGATCCTATTGTCATCTTCTTAGATGTTATGATAGTTTGTCTTGTAGGCTTTCTTCTTCTTCTCTTATACTTGTTGTCTATATAAGTCCCTTTAACACTTCTTGTAAGGCTGGTTTGGCATTACTAAATTGTCTTAATTTTTGCTTATCTGTTAAGCTTTTGATTTCTCCATCAATTTTGAATGAGATCCTTGATGTGTTCAGGATTCTTGGTTGCAAATAATTCTGTTTCAGCACTTTAAATGTATCTTGCCATTCTTTTCTGGTCTGCAGAGTTTCTTTTGAAAGATCATCTTTTAAATATATGGGGTTTCCCTTGTACGTCACCTCACTAGTTGCTTTTCCTTGCTGTTTTGAGAATTCTGCCCTTGTGTGTAATTTGTGTCAGCTTCATTAATATGCATCTTGATATGTTTCTTCTTGTGTTGATTCTGTATGGCACTTTTGCGCTTCTTGGACTTGATTGACTATTTCTTTTCCAATGTTGGGGAAATTTTCAACTATAATCCTTCAAAAATTTTCTCATAGCCTTTCTTTTCTTCTTCTTCTGGAACCCCTATATTTCGAATATTGGTGCATTTGCTCTTATCCCAGAGGTCACTGAGGCTATCCTCTGCTCTTTTCATTCTTTGAGCTTGATCCTCTTTTTTCAGCAGTTGCTTCCAGCATTGTATGTTCCAGGTCACTTATCCAGTTTTCTCTCTCAGTCTGTTTTTGATTCCTTCTACAGTGTTTCTAAATTCAGCAATTGAGTTTGTCTCTGTTAGTTTTTCTTGTAAGTTCTTGTATGTCTTTATTCATTGTATTACTTGTGTCTTACAATTTCTCTGTCATTCAATTTTCAGTGTTTTTGATAATCTTTACTATCATTCTTCTGAATTCACTTTCAGAAATTTTGTCTAAATCCTCTTCGTTCATTAGAACTTGTGTGTTTGTAGATTGTCTTGTAGGCTTTCTTCTTCTTCTCTTATACTTGTTGTCTATATAAGTCCCTTTAACACTTCTTGTAAGGCTGGTTTGGCATTACTAAATTGTCTTAATTTTTGCTTATCTGTTAAGCTTTTGATTTCTCCATCAATTTTGAATGAGATCCTTGATGTGTTCAGGATTCTTGGTTGCAAATAATTCTGTTTCAGCACTTTAAATGTATCTTGCCATTCTTTTCTGGTCTGCAGAGTTTCTTTTGAAAGATCATCTTTTAAATATATGGGGTTTCCCTTGTACGTCACCTCACTAGTTGCTTTTCCTTGCTGTTTTGAGAATTCTGCCCTTGTGTGTAATTTGTGTCAGCTTCATTAATATGCATCTTGATATGTTTCTTCTTGTGTTGATTCTGTATGGCACTTTTGCGCTTCTTGGACTTGATTGACTATTTCTTTTCCAATGTTGGGGAAATTTTCAACTATAATCCTTCAAAAATTTTCTCATAGCCTTTCTTTTCTTCTTCTTCTGGAACCCCTATATTTCGAATATTGGTGCATTTGCTCTTATCCCAGAGGTCACTGAGGCTATCCTCTGCTCTTTTCATTCTTTGAGCTTGATCCTCTTTTTTCAGCAGTTGCTTCCAGCATTGTATGTTCCAGGTCACTTATCCAGTTTTCTCTCTCAGTCTGTTTTTGATTCCTTCTACAGTGTTTCTAAATTCAGCAATTGAGTTTGTCTCTGTTAGTTTTTCTTGTAAGTTCTTGTATGTCTTTATTCATTGTATTACTTGTGTCTTACAATTTCTCTGTCATTCAATTTTCAGTGTTTTTGATAATCTTTACTATCATTCTTCTGAATTCACTTTCAGAAATTTTGTCTAAATCCTCTTCGTTCATTAGAACTTGTGTGTTTGTAGATTGTCCCTTCACTTGTGTGCTATTTCTCTGCCATTTCATTGTTATTCCTAATTCTTTAACTATGTTTGGGGTTTCCTTGTCCCAGACTTTGAGTTACATATGTCGGTGTTTGTTTTTTGGATGAGACGTCTTAGTCAGGGTGATGCTGGTGGTTGGGTAATGTCAGGGCTTGCATACAAGTACTTGCCTTTGTTGGCATACTCACTGTTTACTGCTCTCTAGTGTCAGACGTTCTCTAGTTTTATAGACTTTTGGAGTCAATGCTCCCTCCCTAAAGCTCCGGAGCTTGTTGCCTGACTAGGGAATGAAGATTTCACGGCTGGTTTATTATGATATTAAATGATATTAAAACATATATATGCAAAGGAGAAACAGCAAGTGTGCCTTTGGCAAGTAGCAAATAAAATATTATGAAAATACTATCTAGCATATTGAATTATAGACACAAACATATACAGCTGTAACATAACGCAAATATTCCAACCAAAAACACAGTACAAATCATTAGCATGGAGAATAGAGAAAACCAAGAATGATATCCACCAATTAATAACCAAAGTAAGTAGAGCACAAATTGGAGAATAATGCTTATCCTGTTGGGGATAAGGCAATGAGGACAGAACAGACTAAGAAATATGGTGGAAAAAGGGAAAAAGAGAAAAGGAGGATAGAAGAGAAATATAGAATAATATTGCAAAGTTAAATATAGGGAGATAAAGATTTGTATGTATTAGAGTTTAGTGCTGTGAAAAGGAGCATCAGCACAAGCAAAGAGTTATAGAGGATGCAGTAGTACAAATAAAAAATATAAAATTAAAACATACATAAGAATATAGAAAAATACAGAAAAGCAAAGCAAAAACAATAAAAACAAACAAAACCCCCCAGAACCTTAAAAGGTCAATGGGGAACTAGAAGTTTATACCAAAATAATATGTGTGGTTTAAAGGGAAAAAAAAATGTAAACTTGAATATATTGAGTCTTACTGATAAGATTAGTAGCTTCAAGTGAATTCAATGGAGGAAATAAAGACACTCACCCACACACACAATCACGCACACACACAAAGGGAGGGGGGGGCTGAGAGGGGTTGGTAAAAAGGGAAAGAAGGAATTGAAAACAAAACAAAACAAAAAAAGTAATAAAAAATAATAAGAAATAAAATGAAAATTTGAAAATCCAGCACTGACTCTAGCTCCAGAGAAAACGTGAAAATAGTGTTTATGTTCTTCTGTCTCTTGCTGACTATTTAGGAAGTATCAGTCTTCTTCTTGCCTCTGGCAGTGGTTGGATCTGAAGACCTCTTGTACTGCTTATTTATTCAGGCTTGTTCCAGAACTAAAAGGCCCGCCCAGGCTGGCCCTGGGAGTTTCTTAATCCAAATCCCTTTTCTTGCTGGGTGGAGCTAAATTCCCTCCCTATAATTTGACCAGCAGCCCTGTAGTTTGACCAGCAGCCAAACTACAGAAAGGACAATGGCATATCTCTCACAAAGGATTTATTCCCACACACTCGATGAGAAGCACTTCCACAGTGACCCTTACCTTGCTGCAGGCCACCATTGACCTCTGCCACCGTGGGAGACATCAGATTACTCAGAGGTGAGTCTGGCTCAGTCTCATGCAGGATCTCTATTCTCCTCTCCCAGTTCACGGTGTGCACAGTTTCCAGTCCTACTTGGTGGCTGTATGATCTGGTTAATGGTAAACTTCTGTAAAGGGAATTGAGTGTCGTCCTTCTGAGGACTGCTCAAGGGCACTTTTAGTTCAAGGGGGCACTTGGACCCTCTAAAGCAGGTCTGACTCAGTCCCTTGTGGGTGTCACCGTTCCTTTCCAGGGTCTTGATCTGCAACAGGCTTTGCGCATTTGGTCCACCCGGCCTCTCTGGCAGGTATGAGGTTTGACTTTTAAAAGCACGATTAAACCCTTCCTACCATCTTGTTGCAGCTTCTTCTTTGTTCTTCAGTGTGGGGTATCATTTTTGTAATCAGATCCAACCTCCTCCTGTCGATGATTTTTCAGGAACTTGTTGCAATTTAGGCAATTTTGCAGGAGAGATGAGTGTACGTCCTTCTATGCAGCCATCTTAGCTCCGCCCCTCACCTCTTGTCTTGTTGGAGGAGGGTGTTTGCTATCACCAGTGTATTCTTCTGGCCAAACTCTGTTATTCTTTGCCCTATTTCAATTTTTGCTTCAATGTCAAACTTTCCTGTTATTCCAGGTATCTCTTGATTTCCTCCTTCTGCATTCCAGTCCCAATGATGATAATGACATCTTACTTTAGTGTTAATTCTAGAAGATCTTGTAGATCTTCAATGGACTGTTCATGTTCAACTTCTTCAGTATAAGTCGTTGGTGCATGGATATGAATTACTGTCATACTAAATGGTTTGCCTTGAATTAACTGAGATAATTCTGTTTTTTTCTGAGATTACCACATTTTCAGCACTTTTGTTGACTATGAAGGCAACTTCTTTTCTTCTAAGGACTCTTGCCCACAGTAATATATATATAATGGAAATCTGAATTAAATTTGCTGCCCATTTTAATTTATTGACTCTTAAAATGGCAATGTTCATTTTTGCCATCTCCTCTTTCCAATTTATCTTGATGCATAAACCTAACAGTCCAGGTTCCAATGCAAAATTGTCCATTTTAGCATCGGTTATTACTTACACTACCAGAAATATGCACCACTGTTTCTTCTTCAGCTTAGGTTTTCATTCTTTCTGGAGTTATTTCTCTGCTCTTCTCCAGTAATATTTTAAACATCTACTCACCTGGGGAGTTCATCTTTCTGTGTTATATCTTTTTGCCTTTTTGTACTATTTATGCCATATTATTTACCTTGTCATGTGCATGACAAGATAGTTGATTAAACAAACTTTCACTTTTAAGATGGGTCAAATAATATGGAGGTGGAAAGTATTGGTGACAGTATAAAAACAGAGGTTTTACTGAGTTTTAAAATATATATTGTTATTAAATTTTGCATATGTCTGAAGATATCTCTTTCAAAATTTAGTTAGCAAGTATATTTAGATTCTAATATACCCACCAACTAATGACAAAAATTAAAAATTCATAGGAGAATCCATTCTTCATGAGGTGGTGAAGATGAAGACATTTGTAGTAGATTGATTAATAATACTTTGATCAGAGTTCCCCAGATGGTTTCTATGGTTATACCTTTAATTCATAATGGGAATATGCTACCTCTCTGTGACTGTGAAGATTTATAAGTGCTGGAAAAATTTTGTGGTCATGGAAAAAATTGCCTTTAAAGGGCAAGTGGAAAAGATTGGATGATTCTTCATGTAGGTTCTGTTACAAGAATGGATTTGCCTTTTTTGGAATTAAACTGAGATCTTCAATGGACTGTTCATGTTCAACTTCTTCAGTATAAGTCGTTGGTGCATGGATATGAATTACTGTCATACTAAATGGTTTGCCTTGAATTAACTGAGATAATTCTGTTTTTTTCTGAGATTACCACATTTTCAGCACTTTTGTTGACTATGAAGGCAACTTCTTTTCTTCTAAGGACTCTTGCCCACAGTAATATATATATAATGGAAATCTGAATTAAATTTGCTGCCCATTTTAAATTTTTGACTCTTACAATGGCAATGTTCTTTTTTGCCATCTCCTCTTTCCAATTTATCTTGATGCATAAACCTAACAGTCCAGGTTCCAATGCAAAATTGTCCATTTTAGCATCGGTTATTACTTACACTACCAGAAATATGCACCACTGTTTCTTCTTCAGCTTAGGTTTTCATTCTTTCTGGAGTTATTTCTCTGCTCTTCTCCAGTAATATTTTAAACATCTACTCACCTGGGGAGTTCATCTTTCTGTGTTATATCTTTTTGCCTTTTTGTACTATTTATGCCATATTATTTACCTTGTCATGTGCATGACAAGATAGTTGATTAAACAAACTTTCACTTTTAAGATGGGTCAAATAATATGGAGGTGGAAAGTATTGGTGACAGTATAAAAACAGAGGTTTTACTGAGTTTTAAAATATATATTGTTATTAAATTTTGCATATGTCTGAAGATATCTCTTTCAAAATTTAGTTAGCAAGTATATTTAGATTCTAATATACCCACCAACTAATGACAAAAATTAAAAATTCATAGGAGAATCCATTCTTCATGAGGTGGTGAAGATGAAGACATTTGTAGTAGATTGATTAATAATACTTTGATCAGAGTTCCCCAGATGGTTTCTATGGTTATACCTTTAATTCATAATGGGAATATGCTACCTCTCTGTGACTGTGAAGATTTATAAGTGCTGGAAAAATTTTGTGGTCATGGAAAAAATTGCCAGTTGCAATTCTTTAAAGGGCAAGTGGAAAAGATTGGATGATTCTTCATGTAGGTCTACTGTGAAAAAAGTAACAGCAGGTGGCATTTAACACTTACATGGTAACTGACTTGGAGGAAAATTTCTTATGATGTTGTGTTGGTTTTTGCCGTACAGCGACTCAAGTCATCCACAATTTTATATATATATATATATATATCCCCAACCCTCTGAAGCGTTCTTCACATAATCCCTTGACCCTACTACTAGGAGTGTCAGACTGGGTTCCCTGTGTTATCTAGGAACTTCTCCCTAGCTATCTATTTTTACACATTGATAGTGTTTATATGTAAGTACTGCTTTCTCCATCAGTAATTCACTCATCTCCTATTTCTTCATTAGTTAATTTTGGATTTTATTTTCTAATATTTAATATAGCACACTTGCTTATATAAACTATTTTTAATTCAGGACTTCCAAATTGAACATTTTAAAAATCTTCCTAGAAACAAACTGAATAATAAAGTGCATATGAATCAAAAGTGTGAAATTTTGTATAAATATCTAATATCATAGTATTGTGATGGTTTATTTGCTAAGGTGTGCCTTCTGTCCATGAGATTTGCCAGGCAAGAGTACTGAGGTGGATTTCCATTTCTTTCTCCAGGAGATTTTTCCCACTCAACGATAAAACCTGGGTCTCCTGCATTGCACACAGTCTCATCATTGCAGGCAGATTCTTTACCAACTGACCCTCTAAAGAAGCCCAATATCATAACATAGTTTTTTTTTTTTTAATGTTCTGCTTATGTGTGTCCTTTCTTCTAAAGAGAAGGTGAATTATATTGGTATACTGTGAGCAGTAGGGGTTCACTTCTGGCCAGTAGCAAAAAATCCACCTGCCAATGCAGAAGACACAGATTCAGTCCCTAGGTGGTGAAGATCTCCTGGAGAAGAAAATGACAAACTGCTACAGTATTCTTGCCTTAAAAATCCCATGAAGAGAGGAGCCTGGTGGGCTGCAGCCCATGTGGCTGCAAAAGAGTCAAACATGACTTAGCTACTCAAAGAGCAACCACTGCTGTGAACTGCACCTAGCACTTTTCATTTTGGGTAGCAGTGAGATGACTGTCCTTCAGATAGATTATTTAGCTTTACATATGCATATAAATAAAACATCTGTACTGGGAAAACAGAAAACAGACAGGATAATTAGAGGAACATATGTTCTTACCTCACTATATTAATGACTGTGTCGATGTTTTAAAATATCCACAATGTGAAACTTATGATTTAAGTTTTGTTTAAGGCAAAATGAGAGCTGCAACCTGGTAGAGAGCACCTTAGACAGCTCTGACAAACTGTTTCAAGGGGGGAGAAATACATAATCCCTTGACCCTACTACTAGGAGTGTCAGACTGGGTTCCCTGTGTTATCTAGGAACTTCTCCCTAGCTATCTATTTTTACACATTGATAGTGTTTATATGTAAGTACTGCTTTCTCCATCAGTAATTCACTCATCTCCTATTTCTTCATTAGTTAATTTTGGATTTTATTTTCTAATATTTAATATAGCACACTTGCTTATATAAACTATTTTAATTCAGGACTTCCAAATTGAACATTTTAAAAATCTTCCTAGAAACAAACTGAATAATAAAGTGCATATGAATCAAAAGTGTGAAATTTTGTATAAATATCTAATATCATAGTATTGTGATGGTTTATTTGCTAAGGTGTGCCTTCTGTCCATGAGATTTGCCAGGCAAGAGTACTGAGGTGGATTTCCATTTCTTTCTCCAGGAGATTTTTCCCACTCAACGATAAAACCTGGGTCTCCTGCATTGCACACAGTCTCATCATTGCAGGCAGATTCTTTACCAACTGACCCTCTAAAGAAGCCCAATATCATAACATAGTTTTTTTTTTTTTTAATGTTCTGCTTATGTGTGTCCTTTCTTCTAAAGAGAAGGTGAATTATATTGGTATACTGTGAGCAGTAGGGGTTCACTTCTGGCCAGTAGCAAAAAATCCACCTGCCAATGCAGAAGACACAGATTCAGTCCCTAGGTGGTGAAGATCTCCTGGAGAAGAAAATGACAAACTGCTACAGTATTCTTGCCTTAAAAATCCCATGAAGAGAGGAGCCTGGTGGGCTGCAGCCCATGTGGCTGCAAAAGAGTCAAACATGACTTAGCTACTCAAAGAGCAACCACTGCTGTGAACTGCACCTAGCACTTTTCATTTTGGGTAGCAGTGAGATGACTGTCCTTCAGATAGATTATTTAGCTTTACATATGCATATAAATAAAACATCTGTACTGGGAAAACAGAAAACAGACAGGATAATTAGAGGAACATATGTTCTTACCTCACTATATTAATGACTGTGTCGATGTTTTAAAATATCCACAATGTGAAACTTATGATTTAAGTTTTGTTTAAGGCAAAATGAGAGCTGCAACCTGGTAGAGAGCACCTTAGACAGCTCTGACAAACTGTTTCAAGGGGGAGGAGAAATACATACAATGAAGCATGTATTTTTTCAGAGATTTCTGCTAGTCACATGAAGCTTGTACTACTCACAAGAAACAGTTGCCACAATGAAGGATTTCAGTGTTTTGCTAGATATGGGAAAATGCAAGAACTGGGAACATGACATATGTTCCTGAAAATATCTATCTGAACACCTGCTGTACCAGCTTTCTTCCTGAGCACCACAGAATTCTTCATTTCTGTTCTCTACATTGAACTCCTTTCAGAAGACATTGCAAATCAGGAGCTGAAGTGGCACATGATTTACTTCTTATAGAAGTAGATGACAAGTTCCAAAGACAAGTGCCAAATTGTACTTGACAACTGCAGTACTGTCCAATATATGACCTGGACAGGGCTCACATGAATTATAATTTGGAAGATCTGACTGGTGCAAGGAAATTGAAAGACTATCCTGACTCTTCTCCTTTCCAATAAGTTGTTGTTTTCTACTAGATTTTTATGGCATAGTTATCTGTTTAAGCATTTCTAATACCCACCATTATAGACTATTGCTGGTTCTGCTGGCAGTCGAACAGAACCCAAAGAGAGTGGCAGCACGGCTAAGAAAGAAATAAGGACAGAAAGGATGGGGTTGAGAGGGCCAGCAAAGAGGCAGACGACTCTGCAAGTTGCTGACAAGTTTATTGAATTTGCTCGTACATTTTATACTTCTCAAAATCAGATAACACACAGCAAACAGTAGTGTATACGTGCTTTTGGCCAGGTTTATCGGACCTAGCATCCTGTTAGTTTCCATCAAGCATGTCATTAACTAAGTCTTACCTCCTGGTATGTCATTATCTGGGTTAACTAAAAACCTACACACAGTTCTTTAGATTACAATGGTTCTGGGGCATAAAGCCCTTCAAGCCCTTATCATCTATTGTCTGAGACTCCAGGTGTCCTTTATGATAACTCAGGTATGCCCTCACAATACCTGGGGTGGAGGGACAGAGAACTATGCTGTTATCAGCCCCTGTTCCCAGGGCAGCTCCCAGAGCTATGTTTCCAAAAAGGAAACCCTTTGAAACAGGGCAGCTCCCCACATCTCCTCCTTTTCTATTATGAAGACACATTTTTATGCTCTGAGTATCATAATTGGGCTTCATGTAGAATGCTTCGAATTGCCCAGAATCTCTGTATAATCTCAAAAAATAAGGAATACACAATAGGATGATCACAACCAGAGTTAACAAACCCACAAAAGAAAACAGTAAAGAGGGGGAACCAAGATGGCAGAGGAATGAGGGGAAGATTTCACCAGCTCCCCAACAGAATCACCAGAACTTATCAAGAAATGAACCACCACCAATAAACCAGCCGCTAGACCACAGAAGAATTCCATAAGTCCGCGAGGGAAGGAGAGTGAACAGCAAGATCTCTCCCGGAGCTACTGTTATAAGAATCCACTATCCTAACCCCCACGCCGGACCGCACTGATGGAGAGCACGCCAGCAAGTGCCCTAAAAGGGGGCCTAAGCAGAGCCTTGGGGGAGAGAAGGCAGTGCTCAGCATAAAAACTCCAAGAATTCGCCTGGATCGCCAGCAGAAATTAAGACACTGTGAAGATAGTATGCCAGAGCAGGGCCAAGCAGAACGTGCTTGCTGCCTAGCGACCTGAGGCCAGACAGAACGCGGGGAGTGCTGCCTAGTGACCGACCGGGAGACGGGACGGAGTGCCCAGTGTGAAAATCGTGCTGCTTGACCAGGCGAAAATTGTGACTTTCCGCCTGGCACCGGGTAAGTTCAAACACTCCTAGTGTGGGACTAGCTGAAGGGGAAGTCGCCCACAGATTGCTGACCAGGGACCCGGCTCGAGCCAGACGGAGAAGCTGGTGCCTGCCTTTCGGACTTGGATGTGTAACGGGCAGTGCGCGCACGCCAGTGGCGGAGGAGCCCGTGCACCCCCATAGCTACACCTGCAGCAGAGGAAGCCAGGAGAAGGGCAGGTATTGGAGGCTACTGGCGGGTGCGTGGCAGAGCCAGGGAGCCCCCCGCCCGAGGGACTGGGATCGGCCCACCATTCAGGCCAGCACCTGAGCTTGCAGACCAGTGCCATAAGGGAAAGGCTACATCATCAAGACAACACCATCGAGAGCAGACTGGCTTCCACCAGACAGATGGGAGGATAAAAACCAGGGACAATATTTAGCTTTTTTGTTTATCTGTTGCGGACGGTTCTGTTTATTCATTTGATCGGTCAGGTTTGGGTTTTTTTTTTTTTTTTTTCTCTCTTTTTCTTTTGTCTCTTCTTATTAAGTTTCTCTTCCCTTTTTAATTGTTGATTCCTTTTTTTTTAATTTTTAATTATTAATTCTTTTTTTAAAATTTTAATTCTTGGAAACTTCTAATGTTCTTTCCTCTTTCCCACTGTTTCTTCTCTCTATGTTCTAAATCTAAAACTTTCTCCTATCTACCGCTATACTCGAGATAAATATTTCCTAGCTTCCTGTCTCCACTATTCTCTTCCAGCTGCACTAAACAATACAACACACTAATCTTGGCTACATGACCCTATAAAACCCTTGCAAGTCGAATCTATTCTTTCTCATTACCCATACACTCTACATCTCGTCACTCTCAGCACATGACTTAGTTAAAAATTGCTTTCAATAAAATAGTCCAAGCCAGGAGCTTACCCAAGATATATTTTTCCAGGCATTATTTTAATTAATTCAGAGCTTAAAGGGCAAGTACCATCTTTGATTGCACTGTTTGCCAGAAATATTTCCTATACTTTGGCACTGTATGACTAGTTAGATATGGTTATTGCTATGCATGTATGTATATCTTATGAATATGTGAGAAAACATCTGCATGCTTTTATGACTGTCACCCACCAAGGACAAACCTCTTGTACCTCAGATGCTAGTATTTGAACTAATATCACGGAATACCATAGCAAACCAGACATAGAGCCTACACCCTCTGAACAATCATCAAATCAAGGATCCTCGGAGTAGAAGCCCTGATTCCAAAACCCCACACTATCAAAGAACATACGACACTAGAGATTATTCTCCTGTAAACAAGACCTAACACCATCCAAGACACAAGCCATTGAACCCTTCTAGAACGACAGAAACACAAAGGAAGGGAGAATTTAACCAAGAAGCCTGGTGGAGAGAAGAACTTCATACACACAGACACCCACAAAGATACAAAAACTAACCTAATAATGAAACGACAGAGAAACACTGCACAAATGAAGGACCAAGCTAGAGAATCACACCTTCAAATGACAGAGGAGGAGATAGACAAATTATCTGAAAGAGAATTCAGAAAAGCTATACTAATGAGGATGTAAAACACTGAAAACAGAATATTAGAGGAAATTAGTGCATCGAGAAAAGACATGCAGGAAATGAAAAATAAGCAAATTGAGACCAACAACTCAATTGCTGAACTCAAAAATACTATACAAAACCTCAACAGTAGAGTATCGGAGGCTGAAGAACGGATAAGTGAGCTGGAAGATAGAAAGGTTGAGGTAAATACTGAGGTAAATACTGAGGAACAGAACAAATCCGAAAGAATTAAAAGAAGTGATGATAGCCTCAAAGACCTATGGGACAATATCAAACGCACCAACATTAGAATTATAGGAGTTCCTGAGGAAGAGGAGGGAAAGAAAGGTTACAAAAAAATGCTTGAAGAGGTTATAGTAGAAAACTTCCCCGGCATGGGAACGGAAATAGTCAACCAAAACCAAGAAGCACAAAGAGTTCCATACACGATAAACCCCAGAAAAAACACACCAAGGCACATTCTAATCAAACTAATGCAGACTAAATATAAAGACAGATTACTAAAAGCAGCTAGGAACAAACAACAAATAACATATAAAGGAAACCCATACATCTAACTGCGGATCTCTCAACAGAAAGCCTGCAGGCCAGAAGAGAATAACAGGACACATTTAAATGGCTAAAAGAGAATCACCTCAACCAAGAATTCTCTACCCAGCAAGAATCTCATTCAAAATCGATGGTGAAGTCAAAAGCTTCACAGACAAGCAAAAACTAAAAGAATTCTGTACCACAAAACCAGCCCTACAACAGGTGTTAAAGGGCCTGATATAGCCAATAAATACAAGAATAGGAGAAGTCCTACAAATCAAACCTCAAACGTCTAAGAAGATGACAATAGGAACATTCGTATCAATAATTATTTTGAAAGTAAATGAACTAAATGCTCCAACCAAACGACACAGGCTCGCTGAATGGATCCAGAAACAAGATCCATATACACGCTGTTTACAAGAGAACAACTTCAGACCTAGAGACACTCATAGACTGAAAGTGAGAAGCTGCAAAAAGTTATTCCATGCAAATGGGAAGCAACAGAAAGCTGGAGTAGCAATCCTCATATCAGACAAAATAGATTTTAAAGAAAAGAAGATTGTAAGAGACAAGGCAGGTCACTAAATTATCATTAAGGGATATACCCAAGAGGAAGACATAAAAGTCATGAATATCTATGCATCCAACACAGGAGGACCTCAATACATAAGACAGATACTTTTAGACATAAAAGAAGACATTGACAATAGCACAATAATTGAAGCAGAATTAACACTCCTCTCACACCAATGGGCAGACCATCAAAACAGAAAATTAATACAGAAACACAAGTCTTAAATGCCACACTAGAAAACATGGACATCATGGATATCTTTAGGACTTTCCATCCAAAAGCAGAAGAATACACGTTCTTCTCAAGTGCTCATGGAACATTCTCCAGGATAGACCAAATCTTGGGACACAAATCTAACCTCAGTCAATTCAAGAAAACTCAAAGTATATCAAGTATCTTCTCGGACCACATGCAATGAGACTAGAGCTCAACTACAGGAGAAAAAACCACTAAAAATATAAACACGTGGAGATTAAACAACACATACCTAAGAAAAACAACAACTGATTACAGAGGAAATCAAAGGAGAAATTAAAAAATTCCTAGAAGAAAATGACAATGAACACACGACAGTGCAAAACCTATGGGATACTGCAAAAGAAGTTCTAAGAGGGAAATTTATAGCAATACAATCCCACCTCAAGAAACTAGGAAAATATGAAGCAGATGACCTAAACCTCCGCTTAAAACAATTAGAGAAAGAAGAACAAAAACACCCCAAAGCCAACAGAAGAAGAGAAATCATAAAGATCAGAGCAGAAATAAATGAGAAAGAAATGAAAGAAACTATAGTATGGATAAATAAAACATAAAGCTGGTTCTTTGAAAAGGTAAACAAAATTGACAAGCCACTGGCCAGTCTCATCAAGAGAAAGAGAGAGAAGAACCAGATCAACAAAATCAAAAACAAAAGGGAGAGATTACAAAAGATCATGCAGAAACCCAAAGGATTCTAAGGGACTATTATGAACAACTCTACGGCAACAAAGTGGACAACCTGGAAGAAATGGAGAGTTTCGTGGGGAAGAAGAATCTCCCAAGACTGAGTCAGGAAGAAACAGAAACTTTGAACAAGCCAATCACAAGCTCAGAAATCAAATTTGGGATTAAAAATCTCCCGAAAACCAAAAGTCGGGGCCAGATGGCTTCACACCTGAATTCTACCAAACATCTAAGGAAGAGCTAATGCCTGTCCTTCTAAAACTCTTCGGAAAGATTGCACTGGAAGGAACACTTCTGAACACATTCTACGAGGCCACCATCACGCTGATACCCAAACCAGGCAAAGACAACACAAAAAAGGAAAATTACCGACCAATTTCCCTGATGAACTTAGATGCCAAGATCCTCAACAAAATCCTAGCAAACAGAATTCAACGACACATCAAAAAACTCATACATCATGATCAAGTCACATTCCTCCCAGGCATGCAAGGATTCCTCAACATTCGAAAATCAAACAATGTGATACACCATATCAACAAATTGAGAGACAAAAATCACATGATCATCTCAATAGATGCAGAAAAAGATTTCGACATGGTACAACATCCATTTATGATTAAAAAAACTCTTCAGAAAATGGGCAGAGAAGGAGCCTATCTCAACAGAGTGAAAGCCATATATGAGAAGTCCACAGAGAACATTATTCTCAACGGTGAAAAAATGAAAGCATTCCCTCTAAGATCAGGAACAAGACAGGGGTGCCCACTTTCACCACTACTATTCAACATTGTCCTGGAAGTCCTAGCAACAGCAATAAGAGAAGAGAAAGAAATCAAAGGAATCCAGATTGGAAAGGAAGAAGTCAAGGTCTCTCTTTGTGCAGATAACAGGATATTATACATAGAAAATCCGAAAGACACTATTACAAAGGTACTAGAGCTAATCAACGAATTTAGCAAAGTCGCAGGATACAAAGTCAACACACAGAAATCACTGGTATTCCTATACACAAACAATGAAAAATCAGAGAACAAAATCAAAGAGGCAGTCCCCTTCACCATTGCAACCAAAAGAATCAAATATCTAGGAATAAACCTACCCAAAGAAACAAAAGAACTGTACACAGAAAATTACAAGACACTCAGGAGAGACATTAAAGAAGACTTAAACAGATGGAGAGATATTCCATGTTCCTGGGTCCGAAGAATCAATATTGTGAAAATGACCATACTACCAAATATCATCTATAGATTCAATGCAATACCTATTCAACTTCCATTGACATTTTTCACAGAACTAGACCAAAGAATCACACAGTTCATATGGAAACACAAAAGACCCCGACTAGCCAAAGCAATCCTGAGAAAGAGAAACGGAGCTGGAGGAATCAGCCTCCCTAACTTCAGACTCTACTACAAAGCAACAGTCATCAAGACAGCATGGTACTGGCACAAAAACAGAACTATAGACCAAAGGAACAAGATCGAGAACCCAGAGATCAACCCACGCACCTATGGGTACCTTATTTTTGACAAAGGAGGAGAAACTATAAAATGGGACAAAGACAGCCTCTTCAACAAATGGTGCTGGGAGAATTGGACAGCTACACGCAAAAAAAGGAAGTTGGAACATTCCCTGACACCATACACTAAGATCAACTCAAAATGGATTAAAGACCTAAATGTAAGACCAGAAACCATCAAACTCTTAGAGAAGAATATAGGCAAAACCCTCAAGGACATCAATCAAAGCAAGATCTTCTCTGACCCACCAACTAAAATAGCAGAACTGAAAAGAAAAATGAACATATGGGACTTCATGAAACTTAAAAGCTTTTGTACAGCAAAAGAAATTACAAAAAAGCTCAACAGACACCCCACAGAGTGGGAGAAAATCATAGCAAATGAAACAACAGACAAAGAATTAATCTCCAAAATCTACAAGCAACTCAGACAACTCAGCACAGGAAAAACGAACAACCCAATCAAAAAATGGAAAAAAGATCTAAAGAGATGCCTTTCCAAAGAAGACATACAGATGGCCCAAAAGCACATGAAACGATGCTCAACCTCGCTTATCATTATGGAAATGCCAATTAAAACTACAATGAGATACCACCTCACACCCGTCAGAATGGCCATCATCAAAAAATCTGCAGACAATAAATGCTGGAGAGGGTGCGGAGAAAAGGGAACACTCCTGCTTTGCTGGTGGGAATGTCAATTGATAGAGCCTCTATGGAAGACAGTCTGGGGATTTCTTAAAAAAACTAAAAATAGAAGCACCCTATGACCCATCAATGCCACTATTAGGCTTATATCCTGATGATATCAAAACTGAAAGAAACACTTGTACCTCAATGTTCATTGCAGCTCTCTATACAATAGCCAGAACTTGGAAGCAACCTAGATGTCCATTGACGAATGAATGAATACAGAAGCCTGGCACATATATACAATGGAATACTACTCAGCTGTTAAAGGAAATGCAGAAGACTCAGTCCTAATGAGGTGGCTGGCTCTAGAACCTATCATCAAAAGTGAAGTAAGTCAAAAAGAGAAAGACAAGTACAGTATACTAACTCATATATGTGGAATCTAGTAAGATGGTCATGATAACACACACGCAGTGAACTCATGGAACAAAGAATAGACATAAGGATATTGTGGAGAACAAACAGTGAGAGGGAGGCATAGAGGAAGTAGCATCGAAACCTGTACTGGCACCTGTGGAAAAGATAGCTATTGTGCTAAGGGAATAGGAGTGCTTACAATGGCTTGGGGCGAAGGTCTGGAGGGGTGGGATGGGGCGAACTGGGGTGGGGGGTGGTGGGGACCATGGATATGCATATGACTGATCTGGCAACATGCTTGTCTGTGAATAACAAAACTCTGTAAAACCTTTAAAATAAAGATTAATATATATATAATATATATATATATATATACATATATATATACACACATAATTAAAGTAAAAAAAAAAAAAAAGAAAGCATTAAAAACGAAAACCACTCAGAGAGGGGAAATGTACCCACAAGTTCTTTACAAAGTCTTCTGCCTGATTAGACAAATATAATTCCACTTTAGGGGCAGATTCTATGTTAATAATTTCTTGATGTAACAATGATAAATCTAAAGACATATTACTATTATGCCAAATCTCTAATAAATGATTTATAATTTTACCCAGGTAACTTCAGATTTGTTATATACTTTAGAAGTAACACAAATCCAGTTGTAATTTGTATGACACTGTAACCTAGAAGATAATTTCAAACCTTGAATTTCTTCTCCTAAATAACGCACTGCATTGTACAAAGCATTCAACTTTTCTTCCATTCTTCTATCGATATCTTCTTGTACACCTAAAGCAAAGGATACATTTTGTGCTAAAGAGTCCACATACTTAGCTTCATGAACTGATTGTGCTAAAGCCAATGAGGCTGTAACAGTGGATGCAATCAACGTGATTAAAGATACAATTCCAGAAATTATCAATCCCACAGCTCTGCGATACCTGCTTACTGCCTTATTCACCCGTACCCATATTTCTAAGCCACGTTGATAATACCAAGGCTCCTTAATTTCACAGATACCATAATAAATCAGGATGTTTCAAGAGCATAACTTGTTTTCCTTGTGCAATTCCTCATATACAATTACTTAAAATACAATTGGAACAATTTATGTGATAATATTTTTCAAAAGATATATGGGGGAAAAAAGTGAAGTAAGTCAAAAAGAGAAAGACAAGTACAGTATACTAACTCATATATGTGGAATCTAGTAAGATGGTCATGATAACACACACGCAGTGAACTCATGGAACAAAGAATAGACATAAGGATATTGTGGAGAACAAACAGTGAGAGGGAGGCATAGAGGAAGTAGCATCGAAACCTGTACTGGCACCTGTGGAAAAGATAGCTATTGTGCTAAGGGAATAGGAGTGCTTACAATGGCTTGGGGCGAAGGTCTGGAGGGGTGGGATGGGGCGAACTGGGGTGGGGGGTGGTGGGGACCATGGATATGCATATGACTGATCTGGCAACATGCTTGTCTGTGAATAACAAAACTCTGTAAAACCTTTAAAATAAAGATTAATATATATATAATATATATATATATATATACATATATATATACACACATAATTAAAGTAAAAAAAAAAAAAAAAGAAAGCATTAAAAACGAAAACCACTCAGAGAGGGGAAATGTACCCACAAGTTCTTTACAAAGTCTTCTGCCTGATTAGACAAATATAATTCCACTTTAGGGGCAGATTCTATGTTAATAATTTCTTGATGTAACAATGATAAATCTAAAGACATATTACTATTATGCCAAATCTCTAATAAATGATTTATAATTTTTACCCAGGTAACTTCAGATTTGTTATATACTTTAGAAGTAACACAAATCCAGTTGTAATTTGTATGACACTGTAACCTAGAAGATAATTTCAAACCTTGAATTTCTTCTCCTAAATAACGCACTGCATTGTACAAAGCATTCAACTTTTCTTCCATTCTTCTATCGATATCTTCTTGTACACCTAAAGCAAAGGATACATTTTGTGCTAAAGAGTCCACATACTTAGCTTCATGAACTGATTGTGCTAAAGCCAATGAGGCTGTAACAGTGGATGCAATCAACGTGATTAAAGATACAATTCCAGAAATTATCAATCCCACAGCTCTGCGATACCTGCTTACTGCCTTATTCACCCGTACCCATATTTCTAAGCCACGTTGATAATACCAAGGCTCCCTTAATTTCACAGATACCATAATAAATCAGGATGTTTCAAGAGCATAACTTGTTTTCCTTGTGCAATTCCTCATATACAATTACTTAAAATACAATTGGAACAATTTATGTGATAATATTTTTCAAAAGATATATGAACATGTCCAACCAGTAATGCATATGGGGGAGGTACACAGGCTTGGGGATAGCGAGCAGAACTATTCCATATATGTCCATGAGTGACTTTAGCAGATGCAATCTAAGGGGAGCCAGTCTTATCTAATGCCACTGCTAGGCGCCAAAGTTCAGTTTGATATATTCTGGATCCTTCAAGATTCCAAATACGGGCATTAAATGAATAAGTCCAACTTTTTTGCATGCTCAAATATCCAACAGGTACCCAATCCTACAATTCATTTTTATCCACTTCGATGGGGTAGATGCTTGCTGATTCACTTCTACACTGACGCCATGGGACAGCGACAATTTGACCTTTAGTTCCCAAATCACAGAAAGGAATGTCCATCAGTCCTGTTCCATTCTTAAGTTGAGGGGAACATTTTCCATTTTTTCTCAGTCCTGGCATCCCCAAAGTCCGTCCAGATCCTGGGGTGGAAAATCGAGTCTTAATGAAATGCAAACAGCCGGTGGCTTTGCGATTCCATGACAAATAGATGGGAAGTTGATCACTGATACCAAGATATGAAAAATTACTAGAAACCTGTTTTACATGTCCATCAGACAATTCTCCTAAGGCTACTGTGTCATTGATGTAAATGGCTACTACCTGGGATTCCCAAACCACAGGTTGTAAAAGTGGGGGATCAGGGAAATAGGCCCAATAGTTTTCTTCAGCCTGGAGGCCTGGTGCTCAGCTAAGCAAAGTAATCAGCATCAACAGTAATGGGAGTACATTACTCTGAGGCTCCATTCTTCTGATCCTCTCAGCCAATTCTTTCAACTGCTGAGAGACACTTTTGACTGGTCGATCTGCAATCCTCAGATTTCTCATCTGATTCACTAGAGATCGTCTCTGACGTGCGTACCAGCCTTTCTGGCAGCCAGCGCGGCTCTCTGGCATCCTGTGGAAAAACACAAAGATCACCTCTCCCCAAATTAACACTGGATCGGGACCATGCCATCTACCATCTATAGGATCTTTCCATAGCACAGCAGGACGTTTTTTAGGTGCATCTGCAGTCTCCCAGAACTGCTGTGCTGCTGTCAGGCCATTTTTATCTAAAGTTAAAAAATTTAAAATAAATAAAGCATGGTTTAAATAATTCCGAGGGGTATGTGGGTACAGCTCCCCCTTCTTTATCTTTAAAAGTTGATGCTTTAAAGTTTGGTGGGCACATTCTACAATGCCTTGGCCTTGTGGGTTATATGGTATACCAGTTTTATGTAAAATACCCAATTGTAGACAAAAGGTTGCAAAAGCTTTACTAGTATATCCTGGGCCATTATCAGTCTTTAGTGAGAGGTACCCATAATAGAAAAACAGGCAAGGCAATGTGTGATGCAATGTTTAGTAGCTTCTCCAGATTGTAATGTAGCATAAATAAAACCAGAATAGTTATCAATGGTAACATGAACATATTTAAGGGAGCCATATTCAGGAATATGAGTAACATCCATCTGCCAAAGATGATTAGGAAGGAGGCCTCTAGGACTGACTCCAAAATGAGTGACAGAGAGAAACTGCGGACAGACAGGACACTGTTTAACAATTTGTCTCGCAGTCTCACGAGGAATGCCAAATTGAGGTCGAAGATTGGTACTATTTTGGTGATGAAGATTATGGGCTTGTTGTGCTGCAGTTACTGCAGAAAAATAAACATGAGTAGCCTGATCAACAACAGCATTTTTTGTTGAGAGAGGTCCAGGGAGATTAGTGTGTGCATGGATATGACCAAAGAAACAAGGACAATAGCGAGTACGTAATAAATGTTGAATATCAAGGAAAAGGTTTCGAACGGTTGAATTAACTGTATTTACAAATGGAACTGTTTCTAGTATTTGGAGGGCACAAATTATATAACGGCTATCAGAATATAAATTAATGCCTGTGTTCTTTGTCTGTGTTAATGCAGCACACACAGCATGTAATTCAACTTCTTGAGCAGAAGAACAATAAGTGTTCCAGTTAAAAGTCTTACCATTAATAGAGACAGCAGCTTTACCTGACAAAGATCCATCAATGAAAATAAGGCAGGCATTTTCTAATGGCTTAAAGGAAGCAACAATTGGAAAAAAAAGGCATGCTGCATAGCAAAATGTAATAATTTATCAGGGGGATAATGATTATCCAGGATGCCTGTAAAAGATGTGAAAGCAACAGGCCACAGTTCATTGAATTTAAAAAGTCAGTCTTGTTGATTTTTATTATATGGAACACAGATTATGTGTGGGTCGGAGCCCAGGTAACGCCGAGAATCTTCATGACCCTTAGCAACTAATGTTGCTACAAGATCAGGATAAGCAGGTAAAGCTTTAGCAGGTGATACAGGAAGATAGATCCATAATAAAGGTTTCTCTTGAAACAATACTTCAGTAGGCATATGGGCAGTAGCAAGAACATAGAAGCCCCAAGGTTTTGTGTAATTACAATAAGAAACCTGTTGGTTATTAATTGCCTGCTCCACAAGCCGCAATGCCTCACGAGCAGAGGAAGTGAGAGATCGATCAGAAGTAGGATTAGGATCACCTTTTAAGATATCAAACAATGGCTTTAACTCTCCTGTAGTAAGTTTTAAATAAGGTCTGATCCAATTTATATCTCCCAACAATTTTTGAAAATCATTTAATGTTCATAAATTATCTTTTCGAAGTTCCAATTGTTGGGTTAAAATGCCATCAGAGAAAAGCTGGAAATACAAATATGAGTAGGGGGCTGTACGTTGAATTTTTTCTGTGGCAATAACCAGCCCTGAGGCAGCAAGGACTTGCTGTAATTGAACAAAAGTGGCAAGTAAATAACTCTCTTGTGCATGTGCCAATAAAATATCATCCATATAATGTATTAAATAAACTTCAGAATATTGGTGCTGGACACTTTTTATCACAGAAGCAACAAATTTTGGCAAAGTGTGGGGCTATTAGCCATCCCTTGTGGTAACTCTAGCCAATGCCAATGTCTCATTGGGTCTTTAAAGTTGTTAGAGGGGACACTAAAGGCAAATCATTGGCCAAATGCATCTAAATTTTAAAGGTGTGTTAATGCACCCCAAGCATGTAATTCAACTTCTTGAGCAGAAGAACAATAAGTGTTCCAGTTAAAAGTCTTACCATTAATAGAGACAGCAGCTTTACCTGACAAAGATCCATCAATGAAAATAAGGCAGGCATTTTCTAATGGCTTAAAGGAAGCAACAATTGGAAAAAAAAAGGCATGCTGCATAGCAAAATGTAATAATTTATCAGGGGGATAATGATTATCCAGGATGCCTGTAAAAGATGTGAAAGCAACAGGCCACAGTTCATTGAATTTAAAAAGTCAGTCTTGTTGATTTTTATTATATGGAACACAGATTATGTGTGGGTCGGAGCCCAGGTAACGCCGAGAATCTTCATGACCCTTAGCAACTAATGTTGCTACAAGATCAGGATAAGCAGGTAAAGCTTTAGCAGGTGATACAGGAAGATAGATCCATAATAAAGGTTTCTCTTGAAACAATACTTCAGTAGGCATATGGGCAGTAGCAAGAACATAGAAGCCCCAAGGTTTTGTGTAATTACAATAAGAAACCTGTTGGTTATTAATTGCCTGCTCCACAAGCCGCAATGCCTCACGAGCAGAGGAAGTGAGAGATCGATCAGAAGTAGGATTAGGATCCCCTTTTTAAGATATCAAACAATGGCTTTAACTCTCCTGTAGTAAGTTTTAAATAAGGTCTGATCCAATTTATATCTCCCAACAATTTTTGAAAATCATTTAATGTTCATAAATTATCTTTTCGAAGTTCCAATTGTTGGGTTAAAATGCCATCAGAGAAAAGCTGGAAATACAAATATGAGTAGGGGGCTGTACGTTGAATTTTTTCTGTGGCAATAACCAGCCCTGAGGCAGCAAGGACTTGCTGTAATTGAACAAAAGTGGCAAGTAAATAACTCTCTTGTGCATGTGCCAATAAAATATCATCCATATAATGTATTAAATAAACTTCAGAATATTGGTGCTGGACACTTTTTATCACAGAAGCAACAAATTTTTGGCAAAGTGTGGGGCTATTAGCCATCCCTTGTGGTAACTCTAGCCAATGCCAATGTCTCATTGGGTCTTTAAAGTTGTTAGAGGGGACACTAAAGGCAAATCATTGGCAATCATTAGAATGTAACAGGATAGTATAGAAACAATCTTTTAAATCTATTATTATTTTAAAGGTGTCAGCAGAAATAACTGAAGGAGAAGGAAGACCTGGTTGTAAAGCACCCATAATTTGCATGGTCTGATTAACTTTTCTAAGGTGTTGCACCAAATGCCATTTTCCTGATTTTTTCTTAATAACAAATATAGGTGAATTCCAAGGAGAATTAGAAGGCGCAATATGTCCTAAACACAGTTGTTCCTGCACCAACTGTTTGGCTGCTTTGATTTTTTCTGATGTGAGGGGCCACTGATCAACCCAGACCAGATCATCAGATCTCCATATGATTGAGTCAGCATGGGTTGCAGGACAATCAAAGGCCCCTCCTCAAAACGTCCCAATCCTTTTTTATCATTTTTTATGACAGGGATTATAGGTTCAACATTTCCAGTAGCATTTTTTCCTAACCCCCGATGAAGCACAAGGCCTTGATTCATCATTAGCTGAGACACCATCGAATTTGGACTATATAAATACACACCCATTTTAGACATAACATCTTGTCCCCAGAGATTAACAAGCATAGTGGGCAGAATATAAGGTTGAAAAACACCTGTATGACCAGCAGGGTCAGTCCAAGTGAGCAACGTGGAGCTTTGTTCAGGGTTACATGATTGCCCAATACCTTGTAAGGTAGATAGGGTGGGCTGTTTTGGCAAATTAGCTGGCCAATGTTCAAGGGAAATCACAGAGATATCTGCCCCGGTGTCTAAAATTCCTTTAAATCTTTTCCCAGAATGGATAACTATAACTTTCAGGGTGCCCTTCTTTATTGCTTGCACCCAGTAAGCATCAGAAGAACCAAAGCCTCGATCGCCTTTCAGTACAATGAGAAACAGTAAGTAATAACTCCTCTTGTGCATTTGTGCCAATAAAATATCATCCATATAATGTATTAAATAAACTTCAGAATATTGGTGCTGGACACTTTTTATCACAGAAGCAACAAATTTTTGGCAAAGTGTGGGGCTATTAGCCATCCCTTGTGGTAACTCTAGCCAATGCCAATGTCTCATTGGGTCTTTAAAGTTGTTAGAGGGGACACTAAAGGCAAATCATTGGCAATCATTAGAATGTAACAGGATAGTATAGAAACAATCTTTTAAATCTATTATTATTTTAAAGGTGTCAGCAGAAATAACTGAAGGAGAAGGAAGACCTGGTTGTAAAGCACCCATAATTTGCATGGTCTGATTAACTTTTCTAAGGTGTTGCACCAAATGCCATTTTCCTGATTTTTTCTTAATAACAAATATAGGTGAATTCCAAGGAGAATTAGAAGGCGCAATATGTCCTAAACACAGTTGTTCCTGCACCAACTGTTTGGCTGCTTTGATTTTTCTGATGTGAGGGGCCACTGATCAACCCAGACCAGATCATCAGATCTCCATATGATTGAGTCAGCATGGGTTGCAGGACAATCAAAGGCCCCTCCTCAAAACGTCCCAATCCTTTTTTATCATTTTTTATGACAGGGATTATAGGTTCAACATTTCCAGTAGCATTTTTTCCTAACCCCCGATGAAGCACAAGGCCTTGATTCATCATTAGCTGAGACACCATCGAATTTGGACTATATAAATACACACCCATTTTAGACATAACATCTTGTCCCCAGAGATTAACAAGCATAGTGGGCAGAATATAAGGTTGAAAAACACCTGTATGACCAGCAGGGTCAGTCCAAGTGAGCAACGTGGAGCTTTGTTCAGGGTTACATGATTGCCCAATACCTTGTAAGGTAGATAGGGTGGGCTGTTTTGGCAAATTAGCTGGCCAATGTTCAAGGGAAATCACAGAGATATCTGCCCCGGTGTCTAAGATTCCTTTAAATCTTTTTCCCAGAATGGATAACTATAACTTTCAGGGTGCCCTTCTTTTATTGCTTGCACCCAGTAAGCATCAGAAGAACCAAAGCCTCGATCGCGTCTGGGTACAGTACAATGAGTTTTACCCTAAGTAATTAAAGGAATCAATACCAACTGAGCAATTCTCTGGCCTTTCTGAATCACTGAAATACCTTTTGGGGAATGTGTCAAGATTTTAATTTCTCCTGTATAATCCAAATCAGTAACTCCAGGAATGACTATGAGGCCTTTAACTGTGGTGCTACTTCATCCTAACACCAGGCTGACAGATTCTTCAGGAAGGGGCTAAAACTCCTGTCGGGAGAGCCTGTACACCCATTTCAGGAGTTAATACTGTGTAGGCGGAGGAACTGAGGTCCAGTCCTGCTCTACCTGAGGTTGCCTGATAGAGGTCTCTGACGGCATTTGAATCGCGCAGGCACTGTTCTCCTGCATGGCCCAATAACATTGTTTCAGGGCCTGGGGCTGGCCCCTCATCCAGTTTCCCTGAGGCACCAAAGGCTGTCCATTTATATCTGTTTTAGAACGGCAGTCTTTTGCCCAGTGTTTCCCTTTCTTGCATTTGGGGCACATTCCTGGCTGTTGAACTAATATGCATTGTCCACTTGGTTGAGCAGTTTTCTTTGGGCACTGAGCAGCACGTTGTCCCATTTGCCCACAAGCATAGCAAGTACCAGGGGGCCCAGCTTCTCTAGACTTGCCTTGAAATTTTTGTTTTTTATTTTGTTGGAAAAAACTTTTAAACTGTTTCTTCTTGTATGCGGCAGCAAGAGCAACTCCTGCATATAGGAACCCATGCACAAATTCTAACATAATCTGAAAGCCCATCCTTTTTCTTAGGGGAATATAAGGTTGAAAACACCTGTATGACCAGCAGGGTCAGTCCAAGTGAGCAACGTGGAGCTTTGTTCAGGGTTACATGATTGCCCAATACCTTGTAAGGTAGATAGGGTGGGCTGTTTTGGCAAATTAGCTGGCCAATGTTCAAGGGAAATCACAGAGATATCTGCCCCGGTGTCTAAGATTCCTTTAAATCTTTTTCCCAGAATGGATAACTATAACTTTCAGGGTGCCCTTCTTTTATTGCTTGCACCCAGTAAGCATCAGAAGAACCAAAGCCTCGATCGGCCTGGGTACAGTACAATGAGTTTTACCCTAAGTAATTAAAGGAATCAATACCAACTGAGCAATTCTCTGGCCTTTCTGAATCACTGAAATACCTTTTGGGGAATGTGTCAAGATTTTAATTTCTCCTGTATAATCCAAATCAGTAACTCCAGGAATGACTATGAGGCCTTTAACTGTGGTGCTACTTCATCCTAACACCAGGCTGACAGATTCTTCAGGAAGGGGGCTAAAAACTCCTGTCGGGAGAGCCTGAACACCCATTTCAGGAGTTAATACTGTGTAGGCGGAGGAACTGAGGTCCAGTCCTGCTCTACCTGAGGTTGCCTGATAGAGGTCTCTGACGGCATTTGAATCGCGCAGGCACTGTTCTCCTGCATGGCCCAATAACATTGTTTCAGGGCCTGGGGCTGGCCCCTCATCCAGTTTCCCTGAGGCACCAAAGGCTGTCCATTTATATCTGTTTTAGAACGGCAGTCTTTTGCCCAGTGTTTCCCTTTCTTGCATTTGGGGCACATTCCTGGCTGTTGAACTAATATGCATTGTCCACTTGGTTGAGCAGTTTTCTTTGGGCACTGAGCAGCACGTTGTCCCATTTGCCCACAAGCATAGCAAGTACCAGGGGGCCCAGCTTCTCTAGACTTGCCTTGAAATTTTTGTTTTTTATTTTGTTGGAAAAAAACTTTTTAAACTGTTTCTTCTTGTAGTGCGGCAGCAAGAGCAACTCCCTGCATATAGGATAGCCCAATGTCGGCACAAATTCTAACATAATCTGAAAGCCCATCCTTTTTTCTATAAGGGCGTAATGCAGCTTTGCAGGAAGAGTGGGCATTTTCATAAGCTAATTGTTTCGCTAAAGCCATGCCTGTTTGTTCATCTCCTATGAGTTTTCCCAAGGTTTCTAGCAAATGAGCCAGAAAATCCTGATATGGCTCGTCTGGACCTTGTCTAATTTTTGAAACATCTTCTGTTCTGTTTTCTGAATTAGGCAACTTTCTCCAAGCTCGGAGTGCAGCAGCATTAATTTGTGGATAAGCTCCTGGGGGATAGGTCAGTTGATTATTAGTGTCTTGAAAAACCCCTTCCCCAGCGAGCATATCGAAAGTCACTCTAATGCCCTGCCGCTGGTTTATTTCAGCAGTGTCAGCACACTATTCTACAAATTCAGACTTCCATAAAAGATAATTATCACCAGAGAGACACGCCCGAGCAACTTGTTTCCAGTCATTTGGGGGCAAATATTGATTCCCTAATGCCTCAAGAATGGCCTGAGTAAAGGGATTCGTAGGACCATATTGAGCACAAGCAGTTTTTAATTCTTTTAACTGTTTAAACGGAATGGAATCATAATATCATTGCTGTTGATCATTTTCAAAAACTGAAAAAATCTCTGAAAGCCTGGGAGAGTGTCCCTGGCTTCATTAGACCGTGTTAAAGCCATTTGTAAAGGGATAACATAGGTACTTCAGCTTTACAAATTAAAGTCATAGGAGGTGCCTTTGGGGCTCCCCTTTTCAAGAAAGGAGGACACCAAAGGCTGTCCATTTATATCTGTTTTAGAACGGCAGTCTTTGCCCAGTGTTTCCTTTCTTGCATTTGGGGCACATTCCTGGCTGTTGAACTAATATGCATTGTCCACTTGGTTGAGCAGTTTTCTTTGGGCACTGAGCAGCACGTTGTCCCATTTGCCCACAAGCATAGCAAGTACCAGGGGGCCCAGCTTCTCTAGACTTGCCTTGAAATTTTTGTTTTTTATTTTGTTGGAAAAAAACTTTTTAAACTGTTTCTTCTTGTAGTGCGGCAGCAAGAGCAACTCCCTGCATATAGGATAGCCCAATGTCGGCACAAATTCTAACATAATCTGAAAGCCCATCCTTTTTTCTATAAGGGCGTAATGCAGCTTTGCAGGAAGAGTGGGCATTTTCATAAGCTAATTGTTTCGCTAAAGCCATGCCTGTTTGTTCATCTCCTATGAGTTTTCCCAAGGTTTCTAGCAAATGAGCCAGAAAATCCTGATATGGCTCGTCTGGACCTTGTCTAATTTTTGAAACATCTTCTGTTCTGTTTTCTGAATTAGGCAACTTTCTCCAAGCTCGGAGTGCAGCAGCATTAATTTGTGGATAAGCTCCTGGGGGATAGGTCAGTTGATTATTAGTGTCTTGAAAAACCCCTTCCCCAGCGAGCATATCGAAAGTCACTCTAATGCCCTGCCGCTGGTTTATTTCAGCAGTGTCAGCACACTATTCTACAAATTCAGACTTCCATAAAAGATAATTATCACCAGAGAGACACGCCCGAGCAACTTGTTTCCAGTCATTTGGGGGCAAATATTGATTCCCTAATGCCTCAAGAATGGCCTGAGTAAAGGGATTCGTAGGACCATATTGAGCACAAGCAGTTTTTAATTCTTTTAACTGTTTAAACGGAATGGAATCATAATATCATTGCTGTTGATCATTTTCAAAAACTGGAAAAACTCTCTGAAAGCCTGGGAGAGTGTCCCTGGCTTCATTAGACCGTGTTAAAGCCATTTGTAAAGGGGATAACATAGGTACTTCAGCTTTACAAATTAAAGTCATAGGAGGTGCCTTTGGCTCCTCAAAAGGAGGAGGATCAAGTCCAGCAATAACAGAAGGGAAATAAGGAGGGGTGGTAGGTGCTGCTTGCAGAAGAAACTGTAGGGATGGTTGCTAAAGGAGTCCTGGAATCTGGATTGTCTTTCTTAGCAGTAGCCATCAACTGTTGAAACATCTGCTCTATTTTTGACGTAGGTACAGTAATTTCTTTTTTGGATAGGAGTTTTTCAGCATTGAACATAACATCCCATGAAGGGTCTTCTGAATGGTATCGAGCCGCTTGATCTTCTAAATCAGCCTGATCTGCAGGGTCTAACTCCTCCTCCTCATCAAGGTCTTTCCTAGGGGGGTTGGCATGTAACTGATCTGAGGGTGGTGAAACACAGGCTGCTTCAGGGAGTTTTTGTACCTGATGAGGCTCATATTCTGGGTCTAAGCAGTCTCTAACAATATTCCAGAGAAACAGAGTATCTGTGGGAACCCCTCTGGGCCCATGTAATGCATAATAATCTTTCAACTGAGTCCCAACTTTATTCCAAACAGAAAGACTGACGGTTCCCTCTTCAGGAAACCATGGACAACCATCTTCAACAAAGGCTAAAAATCTATCAAGTGTTGCAGTTTTTACATGCACACCACGACTTTTTATCATAGTCTTAAGCATATGTACAAAAAGCTGTCTACTATTACCTTATCCCATGATTTTTATACTCTCAACAATACTCTCCCCGCCCACACTTATCTCAGTCTTCTCAGGATCCTTCAGTTCCTTCGGGCGGTGGCTGTAATCTGCTCCTTTACTCCTTCAAATCCCTGTGCAGGCGCCACTTGCCGGTCCTGCCGGCAGTCGAACAGAACTTGAAGATAGTGGCAGCACGGCTAAGAAAGAAATGGGGTTGAGAGAGCCAGCAAAGAGGCAGACAACTCTGCAAGTTGCTGACAAGTATACGAATTCGCTCATACATTTTATACTTCTCAAAATCAGATGACACACAGCAAACAGTAGTGTATACGTGCTTTTGGCCAGGTTTATCGGATCTAGCATCCTGTTAGTTTCCATCAGGCATGTCATTAACTAGGTCTTACCTCCTGGTATGTCATTATCTGGGTTAACTAAAAACCTACACACAGTTCTTTAGATTACAAGGTTCCGGGGCATAAAGCCCCTCAAGCCCTTATCATCTGTTGTCCGAGACTCCAGTTGTCCTTTACAATAACTCAGGTATGTCTTCATAATACCTGGGGTGGCAGGAAAGAGAGCTATGCTGTTATCAACCCCTGTTCCCAGGGCAGCTCCCAGAGCTATGTTTCCAAAAAGGAAACCCCTTGAAACAGGGCAGTTCCCCGCAGAATATTAATATTTTTTAAAATTAATATCGTCATTTGACAAAATTACTATTTATTTTAACTTTGAGTTAAGTACATATATAATTAACAGGTCTTCTATGTTTTCAAGCTGCTCTTTCTTCCATGACATCTATGTAGAAAGTTCCTTTGGTACAGTTATAAAGCCAGTTACATATACTCCTATTTCTTTTCTATTAAGCCTATATTTGTCAGATAATTAAGTTGTTACACATTATCAAGGAAATTATGTAAAATGAGAAAATGAGAATGTTTAAAAATGCACAGTATCAGATAATCATGGTGGGAGATAATTTAATAATAATAATAAATTCAGGATAGATTGCTTAGACCTAGGACAGTCAATAAAAAATGACAAAGGCAGATAAACCATCACACTGGTAGATTCAGAAATAGTATTTAGTATTCTTAACTTCCAGATGTACAAGCTGGATTTTGAATAGGCAGAGAAGCCAGAGGTCAAATTTCCAGCATCCACTGAATCATAGAAAAAGCAAGGTAATCACAGATACACACACACACACACAAGGCTTCTGCTTCATTGACTATGCTAAAGCCTTTGACTGTGTTGATCACAAAATACTGTGAACGATTCTCCAAGAGATGGGAATACCAGACCACCTAGCTTGCCTCCTGTGAAACCTGTATGAAGGTCAAGAAGCAAAAGTTAGAACTAGACATGTAGCAGTGGCCTGATTAAAAACTGGAAAAAGAGTACATCAGGGTTATATAGTGCCATCCTGTTTATTTAACGCATATGCAGAGAACATCATACAAAATGACAGTCTGGATGAAGCGCAAACTGGAATGAAGTTTGCCAAGAGAAATATCAATAACTTCATATATGCAGATGTCACAACGAAAGTGAAGAGGAACTAAACCACCTCTTGATGAAGGTAAAAGAGGAGAGTGAAAAAGCTGGCCTAATAAACTTTATGATTTTGTTTATAAAACTCATCATTCAAAAAATGAAAATCATGGCATCTAGTCCCATTACTTCATGGCAAATAGATGGGAAAAGAATGGAGAACAGTGACAGACTTTATTTTCTTGGGTTCCAAAATCACTGGAGACAGTGACTGCAGCCAAGAAATTAAAAGATGTTTGCTTCTTGGGGGGAAAAAAGGCTATGAAAAACCTAGGCAGCATAATAAAAAGCAGAGACATCATTTTGCCAACAAAAGTCCTTACAGTTAAAGCTATGGTCCTCCCAGTAGTAATGTATGGATGTGAGAGTCAGACTGTAAAGAAGGCTGAGTTCAGAAGAATCGGTTCCTTTGAATTGTGGTCTCGGACAAGACTTTTGAGAGTCCCTTGGATTGCAAGGAGATCAAATCAGTCCATCCTAAAAGAAATAAACCCTGAATGTTCATTGGAAAAACTGGCGCTGAAGCTGAAGCTTCAATACTTTGGTCACCCAATGAGAAGAGACAACTGATTGGAAAAGACTGTGATCTGGGGAAAAATAGAAAGCAGAAGGAAAAGGGCATGACAGAGGATGATATGGTTGGATGACATCACTGAGTCAATGGACATGAGTTTCAGCATGCTCTGGGAGATGGTGAAGGATAGGGTAGCCTGGTGTGCCACAGTCCACATGGTCACAGAGTCAGACATGACTGGGAAACTGAAATGAATTGAACTGAATCTTATCAATTATAGCAAAATTATATTTTGAAAGGGACTAATTGACCAAAGGGCAAGTTACACTATATATAAAATCATTGAGGAAAATATTAGAAGCCAAATTTCAAGAAAAAGAATCCTATACCCATGGAGATCTGGAAATAAGAAAGTTTTACAATTTAGCAATAAGTACTAGAATCCACCATAAAATCTATCAAATATTATGTTCTTTATGAATGTTAATAAATATTAAGATATTCAAATTCTGAACAATTCTGACTTTTACAGATAAAAATACACATGTATTACATATTTGTTTAATGTCAGCTTTTCAGAAGTCACATCATTAAAAATGGTACAATAACCTTTTATGAGTTTACTCATTCTACATTTATATAGAAAGCACTCTTTGAAGGGTGAGATGATTTCAGAATTATTACAAATAATGTTTTATTTTTGTACACAGATTCTTTGCCATATGAGCCATGAGGGAAGCACATTTTATGGTATATAAAAGTATAATTCAACTCGCAACGTCTGCTCAATTTCTATACATTTACTTTTTTATTTTTCCCTGAATACTGAACTATTTTGTAAATGTCTTTAAGAAAACATAGAACAAATATACTTAGAAATTCAGAAACTTATTATGGAGGCAACAAAATATGTTTTTATTAGCTTAACAGTCCCTTAGTGCTTCCCTGGTGGCTCAGACAATAAAGAGTCTGTCTGCAGTATGGGAGATACAGGATCAATTCCTGGGTCAAATCATTTGGAGAAAGAAATGGGCAACCCACTCCAATAATTTCCCATGAATGGAGGTGCCTGGCAGGCTACAGTCCAAGGGGATACAAAGAATCAGACACAACTGAGTGACTGACACTTTAAACCTTTTTCCAACGGTTTCTTTGAAGTAAATATTTAGCATTTCAAAATCAAATTTCACGTGAAAAGGGAATGACAGAGAATGATATGGTTGGATGACATCACTGAGTCAATGGACATGAGTTTCAGCATGCTCTGGGAGATGGTGAAGGATAGGGTAGCCTGGTGTGCCACAGTCCACATGGTCACAGAGTCAGACATGACTGGGAAACTGAAATGAATTGAACTGAATCTTATCAATTATAGCAAAATTATATTTTGAAAGGGACTAATTGACCAAAGGGCAAGTTACACTATATATAAAATCATTGAGGAAAATATTAGAAGCCAAATTTCAAGAAAAAGAATCCTATACCCATGGAGATCTGGAAATAAGAAAGTTTTACAATTTAGCAATAAGTACTAGAATCCACCATAAAATCTATCAAATATTATGTTCTTTATGAATGTTAATAAATATTAAGATATTCAAATTCTGAACAATTCTGACTTTTACAGATAAAAATACACATGTATTACATATTTATGTTTAATGTCAGCTTTTCAGAAGTCACATCATTAAAAATGGTACAATAACCTTTTATGAGTTTACTCATTCTACATTTATATAGAAAGCACTCTTTGAAGGGTGAGATGATTTCAGAATTATTACAAATAATGTTTTATTTTTGTACACAGATTCTTTGCCATATGAGCCATGAGGGAAGCACATTTTATGGTATATAAAAGTATAATTCAACTCGCAACGTCTGCTCAATTTCTATACATTTACTTTTTTATTTTTCCCTGAATACTGAACTATTTTGTAAATGTCTTTAAGAAAACATAGAACAAATATACTTAGAAATTCAGAAACTTATTATGGAGGCAACAAAATATGTTTTTATTAGCTTAACAGTCCCTTAGTGCTTCCCTGGTGGCTCAGACAATAAAGAGTCTGTCTGCAGTATGGGAGATACAGGATCAATTCCTGGGTCAAATCATTTGGAGAAAGAAATGGGCAACCCACTCCAATAATTTCCCATGAATGGAGGTGCCTGGCAGGCTACAGTCCAAGGGGATACAAAGAATCAGACACAACTGAGTGACTGACACTTTAAACCTTTTTCCAACGGTTTCTTTGAAGTAAATATTTAGCATTTGCAATGAAAGTTCAAATTTTCACGTACATTTATATGAGGTGATTAGAACAATTATATAGACTGTTCGGACCATAACTTTAAAATTTTCAAGTTTATATTTACCTCTCAAATTAGAGAGAACATCCTTTAAACTAATTTCATTTGAAATGTTTGCTTTTTAGTATAGTCAATAGTAGAATGTACGTGGAGAAAATATTATCGAATGAATTATTTGTATTGATTTATTTACCAAGTGTTTATTATCCAATGTTCTATCAAATATTTATTAAGCAAACATATGTGTGAGACCAGAAAGATTTCCAGGGCCCATTGACTGTTGAAATGTGCTCATAGTCTAATAGAAGATGTAGACATAAAATACATAAAATACAAATAATACAATAATTAAAAATACAAATGCTACAGGTGAGGGCATTTCCAAGCAAAGTGTTGAACCCATGGTCTGGTCTATTCTTACTGCTTAAAATAAAATGTGAATGGAAAAAATATAAAATGAGCAAATAAATAGCAAACGAATAGAAAACAAGATGAAGATTTGGAATTTATTCAGTCTATTCAGAAGTCAAAATACCCTAAAAATTGAGATATTCACTATGCAGAAAGCACACCTTATAGAAAAAGCTGAGAATATGACTGTGAAATCTACTATTAGTGATTCAGAAGGATCAGAACATCAGTATGTTCATTAACACAGAAGATCTTTAAAGAAACTGAGGATGTGACTCAGAAGAGATTGTCTAGGAAAAAGCAGTCAACTAGCCTCTTGGCTAATGGATTTATATGGGTAAGGTATACAGAAACCCTACAAGTTATTGATAATATTAGCTCAGCAGAATCACTACCAAACTGGAATAAGACAAAGAGTTCTAAAGATTGTCCTAATTCCTGTCATTTATGAATATGATAACTCAAATGAGTAAAGAGATATTGCAAATGTGATTAAAATAGGACCTTGAGGGCTATAAAAAATTACATTTATTATCATCCATGTGTGGTCACACATAATTTTTACATGTTACTTATCGTCGATGGAGAAAAAATTTAATTTCTTTGGGAAAGTAAAAAAATTTAGCTTTTTTGCAATTTTGAAAGTTCAAATTTTCACGTACATTTATATGAGGTGATTAGAACAATTATATAGACTGTTCGGACCATAACTTTAAAATTTTCAAGTTTATATTTACCTCTCAAATTAGAGAGAACATCCTTTAAACTAATTTCATTTGAAATGTTTGCTTTTTAGTATAGTCAATAGTAGAATGTACGTGGAGAAAATATTATCGAATGAATTATTTGTATTGATTTATTTACCAAGTGTTTATTATCCAATGTTCTATCAAATATTTATTAAGCAAACATATGTGTGAGACCAGAAAGATTTCCAGGGCCCATTGACTGTTGAAATGTGCTCATAGTCTAATAGAAGATGTAGACATAAAATACATAAAATACAAATAATACAATAATTAAAAATACAAATGCTACAGGTGAGGGCATTTCCAAGCAAAGTGTTGAACCCATGGTCTGGTCTATTCTTACTGCTTAAAATAAAATGTGAATGGAAAAAATATAAAATGAGCAAATAAATAGCAAACGAATAGAAAACAAGATGAAGATTTGGAATTTATTCAGTCTATTCAGAAGTCAAAATACCCTAAAAATTGAGATATTCACTATGCAGAAAGCACACCTTATAGAAAAAGCTGAGAATATGACTGTGAAATCTACTATTAGTGATTCAGAAGGATCAGAACATCAGTATGTTCATTAACACAGAAGATCTTTAAAGAAACTGAGGATGTGACTCAGAAGAGATTGTCTAGGAAAAAGCAGTCAACTAGCCTCTTGGCTAATGGATTTATATGGGTAAGGTATACAGAAACCCTACAAGTTATTGATAATATTAGCTCAGCAGAATCACTACCAAACTGGAATAAGACAAAGAGTTCTAAAGATTGTCCTAATTCCTGTCATTTATGAATATGATAACTCAAATGAGTAAAGAGATATTGCAAATGTGATTAAAATAGGACCTTGAGGGCTATAAAAAATTACATTTATTATCATCCATGTGTGGTCACACATATTCAGTTCTTTGTGACCCCATGCATTGTAACCCACTAGACTCCTACTCTGTCCTTAGAATTCTCAAGCATAAATATTGGCGTAGGTTGCCTTTTCCTACTCAAGTGGATCTTCCATTAAACCCATGTCATCTGCTTTACAAGCATATTATTTACCACTGCACTACTTGGGGAGCCCACCTTGATTAACAGGCAGGCCCAAATCTAATCACATGATACTTTAAAAGTGAAGAACCAGGACTTCTCTGGTGGTGCATTGGGTAGAGAGTCCACCTTGAAGTTCAGGAGGGACCGGTATGATCCCTGGCCCAAGAGGATCCCATGTGCCACAGAGTAGCTGGGATGGTGTGTCCAATTATGAGTCAGCGCTCTAGAGTGCATACACCCAGAGCCAGTGCTCTGCAATTATAGAGGCCACTGTAATGTAAGGCCCACACATGCCAAAGAATAAAATATGGGTGAAAATAAATAATGACTTAGAGGCTATATATATATATATATATATATATATGTATATATATATATATATATATACATATATATATAGTGAAGAACCTTCTGGGTTTAGTCAAAGAACTGATAAGAATGAAGAATTAGATGTCCCATTTCCATTTCTGAGATATAGGGACCATGCATATCAACTGAAGTGGAATCTTTTAGAGCTACTAGCCACTATCAGATAATAATCACCAAGGAAATTTAGAGCTCATTTCCTTCACTGCATAGAAGCAAATTCTACCAACAACTCAAATGAATAAGCAAATGTGTCTTCCCTGGAATTTCCAAAGAGAAATGCTGCCACCAACATTTGATGTTAGTCCAGTGCGATCAGTATCATATTTCTGACCTACAAAACTGTTAGATTATAAATGTGTGTTGCTTAAGACATTCACTTTGTGGCAATTTTTTTTTTTTTTATTGAGCAAAAATCTATCATGAAAGAGTAAACTAAAGAAGCTTATATGTCATGATTTCCCATGTGAAACTATAGGTAATGTAAAGAGAAACATAATAGGTGAATCCTGCTTATAAGTGTAAGTATTTAAATTTCAGGTAGTAGTTTCCTAAAGTGCATCAAATATCATGCTTGCTTTATTTATTTATTTTTTATGTGGAAGATGAAATGGTGTAATAATAAAGAAAGTTATATATTAAGATACTTTACATATTTGCAGTGCACTGTACTCTCCAGATTAAGATACTTAATGTAGTCTGGATAGAAAAATTCTTATCACAGATAATATTTGGGAATAATAAATGGATATATTTAAATGATATCATGGATACAAGTGAATTTGACTAAAAATACTGCTTGAATGAGAAGGGTGTTAATGATGGAATTCTTAAAAAGGTGGTGCATTGGGTAGAGAGTCCACCTTGAAGTTCAGGAGGGACCGGTATGATCCCTGGCCCAAGAGGATCCCATGTGCCACAGAGTAGCTGGGATGGTGTGTCCAATTATGAGTCAGCGCTCTAGAGTGCATACACCCAGAGCCAGTGCTCTGCAATTATAGAGGCCACTGTAATGTAAGGCCCACACATGCCAAAGAATAAAATATGGGTGAAAATAAATAATGACTTAGAGGCTATATATATATATAGATATATATATATATATATATATATATATATATACATATATATATAGTGAAGAACCTTCTGGGTTTAGTCAAAGAACTGATAAGAATGAAGAATTAGATGTCCCATTTCCATTTCTGAGATATAGGGACCATGCATATCAACTGAAGTGGAATCTTTTAGAGCTACTAGCCACTATCAGATAATAATCACCAAGGAAATTTAGAGCTCATTTCCTTCACTGCATAGAAGCAAATTCTACCAACAACTCAAATGAATAAGCAAATGTGTCTTCCCTGGAATTTCCAAAGAGAAATGCTGCCACCAACATTTGATGTTAGTCCAGTGCGATCAGTATCATATTTCTGACCTACAAAACTGTTAGATTATAAATGTGTGTTGCTTAAGACATTCACTTTGTGGCAATTTTTTTTTTTTTTATTGAGCAAAAATCTATCATGAAAGAGTAAACTAAAGAAGCTTATATGTCATGATTTCCCATGTGAAACTATAGGTAATGTAAAGAGAAACATAATAGGTGAATCCTGCTTATAAGTGTAAGTATTTAAATTTCAGGTAGTAGTTTCCTAAAGTGCATCAAATATCATGCTTGCTTTATTTATTTATTTTTTATGTGGAAGATGAAATGGTGTAATAATAAAGAAAGTTATATATTAAGATACTTTACATATTTGCAGTGCACTGTACTCTCCAGATTAAGATACTTAATGTAGTCTGGATAGAAAAATTCTTATCACAGATAATATTTGGGAATAATAAATGGATATATTTAAATGATATCATGGATACAAGTGAATTTGACTAAAAATACTGCTTGAATGAGAAGGGTGTTAGGAATGGAATCCAGGAAATGTGTCTTAAGGATAGACTAAGAAAGTTAAGCTAGTGATATAAACTAATACATTTAATTTTATAATAACTAATAAAGTTTAAGAATACATTTATCAATAGTCAATGCAGCAGAGATGCCAAGTATACAAAAACTCTAAAGCATTGAGTAACCTTATCAATTAAAAGATGGTATCAATCTTATTAAAATTAGTTCTTTTAAAGTGGTAAAGTCAGAAGCCAAATTCTCCATGTATTAATAGTTTTGAGAGGCAAAGTGCAGTGGAAAGAGTTAAGTAGTCTACAGTTTCAAGATGTTTGGCTAAGAAGATAAGAAGAGGATAGAGTCTATGGGAAATATGGGATGTAGAGGGGATCTTATTCCATAAAATTTGTGTATTGGCAGAAAATAAAAACATGGAATAAGAATGATTTTAAATATGAATCAAGAGAAAGGGACACTTCTTAAATAATTGAAATAATGAGGAAGGAAATAGGCTCAAGGAAACAGGCTGAAATTTTAGTGTTGGTTGAAGAGAAGAATTGTTACTTCCTGTGAGACTAGAACTAAAAATGAGTGATGATAAAGTTAAGTTTATTGGGAAACAGGGGAGAAGTCAAAGCCATTTATACCTGGAAGCTATTACAATGTCTGTGAAGTGATACATGTTTACATATTGGGGGGAGCGTGATGATAGAGTAAGAATTCTTGAGAAAATTAAGAACAACTTATAATATATCTGAGTGGAATGAAACAGATACTGCTTATAAGTGTAAGTATTTAAATTTCAGGTAGTAGTTTCCTAAAGTGCATCAAATATCATGCTTGCTTTATTTATTTATTTTTTATGTGGAAGATGAAATGGTGTAATAATAAAGAAAGTTATATATTAAGATACTTTACATATTTGCAGTGCACTGTACTCTCCAGATTAAGATACTTAATGTAGTCTGGATAGAAAAATTCTTATCACAGATAATATTTGGGAATAATAAATGGATATATTTAAATGATATCATGGATACAAGTGAATTTGACTAAAAATACTGCTTGAATGAGAAGGGTGTTAGGAATGGAATCCAGGAAATGTGTCTTAAGGATAGACTAAGAAAGTTAAGCTAGTGATATAAACTAATACATTTAATTTTATAATAACTAATAAAGTTTAAGAATACATTTATCAATAGTCAATGCAGCAGAGATGCCAAGTATACAAAAACTCTAAAGCATTGAGTAACCTTATCAATTAAAAGATGGTATCAATCTTATTAAAATTAGTTCTTTTAAAGTGGTAAAGTCAGAAGCCAAATTCTCCATGTATTAATAGTTTTGAGAGGCAAAGTGCAGTGGAAAGAGTTAAGTAGTCTACAGTTTCAAGATGTTTGGCTAAGAAGATAAGAAGAGGATAGAGTCTATGGGAAATATGGGATGTAGAGGGGATCTTATTCCATAAAATTTGTGTATTGGCAGAAAATAAAAACATGGAATAAGAATGATTTTAAATATGAATCAAGAGAAAGGGACACTTCTTAAATAATTGAAATAATGAGGAAGGAAATAGGCTCAAGGAAACAGGCTGAAATTTTAGTGTTGGTTGAAGAGAAGAATTGTTACTTCCTGTGAGACTAGAACTAAAAATGAGTGATGATAAAGTTAAGTTTATTGGGAAACAGGGGAGAAGTCAAAGCCATTTATACCTGGAAGCTATTACAATGTCTGTGAAGTGATACATGTTTACATATTGGGGGGAGCGTGATGATAGAGTAAGAATTCTTGAGAAAATTAAGAACAACTTATAATATATCTGAGTGGAATGAAACAGATACTGACCAGAAAAATTTAAGGATTCCAAAACAAGTAGGGATTAGGTAATGTTCACAAGAGGAAAAATGAAGTTAACTCATAGGAGTTACGTCACTTTGTAGAAATATGGAAGCCAGCAGGAAATTGAAAAAAGTGAATGTTCAAAGACAGGTGGAAAAGTATCACTGTTATTATAAAACAGTACAGATTAAGAATGCATGTATTATCACAGGAATTATAAACTAATAACCAATTTGCTTTGACTCCAGCTTCTAAATTTGAGAGTGTCAGTGGCTCCAGTACTTGGAAATAGCAATATTGTATAGGATATTGCGAGGGTTTCAGAACTTATTTTCTAGAATCAAATTCTATTTGTGTGCTCATTAAATAAGTAAACTGCTAATTAAATGAGGATATTTAAAGAGTATGTGTAGCATGTGACACAAGTAAACTATATTTCAGTTTTCTTATCTGTAAAATTCTTCCAAGACATATATATAAAAATTCACTTTCCACAAATAGAATATTTATGAGGATTAATACATAATAGCATTTAGAGCAGCATCTAGCATATATACTTTTTTCTTTTCTTTTTTTTATTCTTTATTTTAAAGGTTTTACAGAGTTTTGTTGTTCACAGACATGTATGTTCCCAGATCAGTCATATGCATTTCCATGGTCCCCACCCCCCCCCCAGTTCCACCCATCCCACCCCTCCAGACCTTCGCCCCAAGCCATTGCAAGCACTCCTATTCCCTTAGCACTATGACAATAGCTATCTTTTCCACATATAACAGGATAAGTTTCCATGTTACTCCCTAAATGCTTCCCCATCCCTATTTCTTCCCCACAATGTCCCTATGTCTATGCTCTGTCTGTTTTTCCATGAGTTCCCTGCGTGTGTTATCAAGACCGTCCTACTAGATTCCACATATGTGTGTTAGTATACTGCATTTGTCTTTTTCTTTTTGACTTACTTCACTTTTTATGATAGGTTCTAGAGCCAGCCATCTCATTAGGACTGAGTCTTCTGCATTTCTTTTAACAGCTGAGTAGCATTCCATTGTATATATGTGCCAGAGTTTCTGGATCCATTCGTTCGTCGATGGACATCTAGGTTGCTTCCAAGTTCTGGCTATTGTATAGAGAGCTGCAATGAACATTGGGGTACAGGTGCTTCTTTCAGTTTTGATTTCATCAGGATATAAGCCTAACAGTGGCATTGATGGGTCGTAGGGTGCTTCTATTTTTAGTTTTTTAAGAAATCTCCAGACTGTCTTCCATAGAGGGTGTATCAATTGACATTCCCACCAGCAATGCAAGAGTATAAACTAATAACCAATTTGCTTTGACTCCAGCTTCTAAATTTGAGAGTGTCAGTGGCTCCAGTACTTGGAAATAGCAATATTGTATAGGATATTGCGAGGGTTTCAGAACTTATTTTCTAGAATCAAATTCTATTTGTGTGCTCATTAAATAAGTAAACTGCTAATTAAATGAGGATATTTAAAGAGTATGTGTAGCATGTGACACAAGTAAACTATATTTCAGTTTTCTTATCTGTAAAATTCTTCCAAGACATATATATAAAAATTCACTTTCCACAAATAGAATATTTATGAGGATTAATACATAATAGCATTTAGAGCAGCATCTAGCATATATACTTTTTTCTTTTCTTTTTTTTATTCTTTATTTTAAAGGTTTTACAGAGTTTTGTTGTTCACAGACATGTATGTTCCCAGATCAGTCATATGCATTTCCATGGTCCCCACCCCCCCCCCAGTTCCACCCATCCCACCCCTCCAGACCTTCGCCGCAAGCCATTGCAAGCACTCCTATTCCCTTAGCACTATGACAATAGCTATCTTTTCCACATATAACAGGATAAGTTTCCATGTTACTCCCTAAATGCTTCCCCATCCCTATTTCTTCCCCACAATGTCCCTATGTCTATGCTCTGTCTGTTTTTCCATGATTTCCCCTGCGTGTGTTATCAAGACCGTCCTACTAGATTCCACATATGTGTGTTAGTATACTGCATTTGTCTTTTTCTTTTTGACTTACTTCACTTTTTATGATAGGTTCTAGAGCCAGCCATCTCATTAGGACTGAGTCTTCTGCATTTCTTTTAACAGCTGAGTAGCATTCCATTGTATATATGTGCCAGAGTTTCTGGATCCATTCGTTCGTCGATGGACATCTAGGTTGCTTCCAAGTTCTGGCTATTGTATAGAGAGCTGCAATGAACATTGGGGTACAGGTGCTTCTTTCAGTTTTGATTTCATCAGGATATAAGCCTAACAGTGGCATTGATGGGTCGTAGGGTGCTTCTATTTTTAGTTTTTTAAGAAATCTCCAGACTGTCTTCCATAGAGGGTGTATCAATTGACATTCCCACCAGCAATGCAAGAGTGTTCCCTTTTCTCCGCACCCTCTCCAGCATTTATTGTCTGCAGATTTTTTGATGATGGCCATTCTGATGGGTGTGAGGTGGTATCTCATTGTAGTTTTAATTGGCATTTCCATAATGATAAGCGAGGTTGAGCATCGTTTCATGTGTTTTTGAGCCATCTGTATGTCCTCTTTGGAGAGGCATCTCTTTAGATCTTTTTCCCATTTTTTGATTGGGTTGTTCGTTTTTCCTGTGCTGAGTTGTCTGAGTTGCTTGTAGATTTTGGAGATTAATTCTTTGTCTGTTGTTTCATTTGCTATGATTTTCTCCCACTCTGCAGGGTGTCTGTTGAGCTTTTTTGTAATTTCTTTTGCTGTACAAAAGCTTTTAAGTTTCATGAGGTTCCACATGTTCATTTTTCTTTTCAGTTCTGCTATTTTAGTTGGTGGGTCAGAGAAGATCTTGCTTTGATTGATGTCCTTGAGGGTTTTGCCTATATTCTTCTCTAAGAGTTTGATGGTTTCTGGTCTTACATTTAGGTCTTTAATCCATTTTGAGTTGATCTTAGTGTATGGTGTCAGGGAATGTTCCAACTTCCTTTTTTTGCGTGTAGCTGTCCAATTCTCCCAGCACCACTTGTTGAAGAGGCTGTCTTTGTCCCATTTTATAGTTTCTCCTCCTTTGTCAAAAATAAGGTACCCATAGGTGCGTGGGTTGATCTCTGGGTTCTCGTCTTGTCATGTCTTTTTTTTAAAGGTTCTAGATCTAGCCATCTCATTAGGACTGAGTCTTCTGCATTTCTTTTAACAGCTGAGTAGCATTCCATTGTATATATGTGCCAGAGTTTCTGGATCCATTCGTTCGTCGATGGACATCTAGGTTGCTTCCAAGTTCTGGCTATTGTATAGAGAGCTGCAATGAACATTGGGGTACAGGTGCTTCTTTCAGTTTTGATTTCATCAGGATATAAGCCTAACAGTGGCATTGATGGGTCGTAGGGTGCTTCTATTTTTAGTTTTTTAAGAAATCTCCAGACTGTCTTCCATAGAGGGTGTATCAATTGACATTCCCACCAGCAATGCAAGAGTGTTCCCTTTTCTCCGCACCCTCTCCAGCATTTATTGTCTGCAGATTTTTTGATGATGGCCATTCTGATGGGTGTGAGGTGGTATCTCATTGTAGTTTTAATTGGCATTTCCATAATGATAAGCGAGGTTGAGCATCGTTTCATGTGTTTTTGAGCCATCTGTATGTCCTCTTTGGAGAGGCATCTCTTTAGATCTTTTTCCCATTTTTTGATTGGGTTGTTCGTTTTTCCTGTGCTGAGTTGTCTGAGTTGCTTGTAGATTTTGGAGATTAATTCTTTGTCTGTTGTTTCATTTGCTATGATTTTCTCCCACTCTGCAGGGTGTCTGTTGAGCTTTTTTGTAATTTCTTTTGCTGTACAAAAGCTTTTAAGTTTCATGAGGTTCCACATGTTCATTTTTCTTTTCAGTTCTGCTATTTTAGTTGGTGGGTCAGAGAAGATCTTGCTTTGATTGATGTCCTTGAGGGTTTTGCCTATATTCTTCTCTAAGAGTTTGATGGTTTCTGGTCTTACATTTAGGTCTTTAATCCATTTTGAGTTGATCTTAGTGTATGGTGTCAGGGAATGTTCCAACTTCCTTTTTTTGCGTGTAGCTGTCCAATTCTCCCAGCACCACTTGTTGAAGAGGCTGTCTTTGTCCCATTTTATAGTTTCTCCTCCTTTGTCAAAAATAAGGTACCCATAGGTGCGTGGGTTGATCTCTGGGTTCTCGATCTTGTTCCATTGGTCTATAGTTCTGTTTTTGTGCCAGTACCATACTGTCTTGATGACTGTTGCTTTGTAGTAGAGTCTGAAGTTAGGGAGGCTGATTCCTCCAGCTCCGTTTCTCTTTCTCAGGATTGCTTTGGCTAGTCGGGGTCTTTTGTGTTTCCATATGAACTGTGTGATTCTTTGGTCTAGTTCTGTGAAAAATGTCAATGGAAGTTGAATAGGTATTGCATTGAATCTATAGATGATATTTGGTAGTATGGTCATTTTCACAATATTGATTCTTCGGATCCAGGAACATGGAATATCTCTCCATCTGTTTAAGTCTTCTTTAATTTCTCTCACGAGTGTCTTGTAATTTTCTGTGTACAGTTCTTTTGTTTCTTTGGGTAGGTTTATTCCTAGATATTTGATTCTTTTGGTTGCAATGGTGAAGGGGATTGCCTGTTTGATTTTGTTTTCTGATTTTTCATTGTTTGTGTATAGGAATGCCAGTGATTTCTGTGTGTTGACTTTGTATCCTTTGACTTTGCTAAATTCGTTTAGTAGCTCTAGTAGCTTTGTAGTAGAGTCTTTGGAATTTTCTATGCATAATATTATGTCAACTGCAAAAAAAGAGAGCTTGACTTCTTCCTTTCCAATCTGGATTCCTTTGATTTCTTTCTCTTATCTTATTGCCATTGCTAGAACTTCCAGGACTATGTTGAATAGTAGTGGTGAAAGTGGACACCCCTGTCTTGTTCCTGATCTTAGAGGAAATGCTTTCAGTTTTTCACCGTTGAGGATAATGTTCTCTGTGGGCTTCTCATACACAGCATATACTAAATGTTTAAAACTTTGTGTTTAACTGCTGATGTTTTTTTAGTACTGTCAGTAGTAGTTAAGGTTATGCTAACCATTAAATGAAGTGTCTAATTGCCAAATGATAGCAGTTAGAGGATTTGTCTTCCAAAACAGCACAGGAAAACATAAAGTTAATAGATGATGTAAGTGCCAAAACGAATCATATACTTTTTGCTACTCTATCACCTTGATATCTGACTAAAACATGTAAATAATAAGCTTTTTAAAATAAGGTACCCATAGGTGGGGGGATCTTTAGTTCCATTGGTCTATAGTTCTGTTTTTGTGCCAGTACCATACTGTCTTGATGACTGTTGCTTTGTAGTAGAGTCTGAAGTTAGGGAGGCTGATTCCTCCAGCTCCGTTTCTCTTTCTCAGGATTGCTTTGGCTAGTCGGGGTCTTTTGTGTTTCCATATGAACTGTGTGATTCTTTGGTCTAGTTCTGTGAAAAATGTCAATGGAAGTTGAATAGGTATTGCATTGAATCTATAGATGATATTTGGTAGTATGGTCATTTTCACAATATTGATTCTTCGGATCCAGGAACATGGAATATCTCTCCATCTGTTTAAGTCTTCTTTAATTTCTCTCACGAGTGTCTTGTAATTTTCTGTGTACAGTTCTTTTGTTTCTTTGGGTAGGTTTATTCCTAGATATTTGATTCTTTTGGTTGCAATGGTGAAGGGGATTGCCTGTTTGATTTTGTTTTCTGATTTTTCATTGTTTGTGTATAGGAATGCCAGTGATTTCTGTGTGTTGACTTTGTATCCTTTGACTTTGCTAAATTCGTTTAGTAGCTCTAGTAGCTTTGTAGTAGAGTCTTTGGAATTTTCTATGCATAATATTATGTCAACTGCAAAAAAAGAGAGCTTGACTTCTTCCTTTCCAATCTGGATTCCTTTGATTTCTTTCTCTTCTCTTATTGCCATTGCTAGAACTTCCAGGACTATGTTGAATAGTAGTGGTGAAAGTGGACACCCCTGTCTTGTTCCTGATCTTAGAGGAAATGCTTTCAGTTTTTCACCGTTGAGGATAATGTTCTCTGTGGGCTTCTCATACACAGCATATACTAAATGTTTAAAACTTTGTGTTTAACTGCTGATGTTTTTTTAGTACTGTCAGTAGTAGTTAAGGTTATGCTAACCATTAAATGAAGTGTCTAATTGCCAAATGATAGCAGTTAGAGGATTTGTCTTCCAAAACAGCACAGGAAAACATAAAGTTAATAGATGATGTAAGTGCCAAAACGAATCATATACTTTTTGCTACTCTATCACCTTGATATCTGACTAAAACATGTAAATAATAAGCTTAATAACATCTTTCCCAGAAATCAGCATGAGTTCCACTGTATAAAAAAATTCTTTTTTTCCCCCTTTTCTTTCCTTTTTCTCCCTATTGTAATGGTTTCTTACTTCTGTGATATGATTATCGTTTTTGTTATCAGTCACTCAGTTATGTCTAACTCTTTGTGACCCCATGAACTGAAGCATACCAGTCTCCTCTGCCTTTTACTATCTCTTGCAGTTTTCTCAAACTTATGTCCATTGAGTCAGTCATGCCATCCATCCATTTCATCCTCTGTCACCCCCATCTCCTCCTATCCTCAATCTTTCCCAACATCAGGGTCTTTTCGAATGAATTGACTCTTCGCATCAGGTGACTACAATATTGAAGCTTCAATTTCAGCATTAGTACTTCCAATGGATGTTCAGAGTTGATTTCCTTTAGGATTGATTGGTTCAATCCACTTGCTGTCCAAAGAACTCTCAAAAATCTTCTCTAGCATCACAGTTCAAAAGCATCAGTTCTTTGTTTCTGAGCCTTCTTTATAGTCCAACATTCACATAGATACATGATTATTGGAAAAAATCATAGCTTTTACTATACAGTCTTATGTTGGAAAAGTGATGCCTCTACTTTTTAATACACTGTCTAGGTCTGTAGGTCTGTCATAGCTTTCCTTTCAAGGAGCAAGCATCTTTTAATTTCATTGCTGCAATCACCATTCACAGTGATTTGGGAGCCTATAAAATGAAATCTGTCCTTGTTTCCATTTTGCTCCCCTTCTATTTATCTTGAAGTGAAGGTATCAGATACTATGATCTTAGTTTTTTTAGAATTTTGACTTTTTTTTTTTTAAACTGAATGATAATTGATTTACAGAATTTTGCTGTTTTCTTCCAAGTATCAACATGAATCAGCCATGGGTACACAATATGTCTCCTCCCTCTTGAAACTTCTCATTTCCCTCTCCATGTCAACCCTCCAGTTTGTTACAGAGCCCCTGTTTGTGTTCCCTGAGTCACACAGCAAATTCCCCATTGTCTATCTATTTTATAGATGAGGTAGGATTCCATGTTGCTCTGTGCATCTCACCCTGTCCTTCAACTGCATATTATGAGTCTATGATTTATGTCTGTTTCACCATTGATGCCTTGCAAATATATTCATCAGCAAATGATTCTATATTCCATATATAAACATTAAGGTATGATATTTATCTTTCACTTTCTAATTTAACTTCACTCTGTGTAATACAGTTTAGGTTCATCTACCTCATTAGAACAGACTCAAATGCATTTCTCTTTATGACTGAGTTTTATGGCTGAGTTCCTTTGCATATATGCACCACAGCTTTTTTATACATTCTTCTGTTGATGGAAATCTAGGTTGCTTCCATATCCTAGCTATTGTAATTAGTGCTGCAATGAACATTGTGGTATATATGTCTTTTTCAATTTTGGTTCCCTCAGGGCAGATGCCTAGTATTGGGATTCCTGGGGCGTGTGGTAGTTTTATTGCTAGTTTTTTTGTTTGTTTTTGTTTTAAGAATCTCCATACCATCTTCCACAGCTACTGTATCAATTTGCGTTGACATCAACAGTGCAAGAGGATTCCCTTTTCTCCATACCTTTTCCAGCATTTACTGTTTTCAGACTTTTTAATAATGACAGTTAAATATTGAATGTTAAGCTATCTTTTTCATTCTCTGCTTTCACTTTTGTTTTCATCAAGAGTCTTTTTAGTTCCTCTTTGCTTTTTGCCATTAGGCAGACTTGAACATAGGGTGGCATGAGTATACAGGAGAAAAAATTTATAAACTAAACTTCTCTCCTAATTTAAAAAATTCTATATTTTTGATAAATTATCTCTATAGTTTAAGATTCCATGGCATGAAGTACCTTTCTTGAAGTGAAGGTATCAGATACTATGATCTTAGTTTTTTAGAATTTTGATTTTTTTTTTTAAACTGAATGATAATTGATTTACAGAATTTTGCTGTTTTCTTCCAAGTATCAACATGAATCAGCCATGGGTACACAATATGTCTCCTCCCTCTTGAAACTTCTCATTTCCCTCTCCATGTCAACCCTCCAGTTTGTTACAGAGCCCCTGTTTGTGTTCCCTGAGTCACACAGCAAATTCCCCATTGTCTATCTATTTTATAGATGAGGTAGGATTCCATGTTGCTCTGTGCATCTCACCCTGTCCTTCAACTGCATATTATGAGTCTATGATTTATGTCTGTTTCACCATTGATGCCTTGCAAATATATTCATCAGCAAATGATTCTATATTCCATATATAAACATTAAGGTATGATATTTATCTTTCACTTTCTAATTTAACTTCACTCTGTGTAATACAGTTTAGGTTCATCTACCTCATTAGAACAGACTCAAATGCATTTCTCTTTATGACTGAGTTTTATGGCTGAGTTCCTTTGCATATATGCACCACAGCTTTTTTATACATTCTTCTGTTGATGGAAATCTAGGTTGCTTCCATATCCTAGCTATTGTAATTAGTGCTGCAATGAACATTGTGGTATATATGTCTTTTTCAATTTTGGTTCCCTCAGGGCAGATGCCTAGTATTGGGATTCCTGGGGCGTGTGGTAGTTTTATTGCTAGTTTTTTTGTTTGTTTGTTTTTGTTTTAAGAATCTCCATACCATCTTCCACAGCTACTGTATCAATTTGCGTTGACATCAACAGTGCAAGAGGATTCCCTTTTCTCCATACCTTTTCCAGCATTTACTGTTTTCAGACTTTTTAATAATGACAGTTAAATATTGAATGTTAAGCTATCTTTTTCATTCTCTGCTTTCACTTTTGTTTTCATCAAGAGTCTTTTTAGTTCCTCTTTGCTTTTTGCCATTAGGCAGACTTGAACATAGGGTGGCATGAGTATACAGGAGAAAAAATTTATAAACTAAACTTCTCTCCTAATTTAAAAAATTCTATATTTTTGATAAATTATCTCTATAGTTTAAGATTCCATGGCATGAAGTACCTTTCACATACACACAAATGGAAAATCAGTTTTTACAGCTGGCCATTTTTAAAGCAGTATGGAAAAATAAGCACTGAATGGATTTTTTCAATAAGCAGAATTTTTCAAATGATTTATTCACAAAAAATAATCTTTGTTATAGAAAATTTCCCAAAACACTCTACCCTTACACTTACTAGATTTTTGTAGAGGGGGCTATTAAACTGCTAATATATTTTCCTCTTAATTTTTTTTTTAATTTTTACTTTTACAGTTTCATTCTTTACAGATATGTATGATCCCAGAATAATCATATGTACATCCCAAATGTCCCACTCCTCTAGGCCATCGCACAGAGCCCCTGCAGGATCCGCTTTTCTCACACCACAATGACAATAGCTATTTTTTTCACATATGACAGTATAGGTTTTAACGTTACATCCTTTACACCTCCCACCCTCTGTTCATTCCCCACAATGTCCATATGTCTACCTTCCATGTCTGCCTTTTCATTGCTTCACTGCATGTGTTATCATTACCATCCTACTAGATTCCATATATATGTGCTAGTATATTGTACTTGTCCTTCACTTTTTGACTTACCTCACTTTTTATGATAGGCTGAGGATCCAGTCACCTCATTAGGACTGAGTCTTCTGCATTTCTTTTAATAGCTGAGTAGCATTCCATTGTATATATTTACCATGGCTTCTTTGTCCACTCATTTGTCGATGGACATCTAGGTTACTTCCATGTTCTGGCTATAGTATAGAGCCACAATGAGCTTTGGGGTACAGGTTTCTCTTTCTATTTTGATTTCATCAGGATATAAGCCTATGAGTGGGATTGCTGGGTCATAGGGTGCTTCTATTTTAAATTTTTTAAGGAATCTCCATATTGTCTTCCATAGTGGCTGTATTAATTCACATTCCCACCAGCAATGCAAGAGGGTTCCCTTTTCTCTGCACCCTCCCCAGCATTTACTGTCTGTCGATTTGTTGATGATGGCCATTTTGATGGGTGTGAGGTGATATCTCATTGTAGTTTTGATTTGCATTTCTCTAATAATAAGTGAGGTTGAGAATCGTTTCATGTGCTTTTTGACCATCTGTATGTCCTCGTTGGAGAAGTGTCTGTTTAGGTTCTTTTTCCATTTTTTGTTTAGGCTTCTCACTTTTCAGATGTTGAGTTGTCTGAGTTGCTTGTAGATTTTGGAGATTAATTCGTCTGTTGTTTCATTTGCTTTTATTTTCTCCCATTTTGTGCATTGTCTGTTCAGCTTTGCTGTAGGTTCTTTGCTGCATAAAATTTTTTTAAGTTTCTTTAAGTCCAACATGTCAATTTTTGTTTTCAGTTCCGCTATTCTAGTAGGTGGGTCAGAGAAGATCTTGCTTTGATTTGTGTCCTTCAGTGTTTTATCTATGTTCTCCTTTAAGAGTTTTAGGATTCTGGTCTTACATTTAGGTCTTTAATCCATTTTGAGTTGATCTTTGTGCATGGTGTCAGGGAATGTTCCAACTTCATTCTTCTGCAGGTAGCTGTCCAATTTTCCCAGCATCATTTGTTGAAGAGACTATCTTTGTCCCATTTTAGATTTTTACCTCCTTTGTGGTAAATAAGATACCCATAGGTGTGTGGCTTTATCTCTGATTTCTCTATATTTTCCATAGGTCTATATTTCTGTTTTTGTGCCAATACTATACTTTCTTGATGAGTGTTACTTTCTATACAGTCTGAAGATAGAGAGATTTGATTTCTGACCCAAGATGTTCTCTATCCTGGAGAATCTTCCTTGAACACTTGAGAAGAAAGTGTATTCTTCTGCTTTTGGATGGTAGATCCTAAAGATATCCATGAGGTCCATCTCTTCTAGCATTTAAGGCTTGTGATTATTTCTTCATGTTCTGTTTGATGATATGTCCATTGGTGTGAGAGGGGTATTAATGTCTTCTACTATTATTGTGCTACTGTCAATTTCTTGTTTTTTTGTCAGAAAATGTTTGTCTTACGTATTGGGGTGCTCCTGAGTTGGGCGCATACATATTTATGATTGTTATGTCTTCTTCTTGGATAGATCCCTTGTTCAATATGTAGTGTCCTGCCTTGTCTCTTAGAATCTTCTTTATTTTAAGGTCTATTTTGCCTGACATGAAGATTGCTACTCCAGCTTTCTTGTGGTTTCCATTTGCATGGAATATCTTTTTCCATCCTCTCACTGTCAGTCTATGAGTGTCTCTAGGTCTGAAGTGAGTTTCTTGCAGGCACCATATGTATGGGTCTTCTTTTTGTGTCCATTCAAGCCAGTCTGTGTCTTTTGGTTGGGGCATTCAGTCCATTTGCGTTCAAAGTAATTATTGATACAAATGATCCTATTGTCATCTTCTTAGATGTTATGATGGCTTTGTCCTGTAGACCATCTTCTCCTTCTCTTATACTTGTTGTGCATATACGTTCCTTTAACACTTGTTGCAAGACTTCTTTGGCGCAACTAAACTCTCTTAATTTTTGCTTATCTGTTAAGCTTTTGATTTCTCCATCAACTTTGAATGAGATCCTTGTGCATGGTGTCAGGGAATGTTCCAACTTCATTCTTCTGCAGGTAGCTGTCCAATTTTCCCAGCATCATTTGTTGAAGAGACTATCTTTGTCCCATTTTAGATTTTTACCTCCTTTGTGGTAAATAAGATACCCATAGGTGTGTGGCTTTATCTCTGATTTCTATATTTTCCATAGGTCTATATTTCTGTTTTTGTGCCAATACTATACTTTCTTGATGAGTGTTACTTTCTATACAGTCTGAAGATAGAGAGATTTGATTTCTGACCCAAGATGTTCTCTATCCTGGAGAATCTTCCTTGAACACTTGAGAAGAAAGTGTATTCTTCTGCTTTTGGATGGTAGATCCTAAAGATATCCATGAGGTCCATCTCTTCTAGCATTTAAGGCTTGTGATTATTTCTTCATGTTCTGTTTGATGATATGTCCATTGGTGTGAGAGGGGTATTAATGTCTTCTACTATTATTGTGCTACTGTCAATTTCTTGTTTTTTGTCAGAAAATGTTTGTCTTACGTATTGGGGTGCTCCTGAGTTGGGCATACATATTTATGATTGTTATGTCTTCTTCTTGGATAGATCCCTTGTTCAATATGTAGTGTCCTGCCTTGTCTCTTAGAATCTTCTTTATTTTAAGGTCTATTTTGCCTGACATGAAGATTGCTACTCCAGCTTTCTTGTGGTTTCCATTTGCATGGAATATCTTTTTCCATCCTCTCACTGTCAGTCTATGAGTGTCTCTAGGTCTGAAGTGAGTTTCTTGCAGGCACCATATGTATGGGTCTTCTTTTTGTGTCCATTCAAGCCAGTCTGTGTCTTTTGGTTGGGGCATTCAGTCCATTTGCGTTCAAAGTAATTATTGATACAAATGATCCTATTGTCATCTTCTTAGATGTTATGATGGCTTTGTCCTGTAGACCATCTTCTCCTTCTCTTATACTTGTTGTGCATATACGTTCCTTTAACACTTGTTGCAAGACTTCTTTGGCGCAACTAAACTCTCTTAATTTTTGCTTATCTGTTAAGCTTTTGATTTCTCCATCAACTTTGAATGAGATCCTTGCAGGGTAGAGGATTCCTGGTCGCAGATTATTCTGTTTCTGCACTTTAAATGCGTCTTGCCATTCCCGTCTGGCCTGCAGAGCTTCTGTTGAAAGATCAGCTGTTAAACATATGGGGCTTCCCTTGCATGTCACTAGTTGCTTTTCCCTTGCTGCTTTTAGAATTCTGTCTTTGTGTTTAATTTGTTTTGGCTTAATCAACTTGTGTCTTGGTGTGTTTCTTCTCAGGTTTATTCTGTATGGCACTCTTTGCGCTTCTTGGACTTGATTGACTATTTCTTTTCTCATGTTGGGGAAATTTTCAACTATAATCTCTTCTCCTATCTTTTCTCATTTCCTTTCTTTTCTTCTTCTTCTTCTTCTGGAATCCCTATAATTTGAATACTGGTGCATTTGATATTGTCCCAGAGGTCTCTGAGGCTATCTTCTGCTCTTTTCCTTCTTTGAGTTTGATTCTGTTCTTCAGCAGTTACTTCCACCTCTCTATCTTCCAGCTCACTTATCCGGTCTTCCGTTTGAGATACTCTTCTCTTGATTCCTTCTACAGTGTTTTTTAAGTTCATCAACTGCGCTGTTTATCTCTGTTTGTTGTTTTCTAAGTTCTTGTATTTCTTTATTCAGTGTGTTAGTTGTTTCTTGCAATTTCTCTAAAATTCTGTTTTCGATGTTTTTGATGATCGTTACTATCATTCTGAATTTGCTGTCAGAAAGTTTGTCTAATTTCACTTCGTTTATTTGGACTTGTGTGTTTGTAGATTGTTCCTTCACTTGTGTGGTATTTCTCTGCTGTTCCATTGTTATTACTAATTTTTTCACTAACTATGTTTGGCGTTTCCTTTTCCCAGACTTTGAGTTACATCTGTCGGTGCTTGTTGTCTGGATGAGGCATCTTATTCCGGTTGATGCTGGTGGTTGGGTGATGTCAGGACTTGCATACAAGTGCTTGCCTTTGTTGGAGTTCTCGCTGTTTAATGCTCTGTAATGTTAGGTGTTCTCTGGTATCGTAGGGTTTTGGAGTCAGTGCTCCTTCCCTGAAGCCCCGGGGCTTGTTGCTTGACCAGGGAATGAAGATTTCACAGCAGGTTTGTTATGGCATTAAATCATATTAAAACATGTATATGCAAATGAGAAATGAACGCATACCTTTGGCAGGTGGCAATTAAAATACCATGCAAATACTATCTAGCATACTGGACTTTACACACAGACATATACAGCCATAACACAACCAAAACAGCCCCCCAAAATACAGTGCAATATGTTACCATGATGAATAGAGAAATCCAAGAAAGATATCCACCAGTTAGGAACCAAAATAACAGAGCACAAATTGGAGAATAATGCTAGAGCCAGGTTCCAGTTGGGAATAAGGCAATGAGGACAAAACAGCCTGAGAAATATGGTGGGGAAATGGAAAAAGAGGAAGGGAGGATAGAAGAGAAATAAAGAATAAAAATGGAAAGGGACAGTATTTAGCTTGTTTGCTTATCTGTTGCAGACGGTTCTGTTTATTCGTTTGATCGGTCAGGTTTGTGTGTTTTTTTTTTTTGATTTTTTTTTTTCTCTTTTCTCTCTTCTTATTAAGTTTCTTCTCCCTTTTTAATTTTCAATTTCTTCTGTTTTTTGATTTTTAATTCTTAATTTTTTTTTAAATTTTAATTCTTGAACTTCTAATTTTATTTCCTCTTTCCTACTATGTTCTAAATCTAAAACTTTCTCCTATCTATCACTACCCCCTAGATAAATATTTCCTAACTTTCTGTCTCCACTATTCTCTTCCAGCTGCACTAAACAATACAACACACTAATTTTGGCTACATGACCCTATAAAATCTTTCCAATTCGAATCTATTCCTTCTCATTACCCATACACTCTCCACCTCCTCACCTCCAACACATGTTTAGTTAAAAAATTGCTTTCAGTGAAATAGTCCAAGCCAGGACCTTACCCAAGATCTATTTTTCCAGGCACTATTTTAATTAATTTAGAGCATAACAGGCAAGTACCATCTTTGATTGTGTCGTTTGCCAGAAATATTTCCTATACTTTGTCACTGTAAGATTGGTTAGATGTGGTTATTGTTGTGTATGTAAGTATATCTGGTATCGTAGGGTTTTGGAGTCAGTGCTCCTTCCTGAAGCCCCGGGCTTGTTGCTTGACCAGGAATGAAGATTTCACAGCAGGTTTGTTATGGCATTAAATCATATTAAAACATGTATATGCAAATGAGAAATGAACGCATACCTTTGGCAGGTGGCAATTAAAATACCATGCAAATACTATCTAGCATACTGGACTTTACACACAGACATATACAGCCATAACACAACCAAAACAGCCCCCCAAAATACAGTGCAATATGTTACCATGATGAATAGAGAAATCCAAGAAAGATATCCACCAGTTAGGAACCAAAATAACAGAGCACAAATTGGAGAATAATGCTAGAGCCAGGTTCCAGTTGGGAATAAGGCAATGAGGACAAAACAGCCTGAGAAATATGGTGGGGAAATGGAAAAAGAGGAAGGGAGGATAGAAGAGAAATAAAGAATAAAAATGGAAAGGGACAGTATTTAGCTTGTTTGCTTATCTGTTGCAGACGGTTCTGTTTATTCGTTTGATCGGTCAGGTTTGTGTGTTTTTTTTTTTTGATTTTTTTTTTTCTCTTTTCTCTCTTCTTATTAAGTTTCTTCTCCCTTTTTAATTTTCAATTTCTTCTGTTTTTTGATTTTTAATTCTTAATTTTTTTTTAAATTTTAATTCTTGAACTTCTAATTTTATTTCCTCTTTCCTACTATGTTCTAAATCTAAAACTTTCTCCTATCTATCACTACCCCCTAGATAAATATTTCCTAACTTTCTGTCTCCACTATTCTCTTCCAGCTGCACTAAACAATACAACACACTAATTTTGGCTACATGACCCTATAAAATCTTTCCAATTCGAATCTATTCCTTCTCATTACCCATACACTCTCCACCTCCTCACCTCCAACACATGTTTAGTTAAAAAATTGCTTTCAGTGAAATAGTCCAAGCCAGGACCTTACCCAAGATCTATTTTTCCAGGCACTATTTTAATTAATTTAGAGCATAACAGGCAAGTACCATCTTTGATTGTGTCGTTTGCCAGAAATATTTCCTATACTTTGTCACTGTAAGATTGGTTAGATGTGGTTATTGTTGTGTATGTAAGTATATCTTATGACTATGTTAGAAAACATCTGCATGCTTTTATGACTGTCACCCACCAGGGACACACCTCTTGTACCTCAGATGCTAGTATTTGAACTAATATCATGGAGCACCATAGCAAACCAGACATATTGCCTACATCCCCTGACCAATCATCAAACCAAGGATCCTCGGAGTAGAAGCCCTGATTCGAAGACCCCACAATATCAAAGAACATACAACACTAGAGATTGTTCACCTGTAAATAAGACCTAACACCACCCAAGACACAAACAATTGAACCCTTCTAGAAGGACAGAACATGAAGGAAGGGAGAATTCAACCAAGAAGCCTGGTGGAGAGAAGAACTTCATACACACAGACACCCACAAAGAAACAAAAACTGACCTAATAATGAAACGACAGAGAAACACTGCACAAATGAAGGACCAAGCTAGAGAATCACACCTTCAAATGACAAAGGAGGAGATAAACAAATTATCTGAAAGAGAATTCAGAAAAATTATACTAATGAGGATGCAAAACACCAAAAACAGAATATTAGAGGAAATTAGTGCATCGAGAAAAGACATGCAGGAAATGAAAAATAAGCAAATAGAGACCACCAGCTCAATTGCTGAACACAGAAATACTATAGAAGGCCTCAACAGTAGAGTATTGGAGGCTGAAGAACGGATAAGCGAGCTGGAAGAAAGACTGGTAGAAATAACTGGTGAGGAACAGAACAAAGCTGAAAGAATTAAAAGAACTGAGGATAGCATGAGAGACCTATGGGAAAATATCAAACGCACCAACATTAGAATTATAGGAGTTCCAGAGGAAGAAGAGGGGAAGAAAGGCTACAAAAAAATTCTTGAAGAGGTTCTAGCTGAAAACTTCCCCAGCATGGGAAAGGAAATAGTCAACCAAGTCCAAGAAGCACAAAGTTCCATACAGGAGAAACCCCAGAAGAAACACACCAAGGCACATTCTAATCAAACTAACGCAGACTAAATATAAAGACAGATTACTAAAAGCAGCTAGGAGCAAACAACAAATAACATATAAAGGAAACCCCATATGTCTAACTGCGGATCTTTCAACAGAAACCCTGCAGGCCAGAAGAGAATGGCAGGACACATTTAAATGACTAAAAGAGAATAACCTCCAACCAAGAATTCTCTACCCAGCAAGAATCTCATTCAGAATCGATGGAGAAGTCAAAAGCTTCTCAGATAGACGAAAACTAAAAGAAATCTGTACCACAAAACCAGCCCTACAACAAGTGTTAATGGGACTGATATAGCCAAGAAATACAAGAGTAGAAGAAGTCCTACAAAACAAAGCCCAAACTTCTAAGAAGATGACCATAGGAACATTTGTCTCAATAATTACCTTGAATGTAAATGGATTAAATGATCCAAACAAATGACACAGTCTGGCTGAATGGATCCAGATACATGACCCATATATATGCTGTATACAACAGACCCACTTCAGACCTAGAGACACCCATAGACTGAAAGTGAGAGGATGGGAAAAGATATTCCATGCAAATGGAAATCAAAAGAAAGCTGGAGTAGCAATCCTCATATCAGACAAAATAGATTTTAAAGTAAAGAAGATTCTAAGAGACAAGGCAGGTCACTACATCATGATTAAGGGATCCATCCAAGAGGAAGACATAACAGTCATGAATATCTACGCACCCAACACAGGGGCACCTCAATACATAAGACAGATACTTTCAAACTTAAAAGAAGAAACCAATAATAACACAATAATAGTAGGAGACTTTAACACTCCTCTCACACCAATTGATAGATCATCTAAACAGAAAATTAATGAAGAAGGGAAAAGGCTACAAAAAATACCCCCTTAGAAGAGTTCCAGAGGAAGAAGAGGGAAGAAAGGCTACAAAAATTCTTGAAGAGGTTCTAGCTGAAAACTTCCCCAGCATGGGAAAGGAAATAGTCAACCAAGTCCAAGAAGCACAAAGTTCCATACAGGAGAAACCCCAGAAGAAACACACCAAGGCACATTCTAATCAAACTAACGCAGACTAAATATAAAGACAGATTACTAAAAGCAGCTAGGAGCAAACAACAAATAACATATAAAGGAAACCCCATATGTCTAACTGCGGATCTTTCAACAGAAACCCTGCAGGCCAGAAGAGAATGGCAGGACACATTTAAATGACTAAAAGAGAATAACCTCCAACCAAGAATTCTCTACCCAGCAAGAATCTCATTCAGAATCGATGGAGAAGTCAAAAGCTTCTCAGATAGACGAAAACTAAAAGAAATCTGTACCACAAAACCAGCCCTACAACAAGTGTTAATGGGACTGATATAGCCAAGAAATACAAGAGTAGAAGAAGTCCTACAAAACAAAGCCCAAACTTCTAAGAAGATGACCATAGGAACATTTGTCTCAATAATTACCTTGAATGTAAATGGATTAAATGATCCAAACAAATGACACAGTCTGGCTGAATGGATCCAGATACATGACCCATATATATGCTGTATACAACAGACCCACTTCAGACCTAGAGACACCCATAGACTGAAAGTGAGAGGATGGGAAAAGATATTCCATGCAAATGGAAATCAAAAGAAAGCTGGAGTAGCAATCCTCATATCAGACAAAATAGATTTTAAAGTAAAGAAGATTCTAAGAGACAAGGCAGGTCACTACATCATGATTAAGGGATCCATCCAAGAGGAAGACATAACAGTCATGAATATCTACGCACCCAACACAGGGGCACCTCAATACATAAGACAGATACTTTCAAACTTAAAAGAAGAAACCAATAATAACACAATAATAGTAGGAGACTTTAACACTCCTCTCACACCAATTGATAGATCATCTAAACAGAAAATTAATGAAGAAACAAAAACCTTAAATGCCACACTAGAAATCATGGACCTCATTGATATCTTTACGACGTTCCACTGAAAAGCAGAAGAATACACTTTCTTCTCAAGCGCTCAAGGAACATTCTCCAGGATAGACCACATCTTGGGCCACAAATCAATCCTCAGTCAGTTCAAGAAAACTGAAATTATATCCACCATCTTCTCGGACCACAATGCAATGAGACTAGAGATCAACTACAGGAAAAAAACCGCTAAAAATACAAACAAATGGTGATTAAGCAAAACATACCTAAAAAACCAAGTGATTACTGAGGAAATCAAAGGAGAAATTTAAAAATTCCTAGAAGAAAATGACAATGAACATATGACCGTGCAAAACCTATGGAATACTGCAAAAGCATTTCTAAGAGGGAAATTTGCAGCAATAAAATCCCACCTCAAGAAACTAGGAAAATGTGAAACAGATGATTTAACCCTCCACTTAAAACAGTTGGAAAAAGAACAAAAACATCCCAAAGCCAGCAGAAGAAGAGAAATCATAAGGATCAGAGCAGAAATAAATGAGAAAGAAAGAAAAGAACAATAGTAAAGATAAATAAAACAAAAAGCTGGATCTTTGGAAAGGTAAACAAAACTGACAAGCCACTGGCCAGACTCATTAAGAAAAAGAGAGAAGAACCAGATCAACAAACTCAAAAACGAAAAAGGAGAGATTACAACAGATAATGCAGAAATCCAAAGGATTCTAAGAGACTATTAATAACAACTCTAGGGAAACAAACTGGACAACCTGGAAGAAATGGACAGTTTCTTGGGGAAGATTAATCTCCCAAGACTGAGCCAGGAAGAGACAGAAACTTTGAACAACCCAATCTAAAGCTCAGAAATCGAATTTGTGATTAAAAATATACCCAAAAATAAAAGCCCAGGGCCAGATGGCTTCACAGCCGAATTCTACCAAACATTTAAAGAAGAGCTAATGCCTGTCCTTCTAAAACTCTTTCAAAAAATTGCACAGGAAGGAACACTTCCAAACACATTCTACGAGGCCACCATCACCCTGATACCCAAACCAGGCAAAGACAACACAAAAGCCTTAAATGCCACACTAGAAATCATGGACCTCATTGATATCTTTACGACGTTCCACTGAAAAGCAGAAGAATACACTTTCTTCTCAAGCGCTCAAGGAACATTCTCCAGGATAGACCACATCTTGGGCCACAAATCAATCCTCAGTCAGTTCAAGAAAACTGAAATTATATCCACCATCTTCTCGGACCACAATGCAATGAGACTAGAGATCAACTACAGGAAAAAAACCGCTAAAAATACAAACAAATGGTGATTAAGCAAAACATACCTAAAAAACCAAGTGATTACTGAGGAAATCAAAGGAGAAATTTAAAAATTCCTAGAAGAAAATGACAATGAACATATGACCGTGCAAAACCTATGGAATACTGCAAAAGCATTTCTAAGAGGGAAATTTGCAGCAATAAAATCCCACCTCAAGAAACTAGGAAAATGTGAAACAGATGATTTAACCCTCCACTTAAAACAGTTGGAAAAAGAACAAAAACATCCCAAAGCCAGCAGAAGAAGAGAAATCATAAGGATCAGAGCAGAAATAAATGAGAAAGAAAGAAAAGAACAATAGTAAAGATAAATAAAACAAAAAGCTGGATCTTTGGAAAGGTAAACAAAACTGACAAGCCACTGGCCAGACTCATTAAGAAAAAGAGAGAGAAGAACCAGATCAACAAACTCAAAAACGAAAAAGGAGAGATTACAACAGATAATGCAGAAATCCAAAGGATTCTAAGAGACTATTAATAACAACTCTAGGGAAACAAACTGGACAACCTGGAAGAAATGGACAGTTTCTTGGGGAAGATTAATCTCCCAAGACTGAGCCAGGAAGAGACAGAAACTTTGAACAACCCAATCTAAAGCTCAGAAATCGAATTTGTGATTAAAAATATACCCAAAAATAAAAGCCCAGGGCCAGATGGCTTCAGAGCCGAATTCTACCAAACATTTAAAGAAGAGCTAATGCCTGTCCTTCTAAAACTCTTTCAAAAAATTGCACAGGAAGGAACACTTCCAAACACATTCTACGAGGCCACCATCACCCTGATACCCAAACCAGGCAAAGACAACACAAAAATGAAAATTACAGACCAATTTCCCTGATGAACTTAGATGCCAAGATCCTCAACAAAATCCTAGCAAACAGAATTCAACGACACATCAAGAAACTCATACATCCTGATCAAGTCGCGTTCATCCCAGGCATGCAAGGATTCCTCAACATCCGAAAATCAATCAATGTGATACACCATATCAAAAAACTGAGAGACAAAAATCACATGATCATATCAATAGATGCAGAGAAAGCCTTGAACAAAGTACAGCATCCATTTATGATAAAAACTCTTCAGAATATGGACAGAGAAGGAACCTATCTCAACAGAGTGAAAACCATATATGAGAGGCCCACAGCGAACATTATTCTCAATGTTGAAAAACTGAAAGCATTCCCTCTAAGATCAGGAACAAGACAAGAGTGCCCACTTTCACCACTACTATTCAACAAAGTCCTGGAAGTTCTAGCAACGGCAATAAGAGAAGAGAAAGAAATCAAAGGAATCCAGATTGGAAAGGAAGAAGTCAAGTTCTCTCTTTTTGCAGACGACATGATATTATATGTAGAAAATCTCAAAGACTCTATTACAAAGCTACTAGAGCTAATCAATGAATTCAGGAAAGTCGCAGGATACAAAGTCAACACACAGAAATCACTGGTATTCCTATACACAAACAATGAAAAATCAGAAAACGAAATCAAAGAGGCAGTCCCCTTCATCATTGCAACCAAAAGAATCAAATATCTAGGAATAAACCTACCCAAAGAAACAAAAGAACTGTACACAGAAAATTACAAGACACTCAGGAGAGACATTAAAGAAGACGTAAACAGATGGAGAGATATTCCATGTTCCTGGGTCCGAAGAATCAATATTGTGAAAATGACCATACTACCAAATATCATCTATAGATTCAATGCAATACCTATTCAACTTCCATTGACATTTTTCACAGAACTAGACCAAAGAATCACACAGTTCATATGGAAACACAAAAGACCCCAACTAGCCAAAGCAATCCTGAGAAAGAGAAACGGAGCTGGAGGAATCAGCCTCCCTAACTTCAGACTCTACTACAAAGCAACAGTCATCAAGACAGTATGGTACTGGCACAAAAACAGAACTATAGACCAATGGAACAAGATCGAGAACCCAGAGATCAACCCACGCACCTATGGGTACCTTATTTTTGACAAAGGAGGAGAAACTATAAAATGGGACAAAGACAGCCTCTTCAACAAGTGGTGCTGGGAGAATTGGACAGCTACATGCAAAAAAAGGAAGTTGGAACATTCCCTGACACCATACACTAAGATCAACTCAAAATGGATTAAAGACCTAAATGTAAGACCAGAAACCATCAAACTCTTAGAGGAGAATATAGGCAAAACCCTCAAGGATATCAATCAAAGCAAGATCTTCTCTGACCCACCAACTAAAATAGCAGAACTGAAAAGAAAAATGAACATGTGGAACCTCATGAAACTTAAAAGCTTTTGTACAGCTAAAGAAAATACAAAAAGGCTCCACAGACAGCCCACAGAGTGCGAGAAATTCATAGTAAATGAAACAACTAACGAAGAATTAATTTCCAAAATCTACAGGCAACTCAGACAACTCAGCATCCGAAAAATGAAAAACCCAATCCAAAAATGTGAAAAGGAACTAAACAGACACCTCTCCAAAGAGGACATACAGATGGCTCCAAAGCACATGAAACGATGCTCAACCTCACTTATCATTTCAGAAATGTCAATTAAAACTACAATGAGATACCACCTCACACCCGTCAGAATGGCCATCATCAAAAAATCTGCAGACAATAAATGCTGGAGAGGGTGCGGAGAAAAGGGAACACTCCTGCTTTGCTGGTGGGAATGTCAATTGATAGAGCCTCTATGGAAGACAGTCTGGAGATTTCTTAAAAAACTAAAAACAGAAGCACCCTATGACCCAGCAATGCCACTATTAGGCTTATATCCTGATGAAATCAAAACTGAAAGAAGCACCTGTACCCCAATGTTCATTGCAGCTCTCTATACAATAGCCAGAACATGGAAGCAACCTAGACCAAAGAATCACACAGTTCATATGGAAACACAAAAGACCCCAACTAGCCAAAGCAATCCTGAGAAAGAGAAACGGAGCTGGAGGAATCAGCCTCCCTAACTTCAGACTCTACTACAAAGCAACAGTCATCAAGACAGCATGGTACTGGCACAAAAACAGAACTATAGACCAAAGGAACAAGATCGAGAACCCAGAGATCAACCCACGCACCTATGGGTACCTTATTTTTGACAAAGGAGGAGAAACTATAAAATGGGACAAAGACAGCCTCTTCAACAAGTGGTGCTGGGAGAATTGGACAGCTACATGCAAAAAAAGGAAGTTGGAACATTCCCTGACACCATACACTAAGATCAACTCAAAATGGATTAAAGACCTAAATGTAAGACCAGAAACCATCAAACTCTTAGAGGAGAATATAGGCAAAACCCTCAAGGATATCAATCAAAGCAAGATCTTCTCTGACCCACCAACTAAAATAGCAGAACTGAAAAGAAAAATGAACATGTGGAACCTCATGAAACTTAAAAGCTTTTGTACAGCTAAAGAAAATACAAAAAGGCTCCACAGACAGCCCACAGAGTGCGAGAAATTCATAGTAAATGAAACAACTAACGAAGAATTAATTTCCAAAATCTACAGGCAACTCAGACAACTCAGCATCCGAAAAATGAAAAACCCAATCCAAAAATGTGAAAAGGAACTAAACAGACACCTCTCCAAAGAGGACATACAGATGGCTCCAAAGCACATGAAACGATGCTCAACCTCACTTATCATTTCAGAAATGTCAATTAAAACTACAATGAGATACCACCTCACACCCGTCAGAATGGCCATCATCAAAAAATCTGCAGACAATAAATGCTGGAGAGGGTGCGGAGAAAAGGGAACACTCCTGCTTTGCTGGTGGGAATGTCAATTGATAGAGCCTCTATGGAAGACAGTCTGGAGATTTCTTAAAAAACTAAAAACAGAAGCACCCTATGACCCAGCAATGCCACTATTAGGCTTATATCCTGATGAAATCAAAACTGAAAGAAGCACCTGTACCCCAATGTTCATTGCAGCTCTCTATACAATAGCCAGAACATGGAAGCAACCTAGATGTCCATTGACAAATGAATGGATACAGAAGTCTGGTACATATATACAATGGAATACTACTCACCTGTTAAAAGAAATGCAGAAGACTCAGTCCTAATGAAGTGACTGGCTCTAGAACCTATCATAAAAAGTGAAGCAAGTCAAAAAGAGAAAGACAAATACAGTATACTAATACACATATATGGAATCTAGTAGGACGGTCTTGATAACACACGCAGGGAACTCATGGAAAAACAGACAGAACATAGACATAGGGACATTGTGGGGAAGAAATAGGGATGGGGAAGCATGGAGGGAGTAACATGGAAACCTATACTGTTATGTGTGGAAAAGATAGCTATTGTCATAGTGCTAAGGGAATAGGAGTGCTTACAATGGCTTGAGGCAAAGGTCTGGAGGGGTGGGATGGGTGGAACTGGGGGGGGGGTGGGGACCATGGAAATGCATATGACTGATCTGGGAACATACATGTCTGTGAATAACAAAACTCTGTAAAACCTTTAAAATAAAGAATAATAATAATAAAAAAAGAAATCAGGGAGGAAAAAAAGAAAAAACTTTCTGAATTAGAAAGTGTGATTCTCTTTTTTAAAATTTAGAATAATTCTAGTTCAAGCAACTTTTTAGGATAGGTATGAAGGGTTTTGAAGAATAGCTATAATGCCACCTAAAAAAGTTGAAGACAATGTTAAATGCGTAATTAAACTTGCAAAAAACCAAACAAACAAAGTATTTATGACAAATTGAAACTGTAATGGAGTAGTAAAGGATTCAGCTGGCCATGGAGTATCTGATCTCAGACATATCTCAGTACCACTGAGAACTTGTTCTTCCTTTAAAGTGTACTATACTCAAGGAAACCGACAGCCATATTCAGAGCAACAGCCACCAGCTGCAACCTTATGGTCTCAAGTTCTCCATTTGTAACTGCAACCATTTTAGACCTCAATCAATCCTTTAGCTACAATTATAATTTTTGATAAAGATAGGATGTAACTACCTGTAAACTTGCATTTTGTTTCCCAGCAATGCCACTATTAGGCTTATATCCTGATGAAATCAAAACTGAAAGAAGCACCTGTACCCCAATGTTCATTGCAGCTCTCTATACAATAGCCAGAACATGGAAGCAACCTAGATGTCCATTGACAAATGAATGGATACAGAAGTCTGGTACATATATACAATGGAATACTACTCACCTGTTAAAAGAAATGCAGAAGACTCAGTCCTAATGAAGTGACTGGCTCTAGAACCTATCATAAAAAGTGAAGCAAGTCAAAAAGAGAAAGACAAATACAGTATACTAATACACATATATGGAATCTAGTAGGACGGTCTTGATAACACACGCAGGGAACTCATGGAAAAACAGACAGAACATAGACATAGGGACATTGTGGGGAAGAAATAGGGATGGGGAAGCATGGAGGGAGTAACATGGAAACCTATACTGTTATGTGTGGAAAAGATAGCTATTGTCATAGTGCTAAGGGAATAGGAGTGCTTACAATGGCTTGAGGCAAAGGTCTGGAGGGGTGGGATGGGTGGAACTGGGGGGGGGGTGGGGACCATGGAAATGCATATGACTGATCTGGGAACATACATGTCTGTGAATAACAAAACTCTGTAAAACCTTTAAAATAAAGAATAATAATAATAAAAAAAGAAATCAGGGAGGAAAAAAAGAAAAAACTTTCTGAATTAGAAAGTGTGATTCTCTTTTTTAAAATTTAGAATAATTCTAGTTCAAGCAACTTTTTAGGATAGGTATGAAGGGTTTTGAAGAATAGCTATAATGCCACCTAAAAAAGTTGAAGACAATGTTAAATGCGTAATTAAACTTGCAAAAAAAACCAAACAAACAAAGTATTTATGACAAATTGAAACTGTAATGGAGTAGTAAAGGATTCAGCTGGCCATGGAGTATCTGATCTCAGACATATCTCAGTACCACTGAGAACTTGTTCTTCCTTTAAAGTGTACTATACTCAAGGAAACCGACAGCCATATTCAGAGCAACAGCCACCAGCTGCAACCTTATGGTCTCAAGTTCTCCATTTGTAACTGCAACCATTTTAGACCTCAATCAATCCTTTAGCTACAATTATAATTTTTGATAAAGATAGGATGTAACTACCTGTAAACTTGCATTTTTGTTTTTCTTTGCCTTTGTAAGTCTCCCCCACTTCCAAATACCCTCTTGAATCTGTCTCCCAAGCTATAATTCTCAGAAGTATCTGAAAATGTTCCCATAAAAAGATGATAGCTATAAGCAAATAAAATATAATGCACAAAGTAATTTTAGTTTATTATTCTGGCAATTTTAGCTGACAAAATTTAATCTTTTTAGCATCATTATATTTATTTAAATTGTGTTTTACAGATACCAGTGGTGTTTGTAATATCAAATGCATATAAACACAAAACAAGAATTTCCTCAATTTTTTCAATATTCAAATTAGAAAGCTCAACCTTATAAAATATATGTCTTAACTGACTCACTGTTCAAGGACCCACCTTAAAATAGTTGCAAACCAAGACTAAAAATTTGGAAACTGTTTGATGACAGGCCTTTGGACATGTTTGAGCATAGAGGCTATGGCTTGAGAGAGGAGAAAACAGCACAGATGCATGAGGATAATGTAAGAAACAAACTTTTGAGCTTCTTGTCATGCCTTGTCCTATCCATTGCCTTGAGACAACAAAATCAACTCAAATCTCTTGCTCAAGTGTCTTCAGGAACAAAATAATGACAACACAGAATCTCTGTGCTCGAGAGAACTTGAGGAAAATAGGTTCTGACTAACTGAATTTGAGTGATTACTTCTTCTTTTTTGCCCTATGAAGCACATGATTGGTGAACTAACATGTAGAGTGTGGGAAAACAAGCTAATGGAGACTTTTGAAGCTTTGGCTGAACCAGGAGAAAAACAAATTGGGAATGAGGAAGTATGACTATGAGAAACTAACAGAAAGAACTAAGACGGGGGAGTAGACCAAGATAGTGGAGGTATAGGACAGGGATATTGCTGACTCCGTAACAGCATCATTCAAAGTTCATCAGGATATTGAATAGCACCTACAGTCCAGCCCTAGGTGACAGCAGAGGAGCCCAGGCCTCCAGGGGCAAATTCAGGCTCCCTGGAATGAGGTAGGAAGGACTAGGACGTAACTAACCTTATGGTCTCAAGTTCTCCATTTGTAACTGCAACCATAGCCCAATTCTTAGCTACAATTATAATTTTTGATAAAGATAGGATGTAACTACCTGTAAACTTGCATTTTTTTTTCTTTGCCTTTGTAAGTCTCCCCCACTTCCAAATACCCTCTTGAATCTGTCTCCCAAGCTATAATTCTCAGAAGTATCTGAAAATGTTCCCATAAAAAGATGATAGCTATAAGCAAATAAAATATAATGCACAAAGTAATTTTAGTTTATTATTCTGGCAATTTTAGCTGACAAAATTTAATCTTTTTAGCATCATTATATTTATTTAAATTGTGTTTTACAGATACCAGTGGTGTTTGTAATATCAAATGCATATAAACACAAAACAAGAATTTCCTCAATTTTTTCAATATTCAAATTAGAAAGCTCAACCTTATAAAATATATGTCTTAACTGACTCACTGTTCAAGGACCCACCTTAAAATAGTTGCAAACCAAGACTAAAAATTTGGAAACTGTTTGATGACAGGCCTTTGGACATGTTTGAGCATAGAGGCTATGGCTTGAGAGAGGAGAAAACAGCACAGATGCATGAGGATAATGTAAGAAACAAACTTTTGAGCTTCTTGTCATGCCTTGTCCTATCCATTGCCTTGAGACAACAAAATCAACTCAAATCTCTTGCTCAAGTGTCTTCAGGAACAAAATAATGACAACACAGAATCTCTGTGCTCGAGAGAACTTGAGGAAAATAGGTTCTGACTAACTGAATTTGAGTGATTACTTCTTCTTTTTTGCCCTATGAAGCACATGATTGGTGAACTAACATGTAGAGTGTGGGAAAACAAGCTAATGGAGACTTTTGAAGCTTTGGCTGAACCAGGAGAAAAACAAATTGGGAATGAGGAAGTATGACTATGAGAAACTAACAGAAAGAACTAAGACGGGGGAGTAGACCAAGATAGTGGAGGTATAGGACAGGGATATTGCTGACTCCGTAACAGCATCATTCAAAGTTCATCAGGATATTGAATAGCACCTACAGTCCAGCCCTAGGTGACAGCAGAGGAGCCCAGGCCTCCAGGGGCAAATTCAGGCTCCCTGGAATGAGGTAGGAAGGGACAGAGACACAAGGCAGAAATGAGGACAAAGGAGTGCCAGAGAGAGGACTGCATGCAGAAGCAGGGAACAGAGAAACAGGAAAAATTCCTCCCTCCCTCTCCATCCCCCTCCAGTCCCGCAATCAGGGGTCACTCTGAGGCTGAGTCCAACATAAGAAGCAGAGTCTTAGGAAGCCAGACAAGAAAAGGGAAATCCTCAGTCCACAAACAATCCACAGACTGAGAATGAATTGTGTCAGCTCTCCAACACCTGCACTCCCCCCTACAAAGGGGTAAGGGACCCCACCTTGTGGGATGTCTGCAAACACAGCCCAGCAGCAGCAAGCTGGCCATCATAGCAGATAAAATGGGGAGCACAGGAGTGACTGGAACAGACACATTTCCACGACCTGGAAGGTGGCCTCTGGGAACCGATCTGTGGTAGTCAGGGGGAGAAATGTTTAGCAGCTGCAGAGAGACTCTATCTTGCCTGTGATCCAGTTCAGCACTGCCAGCAAGCCTGAGGGAGGGGTCAAGAGAGACTGCTAGTGACCTGGGATACACACCATCCCCAAGGAGGCCCCGCGCAACCTGGTGCCACTGAAAGGGATTAGGAGAGACTGCTTATGACCCGGAAGACATGAAATCCTTCTGGCTGCCCAGCTCCACCACACCAGCAGCCCCTCTAGGAGGGGTTAGGAGAGACTGCTAGCCACAGGAGGGTCATGCCATTCTGACAATGTTTCTCCCCCAACCCGCCAGTAGCCCCACTGGGAGGGTTTAGGAGAAGCTGCTAGCAACCAGGGAGACACACTATCCCGACTGACTGCTAGACGCCAGAGACTCACTACCAGAGAGGACCATGTGGACTCGAAATCCACACACCAAGACAACCTTGGTGAGAGGGCTCAGAGAGAAATCGAGTGCAAGTATTGTTGCAAAAGAATGAATACACTTTCTTCTCAAGTGCACATGGAGCATTCTCACCTCTTCAGCCACAAATCAAACCTTAGTAATTTAACAAAATTGAGTTTATACCAACCAACTTTTCTTACCACAATGAGGTAAGGACAGAGACACAAGGAGCCCAGGCCTCCAGGGGCAAATTCAGGCTCCCTGGAATGAGGTAGGAAGGGACAGAGACACAAGGCAGAAATGAGGACAAAGGAGTGCCAGAGAGAGGACTGCATGCAGAAGCAGGGAACAGAGAAACAGGAAAAATTCCTCCCTCCCTCTCCATCCCCCTCCAGTCCCGCAATCAGGGGTCACTCTGAGGCTGAGTCCAACATAAGAAGCAGAGTCTTAGGAAGCCAGACAAGAAAAGGGAAATCCTCAGTCCACAAACAATCCACAGACTGAGAATGAATTGTGTCAGCTCTCTCCAACACCTGCACTCCCCCCTACAAAGGGGTAAGGGACCCCACCTTGTGGGATGTCTGCAAACACAGCCCAGCAGCAGCAAGCTGGCCATCATAGCAGATAAAATGGGGAGCACAGGAGTGACTGGAACAGACACATTTCCACGACCTGGAAGGTGGCCTCTGGGAACCGATCTGTGGTAGTCAGGGGGAGAAATGTTTAGCAGCTGCAGAGAGACTCTATCTTGCCTGTGATCCAGTTCAGCACTGCCAGCAAGCCTGAGGGAGGGGTCAAGAGAGACTGCTAGTGACCTGGGATACACACCATCCCCAAGGAGGCCCCGCGCAACCTGGTGCCACTGAAAGGGATTAGGAGAGAGGGCTTATGACCCGGAATACCTGCAATCCTTCTGGCGGCCCAGCCCCACCACACCAGCAGCCCCTCTAGGAGGGGTTAGGAGAGACTGCTAGCCACAGGAGGGTCATGCCATTCTGACAATGTTTCTCCCCCAACCCGCCAGTAGCCCCACTGGGAGGGTTTAGGAGAAGCTGCTAGCAACCAGGGAGACACACTATCCCGACTGACTGCTAGACGCCAGAGACTCACTACCAGAGAGGACCATGTGGACTCGAAATCCACACACCAAGACAACCTTGGTGAGAGGGCTCAGAGAGAAATCGAGTGCAAGTATTGTTGCAAAAGAATGAATACACTTTCTTCTCAAGTGCACATGGAGCATTCTCACCTCTTCAGCCACAAATCAAACCTTAGTAATTTAACAAAATTGAGTTTATACCAACCAACTTTTCTTACCACAATGCTATGAGACTAGATAATCAATTACAAGAAAAAAAAAATCGCTGAAAACACAATCACATGGAGATTAAAAAACACATAACTAAATAGAAAACAGATTACTGAATAAATCAAAAGAAAAAAAAAAGCTAAATGACAATGAAAGCACTAGAGCACAAAACATATGAGATATCGAAAAAGCAGTTCTCAGAGGGAAGTTTATAGCAGTACAATCTTACCTCAATAAACAAGAAAAACAGCAAAGAGAGAAACCTAACTCTACATTTAAAAGAACTGCAAAAAGAAGAATAAAAATCCCCTAAAGTTAGCTGAAGAAATTATGAAGATCAGAACAGAAATAAGTGAAAATGAAATCAAAGAAACAATAGTTAAATAAAAAGAAAAGCTGGTTCTTAGAAAAGATAAAATCGACAGACTGCTAGTCAGACTCATCACAAGGAAAACAGGAGAACCTGATCAACAAAATTAGAACTGAAAGACAAGACACTATAACAGATAATACATAAGTAGAAAGGATTCTAAGAGACTACTATGAAAAACTATATGGCAACAAACTGGACAACCTGAAAGAAGTGGACAGATTCCTAGGGAAATTCAATCATCCAAGATTGAACCAGGAAGAAATAGAAAATATGTTCAACCCAATCACAAGTTCAGAAGTCGAATCCATGATCAAAAATATACCCAAAAATAAAAGCCCAGGCCAGATGGTTTCACAAATGAATTCTACCAAACATTTAAAGAGGAGCCAATGCTCTTCTAAAACTCCTTCAAGCAATAGCACAAGAAGGAATACTTTCAAGCACATTCTAGGAGACCTCCAATACCCTTATACCAAAACCAGGCAATGATTAAACACAAAAAAAAGAAAATTATAGGCCTATGTAACTCAACCAGGGAGACACACTGCTAGACGCCAGAGACTCACTACCAGAGAGGACCATGTGGACTGAAATCCACACACCAAGACAACCTTGGTGAGAGGGCTCAGAGAGAAATCGAGTGCAAGTATTGTTGCAAAAGAATGAATACACTTTCTTCTCAAGTGCACATGGAGCATTCTCACCTCTTCAGCCACAAATCAAACCTTAGTAATTTAACAAAATTGAGTTTATACCAACCAACTTTTCTTACCACAATGCTATGAGACTAGATAATCAATTACAAGAAAAAAAAAATCGCTGAAAACACAATCACATGGAGATTAAAAAACACATAACTAAATAGAAAACAGATTACTGAATAAATCAAAAGAAAAAAAAAAGCTAAATGACAATGAAAGCACTAGAGCACAAAACATATGAGATATCGAAAAAGCAGTTCTCAGAGGGAAGTTTATAGCAGTACAATCTTACCTCAATAAACAAGAAAAACAGCAAAGAGAGAAACCTAACTCTACATTTAAAAGAACTGCAAAAAGAAGAATAAAAATCCCCTAAAGTTAGCTGAAGAAATTATGAAGATCAGAACAGAAATAAGTGAAAATGAAATCAAAGAAACAATAGTTAAATAAAAAGAAAAGCTGGTTCTTAGAAAAGATAAAATCGACAGACTGCTAGTCAGACTCATCACAAGGAAAACAGGAGAACCTGATCAACAAAATTAGAACTGAAAGACAAGACACTATAACAGATAATACATAAGTAGAAAGGATTCTAAGAGACTACTATGAAAAACTATATGGCAACAAACTGGACAACCTGAAAGAAGTGGACAGATTCCTAGGGAAATTCAATCATCCAAGATTGAACCAGGAAGAAATAGAAAATATGTTCAACCCAATCACAAGTTCAGAAGTCGAATCCATGATCAAAAATATACCCAAAAATAAAAGCCCAGGCCAGATGGTTTCACAAATGAATTCTACCAAACATTTAAAGAGGAGCCAATGCTCTTCTAAAACTCCTTCAAGCAATAGCACAAGAAGGAATACTTTCAAGCACATTCTAGGAGACCTCCAATACCCTTATACCAAAACCAGGCAATGATTAAACACAAAAAAAAGAAAATTATAGGCCTATGTAACTGACAAACTTAGACACCAAAATCCTGAACAAAATCCTAGCAAACAGAATTTAACAACACATCAAAAGGCTCATATATCATGACCAATTTGGGTTTATCCCAGGCATGCAAGGATTCTTCAATATCTGCAAATCAATCAATTTGATTCACCATATTAACAAATTGGAAAATAAAAATCACATGCTAATCTCAACAGATACAGAGAAAGCATTTGACAAAACCCAGCACACATTTATGACCAAAAAAAAAAAAAAACTCTTCAAAAAATGGACATAGAAGGAATCTACCTCAACACGGTGAAAGCCATATATGAGAATCCCACAGCAAACATTATCCTCAATGGTGAAAACTTGAAAACCTCCTTCTAAGATCAGGAATAAGGCAGGGGTGTCCACTCTTATCACTGTTATTCAACATAGTCCTGGAAATTCTAGCTACAGCAATAAGAAAAGAAAAAGAAATAAAAGTATCAAGATTGGAAAAGAAAAAGTAAAACTCTTTTTGCAGATGACATGACACTATACATAGAAAATCCCAAAGACACTAGTAGAAAGTTACTAGAGCTGATCAACAGATTCAGCAAAGTCACAGGATACAAAATCAATACAGAAATCACTCCCATTCCTATATACAAACAATAAAAATCAGAAAATCAAGGGTACAGTCACATTCACCATTGCAACCAGAAGAATAAAATATCTAGAAACATGCCTACCTAAAGAGACAAAAGACCTGTACACCAAAAACTAGAAGACACTAATGAAAGAAATCAAAGATTACATAAACAGATGGAGAAATATTCCATGTTTCTGGGTTAGAAGAATTAATATCATGAAAATGACCACACTATCAAATATCATCTACAGATTCAATGTGATTCCTATGAAATTACCAATGTCATTCTTCACAGAGCTAGACCAAAAAAAAAAAAAAAAGCACAGTTCACATGGAAACACAAAAGACCCCAGATACTCAAAGCAATCTTGGGTAAGAAGAACGGCAATAGAGGAATCAACCTCCCCAACCTCAGACTATACTACAAAGCAGGAATTATAGAGACAGTAGTATATTGGTACAAAACCAAAAATATAGACCAATGGAACAAAATAGACAACCCAGAGATAAACTGACACACATATGGGTACCTTATTTTTGGCAAAGGAGGCAAAAATATAAAATGGGCCAAACACAGTCTCTTCAACATATTGTGATGGAAAAAATGGACAGTTACATGCTATAAAAATGAAGTCCAGACATTCCCTAGCACCATATACAAAGATAAACTCGAAATGGATTAAAGACCTAAATGTAAGACCAGAAATCATGAAACTCTTACAGGAAAATATAGTCAAAACACTAAATGACATAAATCAAAGCAAAGCCTTCTATGACACGCCCTCTCGAATAACAGAAATAAAAGCATAAATAAACATGCGGGACCTGATGAGACTTAGAAGCTTTTGCACATCAAAAGAAACTACAAACACTGTGATTAGATAACTGACAGAATGGGATAAAATCACAGCAAATGAAATAACTAACAAAGAATTAATTTCCAAAATATAAAAGCAACTAAGGTGACTTAACACTGAAAAAACAAACAACCCAATCAAAAAAATGGGGGAAAAGGCCTAAAGAAACATCTCTCCAAAAAAGACATACAGAGGGCCAAAATACATATGAAAAGACGCTCAACATTGCTTATTATTAAAGAAATGCAAATTAAATGATATATTATCTCACAGTAGTCTTAATGCCATCCTTAAAGAATCTACAGAGACTAAATGCTGGAGAGGGTGCAGAGAAATGACAACACTCCTGCATTGTTGGTGAGAATGCAAATTGATACAAACACTATGGAAGACTGTATTGAGATTCCTTTAAAGTATTGAATAGAAGCACAATATGACCAGGCAGTCCAACTATTAGACATATACCCTGATGAAATCAAAATTGAAAGAGACACCTGTACCTCAATATTCATTGCAGCACTTTTTAAAGTAGCTAGAACATGGAAGAAACCTAGATGTCCATCAACGAATGCATGGATAAACTATGGTACATAGACACAATGGAATATTTCTCTGCTGTAAAAAGAAATATAGAGGAATCATTCCTAGTGAGATGGATGAATCTAGAAACTATTATCCAAAGTGAAGTAAGTCAAAAAGAGGACAGTTACCGTATTCTACCACACATATATGGAATCTAATAAGATGGTACTGACACACATATGGGTACCTTATTTTTGGCAAAGGAGGCAAAAATATAAAATGGGCCAAACACGTCTCTTCAACATATTGTGATGGAAAAAATGGACAGTTACATGCTATAAAAATGAAGTCCAGACATTCCCTAGCACCATATACAAAGATAAACTCGAAATGGATTAAAGACCTAAATGTAAGACCAGAAATCATGAAACTCTTACAGGAAAATATAGTCAAAACACTAAATGACATAAATCAAAGCAAAGCCTTCTATGACACGCCCTCTCGAATAACAGAAATAAAAGCATAAATAAACATGCGGGACCTGATGAGACTTAGAAGCTTTTGCACATCAAAAGAAACTACAAACACTGTGATTAGATAACTGACAGAATGGGATAAAATCACAGCAAATGAAATAACTAACAAAGAATTAATTTCCAAAATATAAAAGCAACTAAGGTGACTTAACACTGAAAAAACAAACAACCCAATCAAAAAAATGGGGGAAAAGGCCTAAAGAAACATCTCTCCAAAAAAGACATACAGAGGGCCAAAATACATATGAAAAGACGCTCAACATTGCTTATTATTAAAGAAATGCAAATTAAATGATATATTATCTCACAGTAGTCTTAATGCCATCCTTAAAGAATCTACAGAGACTAAATGCTGGAGAGGGTGCAGAGAAATGACAACACTCCTGCATTGTTGGTGAGAATGCAAATTGATACAAACACTATGGAAGACTGTATTGAGATTCCTTTAAAGTATTGAATAGAAGCACAATATGACCAGGCAGTCCAACTATTAGACATATACCCTGATGAAATCAAAATTGAAAGAGACACCTGTACCTCAATATTCATTGCAGCACTTTTTAAAGTAGCTAGAACATGGAAGAAACCTAGATGTCCATCAACGAATGCATGGATAAACTATGGTACATAGACACAATGGAATATTTCTCTGCTGTAAAAAGAAATATAGAGGAATCATTCCTAGTGAGATGGATGAATCTAGAAACTATTATCCAAAGTGAAGTAAGTCAAAAAGAGGACAGTTACCGTATTCTACCACACATATATGGAATCTAATAAGATGGTACTGACAAATACACAAATATTGCAGTGATGGAGAAACAGACATAGGGAACTGACTTATGGACATTGAGGGTAGGGAAGAGTGGGTGAGAGTTATGGAAAGAGTAACAGGGAAACCTATAGTATCATATATACAAAAATTACTATGGTAAAAGCACTGTGTAATTAAGGCATCTTACAGGGAGTCTATGCCTAGAGATGTGGGATGGGGGAGTTGGGAAGGGAGCACAGGATGGAGGGGTCAGGGATATACCTATGACTGATCTAGGTTTATATATATCTTTAAACAATAAAATTCTGCATAATCAAAATAAAAATAATTATATATAAAAAATAGTTTTAAAACAGAAATAAGTTATTCGATTCACATGGGCTCATTACCTGGAGTGATATTGATCAGCAACAGGTGAGAGAACTGCTGTGGACTTTCGAACACCAGGTCAGTGCATATTATAATGTCACGTGGGCAGGAAGAACAGACTCCTTAACTTCTTGCAGATCTAACTGCCCCCCAGCTATAGCATGTCCTTTCTATTCTTAGAGTCAGGAAATTAATTATTGATCAAAGCTGTAAGAGGGTTACAGACTGTGCTAATATCATTCCTTGCAAGCACTTGGAAGGTTGAGCTCTCAATACAAGCAGACTGGTGAATGTGTTCAGACACTTGATGCATGAGGTCTTGAGCAGAACTACCCCCTTCCCATCCTTCCTCTCTGCATGTGTGTGTGTGTATTTCTTAATGTCTCACTGAACCCACTATTCTCTATGCACCCAGTTGATGTGCTGCAGCAGTAGAGTTGTTTTCTTCTAATGCTGAGATTAGACAGCAAAAAAGTAGCAAAACCCTACTAGTGAACTTAATGATTTTTAGATGCACACTTTAAGTAGACATGGAAGAAACCTAGATGTCCATCAACGAATGCATGGATAAACTATGGTACATAGACACAATGGAATATTTCTCTGCTGTAAAAGAAATATAGAGGAATCATTCCTAGTGAGATGGATGAATCTAGAAACTATTATCCAAAGTGAAGTAAGTCAAAAAGAGGACAGTTACCGTATTCTACCACACATATATGGAATCTAATAAGATGGTACTGACAAATACACAAATATTGCAGTGATGGAGAAACAGACATAGGGAACTGACTTATGGACATTGAGGGTAGGGAAGAGTGGGTGAGAGTTATGGAAAGAGTAACAGGGAAACCTATAGTATCATATATACAAAAATTACTATGGTAAAAGCACTGTGTAATTAAGGCATCTTACAGGGAGTCTATGCCTAGAGATGTGGGATGGGGGAGTTGGGAAGGAGCTCAGGATGGAGGGGTCAGGGATATACCTATGACTGATCTAGGTTTATATATATCTTTAAACAATAAAATTCTGCATAATCAAAATAAAAATAATTATATATAAAAAATAGTTTTAAAACAGAAATAAGTTATTCGATTCACATGGGCTCATTACCTGGAGTGATATTGATCAGCAACAGGTGAGAGAACTGCTGTGGACTTTCGAACACCAGGTCAGTGCATATTATAATGTCACGTGGGCAGGAAGAACAGACTCCTTAACTTCTTGCAGATCTAACTGCCCCCCAGCTATAGCATGTCCTTTCTATTCTTAGAGTCAGGAAATTAATTATTGATCAAAGCTGTAAGAGGGTTACAGACTGTGCTAATATCATTCCTTGCAAGCACTTGGAAGGTTGAGCTCTCAATACAAGCAGACTGGTGAATGTGTTCAGACACTTGATGCATGAGGTCTTGAGCAGAACTACCCCCTTCCCATCCTTCCTCTCTGCATGTGTGTGTGTGTATTTCTTAATGTCTCACTGAACCCACTATTCTCTATGCACCCAGTTGATGTGCTGCAGCAGTAGAGTTGTTTTCTTCTAATGCTGAGATTAGACAGCATTATAAAGAGAATGTTAGAAAACAATAAACCCTTACTAGTGAACTTAATGATGGAATTAAAAGCAACTGACTGTGGCTTTCTGGAGCCAACAACATATGAATTTACATTGTTCATTCCCTGGAAGCTTTATGGATAACTTGGACAAGTCTTAGCTATTGCAAAATCCTATCAGAGGAGCTGATAACCTTAGGAGAAAAATAATTTCAAAGGCTCAATAAGTAAGATCTTTGAAGAGTATAATTTTATTGGAACAATGCACACTAAATATTTATAGATTCTGTCAGAGATATCAATATTGAAGCATAATTTTAAGCTTAGAATTTTAAATTAGCTCTAAACTAAATATGATAATGAAAAACATTATCAATGTGAATGAGAATACATTACTAATATGAGACACCATAAATAAAATTGAAATTATTTGTTATGAAAAGTACAGTAGGTGAAATACTGTTCATCTGAAATCTCAGAAGCTTCCCAGGTGAAATTTGAAACTGGCCCTTTATATGGAGGACAAGGAGAGATCAAAGAATAAGGCAGAGCATTGTAGATTATAGGTAGCATGTTTAATAATCAAAATAATTTACTTTTGAGGTTTGCCTTTGTAGACCTCAAAGCAATAGAACCCATCACCTGCCCATTGTAATCTCAAAAGTTTACAACCAAGACATTTATAGGGTTCAGTCAGGTATATTGTCCAACTGTTCTCAATAACATATTACTCTCAAGTCTACACACTTAAAAAAAAGTACACTGACCATGGGAGGAGTGGGCTGAACAAACATTCCAAAAACACAAGAAGGGCATGAGAAAGCTCTAATTGCACAATTCTAGCTCAGAGGACTGAATTTTGCCATAAGGAGTTTACGATCTGAGTCACAGTCAACCCCAGGACTTTTTCTTTCTTTCTTTTTTTCCACCCTAACTGTATAGAACTTCTTCATCTTTGGCTGCAAATAATATAATCAATCTGATTTGAGTATTGACCATCTGGTGATATTCGTGTGTAGAGTCATCTCCTATGTTGTTGGAAGAGGGTATCTCTATGACCAGTGTATTCTCTTGGTAAAACTCTTGCCTTGTTTTATTCTGTACTCCAAAACCAAATTTGGGTTATTTCAGGAATCTCTGGACTGCCTACTTTTTCATTCCAGGCGCTTATGATCAAAGGAACATCTTTTTTGGCATTAATTCTTGAAGATTTTATAGGACTTCATAGAACTTCATGTTCTTCATCATTAGTGGTTGGGCCATAGACTTGGATTACTGCAAGATTGAATGATTTTCCTTGGAAATGAACTGAAATCATTCTGTCATTTTTGAAACTGCACCCAAGTACTGTATTTCAGACTCTTGTTGACTGTGAAGGCAACTGCATTTCTTCTAAGAGATCCTTGCCCAAAGTAGTAGATATAATTTTTATCTGAATTAAATTTGCCCATTCCTGTTCATTTTAGTTCATTGAAATGTCAATGTTCACTCTTGCCATATCCTGTTTAACCACTTACAATTTGCCCTCATTCATGGGCTTAACATTCCAGTTTCCTATGCAATATTGTTCCTTATAGCATGAGGATTTACTTTCACCAACAGACAGTACCATAACTTGGCATTGTTTCCATTTTGCCTCAGCAATTTTTTAACTGCTGGATATATTTTTCTGTTTTCCAGGAGTATATTGGGTACCTACTGACCTGGAGAATTCATCGTTCAGTGTTATAACTTTTTACTTTTTATACCTTTCAAGGTGAAAATGTTTAAGAATTCAGACTTAAATTTAAGAAAGTATGGAAAATGAGGAGGTCATTCAAATATGACCTAAATAAAATATCTTATGATTATGTAGTAAGAGTGGCAAATAGATCCAAAGGGTCAGATCTGATAGAGTTCCTGAAGAACTATGGATGAAAGTTCCTAACATTGTATAAGAGGCAGGGATCAAAACCACCCCCAAGAAAGAGAAATGCAAAAATCAAAGTGATTGTCCAAGGAGGCAACACATACAACTCTGAAGAGGAGTGAAAGGAAAGAAGAAAAGGAAAAGTATAATTATTTGAATGCAGAGTTCCAGAAAATACTAAGGAGAGATAAAGAAGAGTCTTGTTAAGTGAACAATGCAAAGAAATGAAGGAAAACAATAGAATGGGAAAGACTAGAGGGTTCTTTAAAAAAAAAAAAAAAAAAAGTAGAAATACCAAGGAAAAGTTTCATCCAAAGACAAGGACAATAAAAGACAGAAATGGTATAGTTCTAACAGAATCAGAAGATATTAAGAAGATTCCATTAGTGGTTTTGGGGCTTCATAGAACTTCATGTTCTTCATCATTAGTGGTTGGGCCATAGACTTGGATTACTGCAAGATTGAATGATTTTCCTTGGAAATGAACTGAAATCATTCTGTCATTTTTGAAACTGCACCCAAGTACTGTATTTCAGACTCTTGTTGACTGTGAAGGCAACTGCATTTCTTCTAAGAGATCCTTGCCCAAAGTAGTAGATATAATTTTTATCTGAATTAAATTTGCCCATTCCTGTTCATTTTAGTTCATTGAAATGTCAATGTTCACTCTTGCCATATCCTGTTTAACCACTTACAATTTGCCCTCATTCATGGGCTTAACATTCCAGTTTCCTATGCAATATTGTTCCTTATAGCATGAGGATTTACTTTCACCAACAGACAGTACCATAACTTGGCATTGTTTCCATTTTGCCTCAGCAATTTTTTAACTGCTGGATATATTTTTCTGTTTTCCAGGAGTATATTGGGTACCTACTGACCTGGAGAATTCATCGTTCAGTGTTATAACTTTTTACTTTTTATACCTTTCAAGGTGAAAATGTTTAAGAATTCAGACTTAAATTTAAGAAAGTATGGAAAATGAGGAGGTCATTCAAATATGACCTAAATAAAATATCTTATGATTATGTAGTAAGAGTGGCAAATAGATCCAAAGGGTCAGATCTGATAGAGTTCCTGAAGAACTATGGATGAAAGTTCCTAACATTGTATAAGAGGCAGGGATCAAAACCACCCCCAAGAAAGAGAAATGCAAAAATCAAAGTGATTGTCCAAGGAGGCAACACATACAACTCTGAAGAGGAGTGAAAGGAAAGAAGAAAAGGAAAAGTATAATTATTTGAATGCAGAGTTCCAGAAAATACTAAGGAGAGATAAAGAAGAGTCTTGTTAAGTGAACAATGCAAAGAAATGAAGGAAAACAATAGAATGGGAAAGACTAGAGGGTTCTTTAAAAAAAAAAAAAAAAAAAGTAGAAATACCAAGGAAAAGTTTCATCCAAAGACAAGGACAATAAAAGACAGAAATGGTATAGTTCTAACAGAATCAGAAGATATTAAGAAGAGGTGGCAAGAATACACAGAGGAACTATACAAAACATTTTTTTAATGAACTGGAAGACCACAAAGTTGTGATCAATCACCTAGAGAGAGACAAGCTGGTGTGTGAGGTGAAATGGACTTTAGGAAACATTACTATGAACAATGCAGGCAGAAGCAATGGAATTCCAGTTGAGCTATTTTGAATATTAAAAGATTATGATTTCAAAGTGCTGCACTCATTGTGCCAGCAAATTGGAAAACTCAGCAACAGCCATAGAACTGTCAAAACTCCATTTTCATTCCAATCCCAAAGAAAAGCAATGCCAATACATGTTCCAATTACCATATAATTGCATTCATTACATTCGACAGTAAGAATATACTCCAAATCCAGGCTTAAGCAGTACATGATCCAATAACTTCCAGATGAACAACCTGGATTTAGAAAAGAGAGAGGAACCAAAGACAAAATTGTCTACATGCACTGGATCATAGAAAAAGCAAGGAAATTCCAGAAAAATAATCTGCTTCATTAACTACACTAAAGTCTTTGGCTGTGTGGATCAAAACAAACTGTGGAAGATTCTGAAAGAGACAGGAATTCCAGACCACATTACATGCGTCTTTAGAAATCTGTATGCAGGACAAGAAGCAACAGTTAGAACTGGACATGGAACAATGGACTGGTTCCACATTGGGAAAGGAATACATCAAGGTTGTATATTTTCAACCTGCTTATTTAACTTATATACAGATTATATCATGTGAAATGCCAGACTGAATGAAGCACAAGGTAGAATCAAGTTTGCCAGGAGAAATATCAATAACCACAGACGTGCAAATGAAAACTTCAAGGAAGAAGGAGTGAAAGGAAAGAAGAAAAGGAAAAGTATAATTATTTGAATGCAGAGTTCCAGAAAATACTAAGGAGAGATAAAGAAGAGTCTTGTTAAGTGAACAATGCAAAGAAATGAAGGAAAACAATAGAATGGGAAAGACTAGAGGGTTCTTTAAAAAAAAAAAAAAAAAAAGTAGAAATACCAAGGAAAAGTTTCATCCAAAGACAAGGACAATAAAAGACAGAAATGGTATAGTTCTAACAGAATCAGAAGATATTAAGAAGAGGTGGCAAGAATACACAGAGGAACTATACAAAACATTTTTTTAATGAACTGGAAGACCACAAAGTTGTGATCAATCACCTAGAGAGAGACAAGCTGGTGTGTGAGGTGAAATGGACTTTAGGAAACATTACTATGAACAATGCAGGCAGAAGCAATGGAATTCCAGTTGAGCTATTTTGAATATTAAAAGATTATGATTTCAAAGTGCTGCACTCATTGTGCCAGCAAATTGGAAAACTCAGCAACAGCCATAGAACTGTCAAAACTCCATTTTCATTCCAATCCCAAAGAAAAGCAATGCCAATACATGTTCCAATTACCATATAATTGCATTCATTACATTCGACAGTAAGAATATACTCCAAATCCAGGCTTAAGCAGTACATGATCCAATAACTTCCAGATGAACAACCTGGATTTAGAAAAGAGAGAGGAACCAAAGACAAAATTGTCTACATGCACTGGATCATAGAAAAAGCAAGGAAATTCCAGAAAAATAATCTGCTTCATTAACTACACTAAAGTCTTTGGCTGTGTGGATCAAAACAAACTGTGGAAGATTCTGAAAGAGACAGGAATTCCAGACCACATTACATGCGTCTTTAGAAATCTGTATGCAGGACAAGAAGCAACAGTTAGAACTGGACATGGAACAATGGACTGGTTCCACATTGGGAAAGGAATACATCAAGGTTGTATATTTTCAACCTGCTTATTTAACTTATATACAGATTATATCATGTGAAATGCCAGACTGAATGAAGCACAAGGTAGAATCAAGTTTGCCAGGAGAAATATCAATAACCACAGACGTGCAAATTACACCACCCTTATGGCAGAAATAGAGGAAGAACTAAAGAGGCTCTTGTGGAAGCTTCCTGTTTGGGGAACTGGCTGTGGGAAAAGTTGGATCTTGCTCTGGTGGGAAAACCGTGTTCAGCAGACCTTTAATCCAATTATCTTCTAACGGATGGAGCAATGTTCCCTTTCTGTAGTAGGGAAAATAGTGACCACCTCAAAATGACATACACCAACATACTACACTAGGACTGCTGTTTCAGAAGCCCTGAACCTATGGCAGCCCACTGTCAATCCACTTCTCCACTGGTGACTCCAGAACACACAGAGGCAAGTCTGGCTCAGTCTCAGATGGGGGTGACTGCTCCTTTCTCCTGTATCCTGAAGCACACAAGGTTTTGCTTGTGCCCTCCTGGATCTGTTTCCCCAATTCTCCTCTGCAGCTCAATTGTCTGGTTAATGATGACCTCCTTCAAGAGAATTTATGCCACAGCACGCCTCCCAGGACTGCTGCAGGTCACTGATGATCTGTTCTTCCACAGGAAAAAAATCAGGAGACACTCAGAAACTCATCGTAGGTCTGGATCGCTCTCTTGTGAAGGTCACTGCTCCTTTCCCAGGGTCCTAGTGCACACAAGGTTTATTTGTGGCCTCAAAAATCTCTGGCGGATATAAGGGTTGATTTTTAAAAGGTGATTGTGCCCTTTCCACCATCTCCTTTGATCTTGAATATGGAATATGTGTGTGTGTGTGTATATATATAAATACATACATATATATATATATGTATATATATGTATATATATATAGGTGGTGGGATCGAACATTCTCCTGTTGATGGATTTGCCGCACCTTTTTACAATTTTGGAGTTCTTGCAAGGGAAGATGAGCGCACCTCCTTCCACTCTACCATCTTGTTACTGACTTGGAAGAAAAGCTGTGACAAACCTAGACAGCATATAAAAAGCCAAGACATCGCTTTACCAAAAAAAGTCTGTATATTCAAAGCTATATTTGTCCCAGTAGTGTGAGAGCTAGACCATAAAGAAGACTGAGTACTGAAGAATTAATGGCTTTAGAATATGGTGTTGTAGAAGACTCTTGAGAGTCCCTTGGAGTACAAGGAGATCACATCAGTCAATCCTATAGGAAATCAATCCTGAATATCCACTGGGAGGACGGATGCTGAAGCTGAAGCAACCATACTTTGGCTATCTAATGCAAAAAGACAACTTATTGGAAAAGACCCTAATATTGGGGAAAATAGAAGACAAAAGGATAGAGGCAACAAAATGCAAGATGGTTGGATGGCATCAGTGAGTCAACGGAAATAAGTTTGAGCAAGCTCCACGAGACTGTGGAGGACATGAAGCCTGGCATGCTGCAGTCCATAGAGTCACAAAGTTTCAGACAAGACTGATAGACTGAACTGAGCTGAACGAGCCTCTTGATGAATGTGAAAGAGCAGAGTTAAATAGTTGGTTTAAAACTCAACATTCAGAAAACTAAAATTATGACATCTGGTTCCATCACTTCATGACAAGTAGATTGGGAAGCAATGGAAATAGTGACAGGGTTTATTTCTTGGTCTCCAAAATATCTTCAGCCGTGTAATTAAAAGATGTATGTTCCTTGGAAGAAAAGCTATGACCAACTTAAATGGCATATTACAAAGCAAAGATGTCACTTTGCCAACAAAAGGTCCATAGAGTCAAAATTGGTTTTGCCATTAGTCACGTATGGGTGTGAGAGCTAAACCATAAAGAAGGCTGAGCACTGAAAAACTGATGCCTTTTAACTGTAGTGTTGAAGAAGACTCTTGAGAGCCCCTTGGACTATAAGGAGATCAAATCAATCAATCCAACAGCAAATCAACCCTGAATATTCATTGGAAGAACCAATCCTGCAGCTGAAGCCCCAGTATTTTGGCCACCTGATGTGAAGAGAGGACTCATTGGAAACAGCCCTAATACTGGGGAAAATAAAAAGCAGAATGAGAAGAGGATGACAGAGGATGAGATGGTTGGATGTCATCACTGAATCAATGGAAATAAGTATGAGCATGCTCCTAGTGACAGTGAAGGACAGGGAAGCTTGTAATGCCACAGTCCATGGGGGCCCCAAATAGACATGACTGAGCAACTAAACTGAACTGAGCTCAGAGGTAAACTGGAAACATTTGTAATACAGAATATTCAGGAATAAATGAAAAGATTCGTATAAGACCTTATCCTGAAAAATATAAAACATCATTGGATATACATATAGACAATATTAATAAATAGAGAACTATATCATATTATTGGATTAGATAACTCAATATAGTTACTATGTCAATTCTTTCAATATTTCAATGTAATTCCAACTGAAGTCGTTGTCAGCATATTTGCAGAAATGTACAAGTTGATTCTAAAAATGTTGCCACTCTTTTGGCAATCTAACATAATTTTAAACATGTATCTACTCTGTAATCCAGAAATGTGTCTCCACAAATAACTTTAAAACATACCTATTGCGGTTTAATAATCAACGAGCCATAGTTTTAAATGTTAGATATATATTTATTGTCTTGGCTCCAAATTCACCCTTTTGGAATAATTGATTAAAAATTATCTGGTCCCTTCGTTTTTGCTTGTTCCAGCTAGCACTGGAGTTTGCTCAGCAGAACTCACTAGAGAGACATTTCAAAAGAAAGAAAGAGTTTTCATTTCTAATTTCAGGGGATTTGTTCCTGAAGAGATGCAGTTTCAATCCCTGATTGGAAATATACCTTCGAGAAGGGTACAGCAACCCATGCCAGTATTCAGGCCAGGAAAATCCTATGAACAGATGGGCCTGACAGGCTATAGCCCACAGGGTTGCAAAGAGTTAGAAATGATTGAAGCGACTTTGCACATACACATGCAGACACACACAATGGCATCAAAGCTAAAGGTAGAATCTGACTACTAAGAGCACATCTGCATGATGGAAACTGAAGATCTTAAGACCATCATTCATTGGGTACCATTAACTATCTGCAGGAGCAAAAGGCATTCGCCCAGTTTTAACATCAGGTGGGAACAAGGGTAAAAGTTAATAGGGAAATTATTTGACTTAGGCACATTCTTTGTGAGTAGGTTAAAGTTCAGTCACATAGAATGGGAAAGTATAAAACTGCAGCATAAGATGGAGCTGAGAAATTAGAGTCAGTGTGGTACACCCACATATGCATAAGTGAGACATTTTTGCTCAAAATGAGCTAGAGGGATGAGAAGACAGAAAAGAAAGTCAAAGGCAGCAGTTCTATCAAATATCAAATCCTTGAAACCACAAAAACATCATAAAATGTCATGAATGAATATATATACTAAAGAAATATACAGCAGATGAAGTGTATGAAAGTGAAAATTGCTCAGTCATGTCTAACTTTTTGTGATCATATTATTGTCAAAAAAAAAAAAATGGATTAGATAACTCAATATAGTTACTATGTCAATTCTTTCAATATTTCAATGTAATTCCAACTGAAGTCGTTGTCAGCATATTTGCAGAAATGTACAAGTTGATTCTAAAAATGTTGCCACTCTTTTGGCAATCTAACATAATTTTAAACATGTATCTACTCTGTAATCCAGAAATGTGTCTCCACAAATAACTTTAAAACATACCTATTGCGGTTTAATAATCAACGAGCCATAGTTTTAAATGTTAGATATATATTTATTGTCTTGGCTCCAAATTCACCCTTTTGGAATAATTGATTAAAAATTATCTGGTCCCTTCGTTTTTGCTTGTTCCAGCTAGCACTGGAGTTTGCTCAGCAGAACTCACTAGAGAGACATTTCAAAAGAAAGAAAGAGTTTTCATTTCTAATTTCAGGGGATTTGTTCCTGAAGAGATGCAGTTTCAATCCCTGATTGGAAATATACCTTCGAGAAGGGTACAGCAACCCATGCCAGTATTCAGGCCAGGAAAATCCTATGAACAGATGGGCCTGACAGGCTATAGCCCACAGGGTTGCAAAGAGTTAGAAATGATTGAAGCGACTTTGCACATACACATGCAGACACACACAATGGCATCAAAGCTAAAGGTAGAATCTGACTACTAAGAGCACATCTGCATGATGGAAACTGAAGATCTTAAGACCATCATTCATTGGGTACCATTAACTATCTGCAGGAGCAAAAGGCATTCGCCCAGTTTTAACATCAGGTGGGAACAAGGGTAAAAGTTAATAGGGAAATTATTTGACTTAGGCACATTCTTTGTGAGTAGGTTAAAGTTCAGTCACATAGAATGGGAAAGTATAAAACTGCAGCATAAGATGGAGCTGAGAAATTAGAGTCAGTGTGGTACACCCACATATGCATAAGTGAGACATTTTTGCTCAAAATGAGCTAGAGGGATGAGAAGACAGAAAAGAAAGTCAAAGGCAGCAGTTCTATCAAATATCAAATCCTTGAAACCACAAAAACATCATAAAATGTCATGAATGAATATATATACTAAAGAAATATACAGCAGATGAAGTGTATGAAAGTGAAAATTGCTCAGTCATGTCTAACTTTTTGTGATCCCATGGACAGCAGTATGCCAGGCTCCTCTTTCCATAGAATTCTCCAGGCAAGAATAGTGGAGTGGGTAGGTGTTCCTTTCCTCAGGGGATCATCCAAACTCAGGAATCGAAATCAGGTCTCACTCATTGCAGGAGGATTTTTTTACCATCTGAACTACCAGGGAAGACCAGATAAAATGCATAATACAAAAAACTCAACAATAGAGATGAATCAGTTATATTGGATTTTTTCAAACATGCCCAGAAGATTATATAAAACTGTATCCTTTTATAAATTTGAAACCAGCTAGAGCAACTTATAAATTTAAATGTGTATATTCAAAAACAATTAAAATATCAAATGTTGTGGGTTTTCTAATTCTTATAGTACATGCATACTGTCCAGGAAAGCATATATAGGTCTGAATGTTTTATTGAACTTTGCTTTATTGTACATAGCAGACAAAATGGGAGTTCTTGCTGTAGCCATTGTTGGTTTTTGATTTTTCAAATTGAAGGTTTGTGACAACCCTGTGATTAACAGGCCAGTTAATGCATTTGTTCTCTTTGTCTCTCTGTGTCTACATTTTATTAACTATCACAATATTTCAGAAGTTTTCTTAGCATTCCTTAGCATTACATTTGCTATGTTGATCTGTGATCAGTTTTTTTTAAAAAAATTTTATGTTTTTTTTTACTTATGCATTAAGTTTGGAAAGACAAAAGGCATTCGCCCAGTTTTAACATCAGGTGGGAACAAGGGTAAAAGTTAATAGGGAAATTATTTGACTTAGGCACATTCTTTGTGAGTAGGTTAAAGTTCAGTCACATAGAATGGGAAAGTATAAAACTGCAGCATAAGATGGAGCTGAGAAATTAGAGTCAGTGTGGTACACCCACATATGCATAAGTGAGACATTTTTGCTCAAAATGAGCTAGAGGGATGAGAAGACAGAAAAGAAAGTCAAAGGCAGCAGTTCTATCAAATATCAAATCCTTGAAACCACAAAAACATCATAAAATGTCATGAATGAATATATATACTAAAGAAATATACAGCAGATGAAGTGTATGAAAGTGAAAATTGCTCAGTCATGTCTAACTTTTTGTGATCCCATGGACAGCAGTATGCCAGGCTCCTCTTTCCATAGAATTCTCCAGGCAAGAATAGTGGAGTGGGTAGGTGTTCCTTTCCTCAGGGGATCATCCAAACTCAGGAATCGAAATCAGGTCTCACTCATTGCAGGAGGATTTTTTTACCATCTGAACTACCAGGGAAGACCAGATAAAATGCATAATACAAAAAACTCAACAATAGAGATGAATCAGTTATATTGGATTTTTTCAAACATGCCCAGAAGATTATATAAAACTGTATCCTTTTATAAATTTGAAACCAGCTAGAGCAACTTATAAATTTAAATGTGTATATTCAAAAACAATTAAAATATCAAATGTTGTGGGTTTTCTAATTCTTATAGTACATGCATACTGTCCAGGAAAGCATATATAGGTCTGAATGTTTTATTGAACTTTGCTTTATTGTACATAGCAGACAAAATGGGAGTTCTTGCTGTAGCCATTGTTGGTTTTTGATTTTTCAAATTGAAGGTTTGTGACAACCCTGTGATTAACAGGCCAGTTAATGCATTTGTTCTCTTTGTCTCTCTGTGTCTACATTTTATTAACTATCACAATATTTCAGAAGTTTTCTTAGCATTCCTTAGCATTACATTTGCTATGTTGATCTGTGATCAGTGATATTTTATGTTACTATTACAAACATATTATATTCACTGAAAGCTCAAATGATGGTTAACATTTATTAGGAACAAAGAACTTTTAAATTATGTACATTGTATTTTAGCTAGAATGCTATTGCATACTTAAACAATAGCTAGCATACTGTAAAGATAATTTTTGTATGCACTGAGAAATCAGTAAACTCATGGCACTCACTCAATTTACTATGATATTCCCTTTATTGCAATAGACTGGACCAAAGTCTCAATATTTCCAAGATATGCCTGTATGTATAATGATGAATATGGAATCCAAAATAATGATTACCATAGTTGGGAGGAGATAGAAAGTGGATGAGTGAAGAAACTCTCTGATAAAATTAAAATTGTCTCTACTCAATTTCATTGATTAGACTGTTTTTAAAACCAACCAACTGGCAAATAAATAAGCAAATAAACTGCATGGATCAATCATGAGAGTGCTATAAATCTGGACTGTATTCTATTCAATTCTGCACAACTGAGGTTAACTGAGGAAAACTAAATATAGTTTTCCCTCCCTGTCCATGGTCTCATATCCATAAATTTCCATGTTCTCATTTCCATCCAGGGTTGGCTGAATCCACGACTTGAAGTCAGTGAATACAGAGGATCATGTTGATATGAAATATAAATAAAATTCATTCATAATCTCTATTGTAATGATTTGTTGCTAGGATGAAATTTTTCCTCACAATTTTGACAAAGTGAATTTAATTTCTATGTTTTAAAGGAGTTGCTTTCAGGGCTTCCCCTGGTGGTCCAGTGGGGAAGGACACCGCCTTGCAGTGCAAGGGGCGCTGGTTCGGTCCCTGGCCTGGGAAGATCCCACATGCCGCGGAGTGGCTGGACCAATGTGTCCAGTTGCCAAGCCGGAGCTCTGGAGCACATGCGCCCAGAGTCAGTGTTCTGCAACGATGGATGCCACCGTGATGGAAGGCCCACAGGAGCCAAAGAACAAAGACGGATGAAAATAGAGAAATGAAAGACCAATGGAAGTCGCCCGCCCACTCTCCTCCCTCCCCAACCTGACCCCCGTCCAAAATTAAATAAATAAATAAATCTTAAAAAAAATAAAGGAGTTGCTTTCTATAGTTCATCTGTATAATGTTGTGCCCAACAGTTGAACTTTGCACCAATATGTTTTGTCTGACTGTTTTTGTTCACTTGGTTAGAAATGTCTGATTCTTCACAACCCCATAGACTGCTGCTTACCAGGTTTCCCTGTCCCTCAGTATATCCTGCATTTTTCACAAGCTCATGTCCACTGAATTGTGATACCATCCAACATTTCATCCTCTGTTGCCCCCTTTTTTCTCCTACCTTCGTATTTTTCGGCATCAGCGTCTTCTCCAATGAGTTGGCTCTTTGCATTATGTGGACAAAATATCGAAGCTTCACCTTCAACATAAATACTCAGGGTTGAATTCCTGTAGGATTGATCTATTTGATCTCCTCAGTATCCTAAGGATTCCCGAGAGTCTTCTCCAGCACCACAATTACAAAACATCAGTGTTTTGGTGTGCAACCTTCTTTATGGTCCAGCTTTCATATCTGTACATGACTACTGGAAAAACATAGCTACAACTATAGGGATGTTAACTGAGGAAAACTAAATATAGTTTTCCCCCTGTCCATGGTCTCATATCCATAAATTTCCATGTTCTCATTTCCATCCAGGGTTGGCTGAATCCACGACTTGAAGTCAGTGAATACAGAGGATCATGTTGATATGAAATATAAATAAAATTCATTCATAATCTCTATTGTAATGATTTGTTGCTAGGATGAAATTTTTCCTCACAATTTTGACAAAGTGAATTTAATTTCTATGTTTTAAAGGAGTTGCTTTCAGGGCTTCCCCTGGTGGTCCAGTGGGGAAGGACACCGCCTTGCAGTGCAAGGGGCGCTGGTTCGGTCCCTGGCCTGGGAAGATCCCACATGCCGCGGAGTGGCTGGACCAATGTGTCCAGTTGCCAAGCCGGAGCTCTGGAGCACATGCGCCCAGAGTCAGTGTTCTGCAACGATGGATGCCACCGTGATGGAAGGCCCACAGGAGCCAAAGAACAAAGACGGATGAAAATAGAGAAATGAAAGACCAATGGAAGTCGCCCGCCCACTCTCCTCCCTCCCCAACCTGACCCCCGTCCAAAATTAAATAAATAAATAAATCTTAAAAAAAATAAAGGAGTTGCTTTCTATAGTTCATCTGTATAATGTTGTGCCCAACAGTTGAACTTTGCACCAATATGTTTTGTCTGACTGTTTTTGTTCACTTGGTTAGAAATGTCTGATTCTTCACAACCCCATAGACTGCTGCTTACCAGGTTTCCCTGTCCCTCAGTATATCCTGCATTTTTCACAAGCTCATGTCCACTGAATTGTGATACCATCCAACATTTCATCCTCTGTTGCCCCTTTCTTCTCCTACCTTCGTATTTTTCGGCATCAGCGTCTTCTCCAATGAGTTGGCTCTTTGCATTATGTGGACAAAATATCGAAGCTTCACCTTCAACATAAATACTCAGGGTTGAATTCCTGTAGGATTGATCTATTTGATCTCCTCAGTATCCTAAGGATTCCCGAGAGTCTTCTCCAGCACCACAATTACAAAACATCAGTGTTTTGGTGTGCAACCTTCTTTATGGTCCAGCTTTCATATCTGTACATGACTACTGGAAAAAACATAGCTACAACTATAGGGATGTTTGTTGCCTAGAAAAGACCATTAATCCCTGCCTCAGAGATGGTTCTTGGGAATCCTTAGGCTTCCTGAGAGACAGGGACAGGATCTATTGAAATATCCCAAATGACTCAACATGTGTCTGATTGTGCTAGAGCCACCACTTGTTCATCCTGAAGCCACGTCCAGGGCCAATAAAAGGCATACTGGCTCCAAGATCTCATCTTCTCTGATTCACTTCTCTGGGAAGTGAAGAGCAGAGCAGAGGGTGGGGAGGAAGGAGGGAGACTGAGAAAAAGCTGATGTCTTTGATTCCTGCTACACAGAGCAGGAATAAAATTCAGAAAAAGAGGAGAAGACTGTGGCTAAAAAGTCATTAGTACTTTGCCACTGTGCAAAATGCCTTAGGCTAAAAGCCTGTATTGATCTCAGTGAGGTGAGTGGCCTATTTATGTTAAAATTATGGCACTTAAGAGACTCAAATACTGTATTCAGGACTGTGAAGAAGGAGAATAAAATATTGATACATATGGTTTTAAATCCATGTATCTTTAATGAGAGAAAGAGTTTGTATTGTTTCCTTCTGGATAATTTTCTATGTGTTCTAGAGTTTATTTATCAAGAATTGATGCTAAAGAAGATTTTAAAAATGACATCTATAAAATATACTGTAGAGAAACAAACTGTTGGATGTTGTCACAGCTTTGGCCAAACCAAGAGAAAAACATCTTGGGAGGGAGATCAAGACGGCTGAAGAATGAGAGGAGGATTTCACAAGCTCTTCAACAGAATCGCCAGGAACTAATCAAGAAATGAAACAACTCCTATGTATCATCCTGTAGATGACAAAAGAAGTCCTCAGATCTACAAAGGATAAGCCAGGCTCCCTGGAAAGAGGAAGGAAAAGACAAGAAACACAGAAAGCGGGGAAAGTTAAGAGAAAAGAGTGCTCAATCTCCAAGGGAGGGAGGAGAGAAAGAGAACCAGGAAGAGGCACTCACCGGTAACAGCCCACACAAAGGGGATGAAGGAGAACAGCAGAACCCTGAGGAGAGTTAGGTGCAACTGTCAGACCATAAACACCCCACAGATGGAGAGCGAGCTCCTGAAGATTTCCCCAAGCTCCTATACCCCAGTCCCCACATCAGACCAAGCGAGGAGAACACTGGGAGGTGCACTGGAATGGAAGGCTGTGCCCAGTGTGAGAATCGCATTGGTGACAGTACAGTGACAGGAACCCCAGGCAGAGAGCTGAGACAGAACGCTATCAGGGTATAGGGAACAGAACCTGGTGCTGTCCCACAGGAGACAGTCCAGAATCCCAGCCTGAGCCCGGTAGGGGAGTCCCGGCCTGCGACTGGGGCAAAGAGCCACAGTCAGTCCTGCCACAGGGACTTCCAGGACAGGTGCACCAGGCAACTGCTGTGAGACACGTTCAGTTCTGCCAGCAGCAGTGCTGAGGCAGAGACACCAGAAGGACAGCTGAGACAGAACGCTATCAGGGTGTAGAGAACAGAAGTAGGGAATACCCCACAAGACAGAGTCCAATGGCCCAAACCATGCCCATTCAGGGAGCATCCACTAGCATCAGGGACAGAAAGCTCAGTCCCTCCACCAGCAGATCTGCTGCTTGATCAAAGAAGAGCTTTGCTGCAGGGACCTGCATTAGAACACTACCAGGGTACTAATAACGGAACAGTGATTCCTCCGTGGAACTGAATGCACCCATCTAGGCTGACAGCAGTGCTGGCAAGTGAGGTGCAGAGTGCTACTCAGAGTATCCAGGGTGGCTTGTCATAGAAACAGACACACTGTGGAGAAACCAGAGAAACTGACTGAAATGGCTGAAGAATGAGAGGAGGATTTCACAAGCTCTTCAACAGAATCGCCAGGAACTAATCAAGAAATGAAACAACTCCTATGTATCATCCTGTAGATGACAAAAGAAGTCCTCAGATCTACAAAGGATAAGCCAGGCTCCCTGGAAAGAGGAAGGAAAAGACAAGAAACACAGAAAGCGGGGAAAGTAAAGAGCAAAGAGTGCTCAATCTCCAAGGGAGGGAGGAGAGAAAGAGAACCAGGAAGAGGCACTCACGGTACAGCCCACACAAAGGGGATGAAGGAGAACAGCAGAACCCTGAGGAGAGTTAGGTGCAACTGTCAGACCATAAACACCCCACAGATGGAGAGCGAGCTCCTGAAGATTTCCCCAAGCTCCTATACCCCAGTCCCCACATCAGACCAAGCGAGGAGAACACTGGGAGGTGCACTGGAATGGAAGGCTGTGCCCAGTGTGAGAATCGCATTGGTGACAGTACAGTGACAGGAACCCCAGGCAGAGAGCTGAGACAGAACGCTATCAGGGTATAGGGAACAGAACCTGGTGCTGTCCACAGGAGACAGTCCAGAATCCCAGCCTGAGCCCGGTAGGGGAGTCCCGGCCTGCGACTGGGGCAAAGAGCCACAGTCAGTCCTGCCACAGGGACTTCCAGGACAGGTGCACCAGGCAACTGCTGTGAGACACGTTCAGTTCTGCCAGCAGCAGTGCTGAGGCAGAGACACCAGAAGGACAGCTGAGACAGAACGCTATCAGGGTGTAGAGAACAGAAGTAGGGAATACCCCACAAGACAGAGTCCAATGGCCCAAACCATGCCCATTCAGGGAGCATCCACTAGCATCAGGGACAGAAAGCTCAGTCCCTCCACCAGCAGATCTGCTGCTTGATCAAAGAAGAGCTTTGCTGCAGGGACCTGCATTAGAACACTACCAGGGTACTAATAACGGAACAGTGATTCCTCCGTGGAACTGAATGCACCCATCTAGGCTGACAGCAGTGCTGGCAAGTGAGGTGCAGAGTGCTACTCAGAGTATCCAGGGTGGCTTGTCATAGAAACAGACACACTGTGGAGAAACCAGAGAAACTGGTTCTGTAAGAGCCCTACCTACGAACTTGAAACCTGGCTCTCACTGAAACCTGAGACATAGCAGTTGCCCCACCCTCAAACCCAGTCCCTACTGTTTTGAAACTACTGAAGGTTTTGGCTGGTTTGGCCAAGACAGGAGAAAATAATCTTGGAAATAGGAAAACTAAGAGGAAAACATGTCAATTTGATTCATATGGGCTCATTAGCTGGGGTCATACTGATCAGCAACTGGTGGGAGATCTGCTATGGACTTTGGAATGCTAGGTCTGTGGAGACTCCTTAACTCCTTGCTGGTACCATTGCCCTGCAGCTGTAATACGTTCTCTCCATTGGAAAGATAATGTAAGAGACTTAGAGTCACAAAGGGTGATTATTGAATATGGCTGTGACTAATTTCCAGCCCACTAGAGGCTTCAGCACTGACTGAAAGCAGACTGGTGAATGTGTTTGGGGCCTTGCCCCAAGAGGTCTTGAGACCCTCACTCCCATCCTTTCTCTCTGTCTATGTATGTGTGTGTATATATATTTCTTAAAGTCTTGTCACACCCGCTATTCACTATGAACCCTGCTGACAAGCAGCAACACCCCATCAGGACAGACCAGGGACATCTGGAACAATATCAAGAACAAACTGGTTGAAGATCCACACACAAATAAGAAGATACACTCACAACTACGAACCAGAGAAAGTGTTAATTTTTATTATTATTATTTTATTATTAATTTTTTAACACAGTTTCCTCTCTGCTTTAACTGTAAAATCTTTTTATATTTACTTTTTAATTCTCTATAAATATTTCCTTCCTTATTCTCTCAACTGTTTTCTTCCTGTCATACTAAACTTTAATATATACTAATCTTTGTTATCTAACCCTACCTAATCCTTGCAACACAATTCTATTCCTTTTCATTACCTATACAACTCCTCATTATTTCCCCCAAGACATGTCTTAGTTTAAAACTGCTTTCATTGCCATATACCCAGCCAGTACCTTGCTCTAGATCTGTTTTTCCAGTTTATGTTTTATTTAGCTTAGATCTTAGCACTCAGGTACCAACTTTGATTGAGTCATTTGCAAGGAAAATTTCCTGTACTTTATCCCTTTTAGACTGTCTTTTTTGGGTTTGGTTTTTTTTAGATGTTTTCATAATTTTATGACTGTAAAGTACTTTTCAAATTACTGAAGGTTTTGGCTGGTTTGGCCAAGACAGGAGAAAATAATCTTGGAAATAGGAAAACTAAGAGGAAAACATGTCAATTTGATTCATATGGGCTCATTAGCTGGGGTCATACTGATCAGCAACTGGTGGGAGATCTGCTATGGACTTTGGAATGCTAGGTCTGTGGAGACTCCTTAACTCCTTGCTGGTACCATTGCCCTGCAGCTGTAATACGTTCTCTCCATTGGAAAGATAATGTAAGAGACTTAGAGTCACAAAGGGTGATTATTGAATATGGCTGTGACTAATTTCCAGCCCACTAGAGGCTTCAGCACTGACTGAAAGCAGACTGGTGAATGTGTTTGGGGCCTTGCCCCAAGAGGTCTTGAGACCCTCACTCCCATCCTTTCTCTCTGTCTATGTATGTGTGTGTATATATATTTCTTAAAGTCTTGTCACACCCGCTATTCACTATGAACCCTGCTGACAAGCAGCAACACCCCATCAGGACAGACCAGGGACATCTGGAACAATATCAAGAACAAACTGGTTGAAGATCCACACACAAATAAGAAGATACACTCACAACTACGAACCAGAGAAAGTGTTAATTTTTTTATTATTATTTTATTATTAATTTTTTAACACAGTTTCCTCTCTGCTTTAACTGTAAAATCTTTTTATATTTACTTTTTAATTCTCTATAAATATTTCCTTCCTTATTCTCTCAACTGTTTTCTTCCTGTCATACTAAACTTTAATATATACTAATCTTTGTTATCTAACCCTACCTAATCCTTGCAACACAATTCTATTCCTTTTCATTACCTATACAACTCCTCATTATTTCCCCCAAGACATGTCTTAGTTTAAAACTGCTTTCATTGCCATATACCCAGCCAGTACCTTGCTCTAGATCTGTTTTTCCAGTTTATGTTTTATTTAGCTTAGATCTTAGCACTCAGGTACCAACTTTGATTGAGTCATTTGCAAGGAAAATTTCCTGTACTTTATCCCTTTTAGACTGTCTGGGTTTGGTTATAGATGTGTATGTATGTACATTTTTCAATTATGTTAGATGATATTTGCATAATTTTATGACTGCCCTCTGCCAAGGATGCATACTTTGTCCCTCATTTGTTTATATTTGACGTAATACCAATGAATACCACACCAAACCAGACATAAAGCCTACAGTCCCTGGCCAGAGATCAAACCTGGGAATGTTAGAATGGAAGCAATGACTCCAAGAGCCTACTATACCAAAGAACAAACAACATGAGAGAATATGTACCTGCAAACAAGACCCAACACCACCTAATAAAGACACAAATCACTGAAAATTTTTACAAGGACAGAAAACAAAAGGAAGAGAAAACTCAATCACAAAGCCTAAAAAAACTCCTCAAACACAAAAAATCAAAAATTTACATAATACTGAAAAGACAGAGAGTCACTGCACAAATGAAGGAACAAATGATAGACAAACAATTCTAAATGACCAAAGAGGAGCTAGACAAACTATCTGAAAGATAATTCAGAAGAGCAATACTATCAAGGAATCCAAAACTCCAAAACTAGAATATTAGAGGAGATTAGAGCAGTGAGAAAATATATACAATAAATTAAAAATAAATAAATAAAGGCAAAAACTCAATCACTGAACTTAAAAATACTATGGAAGGAGTCAATAGTAGAGTATCAGAGGCAGAAACCGATAAGTAAGTTGGAAGACAGAATGGTGAAAATAACTGCTGAAGAATAGAAAAAAGCACAAAGAATAAAAAGAACTGAGGATAGTCTCACAGACCTCTGTGATAATATCAAATGCACAAACATTAGAATTATAGGGGTCCCAGAAGAAGAAGAGAAAAAAAAAGGGTATGAAATTCTTTTTAAAGAGACTATAATTGAAAACTTCCCCAGCATGGGAAAGCAAATAGTCAACCAAATTCAAGAACCACAAAGAGTTCCATACTGGATAAAGGAGAAACACAACAAGACACATACTAATCAACTAACACAGACTAAACACAACGACAAATTGTTAAAAGCAGCAAGGGAAAATCAACAAGTAACATACAAAGGAAACCTCATATATTTAACTACTGATCTTACAGCAGAAACCCGGCAGGCCAGAAGAGAATGGCAGGACATATTCATATGGCCAAAAGGGAATAATGTACAACCAAGAATACTCTACTCAGCAAGTATTTATTGATATAGCCAATAAATACAAGAGTAAGAATAGAAGTACAAAAAGAAAAAACACCAAACATTTAAGAAGATGCCAATAGGAACATGCACATTAATAAATACTTTAAATGTAAATGGACTAAATGCTGCACCAAAAAGACGCTGACTGAATAAATACAAAGCAATATCCACATATATGCTGTTTATAAGAAACCAAATTCAGACCAAAAGTCACACAGAGACTGAATGTGAGAGGATAGAAAAAGCATAGTCCATGAAAAGAGAAATCAAAAGAAAGCCAGAGTATCAATCCTCATATGAGACAAAATAGACCTTAAGGTAAAGATGATTATAAGAGACATGGCAGGACACTATATAATGACCAAGGTGTCAATCCAAGAGAAAGACATAACAATCATTAATATCTATGCATCCAACACAGGAGCACACCAATACATAAGGCAAACACTTTCAGACATAAAAGAAGAAATTGGAAATAACACAATAATAGTAAAAGACTTTAACACTCCTCCTATACCAATGGACAGTTCTTCAAACAGAAAATTAATAAGGAAAAACATGCCTTAAATGACACATTAGAAGAGATGGATTTCATTGATATCTTTAAGATCATCCACCCAAAAGTAGAAGAATACACTCACTTCTCAAGTGCTCATGGAACATTCTCCAGGATAGACCACCTCTTCAACCACAAATCAAACCTCAGTAAATTTAAGAAAATTTAAATTATATCAGCCATCTTTTCTGACCACAATGCTATGAGACTATATATCATACATAGGAAGGAAAGATATTACCGAGCGCATCAAAGGAGAAATTAAAAAGTTCTTAGAAGAAAATGACAAACAAAACATGATGGTGCAAAACTTATGGGACACCACAAAAGCAGTGCTAAGAGGAAGTATAGAGCAATAAAAGTCGGCCTAAATAAATCAGAAAACCATAAAAAAAACTACCCAAATATACACTTAAAATAGTTGAAAAAATATTTAACTACTGATCTTACAGCAGAAACCCGGCAGGCCAGAAGAGAATGGCAGGACATATTCATATGGCCAAAAGGGAATAATGTACAACCAAGAATACTCTACTCAGCAAGTATTTATTGATATAGCCAATAAATACAAGAGTAAGAATAGAAGTACAAAAAGAAAAAACACCAAACATTTAAGAAGATGCCAATAGGAACATGCACATTAATAAATACTTTAAATGTAAATGGACTAAATGCTGCACCAAAAAGACGCTGACTGAATAAATACAAAGCAATATCCACATATATGCTGTTTATAAGAAACCAAATTCAGACCAAAAGTCACACAGAGACTGAATGTGAGAGGATAGAAAAAGCATAGTCCATGAAAAGAGAAATCAAAAGAAAGCCAGAGTATCAATCCTCATATGAGACAAAATAGACCTTAAGGTAAAGATGATTATAAGAGACATGGCAGGACACTATATAATGACCAAGGTGTCAATCCAAGAGAAAGACATAACAATCATTAATATCTATGCATCCAACACAGGAGCACACCAATACATAAGGCAAACACTTTCAGACATAAAAGAAGAAATTGGAAATAACACAATAATAGTAAAAGACTTTAACACTCCTCCTATACCAATGGACAGTTCTTCAAACAGAAAATTAATAAGGAAAAACATGCCTTAAATGACACATTAGAAGAGATGGATTTCATTGATATCTTTAAGATCATCCACCCAAAAGTAGAAGAATACACTCACTTCTCAAGTGCTCATGGAACATTCTCCAGGATAGACCACCTCTTCAACCACAAATCAAACCTCAGTAAATTTAAGAAAATTTAAATTATATCAGCCATCTTTTCTGACCACAATGCTATGAGACTATATATCATACATAGGAAGGAAAGATATTACCGAGCGCATCAAAGGAGAAATTAAAAAGTTCTTAGAAGAAAATGACAAACAAAACATGATGGTGCAAAACTTATGGGACACCACAAAAGCAGTGCTAAGAGGGAAGTATAGAGCAATAAAATTCTGCCTCAATAAACCAGAAATCCATGAAAAAAACTACCCAAATATACACTTAAAATAGTTGAAAAAATAAGAACAAAGAAATTCTTCAGTTAGCAGAAGAGAAATCACCAAGATCAAAGCAGAAAATAAATGGAAAATAAATGAAAGAAACAATAGTTAAGACAAATACAATGAAAAACTGGTTCTTTGAAAAGAGAAAATTAACAAACCACTAGCCAGACTCATCAAGAAAAAAACAGAAAAAACATATCAACAAAATTAGAAACGAAAAAGGAGAAGTTACAATAGACAGCAAAGAAAAACATAGGATAATAAGAGACTACTATGAGCAACTATATGGCAACAAACTGGACAACCTAGAAGAAATGGACAATTTGTTAGAGAAGTTCAATCTTCCAAAACTGAACCAGGAAGAAATAAAAATTATGAACAACCCGATCAGAGGCTCAGAAAATCGAATCTATGATCAAAAATCTATCCAAAAAAATAAAAGCCTAAAATAACCAGATAGCTTCACAGGGAAAATCTGCCTAACATTAAAAGGCAACTTAGTGCCTATCTTCCTAATACACTTTGAAAAAATTGCACAAGAAGGGACGCTTCTAAACACTTTCTCCAAGGCCACAATCACCCTGATAGCGAAACCAAGCAAAGACATCACAAAAAAAGAAAATTATAGTTATATATCACTAATGAATTTAGATGTCAAAATCTTGAACAGAATCCTAGCAAACAGAATTCAACAACACATCAAAAAACTCATACATAATGACCACGTCAGGTTCATACCAGGCATGCAAGGATTCTTCAATATCCACAAATCAAACAATGTGATAAACCATATCAACAAATTGAGAGGCAAAAATCACATGATAATCTCAATAGGTGCAGAAATAACTGTTTACAAAATCCAACACCCATTTATGATAAAAACTCTTCAAAAAATAGATATAGAAGGAATCTACTTCAACATAGTGAAAGCCATCTATGAAATTGCCACAGTGAACATTATCCTCAATAGTGAGGAAATGAAAATATTCCCTCCAATATCAAGAATAAGATAGGGGTGTCCACTTTCAGTAATATTATTTATCATAGTCCTGGAAGTTCTAGCTAGAGCAATAAGAGTGGAAAAAGAAAAAACTGGAATCCAGATTGGAAAAACTGAAATAAGTCTCTCTCTATTTGCAGATGACATGATACTGTACATAGAAAACCCCAAAGACTATTAGAAAACTACTAGAGCTAACCGACGAATTCAGCAAATTCACAGGATACAAAATCAATAGACAAAAATCACTTGCATTCCTAGATACAAACAAGTAAAAAATCAGAAAATGAAACCAAAGATGCAATCCCATTCACCATTGCAACCAAAAGAATAAAATATTTATTCTTCTATTCATACAAAAGTACTATACACAGGAAATTACAAGACACTCATGAAAGAAATCAAAGATGACATAAACAGATGGAGAGATATTCCATGGTCCTGGGTCTGAAGAATCAATATCCTGAAAATGACCATACTACCAAATATCATCTACAGATTCAATGTATGAAATTACCAATTCAATGTATGAAATTACCAATGACATTCTTTACAGATCCAGTCCAGAAAGTAGTATGATTCATATGGAAGCTCAAAAGACCCCAAACAGCCAAAGCAATTGTGAGAATGAAGAATGGAGCTGGAGGGATCAGCCTTCCAAACTTCAGGTTATACTACAAAGCAACAGTCATCAAGACAGTATGATACTGGCACAAAAACATAAATATAGATCAATGGAACAAAATAGAGAACTGAGAGATAAATCCAAGCACATATGGGTACCTTACTTTTGACAAAGGGGGTGGAAATATACAATGGGGCAAAAACAGCCTCTTCAGCAATTGGTGCTGGGAAAATTGGACAACTACGTTGAAAAAAATGAAACTGGAATATTCCCTAACATCATACACAAATATAAATTGAAAATGGATTAATGACCTAAATACAAGAAGAGAAACCCTAAAATTCTTAGAGGAGAATATAGGCAAGGCACTCAAAGACAGGAATCAAAGTAAGATCTTCTATGACATGCCCTCTAGAATAACAGAAATAAAAACAAAGATAATTGCCACAGTGAACATTATCCTCAATAGTGAGGAAATGAAAATATTCCCTCCAATATCAAGAATAAGATAGGGGTGTCCACTTTCAGTAATATTATTTATCATAGTCCTGGAAGTTCTAGCTAGAGCAATAAGAGTGGAAAAAGAAAAAACTGGAATCCAGATTGGAAAAACTGAAATAAGTCTCTCTCTATTTGCAGATGACATGATACTGTACATAGAAAACCCCAAAGACTATTAGAAAACTACTAGAGCTAACCGACGAATTCAGCAAATTCACAGGATACAAAATCAATAGACAAAAATCACTTGCATTCCTAGATACAAACAAGTAAAAAATCAGAAAATGAAACCAAAGATGCAATCCCATTCACCATTGCAACCAAAAGAATAAAATATTTATTCTTCTATTCATACAAAAGTACTATACACAGGAAATTACAAGACACTCATGAAAGAAATCAAAGATGACATAAACAGATGGAGAGATATTCCATGGTCCTGGGTCTGAAGAATCAATATCCTGAAAATGACCATACTACCAAATATCATCTACAGATTCAATGTATGAAATTACCAATTCAATGTATGAAATTACCAATGACATTCTTTACAGATCCAGTCCAGAAAGTAGTATGATTCATATGGAAGCTCAAAAGACCCCAAACAGCCAAAGCAATTGTGAGAATGAAGAATGGAGCTGGAGGGATCAGCCTTCCAAACTTCAGGTTATACTACAAAGCAACAGTCATCAAGACAGTATGATACTGGCACAAAAACATAAATATAGATCAATGGAACAAAATAGAGAACTGAGAGATAAATCCAAGCACATATGGGTACCTTACTTTTGACAAAGGGGGTGGAAATATACAATGGGGCAAAAACAGCCTCTTCAGCAATTGGTGCTGGGAAAATTGGACAACTACGTTGAAAAAAATGAAACTGGAATATTCCCTAACATCATACACAAATATAAATTGAAAATGGATTAATGACCTAAATACAAGAAGAGAAACCCTAAAATTCTTAGAGGAGAATATAGGCAAGGCACTCAAAGACAGGAATCAAAGTAAGATCTTCTATGACATGCCCTCTAGAATAACAGAAATAAAAACAAAGATAAACATATGGGACTTAATGACACTTAAAAGCTTTTGCACAGCAAAATAAACTACAAACAAGGTGAACATGCAACCCACAGAATGGGAGAAATAATAGCAAATGTAATGACTAACAAATAATTAATTTCCAAAATATATAAGCAACTCAGACAACTTAACACGGAAAAAACAAACAACCCAATCCAAAAATGAGAAAAAGACCTAAAGAGACATCTCTCCAAAGAAGACATACAGATGGCCAAAAAAGCACATGAAAAAATGCTCATCGTTGCTTATTATTAAAGAAATGCAAATCAAACCTAAAGTGAGATATCACCTCACAACAGTCAGAATGGCGATCATCAAAAAATCTGCAGATAATAAATGATAAAGAGGGTGCAGTGAAAAGAGAACACTCTTGCAGTGTTGATGGCAATGTAAATTGCTACAACCACTATGGAAGTCAGTGGGGAGATTCCTTACAAAACTAAAAATAGAATCACCATGTGACCCAGCAATTGCACAATTAGGCATATACTCTGAGGAAATCAAAATTAAAAGAGACACTTGTACCCCAACGCTCATTGCAACACTCTATGCAGTAGCTGGAAAATGTATGCAATTTCGGTTTCCATCAACAAATGAATGAATAAAAAAGGTATGGTAGGTATAATGGAATATTTCTAAGGCATAAAAAGAAATGCAGAGGAATCAGTCCTAATGTAGTGGATGAATCTAGAACCTATTATACAAAGTGAAGTAAGTAAAAAAGAAAAGGACAAATACAATATCCTAATGCATATATATGGAATCTTTTAGGATGTCATCATTAATTAAACACTCAGCAGGGATGGTGAAACAGACCTAGAGAACAGACCTAGGGGCATCGGGGGAAGGGAAGATCGGGTGAGACTTATGGAAAGAGCAAGGAAACCTACACTGTCATATGTAATAGAGATAACCACTGTGATTAATCTCTAACACTAAAGTACATACAGGGGACTAAGCATCAACCCAGGGTGGGAAGGGTGAAAAGTGAGGGAGGGCTTAGGTGGGAGGGGTCAGGGATATATCTATGACTGTGGATTATGCATATTTGTAAAAGAGAAAACTCTCTAAAAATTTATAACAACAATTTCTCTGTACACCTGAAGCTAATGCAACATGGTAAAAGAAATATATCGCAATTAAAAAAAAAAAATATTTGGAATAATAAGAAGAAACTATGAGAACAAATAACAGAAATGGCTAAGACAAAATCAAGTTGATTTAATTCACATGGGCTCATTAGTTGGAGTCATACTCATCTGCAACAGGTGGGAGATCTCCTATGGACTTTGGAACGCTTGGTCAGCACACAGTAGAATGCTGCATTCAAACACAGAACAGAATCCTTAACTTCTTTTTTTTTTTTTTTTAAAGATTTATTTTTTTATTTATTTTGGGCGGGGGTCGGGTTGGGGAGGGAGGGGAGCGGGCGGGCCACTTCCACTGGTCTTTCATTTCTCCGTTTTCATCCGTCTTTGTTCTTTGGCTCCTGTGGGCCTCCCATCGTGGTGGCATCTGTCATTGCAGAGCGCTGGCTCTGGGCTCATGTGTTCCGGAGCTCCGGCTCGGCAATTGGACACATTGGTCCAGATGCTCCGCGGCACGTGGGATCTTCCCAGGCCAGGGATCAAATCGGCGCCCCTTGCACTGCAAGGCGGTGTCCTTACCGACTGGACCACCAGGGGAAGTCCCAGAGTCCTTAACTTCTTGTCCATCTATTAGCCTCCTAGCTGCAGCATGCTTTTTCTATTAAAGAGATAACATATATAGCTTAGAGTAGGGCTGTGAGTGAGTCCCAGCCTATGTTAATTTTATTGTTCCCTGCAAATACCTGGATGCTTAAGCTCTCAATTAAAGCGGACTGGTGAATGTGTTTGGGCCTCTTGACCCAAGAGTTCTTGAGCCTCCCATTCCTATCCTTTCTCTCTGTCTATGTGTGTGTATTTCTTAATGTCTAACTACACCCACTATTCTCTGTGCACCCGGCTGATGTGCTGTGGTGATATACCTCCTAATTCGTTATTTCCAGCTTAAATCTGTTTCCTACGTTTCAGAGAGGTCTATCCTTTTTTATACAACTGTGTAATAGACTTCCGCTTTGAGATAGCCTGTGCAATTTCTCACAGGGTGTAGATGTGTCAATATATTTTACTGATATATTTTCATGATCTACCAGTGTCTGACAAAGAGCATGAGTTGAATAAATATTTCCTGAATAAATGAATATCTCAAATTCAGCAATCAAAGATGTCTCATTTGTTATTTTCCTTTCACACACCTCCCTTTTTTACCCTTTTTCTTTATATTCTTTTTTCTTTTTTTTAAAGATTTATTTATTTATTTATTTTTGGGCAGGGGTCGGGTTGGGGAGGGAGGGGAGTGCGGGCCACTTCTATTGGTCTTTCATTTCTCTATTTTCATCCGTCTTTGTTCCTTGGCTTCTGTGGGCCTCCCATCGTGGTGGCGTCTGTCGCTGCAGAGCACCAGCTCTGGGCGCATGTGCTCCAGAACTCCGGCTCAGTAATTGGACACATTGGTCCAGCCACTCCGAGGCACGTGGGATCTTCCCAGGCCAGGGATCGAACCGGCGCCCCTTGCACTGCAAGGCGGTGTCCTTCCCCACTGGACCACCAGGGGAAGCCCTATATTCTTTATTCTATGAGCAGAAATGTATCTACCAAAGAAAAAAACAAAAACACAATTTTAAAACCCATATAAGTCCCACCACCAACTTCCTCCATTGATTCTAATTTGAAAATATCTTTCACACCCATGCACTCTTTTCAAAATTTCACTGTCCATGCATTCATTTGGGTCCTTGTTGCTTCTTAAGTGAATGAGACTAAGAATTCCAAAGTTGAAATTTATAGCCTAGTTATTTTATTGGTTGCCTGTGAGTGAGTCCCAGCCTATGTTAATTTTATTGTTCCTGCAAATACCTGGATGCTTAAGCTCTCAATTAAAGCGGACTGGTGAATGTGTTTGGGCCTCTTGACCCAAGAGTTCTTGAGCCTCCCATTCCTATCCTTTCTCTCTGTCTATGTGTGTGTATTTCTTAATGTCTAACTACACCCACTATTCTCTGTGCACCCGGCTGATGTGCTGTGGTGATATACCTCCTAATTCGTTATTTCCAGCTTAAATCTGTTTCCTACGTTTCAGAGAGGTCTATCCTTTTTTATACAACTGTGTAATAGACTTCCGCTTTGAGATAGCCTGTGCAATTTCTCACAGGGTGTAGATGTGTCAATATATTTTACTGATATATTTTCATGATCTACCAGTGTCTGACAAAGAGCATGAGTTGAATAAATATTTCCTGAATAAATGAATATCTCAAATTCAGCAATCAAAGATGTCTCATTTGTTATTTTCCTTTCACACACCTCCCTTTTTTACCCTTTTTCTTTATATTCTTTTTTCTTTTTTTTAAAGATTTATTTATTTATTTATTTTTGGGCAGGGGTCGGGTTGGGGAGGGAGGGGAGTGCGGGCCACTTCTATTGGTCTTTCATTTCTCTATTTTCATCCGTCTTTGTTCCTTGGCTTCTGTGGGCCTCCCATCGTGGTGGCGTCTGTCGCTGCAGAGCACCAGCTCTGGGCGCATGTGCTCCAGAACTCCGGCTCAGTAATTGGACACATTGGTCCAGCCACTCCGAGGCACGTGGGATCTTCCCAGGCCAGGGATCGAACCGGCGCCCCTTGCACTGCAAGGCGGTGTCCTTCCCCACTGGACCACCAGGGGAAGCCCTATATTCTTTATTCTATGAGCAGAAATGTATCTACCAAAGAAAAAAACAAAAACACAATTTTAAAACCCATATAAGTCCCACCACCAACTTCCTCCATTGATTCTAATTTGAAAATATCTTTCACACCCATGCACTCTTTTCAAAATTTCACTGTCCATGCATTCATTTGGGTCCTTGTTGCTTCTTAAGTGAATGATACTAAGAATTCCAGTTGATTTTATAACCTTGACCCACTCACTTCACCCTGCCCTCATTCTCTTCTCCAAATCATTAAGATATTTTACATCTCCAATGATAAATTAGAATGAAGCAAAGGCTAAAATGTTGCACATTTCCTGTGTCATACTAGAAGATATTGCAATTGTGTGCACCAAAGATATTGAACAAATTAAAACAAACAAACAAACAAAAACTATACATTCAATGTCTTCTAATTCAATTCCTTTTATATAAAAAATATGTTAAGATAAAAAGTGGACAGTAAAGCAAGAAAAGTTTGCTTTTTGAAATTCTAGTTGAGACATGTCATGTTTTCATGATTTTTCATGCAAAATGTCAGAAATCCTGTACTTAGATTTATTTTTTCAGAAAATACGTATTTTTAACTATTCAAATTTGACTCTGACCTAACCAAAAATGAATGCATTGAAGACAAGAAAAAGAAGTGGTATGTTTTCCAGTTGTTAAAGTCTATTTATCTTATTTTTCCCCCAACCTTAGTCATAATTGTGAAAGCTGTAAATTTGAAATTGGCTTCTGACAAACTGGTAAAACAGATTTGAACTAGAGCCAAATTAACCAAAATGGGATTACCTAACATTAAAGATTCTCTTTATTAGAAATAATCTATTTCCTATAAGATATATAAAGTGTGTTTTGTTACTAGAAAACACAACCTAGCAGATGTATTTCACTGCAATTAGCTGTGAAACCTGGAATGAGACCATTCAGAGCTATTCCTCTTTAAGATCATGCTAACAAATCAAGAGGTGCTATTTATAAAACATATGCCTGTTTGAACAATTAAGTATATCTGTAATAAATATCTGGTGTTTTGGTACAGTCATTCTGTTATGTCCAACTCTTTGCAATCGCATGGACGACAGCACATCAGACTTCCCTGTCCTTCGCCCTATCCTGAGCTCGCTTAAACTTATGTCCATTGACTCAGTGATGTTATCGCACCATTTCATACTCTTGTCGTCTCCTTCTCCTTCTGCCTTCTATTTTTCCCCAAATCAGGGTCTTTTCCAATGAGTTGTCTCCTTGCATCAGGTGGTCAAAGTATTGGAGCTTCAATTTCAACATCAGTCCTTCCAACGGGTATTCAGAGTTGGTTTGTTCTCCTTGCAATCCAAGGTACTCTCAGGAGTCTTCTCCAACACCACAATTCAAAAGTATCAATTCTTTGGCTCTCAGTCCTCTTTGTTGCCCAACTCTTGCATACATACGTGACTGGTGGGACAATCATAGCTTTGAATATATGGACTTTTATCAGCAAAGTGATGTCTCTGGTTTTGAATACACTGTCTAGGTTTGTAATAGCTTTTCTTCCAAGGAGCAAGCGACTTTTAATTTCATGGCTGCTATCACCATCTGCAATGATTTTGAAGTCCCTCAAAATAAAATCTGTCACTGTTTCCATTGCCTAATGGAAACCTTGTCTAATGGAAATATTAGATTATCTCAATCTAATGACGACACTATTGTTTCTGGTGTCTAACACTATTAATTTTAATTATTATTTATAATATTAATTATTAATAATAATATTAATTATAATTAATTAATTATAATTTCTTAATAATTTTCCTCTTTAACATCCCTTACTGACTTTTTTAACTTCAGCATTACATTACTGCCTTGTTCACACACTTCCCTGAATCCAGGGTAGACTAGGCTAGAGAGGGGAAGTTGGAGGAAAACTCAAAGAGCTATAAAATCCACAGACATGTTTTTTTTCTCTGGACAGGCACAACAGCCATAGCAGTAGCAGACATGCTGTATCCCCTCCTCTTATAGTTGATACAAAGGACACAGTCAATAACACAGCCTCATCACCATAATCCACTCATAATGTAGCTGCAAGGGCTGTCAGGTAGAGCTTATATATGCTTATAGAACAAAAGAAGTCCATGGCCAAGCAAATAACTCATGATGTGCATGCATAATGCTATACGTGATCTCACCTATTAGATAATAATTATTCACAAAATGCAGCATGAAAGCAAGAGAGTGGTGGGGGAAAGTGACTGGCCACTGCCATCTTAGCTAATTTTCTCTTTCCTTATATATATGTAGACATCTTCCTACAATTTGCAAGTCCTAAGAGATTTGACCTCTACTCGTGTATTCAACATTCATTTTAAGAATATATGTAAAATATTTTTGTTCAATTGCTTTAATTGTCCTTATGCATTAACCTTCACATATACTGAAATATTTGAAAGTCTCTTTGCTGACCACTTGCTTCAGGGATTTTCTTTTTCTTTTTTTTTTTTTTTTTGAATGTCTGTTCTTAGAACAATAGTTCTTTACCTCTCTTCTGTTTTCTTTTCTTCAAGACCAATTTGAACACCTACATTTTCATGATGAATTCCTATGGTAGATATTTAAGGTTCTATCCAGGTCTGGTTCTTTGTATACATCTTACAACTTCTGCTTACACTGCTTCAATCTGCAGTTGCAACTTAAAAAAAAAAAAAAAAGCACTATTAGGGGCACAGGGTGCTGAAGGTTCCTGGGAGCTTACATTATTCATAGACAATAACTGACAGCTATGGAACACCAGCTCCCTTGCCTCCAGGTAGGACAAACCTTGAGGGGGGATTTATACTTTAGCAGTATTCAATACTACTACATATCTAGTACTCTATAATGCAGCTTCCAACATGGTAGCCACTAAACACACATGACTACATTGCACTTGAAAGTTGAAAGTGCTAGTCAGTCTTATCCAACTCTTTGTGATCCTATGGAATGTAATCCAGCAGGTTCCTCTGTCCATGAAATTCTCCAGGCAAATATACTAGAGTATATTGTCATTTCCTATTTCAGGGAATCTTCCTTAGCCAGGAATCAAACCAGAGTCTCTTGCATTTCTGGAAGGTTCTTTATCATCTGAGTCTCACGGAAGCCATATTGGATACTTTACAAAAGGGTAATTTGAATTTTGATATGCTTTAAGTGTAAGATACACATTAGATTTCAAAGATAGTGTCAAAAATGTAAAATATCACATTAATATAGTTACCACACTTAAAAGTTGATATTTTATGAATATTCTTAAAATTATTTCTCCTTTTGCTTTTACTTTCTTATAGTGCATACCAGAAAATTCTGTTACCTACCTCAAAAAACAAAAAGCAACTGATGAAATAAACTTTCTGTTTTAAAGCAGGATAAGAAGAAAACTTAAAAATACAATTCCATCTGTGTGTTTGTTTGGACTATCTCCTCCCCAAATGTATAGTGTTCATCTGCATTACACATTTACCAGCACTTCTAAAGATGGGAGTGATGCTCAGTTATAAATATCTTTTTTTTTTTTTTTTTTTTTCTGATGCTAGCAATGCAACTTCATTTTTTTTTAAAGATTTATTTATTTATTTATTTTGAGGGGTGGGGTGAGGAGGGAGGGGAGCAGGTGGGCTACTTCTACTGGTCTTTCATTTGTCCACTTTCATCCATCTTTGCTCTCCTGCCCATGTGGGTCTCCCATTGCGGTGGCCTCTGTTGTCGCAGAGCACCGGCTCTGGGCGCATGCGCTCCAGAGCTCCGGCTCGGTAATTGGACACATCGTTCCAGCTGCTCCACGGCACGTGGGATCTTCCCAGGCCAGGGATCGAACCGGCGCCCCTTGCGCTGCAAGGCGGTGTCCTTACCCATTGGACCACCAGGGAAGCCCGCAATGCAACTTCTTAAAAGAACAGTGTTCATTTTCACCTCTGTTGGGGGACATGATGACTTGCTACTCACTCTGTATATGTTTACCTGGATTATATATCCTTAGTGACACTTATGTAAAGTATCAGTGTGTAATATTGGTGTATTATCCTGTGCTCAAAAATGTATATGATTGTGTCTTCAGCTTCTAATAGGTGGAATAGCTGTCACATATTTCTGAGAATTTGCTTCCAGGGTTATAATCTCCAGTTTGGCCTGAATGCAATTCCTTTTTTAAAAAATTATTAATTTGATAGTTAATTAAATTTTGTATCTATACAACCAAGTAAGTATGAACATCTAATTGATGGTATTCAACAATGAATTCATCATCATATATCTAGCAAGTAGAAAGGTTCTACATAATGGAAGACACTTACAAAAAAAGAGATGGTACGAGGAGGGTATTCACAAAGCCAAAGAAAAGATTATTCCAGGTCAAGCCAAACTTCCTTTAAAGGGAAAAACATGGGCACTTATCATGCAAATAAGTTCACAAATAAGTTCACCAATGCTAAACAAGAAATTCCAGACTACTTGGTCTAAGAAACTTTGGTGGATAGCTAATAAGTTAACATTGGAATTTGCAAAGTCTCCAAGAGTTTCAGTTTATAGTCTTTTTAAAAAATTAATTTATATTTTAATTTAAAGGATAATTTCTTTACAGAATTCTCTTGCTTTCTGCCAGGTATCAACATGAATCAGTATTAGTATACCTATGTTCCCTTCCTCTTGAATGTCCTTCTCATCATCCCCACCTTCCCACTTCTCAAAGTTGTTACAGAGGTCTTGTTTGATTTCCCTGATTCATATAGCAAGTACCATTGGCTATTTTATGTATGATACAGTGGTGTTTCCATGTTACTCTTTACATACATCTCATCTCCACTTTTCTCCCTGTACCCATGTTCATATGTCTATTCTCCATTGCTGTCCTACAAATAAATTTATCATTACCCTCTTTCTAGATTATATGTGTGTGTGTATGTGTGTGTGTTAATATATAATGTTTACTTTTCATTTTCTGACTTATTTCACTCTGTGCAACAGGCTCTAGGTTCATCCACCTCATTAGAATTGACACTAATGTTTTTATGCCTCAGTAATATTCCATTGAATATATGTATCACATTTTCTTTATTCATTAATTTGTTGATGAACTTCTAGATTGTTTGTATGTTCTAGCTATTGCTAGTAGCTGTGAATATTGGGGTACATATGTCATTTTCAATCTTTGCTTCCTCAGGGTATATGATTTAGGAGTGGAATTGCAGGATCATATGGTAGTTTTATTCCTAGTATTTTTTTTCTTATTATTTGTTATTTTAAATTTAAGGATAACAGCTTTATAGAGCTTTGTTGCTTACTGCCAACCATTAACATGAATCAGCCATAGGTATACATACATCCCTTCCCTTTCAAATTTCCCTCCTGCCTCCTTGCCCATCCCACCCCTGTATGTTGTTACAGATCCCCTGTTTGAATTTCCTTAGTCTTACAACAGATTTCCAATGTGCATAAGTCTGTTCTCTACGTCTGTTTCTACATTGCTGCCCTGCACATAAATTCATTAACACCATCTTTCTAGATTCCATATGCATATGTTAGTATACGATATTTATCTTACACTTTTTGATTTACTTCCCTCTGTACAATAGGCTCTAGGATCATTCACCTCATTAGAATTGACACTAATGTTTTTATGCCTCAGTAATATTCCATTGAATATATGTATCACATTTTCTTTATTCATTAATTTGTTGATGAACTTCTAGATTGTTTGTATGTTCTAGCTATTGCTAGTAGCTGTGAATATTGGGGTACATATGTCATTTTCAATCTTTGCTTCCTCAGGGTATATGATTTAGGAGTGGAATTGCAGGATCATATGGTAGTTTTATTCCTAGTATTTTTTTTCTTATTATTTGTTATTTTAAATTTAAGGATAACAGCTTTATAGAGCTTTGTTGCTTACTGCCAACCATTAACATGAATCAGCCATAGGTATACATACATCCCTTCCCTTTCAAATTTCCCTCCTGCCTCCTTGCCCATCCCACCCCTGTATGTTGTTACAGATCCCCTGTTTGAATTTCCTTAGTCTTACAACAGATTTCCAATGTGCATAAGTCTGTTCTCTACGTCTGTTTCTACATTGCTGCCCTGCACATAAATTCATTAACACCATCTTTCTAGATTCCATATGCATATGTTAGTATACGATATTTATCTTACACTTTTTGATTTACTTCCCTCTGTACAATAGGCTCTAGGATCATTCACTTCATGAGAATTGACTCATATGGTTCTTTTTATGGCTAATATTCCATTGCAAATATGTACCACAGTTTCTTTATCCATTCATCTACCGATGGACATCTAGGTTGCTGCCATGTCCTAGCTATTGTAAACAGTCCACCAATAAAAATACATGGAGTTCTTATGCCTTTTTCAATTTTGGTTTCCTGAGGATATATGCCTAGTAGTGGGATTGTTGTGATATATGGTGGTTCTATTCCCAGGTTTTTTTTTTTTTTTTAGGGAATCTCCATACTGTCTGCCATAGTGGCTGTATCAATTTACATGCCCATCAACAGTGCAAGAGGATTCCCTTTTCTCCATACCCTCTCCAGCATTTGTTTGTAGAATTTTTTAAGATGAGACTTCTGACTTGTGTGAGGGTAATCTCATTGTAGTTTTAATTTGCATTTCTCTAATAATGACTGATGTTGAACATCTTTTCATGTGTTTGTTAGCCATATGTATATCTTCTTTGGAAATATGACTGTTTAGGTGTTTATGTTTTTCCCACTTTTTATTTAGGTTGCTCGTTTGCTTGTTTGTTTTTGGAATTGAGTTTCTGAGCTGCTTGCATAGACTGAAAATTAACCATCTGTCAGTCATTTCATTTGCTATTAGTTTCTCCCATTCTGAGGGTTGTCTTTCAACCTTGTTTATTATCTGATTTGCTGTGCAAAAACTTTTCAGTTTAATCAGGTTCCACTAGTTTGTTTTTATTTTTATTTCCATTACTCTAGGAGGCAGGTTATAGAAGATATTGCTTTGATTTAGATCATCGAGTGTTCTGCTTAGGTTTTACTATAGAGTTTTACAGTTTCAGGGCTTAAATTTATGTCTTAAATCCATTTTGAGTATATATTTTTCTATGGTGTTAGGAAGTGGTCTGATTTCTTCCTTTTTATTTATTTTTTTTTTACATGTAGCTGCCCAATTTTCCCTGCATCACTTCTTGAAGAGGCTGTCTTTTATCCCATTGTATCTTCTTGCCTTCTTTGTCAAAAATAATGCAGTGATATGTGTGTGGGTTTATCTCTGGACTCTTCGTCTTGTCCCATCGACCTACATGTCTGTTTTTGTGCCAGTACCATAATATCTTGATGGTTGTAACTATGTACTATAGTCTGAAATCAGGAAGCCTGATTCTTCCAGGTCCATTCTTCTTGCTAAAGACTTCTTTGGCTATCTGGGGTCTTTTGTATTTCCATATGAATTTTTATATTTTTTGTCTCAATTCTGTGAAAAATGCCAATCGTAAACTGATAGGGATCACATTAAATTTGTGAATTACATTTGGTAGTAGAACTATATTCTTGATGTTGATTCTTCGAACACAGGAGCGTGGAATATTTTCATATGTTTATCTTATCCTTGATTTCTTTCATCAGTGTCTTATAATATTCTGTGTACAGTTCTTTTGTCTCCTTAGGTAGGTTATTCTTAGATGTTTTATTCTATTTTTTTTTTTGGCAATGGTTAATTGGATTTATGCCATGATTTCTTTTTCTGATTTTTCATTGTTAGTATATGGAAATGAAAGTAATTTCTGATGTTTATCCCATTCTGAGGGTTGTCTTTCAACCTTGTTTATTATCTGATTTGCTGTGCAAAAACTTTTCAGTTTAATCAGGTTCCACTAGTTTGTTTTTATTTTTATTTCCATTACTCTAGGAGGCAGGTTATAGAAGATATTGCTTTGATTTAGATCATCGAGTGTTCTGCTTAGGTTTTACTATAGAGTTTTACAGTTTCAGGGCTTAAATTTATGTCTTAAATCCATTTTGAGTATATATTTTTCTATGGTGTTAGGAAGTGGTCTGATTTCTTCCTTTTTATTTATTTTTTTTACATGTAGCTGCCCAATTTTCCCTGCATCACTTCTTGAAGAGGCTGTCTTTTATCCCATTGTATCTTCTTGCCTTCTTTGTCAAAAATAATGCAGTGATATGTGTGTGGGTTTATCTCTGGACTCTTCGTCTTGTCCCATCGACCTACATGTCTGTTTTTGTGCCAGTACCATAATATCTTGATGGTTGTAACTATGTACTATAGTCTGAAATCAGGAAGCCTGATTCTTCCAGGTCCATTCTTCTTGCTAAAGACTTCTTTGGCTATCTGGGGTCTTTTGTATTTCCATATGAATTTTTATATTTTTTGTCTCAATTCTGTGAAAAATGCCAATCGTAAACTGATAGGGATCACATTAAATTTGTGAATTACATTTGGTAGTAGAACTATATTCTTGATGTTGATTCTTCGAACACAGGAGCGTGGAATATTTTCATATGTTTATCTTATCCTTGATTTCTTTCATCAGTGTCTTATAATATTCTGTGTACAGTTCTTTTGTCTCCTTAGGTAGGTTATTCTTAGATGTTTTATTCTATTTTTTTTTTTGGCAATGGTTAATTGGATTTATGCCATGATTTCTTTTTCTGATTTTTCATTGTTAGTATATGGAAATGAAAGTAATTTCTGTGTATTGAATTTGCATCCTATGCCATTGCTAAAAGACACTGATTAGCTGTAATAATTTTCTGATAGTATCTTTAGAATTTTCTATGTGTAGTATCATATCACCTTCAAATAGTGAAAAGTTTACTTCTTTTTCAATATGGATTCCTTTTATTTCTTTTTCTTCTCTAATTGCCATAGTTAGGACTTGCAAGACTATTCTGAGTAATAGTGATAAGAGTGGACATCCCTGTCTTGTTTCTGATCTTAAAGGGAATGCATTCAGGTTTTCACCATTGAGAATAATATTTTCTGTGGGCTTATCATATATGGCTGTAAATATATTGAGACATGTTTATTCTTTGCCAAGTTTTTAAAGATTTTTTTTTTATATCATAAAAGTGTCCTAGATTTTGTCAAGGATTTTTCTACATCTGTTGAGATTATCATATGATTTTTATCTTTCAATTTATTAATATGGTATATCACATTGCTTTCTGGATTTTGAAGAATCCATGCATGCCTGGAATAAACCTGACTTCACCATGGTGTATGAGCTTTTTCATGTGTGGTTGAACTCAATTTGCTATAATTTTGTTGAAGATTTTTCCACATATGTTCATCCCTGATATTGACCTGTAATTTTGTGTGTGTGTGTGTGTGTGTGTTGTCTTTTTGACTGGTTTTGGTTTCAGGGTGGTGGTCGTTTCATAGAATGAGTTTAGAAGTGTTCCTTACTCTTCAGTTTTTCAAAGATTTTTAGAAGTATAGGCATTACCTCTTCTCCAAATGTTGGATAGAGTTCACGTGTAAAGCAATCTGGCCCCACGCTTTTAATTTTGGGGACTTTTTTTTTTTTTTATCACAGATTGGACTTCAGTGCTTATAACTGGGCTATTCATAATTTCTATTTCTTCCTGGTTCATTCTTGGAAGATTGAACTTTCCTAAGAATCTGTCCATTTCCTCCTGGCTGTTCATTTTGTTTCTGTATTGTTCATAGCATTATCTTAGAATACTTTTTATTTTTGTTTATTCATGTTTATTGTAACCTCTCTCTTTTCTTTTTTGTTGATTTGATTCTTCTCTCAATGAGTCTTTTCTTCAGACTCATTTTCTGATAAGTCTGCCTAAAGATCTATCAATTTTGTTAATCTTTTCAAAGAACCAGCTTTTGGTTTTATTTATCTTTACTATTGTTACATTCATTATATTGTTCTGATCTTTATGATTTTTCTTCTGCCAATTTTGGGGCTTGTTTCTTCCTTTTTTTTTTAGTTGTTTTAAGTGTAAAGTTAGGTTTTCTATTCTATGTTTTCTTGTTCCTTGACATAGGATTGTGTTACTAAAAAATTTCCCTGTTAGAACTCCTTTTGCTACATCCCATAGACTATGATTTCTCATGTTTTCATTCTCATTTGAAAATCTCTAGGATTTTTTTTTAATTTCCCTTTTGATTTCTGCAGTAATCTGTTTATTATTTAGCAACATATTGTTTAGTCTCCACGTGTTTGTGTTTTTTACATTTTTTCTGTTGCAATTGATATCTAGTCCCATAGCACTATGGTCAGAAAATAAGGCTGATATGATTTCAATCTTCTTAAATTTACTGATATGTCATCTGTGATCAAAGAAGTGGCCCATCCTGGACAATGTTCCTTTTCACTTGAGAAGAAAGTGTATTCTGCATTTGAATGGAACATCCTGATGCTATCAATCAGATCCATCTAATCTAATGTGTCATTTAGGGCTTGTGTTTCCTTACTAATTTTGTTTTGTCTGATACTGTTTGCCTTTTGTATTGAGGTGCTCCTAAATTGGGTGAACAGATATTTATAATTGTTGTCTTCCTCTTGGATTGATCTTTTGATCATTATATAGTGGCCTTCCTTATCTCATCTAACATTCTTTATTTTAAGGTCTACTTTGTCTGATATGAGGATTGCTACTCCAGCTTTCTTTTGATTTCCATTTTCATGGAATATATTTTTCCACCCTGTCAATTTAAGTCTATATCTCTTTTTAGGTCTGAAGTGGGCTTTTTGTAAACAGCATATATACAGCTCTCACTTTTGTATCCATTCAGCCATCTGTGTCTTTTGTTTGGAGCATTTAATCCATTTAAATTTAAAGTAACCATTGAATGTATGTTCCAATTGCCATGTACTTTAATGATTGGAGTCTGTGTCTGCCCCCATAAGGGTCAGATGTGGAGATGACACAGGTGCTTTCGTCGAAGGGACACTGTTAGTGCCAAGTGTACAAAGACAGAGTGCCACAGACACAGGAGTATGACACTGTCAGCATTTTTTTTTCTAGTCTCTGGCCACTGATGTTCAAAAGGCTGACCCTTTTACTTTACTCTGCATGTTCAGGTACATGAAAAGGGTCCCCTGGATGAGATTCTGCTCTGTTGTTTGGAGTACCATGCACAAAAAGGGCTCTCCTGGCTGAGTCCCTTCTCTGTTTTCGGTGTGTCAGGCACTTGAAGGGCTAGCGTCTCTATTATTCACCAGCTGATACTGGCTTGCAGGGTGGGAGGTGGGGGGTGGAGAGAGATATATATTGTGGCTCTACCAACTATGCTTGACTCAGCAGAATCCTGTTGCTTCCATTCCAGCCTGATTTTGCTCTACAGGCCTCCCCATGGCAGTCTTCTATCTCATATCCTCTGGAGCTGTCTTCCCATAATGAACAGCAGACCTCAGCCTGGGATTGCTTCAAAGCTTTTATGTTTCAGCTTCCATTTGCTGTGCCTTCTAGCATATCCACACTACTTTCAGGATGTATAAGGCTGTGCCAAGGATTATCTGTGTGATTCTCATTCCATTCAGACTGTCACAGATCAGCTGCTTTACTCTCAACCTCAAATGTTTCTCCTCTGTCTCAAACAATTGCCCTAATGTGTGAATCATACGCCAGTTTCAGTTTTCTCACACACCAAGGGTAAGTCCAGTCCTACTAACTCTCCCCTTTTCCCTCCTACTTCTTTCATCCTACCAAGTTTTGCATGGTTCTATACATTCCTTTCTCATGGTAAAGTACTCCTACGCTCTCTCAGGACTTCTGTGTCTGAAGATGTATCCCTGAGGCATCTGTGGAGAGAGATGTACTTCACATCCATCTACTCCTTTACCATCTTGTTCTCTCTACATTTGTTATCCAGAACGATGTTGTTTTTACCCCCCTCCCCATTTAAATGGTATAGAAGCATAGGCAAAAGTTTGCCCATTGTATTTATTCATCATGTAGTCACATATTTCCTAGCTATTGGCATGGACTAACACTTCCTGTCCTTTTTTTTTTCTGATATCATTTAAATATACCTAAGATGTTATATTTTTTTTAAAAAAGAGGTAATTAATTTACTTTCTCGTTAAGCAAGCTCAATCTAAAGGAATATATTGTGTTCAAAAGATACAGGGTATACACAAAGATCAACTCAAAATGGATTAAAGACTTAAATGTAAGGCCAGAAACCATCAAACTCTTAGAGGAGAATATAGGCAAAACCCTCAAGGACATCAATCAAAGCAAGATCTTCTCTGACCCACCTGCTAGAATAGTGGAACTAAAAAGACAAATGAACATGTGGGACCTAATGAAACTTAAAAGCTTTTGTACAGCTAAAGAAATTACAGAAAAGCTCAATGGACATGCCAGGGAGTGGGAGAAAATCATAGCAAATGAAACAACAGACAAAGAATTAATCTCCAAAATCTACAAGCAACTCAGACAACTCAGCACTGGAAAAACGAACAACCCAATCAAAAAATGGGAAAAAGATCTAAAGAGACACCTCTCCAAATACGACATACAGATGGCCCAAAAACACATGAAACGATGCTCAACTTCACTAATAATTAGAGAAATGCAAATCAAAACTACAATGAGATATCACCTCACACCCATCAGAATGGCCATCATCCACAAATCGACAGACAATAAATGCTGGAGAGGCTGTGCAGAAAAGGGAACACTCCTGCATTGCTGGTGGGAGTGTAAATTGATACTGCCTCTATGGAAGACAGTCTGGAGATTTCTTAAAAAACTAAAAATAGAAGCACCCTATGACCCAGCAATCCCACTCTTAGGCTTATACCCTGACGAAATCAAAACTGAAAGAAGCACCTGTACCCCAATGTTCATTGCAGCTCTCTATACAATAGCTAGAACATGGAAGGAACCTAGACACCCATCGACGGACGAATGGACACAAAAGCTCTGGTACATATATACAATGGAATATGACACAGCTGTAAAGAGAAATGCAGAAGAATCAGTCCTAATGAGGTGGTTGAATCTAGAACGTATCATAAAAAGTGAAGTCAGTCAGAAAGAAAAGGACAAATACAGTATATTAACACATATATATGGAATCTTGTAGGATGGTGATGATGGCACATGCAGTGAATCAATAGAAAGACAGACAAGGACAGTGGACATTTGGACATTGTGGGGAAGGAACAGAGGGTGGGAGGCGTAAAGGAAGTAGCATGAAGGCCTGTACTATCATAAGTGAAGAAAATAGCTCTAGTCATTGCTCTGTGAGAAAAGGGGATCCTTCAGGGTGCTGTGTGATGGTCGGGAGGGGAGGGAAGGGGGGATATACATATGACTAATCTGAGAACATACATATCTGTAAACAACAAAACTCTGTAAAAGTTAAAAATAAAATAAAGGTTTTTTTTTTTTTAAAAAAAGAAGCGAATCAAAAAAAAAAAGTTACAGGGTATTTATATATGAATAAATGAAAGTAATGACTCTTGAGAGTCCCATGGACTGCAATGAAATTAAACCCATCAATCCTAAAGGAAATCAACACTAAATAGTCATTGGAAGGACTGATGCTGAAGCTAAAGCTACAGTACTCTGGCCATCTGATGTAAAATTCTGACTCATTAGAAAAGGCACTGATAGTTGGAAAGATTGAAGGCAGGAGAATGGATGACAGTGGATGGAATGTTTCACTTGTCAATGGACATGAGTTTTAGTAAGCCTTTGGTGATGGTGGACAGGGAAGCTCGGTGTGCAATAGTCTGTGGGGTTGCAAAGATTTGGATAAGACTGAGCAATTTATTTATTTATTTTTAAAACACTTATTTATTTATTTATTTTGGCGGGGGTGAGGAGGTATGGGGGTGGGTGGGCCACTTCTGCTGGTCTTTCATTTGTCTAGTTTCATCCATCTTTGTTCTTTGGCACGTGTGGGCCTCCCATCGCGGCGGCCTCTGTCGTTGCAGAGCACCGGCTCTGGGCGCATGCGCTCCAGAGCTCCGGCGCAGTAGTTGGACACATCAGTCCAGCCGCTCCGCGGCACTTGGGATCTTCCCAGGCCAGGGCTTGAACCGGCGCCCCTTGCACTGCAAGGCGGTGTCCTTACCCACTGGACCACCAGGGGAAGCCCAAGACTGAGCAATTTAAAAGCAACACTCTCAATCTCATCATTACTGTTCATGCAAAAAAGGCATTTCTTGTTTTTACCTTGCTAATGTGGAATAGTTTCAGGAGACTTTATTCCTCACATTGCTCTCATTAAAGAAAGCTGTTGTATCAAGAATCTTAATTATTGCTTTGTTCTTATTGGACATTTCCATTTCAGGGAGAAAAAATGTTTCTTCATTCTGGATACACTCAACATTTCTTAATATGCCATGTTAGAAGTACAGGAACCAATTCTCCAAGATGCAGTTCCAAAAACTTTTCTAGTTAGGAAGAAAGGGGATATACATATGACTAATCTGAGAACATACATATCTGTAAACAACAAAACTCTGTAAAAGTTAAAAATAAAATAAAGGTTTTTTTTTTTTTAAAAAAAGAAGCGAATCAAAAAAAAAAAGTTACAGGGTATTTATATATGAATAAATGAAAGTAATGACTCTTGAGAGTCCCATGGACTGCAATGAAATTAAACCCATCAATCCTAAAGGAAATCAACACTAAATAGTCATTGGAAGGACTGATGCTGAAGCTAAAGCTACAGTACTCTGGCCATCTGATGTAAAATTCTGACTCATTAGAAAAGGCACTGATAGTTGGAAAGATTGAAGGCAGGAGAATGGATGACAGTGGATGGAATGTTTCACTTGTCAATGGACATGAGTTTTAGTAAGCCTTTGGTGATGGTGGACAGGGAAGCTCGGTGTGCAATAGTCTGTGGGGTTGCAAAGATTTGGATAAGACTGAGCAATTTATTTATTTATTTTTAAAACACTTATTTATTTATTTATTTTGGCGGGGGTGAGGAGGTATGGGGGTGGGTGGGCCACTTCTGCTGGTCTTTCATTTGTCTAGTTTCATCCATCTTTGTTCTTTGGCCCATGTGGGCCTCCCATCGTGGTGGCCTCTGTCGTTGCAGAGCACCGGCTCTGGGCGCATGCACTCCAGAGCTCCGGCTCGGTAATTGGACACATCAGTCCAGCCGCTCCGCGGCACTTGGGATCTTCCCAGGCCAGGGCTCGAACCGGCGCCCCTTGCACTGCAAGGCGGTGTCCTTACCCACTGGGCCACCAGGGAAGCCCAAGACTGAGCAATTTAAAAGCAACACTCTCAATCTCATCATTACTGTTCATGCAAAAAAGGCATTTCTTGTTTTTACCTTGCTAATGTGGAATAGTTTCAGGAGACTTTATTCCTCACATTGCTCTCATTAAAGAAAGCTGTTGTATCAAGAATCTTAATTATTGCTTTGTTCTTATTGGACATTTCCATTTCAGGGAGAAAAAATGTTTCTTCATTCTGGATACACTCAACATTTCTTAATATGCCATGTTAGAAGTACAGGAACCAATTCTACAAGATGCAGTTCCAAAAAACTCTCTAGTTATATAAATGGTAAAGGACAAAATACAAAGAATAGGTTTCTTCCTGAGATAATTCCTTAATGCTCCCAAGTGAAGGAATGCAACCTCAATTTATCTACAATAGTCTTGTTTCATTGGTACTTTGTTCACTCTTATGCACAACCAAAGTACACCACCTCATATTTTCTGCATGGTATTATTTCATATACCTTATGTGTTTATCTCTGTTCTCTTTTTATCACAGTATCAATTTATTAATAAGAGAATAACACCTTGATTCTCTTCTGAGCATTTTTTCTATACTTAAGGCACTTCAGCATTCTTATAAATGGTTTAAAGAAATACATTAGCTAAAAGGGCTCTGAATAAATTTAGATACCTTGGTATCATGTGATAGAAAGTGTTATATGTTTCTAAGGTACAGAAGAAATTTTTGATATCAGATAGACTTAGTAAAATGAACTTCTGTCTTACAGACAGGAAAAACTTATCTGCCCATGAAATTACAGTTCATGCTTTCAACAGTCAAAAAGTTTTCACATAGGTACTCCGTCTGTAATTCTTCAGTGATGCTAATGAAGTAACTACTGAATGATGTGGAGAGAAAACCATTTCATAGACTATTTGACCAAACAGATGTTGGCTCAAATCCCAGCTCTATCACTTAGCAATAATGTGATTCTGTCCTTTTTCTTTAATAATTAATTTAAAGTAATACTTACTTCATACTGTTGTATCAGATGAGATAACACATAGAATACATTTGGCACTGTTTTATAAGACTGCTTTTTAATTAATTAAATTTAAAGTAATAATTACTCTATATGTCTTCCCATGGGCCACCAGGAAGCCCAAGACTGAGCAATTTAAAAGCAACACTCTCAATCTCATCATTACTGTTCATGCAAAAAAGGCATTTCTTGTTTTTACCTTGCTAATGTGGAATAGTTTCAGGAGACTTTATTCCTCACATTGCTCTCATTAAAGAAAGCTGTTGTATCAAGAATCTTAATTATTGCTTTGTTCTTATTGGACATTTCCATTTCAGGGAGAAAAAATGTTTCTTCATTCTGGATACACTCAACATTTCTTAATATGCCATGTTAGAAGTACAGGAACCAATTCTACAAGATGCAGTTCCAAAAAACTCTCTAGTTATATAAATGGTAAAGGACAAAATACAAAGAATAGGTTTCTTCCTGAGATAATTCCTTAATGCTCCCAAGTGAAGGAATGCAACCTCAATTTATCTACAATAGTCTTGTTTCATTGGTACTTTGTTCACTCTTATGCACAACCAAAGTACACCACCTCATATTTTCTGCATGGTATTATTTCATATACCTTATGTGTTTATCTCTGTTCTCTTTTTATCACAGTATCAATTTATTAATAAGAGAATAACACCTTGATTCTCTTCTGAGCATTTTTTCTATACTTAAGGCACTTCAGCATTCTTATAAATGGTTTAAAGAAATACATTAGCTAAAAGGGCTCTGAATAAATTTAGATACCTTGGTATCATGTGATAGAAAGTGTTATATGTTTCTAAGGTACAGAAGAAATTTTTGATATCAGATAGACTTAGTAAAATGAACTTCTGTCTTACAGACAGGAAAAACTTATCTGCCCATGAAATTACAGTTCATGCTTTCAACAGTCAAAAAGTTTTCACATAGGTACTCCGTCTGTAATTCTTCAGTGATGCTAATGAAGTAACTACTGAATGATGTGGAGAGAAACCATTTCATAGACTATTTGACCAAACAGATGTTGGCTCAAATCCCAGCTCTATCACTTAGCAATAATGTGATTCTGTCCTTTTTCTTTAATAATTAATTTAAAGTAATACTTACTTCATACTGTTGTATCAGATGAGATAACACATAGAATATATTTGGCACTGTTTTTATAAGACTGCAATTAATATTAAGAATGGTTATATGTATCACTTAGAAATGCTTTCACTTACAAATAACAATGTCTAAACTAGATTAAACTCTAAGTAAGTGTACCAGGGAAAGGGTAGTTTTAGGACTGACTAAATCTGATACCTTTTGTGTATTTCTATGGGATTTTTCCAACTCTCTTTGCTTATTTGGTTTCATCAGGAGGGAAATTATTGGAAAAAAGGCTCTTGAAATATATACCCCATTCTTCCCTACAACAATGTTCAGAGAAGGTGAGAATCTGTGTTTTCTCTAAAGATAAGCCCCAGAAAATGCATCATGCAACTGTTTGGCTTGATTTGAGTAAATTATTCATATATGAATTAATTCTCATAGCTAGAGAAATGGCATGAATTGATCAACTTATGCTTAGAATATTTCTTAAAAATGTGTCAGAGATAGAAAGCTAAAATTAAAATCAGAGGACTGTGAGACAGGGTAAGTCAGGGATAGGTATAGAGAAGTCAACCCGTAATATCAATTCATCTTCATTTTCAAAATCAATGCTTCTATATTTTTGCTCCTATGTATTTAATGAGAATCTCAATATTTTTAAGTAAATTTTCCAATTATGACACAAAAATATTTGCAAGTGCTATTTCTAAAATGCTTTGAGATCTCAGAATCATGAAAATTTAATTACAGCGGGTGAACTACATGTCTGTTTCAAAGTATAATAAGAGGATATTAGGGGAAATATTTTCATACAAGTTATGAATAAACAAAGATATTTACAGTGTAAGAAAGCTTGACAGTGATATTTGATAAATCTCCATAATGTTACACACTTATTAGTCACATCCAAAATATGCTAAAATAAGAATTAATATATACTTAGGAGTAAAAATTGTACATCATATGCATAGTTACTTATATAAATTAGATATTTCCTTGGTTTGACATATAATCAGCATTATGTTATTGTTTATTATAATTTTTTGGATGGTTTTCCTATATTTCTCAATCAGAATATTCATACATTAATGTCACATAGAATACACATTTCTACAATCATTCTAGCTACAAATGTGTAAGAATTCTGATAATCAGTGCTTGGTTTTAATATGACTGAACTATTTCAAGATTTGTTGTTGCTGTTGTACTGTATGACACAGGATGAAGCTATAATCACCAACATTGCTATGAATTCTAACACCTGAATGGAGGAAAGAATATTTTAGCTTGTTGACAAAATTTTGATTCAATTTATTTATTTTTAATTGGATGATAATTACTTTATAATATTGTGTCCGTTTCTGCCGTACATCAACATGAATCAGCCATAGGTACACAAATATATGTCCCCTCCCTCTTAAGTCTCTCTCTTACTTCGACTACATTCCACCCCTGTATATTGTCACAGAGCACTGGTTTCCCTGGGTCATACACCAAAGTTCCATTGGCTATATATTTTACACATAGCATATATGTTTCAATGTTACTTTCTCTCAGCTAATTACACTTTCTCCTTCCACCACTGTGTTCACAAGTCTGTTCTCTACTTCTGTTTATCCATGGATGCCTTGCAATTTTTGTTCATCTTTTGAACAACCAGCTTTTCATTTTATTTATCTTTACTAGTGTTTCTTTCATTTTTCATAAATCTATTTCTGCTCTGATATTTATGATTTCCCTTCTTCTTCTAACTTTGGGATTTTCTTTGTTCTTCTTTATACAATTGTTTTAAGTCGAGATTTAGGTTGTCTGATATTTTTCTTCTTTCTTAAGGTAGAATTGTATTGCTATAAACTTCCCTCTTAGAACTGCTTTTGCAGTATCCATAGGTTTTGCACTGTCCCGTGTTGTCATTTTCCTTTGTGATTCTTCTTTGTTTCTCCTTTGCTTGTTCAGCAATCAGTTTGTTTTTTAGATATGTGTTGTTTATTCTCCACGTATTTGTGTTTTTAGCGGTTTTTTCCCTGTAGTTGATCTCTAGTCTCATTGCACTGTGGTCAGAGAAGATGGTTAGTATAATTTTAATTTTCTTAAATTTGCTGAGGTTTGATTTGTGACCCAATATGTGGTCTATCCTGAAGATTGTTCCATGAGCACTTGAGAAGAATGTGTACTCTTCTGCTTTTGGATTGAGGATCCTAACGATATCAATGAGGTCCCTCTCCTCTATGATGCTGAGTTTATATGACAAATGTGTAAGAATTCTGATAATCAGTGCTTGGTTTTAATATGACTGAACTATTTCAAGATTTGTTGTTGCTGTTGTACTGTATGACACAGGATGAAGCTATAATCACCAACATTGCTATGAATTCTAACACCTGAATGGAGGAAAGAATATTTTAGCTTGTTGACAAAATTTTGATTCAATTTATTTATTTTTAATTGGATGATAATTACTTTATAATATTGTGTCCGTTTCTGCCGTACATCAACATGAATCAGCCATAGGTACACAAATATATGTCCCCTCCCTCTTAAGTCTCTCTCTTACTTCGACTACATTCCACCCCTGTATATTGTCACAGAGCACTGGTTTCCCTGGGTCATACACCAAAGTTCCATTGGCTATATATTTTACACATAGCATATATGTTTCAATGTTACTTTCTCTCAGCTAATTACACTTTCTCCTTCCACCACTGTGTTCACAAGTCTGTTCTCTACTTCTGTTTATCCATGGATGCCTTGCGAATTTTTGTTCATCTTTTGAACAACCAGCTTTTCATTTTATTTATCTTTACTAGTGTTTCTTTCATTTTTCATAAATCTATTTCTGCTCTGATATTTATGATTTCCCTTCTTCTTCTAACTTTGGGATTTTCTTTGTTCTTCTTTATACAATTGTTTTAAGTCGAGATTTAGGTTGTCTGATATTTTTCTTCTTTCTTAAGGTAGAATTGTATTGCTATAAACTTCCCTCTTAGAACTGCTTTTGCAGTATCCATAGGTTTTGCACTGTCCCGTGTTGTCATTTTCCTTTGTGATTCTTCTTTGTTTCTCCTTTGCTTGTTCAGCAATCAGTTTGTTTTTTAGATATGTGTTGTTTATTCTCCACGTATTTGTGTTTTTAGCGGTTTTTTCCCTGTAGTTGATCTCTAGTCTCATTGCACTGTGGTCAGAGAAGATGGTTAGTATAATTTTAATTTTCTTAAATTTGCTGAGGTTTGATTTGTGACCCAATATGTGGTCTATCCTGAAGATTGTTCCATGAGCACTTGAGAAGAATGTGTACTCTTCTGCTTTTGGATTGAGGATCCTAACGATATCAATGAGGTCCCTCTCCTCTAGTGTGTCATTAAAAGCTTATGCTTCTTTATTAATTTTTTGTTTTAATGATCTGTCCATTGGTGTCAAAGGAGTGTTAAAGTCTCCTACTATTATTGTGCTATTGTCAGTTTCTCCTTTTATATCTGAAAGCATTTGTCTTATGTATTGGGGTGCTCCTGTTTTGGGTACATACATATTTATAATTGTTAAGTCTTCCTCTTGAATAGATCCCTTCATCATTATGTAGTGTTTCTTATAATCTTATTTTAAAGAAGATTTATATTATATTTTGTCTGATAGGATTTCTGCTTCAGCTTTCTTTTGATTTCTGTTTGCATGGAATATCTTTTTCAATCCTTTCACTTTCTGTCCATAATTGTCTTTAGATCTGAAGTGGGTTTCTTGTAGGCAGCAAATATAAGGGTCTTGTTTTTGTATCCATTCAGCCAGTCGCTGTCTTTTGGTTGGGGCATTCAATTCATTTACATTTAAGGTAACTATTGATACAAACGATCCTATTGTCATCCTCTTAAATGGTATGAATGTTTGTTTGATTTTTGTAGATTTTTTTTCATCCCCTTTGTTTGTTGTCTATATAAGTCCCTTTAGCACTTGTTGTAAATCTGGTATGGTGTTACTGAATTCTCTTCCTTTTTGCTTTTCTGTAAAACTTTTGATTTCTCCATCAATTTTGAATGAGATCCTTGCAGGTTAGAGTATTCTCAGTTGTAGATTTTTCTCTTATGGAGCTTTAAATGTATTTTGTCATTCTCTTCTGGCCTGCAAGTTTTCTGTTGAGAACTCAGTAGTTAAGCATGTACTACTTCCTTTCTATGCTACCTATTGTTTTTCCTGTGCTGCTCTAAGTATTCTGCCTTTGTGTTTAGTCTGTGTTAGCTTGATTAATATGTGTCTTAGCATGTTTCTCCTAGGGTTCATCTTGTATGGGACTCCTTGTGCTTCTTGGACCTGATTGACTATTTCCTTTCCCATGTTGGGGAAATTTTTAGCCATAATCTCTTCAAAAAAAATTTTTCCTATCCTTTCTTTTCCTCTTCTTCTTCTAGGATCTGTATTATTCTAATATTGGTGCATTTGATATTGTCCCAGAGGTCTCTGAGACTGTCCTCAATTCTTTTCTTTCATTGCTCTCTTTTCTGTTCTTCAACTGTTATTTCTACCCTTTTGTCTTCCAGCTTACTTATCCATTCTTCTGCCTCTGGTACTCTCCTATTGAGTCCTTCCACAGTATTTTTAAGTTCAGTGATTGAGTTGTTTTCTCTATTTGCTTTTTTTGAAGTTCATCAATTGAGCTGTTTGTGTCTTTTGGTTTTTTCTTAATTTTCTGCATGTCATTTTTTCAGTGTGTCAATTCTATTATTCTATTTTTGGAGTTTTGAATCATCATTACTATCTCTCTTCTGAATTCTTTCTCTGATAGTTTGTCTAGTTTTTCTTCAGTCCTTTAGGTCTGTATGTTCATAGTTTGTTCCTTCATTTCTGTGATGTTTTTCTGTTTTTTATCATTATTATGCATTTTTTTGATATTTTATGTTTGAGTCTTGTCATCGGTGTTTTCTCTTGGGATTCCTAGGATTGACCTTTGGCCAGTGTGGGGAGATTACATCTGGTTCTGCTGTGCCTCTCCAGGTAGCTTCTGCACCTCTCTGGGCCTCCGTTTGCACCACCTCACCACCGTGAGGTCCGCTGGCTCTGCCTCTTCCTATTTGCAGATTTTTTGATGATGAAAATTCTGTCTACTGTGAAGTGCTACCTCGTTACAGTTTTGATTTCTGTTTCTCTAACATTGTGCCATGTTGAATAGTTTTTCATGTGTTTATTGGTTATCTGTATGTCTTCTTTTGAGAAATGTGTTTGGATCTTATGCCTATTTTTTGATCAGACTCTCTGTTTTCCTGATACTGAGCTGAGTGAACTGTTTTCATATCGTTTGAGATGAATTCTTTGTCAATTGTTTCAATTGCCATAATTTTATCTCACTCTGTTTTTCCTGTGCTGCTCTAAGTATTCTGCCTTTGTGTTTAGTCTGTGTTAGCTTGATTAATATGTGTCTTAGCATGTTTCTCCTAGGGTTCATCTTGTATGGGACTCCTTGTGCTTCTTGGACCTGATTGACTATTTCCTTTCCCATGTTGGGGAAATTTTTAGCCATAATCTCTTCAAAAAAAATTTTTCCTATCCTTTCTTTTCCTCTTCTTCTTCTAGGATCTGTATTATTCTAATATTGGTGCATTTGATATTGTCCCAGAGGTCTCTGAGACTGTCCTCAATTCTTTTCTTTCATTGCTCTCTTTTCTGTTCTTCAACTGTTATTTCTACCCTTTTGTCTTCCAGCTTACTTATCCATTCTTCTGCCTCTGGTACTCTCCTATTGAGTCCTTCCACAGTATTTTTAAGTTCAGTGATTGAGTTGTTTTCTCTATTTGCTTTTTTTGAAGTTCATCAATTGAGCTGTTTGTGTCTTTTGGTTTTTTCTTAATTTTCTGCATGTCATTTTTTCAGTGTGTCAATTCTATTATTCTATTTTTGGAGTTTTGAATCATCATTACTATCTCTCTTCTGAATTCTTTCTCTGATAGTTTGTCTAGTTTTTCTTCAGTCCTTTAGGTCTGTATGTTCATAGTTTGTTCCTTCATTTCTGTGATGTTTTTCTGTTTTTTATCATTATTATGCATTTTTTTGATATTTTATGTTTGAGTCTTGTCATCGGTGTTTTCTCTTGGGATTCCTAGGATTGACCTTTGGCCAGTGTGGGGAGATTACATCTGGTTCTGCTGTGCCTCTCCAGGTAGCTTCTGCACCTCTCTGGGCCTCCGTTTGCACCACCTCACCACCGTGAGGTCCGCTGGCTCTGCCTCTTCCTATTTGCAGATTTTTTGATGATGAAAATTCTGTCTACTGTGAAGTGCTACCTCGTTACAGTTTTGATTTCTGTTTCTCTAACATTGTGCCATGTTGAATAGTTTTTCATGTGTTTATTGGTTATCTGTATGTCTTCTTTTGAGAAATGTGTTTGGATCTTATGCCTATTTTTTGATCAGACTCTCTGTTTTCCTGATACTGAGCTGAGTGAACTGTTTTCATATCGTTTGAGATGAATTCTTTGTCAATTGTTTCAATTGCCATAATTTTATCTCACTTTGAAGGCTCTTTTTTTTTTCACCTTGTGCAACATATTTTAAGTTTAGTTAGTTCCTGTTTATTTTTGGTTTTATTTCCATTCCTCATGGATATGGGTCATGGAGGATCTTGCTGTGGTGTTTCTGTTGAGGAGTGCACTGCTTCTGTTTTCCTGTAAGTGATGTATAATTTCTGGCATTATGTTTAAGTCTTTACTCCATTTTGAGTTAATTGTTGTGTATTATGTTAGAAACTGTTCTACTCTCATTCTTTTTCATGTAGCTGTCCTATTTTCCCAGTACCATTATCGAAGAAGCTGTCTTTTCTCAGTTATACGTTCTTGTTTCCTTTGTCAAATGTAATGTGCCAATATGTGTGTGGGATTATCTCTGGGCTTTCTATCTTGTTCCATTTTCTATATTTCTCTTTTTGTGTCAATATCATACTGTCTTGTTAACTGTAGTTTTATAATATAAAGTCAGAAATGTTGATTCCCCCAGCACTGGTTTTCTTTCTCAAGATTACTTTGGCTACCTGAGGTCACTTGTGGTTCCATAATAATAATGAGAATTTTTGTTCTAGTTCTATAAAAATTGTCATTGGTAGTTTGATAGGGGTGCATTGAATATGTAGATGGTTTGGGGAAATATATTCATGTTTTCTCTTGGGATTCCTAGGATTGACCTTTGGCCAGTGTGGGAGATTACATCTGGTTCTGCTGTGCCTCCAGGTAGCTTCTGCACCTCTCTGGGCCTCCGTTTGCACCACCTCACCACCGTGAGGTCCGCTGGCTCTGCCTCTTCCTATTTGCAGATTTTTTGATGATGAAAATTCTGTCTACTGTGAAGTGCTACCTCGTTACAGTTTTGATTTCTGTTTCTCTAACATTGTGCCATGTTGAATAGTTTTTCATGTGTTTATTGGTTATCTGTATGTCTTCTTTTGAGAAATGTGTTTGGATCTTATGCCTATTTTTTGATCAGACTCTCTGTTTTCCTGATACTGAGCTGAGTGAACTGTTTTCATATCGTTTGAGATGAATTCTTTGTCAATTGTTTCAATTGCCATAATTTTATCTCACTTTGAAGGCTCTTTTTTTTTTCACCTTGTGCAACATATTTTAAGTTTAGTTAGTTCCTGTTTATTTTTGGTTTTATTTCCATTCCTCATGGATATGGGTCATGGAGGATCTTGCTGTGGTGTTTCTGTTGAGGAGTGCACTGCTTCTGTTTTCCTGTAAGTGATGTATAATTTCTGGCATTATGTTTAAGTCTTTACTCCATTTTGAGTTAATTGTTGTGTATTATGTTAGAAACTGTTCTACTCTCATTCTTTTTCATGTAGCTGTCCTATTTTCCCAGTACCATTATCGAAGAAGCTGTCTTTTCTCAGTTATACGTTCTTGTTTCCTTTGTCAAATGTAATGTGCCAATATGTGTGTGGGATTATCTCTGGGCTTTCTATCTTGTTCCATTTTCTATATTTCTCTTTTTGTGTCAATATCATACTGTCTTGTTAACTGTAGTTTTATAATATAAAGTCAGAAATGTTGATTCCCCCAGCACTGGTTTTCTTTCTCAAGATTACTTTGGCTACCTGAGGTCACTTGTGGTTCCATAATAATAATGAGAATTTTTGTTCTAGTTCTATAAAAATTGTCATTGGTAGTTTGATAGGGGTGCATTGAATATGTAGATGGTTTGGGGAAATATATTCATGTTCACAATATTGATTCTTCCAGTTGATGGATATCATATATCTCCCCATCTGTTCATGTAATTTTTTTTAATTTATTTCATCACTTTTTCATAGCTTTTCCTGTATTGGCTTTTGTCTCTACATAGGTTTATTCCTAGATATTTTGTTATTTTGTTCCAGTGGTAAGTGGGATGTTTTCTTAAATTCTCTTTCGGAATTTTCATTGTTAGTGTGTAGAAATACAAGAGATTACTCTGTATTGATTTTTATCTTACGATATTACTATATTAATTGATGAATGCTATTAATTTTCTGCAGGCATCCTTAGGGTATTCTATGTACAATATTACATCATCTACAAACAATGAAAGCTCCATTTCTTTTTTTGCAATCTAGATTGCTTCTTCTGGTTGCTGTGGCTTTGATTTACAGAAATATGTTTAATAATAGTGGTGAGAATGGTCACCCTGGTCTTGTTCCTTATCTTAGAGGAAATTATTTCAGTTTTCTGCTGTTGAGAATAATGTCCACTTTGAGTTTATTGTGCAAGGTTTCAATTATCTTAAATTAGGTACCTTCTATGCATACTTTCTGGTGAGGTTTTTTTTTTTTTTTCTTTTCAGTGAATGAGTGTTGACTTCTGTCAAAAGTTTTCTCTGAATCTATTGAGATACCATATCTTTCAATTTGTTAATATAGACTTATCACATTGGTTGATTAACATATGTTGAAAAAATTTGCATTCTTGAGAAAAAAACCCACTTGATTGTAATGTATGATCCTTTTCCTGTGTTGTTGAAATCTGCTAGAATTTTATTGAAGATTTTTGCATCTATGTTTATCAGTGATATTGTGTTACAATTTTGTTTCTCTTGTTTTCATTTTTTTTGGTATCTTTGTCTGCTTTTGGCATCAGGGTGATGGTAGACTTGTAGAATGAGTTTGTGAGTTTTCCTTCCTTTCCAATTTTCTGAAAAGATTTGAAGAGGATAATTGCAGCTCGTTTCTAAGTATTTGATAGGATTCAACTGTGAAGCCTTCTTAAACTAAGCTTTAGTTTATTGGAAGAATTTTTATCACAGTTTCAAATTCATTGCTTGTGAACAATACATTTTATATTTTATATTTCATCCTGTTCAGTATGGGAAACATACTTTTTTAAGAATTTCTACATTTCTTCCAAGTTGATAATTTTTTTTTTAGCATATAGTTGCCCATATTTTGTATTTCTGCATTTCCTGTTATAATTCTCCTTTTTCATTTCTAATTTTGTTTTATGTCTTCTTTGTTTCCTGATGAGTCTGTCAAATTGTTTATCATTTTTATCTATCTTCTCAAAGTACAATCTTTTGGTTTTATTTATCTTGTATATTATTTATTTTAATTTTTTTCATTAATTTCTGCTCTGATTTTTAGCATTTATTTCCTAATAATAACTTGGCATTTTTTTTCCTAGTTGTAAAGTTAGGTTATTTGATGTTTCTCTTGTTTTTTTAGGTAGACTGATATCATTCTAAGCTTTCCTCTTAGCACAGCTTTTACTGCACCCTGTAGGTTGTGAGTCATTGTTTTACGATGTCATTTGTTTCTAGGTATTTTATTTCCACTTTGATTTCTTAAGTGACATCTTGTTAATTTAGAAATGTGTTGTTTAGTCTCCATGTGTTTGTCTTTCTTACTTTTTTTCCTGTACTTGATATCTATTTTTATAGTATTGTATTTAGACAAGATGCTTGAAAAGACTTCTATATGTTTCAATTTATCAAAGCTTGATTTGTGACCTTAGATGTGACCAATCCTGGAAAATGCTCCCTGTGCACTTAAAAAATTGAAACATACTATTTTGAGATAAAATGCTGTGTAGGTATTAGTTAGGTTGACCTGGCCCAATATATCATTTACAGCTTGGGTTTCCTTATTACTTTCCAGCCTGTATGATCAGTCTATTGCTGTGAGTGGGATATTAAGGTCTCCCACTATTATTGTGTTAATGTCAGTTTTCTTTTTATAGTTGTAGCATTTGCCTTATGCATTCAGGTGCTCCTATGTTGAGTAAATATATATATATTTATAATTGTTATACCTTCTTCTTGGATTGACCTTTTGATCATTATGTAGTGTATTTCCCAATCCCTTATAACTTTTTATCTTAAAGTTCATTTTATCTGATATAAGTATGGCTACTCATGTTTTTCTTTTTTAAAATTTTAGTTTCCAAGGAATATATTTTTCCATCCCCTATCAGTCTAAATATATATACTTAGATCTTGTATACAGAATAAATAGGGCTCATTTCTGTTCAGATACTTGAGACCTAACCTGTGCATTTGGTTGGAGTACTTTATGCATTTACATTTAAGATAATTATTGATATGTATGATCCTTTATAATTTATTTTATTGTTATTGGCTTGTTTTTATGAGACTTTCCTTTCTGTTTTCTTCTCTTCCAGAGAAGTTCCTGTATGAACTGTTGTAAACCTAGTTTGCCAGTGATGAATTCTACTAGAGATAAGTTTGATATCTGTGTTGAATCTGAATGATATCCTTGTTAGATAGACTCAATCTGGTTGTAGTTTTATTATTATTATTATTACTAATTTACATTTCTTCTTTTGTCTTTTCAGAGTTTTGTTGTTTGCAGCTCTATATAATCACAAATCCATCACAGGAATATCTTTGACCATTGCCAGCTGAGACCTCCTCCAACTACACCCATACCACCTCTCCATGTGGTTGCCTCGCCCACATGTAAGATCCCTTAGTTCCACAGCGTACTCATAATTATTATCTCTTCTACATATGATAATGTAGGTTTCCATGTTAGCCTTTCAAGCATCTCACCCACTCATCCCTCCCCACAATGTCCATATGTGTGTTCTCTATTTCTTTTTCTCCATCGCTGCTCTGCATTGTGTATTTATCACTAACATCTTACTAGATTTCATATATATATGTTAGTAAACTGTATTTGTCTTTCTCTTTTTGACTTACTTCATTTTGGATAAAAGGTTCTAGATTCATACACCTCGTTAGGACAAATTCTTCTGCATTTATTTTTAAGGCTGAGAAATATACCACTGTGCATATGTACCATAGCTTCTTTATTAATTTATTCGTTGATGGACATTTAGGTTGCTTCTGTGTTCCATTTATTGTATAGAGTGTTGCAATGAACATTGGGGTACAGATCAATTTTGATCTCATCAGGAAAACATAACAGTGGGATTGCTGGGTCATATGGTGCTTCTATTTTTAGTTTTGGAAGGAATCTCCATACTGTCTTGAATAATGGTTGTATCAATTTACATTCCCATCAACAATTAAAGAGTGTTCCCTTTTCTCCACATCCTCTTCAGCATTTATTTTCTATAGATTTTTGGACGATGGCCATTCTGAATTGTGTGAGATATCTCATTAAAGTTTTGATTTCTATTTGTCTAATAAGTGACATGGAGCAACTGTTTCTGTGTTTTTGGTAATCTGAATGTCTTCTTTGGAGAGATGAATTTGAGGTTTCTTTCAAATTTTTTAATGGGAATTTTCTTTAATTTTTTTTTATAGGTGCTGAGCTGTCTGAGTTGCTTGTATATTTTGGAAATTAATTCTTTGTCACTTGTTTCATTTTCTTTTATTTTCTCCCATTCTATGGGTTGTCTGTTCACCTTGCTTGTTCTTTTGCTATGCAAAAGATTTTAAGTTTCATTAGGCCCCCCATGTTTATTTTTGTTTTTGTTTCTATTATTGTAGTAGTTGTGTCATAAAAGATCTTGCTTCGATTTATGTCATTGACTGTTTTGCTTATGTTCTCCTCTAGAGTTTTATGGTTTCTTTTCTTACATTTAGGTCTTTAATGAGTTTATCTTTGTGTATGATGTCAGGGAGTGTTCAAAGTTCATTTTTTTTTTTTTTTTTTTGCATGGAGCTGTCCAATTTTTCCAACATCACTTGTTGAAGAGGATGTCATTGTCCCATTTTATATTTTAGCCTTCTTTGTCAAAAACAAGGGGCACGGAGGAGCCAAGATGGTGGAGGAATGAGGGGAAGATTTCACCAGCTCCCCAACAGAATCACCAGAACTAATCAAGAAAAGAACCACCACCAACAAACCTGCCACTAGACGACAGAAGAATTCCATAGGTCCGCGAGAGTAGAACAGTGAATAGCCATAAATTTCCCAGAGTTAGGGTTCTAAGAATCCTCTGTCCTAGCCCCCATGCCGGACCACACCGACAGAGAGTGCGCCAGCAAGTGCAGTAAAAGGGGGCCTAAGCAGAGCCTCGGGGGAGAGAGGGCAACACTCAGCGTGAAAACTCCAAGAATCCACCGGGATCGCCGGCAGAAATTAAGACACTGCGAAGATAGGACAACGGAGCAGGGCTGAGCAGAACGTGCTTGATGCCTAGTGACCTGAGGCCGGACGGAAGCGAGGAGTGCTGCCTAGAGAGGGACTGGGAGACGGGAGGGAGCGCCCAGTGTGAGGATCGCGCCACTCGGCCACCGGGTGAAAATCCCGAAGTTCCGCCTGGCACCGGGTGAGTTCAAACACTCCTAGTGGGGGACTGGCTGAAGGGGAACTCGGCCACAGATTGCTGACCAGGGACCGGGCTCAAGCCAGACGGGGAAGCTTGTGCTTGCCTTTGGGACTTGGAGGCGCAACCGGCAGTGCGCGCGTGCGCCAGTGGCAGAGGAGCCCATGCATCCCCATAGCTGCACCCCCATAGCTACACCCGCAGCGAAGGAGGTCGGGAGAAGGGCAGGTATCAGAGGCTACCAGCAGGTGCACTGCAGAGCCAGGACGCCCCGCCAAACACGGGATTGCGTGCGCCCCACGGCCCCCCTCCCGACACACTGGGATCAGCCTGCACCCCAGCCCAACCCGAGACAGCGAGCACACCACGGTCCCCCGCCTGACGCACAGGGATCAGCCCGCCATCCCAGCCAGCACCTGAGCTTGCAGACCGGTGCCATAAGGAAAAGGCTGCATCATCAAGACAACACCATCAAGAGCAGACTGGCTTCCAGACAGATGAGAGGATAAAAACCAGGGACAGTATTTAGCCTTTTTGCTTATCTGTTGCGAACGGTTCTGCTTATTCGTTTGATTGGTCAGGTTTTTTTTTTTTTTTCTCTCTCTCTCTTTTATCTATTCTTATGAAGTTTCTCTTCCCTTTTTTAATTTTTATTTTTTTTTGATTTTTAATTATTAATTTTTTTAATTTTAATTCTTGAACTTCTAATTTTATTTCCTCTTTCCCACTCCTTCCTCCCTCTATGTTCTAAATCTAAAACTTTCTCCTATATATCACTACCCATTGGATAAATATTTCCTACCTTCCTGACTCCACTATTCTCTTCCAGCTGCACTAAACAATACAACACACTAATCTTGGCTACATAACCCTATAAAATCCTTCCAAGTTGAATCTATTCCTTTTCATTACCCATACATTCTCAACCTCCTCACCCCCAACACATGTCTTAGTTAAAAACTGCTTTCAATGATGAAATAGTCCAAGCCAGGACCTTACGCAAGATCTATTTTTCCAGGCACTATTTTAATTAACTCAGAGCTTAACGGGCAAGTACCATCTTTAATTATGTCGTTTGCCAGAAAAATTTTCTATGCTTTGTCACTGTAAGACTGGTTATATGTGGTTATTGCTGTGTATACATGTATATCTTATGAATATGTTAGAAAACATCTGCATGCTTTTATGACTGTCACCCATTAGGGACACACCTCTTGTTCCTCAGATGCTAGTATTTGAACTAATATCACGGAACACCATAGCAAACCAGGCATAGAACCTACACCCCCTGACCAATCATCAAATCAAGGATCCTCAGACTAGAAGCCCTGATTCCAAGACCCCACACTATCAAAGAACATACAACATTAGAGATGAAACGACAGAGAAACACTGCACAAATGAAGGACCAAGCTAGAGAATCACAGCTTCAAATGACAGAGGAGGAGATAGACAAATTATCTGAAAGAGAATTTTAAAAAGCTATACTAATGAGGATGCAAAACACCGAAAGCAGAATATTAGAGGAAATTAGTGCATTGAGAAAAGACATGCAGGAAATGAAATAAGCAAATAGAGACCACCAACTCAATTGCTGAACTCAAAAATACGATAGAAGGCCTCAACAGTAGCGTATCGGAGGCTGAAGAACGGATAAGCGTGCTGGAAGATAGATCTGTTGCGAACGGTTCTGCTTATTCGTTTGATTGGTCAGGTTTTTTTTTTTTTTTCTCTCTCTCTCTTTTATCTATTCTTATGAAGTTTCTCTTCCCTTTTTTAATTTTTATTTTTTTTTGATTTTTAATTATTAATTTTTTTAATTTTAATTCTTGAACTTCTAATTTTATTTCCTCTTTCCCACTCCTTCCTCCCTCTATGTTCTAAATCTAAAACTTTCTCCTATATATCACTACCCATTGGATAAATATTTCCTACCTTCCTGACTCCACTATTCTCTTCCAGCTGCACTAAACAATACAACACACTAATCTTGGCTACATAACCCTATAAAATCCTTCCAAGTTGAATCTATTCCTTTTCATTACCCATACATTCTCAACCTCCTCACCCCCAACACATGTCTTAGTTAAAAACTGCTTTCAATGATGAAATAGTCCAAGCCAGGACCTTACGCAAGATCTATTTTTCCAGGCACTATTTTAATTAACTCAGAGCTTAACGGGCAAGTACCATCTTTAATTATGTCGTTTGCCAGAAAAATTTTCTATGCTTTGTCACTGTAAGACTGGTTATATGTGGTTATTGCTGTGTATACATGTATATCTTATGAATATGTTAGAAAACATCTGCATGCTTTTATGACTGTCACCCATTAGGGACACACCTCTTGTTCCTCAGATGCTAGTATTTGAACTAATATCACGGAACACCATAGCAAACCAGGCATAGAACCTACACCCCCTGACCAATCATCAAATCAAGGATCCTCAGACTAGAAGCCCTGATTCCAAGACCCCACACTATCAAAGAACATACAACATTAGAGATGAAACGACAGAGAAACACTGCACAAATGAAGGACCAAGCTAGAGAATCACAGCTTCAAATGACAGAGGAGGAGATAGACAAATTATCTGAAAGAGAATTTTAAAAAGCTATACTAATGAGGATGCAAAACACCGAAAGCAGAATATTAGAGGAAATTAGTGCATTGAGAAAAGACATGCAGGAAATGAAAAATAAGCAAATAGAGACCACCAACTCAATTGCTGAACTCAAAAATACGATAGAAGGCCTCAACAGTAGAGTATCGGAGGCTGAAGAACGGATAAGCGTGCTGGAAGATAGACTGGTGGAAATAACTGGTGAGGAACAGAACAAAGCCAAAAGAACTAAAAGAACTGAGGATAGCCTCAGGGACCTATGGGACAATATCAAACGCACCAACATTAGAATTATACGAAGCCCAGAGGAAGAAGAAGGAAAGAAAGGTTATGAAAAAATTTTTAAAGAGGTTATAGTGGAAAACTTCCCCAGCATGGGAACGGAAATAGTCAACCAAGTCCAAGAAGCACGAAGAATTCCATACATGATAAACCCCAGGAGAAACACACCAAGGCACATTCTAATCAAACTAACGCAGACTAAATATAAAGACGGATTACTAAAAGCAGCTAGAAGCAAACAACAAATAACATATAAAGGAAACCCCATACGTCTAACTGCGGATCTCTCAACAGAAAGTCTGTAGGCCAGAAGAGAAGGGCAGGACACATTTAAATGGCTAAAAGAGAATAACCTCCAACCACGAATTCTCTACCCCGCAAGAATCTCATTCAGAATCGATGGAGAAGTCAAAAGCTTCTCAGACAGACAAAAACTAAAAGAAATCTGTACCACAAAACCAGTCCTACAACAAGTGTTAAAGGGACTGATATAGCCAAGAAATACAAGAGTAGAAGAAGTCCTACAAAACAAACCCCAGACTTCTAAGAAGATGACAATAGGAACATTCGTATCAATAATTACTTTGAATGTAAATGGATTAAATGCTCCAATCAAACGACACAGGTTGGCTGAATGGATCAAGAAACATGACCCATATATATGCTGTTTACAAGAGACCCATTTCAGACCTAGAGACACTCATAGATTGAAAGTGCTCTAGAGGATGGAAAAAGATATTCCTCGCAAATGGAAATCAAAAGAAAGCTGGAGTAGCAATCCTCATATCAGACAAAATAGATTTTAAAGTAAAGAAGATTCTAAGAGACAAGGCAGGTCTACAGAAGGACAAGGCAGATCATCACTTAAAAAAACAGAAAGCAGAATATTAGAGGAAATTAGTGCATTGAGAAAAGACATGCAGGAAATGAAAAATAAGCAAATAGAGACCACCAACTCAATTGCTGAACTCAAAAATACGATAGAAGGCCTCAACAGTAGAGTATCGGAGGCTGAAGAACGGATAAGCGTGCTGGAAGATAGACTGGTGGAAATAACTGGTGAGGAACAGAACAAAGCCAAAAGAACTAAAAGAACTGAGGATAGCCTCAGGGACCTATGGGACAATATCAAACGCACCAACATTAGAATTATACGAAGCCCAGAGGAAGAAGAAGGAAAGAAAGGTTATGAAAAAATTTTTAAAGAGGTTATAGTGGAAAACTTCCCCAGCATGGGAACGGAAATAGTCAACCAAGTCCAAGAAGCACGAAGAATTCCATACATGATAAACCCCAGGAGAAACACACCAAGGCACATTCTAATCAAACTAACGCAGACTAAATATAAAGACGGATTACTAAAAGCAGCTAGAAGCAAACAACAAATAACATATAAAGGAAACCCCATACGTCTAACTGCGGATCTCTCAACAGAAAGTCTGTAGGCCAGAAGAGAAGGGCAGGACACATTTAAATGGCTAAAAGAGAATAACCTCCAACCACGAATTCTCTACCCCGCAAGAATCTCATTCAGAATCGATGGAGAAGTCAAAAGCTTCTCAGACAGACAAAAACTAAAAGAAATCTGTACCACAAAACCAGTCCTACAACAAGTGTTAAAGGGACTGATATAGCCAAGAAATACAAGAGTAGAAGAAGTCCTACAAAACAAACCCCAGACTTCTAAGAAGATGACAATAGGAACATTCGTATCAATAATTACTTTGAATGTAAATGGATTAAATGCTCCAATCAAACGACACAGGTTGGCTGAATGGATCAAGAAACATGACCCATATATATGCTGTTTACAAGAGACCCATTTCAGACCTAGAGACACTCATAGATTGAAAGTGCTCTAGAGGATGGAAAAAGATATTCCTCGCAAATGGAAATCAAAAGAAAGCTGGAGTAGCAATCCTCATATCAGACAAAATAGATTTTAAAGTAAAGAAGATTCTAAGAGACAAGGCAGGTCACTACATCATGATTAAGGGATCCATCCAAGAGGAAGACATAACAGTCATGAACATCTATGCACCCAACACAGGGGCACCTCAATACATAAGACAGGTACTTTCAGACTTAAAAGAAGAAATCAATAATAACACAATAATAGTAGGAGACTTTAACACTCCTCTCACACCAATGGATAGATCATCTAAACAGAAAATTAATAAAGAAACACAAGCCTTAAATGCCACACTAGAAAAGATGGACCTCATCGATATCTTTAGGACGTTCCACTGAAAAGCAGAAGAATACACTTTCTTCTCAAGTGCTCAAGGAACATTCTCCAGGATAGACCACATCTTGGGCCACAAATCAATCCTCAGTCAATTCAAGAAAACTGAAATTATATCCACCATCTTCGTGGACCACAATGCAATGAGACTAGAGATCAACTACAGGAAAAAAAACCGCTAAAAATACAAACACATGGCGATTAAACAACACATACCTAAAAAACCAAGTGATTACTGAGAAAATCAAAGGAGAAATAAAACAATTCCTAGAAGAAAATGACAATGAATATACGACTGTGCAAAACTTATCGGATACCGCAAAAGCAATTCTAAGGGGGAAATTTATAGCAATACAATCCCACCCCAAGAAACTAGGAAAATATGAAGGAGATGACTTAACCCTCTGCCTAAAACAATTGGAAAAACAAGAACAGAAACATCCCAAAGCCAGCAGAAGACGAGAAATTATAAAGACTAGAGCAGAAATAAATGAGAAAGAAAGAAAAGAAACTATAATAAAGATAAATAAAACAAAAAGCTGGTTCTTTGAAAAGGTAAACAAAATTGACAAGCCTTTGGTGAGACTCATCAAGAAAAAGAGGGAGAAGGACCAGATCAACAAAATCAAAAACAAAAAAGGAGAGATTACAACAGATAATGCAGAAATCCAAAGGATTCTAAGAGACTATTATGAGCAACTCTAGGGAAACAAACTGGACAACTGGGAAGAAATGGACCGTTTCTTGGGGAAGATCAATCTCCAAAGATTGAGCCAGGAAGAAACAGAAACTTTGAACAACCCAATCACAAGCTCAGAAATCAATCTGTGATTAAAAATCTACCCAAAAAGAAAAGCCCAGGGCCAGATGGCTTCACAGCCGAATTCTACCAAACATTTCTGGTCGCCAGGGGGTTTCTTGGTATTTCCTGAGTCCTTCAACTCGGTGCAGCTCTTCATTCCTGCCTCCAGCAGGATTCAATCCTTTTCTCCAATAGGACTCTGGAGAGTGCTCTGGGCCTCACTCCCCTGCACCACTCTTGGCCAGGTATCTGCACTCTCTGCTATGTGGGATCACCTGTTATATTCTCAAATCCTTCGTAACATTCTGTTTCAGCACTGCCACCAGTGAGACTTTCCAACTGGGCACAGTTTTTACTCTTGGAGCACTTCCCACCCAGTGGCTCTCCTAGCCTGATCATTTGTGGGTATCGGAGACAGGAGCTCAGGAAAAACTCAAGAGGCTCGCTCTTCATCTGTGGTGTGTTTATGGCCTGAGAGTTTCACTTAACTCTCCCCAAGATTCAGCCGTTCTCCTTAGGCTCCCTTGTGTGGGCATTTGCAGGGTGCGTGCCTCTTCCTGGTTGTCTCTTTCTTTCCTTCCTCCCTCTGGATTTGAGCCATTCTGCCTTTCTTTCTCACATTTTTATATCTGTGGCCTATTCTTCCCTCTTTCCAGGAAGCCCAGCTTACGCCACGGAAGCCGGAGGACTTCTTTTGCCTAGTGGCTGGATTGTAGAGGTTGTTCCATATCTTGTTTAGTTTCTGGTAAATTTATTGGGGAGTTTGTGAAATCCTCATCTTATTCCTCTATCATCTTGGGTTACTCCTTGGTTGTGGGGCTTTTTTTTGTTTGTTTTTCATATCATACCTTTAAGTATACCATGCTGCTTGCTTCTTGCCTGCAGAATTTTCACTGAAAGATCAGCTGTTAGCCTTATGAAAATCCTCTTAGATGTTATTTCTTGCTTTTGTTTTGCTGTTTTTAACATTTTTTCATTGTGATTACTTTTTGTTCATTTGATTAATATGTGTCTTGGTTTGTTTCTTTTAACTTGTCCTGTATGGGACTCTCTGGGCTTCTTGGACTTGAGTGCCTATTTCCTTTCCCATGTTACTGAAGTTTTCAACTATAATCTACTCAAACACTTCTCATACTCTTTATTTTGCTCTTCTTCCTCTGGAGTCCTATAATTCAAATGTTGATGTGCTTAATGCTGTCCCAGAGTTCTTTGAGACTGTCCTCATTTCTTTTCATTTGTTCTTCTTTATTCTGCTTTTTCAGTTTTTTTTTTTTCCACCATTCTATCTTCCAGGTCACTTATCTGTTCTTCTGCTTCAGTTATTCTGATAGTGTTTCCTTCTAGTGTATTTGTAATCTTAATTATTGCTTTGTTCATTTCTGATTTTCTATTATTTATTTCATTTATGTCCTTATTAAAAACTTACTGTAGCTTCTCTATTCATGCCTCCAATTTATTTGTCTTTGATTCCATTTTGTTTTCAACATTTTGAATCAACTTCATGATAATTTCTCTGAACTCTTTTTCAGGTAGAGTCGCTATTTCCACATGATACACTTTTACTCATTTTTGTTTAGTTTTATTTTGTTTTTTCACCATGTTCATTCATCTGTTGCATGTTTATCTGTTTTTTTCATTGTACTTAATTTACTCTGTTTGAAATATTTCTGAATGCTGGAAGGTGGAAGTTCCTCTTCTTTATGAAATCTGCCTACCATGGGTGGAATATCTATGTTCTGGTGGTTGGAGCTGGATCCTGTATATCTGAAATACAATGTCATATCAAGTAGGTTTCTTTGTATATCTTTGGGCTTGGTAGGGCTTTGGAAAACCTGTCTATTAATGGATAGGACTTTGTTCCTATATTCACTGAAGGTTTACCATAAGGCATCCAGTACTGGAGTTTGGATGATGGGGTCTGGTCCTAGCATTGAGATGAAGTCCTTTGGTAGAGTTCTTGTCAATTAATACTCCATGGGGTTGATCCAAATTCCTGGACTCAGGTTTTCCCCATCTTGAGTGTTCAAGCCCTACTCCTTACTATAGCACTAAGACTTCCCAGGCCTCACAGCACTGAAAACCAAGACTAATAATGAAATCAACACCCGACAGCCCAGAATATACAAACAAACTCACTCATTTACAAAAAGAAAAGAAGATCAGGAAAAAAGGATAATGATTGGCTTCAAAAAAGAAACGAGCCTGGGTTCCTTGGTGGTCCAGTGGGTAGGGACACCACCTTGCAGTGCAGGGGGCGCCGTTTCGATCCCTGGTCTGGGAAGATCCCTCATGTCATGGAACAGCTAAACTGATGTGTCCAACTACCGAGCCGGAGCTCTGGAGTGCATGTGTCCAGAGCCAGTGCTCTGCAAAAGTACAAAATTAAAAACACGAAAATAAAACACAAAATAACTGATGAGTAATGTAAAAATAAGAATAAAAATGAAATGAATTTATTTAAAAACAGTTTTTAAAAAAGGAAAACACAGCTTATAAAACTAAAAATTAGAGGAATAATAAAGGCATTAGAAAAATAGAAAAATACAAAAATATGTGAAAAGAGTTAGTGAGAAACATTTCCTCATGACCCCTCCATTGTCCTCTCCACATAGTGTGTTCCTATCAGTCTGCCTTCTCAGAACATCCTCCAATATTTCTAGTAAGACTTCCAGACCTATTGTGGACAGTGTGGGATTAACTCAGACTCAGAGCTTGCCTTATTCTAGCTGTGCTTGCTCCCAAATTCCACACTTTCACCTAAAGGCCACTGTCTCAAACTAATTATGGGCATTTAATTCACTCTACCTTCAGCCACAGGAGCTATGTCCCTCTCTCTCCTTTGTTTATGCAGCCCCTGATAATCTTCTTTGTTTTTGGACCTACTTCCCCTTATAGGCCACTCTATGATTTGCGTTTTCAACTCATAACAAAAGGGTGAACATAGCAGCTTATTAGGGCTCTCTAGCTCAGTTGTTCTAGGAAGAGGAAGGGGTTTAGCAGACACAGATGTGGTGTGTGAAAAGTGCCCACTGTGGCCGAGACCTGTAGAAAGTCTCCATAATCTGAAGTGGGTTTTTACACCTCCCTAGGGAACATCGATCCCAGATTTTGGGTCCTTCAGTGGAACCAAGTATCTCAAACTCTCAGGAGAAAGTGACCTGTGCCTGTTCACAGCTTGGTGACAGCTGCAACCCATAAGGTTGAGATCATAGCAGGCTACTATCCTCTGTCTCTTAATCTGCATTGACCCTGGTACCCAAGTGGCCCATATTCCCTTCTCTGGTATTGCAAACTGCAGTTGTACCAGCTTTTTACCTTAAGTCGTAGACCACAGCTCATCCCACCTATGCCTCTTGGGAAAATGGAGCCTTGCATTCTGCTAGAATATAGAAATATAGCATTCCAATGGCAATCCTCTCTTGCTTTTCTGGTGGGCCCAGGACTTTCTCTGGACTATCTCTTCTATTCCATACTCGTGCCTCAGAGTATCTTCACAAGGGTCAACATTGGTCCTCTCCCTGGTGTCCAACCCCTAAATCTTGAGCCTGAGAACTCAGGTCACTACTCACTGTGGTGGGCATGTAACCGACTTCTTGACTAGGCAGTGCTGTTCATCAATATTTTTGGTTAATTCTCTCCATTTTGCCTTCCAAGGATCTGTTGCTATCTTCCTTCCCCCAGAACATCCTCCAATATTTCTAGTAAGACTTCCAGACCTATTGTGGACAGTGTGGGATTAACTCAGACTCAGAGCTTGCCTTATTCTAGCTGTGCTTGCTCCCAAATTCCACACTTTCACCTAAAGGCCACTGTCTCAAACTAATTATGGGCATTTAATTCACTCTACCTTCAGCCACAGGAGCTATGTCCCTCTCTCTCCTTTGTTTATGCAGCCCCTGATAATCTTCTTTGTTTTTGGACCTACTTCCCCTTATAGGCCACTCTATGATTTGCGTTTTCAACTCATAACAAAAGGGTGAACATAGCAGCTTATTAGGGCTCTCTAGCTCAGTTGTTCTAGGAAGAGGAAGGGGTTTAGCAGACACAGATGTGGTGTGTGAAAAGTGCCCACTGTGGCCGAGACCTGTAGAAAGTCTCCATAATCTGAAGTGGGTTTTTACACCTCCCTAGGGAACATCGATCCCAGATTTTGGGTCCTTCAGTGGAACCAAGTATCTCAAACTCTCAGGAGAAAGTGACCTGTGCCTGTTCACAGCTTGGTGACAGCTGCAACCCATAAGGTTGAGATCATAGCAGGCTACTATCCTCTGTCTCTTAATCTGCATTGACCCTGGTACCCAAGTGGCCCATATTCCCTTCTCTGGTATTGCAAACTGCAGTTGTACCAGCTTTTTACCTTAAGTCGTAGACCACAGCTCATCCCACCTATGCCTCTTGGGAAAATGGAGCCTTGCATTCTGCTAGAATATAGAAATATAGCATTCCAATGGCAATCCTCTCTTGCTTTTCTGGTGGGCCCAGGACTTTCTCTGGACTATCTCTTCTATTCCATACTCGTGCCTCAGAGTATCTTCACAAGGGTCAACATTGGTCCTCTCCCTGGTGTCCAACCCCTAAATCTTGAGCCTGAGAACTCAGGTCACTACTCACTGTGGTGGGCATGTAACCGACTTCTTGACTAGGCAGTGCTGTTCATCAATATTTTTGGTTAATTCTCTCCATTTTGCCTTCCAAGGATCTGTTGCTATCTTCCCTTCTGAGTTTCTGAAGTGCCCCCAGAACTACCTGTGAGGGTTTTCTGAGTGTGTGGAAACTTCATCCTTCTTGATTCAGAGCACAGGTCCCATCCCAAATCCATTGTATCCCCTTTATTTTTTCATTCGTTCTACTTTATTCTGAGGAGATTGGCTTGCTCTTTTGGAAGTCTAGGATCTTCTGATAGGGTTCAGTCAGTGTTCTGTAGGAGTTGTTTCACATGCAGATAGATTTTTGATGGATTTGTGGAAAGGAACGTGGTCTCCCCATATTATTCCTCTGCCATCTTTAAAGTCTCCTTAACCTGTTTAAATTTTGACCTAACTTTCAATATTTGCTCTCTTACTGTTAGATGGTGTCTGGATAGCCACATTAAAAAAAAAAAAAAAAGTTATGTTTCTTAAGCGGTCTCTCTTTTTTCCACATTTAAAATTTTCTATTAATTGGCAAAAATAGCAACAAAAAAGCAAAACTTATGAAATTATATTTGAACAAAAGAAGCCGGATTTGGGAATTTTCAAGTCTATTCCTTAGACTTCTATATTAGGAGCATATATTTGGTAAGTAGAATAAATTTTTCAGATGATTTTTTCTGTTAATTTAATATTTGTAAGTCATATTTCAGAATATTTTATTCATTTAACAGAAGGAAAGAATGTGTATACAATATATTTGGATAATCAGATCTACTTTTTTCTTATTTAACTATGTTTAATAATTTTCATTGTTCTAGATTTGTTCAACAACCCAAGGCAATTTTCAACTCTGCCTCTGTGATTTATCAATATACATGAAACAGAATCAACCTAATTGGATTACTGCTTTTGGCATGTTTTATACCCCATTTCCTCTACTTTCTGGATATTTTCCCCAAGACCTTAAGAGCAGCTAGAAATACTGATTTTTTTTCTCTGCAGTCAGTTGAGAATACAGTCTCCTCCAGAACTGCAGTTCTATTTCTCAAACAGGTGTGATAATGGCAGAGATGAAAGACTACATTCTCAACTAAAATGTGAACTAGGCAATCACACAGCACTTTCTCCTTGACACTGGGAAACAAACCTTGAGTTTTGTTTCCACAGAAGCAATGATAATATTCTTTTCATTAGTATACAATGCCATGTCATTTCCTGTTAGTCTGATGAAGCAAAAGACTGCATGCAATAACTTCATAGTCACAGAGAAGATAGAAACATTTCACATCATATGTCTACTTGTTTTAAACAGAAAGTTCCAGTATACTAAAATCTAATTTAGACCAAAAATTTAAAAATTTAGTTGTCTTTGAAATATAAGAACAATAGTGAAAAATAAACGCCTACACTCTTAAAAACTACAAGATAAACTGCTACAATGTGCTCTATTAAAATTAAATCAATTAATGCTTCACATAACCAATGTACACAGACTACACACTGATAATCAGCCATGATGTGTGGACTTGCTTGTGGCAGTTGCAGGAACACAGCAAACAACTGAGTAAAGTATGCTTTCACAAATTATCTGTGGTCATGTTATGCTTGGGATAGTTCATACATTTGCAAGGACAGCAGTAAATTAGAAAAGAGAGGCAGCAATTTTCCTTGAATCAAAGAAGAGGGTGGTCAACCAGGCTAAAGCTATAGCACCAATCTGATAGCAAAGGATTCATGTGCTGACTTTGACATTCTATGTGAAAAGACCATCCAGGATTACTACTAGAAAGACAATTTTTACTTGGGAGATTTATGATTAAATTTTTACTTTGTTCTTATATTTGTCCAATTAAATCAGAGGCATTGGCTTCAAATCAACCTTTACATTAAGGAGCAATATCTTTTTCTGACATTGATTATTTGTAATTATTTATTTATCTGGCTGTACTGGGTCTTAGTTGCAGCATTTGAAATGACCAGAGGACTCTTTGGCATGTTTTATACCCCATTTCCTCTACTTTCTGGATATTTTCCCCAAGACCTTAAGAGCAGCTAGAAATACTGATTTTTTTTCTCTGCAGTCAGTTGAGAATACAGTCTCCTCCAGAACTGCAGTTCTATTTCTCAAACAGGTGTGATAATGGCAGAGATGAAAGACTACATTCTCAACTAAAATGTGAACTAGGCAATCACACAGCACTTTCTCCTTGACACTGGGAAACAAACCTTGAGTTTTGTTTCCACAGAAGCAATGATAATATTCTTTTCATTAGTATACAATGCCATGTCATTTCCTGTTAGTCTGATGAAGCAAAAGACTGCATGCAATAACTTCATAGTCACAGAGAAGATAGAAACATTTCACATCATATGTCTACTTGTTTTAAACAGAAAGTTCCAGTATACTAAAATCTAATTTAGACCAAAAATTTAAAAATTTAGTTGTCTTTGAAATATAAGAACAATAGTGAAAAATAAACGCCTACACTCTTAAAAACTACAAGATAAACTGCTACAATGTGCTCTATTAAAATTAAATCAATTAATGCTTCACATAACCAATGTACACAGACTACACACTGATAATCAGCCATGATGTGTGGACTTGCTTGTGGCAGTTGCAGGAACACAGCAAACAACTGAGTAAAGTATGCTTTCACAAATTATCTGTGGTCATGTTATGCTTGGGATAGTTCATACATTTGCAAGGACAGCAGTAAATTAGAAAAGAGAGGCAGCAATTTTCCTTGAATCAAAGAAGAGGGTGGTCAACCAGGCTAAAGCTATAGCACCAATCTGATAGCAAAGGATTCATGTGCTGACTTTGACATTCTATGTGAAAAGACCATCCAGGATTACTACTAGAAAGACAATTTTTACTTGGGAGATTTATGATTAAAATTTTACTTTGTTCTTATATTTGTCCAATTAAATCAGAGGCATTGGCTTCAAATCAACCTTTACATTAAGGAGCAATATCTTTTTCTGACATTGATTATTTGTAATTATTTATTTATCTGGCTGTACTGGGTCTTAGTTGCAGCATGTGTGATCTAATTCCCTGACCAGTGATCGAACCCAGGCCCCTTGCATTGGGAACACAGTCTTGACCACTGAACTACCAGGGAAGTTCCAAGGAGCAATATTTTAAAAAGTGTTTCTCTGGAAACGATGATCTATTTGTTTCAGAGGAAGAAATGGAGAGGGAAAAGATGGAGGAGTAGATATAATTGGACAAAATATGACTTTTTCCTCCAAAAACAATATTGCAATTCATTTATCAATCTCCTGACCCAGCATATGTATTCTGTGCTTGCCTTGGAGAAGTTTCAGTGACAAAGCTCTAAGGGAGATAAAATTCCCTGGCCTCTAAGAATTTACATTCTAGGCTTAAACTATCTGATTAAATGGCGCTCTCTCTCTCTCTCTCTCTCTCTCTGTGTATATATATATATATATATTTATATATTTATATTTATATATTTTTTTATATATTTTATCTTCTTTGATTAGAATTATCTAGTAGAAAGTAGCATATAACATCTTATCGAGCATCACAGCTTTTTTTGTTTTTTTGTTTTGTTTTGTTGTTAAGTTTTTGGATTTTGGGGGGCCACTTCTATTGGTCTTTCATTTATTTCCATCTTTGTTCTTTGGCCTGTGTGGGCCTCCCGTTGCAGTGGCCTCTCTTGTCACAGAGCACCAGCTCCAGGCACATGAGCTCCACAGTGCTGGCTTGGTAGTTGGACACATCAGCCCAGCCACTTTGCCACACGTGGGATCTTCCCAGGCCAGGGAACGAACCGGCACCCCTTCCAATGCAAGGCAGTGTCCCTACCCACTGGACCACCAGGGAAGCCCCATAGTTATGTTTTGTTTTTTTTTTTTCCTTTACAATACATATTCCCCATCTCTTACTTGATTTTCCAATGCCTTATGTTTTTCCTCTTAACACCTTGCTTTATATTTGACATAGAGAATGATAACCATTTCAAAGACGTCCAACCATGCCAAGTTCACATTTAAAACACACTTGCACCTGGCAGTAACTTATTTACTTAAGAAATGAGGGACATTTTGTTTTCCCCTTGGCAATTGTTACTTTGCTTCTTCTTTGACTTTACCTCTTTATTTTCTCTCTTCTGTATCATTAGGCTCTCTCTCTCTCTCTCTCTCTCTCTCACTCTCACTCTCTCTCGATCTCTCTCTCCTAAATGGTTTTCATATGTCAGAAATCATTACTTCCCATGTTGTTCAGACATTGGCAATGTAATTGGTAAGTACCAATTTGTACTTGACAGCATTTATCTGACTTGAGAACTGGATTATTTCCCCTCTTTCTTCTTTTTCCAGAAATCTTCTTATCCAGTCACATGGTTTTCATTTTTGCATATGTATTAATGATACAAAACTTAAATCTTCACTGTAGCCTTCTTTTTCCTGAAAGGAGTGAAGAGGCAGACTTGGTAAGGAGGCCATCAGTTTCCAAGGAGGAGGTGGATGGGGAACAAACATTTTTCAGCCCAAAATCTTTGCCATGATAAAGATCTACTCTGAAACAAATTTTATTCTCTTATGGATGCAAACTATTTTGCTTTGGAATATCTCACCTAATCTTGATGCCTGGAGACATCTCATGTTAATATTGTGGGAATTGGTCTAGTAGGACCTCTACAACCATAAAACATTTTTGTCTATTGCTAATAACCAACGGGAAAAGTACTAAATGTCTCATCTAAACTAGCTTCTGCACCTACTCTTCTATCCCCCTTTCAGTTCCTTTAGCTGGAAGCTTTCTCTATCCCTTTTTTTCTTTAATAATCTTTTACTACACAAAGCTCTGAGTGACCAAAACCAAGTCTTTTGATTCCAAATTGAAAATCTTCTCCTTTGGAGATAACAAATCTGACACTGTTCACAGTAAGGTATCTACCATCATCTATCATTCTTGACATTTCCTTTTGAGTGACTTGTTGCTTTTGTTATTCAGTCACTAAATTCTGTCCTACTCTTTGTGACCCCATGGACTAGAGCACACCAGGCTTCCCTATCCTTCATCTTACAGAGTTTGCTCAAGCTCATGTTCAGTGAGTCAGTGATGCCAACCAACCATCTCATCCTCTGTCACTCCTTTTTAATCCTGCCGACAATTTTCCCCAACATCAAGGTCTTTTACCATAAGTCAACTCTTTGCATGAAGTGGCCAGAGTATTAGAGTTTCAATTTCAGCATCAGTCCATCCAGTGAAGGTTGACTTCTTTTCAGATTGACTGGTTTGGTCTTCTTTCTGTTGAAGGGACTCTCAAGAGTCTTCTCCAGCACCACAGTTCAAAACATTAATTCTTTGGCACTCAGTCTTCTTTATGGTCCAACTTTCAAATCCATATTTGACTACAGGAAAAACCATAGATTTGACTATACAAATCTTTTCTTCAAGGTCATGTTTCTGCTTTTCAATATGCTGTCTAGGTTCATCATACTTTTTCTTCCAATGAGCAGGTGCCTTTTAATTTCATAGCTGCAGTCACCTTCTGCAGTGATTTGGGAGCCCAAACTGTCATCTTAAACCTAGTGAGTCTAAAATTAAGGTCTTCCTTTCTTCCAAAGTCCTCCATCTTAATAAAATTTACATAAAACAATATATTTTATAGTAAATAACTCAGGAAACTTCTAGATTCTTCTCTCTTCTTCACCATGCACAACCAATTCATTGATAAATATTTAAGATGTAATGCTTCACACCAATGCAATTAATTTTCTTGTCTACTACTCAGCTTAGCTTTGGTCAACGTTTCTCTCATGTGTATCACTGAGAGAAGCTCCTGAATTCTAGCCTCACCTCTTATCTTAACTCGCCAATCTCTTGTATTTGGACAAACAAAATGCTATTCTTAAAACAAAAATTAAACGACTGCACACATCTAAATAAAACATTTCAAAGTACGTTGAAACTATGCCTGAAAAGTATAGCCCCTGCCAGGTCTAAACTACTCAGTTTACCACCCTCTGAATAATAGATTCCTTGCTTGCTTTCTCATTTCTGCTATCTTAGATTTTTCCCAAAGAGGGATATTTTTCCTTAAATTATTCTGTCTACTTTCTAACTGCTTCTTAAATTTCAAGACTGGACACAATTATTTTCTACCCTTTTTATTGTTTAACCATCAAATTTAGAGCTGGTTTCTTCTGTCATTCCTTCTCACAGGATACTGTCACTTCTCTTCATGTTATTTATTTTATTCTTGAATTGTATTGTAACTTCTTACTTATTAACCATTGTTGACATTAGACGATAATATTTTTATGTTTTGTTCTGTTCAAATAAATATGCCAAAGTGCTGCTACACAATAGGAGCTTAATAAATTTTTGTTTGCTTCCATTTCAATACGGCAGACTGAGACATGTCTCATTTTATCTCTTCTTTCTCAATACTCCATTAAAATATATGGAAGAAATGAAAACAAAAAGAACATGAGTATACTTCATTATTGAAGACATTTTCCAATAATGTCAGAAAACATAAAAATAAAATACTATTATAGATTGATTAGAGGGGGCCACAGAATGTCCAGCATAGAATATATGCTAATTAAGCTGCATTCAGAGAGGGAACCATGGTAAACAGCTGCTTAATTCAACCTTCTGCAGTGATTTGGGAGCCCAAACTGTCATCTTAAACCTAGTGAGTCTAAAATTAAGGTCTTCCTTTCTTCCAAAGTCCTCCATCTTAATAAAATTTACATAAAACAATATATTTTATAGTAAATAACTCAGGAAACTTCTAGATTCTTCTCTCTTCTTCACCATGCACAACCAATTCATTGATAAATATTTAAGATGTAATGCTTCACACCAATGCAATTAATTTTCTTGTCTACTACTCAGCTTAGCTTTGGTCAACGTTTCTCTCATGTGTATCACTGAGAGAAGCTCCTGAATTCTAGCCTCACCTCTTATCTTAACTCGCCAATCTCTTGTATTTGGACAAACAAAATGCTATTCTTAAAACAAAAATTAAACGACTGCACACATCTAAATAAAACATTTCAAAGTACGTTGAAACTATGCCTGAAAAGTATAGCCCCTGCCAGGTCTAAACTACTCAGTTTACCACCCTCTGAATAATAGATTCCTTGCTTGCTTTCTCATTTCTGCTATCTTAGATTTTTCCCAAAGAGGGATATTTTTCCTTAAATTATTCTGTCTACTTTCTAACTGCTTCTTAAATTTCAAGACTGGACACAATTATTTTCTACCCTTTTTATTGTTTAACCATCAAATTTAGAGCTGGTTTCTTCTGTCATTCCTTCTCACAGGATACTGTCACTTCTCTTCATGTTATTTATTTTATTCTTGAATTGTATTGTAACTTCTTACTTATTAACCATTGTTGACATTAGACGATAATATTTTTATGTTTTGTTCTGTTCAAATAAATATGCCAAAGTGCTGCTACACAATAGGAGCTTAATAAATTTTTGTTTGCTTCCATTTCAATACGGCAGACTGAGACATGTCTCATTTTATCTCTTCTTTCTCAATACTCCATTAAAATATATGGAAGAAATGAAAACAAAAAGAACATGAGTATACTTCATTATTGAAGACATTTTCCAATAATGTCAGAAAACATAAAAATAAAATACTATTATAGATTGATTAGAGGGGGCCACAGAATGTCCAGCATAGAATATATGCTAATTAAGCTGCATTCAGAGAGGGAACCATGGTAAACAATATAGTTAGCAAAGGGAGAGGCAGAGGTATGCACACATTTGAAAGTAGAAGAACTAATTGAAGATTTACACACAGAAATCTTGATTTACTCATTCCTCTCTTTCATACCCTATTTGGATACAGAAATTACTTTCAGCTAATCACCTAAGCTTAGCTAAAATTATCAGAAATGTATTCCATATGACAATCATAAAAAAAAAAAATCTGTAACATTAAAGCTGATAGTTTTATTTTTATTATTTTTTCAGAAATTTTCTGTTTACTACCACACATCAACCTGATACTTGAAGTTTTATCACATTGGATTTTGGGGTTTATTCTCCTATTTGATGTTTAGGGTTTTTGAAGGTAATGGGTAGAGATTTATTCAATTACCTTAAAGCAAATCCTGTATTTACTTAGGAGAACACAGAGGTCTTTTTTACTGCCTTAAATTAACATATGAATAGATGATATACCATCCATCAACAATTAGCTTATAAAAGCCAAGCCAAATAGAAAAGAATGTCCTAGAAAACCCACAAGTATACCAAAAAATTTTTTTCAATTAATTAACACTTGCATTTGTTCTTAGAGTAATGGTGCTAGTGGTAAAGGATGCATCTGACAATCTAGGAGACATAAGAAATGTAGGTTCAATTCCTGAATCAGGAAAATCCCCTTGAGGTGGGCATGGGGAACCACTTCAGTATTCTTGTCTGGAAAATACCCTGGACAGAGGAGCATGGCAGCTCAGCACACACATATTGGAAAAAAAGAACTTTTAAAAAAGTAAGCATAATTGTTAATTTAAAAATAAAACTAAAAAGTAAATAATTTTGAAGGACTATCCAAAAATTCAGAAGAAATAATAATAAAAAAACACTGGTAAATATAATTTTCAAAAAGAAATATCAAAGATTTTCAGAATCAATGATAAATATCTGTATTTGACTATTTATCAGTGAGATAAAAAATAATGGAGACAAATAAGCCAGAGATTTTTTTCACAAGAATATGACCTAGATAGTTCTGAATAGAAGGAAGAAAGTAACTCATATCTATTTTTTTTAAAAACCTTTATTTTGCTTTTAACTTTTAAAGAGTTTTGTTGTTTACAGATATGTATGTTCTCAGATTAGTCATATATATATCCCCCCCTTCCCACCCCTCCCAACAATCACACAGAAACCCTGAAGGATCCCCTTTTCTCACAGAGCAATGACTAGAGCTATTTTCTTCACTTATGATAGTACAGGCCTTCATGCTACTTCTTTTACGCCTCCCACCTTCTGTTCCTTCCCCACAATGTCCATATGTCCACTGTCCATGTCTGTCTTTCCATCGCTTCACTGCGTGTGCCATCATCACCATCCTACTAGATTCCATATATATGTGTTAATATACTGTATTTGTCCTTCTCTTTCTGACTGACTTCACTTTTTAGGATACGTTCTAGATCCAGCCACTTCATTAGGGTTGATTCTTCTGCATTTCTCTTGACAGTTGTGTAGTATTCCATTGTATATATGTACCAGACCTTTTGGATCCAATCGTTCGTCGATGGGCATCTAGGTTCCTTCCATGTTCTAGCTATTGTATAGAGAGCTGCAATGAACATTGGGGTACAGGTGCTTCTTTCAGATTTGATTTCATCAGGGTATAAGCCTAAGAGTGGGATTGCTGGGTCATAGGGTGCTTCTATTTTTAGTTTTTTAAGAAATCTCCAGACTGTCTTCCATAGAGGCAGTATCAATTTACACTCCCACCAGCAATGCAGGAGTGTTCCCTTTTCTCCAGCCTCTCCGCACAATCTAGGAGACATAAGAAATGTAGGTTCAATTCCTGAATCAGGAAAATCCCCTTGAGGTGGGCATGGGGAACCACTTCAGTATTCTTGTCTGGAAAATACCCTGGACAGAGGAGCATGGCAGCTCAGCACACACATATTGGAAAAAAAGAACTTTTAAAAAAGTAAGCATAATTGTTAATTTAAAAATAAAACTAAAAAGTAAATAATTTTGAAGGACTATCCAAAAATTCAGAAGAAATAATAATAAAAAAACACTGGTAAATATAATTTTCAAAAAGAAATATCAAAGATTTTCAGAATCAATGATAAATATCTGTATTTGACTATTTATCAGTGAGATAAAAAATAATGGAGACAAATAAGCCAGAGATTTTTTTCACAAGAATATGACCTAGATAGTTCTGAATAGAAGGAAGAAAGTAACTCATATCTATTTTTTTTAAAAACCTTTATTTTGCTTTTAACTTTTAAAGAGTTTTGTTGTTTACAGATATGTATGTTCTCAGATTAGTCATATATATATCCCCCCCTTCCCACCCCTCCCAACAATCACACAGAAACCCTGAAGGATCCCCTTTTCTCACAGAGCAATGACTAGAGCTATTTTCTTCACTTATGATAGTACAGGCCTTCATGCTACTTCCGTTACGCCTCCCACCTTCTGTTCCTTCCCCACAATGTCCATATGTCCACTGTCCATGTCTGTCTTTCCATCGCTTCACTGCGTGTGCCATCATCACCATCCTACTAGATTCCATATATATGTGTTAATATACTGTATTTGTCCTTCTCTTTCTGACTGACTTCACTTTTTAGGATACGTTCTAGATCCAGCCACTTCATTAGGGTTGATTCTTCTGCATTTCTCTTGACAGTTGTGTAGTATTCCATTGTATATATGTACCAGACCTTTTGGATCCAATCGTTCGTCGATGGGCATCTAGGTTCCTTCCATGTTCTAGCTATTGTATAGAGAGCTGCAATGAACATTGGGGTACAGGTGCTTCTTTCAGATTTGATTTCATCAGGGTATAAGCCTAAGAGTGGGATTGCTGGGTCATAGGGTGCTTCTATTTTTAGTTTTTTAAGAAATCTCCAGACTGTCTTCCATAGAGGCAGTATCAATTTACACTCCCACCAGCAATGCAGGAGTGTTCCCTTTTCTCCGCAGCCTCTCCAGCATTTATTGTCTGTCAATTTGTGAATGACGGCCATTCTGACAGGTGTGGATGATATCTCATTGTAGTTTTGATTTGCATTTCTCTAATTATTAGTGAAGCTGAGCATTGTTTCATGTGCTTTTTGGCTATCTGTATGTCATCGTTGGAGAGGTGTCTGTTTAGGTCCTTTTCCCATTTTTTGATTGGGTTGTTCGCTTTTCCAGTGCTGAGTTGTCTGAGTTGCTTGTAGATTTTGGAGATTAATTCTTCGTCTATTGTTTCATTTGCTATGATTTTCTCCCACTCCCTGGCGTGTCCGTTGAGCTTTTCTGTAATTTCTTTAGCTGTACAAAAGCTTTTAAGTTTCATTATGTCCCACATGTTCATTTGTCTTTTTAGTTCTGCTATTCTAGTAGGTGGGTCAGAGAAGATCTTGCTTTGATTGATGTCCTTGAGGGTTTTGCCTATATTCTCCTCTAAGAGTTTGATGGTTTCTGGCCTTACATTTAAGTCTTTAATCCATTTTGAGTTGATCTTTGTGTATGGTGTCAGGGTATGCTCCAACTTCATTTTCTTGCATGTGGCTGTCCAATTTTCCCAGCACCATTTGTTGAAGAAGTTGTCTTTGTCCCATTTTATATGTTCGCCTCCTTTGTCAAAAATAAGGTACCCATAGGTGCGTGGGTTGATCTCTGGGTTCTCAATCTTGTTCCATTGGTCGATATTTCTGTTTTTGTGCCAGTACCATACTGTCTTGGTGACTGTTGCTTTGTAGTAGAGTCTGAAGTTGGGGAGGCTGAACCCCCCAGTTCCATTCTTCTTCCTCAGGATTGCTTCCGAGGTTTTCCATTGTATATATGTACCAGACCTTTTGGATCCAATCGTTCGTCGATGGGCATCTAGGTTCCTTCCATGTTCTAGCTATTGTATAGAGAGCTGCAATGAACATTGGGGTACAGGTGCTTCTTTCAGATTTGATTTCATCAGGGTATAAGCCTAAGAGTGGGATTGCTGGGTCATAGGGTGCTTCTATTTTTAGTTTTTTAAGAAATCTCCAGACTGTCTTCCATAGAGGCAGTATCAATTTACACTCCCACCAGCAATGCAGGAGTGTTCCCTTTTCTCCGCAGCCTCTCCAGCATTTATTGTCTGTCAATTTGTGAATGACGGCCATTCTGACAGGTGTGGATGATATCTCATTGTAGTTTTGATTTGCATTTCTCTAATTATTAGTGAAGCTGAGCATTGTTTCATGTGCTTTTTGGCTATCTGTATGTCATCGTTGGAGAGGTGTCTGTTTAGGTCCTTTTCCCATTTTTTGATTGGGTTGTTCGCTTTTCCAGTGCTGAGTTGTCTGAGTTGCTTGTAGATTTTGGAGATTAATTCTTCGTCTATTGTTTCATTTGCTATGATTTTCTCCCACTCCCTGGCGTGTCCGTTGAGCTTTTCTGTAATTTCTTTAGCTGTACAAAAGCTTTTAAGTTTCATTATGTCCCACATGTTCATTTGTCTTTTTAGTTCTGCTATTCTAGTAGGTGGGTCAGAGAAGATCTTGCTTTGATTGATGTCCTTGAGGGTTTTGCCTATATTCTCCTCTAAGAGTTTGATGGTTTCTGGCCTTACATTTAAGTCTTTAATCCATTTTGAGTTGATCTTTGTGTATGGTGTCAGGGTATGCTCCAACTTCATTTTCTTGCATGTGGCTGTCCAATTTTCCCAGCACCATTTGTTGAAGAAGTTGTCTTTGTCCCATTTTATATGTTCGCCTCCTTTGTCAAAAATAAGGTACCCATAGGTGCGTGGGTTGATCTCTGGGTTCTCAATCTTGTTCCATTGGTCGATATTTCTGTTTTTGTGCCAGTACCATACTGTCTTGGTGACTGTTGCTTTGTAGTAGAGTCTGAAGTTGGGGAGGCTGATCCCTCCAGTTCCATTCTTCTTCCTCAGGATTGCTTCGGCTATTCGAGGTTTTTTGTGTTTCCATATGAACTGTTATTCTTTGGTCTAGTTCTGTGAAGAATGTTATTGGAAGTTTGATAGGGATCACATTGAATCTATAGATGACATTTAGTAGTATGGTCATTTTCACAATATTGATTCTTCCGACCCAGGAACATGGAATATCTCTCCATCTGTTTAAGTCTTCTTTAATGTCTCTCATGAGTGTCTTGTAATTTTCTGTGTACAGTTCTTTTGTTTCTTTGGGTAGGTTTATTCCTAGATATTTGATTCTTTTAGTTGCGATGGTGAAGAGGATTGCCTCTTTGATTTTGTTTTCTAATTTTTCATTGTTTGTGTATAGGAATGCCAGTGATTTCTTTATACTGATTTTGTATCCTGCGACTTTGCTGAATTCGCTGATTAACTCTAGTAGTTTTGTAATAGTGTCTTTGGGATTTTCTATGTATAATATCATGTCATCTGCAAATAGAGTTTGACTTCTTCTTTTCCAATCTGGATTCCTTTGATTTCTTTTTTTTTCTCTTATTGCTGTTGCTAGAACTTCCAGGACTATGTTGAATAAGAGTGGTGAAAGTGGACACCCTTGTCTTGTTCCTGATCTTAGAGGGAATGCTTTGAGATTTTCACCATTGAGGATAATGTTCGCTGTGGGCTTCTCATATATGGCTTTCCCTATGTTAAGATAAGTTCCTTCTTACATTTAAGTCTTTTAATCCATTTTGAAAGAGTTTGATGGTTTCTGGCCTTACATTTAAGTCTTTAATCCATTTTGAGTTGATCTTTGTGTATGGTGTCAGGGTATGCTCCAACTTCATTTTCTTGCATGTGGCTGTCCAATTTTCCCAGCACCATTTGTTGAAGAAGTTGTCTTTGTCCCATTTTATATGTTCGCCTCCTTTGTCAAAAATAAGGTACCCATAGGTGCGTGGGTTGATCTCTGGGTTCTCAATCTTGTTCCATTGGTCGATATTTCTGTTTTTGTGCCAGTACCATACTGTCTTGGTGACTGTTGCTTTGTAGTAGAGTCTGAAGTTGGGGAGGCTGATCCCTCCAGTTCCATTCTTCTTCCTCAGGATTGCTTCGGCTATTCGAGGTTTTTTGTGTTTCCATATGAACTGTTATTCTTTGGTCTAGTTCTGTGAAGAATGTTATTGGAAGTTTGATAGGGATCACATTGAATCTATAGATGACATTTAGTAGTATGGTCATTTTCACAATATTGATTCTTCCGACCCAGGAACATGGAATATCTCTCCATCTGTTTAAGTCTTCTTTAATGTCTCTCATGAGTGTCTTGTAATTTTCTGTGTACAGTTCTTTTGTTTCTTTGGGTAGGTTTATTCCTAGATATTTGATTCTTTTAGTTGCGATGGTGAAGAGGATTGCCTCTTTGATTTTGTTTTCTAATTTTTCATTGTTTGTGTATAGGAATGCCAGTGATTTCTTTATACTGATTTTGTATCCTGCGACTTTGCTGAATTCGCTGATTAACTCTAGTAGTTTTGTAATAGTGTCTTTGGGATTTTCTATGTATAATATCATGTCATCTGCAAATAGAGTTTGACTTCTTCTTTTCCAATCTGGATTCCTTTGATTTCTTTTTTTTTCTCTTATTGCTGTTGCTAGAACTTCCAGGACTATGTTGAATAAGAGTGGTGAAAGTGGACACCCTTGTCTTGTTCCTGATCTTAGAGGGAATGCTTTGAGATTTTCACCATTGAGGATAATGTTCGCTGTGGGCTTCTCATATATGGCTTTCCCTATGTTAAGATAAGTTCCTTCTATGCCCATTTTTTGAAGAGTTTTTATCATAAATGGATGCTGTACTTTGTCAAAGGCTTTTTCTGCATCTATTGAGATGATCATGTGATTTTTGTCTCTCAAAATGTTGATATGGTGTATCACATTGATTGATTTGCAGATGTTGAAGAATCCTTGCATGCCTGGGATGAACCCAACTTGATCGTGATGAATGAGCTTTTTGATGTGTTGCAGAATTCTGTTTCCTAGGATTTTGTTGAGGATTTTGGCATCTAGATTCATCAGCGAAATTGGCCTCTAATTTTCTTTTTTTGTGTTGTCTTTGACTGGAATTGGTATCAGAGTGATGGCAGCTTCATAGAATGTGTTTGGAAGTGTTCCTTCCTGTGCAACTTTTTGGAAGAGTTTTAGAAGGACAGGCATTGGCTCTCCTTTAAATGTTTGGTAGAATTCACTTGTGAAACCATCTGGCCCTGGACTTTTATTTTTGGGTAGATTTTTGATCACAAGGTCGATTTCTGAGCTTGTGATTGACTTGTTCATAGTTTCTGTTTCTTCCTGGGTCAGTCTTGGGAGATTGGTCTTCCCCAAGAAACTGTCCATTTCTTCCAGGTTGTTTAGTTTGTTGCCATAGAGTTGTTCAAAATATTCTCTTAGAATCCTTTGGATTTCTGCATTATCTTTTGTAATCTCTCCTTTTTCATTTTTAATTTTGGTGATCTGGTTCTTGATGAGTCTGGCCAGTGGTGTATCGGTTTTATTGACCTTTTCGAAGAACCAGCTTTTTGTTTTATTTATATTTACTATTGTTTTTTTTGTTTCTTTTTCATTAATTTCTGCTCTGATCTTTATGATTTCCCTTTGTCTGCTGGTTTTTGTTCTTTCTCCAGTTGTTTTAAGCATAAGATAAGGTCATCTGTTTGAGATTTTCCTAGTTTCTTGAGGTGGAATTGAATTGCTATAAACTTCCCTCTTAGAACTGCTTTTGCAGTATCCCATAGTTTTGCACTGTCGTCTGTTCATTGTCGTTTTCTTCTAGGAATTCTTTTATTTCTCCTTTCATTTCCTCAATGATCAGTTCGTTTTTTAGGTACGTGTTGTTTAATCTCCATGTGTTTGTGTTTTTAAAGGGTATTTCTCTGTAGTTGATCTCTAGTCTCATTGCATTGTGTTCCACGAAGATGGTTGATATAATTTCGGTTTTCTTGAATTGACTGAGGTTTGATTTGTGGCCCAAGATGTGGTCTATCCTGGAGAATGTTCCGTGAGCACTTGAGAAGAAAGTGTGTTCTTCTGCTTTTGGATGGAAAGTACTAAAGATATCAATGAGGTCCATTTCTTCTAGTGTGGCATTTAAGGCTTGTGTTTCTTTATTAATTTTCTGTTTGGATGATCTGTCCATTGGTGTGAGAGGAGTGTTAAAGTCTCCTACTATGATTGTTACTGTCGATGTCTTCTTTTATGTCTGAAAGTGTTTGTCTTATGTATTGGAGTGCTCCTGCATTGGGAGCATAGATATTTATTATTGTTATGTCTTCTTCTTGGATGGATCCCTTAATCATGAAGTAGTGACCTGCCTTGTCTCTTAGAATCTTCTTTACTTTAAAATCTATTTTGGCTGATATGAGGATTGCTACTCCAGCTTTCTTTTGGTTTCCATTTGCATGGAGTATCTTTTTCCAGCCTCTCACTTTCAGTCTATGAGTGTCTCTAGGTCTGAAATGAGTTTCATGGAGGCAGCATATGTATGGGTCGTGTTTTTGGATCCATTCAGCCACTCTGTGTCTTTTGGTTGGGGCATTTAGTCCATTGAAATTCAAAGTATTTATTGATACAAATGATCCTATTGTCATCTTCTTAGATGTTAGGATGGGTTTGTTTGGTGGATCTTCTCCTTTTATACTTGTTTTTAACTTTGCAAGCTCTGATTTATGATTTCCTTTGTCTGCTGGTTTGTTCTTTCTCCAGTTGTTTTAAGCATAAGATAAGGTCATCTGTTTGAGATTTTCCTAGTTTCTTGAGGTGGAATTGAATTGCTATAAACTTCCCTCTTAGAACTGCTTTTGCAGTATCCCATAGTTTTGCACTGTCGTCTGTTCATTGTCGTTTTCTTCTAGGAATTCTTTTATTTCTCCTTTCATTTCCTCAATGATCAGTTCGTTTTTTAGGTACGTGTTGTTTAATCTCCATGTGTTTGTGTTTTTAAAGGGTATTTCTCTGTAGTTGATCTCTAGTCTCATTGCATTGTGTTCCACGAAGATGGTTGATATAATTTCGGTTTTCTTGAATTGACTGAGGTTTGATTTGTGGCCCAAGATGTGGTCTATCCTGGAGAATGTTCCGTGAGCACTTGAGAAGAAAGTGTGTTCTTCTGCTTTTGGATGGAAAGTACTAAAGATATCAATGAGGTCCATTTCTTCTAGTGTGGCATTTAAGGCTTGTGTTTCTTTATTAATTTTCTGTTTGGATGATCTGTCCATTGGTGTGAGAGGAGTGTTAAAGTCTCCTACTATGATTGTTACTGTCGATGTCTTCTTTTATGTCTGAAAGTGTTTGTCTTATGTATTGGAGTGCTCCTGCATTGGGAGCATAGATATTTATTATTGTTATGTCTTCTTCTTGGATGGATCCCTTAATCATGAAGTAGTGACCTGCCTTGTCTCTTAGAATCTTCTTTACTTTAAAATCTATTTTGGCTGATATGAGGATTGCTACTCCAGCTTTCTTTTGGTTTCCATTTGCATGGAGTATCTTTTTCCAGCCTCTCACTTTCAGTCTATGAGTGTCTCTAGGTCTGAAATGAGTTTCATGGAGGCAGCATATGTATGGGTCGTGTTTTTGGATCCATTCAGCCACTCTGTGTCTTTTGGTTGGGGCATTTAGTCCATTGAAATTCAAAGTATTTATTGATACAAATGATCCTATTGTCATCTTCTTAGATGTTAGGATGGGTTTGTTTGGTGGATCTTCTCCTTTTATACTTGTTTTCTATATAAGTCCCTTTAACACTTGTTGTAAGGCTGGTTTGGTGTGGCTAAATTCTTTTAATTTTTGCTTGTCTGTAAAGCTTTTGATTTCTCCATCAATTTTGAATGAGATCCTTGCAGGGTAGGGGATTCTTGGTTGCAGATTATTCTCTTATAGCCGTTTAAATGTGTCCTGCCATTTCCTTCTGGCCTGCAGAGTTTCTGTTGGAAGATCAGCTGTTTAATGGATGGGCTTTCCCTTGTATGTCACTAGTTGCTTTTCCCTTGCTGCTTTGAGAATTCTGTGTTTGTGTTTAGTTTGTGTTAACTTCATTAATATGTGTCTTGGTGTGTTTCTTCACGGATTGATTCTGTATGGTACTCTTTGTGCTTCTTGGACTTGATTGACTATTTCTTTTCCCATGTTGGGGAAATTTTCAACTAGAATCTCTTCAAAAATTTTCTCATAGCCTTTCTTTTTTTTCTTCTTCTTCTGGAACCCCTATAATTCGAATATTGGTGTGTTTGATATTATCCCAGAGGTCTCTGCGGCTATCCTCTGCTCTTTTCATTCTTTGAGCTAGATTCGTTTTTCAGCAGTTACTTCCACCATTTTATCTTCCAGCTCACTTATCCAGTCTTCTGTCTCATATACTCTGCTCTTGATTCCTTCTACAGTGTTTTTCAGTTCAGCAATTGAGTTGTTTGTCTCTGTTACTTTTTCTGCAAGTTCTTGTATTTCTTTATTCAGTGTGTTAGTTGTATCTTGCAATTTCTCTGAAATTCTGTTTTCAATGTCTTTGATCATCTTTACTATCATTCTTCTGAAATTACTTTCAGAAAGTTTGTCCAAATTCTCTTCATTGATTTGATCTTGTGTGTTTGTGGATTGTTCCTTCACTTGTGTGGTATTTCTCTGCCGTTTCATTGTTATTATTAATTTTTTAACTGACTCTGTGTGGGATTTCCTTTTCCCAGATTTTGAGTTATGTCTGTTGGTGTTTGTTGTTGGATGGGGCTTCTTATTCTGGGTGACGCTGGTGATTGGGTGATGTCAGGACTTGCATACAAGTAATTACCTTTGTTGGTGTTCTCGCTTGTATACTACTCTTCAGTGTTAGGCGTTCTCTAGTATTGTAGAGTTTTGGAGTCAGTGCTCCCTCCCTAAAGCCCCGGGGCTTGTGGCCTGACCAGGGAATGAAAATTTCACGGCTGGTTTGTTATGGCATTAAATGATACTAAAACATATATATGCAAATGAGAAACAGAAGGTATACCTTTGACAAATGGCAATTTAAAAATTAGGCAAGTACTATCTAGTGTATTGAATTATACACATAAGCATATACAGCTATAACATAACCCAAGCATTCCAACCAAAAGTACAGTACAATACGTTAGCACGGCGAAGAGAGAAATCCAAGAATGATATCCACCAGTTAATAACCAAACTAAGTAGAGCACCAATTGGAGAATAATGCTAGAGCAAGGTCCCCATTGGAGATAAGGCAATGAGGACACAACAGACTAAGAAATATGGAGGGGAAAGGGAAAAAGAGAAAGGGAGAATAGAAGAGAAATATAGAATAATATTGCAAAGTTAAATATAGGGAGATCTGTCTATTAGCTTCTGCCTTTCAATGGGGATTCCGGTCTCTGCGGCTATCCTCTGCTCTTTTCATTCTTTGAGCTAGATTCGTTTTTCAGCAGTTACTTCCACCATTTTATCTTCCAGCTCACTTATCCAGTCTTCTGTCTCATATACTCTGCTCTTGATTCCTTCTACAGTGTTTTTCAGTTCAGCAATTGAGTTGTTTGTCTCTGTTACTTTTTCTGCAAGTTCTTGTATTTCTTTATTCAGTGTGTTAGTTGTATCTTGCAATTTCTCTGAAATTCTGTTTTCAATGTCTTTGATCATCTTTACTATCATTCTTCTGAAATTACTTTCAGAAAGTTTGTCCAAATTCTCTTCATTGATTTGATCTTGTGTGTTTGTGGATTGTTCCTTCACTTGTGTGGTATTTCTCTGCCGTTTCATTGTTATTATTAATTTTTTAACTGACTCTGTGTGGGATTTCCTTTTCCCAGATTTTGAGTTATGTCTGTTGGTGTTTGTTGTTGGATGGGGCTTCTTATTCTGGGTGACGCTGGTGATTGGGTGATGTCAGGACTTGCATACAAGTAATTACCTTTGTTGGTGTTCTCGCTTGTATACTACTCTTCAGTGTTAGGCGTTCTCTAGTATTGTAGAGTTTTGGAGTCAGTGCTCCCTCCCTAAAGCCCCGGGGCTTGTGGCCTGACCAGGGAATGAAAATTTCACGGCTGGTTTGTTATGGCATTAAATGATACTAAAACATATATATGCAAATGAGAAACAGAAGGTATACCTTTGACAAATGGCAATTTAAAAATTAGGCAAGTACTATCTAGTGTATTGAATTATACACATAAGCATATACAGCTATAACATAACCCAAGCATTCCAACCAAAAGTACAGTACAATACGTTAGCACGGCGAAGAGAGAAATCCAAGAATGATATCCACCAGTTAATAACCAAACTAAGTAGAGCACCAATTGGAGAATAATGCTAGAGCAAGGTCCCCATTGGAGATAAGGCAATGAGGACACAACAGACTAAGAAATATGGAGGGGAAAGGGAAAAAGAGAAAGGGAGAATAGAAGAGAAATATAGAATAATATTGCAAAGTTAAATATAGGGAGATAAAGATTTGTATGTATTAGAGTTTAGTGCTATAGGAAAGGAGCTTCAGAGAAAGTAAAGAATTATAGAGGAAGTGGTAGTACAAATGAAAAATGTTTAAAAATTAAAAGAGCTAAGTATATAGAAAAATATAGAAAAACAAAGCAAAAATAATAAAATCAAAACCCCCACAGAACCTTAAAAGGCCAATGGGGAACCAGAAGTTTATACCAAAATAAAATGTGTGGTTTAAAAGGAAAATGAAAAAAAAAATTATGTAAACTTGAATCTATTCAGTCTTACTGATAAGATTAGTAGCTTCAATAGAATTCAGTGAAGGAAATGAACACACCCACTCTCTCTCTCTCTCTCACACACACACACACACACACACACACCGAAAAAAAACAACAAAAAAAGCGGTGTGTGCACTGAGTGGGTTTGGAAAAAAGGGAAAAAAAATTGAAATAAAGTAATACAATACAAAAAATGAAATTATTTTAAAGTCCAGCAGTAACTCCAGCTTCAGACAAAACGTGAAAATAGTGTTTATTTTCTTCTGTCTCTTGCTGACTATTCAGGAGTTATCAGTCTTTTTCTTGCCTCTGACAGTGGTTTGTTCTGAAGACCTCTTTGACTGCTTGTTTATTTCGGCCTATTCCAGAACTAAAAGGCCTGCCCAGGCTGACCCTGGGAGTTTCTTAATCCAAATCCCTTTTCTTGCTGGGTGGGGCTAAATTCTCTCCCTGTAGCTTGACCAGCAACCCTGCAGTTTGACCAGCAGCCAAACTACAGTAGGGAAAATGGCGTCTGTCTCACAAAATATTTATTCCCACATGCTCTATGGGAAGCACTTCCGCAGTGACCCCGACCCTGCTGCAGGCCACCGTCGACCCCCGCCACGGTGGGAGGCGTCAGGTTACTCAGAGGTGAGTCTGGCTCAGTCTCATGCAGGATCGCTATTCCTCTCCCAGATCACAGTGCGCAGAGACTTTCCAGTCCTCCTCGGTGACTCTGTGGTCGGGTTAATGGTAACCTCCTCCAAAGAGACCTTCCAGTCCTGGAATTGAAAAAAAAAAAATGGGAAATATTAATATTGCAAAGTTAAATATAGGGAGATAAAGATTTGTATGTATTAGAGTTTAGTGCTATAGGAAAGGAGCTTCAGAGAAAGTAAAGAATTATAGAGGAAGTGGTAGTACAAATGAAAAATGTTTAAAAATTAAAAGAGCTAAGTATATAGAAAAATATAGAAAAACAAAGCAAAAATAATAAAATCAAAACCCCCACAGAACCTTAAAAGGCCAATGGGGAACCAGAAGTTTATACCAAAATAAAATGTGTGGTTTAAAAGGAAAATGAAAAAAAAAATTATGTAAACTTGAATCTATTCAGTCTTACTGATAAGATTAGTAGCTTCAATAGAATTCAGTGAAGGAAATGAACACACCCACTCTCTCTCTCTCTCTCACACACACACACACACACACACACACCGAAAAAAAACAACAAAAAAAGCGGTGTGTGCACTGAGTGGGTTTGGAAAAAAGGGAAAAAAAATTGAAATAAAGTAATACAATACAAAAAATGAAATTATTTTAAAGTCCAGCAGTAACTCCAGCTTCAGACAAAACGTGAAAATAGTGTTTATTTTCTTCTGTCTCTTGCTGACTATTCAGGAGTTATCAGTCTTTTTCTTGCCTCTGACAGTGGTTTGTTCTGAAGACCTCTTTGACTGCTTGTTTATTTCGGCCTATTCCAGAACTAAAAGGCCTGCCCAGGCTGACCCTGGGAGTTTCTTAATCCAAATCCCTTTTCTTGCTGGGTGGGGCTAAATTCTCTCCCTGTAGCTTGACCAGCAACCCTGCAGTTTGACCAGCAGCCAAACTACAGTAGGGAAAATGGCGTCTGTCTCACAAAATATTTATTCCCACATGCTCTATGGGAAGCACTTCCGCAGTGACCCCGACCCTGCTGCAGGCCACCGTCGACCCCCGCCACGGTGGGAGGCGTCAGGTTACTCAGAGGTGAGTCTGGCTCAGTCTCATGCAGGATCGCTATTCCCCTCTCCCAGATCACAGTGCGCAGAGACTTTCCAGTCCTCCTCGGTGACTCTGTGGTCGGGTTAATGGTAACCTCCTCCAAAGGAAGCTGAGTGCCGTCCTTCCGAGGCCTACTCAAGGGCACTTCTAGCTCAGGGGGGCACCTGGACCCTCCAAAGCAGATCTGGCTCAGTCCCTTGTGGGTGTCACTGCTCCTTTCCTGGGTCTTGATCTGCAACAGGTTTTGCGCCTTTGGCCCGTCCAGCCTCTCTGGCGGGTATGAGGTTCGACTTTTAAAAGTGCGATTGTGCCCCTCCTCCCGTCTTGATGCGGCTTCTCCTTTGTTCTTCGATGTGGGGTATCCTCTCTCTGATCAGATCCAACCTCCTTTTGTCGATGGTTTCCCAGGAACTCGTTGCAATTCAGGCGATTTTGCAGGAGAGATGAGTGCACGTCCTTCTATGCCACCATCTTAGCTCCACCCCCCAGTAACTCATATTTAGATCATGATTATAAAATGATCAGCATTCAAAATATTTTAAAATTGTTTAGTACTCTAGATTGAGAATGAACCATGATAAGATATTCATTAATAAATGAGATTTCAATGACAACAAAAGAGTTATTTATACTGAAAGATTGTTGAGAAAAGCCATGATAATAATAACATCATTCCAGTCTTGATTTTTGTGCTGAGTCCTAGCTGACTCTTTGTGACATCATTTACTGCAATCCACCAGGTTCCTCTGCCCATGAAGTTTCCAGGCCAAAACAGTACAGTTGATTGCTATTTTATTTTCCAGCAAATCTTCCCTAACACGGACCTAACACATGTCTTCTGCACTGACAGGCAGAATTGGAAAGCTCTTGATTTTTATATCCAGTCAACAATTTGATCAAATGTGAACAAAACAAATGTACTTTCACTTCGACAAATATCTCTCATTAACATTTTTTTAAGGAATTTACTAAAATAGAAGCTTAGAAATACAACTGAAAATCATAAAATATGGGGTGGGGAAAATGTAGGTCAGTTTCTCTCAGAGTCCTCCATGTAAACTAAGCTATATGGCTAGGGATCAAAAGTCAAAGCAAATAAGGAGAAAAGGGTTGGTAGTGACAAGAGATGACTTTAAGAAAACATTGGAAGTATAATAGAACTAATATCAAAATAGAAATTTAGAGAATCCAAATCATATAGATACAGAACTCAAAAAGTTCAAGGGAAAACTATCAGAAGTCCATTGAAGCACTAGTAGCTACAGTTAAGCTGAGAGATAAGCTTTCATCTCAGTAATTTTGGATAACATTTTGCTTGGTGGAGATTAAATATGGTGTTTAGTGCTACTATATAAATAGATTATACATATTTGATTTTGTGTTTTTCCACACTGATTAATGCTATTAGATACTGTGATCAATCCATAAGTCTATAAGTTCAATCATCATTTGGGAGTTATTTACATAATTCTATTAGATTATTCTCTTGGTATGCATCCTTTCAGTAAATCATTATACTGAAGATTGTTCACCTCTATTTGAAAGTTAGGTGAAAACTCCTCTACTATACAGTTGGATGGATTTTGAAATGAGAAATTTTATTTTACACTTGAAGAAATGTCCAAAGGGAAAAACAACAACAACAACAAAACCATAACTAACTGAATCTGTAGCTTCAGCTCATGAAATATATCTACCACAAATTTGTGGAAAAAAGTTCTCAGTTGTTCTTTTAATTTTTTGCAGCATGGGAAACATTAAAAGCAGCTTTACAGTACTAGTCATTCAAACGTCAGTTGTTAAAATGAGAATACTGCTACATAAACTGCACATATAAGCAACATTCTGTCCTATGTTTTGGTTCATTCAGAAGGCTGAGTTTTGAGACTCTCTGTGACCACATAGAATGCAGCACACCAGGTTTCCCTGTCCTTCACCATCTCCCGGAGCTTACTCAAACTCATATCCATTGACTCAGTGATGCCTTTAAATCATCACGTCCTCTGTTGTCCCTTTATCCTTTTGCCTTCTATTTTTCCCTATGTCAGGATCTTTTCCAATGAATTGTCTCTTCGCATCAGGTGGCAAAATGTTGAATGTTCGTCTTCAGCGTTAGTCTTTCCAGTGCATATTCAGTGTTGGTTTTCCTTAGTATTGACTGGTTTGACCTCCTTCGGCCCAAATCAGGTTTTGCAATAAATCAAAGGCTAGGGATCAAAAGTCAAAGCAAATAAGGAGAAAAGGGTTGGTAGTGACAAGAGATGACTTTAAGAAAACATTGGAAGTATAATAGAACTAATATCAAAATAGAAATTTAGAGAATCCAAATCATATAGATACAGAACTCAAAAAGTTCAAGGGAAAACTATCAGAAGTCCATTGAAGCACTAGTAGCTACAGTTAAGCTGAGAGATAAGCTTTCATCTCAGTAATTTTGGATAACATTTTGCTTGGTGGAGATTAAATATGGTGTTTAGTGCTACTATATAAATAGATTATACATATTTGATTTTGTGTTTTTCCACACTGATTAATGCTATTAGATACTGTGATCAATCCATAAGTCTATAAGTTCAATCATCATTTGGGAGTTATTTACATAATTCTATTAGATTATTCTCTTGGTATGCATCCTTTCAGTAAATCATTATACTGAAGATTGTTCACCTCTATTTGAAAGTTAGGTGAAAACTCCTCTACTATACAGTTGGATGGATTTTGAAATGAGAAATTTTATTTTACACTTGAAGAAATGTCCAAAGGGAAAAACAACAACAACAACAAAACCATAACTAACTGAATCTGTAGCTTCAGCTCATGAAATATATCTACCACAAATTTGTGGAAAAAGTTCTCAGTTGTTCTTTTAATTTTTTGCAGCATGGGAAACATTAAAAGCAGCTTTACAGTACTAGTCATTCAAACGTCAGTTGTTAAAATGAGAATACTGCTACATAAACTGCACATATAAGCAACATTCTGTCCTATGTTTTGGTTCATTCAGAAGGCTGAGTTTTGAGACTCTCTGTGACCACATAGAATGCAGCACACCAGGTTTCCCTGTCCTTCACCATCTCCCGGAGCTTACTCAAACTCATATCCATTGACTCAGTGATGCCTTTAAATCATCACGTCCTCTGTTGTCCCTTTATCCTTTTGCCTTCTATTTTTCCCTATGTCAGGATCTTTTCCAATGAATTGTCTCTTCGCATCAGGTGGCAAAATGTTGAATGTTCGTCTTCAGCGTTAGTCTTTCCAGTGCATATTCAGTGTTGGTTTTCCTTAGTATTGACTGGTTTGACCTCCTTGCAGTCCAAGGGGTTCCCAAGAGTCTTCTTCTACACGAGTTCAAAAGTATCAATTATTTGGCAATCAGCCTTCTTTATGATCCATCTCTCACATTCATACATTACTACTGGGAAATCCATGGCTTTGAATATATGGGATTTTTCCAGGAAAGTGATGTCTCTGCTTTTGAATATGCTGTCTAGGTCTGTCATAGATTTTCTTCCAAGGAGAAAGCTTATTTTAATTTCATGGCTGCACTCACCATCTGCAGCGAGTGATTTTTGGAGCCCAAGAAAATAAAGTCTCTCACGGTTTCTGTTGTTTGCCTATCTATTTGCCATGAAGTGATTGGACCAGATGCTATGATCCTCATTTTTTCAATGTTGACTTTTATGCCAGCTTTTTCACTATCCTCTTTCACATTCATCAAGAGTCCCTTTAGTTCCTCTTCACTTTCTGCCATAAGGGTGGTGTCATCTGCATACCTGAGGTTATTGATATTTCTTCTGGTAACCTTAATTTAAGCATATGTTTCATCCAGACCAGCATTTCACATGATGAACCTTTCATATAAGATAAATAAGTAGGGTGACAATATACAGCCGTGGCATACTCCTTTCCCAGTTTGGAACCAGTACATTTTACCATGCCCAGTTCTAACTTTACTTCTTGTCCTTCATACAGGTTTCATAGAGAGGCAGATAACTGGTCTGGTATTACCATCTCTTTCAGAATTTTCCACAGTTTGTAGTGATCCACACAGTCTAAGAATTTAACACAGTCAATGAAGCAGAAGTAGATTTTTTTTTTCCGGAATTTCTTTGCTTTTTCTATGATCGAATGGATGTTGACAATTTGATCTCTGTTCCTCTGTCATTCCTAAATCCAGTATGTATATCTGGAAGTTTTCTGCTCACGTACTTTTGAAACCTAGCTTGGATGATTTTAAGTATTACTTGCTAGATATAAATCCATCTCCCGGAGCTTACTCAAACTCACGACTCAGTGATGCCTTTAAATCATCACGTCCTCTGTTGTCCCTTTATCCTTTTGCCTTCTATTTTTCCCTATGTCAGGATCTTTTCCAATGAATTGTCTCTTCGCATCAGGTGGCAAAATGTTGAATGTTCGTCTTCAGCGTTAGTCTTTCCAGTGCATATTCAGTGTTGGTTTTCCTTAGTATTGACTGGTTTGACCTCCTTGCAGTCCAAGGGGTTCCCAAGAGTCTTCTTCTACACGAGTTCAAAAGTATCAATTATTTGGCAATCAGCCTTCTTTATGATCCATCTCTCACATTCATACATTACTACTGGGAAATCCATGGCTTTGAATATATGGGATTTTTCCAGGAAAGTGATGTCTCTGCTTTTGAATATGCTGTCTAGGTCTGTCATAGATTTTCTTCCAAGGAGAAAGCTTATTTTAATTTCATGGCTGCACTCACCATCTGCAGCGAGTGATTTTTGGAGCCCAAGAAAATAAAGTCTCTCACGGTTTCTGTTGTTTGCCTATCTATTTGCCATGAAGTGATTGGACCAGATGCTATGATCCTCATTTTTTCAATGTTGACTTTTATGCCAGCTTTTTCACTATCCTCTTTCACATTCATCAAGAGTCCCTTTAGTTCCTCTTCACTTTCTGCCATAAGGGTGGTGTCATCTGCATACCTGAGGTTATTGATATTTCTTCTGGTAACCTTAATTTAAGCATATGTTTCATCCAGACCAGCATTTCACATGATGAACCTTTCATATAAGATAAATAAGTAGGGTGACAATATACAGCCGTGGCATACTCCTTTCCCAGTTTGGAACCAGTACATTTTACCATGCCCAGTTCTAACTTTACTTCTTGTCCTTCATACAGGTTTCATAGAGAGGCAGATAACTGGTCTGGTATTACCATCTCTTTCAGAATTTTCCACAGTTTGTAGTGATCCACACAGTCTAAGAATTTAACACAGTCAATGAAGCAGAAGTAGATTTTTTTTTTCCGGAATTTCTTTGCTTTTTCTATGATCGAATGGATGTTGACAATTTGATCTCTGTTCCTCTGTCATTCCTAAATCCAGTATGTATATCTGGAAGTTTTCTGCTCACGTACTTTTGAAACCTAGCTTGGATGATTTTAAGTATTACTTGCTAGAATATGAAATGAGTGTAATTGTGTGGTAGTTAGAGCATTCTTTGGCATTGACCTTCCTTGGAATTGGAATGAAAACTGACAAACTTTTTAAAGGTAAGAAGTAACAGAGACAGCTTATGACCCAAATATTAGAAGGGCATAGGAAGAGACTCATTCACAGTTTTCAAGACATCTCATTATATACCTTTTGACTTGTTAATACTTTTCTTTCTTTATAAGATTGGGCAGCTGACAGTAAGTCAATTGATTTTCATTAGGTTATAATGAAGGCTGGTTTCTTCACAACATTAAAGGAACCAGTTGCTATGTTCCCAATGTTATCAATTAACTGGCTTACAAGCTCCCATGAAAGTCCATAAATCATAGGACCAGGGTGGCTTTATGACTGGGCCCATGGACTCTCTATCAACCTGCTTAAAGAAAAACATCTATAAAATTCTAAAGGAAATCAAGCCTGAATTCACTGGAAAAATTGATGCTGAAGATGAAGCTCCAATCTTTGGCCACCTGATGTGAAGAGCTGATTCATTGTAAAAGTCCCTAATGCTGGGAAAGATTGATGGCAGGAGGAGAAGGTGGTAATAGAGGATGAGATGGTTGGATGGTACCATCAACTCAATGGACATGAGTCTTAGGTAACTCTGGGAGATTGTGAAAGACAGGGAAGCCTAGTGTGCTGCAGTCCATGAGTCACAAGGAGTCAGATACAACTGAGTGACTGAAAAAAAGCAACAATTAGGAAATATTATTATCCCTATAATTAATAGTGGTTGGAGCAATTATTTTCACTCAGGAAAAATAACTTTTGATCCTATAGTAAAACAAACAAAAAACAGGCAACAAACAAAACAACAAACCCTCAATGAAATGTTACTACTGCCAAACCATCAAACTTCTATAAAGTAGGGTAAGTCAGATTCTTTGAACTCTATTTCTACCAAAATTTGACACAATGGACAACATTAAATCACAATAGCAAATGAAGTTATTAATTGTGATAGCAAATGATAGAGGTCAAATATTTTCCACAGATACCTACAAGAATATTACAAAGAATGTCCATGGATTTTAACCATACTACATTTTCAAACGTTTTTAATATTTTTCCAACTTTTCTTATTTTTACTACACATGTATTTTTATCTTTAATATATCTTATCAGATTCTTCTTTAGGTTTTATTGAATTCATAATTACTCAACTTCTTTGAAAATATTCACTCGCCTACAAAAAATATTCATATTAATAGATTTCCAACGACTTCAAAGTTGGCAATGACTCCTTAAATAACAACTTGTGAGTAGTCTCAATATCATCTAATGACTTACCAAGAACTAACGAAAAGAACTTGAAATCAATTGGTATGTGTTTTTGTTGTTGTTGTTATTAATTTATCATTACAGTTTTTCTCAAATCTTGAATAATTATTCTCACTAAAAATTTTTTAGTACTAATCAAATTTATTTTTTATCACTACTTTATTCATGTCAATCAGAGGCAATGTAATAAAATGGGGTTCTTAGTTTGGCTTCCGAATGAGCCACTGAGAAATGTATTTTAGTTCCAGCTTAATTTTTGGTTGTATTTTTGTGAAGAAATTCTGCCATTTTTAAATATGCCATTTAAAATTATCTAATTTCTGTCACTTTTCTGTTAAGAATATTGTCCTAAATGCTTACATTGACATCAATGCATATCAATGTATATTCTATTATTTTAATAGTTATCTTTGAATAATAAACATAATATTTTACAACCAATTTTATAATAAAATAAACTATCATCTTTACTATCTTAAAATGTGACAACGTGGTCACTTCAGCTTCCAAGGCAGACATGGCGACCTTGACAGTGTTACAGCTGCTCACCCTGGACAGAGCTCCCAGTAAAAGTTTATGAAAAAATGCAGGGAGGTGAAGCTAAGATAGTGGAGCAGAAGGCCATGCACTCATCTCTCCTGCAAAATCACCTGAATTGCAACAAGTTCCTGAAAAACCATTGACAGGAGGAGGTTTGATTCGATCCCAAAAAAGGTATCCCACATCCAAGACCAACAAAGTCCCAACAAGATGATAAGTGGGAACAATCACGCTTTTAAAAGTCAAACCTCATACCTGCTAGCGAGGCTGGGTCGGCCAAATATGCAAAGCCTGTTGTAAATCAAGACCCAGGAAATGAGCAGTGACTTCAAAAGGGACTGAGCCAGACATGCTTTAGACGGTCCAAGTGCCCCTTAAGCTAGAAGTGCCATTGAGCGGTCCTTGGAAAGATGGCACTCAATTGCCTAACGATTTTTTATTAAAAAAACTGCCTACAAAAATATTCATATTAATAGATTTCCAACGACTTCAAAGTTGGCAATGACTCCTTAAATAACAACTTGTGAGTAGTCTCAATATCATCTAATGACTTACCAAGAACTAACGAAAAGAACTTGAAATCAATTGGTATGTGTTTTGTTGTTGTTGTTATTAATTTATCATTACAGTTTTTCTCAAATCTTGAATAATTATTCTCACTAAAAATTTTTTAGTACTAATCAAATTTATTTTTTATCACTACTTTATTCATGTCAATCAGAGGCAATGTAATAAAATGGGGTTCTTAGTTTGGCTTCCGAATGAGCCACTGAGAAATGTATTTTAGTTCCAGCTTAATTTTTGGTTGTATTTTTGTGAAGAAATTCTGCCATTTTTAAATATGCCATTTAAAATTATCTAATTTCTGTCACTTTTCTGTTAAGAATATTGTCCTAAATGCTTACATTGACATCAATGCATATCAATGTATATTCTATTATTTTAATAGTTATCTTTGAATAATAAACATAATATTTTACAACCAATTTTATAATAAAATAAACTATCATCTTTACTATCTTAAAATGTGACAACGTGGTCACTTCAGCTTCCAAGGCAGACATGGCGACCTTGACAGTGTTACAGCTGCTCACCCTGGACAGAGCTCCCAGTAAAAGTTTATGAAAAAATGCAGGGAGGTGAAGCTAAGATAGTGGAGCAGAAGGCCATGCACTCATCTCTCCTGCAAAATCACCTGAATTGCAACAAGTTCCTGAAAAACCATTGACAGGAGGAGGTTTGATTCGATCCCAAAAAAGGTATCCCACATCCAAGACCAACAAAGTCCCAACAAGATGATAAGTGGGGAACAATCACGCTTTTAAAAGTCAAACCTCATACCTGCTAGCGAGGCTGGGTCGGCCAAATATGCAAAGCCTGTTGTAAATCAAGACCCAGGAAATGAGCAGTGACTTCCAAAAGGGACTGAGCCAGACATGCTTTAGACGGTCCAAGTGCCCCCTTAAGCTAGAAGTGCCATTGAGCGGTCCTTGGAAAGATGGCACTCAATTGCCTTTGAAGGAGGTTATCACTAACCCAATCATAGAGCCACCGAGTAAGACTGGAGACTCTGTGCACACCGAGAACCAGGAAAGGCGATTGGCAATCCCTCATGAGACTGAACCAGACTCACCTCTGTGTATTCTGATGTCTCTGGTGGTGGCGGGAGTTGTAGGTGGCCTGCATCAGGGTCGGGGAAACTGTGAAAGTATATCTCATAGAACGTGTGGGAATAAATCCTTTGTGAGAGAGATGCCATTATTCCTACTGTAGTTTGACTGCAGGTCAAACTACAGGAAGGGAATTTAGCTGCACCCAGCAACAAAGCTATCTGGATTAATGATTAAGAAGCTACCAGGACCAGCCTGGGCGGACTTTTTGTTATGGTATAGGCGGAAATAAAGGTAAAATAAGCAGTAAAAGAGGCCTTCAGATCCAACCACTGCCAGAGGCAAGGAAAAGACTGATAATCTCTGAATAGTCAGCAAGAGACAGAAGAAAGTGAACATTCACCATTTGCACGTTTTGACTGGAACTGGATTTTTTTTTTTCGCTTTTTTTCTTTTCTTTTCTTCACCATTTCTCTTTCTTTTTTCCTCATCTGCACAGCACCAGCCCTCCATATTTTTTTGTTGTTTGTTTTGTCTCCCCCATTGAACTCTACTGAAGCTACCAATCTTATCAGTAAGACTGAATATATTCAAGTTTACACAATTTTTTTTCTTTAACTGCACATTTTATTTTGCTATATACTTCTGTTTTCACATTGGCTTTTTATGGTTCTGTGGGGGTTTTGCTTGTTTTTACTATTTTTCCTTTGTTTTTCTATATGCTTATCTCTGAATTTTTAAAATTTTTGTATATATTATTACTTCTTCTACAACAATTTCTTTGCTTTCTCTGATGCTCTTCCCTTGCAACACTAAAGTCTAATGCATACAAATCATTATCTCCCTATATTTAAACTTGCATTGTTATTCTACATTTCTCTTCTACCCTCCCTTTCTCTTTTTCCCTTTCCCCACCATATTTCTCAGACTGTTTTGTCCTCATTGCCTTATCCCCAACTGGAACCCAGCTCTAGCATTATTCTCCAATTTGTGCTCTAGCTAGTTTGGGTCTTTTTTTTTTTTTTAAGATTTATTTATTTATTTATTTTGGGGGCAGGGGTCAGGTTGGGGAGGGAGGGGAGCGGGTGGGCCACTTCTATTGGTCTTCCATTTCTCTATTTTCATCCATCTTTGTTCCTTGGCTCCTGTGGGCCTCCCATTGCGGTGGCCCCTGTCATTGCAGAGCACCGGCTCCAGGTGCATGCGCTCCAGAGCTCCGGCTCAGTGATTGGACACATCAGTCCAGCCGCTCCGTGGCACGTGGGATCTTCCCAGGCCAGGGCTCGAACCGGCACCCCTTGCACTGCAAGGCGGTGTCCCCACCCACTGGACCACCAGGGGAAGCCTGTTAATTTGGTTCTTAACTGGTGGATACCATTCTTGGTTTTCTCTATTTGCCGTGCTAATGTATTGTACTGTATTTTTGGTTGGAATGCTTGGGTTATGTTATGGTTGTATATGTTTGTGTGTAAAATCCAGTATGCTAGACAGTATTTGCGTGATATTTTAATTGCCATTTGTCAAAGGTATACCTTCTGCTTCTCATTTGCATATATACATTTTGATATCATTTAATGTCATAACGAATCAGCCGTGAAATCTCCATTCCCTGGTCAAAAAACAAACCCAGGGACTTTAGGGAGGGAGCACTGACTCCAAAACCCTACAATACTAAGGGGACCTTCCACAGAAAGGGAAGGCAGTAGGATTACCCCCGGGTGAACCGGGAGATCTCAGAGAGAGGCGAGACTTTGCTGCCGGCTCCCCAGCCCGTTGGCATGCACCGGGGACAATCAGACATGGCAGGGGTTCTGTCGAGGCAGTTCTACTTTATTAATGTAAACTAACAGTTTTTATAGGCAAAAGAAGAGGGGTTTGCAAGGGACTTCCTATAGTTACACCAATCAAGCTAAAGGTCGAGCAGTTATGCATTTACATTGCAATAGGAGTCTGTGGTGAGCATGCATTGTCCAGAGCACGGAAACCAGGGGGATCAATCAGAAGTTTTGACAATGGACCTTAGATCATGCCCCGTCTCTTCCTGTAGGCATCCTTTCAGACTGTTTTGTCCTCATTGCCTTATCCCCAACTGGAACCCAGCTCTAGCATTATTCTCCAATTTGTGCTCTAGCTAGTTTGGGTCTTTTTTTTTTTTTTAAGATTTATTTATTTATTTATTTTGGGGGCAGGGGTCAGGTTGGGGAGGGAGGGGAGCGGGTGGGCCACTTCTATTGGTCTTCCATTTCTCTATTTTCATCCATCTTTGTTCCTTGGCTCCTGTGGGCCTCCCATTGCGGTGGCCCCTGTCATTGCAGAGCACCGGCTCCAGGTGCATGCGCTCCAGAGCTCCGGCTCAGTGATTGGACACATCAGTCCAGCCGCTCCGTGGCACGTGGGATCTTCCCAGGCCAGGGCTCGAACCGGCACCCCTTGCACTGCAAGGCGGTGTCCCCACCCACTGGACCACCAGGGGAAGCCTGTTAATTTGGTTCTTAACTGGTGGATACCATTCTTGGTTTTCTCTATTTGCCGTGCTAATGTATTGTACTGTATTTTTGGTTGGAATGCTTGGGTTATGTTATGGTTGTATATGTTTGTGTGTAAAATCCAGTATGCTAGACAGTATTTGCGTGATATTTTAATTGCCATTTGTCAAAGGTATACCTTCTGCTTCTCATTTGCATATATACATTTTGATATCATTTAATGTCATAACGAATCAGCCGTGAAATCTCCATTCCCTGGTCAAAAAACAAACCCAGGGACTTTAGGGAGGGAGCACTGACTCCAAAACCCTACAATACTAAGGGGACCTTCCACAGAAAGGGAAGGCAGTAGGATTACCCCCGGGTGAACCGGGAGATCTCAGAGAGGGGCGAGACTTTGCTGCCGGCTCCCCAGCCCGTTGGCATGCACCGGGGACAATCAGACATGGCAGGGGTTCTGTCGAGGCAGTTCTACTTTATTAATGTAAACTAACAGTTTTTATAGGCAAAAGAAGAGGGGTTTGCAAGGGACTTCCTATAGTTACACCAATCAAGCTAAAGGTCGAGCAGTTATGCATTTACATTGCAATAGGAGTCTGTGGTGAGCATGCATTGTCCAGAGCACGGAAACCAGGGGGATCAATCAGAAGTTTTGACAATGGACCTTAGATCATGCCCCGTCTCTTCCTGTAGGCATCCTTTCAGCACCAAACTGCAAATATGTGCTTAAGCTTCCTTATGCTTGCAAAGGCCCTCTTTCCTTCAGGGCCCCACATCTCCCCTTCTTTTATTTTAAAATTAGGAGACTTTTGTTGAGGCAACGCATAGAGCTAAGAGGCGGGCAGCCTCTAGCCTTGTCCGCTCTCCCTTGCGGCTGTGCCTGTCTTAGGTCGGGACAGAGCACTATTCAGGCAGAACCCGTCATGGGATCAGGCAGCAGCTGAGGTGGCCCTCCTGTCTTAGGCCTGCTCTCCAATGATGTCCTCTTACCTGTCACTGGCTAAGCAGACATTTCGCAGGTGGATGGAGTTTTTAGAGCATTCTTTATTTGAAGGCCTTATTATATGTCTCGAGTGATTTCTTGAAGGGCCGTATCAACCCAGGGGTTTTGTGGATGCCCAACATAGGGCTCTTCTTCTAGGACCTGAGCAAGCATACTTATTTTTTGTTGCAGCTGCCTATTGTGGGCCATAACACCCTTGATCTTAAACAATATACCTAGCAAGGCAACAGAAACAGATAGAAAGCATTTTAAACCAGGTGAGTGGGCTCTGTATCCATTGTCAAAAACTTTAACCCCTTTTGTCCTTGTTTCCAGAACGTTTGGGATGTAACTCGGTTTACTCTGGTTACATTTAGCTTGCCTATTTTTCCAAAATATAATCTGTGATGATGTGTTTTGTACCCTTATTTATCACTACAATAACCTAAAGGGACCTTCCACAGAAAGGGAAGGCAGTAGGATTACCCCCGGGTGAACCGGGAGATCTCAGAGAGAGGCGAGACTTTGCTGCCGGCTCCCCAGCCCGTTGGCATGCACCGGGGACAATCAGACATGGCAGGGGTTCTGTCGAGGCAGTTCTACTTTATTAATGTAAACTAACAGTTTTTATAGGCAAAAGAAGAGGGGTTTGCAAGGGACTTCCTATAGTTACACCAATCAAGCTAAAGGTCGAGCAGTTATGCATTTACATTGCAATAGGAGTCTGTGGTGAGCATGCATTGTCCAGAGCACGGAAACCAGGGGGATCAATCAGAAGTTTTGACAATGGACCTTAGATCATGCCCCGTCTCTTCCTGTAGGCATCCTTTCAGCACCAAACTGCAAATATGTGCTTAAGCTTCCTTATGCTTGCAAAGGCCCTCTTTCCTTCAGGGCCCCACATCTCCCCTTCTTTTATTTTAAAATTAGGAGACTTTTGTTGAGGCAACGCATAGAGCTAAGAGGCGGGCAGCCTCTAGCCTTGTCCGCTCTCCCTTGCGGCTGTGCCTGTCTTAGGTCGGGACAGAGCACTATTCAGGCAGAACCCGTCATGGGATCAGGCAGCAGCTGAGGTGGCCCTCCTGTCTTAGGCCTGCTCTCCAATGATGTCCTCTTACCTGTCACTGGCTAAGCAGACATTTCGCAGGTGGATGGAGTTTTTAGAGCATTCTTTATTTGAAGGCCTTATTATATGTCTCGAGTGATTTCTTGAAGGGCCGTATCAACCCAGGGGTTTTGTGGATGCCCAACATAGGGCTCTTCTTCTAGGACCTGAGCAAGCATACTTATTTTTTGTTGCAGCTGCCTATTGTGGGCCATAACACCCTTGATCTTAAACAATATACCTAGCAAGGCAACAGAAACAGATAGAAAGCATTTTTAAACCAGGTGAGTGGGCTCTGTATCCATTGTCAAAAAACTTTAACCCCCTTTTGTCCTTGTTTCCAGAACGTTTGGGATGTAACTCGGTTTACTCTGGTTACATTTAGCTTGCTAGTAATATAAGTTCGTATCTTTTGCCCTGCCCAAAATTTAGTGTCCCATATTTTCATCTGTGATGATGTGTTTTGTACTTCAATTAAGAGTCTTATTTATCACTGGGAAGGCTGTCAAGCAGAAGCGGGGATATCTCATGTCACAGTCCAAGTGTGCCAGAATGTTTTCATGCCTCGATTGCTCTGGCGTGTAGATCAAGCTGTTGCTGGAGTCCCATTATGGCAGCCCTCAGGTGTTCAAGTTGGTGTAGGCTTGTCTGAAGTCCCTGGGCCGAGGTGGTGGATATGCTGTTTACTGCTGTGATGGTGTGTACTTGTTAAATTCCGAGCACCGATGTTGTGTTACTGTTGTACCTATTAAGGAGAGAAAGAGAGAGAGAGATGCCTCAAGAACTTTCTGTTCTTGGGCCTGATATATGGTCATATTTTATCTGCAGCAGATTCTAAGGTTTGATCCTTGTTTTGTGGCATAAATTTAAGATTTCTAGCTGGTACCCATATAGGGCTGTTTTCTTCAATGGGGAATATGCACCCAAATCCTCTCCCCATAGTAAGGAGCGGATCAGGCCCCTTCTACTGGCCAGTAATGGGGTCCTTCCATCTCACTTGTATTTCAGGTTTTATTTCTTGTTTGTACCAGTGTTTTTGAAAGGGTGCCATCAGTTCATTTTTTTGAAAAATTTTAAAGAGTGCCATTCCAAGTTGCTGGTGAGGGCTTATTCCCCATTTGTTTGTAATTGGGCCTTTAAGTTTTGATGATGATGTTATTACGTCTTTGATAGGGCTTGTGAAAGAAGTTTTGTAAATTTTTGATCCAACCATAAAGGGTTTTGTGGATGCCCAACATAGGGCTCTTCTTCTAGGACCTGAGCAAGCATACTTATTTTTTGTTGCAGCTGCCTATTGTGGGCCATAACACCCTTGATCTTAAACAATATACCTAGCAAGGCAACAGAAACAGATAGAAAGCATTTTTAAACCAGGTGAGTGGGCTCTGTATCCATTGTCAAAAAACTTTAACCCCCTTTTGTCCTTGTTTCCAGAACGTTTGGGATGTAACTCGGTTTACTCTGGTTACATTTAGCTTGCTAGTAATATAAGTTCGTATCTTTTGCCCTGCCCAAAATTTAGTGTCCCATATTTTCATCTGTGATGATGTGTTTTGTACTTCAATTAAGAGTCTTATTTATCACTGGGAAGGCTGTCAAGCAGAAGCGGGGATATCTCATGTCACAGTCCAAGTGTGCCAGAATGTTTTCATGCCTCGATTGCTCTGGCGTGTAGATCAAGCTGTTGCTGGAGTCCCATTATGGCAGCCCTCAGGTGTTCAAGTTGGTGTAGGCTTGTCTGAAGTCCCTGGGCCGAGGTGGTGGATATGCTGTTTACTGCTGTGATGGTGTGTACTTGTTAAATTCCGAGCACCGATGTTGTGTTACTGTTGTACCTATTAAGGAGAGAAAGAGAGAGAGAGATGCCTCAAGAACTTTCTGTTCTTGGGCCTGATATATGGTCATATTTTATCTGCAGCAGATTCTAAGGTTTGATCCTTGTTTTGTGGCATAAATTTAAGATTTCTAGCTGGTACCCATATAGGGCTGTTTTCTTCAATGGGGAATATGCACCCAAATCCTCTCCCCATAGTAAGGAGCGGATCAGGCCCCTTCTACTGGCCAGTAATGGGGTCCTTCCATCTCACTTGTATTTCAGGTTTTATTTCTTGTTTGTACCAGTGTTTTTGAAAGGGTGCCATCAGTTCATTTTTTTGAAAAATTTTAAAGAGTGCCATTCCAAGTTGCTGGTGAGGGCTTATTCCCCATTTTTGTTTTTGTAATTGGGCCTTTAAGTTTTGATGATGATGTTTAATTATAGCCTGTCTTTGAAGGTTGTATGGGATCCCTGTGGTGTGGCAGATGTGTCATTGTTGAAAGAAGTTTTGTAAATTTTTGTTAACAAAACAGGGACCATTGTCTCTTTTTATCTGATAAGGTAGACTCAGAGTTGTAAAGCATTGTAAGAAATGACGCTGGGCATGTTTCGCTTTTTCTCTTGAGTGGGCTATAGCCCAGCAGGCATGGGAATAAGTATCAATGAATACAAAGATGTACTTGAGTTTTTCACAGGGGAAACAGTGAGTGACATCTGTCTGTCACAACATATTAGGCTTTAGTCCCCGGGGGTTTACTGCCAGAGATTGTAAGGGAGGAACTAGTAAGTGAGGGAGGCAAGACTTGTTAAGTGTCGATTAAAAAAGTGAACAACTTGAGAGTTGTGGGCTAAATTTTATTTGAGGTATAATTAGGACTGCAGCCCCAGAGGTAGCAATCCAATAGCTCTGAGAGACCACTCCAAAGAGTTAGGGGACTTCCAAGACTATGTTGAACAGTAGTGGTGAAAGTGGACACCCCTGTCTTGTTCCTGATCTTAGAGGGAATGCTTTCAGTTTTTCACCGTTGAGGATAATGTTCGCTGTGGGCTTCTCATATATGACTTTCACTATGTCGAGATAGGTTCCTTCTATGCCCATTTACTTAAGAGTTTTTATCATAAATCGGTGTTGCACTTTGTTGAAGGCTTTTTCTGCATCTATTGAGATGATCATGTGATTTTTGACTCTCAGTTTGTTGATATGGTATATGGGCAATAAGAGAAGAGAAAGAAATCAAAGGAATCCAGATTGGAAAGGAAGAAGTCAAGCTCTCTCTTTTTGCAGAGAACATGATATTATACGTAGAAAATCCCAAAGACTCTATTACAAAGCTACTAGAGCTAATTAACGAATTCAGCAAAGTTGCAGGATACAAAGTCAGCACACAGAAATCACTGGCATTCCTATACAGAAACAATGAAAAATCAGAATACGAAATCAAAGAGGCAGTCCCCTTCACCATTGCAACCAAAGAATCAAATATCTAGGAATAAACCTACCCAAAAAAACAAAAGAATTGTATACAGATACTTACAAGACACTCATGAAAGAAATTAAAGAAGACTTAAACAGATGGAGAGATATTCCATGTTCCTGGGTTGGAAGAATTAATACTGTGAAAATGACCATACTACCAAATATCATCTACAGATTCAATGCAATACCTATTCAACTTCCATTGACATTTTTCACAGAACTAGACCAAACAATAACACAGTTCATATGGAAACACAAAAGACCTCGAATAGCCAAAGCAATCCTGAGAAAGAAAAACGGAGCTGGAGAAATCAGCCTCCCTAACTTCAGACTCTACTACAAAGCAACAGTCATCAAGACAGTATGAGACTGGCACAAAAACAGAACTATAGACAAATGGAACAAGATAGAGAACCCAGAGATAGACCCACACCCTTATGGGTACCTTATTTTTGATAAAGGTGGAGAAACTATAAAATGGGACAAAGACAGCCTCTTCAACAAGTGGTGCTAGAGAACCCAGAGAACATGGAAGCTGCAGCCCCATAGCTCAATAGTCAGTTAGGGGACTTCAAGACTATGTTGAACAGTAGTGGTGAAAGTGGACACCCCTGTCTTGTTCCTGATCTTAGAGGGAATGCTTTCAGTTTTTCACCGTTGAGGATAATGTTCGCTGTGGGCTTCTCATATATGACTTTCACTATGTCGAGATAGGTTCCTTCTATGCCCATTTACTTAAGAGTTTTTATCATAAATCGGTGTTGCACTTTGTTGAAGGCTTTTTCTGCATCTATTGAGATGATCATGTGATTTTTGACTCTCAGTTTGTTGATATGGTATATGGGCAATAAGAGAAGAGAAAGAAATCAAAGGAATCCAGATTGGAAAGGAAGAAGTCAAGCTCTCTCTTTTTGCAGAGAACATGATATTATACGTAGAAAATCCCAAAGACTCTATTACAAAGCTACTAGAGCTAATTAACGAATTCAGCAAAGTTGCAGGATACAAAGTCAGCACACAGAAATCACTGGCATTCCTATACAGAAACAATGAAAAATCAGAATACGAAATCAAAGAGGCAGTCCCCTTCACCATTGCAACCAAAGAATCAAATATCTAGGAATAAACCTACCCAAAAAAACAAAAGAATTGTATACAGATACTTACAAGACACTCATGAAAGAAATTAAAGAAGACTTAAACAGATGGAGAGATATTCCATGTTCCTGGGTTGGAAGAATTAATACTGTGAAAATGACCATACTACCAAATATCATCTACAGATTCAATGCAATACCTATTCAACTTCCATTGACATTTTTCACAGAACTAGACCAAACAATAACACAGTTCATATGGAAACACAAAAGACCTCGAATAGCCAAAGCAATCCTGAGAAAGAAAAACGGAGCTGGAGAAATCAGCCTCCCTAACTTCAGACTCTACTACAAAGCAACAGTCATCAAGACAGTATGGTACTGGCACAAAAACAGAACTATAGACCAATGGAACAAGATAGAGAACCCAGAGATAAACCCACACACATATGGGTACCTTATTTTTGATAAAGGAGGAGAAACTATAAAATGGGACAAAGACAGCCTCTTCAACAAGTGGTGCTGGGAGAACTGGACAGCTACATGCAAAAAAATGAAGTTGGAACATACCCTGACACCATACACTAAGATCAACTCAAAATGGATTAAAGACCTAAATGTAGGACCAGAAACCATCAAACTCTTAGAGGAGAATATAGGCAAAACCCTCAAAGACATCAATCAAAGCAATATCTTCTCTGACACACCAACTAAAATAGCAGAACTGAAAAGAAAAATGAACATGTGGAACCTCATGAAACTTAAAAGCTTTTGTACAGCTAAAGAAAATACAAAAAGGCTCCACAGACAGCCCACAGAATGGGAGAAATTCATAGTAAATGAAACAACTAACGAAGAATTAATCTCCAAAATCTACAGGCAACTCAGACAACTCAGCATCCGAAAAATGAAAAACCCAATCCAAAAATGTGAAAAGGAGCTAAACAGACACCTCTCCAAAGAGGACATACAGATGGCTCAAAAACACATGAAACGATGCTCAACCTCACTTATCATTTCAGAAATGTCAATTAAAACTACAATGAGATACCACCTCACACCCGTCAGAATGGCCATCATCAAAAAATCTGCAGACAATAAATGCTGGAGAGGGTGCGGAGAAAAGGGAACACTCCTGCTTTGCTGGTGGGAATGTCAATTGATAGAGCCTCTATGGAAGACAGTCTGGAGATTTCTTAAAAAAGTAAAAACAGAAGCACCCTATGGCCCAGCATTGCCACTATTAGGCTTATATCCTGATGAAATCAAAACTGAAAGAAGCACCTGTACCCCAATGTTCATTGCAGCTCTCTATACAATAGCCAGAACATGGAAGCAACCTAGATGTCCATTGACAAATGAATGGATACAGAATTCTGGCACATATATACAATGGAATACCACTCAGCTGTTAAAAGAAATGCAGAAGACTCAGTCCTAATGAAGTGACTGGCTCTAGAACCTATCATCAAATGTGAAGTAAGTCAAAAAGAGAAAGACAAATACAGTATACTAATACACATATATGGAATCTAGTAGGACGGTCTTGATAACACATGCAGGGAACTCATGGAAAAACAGACAGAGCATAGACATAGGGACATTGTGGGGAAGAAATAGGGATGGGGAAGCATGGAGGGAGTTATATGGAAACCTATACTGCTATGTGTGGAAAAGGTAGCTAGTGTCATAGTGCTAAGGGAATAGGAGTGCTTATAATGGCTTGGGGCAAAGGACTGGAGGGGTGGGATGGTTGGAACTGGGGGTTGGGGACCATGGATATGCATATGACTGATCTGGGATCATACATGTCTGTGAATAACAATACTCTGTAAAACCTTTAAAATAAAGAATAATAATTAAAAAAAAGAGTTAGGGGAAGAAAGTCAACATAAGGGTTTCAGTGTGGGGGAAATTTAAATGCCAAAGAATGGGTTTGTGTTTTTTTAAAGGCTTTTGTTTTACAAATGGCTTGTGCCCGACATGAGGATGTGATATCTTCATGAAGGATTTTAGCACTTTTTTAGTTGTGAGGAGATGCAGGGATTGATATAATAAAAGTTCTTTCTAAAAGTCATTTACCTATATAAAGACCTGTTCCTCCGGATTCCCCTGAGCACAGAGTGTCTTGCCCCAACCTGATTTCCTTCAAGGGGTGTTTTATGGGATGTTTTCTTATCTCTTTAGGGGGCACTCTCTTAAAGTGTCCCGGTTGGCCGCAGTTAAAGCAGTGGCCTGATTCGGGTGAGGCAGGGGGCCCCTGGGACGAGGCCCTGCCTGTAACCCATTGCAGTGGATAAGGCTTTAGTCATTGCCTCAGAGAGAACCTCAGTTTGATCCTGAAGAGCATTGGTGATAGAGGAGACTTGGTGGCTTTGTGTGCCTATATCTTTACAGCACACAATCCATCGCTCAATGGAACGATCTTTTTGTCTTGCACAGGCCAATTTATGGTCTGTATTCATTCCCTCCCAAACTAACATTCTGAGGAACTGATCTCTTAAAGGCCCTGGAGGGAACTTTTTCTGGAGGCTCTTCTCTACACGATCTATAAAAGTGGCAAGGTCTTTGTTATTTTTTTTGTGTTATACCTGATATGAGAGGTTCAATAGGGCCCTCAGCAAGTTTTTTCCAGGTAGCCAGACATATAGCCCATACTTGGTCTTGATAAGGGGCAGGGATGGCGGCCTGTTGAATACCAGTGCTCTATTGGTCCGCTGTTCCTGATAGCATTCCGAAAGTTACTGAAATGACAGGATTGGCAGCCTGGTTTCTCTCTGTTTGAGTATGACATTCCTCTTTGAAAAAGGCACACCATTTGATATAAATGTTACTGGGAAGTACTGCCTTACATAGCATTTTCCATTCTTGGGTGGTACAAGGTTAGTGGGCCAGCCCTTGGAGTATGGTTTCTGCCCATGGGGAGTTTGGGCCGTCCTCTGCTACCGCCTTCTTGAGTTCCTTTAGGCCATTGGCCTCCCATGGATACCAGGCGGCCAGTCTGTTTCCCCCAGGGTTAATGTTTACAGAAAAAGCTTGGGTTGGGCCCGTGAAGGGCGCTGAGGGCTCCCAAGGGTCTTTAGGATAGGTCCTCTCTCTCCAAGGTGACCCCAGTGCCTTCTCTCCCCGTGGTGCCTGTGTGATCTCTTTAAAGGGGAGAGGGAGTGTGGAGTACAGTCCTGTTTCTCGAGGTCTTGACCTCGAGTGACTGGGGAAATACTCATCATACCTAATTTCGTCTTCATTTATAAACGAATCCCAGGCTCTGCTACAAGCCTGGATATAGTTTCCCATGTTGTTGAAAGAGAACAGAAAAAAAAGACAACTGAGGACAACCACCAAAAATCCTAACGGGAGTGGTGGTGGCCAGGAAGTTGGGCTCATGTCATGCTTGTGAAACGGTGAAGGAGTCCCTAGTGTTGCACAGACATTGTCTTGCTGGGAACGGGCGCTCTAAGAGACTCTGGCCCGTTCCATGACCCCCTTATCCTGTCACGGGAGTCTTCAAGCGGCAGGTGCCCTAATGGCTTTTAAGTGCCTGACTCGTGCCTGCAAGGGAGAGGTTTAGGCACGTCCTCAATTTGAAATATAGAAAAGAGAGGCTTCCACCCAGTTAGGCTGCCGCTACTGGGGCGAACTATCTTAAAGCCTTTTCGGAACTGCCAGAGAGTAGCCCTGGCCAGGATCCATCAGTTGCTTTCTAGACTGTCCGCCGGTTCACTGGAAGTCTCGAATCAGAGAGAATGTAAAAGTAGGAATTAAAGCAAAGAAGGACGAACAAGGAAAAGCAGTATTCAGTTCTTTGCAACTACCCTAAATCCCCACCCTCTCAGGAGCGCGATAAAAGGGAAGACTCACCTTGAAATTCGAATTACTCCGAGAAGATGCCCCTCTAGAGGGAGGTGCTGCGCTGAGGCCCATCAGCCGCTCCTTGGTTCTCTTTCAAACCTGCACGGTGATGCTGCCTTCTACTTTCTCACCGTCAGGCCCCACATTGGACGCCAGCTTCTGAGGAGACCTTCCGCAGAAAGGGAAGGCAGCGGGATTACCCCCGGCTGAACCGGGAGATTTTGGAGAGAGGCGAGACTTTGCTGCTGGCCCCCCAGCCTGTCGACATGCACCGAGGAGAATCAGACACGGCAGGGGTTCTGTCGAGGCAGTTTCACTTTATTAATGTAAACTAACAGTTTTTTTTTTTTTTTTTTTTATGTTTGAGGGGTTGGGGAGGGAGAGGGGGGTTGGTGGGCCACTTCTATTGGTCTTTTATCTATCCATTTTTTCATCCATCTTTGCTCTTCGGCCCGTGTGTTCCTCCCATCACAGCGGCCTCTATCGTTGCAGAGCACCAGCTCTGGGTGCATGCACTCCAGAGCTCCGGCTCATTAATTGGACACATCGGTCCAGCCACTCCATGGCATGTGGGATCTTCCCAGGCCAGGGATTGAACTGGCTCCCCTTGCACTGCAAGGCAGTGTCCTTACCCACTGGGCCACCAGGGAAGCCCTAAACTAACAGTTTTTATAGGCAAAAGAAGAGGGGTTTGCAAGGGACTTCCTATAGTTACACCAATCAAGCTAAAGGTCGAGCAGTTATGCATTTACATTGCAATAGGAGTCTGTGGTGAGCATGCATTGTCCAGAGCATGGAAACCAGGGGGATCAATCAGAAGTTTTGACAATGGACCTTAGATCATGCCCCGTCTCTTCCTGTAGGCATCCTTTCAGCACCAAACTGCAAATATGTGCTTAAGCTTCCCTATGCTTGCAAAAGCCCTCTTTCCTTCAGGGCCCCACACAGTACCAGAGAACACCTAACATTACAGAGAATTAAACAGTGAGAACTCCAACAAAGGCAAGCACTTGTATGCAAGTCCTGACTTCATAGAACCACCAACATCACCCAGAATAAGATGCCTCATCCAAACAACAAACACCAACAGACATAACTCAAACTCTGGGAAAAGGAAACCCTAAACATTGTTAGATCAAACTTAAGAAACCCTAAAACTCTTAGAGTAGAATATAGACAAAATACTCAATGACATAAACCAAAGCAAGATCTTCTCTGACCCACCTACTAGAATAGTGGAACTTAAAACCAAAATTAACATATGGGAAGTAATGAAACTTCAAAGCTTTTGTACAGCAAAAGAAACCACAAAAAAGCTGAAGAGCCAAACCCCATAATGGGAAAAAATAATAGCAAATGATACAACAGACAAAGAATTAATCTCCAAAATCTACAAGCAACTCAGACAACTCAACATTGAAAAAATGAACAACCTAATCACAAAATGGGAAAAGAACCTAAAGAGACACCTCTTCAAAGAGGACAAACAGATGGCTAAAAAGCACATGAAATGATGCTCAGCCTCATCTATTATTAAAGAAATGCAAATCAAAACTACAATTAGATATCACCTCACACCCGTCACATTGGCCATCATCAAAAAATCTACAGACAATAAATTTGGGAGACAGTGCGGAGAAAAGGGAATATTCTTGCATTGCTGGTGGAAATGTAAATCGATACAGCCACAATGGAAGACAGTATGGGAGACTAGTTGACACCAATGTCCTTACCCACTGGGCCACCAGGGAAGCCCTAAACTAACAGTTTTATAGGCAAAAGAAGAGGGTTTGCAAGGGACTTCCTATAGTTACACCAATCAAGCTAAAGGTCGAGCAGTTATGCATTTACATTGCAATAGGAGTCTGTGGTGAGCATGCATTGTCCAGAGCATGGAAACCAGGGGGATCAATCAGAAGTTTTGACAATGGACCTTAGATCATGCCCCGTCTCTTCCTGTAGGCATCCTTTCAGCACCAAACTGCAAATATGTGCTTAAGCTTCCCTATGCTTGCAAAAGCCCTCTTTCCTTCAGGGCCCCACACAGTACCAGAGAACACCTAACATTACAGAGAATTAAACAGTGAGAACTCCAACAAAGGCAAGCACTTGTATGCAAGTCCTGACTTCATAGAACCACCAACATCACCCAGAATAAGATGCCTCATCCAAACAACAAACACCAACAGACATAACTCAAACTCTGGGAAAAGGAAACCCTAAACATTGTTAGATCAAACTTAAGAAACCCTAAAACTCTTAGAGTAGAATATAGACAAAATACTCAATGACATAAACCAAAGCAAGATCTTCTCTGACCCACCTACTAGAATAGTGGAACTTAAAACCAAAATTAACATATGGGAAGTAATGAAACTTCAAAGCTTTTGTACAGCAAAAGAAACCACAAAAAAGCTGAAGAGCCAAACCCCATAATGGGAAAAAATAATAGCAAATGATACAACAGACAAAGAATTAATCTCCAAAATCTACAAGCAACTCAGACAACTCAACATTGAAAAAATGAACAACCTAATCACAAAATGGGAAAAGAACCTAAAGAGACACCTCTTCAAAGAGGACAAACAGATGGCTAAAAAGCACATGAAATGATGCTCAGCCTCATCTATTATTAAAGAAATGCAAATCAAAACTACAATTAGATATCACCTCACACCCGTCACATTGGCCATCATCAAAAAATCTACAGACAATAAATTTGGGAGACAGTGCGGAGAAAAGGGAATATTCTTGCATTGCTGGTGGAAATGTAAATCGATACAGCCACAATGGAAGACAGTATGGAGATTCCTTAAAAAACTAAAAATAGAAGCACCATACGACCTAGCAATTCCACTATTAGGCTTATACCCTAATGAAATCAAAAATGAAAGAAGCACCTGTACCCCAATATTCATTGCAGGACTCTATAAAAGAACTAGAACATGGAAGCAACCTAGATGCCCATCGACAAATGAATGGATGAAAAAGCCGTGTTACATTTATACAATGAATTACTACACAGCTGTAAAAAGAAATGCAGAAGAATCAGTCCTAATGAAGTAGCTGAATCTTGAACCTATGATAAAAAGTGAAGTAAATTAAGAAGAGAAGAAGTACAATATACTAACACATTTATATGGAATCTAGTAGGATGGTAATGATAACGCATGCAGTGAAGCATTGAAAAAACAGACATGGAGAGTAGACATGGACATTGTACTGAATGAACAGTGGGTGGGAGGCATAAAGGAAGTAACATGAAAACCTAAACAAGGGAATCCTGCAGGGACATTTTTCGACCGTCTGGATGGGTGGCATATACATATGACTAATCTGGGACCATACATGTCTGTAAATAACAAAACTCTGTAAAAGTAAAAAGTAAAATAATAATTAAAGAAAAGAATGTGACAGGAATGTATGCACTCAATGTGATAGCTAGCTTGAGGCCCATACAAAAACAGGTAGCAAGGTGGATTTCATCCAGAGGGTGTTTTTGCTGATCTGGTCAGTTGGGAGTATATCAACATGCTTTCTTACCCACTGACTCCTGATTGAGTTTGTCAGTCTTAATACTGCCAAAGATTGGTAAAGGGGAGAAGAATAACTTTCAAGTATTTATTTCCTTGTTGTTGACGCTCTCTGTGGTATTAGTGCATGCTGTTTGTATATATTAGGTGCAGATTTTAAGGCTTCATCCTTTGACCTGAATATTTTAATTCTTGTCAGACAGCCTTCTGCACACAGGTCTCTCTGTTTCTAGATTTCATTAATTGTTTTTGTTTGTTTGTTTTATGTTTAGGTGTATTGAAGAGATTCCAATATTACCAGCCTGGCCCTTATGCACTGGCCTAATGGTTTCCTAGACTGTGACTTTATAAATTGTTAACCTAATTTGTTCAGAATATTTTCTACTGAGACTCTAACTAGTCCAGATGCTAATACTAATTTTTCAGAGTTAGTGGATATGCCACTTTGCTGAAAAAAGTTTGTATAGTAAAAGCTATGGTTTTCACAGCAGTCATGTATAAATGTGCGAATTTGATTATAAAAGAAAGTTGAACACCAAGGAACTGATATTTTCAGACCATGGTGTTGAAGAGGACTCTTGAGAATCCCTTGGACTGCAAGGAGATCAAACCAGTCAATTCTAAAGAAAATCAACCCTGAATATTTGGAAGAATAGGTGCTGAAGCTGAAGCTCCAATATATTGACCACCTGATGAAAAGAGACAACTCATTGGAAAACACTCTGATCCTGGGGAAAAAAATAGAAGGCAAAAGGAGAAGACAGCAGAGGACTCAATGATTTGAAAGTCTGGTGTGCTGCAGTTCAGTCCTATGAGGTCATAAATAATAAGACAGGACTGAATAGCTAAACTGAACTGAACTGTGATTCCTTACAAAAGAGTACTTTCCTTGCATATTGTAGCACAATATCCATTCTTCATGCTAAATCTCTTCATTTGTATTCTACTCTTTGCTGCCTCATAGACTGTAACCCACCAGACTCCTTTGCCCTTGAGATTCTTTAGACAAGAATACTGGAGTGTGTTGCTGTGCCGTTCTTGAGGGGATCTACCTGACCCAGGCATTGAAATTTGTTCTCTCACTGTCCTGCATTGGTAGCTGGATTCTTTAACCACTAGCACCACATGGGAAGCCCATTCATTAGCTAGATTGGATTGTGTCTGGAAAATGAATGGCATTTTAACTTATTAATTTTGAGAGTGCACTGAAATATTAATGGTTAGTTCATTTCACTCAGAGTCCAGGGCTATTGTTTTTAACCTACTTGATAAAAGTCGCATATATATGCAGTAGAAAAACAAATATACTCGTTGAAATAAGCAGCTATAAAATATATACAATCAAGATGAAATCCCATAAGGATAAAGAGAAGGCAATTATGTAAAGAAGATAGAAATTTTGCATGAATGAAAATAAGACATACTTGGCTTTGTGCAATTAATTAAGGAAAAGTTGAAGGCACCACGGATTACACATTAAATATGCCATTGCCATACATTCAAAAGAAAATAAGAAAGCAGGCTAAGTTGCAATGAAACATGAAAGTACTCCTTACTTTGTTTTTTCAAATTGTAGAAATTTGGAGTGATGATTAATAAGCCCCACTAAACCGAAAAAGAAAATAAAAAGTTCAGGCAGTATTTTTATTTTACCAATATTTAAACAATTATGTTGGCATTAGAGTATATTCAATAACTGAAGTGTTTGGATTCACATTATTTAATACACCAAATCAATTTTTAAAGTATTTAATGTATTTTAAATGCATTTTTTAAAGTGCTGATATAAAAATAAATAATTCAAATGACACGTAGTATAATATATAGATAACTGCTTTTTGGTCTTAATGTCTTTATCCTTCTGGTTTCCATTAACCTTTCTTCCCCTTAATCTTTCTTCCTCCCAGGCTATTGCAAACCTCCCTCAAGTTTGTTTTCTCTGTTTAGTCAAATACATTGACTATTGCATTTATTACAGCTAATGTATCAAAAGCTTTAAAATCCAGGTCTATTTAAAATAGTTATTATATAACTTTAGTGTATAGACAGTATACTGTCTATATTTATATTGCTTGATTTCTATTTCTATGGCATAAATACACAGAAATAATTGAGAAACAGCTAGTATTTATAGAGTGCTTTTGGAATTAGAAAGCACTTTCACAGGTGCTCTTTCTCTGATATTTTAAACTGCCTCATTTCTTCATTTATACTTCCTTACTCTTGGCCAGATAAAAAATTTACTATAAAATTTAAATAAAATTCTTCCCTATGCCTCAGAATAAATGATAAAACTTTCCAACTTCTGAAAAACACAGGTTTCACTTTATGATGAAGGATGTATTGTTATCTCTAGTACAACAATTAATTTACGTAGCAAAGTTGACCTCTGGGGAATGTAGTCTCAGGCAACAGCTAGAGTTTAGTTAGCAAGGGGAAAAAAAGAAGGCAAATATACTCGTAAAGAAAAAAGAAAAAAGAAAAATTTTGGGCATGAATGAAAATAAGACATACTTGGCTTTGTGCAATTAATTAAGGAAAAGTTGAAGGCACCACGGATTACACATTAAATATGCCATTGCCATACATTCAAAAGAAAATAAGAAAGCAGGCTAAGTTGCAATGAAACATGAAAGTACTCCTTACTTTGTTTTTCAAATTGTAGAAATTTGGAGTGATGATTAATAAGCCCCACTAAACCGAAAAAGAAAATAAAAAGTTCAGGCAGTATTTTTATTTTACCAATATTTAAACAATTATGTTGGCATTAGAGTATATTCAATAACTGAAGTGTTTGGATTCACATTATTTAATACACCAAATCAATTTTTAAAGTATTTAATGTATTTTAAATGCATTTTTTAAAGTGCTGATATAAAAATAAATAATTCAAATGACACGTAGTATAATATATAGATAACTGCTTTTTGGTCTTAATGTCTTTATCCTTCTGGTTTCCATTAACCTTTCTTCCCCTTAATCTTTCTTCCTCCCAGGCTATTGCAAACCTCCCTCAAGTTTGTTTTCTCTGTTTAGTCAAATACATTGACTATTGCATTTATTACAGCTAATGTATCAAAAGCTTTAAAATCCAGGTCTATTTAAAATAGTTATTATATAACTTTAGTGTATAGACAGTATACTGTCTATATTTATATTGCTTGATTTCTATTTCTATGGCATAAATACACAGAAATAATTGAGAAACAGCTAGTATTTATAGAGTGCTTTTGGAATTAGAAAGCACTTTCACAGGTGCTCTTTCTCTGATATTTTAAACTGCCTCATTTCTTCATTTATACTTCCTTACTCTTGGCCAGATAAAAATTCACTATAAAATTTAAATAAAATTCTTCCCTATGCCTCAGAATAAATGATAAAACTTTCCAACTTCTGAAAAACACAGGTTTCACTTTATGATGAAGGATGTATTGTTATCTCTAGTACAACAATTAATTTACGTAGCAAAGTTGACCTCTGGGGAATGTAGTCTCAGGCAACAGCTAGAGTTTAGTTAGACTCATCAGCAAAATGGTGCTTACCTTAGATATCTACAGTTGTGATCCAGAGACTTTGATCAGTAACCATGACTTTTGTGGCAGACCACAATTCTAGATCATTGTCCAAAAACCCAAAGCCAGTAAAATTTTAACAAGACTTATTAAGCAGAGAATTGGCCAGAGATATGACAACATCTGGGTTCTACCCACCAAGACAAGATCACTTATCCATTTTAAGTTAGTCCAGAACATCATCAAAATTTAGCTCACTCAAAATGTTAATGATTTCATCCCAGGAATTTATGGGAACCTCTGTGAATCAAGACCCTTTATAAAACCAGTTTCACTCTCAAGGGAGAGAAGGGAAAAACATTCTCCCAAAATTATAGCAGCCATTTTTCTATATAAAGCTGCAATGCTGCTGGTGGGAAACCTAATGGATTCTTGGATATACAATTTCCATTTAACAAGGGAAGTTTGCTGGCTCTTCCCACCTTGATTGTTGATTTTGAGCTGACCCACATCAAAATGAGAATATCAAAGTGCAAAATCACATACCCCTATGATTCAGGTATTCAGTTTTAATAATAGCTCTAGTGACAAGTCTATAGATGCTTTACAAAAGGAGTTTACCTAGTCACAATATCAGGGGAGATAGACATGCAAACTCCAAGAGACACCATGGTGTAGAGGCTTGTTTTTATTGTCAGAGGCTCCAGTGCCAAAATCTTCAGCACTGATAGTTTAAATGAGGTATTAGTGTTGTCTGACTTTGGGTACTAGCATTGTTATTGGCACAAGAGACTTTTTTGTTTACAATTAGGGGAGTTCCCTCTGGCACTTATGAGAATTCAGCAGGTAAAATACCAACGCAATTAATAATGCATTCAGCAGCAGATGCCACAACAACAGTACAATGAAGTGTCTCAATGGAATCCACCAACAAGGTCACTTACATTTTCTTCCTATTGTGAACACTACTTTAAACTTATATATTGAACTTGGGTACCCCTTTATCTCATGGAACGAGATATTTGATAAAACTTTCCAACTTCTGAAAACACAGGTTTCACTTTATGATGAAGGATGTATTGTTATCTCTAGTACAACAATTAATTTACGTAGCAAAGTTGACCTCTGGGGAATGTAGTCTCAGGCAACAGCTAGAGTTTAGTTAGACTCATCAGCAAAATGGTGCTTACCTTAGATATCTACAGTTGTGATCCAGAGACTTTGATCAGTAACCATGACTTTTGTGGCAGACCACAATTCTAGATCATTGTCCAAAAACCCAAAGCCAGTAAAATTTTAACAAGACTTATTAAGCAGAGAATTGGCCAGAGATATGACAACATCTGGGTTCTACCCACCAAGACAAGATCACTTATCCATTTTAAGTTAGTCCAGAACATCATCAAAATTTAGCTCACTCAAAATGTTAATGATTTCATCCCAGGAATTTATGGGAACCTCTGTGAATCAAGACCCTTTATAAAACCAGTTTCACTCTCAAGGGAGAGAAGGGAAAAACATTCTCCCAAAATTATAGCAGCCATTTTTCTATATAAAGCTGCAATGCTGCTGGTGGGAAACCTAATGGATTCTTGGATATACAATTTCCATTTAACAAGGGAAGTTTGCTGGCTCTTCCCACCTTGATTGTTGATTTTGAGCTGACCCACATCAAAATGAGAATATCAAAGTGCAAAATCACATACCCCTATGATTCAGGTATTCAGTTTTAATAATAGCTCTAGTGACAAGTCTATAGATGCTTTACAAAAGGAGTTTACCTAGTCACAATATCAGGGGAGATAGACATGCAAACTCCAAGAGACACCATGGTGTAGAGGCTTGTTTTTATTGTCAGAGGCTCCAGTGCCAAAATCTTCAGCACTGATAGTTTAAATGAGGTATTAGTGTTGTCTGACTTTGGGTACTAGCATTGTTATTGGCACAAGAGACTTTTTTGTTTACAATTAGGGGAGTTCCCTCTGGCACTTATGAGAATTCAGCAGGTAAAATACCAACGCAATTAATAATGCATTCAGCAGCAGATGCCACAACAACAGTACAATGAAGTGTCTCAATGGAATCCACCAACAAGGTCACTTACATTTTCTTCCTATTGTGAACACTACTTTAAACTTATATATTGAACTTGGGTACCCCTTTATCTCATGGAACGAGATATGATGGTGACTTGGGGCTATATCCAACAAAGTCATACATTATGTAATACTTCATTCACCAAAATCTAACAAATACTTGGAGTTTAGCTTTTGGTTTTTCACAGAGACAATAAGAACCTCATTTCACCCTTAATAAGCATTTTCATTAAAGCACCTGAAGTTGACAGTAAGGGAAAGTAGGGATCAGTGAGGATAAAGAGAGATGCTGCACATCAATAAGCAAACTTGGTTTCCAGAAATGCTGCATGTGATCAAAATAATTTATCTAGGATTATTTAACAAGAATTTAAATTTTGGAAATCATTTCTTATTCTCCAGTGGGTCAACTTTGTCATTGTTGTAAATGATCTGGGTCAACAAAAGCCTAAATTTTAGCCAATGCCTAGTCTATGATTTCTCATAAGAATTTTTTTCTTTTTTTTCCCCCTGCTCAGGGAATTTTTCCATAAAGGATAAAAGCTGTCTTATAGCATCCAGAATCTGTTACAAAAACACTAAGCAAAATAAAACCTCTCAAATGTCCTATTGCCATCTTCAATGTGATCCACGATTGGCACAATAGACAGCAAGATGGACTGAGTTATGGCAGTTCGGTTATTTCCATTCTTCCTCAGAGTGTATTGCATACCCTTACCCTCTTTTCTGAAATGAAGTGCCACTTTTAAAAGATTAACCTTGCTTACGCCTACACATTTTGTGAACTCTCCTCCTTCCTTGATAGTTAAGTGCCCATGTATTTAACTTGTTTTAAAACTAAGTAGATGGTCTTCCCTAGTGACCCAGTGTGTAAGGACACCACCTTGCAGTGCAAGGGGTGCTGGTTTGATCCCTGGCCTGGGCAGATTCCACGTGCTGTGGAATGGCTGGACCGATATGTCTAACTACCAAGCCAGCACTCTGGAGCACATGTGTCCAGAGCCAGTGCTCTGCAGCAACAGAGGCCACTGTGATGGGAGGCCCACACAGGCCAAAGAAAAATATGGGTGAAAATAAATAAATGAAAGACCAATGGAAGTGGTCCAAAAAAAAAAAAAAAAGGGAAAAAAAACAAAACTATGTAGTATTTCTTCTGTCATTTAAAGATGAATTTTAGCATTAAGTATACAGTGGGTGGACCTGAGACTTCTCAACATTTTAGTAAGAAACTAGCCATTCCATTCATACTCCCCTTCCCTCCATCATTGTCCCCATATACGAAAGAATTAACAGTTACAGCACACTGATCAGACAGCCATCTTTGAACTTACTTTCACTTGTCAGAATGAAGCCATTCTTCTTTTTTTTTTTTTTTTCTTTGTCATTAGCAGGCAATACCTTTGAGAACGATTTATTTTCTGGTTGACTATAGACTTTGATCAACATTTTCATTACCAATTTCCATGAACTTAAATTCTATTAACCTACATCACGTTCATTCTTCCTCTTCCAGAAATTCCTAATTCTATCAGCATCTCATATTCATTGTCAAAATATCTTTGAAGGACTGCAAAAGATCTGAGATCTTTACCTAATTTGCAAGGTAATGAATTAGACTTCCACAAAACAGAGACAGTTTTGTGGATCCTTGGAGAAGACACAGGTCCCCTGTGTCAAAGACAAAGGATTTTGTATATATACAAAGTGAATTCCAATTTGCCCAGGGAGACATGAAGAGGGGCAAATGACCCCTGCAAATATAGTGAGTTTCAGAAAATTGCATATTCTATAATAGGAAATAAGTATATTTGCCCTTTGATTCTGTAGGAATTATTGTCTCTATGTTAAACAGCAAACAAGCCTGCTCTTTGTTTCAGAGACACTATTACCTTCTAAGTATGATCGCTGAGCAAACACTTTTGAAAACAGTCCAGGACAAAGGGCAGTTAGTGACTCACTCATGGACCACTGAAAATGGTCTTCTAAAAATAAGAGTAATGTGAAAGTATTACTAACATGATTTTGATAAAAACTGTTTTGTCTCTTTTAGGGAAGGAATTGAAATTAAGAATATCTTCCCAAATGAAGAAATTTTTCCCATATAAGTGTATTGCTCTTATCTATATAATTACACACAGTTTCTGATTTAAGATGGTTTGACATACTGATTTTAGGATTGTGAGAAAGTCATAAGTATTCAGTAGAAATAGTACTTTGCAGTTTGAATCTTAATCTTTTCCTGGACTAGCAATATGAAATACAGAACTCACTCATATTGCTGGGCAGTGGCAGCGAGTCACAGATCTAGACTGTCATGGGATCACAAGGATAAAGAACCGATGCATTTACAATGGTCATGTTTTTCAATTTCAATACTAATTCAATAAATTATCTGAGACAAGCAATGCTTTGCTATAAAATAGGCTTTGCATCAGGTGTTTTGCCCGACCATAGGCTAATGTGCATGTTCTGAGCACGTTTAAGGTAGGCTAGGCTTGGTTATCATATTTGGTTGGTGGTATTAAATGCATGTTAATCATGATATTTTCAATTTATTATATATATATTATTACAGATTTATCTGAAAGTAACCCCATTATAAATAGAGGAAGACCTACAGAATAAATGGGTGTCATCTCACAAGAGATTTATGATTAACACCATACAATCAATCCTTGATGTGTATATGTTTTATTAAAGTTTAAATATTTATTTTCTTTGCCCAGGCTAGCTAAAATCTCATGGCTGCACAGCAACTGTGTGTTCTCAGAAAGAGTGCCAAGACATTTGTTGAAGAAGAAAGGATGAAAATAATTCATGGGGGATTCTAAGTGAACTGGACAGACTCAAAAGGATCTGGCAAGTTCCTGCTTGATATATATTATTCACTATTAAAGAAGGAATCAGGAGTTGATGCTCAAAGTGTCTTAGAAAATTGCATATTCTATAATAGGAAATAAGTATATTTGCCCTTTGATTCTGTAGGAATTATTGTCTCTATGTTAAACAGCAAACAAGCCTGCTCTTTGTTTCAGAGACACTATTACCTTCTAAGTATGATCGCTGAGCAAACACTTTTGAAAACAGTCCAGGACAAAGGGCAGTTAGTGACTCACTCATGGACCACTGAAAATGGTCTTCTAAAAATAAGAGTAATGTGAAAGTATTACTAACATGATTTTGATAAAAACTGTTTTGTCTCTTTTAGGGAAGGAATTGAAATTAAGAATATCTTCCCAAATGAAGAAATTTTTCCCATATAAGTGTATTGCTCTTATCTATATAATTACACACAGTTTCTGATTTAAGATGGTTTGACATACTGATTTTAGGATTGTGAGAAAGTCATAAGTATTCAGTAGAAATAGTACTTTGCAGTTTGAATCTTAATCTTTTCCTGGACTAGCAATATGAAATACAGAACTCACTCATATTGCTGGGCAGTGGCAGCGAGTCACAGATCTAGACTGTCATGGGATCACAAGGATAAAGAACCGATGCATTTACAATGGTCATGTTTTTCAATTTCAATACTAATTCAATAAATTATCTGAGACAAGCAATGCTTTGCTATAAAATAGGCTTTGCATTAGGTGTTTTTGCCCGACCATAGGCTAATGTGCATGTTCTGAGCACGTTTAAGGTAGGCTAGGCTTGGTTATCATATTTGGTTGGTGGTATTAAATGCATGTTAATCATGATATTTTCAATTTATTATATATATATTATTACAGATTTATCTGAAAGTAACCCCATTATAAATAGAGGAAGACCTACAGAATAAATGGGTGTCATCTCACAAGAGATTTATGATTAACACCATACAATCAATCCTTGATGTGTATATGTTTTATTAAAGTTTAAATATTTATTTTCTTTGCCCAGGCTAGCTAAAATCTCATGGCTGCACAGCAACTGTGTGTTCTCAGAAAGAGTGCCAAGACATTTGTTGAAGAAGAAAGGATGAAAATAATTCATGGGGGATTCTAAGTGAACTGGACAGACTCAAAAGGATCTGGCAAGTTCCTGCTTGATATATATTATTCACTATTAAAGAAGGAATCAGGAGTTGATGCTCAAAGTGTCTTAGATTCCAGGCTGAAAAAAGATAAATACACATTTACCATGTTTTAGATAAGAAATCTAATATTGTATTTCCTGAAATCTGTTTATATTTAATTTTAGTAGTGACTAATGGCATCCATATGAAGCATTGCTTCACAAAACAACACACTGAAATACTATTTTGGAGGAAACAGAGCATTGCATTTTTTGCTCCAAAAAAAAGCATTCACTTTACCACTTGTTAGTTATAAGCTACAATTTGCAATTTTTTATAGAATTTGGATAGTCAGTTCTAATTTATTGTAGTACTTTGATAAGTAACACAAATATTTTCTAAATTTCTACTTAATTGTACACAACATATAAGCACATAATCAAAACAATATTTTATATGCTAATATAACAAAAAAAGAATAATTATGTCTGTATATCAAAACTCACCATGTGGTTATCTTTAACAATCTCTAATTAGAACAAAAACAAACAAAGGGCTTCCCTGGTGGTCCAGTGGGTAAGGACACCGCCTTGCAGGGCAAGGGGCGTCGGTTTGATTGCTGGCCTGGGAAGATCCCACATGCCGCGGAGTGGCTGGACTGATGTGTCCAATTACCGAGCCGGAGCTCTGGAGCGCATGTGACCAGAGCCGGTGCTCTGTGACAACAGAGGCCACCGCAATGGGAGGCCCACACGGGCCAAGGAACAAAGATGGATGAAAATAGATAAATGAAAGACCAATAGAAGTGGCCCGCCCATCCCCCTCCCTCCCCAACCTCCGCTCCCCCAAAAAAATAAAAAAAAAAAAGTGGAAAGTTTAAAAACAAGCAAACAAATATTTGAGTTTTCTGAAGCTAAGTTCTGAGAAAAAGAAATACCAGAATGGACAGAAGTGGTCATAGTGTTTAGATGTGGTTACAGTATAAATCATCTCATGGCTGCACAGCAACTGTGTGTTCTCAGAAAGAGTGCCAAGACATTTGTTGAAGAAGAAAGGATGAAAATAATTCATGGGGGATTCTAAGTGAACTGGACAGACTCAAAAGGATCTGGCAAGTTCCTGCTTGATATATATTATTCACTATTAAAGAAGGAATCAGGAGTTGATGCTCAAAGTGTCTTAGATTCCAGGCTGAAAAAAGATAAATACACATTTACCATGTTTTAGATAAGAAATCTAATATTGTATTTCCTGAAATCTGTTTATATTTAATTTTAGTAGTGACTAATGGCATCCATATGAAGCATTGCTTCACAAAACAACACACTGAAATACTATTTTGGAGGAAACAGAGCATTGCATTTTTTGCTCCAAAAAAAAGCATTCACTTTACCACTTGTTAGTTATAAGCTACAATTTGCAATTTTTTATAGAATTTGGATAGTCAGTTCTAATTTATTGTAGTACTTTGATAAGTAACACAAATATTTTCTAAATTTCTACTTAATTGTACACAACATATAAGCACATAATCAAAACAATATTTTATATGCTAATATAACAAAAAAAGAATAATTATGTCTGTATATCAAAACTCACCATGTGGTTATCTTTAACAATCTCTAATTAGAACAAAAACAAACAAAGGGCTTCCCTGGTGGTCCAGTGGGTAAGGACACCGCCTTGCAGGGCAAGGGGCGTCGGTTTGATTGCTGGCCTGGGAAGATCCCACATGCCGCGGAGTGGCTGGACTGATGTGTCCAATTACCGAGCCGGAGCTCTGGAGCGCATGTGACCAGAGCCGGTGCTCTGTGACAACAGAGGCCACCGCAATGGGAGGCCCACACGGGCCAAGGAACAAAGATGGATGAAAATAGATAAATGAAAGACCAATAGAAGTGGCCCGCCTTCCCCCCTCCCTCCCCAACCTCCGCTCCCCCAAAAAAATAAAAAAAAAAAAGTGGAAAGTTTAAAAACAAGCAAACAAATATTTGAGTTTTCTGAAGCTAAGTTCTGAGAAAAAGAAATACCAGAATGGACAGAAGTGGTCATAGTGTTTAGATGTGGTTACAGTATAAATCATCTATAAAGTTTGTTGCTTAAATTAAATTACATTTTGCTTTAATATTATCCAACTTTAAGAATTACTTATTATTTGCTTATATTTAATTAGAGTATAAATTTTTTACAGTATTGTTAGTCATTTTCTATACAATTACATGAATCAGCAAAATGTGTATATATATATATATATATATATATATATATATATATCTTCTCACTCTTGAACCTCTCCCTTACTCCTCTCAACCCACCCCTCTAGACCATCACAGTGTACTGAGCTGAGTTTCCTGTGCTATTCAGCAGCTTCCCAGTAGCTATCTGTTATACACATAGTAGTATATATATATACCAGTATGTAGTAGTATATATATATATGTCAATATATATTTACAATTGTCAATATATATTGACAATTGTCCATATATACATTGACACACACATATATATGTGTATATATATGCATGTGTATATATGTGTGTATATATATATATATATATACATATGCACACACACACGCGCACACATATATATATATATATATATATATGTCAATGTTGCTCTCTCAGTTATTTCTATAGTCTCATTGCTTCTGTGTGTCCACAGACCTGTTCTCTATATCTAGGTCTCTATACCTGCCTTGTAAATTGATTTATCAGTAAAATTCTATATTCCCTATATATGTGTTAACATACAATATTTGTTTTTCTCTTTTTGGCTTAGTTTACTCAGTATGGTAGATTCTAGACTTATCCACATCACTACAAATAACCAATTCAGATCATTTTTATGGCTGAGTAATATTCCCTTGTGTAAATGTACTTCATCTTCTTTATCTGTTCATCTGCAGACGAACATTTAGGTTGCTTCTTTGTCCTGGCTATTGCAAATAGTGCTGAAATGAACATTGGGGTATGTGTCTTTTTTTTTAATTGCAGTTTTCTTAAAGTATATACCCAGTAGTGGGATTGATGGGTCATATAGTAATATTTTCCTTAGTTTGTTAAGGAATCTCCATACTATTCTCTATAATGGCTATATCCATTTACATTTCCACCAGTAATGCAAGAGGATTCTCTTTTATCCATACTGTCTCCAGCATTTATTGTATATAGAATTTTTGAAGATGGCTATTCTGACTGGTCTGAGGTGATACTTCACTGAAGTTCTGATTCACATTTCTCTAATAATGAGTGATTTTGAGCATCTTTCATTGTGTTTGTTGGCCTTCTGTATGACTTCTGTAGTGCTTCTCCAACAGCTCATTGGGTAAAAGATCTTCCTGCCATGCAGGAAATTTGGGTTCCATCCCTCAGTCAGGAAAATCTACTGGAGGAAGAAATCCAGCATTCTTATCTGAAAAATCCCATGGAGAGGTTAGCAAAGTGTTGGACACTGCTGAGAGACTAAACAGAAAATCAGAATGACTTCTTTGGAGAAATCTCTATTTAGGTCTTTTGCTGAATTTTTGATTGGGTTGTTTGCTTTTTTGCTATTGAACTAAATGCATTGCTTGTATAGTTTGGAGATTAATCCTCTGTCAGTTGATTCACATGCAAATATTTCCTCCCATTTTGTTTTGTGCATGGTTTATTTTGCTGTGCAGAATATTTTAACTAGTTCCCATTTTATTTTATCTTACTGATTTATTTATTTTACTGTACAAGGTGGTTCCAAAAGGATTTTACTGCAATTTGTGAGTATTTTGCATATGTTTTCCTCTAAGAATGTATAGTGTTTGGAATTATATGTAGATTTTTAATACACTTTGAGTTTATTTTATGTATGGTGTTAGGAAATGTTTTAATTTCATTATCTTACACGTAGCTGTCCAGGTTTGCAAGCATCATTCATTGAAGAAGCTGTATTTTCCCCCATTGCATATATATTTTTCTCTTTTATCAAAGACAAGGTGATGCATGAGTTTATATCTGGTTTGGTTTTCTATTCCATTATTCTATTACATTTGTCTATATTTCGGTTTTTGGTTTGTTTGTTTGTTTCATTTGTTTGTTTTTTTACAAATACAATGCTATTTTGATGACTATAGCTTTGTAGGGTAGTCTGAAGTCATGGACCTGATTCCTCTAGCTCTATTTTTCTTTCTCAAGATTGCTGTAGCTATTCAAAGTTTTCAGTCTTTCCATAAACACTGTAATTTTTTTTCTAATTCTGTTCAAAATATAATTGGTAATTTGATAGGGATCATTTTGAATTTGTAGATTGCTTGGGTATTACAGTCATTTTCTTATTATTGATACTTTCAGTTCAAGAGCAGGCAATATTTCTCCATTGGTTTGAGGCATCTATGATTTCTTTCATCAGTGTTTTATAGTTTTCTGGAAACAGGTTTTTGGTTTGGTGTTGTTGTTGTTGTTCAGTCAATTATATCTGACTCTGTGTGACCCCAAGAACTGCAGCATGCCAGGCTTCCCCGTCATCTACTATCTGCCAGAGTTTGCTAAAACTCATGCGCACTGAGTCAGTGATGACATCCAATCATTTCATTCTCTTTTCTGCCTTCTCCTCCTATCAGGGTTTTTTCTAGTAAGTCTACTGGAGGAAGAAATCCAGCATTCTTATCTGAAAAATCCCATGGAGAGGTTAGCAAAGTGTTGGACACTGCTGAGAGACTAAACAGAAAATCAGAATGACTTCTTTGGAGAAATCTCTATTTAGGTCTTTTGCTGAATTTTTGATTGGGTTGTTTGCTTTTTTGCTATTGAACTAAATGCATTGCTTGTATAGTTTGGAGATTAATCCTCTGTCAGTTGATTCACATGCAAATATTTCCTCCCATTTTGTTTTGTGCATGGTTTATTTTGCTGTGCAGAATATTTTAACTAGTTCCCATTTTATTTTATCTTACTGATTTATTTATTTTACTGTACAAGGTGGTTCCAAAAGGATTTTACTGCAATTTGTGAGTATTTTGCATATGTTTTCCTCTAAGAATGTATAGTGTTTGGAATTATATGTAGATTTTTAATACACTTTGAGTTTATTTTATGTATGGTGTTAGGAAATGTTTTAATTTCATTATCTTACACGTAGCTGTCCAGGTTTGCAAGCATCATTCATTGAAGAAGCTGTATTTTCCCCCATTGCATATATATTTTTCTCTTTTATCAAAGACAAGGTGATGCATGAGTTTATATCTGGTTTGGTTTTCTATTCCATTATTCTATTACATTTGTCTATATTTCGGTTTTTGGTTTGTTTGTTTGTTTCATTTGTTTGTTTTTTTACAAATACAATGCTATTTTGATGACTATAGCTTTGTAGGGTAGTCTGAAGTCATGGACCTGATTCCTCTAGCTCTATTTTTCTTTCTCAAGATTGCTGTAGCTATTCAAAGTTTTCAGTCTTTCCATAAACACTGTAATTTTTTTCTAATTCTGTTCAAAATATAATTGGTAATTTGATAGGGATCATTTTGAATTTGTAGATTGCTTGGGTATTACAGTCATTTTCTTATTATTGATACTTTCAGTTCAAGAGCAGGCAATATTTCTCCATTGGTTTGAGGCATCTATGATTTCTTTCATCAGTGTTTTATAGTTTTCTGGAAACAGGTTTTTGGTTTGGTGTTGTTGTTGTTGTTCAGTCAATTATATCTGACTCTGTGTGACCCCAAGAACTGCAGCATGCCAGGCTTCCCCGTCATCTACTATCTGCCAGAGTTTGCTAAAACTCATGCGCACTGAGTCAGTGATGACATCCAATCATTTCATTCTCTTTTCTGCCTTCTCCTCCTATCAGGGTTTTTTCTAGTAAGTCAGCTCTTCACATAAGGTGGCCAGAGTATTAAAGCTTTAGCTTCAGCATCAATTCTTCCAACGAATATTCAGAGTTGATTTCCTTTAGGGTGGAATAACTGATCTTTTTGTAGTCCAAGGGGCTCTCATGAGTCTTCTTCAGCACCACAGTTTGAAAACATCCATTCTTTGGTGCTTAGCCTTCTATATGGTCCTACTGTCACATCTACACATGACTAAAGGAAAAAGCATGTCTTTGAGATTATGGACCTTTGTCGACAAAGAGAGGCCTCACATTTTTATTTTCCTGTCTAGGATTGTCATAGCTTTGCCTCCAAGGAGCAAGTGCCTTTTCATTTAATTGCCACAGTCACTGAAAAGAGGCAGGCTTGGTAAGGAGGTTTCCAAGGAGGAGGAGGAAGAGGGGGAAGAAACATTTTCTAAGCTAAATATTTGTCATGATAAGGATCTACTCTGAAAGTAACTTTGTTATTGCTAACTATTTTGCATTGGAAGTCTCATCTGTTCTCAGATTAGCCTCTGGTTAATCTCATATTAATGTTGTGGCAGTAGGTCTGATAAGACCTTTACAGCTTTAAAATATTCTTTTGATCTATTGTTAATACCCAACTGAAAAAATACAGAATGCCTTGCCTGAAGTCATTGCTGGAGGTATTCTTCCATCCCCATCTCCATGCCTTTGCTGGAAGATTTCTCCATCACATTGCTTTTTCTTTTTCTTTTTTCTTTTTTTTCAAGGCACACATTTTATTACCACCTCCAAACACTGCAAAATCATATTTTGTCAGGACCACATCCATCCAACATGAGTTTTCTCAAAATCTCTATCTACATCAAACTTATATTTTGTATCTGCCTTGCTTTTTCTTTAATAAAATTTTCCTGCAAGAAGCTCTGACTGACCAAAACCAAATATTTTGATCTCAAAGTGAAATGTTTCCATTTGGAGGTCATGAAACCAACACGTATCACTATAAGTTACTTACCATCATCTATTAGCCACCATCCACAGTGATTTTGGAGTCCAAGAAAATATTCACTGTTTCCATTGTTTGCCTGTCTCTTCTCTATGAAGTGTTGGGATTGGAGGCCATGATTTCGGGTTTTTGAAGGTTGAGCTGAAAGACAGCTTTTTCACTCTGCTGTTTCACATTCAGGAAGAGGGTCTATAATTTCTCTTCACTTTTTCCCATAAATATGGTGTCACCTACATACCTGAGATTATTGATATTTCTCCTGGCATTTTTTTTTTAAAAACATTTATTTATTTTTATTATTTTTTGGGGGGTAGGGTGGGGTGGGGAGGGAGGGAGAAGGGCGGGTGGGCCACTTCTATTGGTCTTTCATTTGTCTATTTTCATCCATCTTTGTTCTTTGGCCCGTGTGGGCCTCCCATCACGGTGGCCTCTGTTGTCGCAGAGCACTGACTCTGGGCACACATGCTCCAGAGCTCAGGCTTGGTAATTGGACACATCGGTCCAGCCGCTCCGCAGCACATGGGATCTTCCCAGACCAGGGACCGAACCGGTGCCCCTTGCACTGCAAGGCAGTGTCCTTACCCACTGGACCACCAGGGAAGCCCTCTCCTGGCAATCTTGACTCCAGCTTGTGCTTCATCCAGACTGGTGTTTTGTTGATGTATGTACTCTTCCTACAATTTAAATAAACAATGCAACAGTATACAGTACTCCTCTCTCAAATTTGAACCAGTCTATTGTTCCATATCTGGTTTAACTGTTGCTTCTGAAGCTACATACAGATTACTGAGAAGGCAGGTTGCTGCAGGCAGAATATAGTTATTTATTTCTAATTAATAGAATTGAGGAAACACTCAATTGCTCAGGTACTATTATCAGAAATCTTTACCTATACTCTGTAGTTCCCTCTAATTAGAGACTAGAACTTCAACAGTAAAAAAGGCATGGAGTTCAAATCAAGATCAGATTTATTGCAAGACAGTAAATCAACATTTATACGTCTTGGAAATCAACTTAATACAACATAGCTGTACATTAATAATCATAGTCAAAACATAACAATAAGGTTTAAAAGTTCAGAACTCAATCAACAAAATACAATATTCTTACTCGAGAGCTGGAAAGCCTCTCATGTTCGAGCCGCATGAGCAAGCTGTCTCACAGTCTAATCATCACTCTTTTTTATAATAACTTATTTTCCTTTCTTTTCAATTTCTTTATAACTTCTTTGTTTCTAACTATTTGATTTTTAATAGTCTCTTCTCTATGAAGTGTTGGGATTGGAGGCCATGATTTCGGGTTTTTGAAGGTTGAGCTGAAAGACAGCTTTTTCACTCTGCTGTTTCACATTCAGGAAGAGGGTCTATAATTTCTCTTCACTTTTTCCCATAAATATGGTGTCACCTACATACCTGAGATTATTGATATTTCTCCTGGCATTTTTTTTTTAAAAACATTTATTTATTTTTATTATTTTTTGGGGGGTAGGGTGGGGTGGGGAGGGAGGGAGAAGGGCGGGTGGGCCACTTCTATTGGTCTTTCATTTGTCTATTTTCATCCATCTTTGTTCTTTGGCCCGTGTGGGCCTCCCATCACGGTGGCCTCTGTTGTCGCAGAGCACTGACTCTGGGCACACATGCTCCAGAGCTCAGGCTTGGTAATTGGACACATCGGTCCAGCCGCTCCGCAGCACATGGGATCTTCCCAGACCAGGGACCGAACCGGTGCCCCTTGCACTGCAAGGCAGTGTCCTTACCCACTGGACCACCAGGGAAGCCCTCTCCTGGCAATCTTGACTCCAGCTTGTGCTTCATCCAGACTGGTGTTTTGTTGATGTATGTACTCTTCCTACAATTTAAATAAACAATGCAACAGTATACAGTACTCCTCTCTCAAATTTGAACCAGTCTATTGTTCCATATCTGGTTTAACTGTTGCTTCTGAAGCTACATACAGATTACTGAGAAGGCAGGTTGCTGCAGGCAGAATATAGTTATTTATTTCTAATTAATAGAATTGAGGAAACACTCAATTGCTCAGGTACTATTATCAGAAATCTTTACCTATACTCTGTAGTTCCCTCTAATTAGAGACTAGAACTTCAACAGTAAAAAAGGCATGGAGTTCAAATCAAGATCAGATTTATTGCAAGACAGTAAATCAACATTTATACGTCTTGGAAATCAACTTAATACAACATAGCTGTACATTAATAATCATAGTCAAAACATAACAATAAGGTTTAAAAGTTCAGAACTCAATCAACAAAAATACAATATTCTTACTCGAGAGCTGGAAAGCCTCTCATGTTCGAGCCGCATGAGCAAGCTGTCTCACAGTCTAATCATCACTCTTTTTTATAATAACTTATTTTCCTTTCTTTTCAATTTCTTTATAACTTCTTTGTTTCTAACTATTTGATTTTTAATAGTTTTCAACCACTTAATTTATATAACCTTTCTTTCTAAACATACTGATTCACTTAATAAATCCTCAACTCATCACTTCTCTATTTCAGCTTATATCTATTCAAGAATTACATAAAATTAACTTTATTTCACTTGATCAAAACACATTCAAATCAAATCCTTGGAATCAAATACTTTCTTCCCTTTAGATCATTTAAACTCATGATTAAGGAAAAATCTGAACCATGGAACTTTAACACCCTGTGCTAGACCAGGGCAGGCTATTTATGTTAACTTGAACTGCCCTATACCTAAGAATAATGACCCATTGTTTTAAAAAATTCTTTCTTTACTTCTCATGCTTCCCCAGCTTACTGTTACTGGGTGGCTGTGACTCAGATGGAGTTTCACTTTCTGCCTCGCTAGAGGAACTTTCTTTCACTGATTCAAAATTTCTCTTACTTCTTTTGGACACAATATTCTTGCCTTTTAGATTAATATATGTTCTTCCTTTAGGTAACATCATATTTACTCATTCCTCTTCTCCTTCTGAACTTCTCTCACTTTCTAAAGGGCGAATTTTAGGTCTAAAAATCTTACCTGGAGTTCGAGGACTATCTGAGCTATCCGTGTCATCACTCATTTCTTCATATCCAGGGGCCCAGTAATTTCTTAGGAACTCCCCAGAGGTAGTCCAGGTCAAGGTAAAGTAGTCTGGCATTTTCATCTCTTTCAGAATTTTCCAGTTTGTTGTGACCCACACAGTCAAATACTTTTGCATAGTCAATGAAGCATTAATAGTTTTTTTTTTCTTCTTTTTCTGGAATTCTCTTCTTTTACTATGATTCAACGAATGTTGTCAATTTACACTCTGGCTCCTCTGCCTTTTCTAAGCTTGTAGATCTGGAAGTTCTCAGTTCACCTGCTGTTGTAGCCTTGCTTGATGGATTTTGAGCATTATCTTACTAATGTGAAATGAATGTGATTATGTAGTAGTATAAATATATTTTGGCATTGCCCTTCTTTGGGATTGGAGTGAAAACCAATCTTTTCCAGTCCTGTGACAAATGCTGAGTTTTCCAGATTAGCTTGCATATTGAGTGTAGCTCTTTAACAGCATCATCTTTTAGAACTTGAAGTATCTCAGCTGTTTTCTAGTTCTATTTAAATGTTTCTTGTGTTTTCTCCATTTTATTTCTGAGCTTTACCATCATCTATTCTCTCATTTGTATGAATTGTTTTTCAGGGAAATTATTTATTTTCTCTTCATTTATTTTGTCTTCTGGGTTTTTACCTTGCTCCTTTGTATTTAGGATATCTTGATCTTCTCTCATTTTGTCTCTCTTGACTGTATTTGAGGTCTCCTTTCCCAGGCTGCAGAGTCACATGTCATTTTTCTTCTGGTCCCTGCCTCTATCGGAGAAGTTTGTTCAGTGGCCTGTGCAGCCTTCACAGTGAGATAGACTAATGACTGCATTCTGGTTTATTTAGTTCAGTTTAGTCTGAGATGGGCAAGGCCACATCAAGGGTGTGTTTTTGGTGTCTGTGTTCTTAATTGAACTTCAGGCAGTCTATCTGCTAATTGGTGAGTTTGTGTGCCTGTCTTGCTTATTTTTTCTCATGAGATGTGAAAGGAAGACAGGTTGGAATAGGGCTTTGAATTTAAATGAAGGACTCAGAGTTCTTGCTGATCAATGTTCTCTGGTCCTGGGAATTCTCTGGTAGTTCCAACGTCCTGAACTTTGTGCCCACCCCAGAAGGTCAAGTTCAATTTCTGATTGGCAAACCATGGTTCCTCAACTTGTTTGTCATGGCAATGCTAGGGAAAAAAAATAAAAGGAAAAAAAAAGTTTCAAAGAATTTTCCAGTTTGTTGTGACCCACAGTCAAATACTTTTGCATAGTCAATGAAGCATTAATAGTTTTTTTCTTCTTTCTGGAATTCTCTTCTTACTATGATTCAACGAATGTTGTCAATTTACACTCTGGCTCCTCTGCCTTTTCTAAGCTTGTAGATCTGGAAGTTCTCAGTTCACCTGCTGTTGTAGCCTTGCTTGATGGATTTTGAGCATTATCTTACTAATGTGAAATGAATGTGATTATGTAGTAGTATAAATATATTTTGGCATTGCCCTTCTTTGGGATTGGAGTGAAAACCAATCTTTTCCAGTCCTGTGACAAATGCTGAGTTTTCCAGATTAGCTTGCATATTGAGTGTAGCTCTTTAACAGCATCATCTTTTAGAACTTGAAGTATCTCAGCTGTTTTCTAGTTCTATTTAAATGTTTCTTGTGTTTTCTCCATTTTATTTCTGAGCTTTACCATCATCTATTCTCTCATTTGTATGAATTGTTTTTCAGGGAAATTATTTATTTTCTCTTCATTTATTTTGTCTTCTGGGTTTTTACCTTGCTCCTTTGTATTTAGGATATCTTGATCTTCTCTCATTTTGTCTCTCTTGACTGTATTTGAGGTCTCCTTTCCCAGGCTGCAGAGTCACATGTCATTTTTCTTCTGGTCCCTGCCTCTATCGGAGAAGTTTGTTCAGTGGCCTGTGCAGCCTTCACAGTGAGATAGACTAATGACTGCATTCTGGTTTATTTAGTTCAGTTTAGTCTGAGATGGGCAAGGCCACATCAAGGGTGTGTTTTTGGTGTCTGTGTTCTTAATTGAACTTCAGGCAGTCTATCTGCTAATTGGTGAGTTTGTGTGCCTGTCTTGCTTATTTTTTCTCATGAGATGTGAAAGGAAGACAGGTTGGAATAGGGCTTTGAATTTAAATGAAGGACTCAGAGTTCTTGCTGATCAATGTTCTCTGGTCCTGGGAATTCTCTGGTAGTTCCAACGTCCTGAACTTTGTGCCCCCACCCCAGAAGGTCAAGTTCAATTTCTGATTGGCAAACCATGGTTCCTCAACTTGTTTGTCATGGCAATGCTAGGGATTAAAGGAAAAAAAAAAAGTCAAAATCCCAGAAAAATGATAAAATTAAAGTCAAACAGACAAAAGCAAGGATCAAGGAACACATGTGAAAGAAACAAAAACAGAACCTGCAGAAACCAAACAAACAAAAAAACATGTGCGTAAACAAAGACGTCAAGAATGAAATCAATTTAAACCAGAACTAATAAAAACATAAAACAAAGACAAAGCAGAGTGCCAACTGAAGAATAAAGTGAAGAAAACAAAGCAAAACAAAAAAATGCAGAAAAAAGACTAAGAAAACAACAGTAGCAAATTAAAAATAGAGGTAAAAATGAAATATATTTTTAAAAAGAGGGAAAAACAAACAAACAAAAAAACTACACAGAAAACAAAGTCTCTCTCTATATATGGATGGATATAAAATGTTTAAGAAATCCCAAAAGACTAAATAAAAATAATAATAAGGTAAACAACAATAGTTAAAATGGTATTGATAACAATGAGTCAATATACAATAAAAATAATTGTAAATATTTGCCTGGCCTTCCAGTTGTCAGTTACCATGGTCCTGTCATTCATCGTAACCTACTTTTACCTCCCCTGAGGGCCCTATAATGCCTCTAGGCTGGGGTGTGGACTTGCTGTAGGTCCTGTGGAGACAAATCCAACACCAATTTGACCAAACTTCCATGTGTGTTCACCCCCTATCACTTCAGCTGTCATATATTGCCCATTTTCATTATGGGAACGTATATTACCCATTTATATATTCCATAGGTACAGGGTCTACCTTATTCACAGTTTGTGCATTATGGAAAGATTTTCAATCCTCTTCCTTACTTGCTTCATACCTGGGGCTCAGCTGTGATTTTATCTTTACCTCTTCATGTGGGTCATTCATGTGAAAGGAAGACAGGTTGGAATAGGGCTTTGAATTTAAATGAAGGACTCAGAGTTCTTGCTGATCAATGTTCTCTGGTCCTGGGAATTCTCTGGTAGTTCCAACGTCCTGAACTTTGTGCCCCCACCCCAGAAGGTCAAGTTCAATTTCTGATTGGCAAACCATGGTTCCTCAACTTGTTTGTCATGGCAATGCTAGGGATTAAAGGAAAAAAAAAAAGTCAAAATCCCAGAAAAATGATAAAATTAAAGTCAAACAGACAAAAGCAAGGATCAAGGAACACATGTGAAAGAAACAAAAACAGAACCTGCAGAAACCAAACAAACAAAAAAACATGTGCGTAAACAAAGACGTCAAGAATGAAATCAATTTAAACCAGAACTAATAAAAACATAAAACAAAGACAAAGCAGAGTGCCAACTGAAGAATAAAGTGAAGAAAACAAAGCAAAACAAAAAAATGCAGAAAAAAGACTAAGAAAACAACAGTAGCAAATTAAAAATAGAGGTAAAAATGAAATATATTTTTAAAAAGAGGGAAAAACAAACAAACAAAAAAACTACACAGAAAACAAAGTCTCTCTCTATATATGGATGGATATAAAATGTTTAAGAAATCCCAAAAGACTAAATAAAAATAATAATAAGGTAAACAACAATAGTTAAAATGGTATTGATAACAATGAGTCAATATACAATAAAAATAATTGTAAATATTTGCCTGGCCTTCCAGTTGTCAGTTACCATGGTCCTGTCATTCATCGTAACCTACTTTTACCTCCCCTGAGGGCCCTATAATGCCTCTAGGCTGGGGTGTGGACTTGCTGTAGGTCCTGTGGAGACAAATCCAACACCAATTTGACCAAACTTCCATGTGTGTTCACCCCCTATCACTTCAGCTGTCATATATTGCCCATTTTCATTATGGGAACGTATATTACCCATTTATATATTCCATAGGTACAGGGTCTACCTTATTCACAGTTTGTGCATTATGGAAAGATTTTCAATCCTCTTCCTTACTTGCTTCATACCTGGGGCTCAGCTGTGATTTTATCTTTACCTCTTCATGTGGGTCATTCATAGGAATCTGTTCCTGAGATTACTCTGGAACCCTTGAGTCTATCCCATGGAGGACAGTGTACGAAGCTGGCATGGTTGCTTAGATTGCAGAAACCTTGGTAGTGCCAGGTATGTAGAGAAGCCAGTGGCCACAAATGCAACACATATGGATTTATTGGGAGGCTTTCTTTAGTGGCCATCAGCAGGCACCCAAAAAGGAAGGCCTGGCTGTTTTTTTTTTTTTCTTCTTCTGCTTTTCAGCATTTGGCAGTTGAGACGAGGAACTGACAAACTTTGAGTCAACAGACTCAGTAGGGTAAGTCTACCCATAGCTGGTTTGAAAGACTAGTTCTATTGCTTTATACGTCCTTTTGTGTTAAAAGACGACGGGCTCGAATTTGGTGGGTAGGTCACTTTGGTGTGCACAGCGGAACATTTAATCCCGTAAATCTGGGCTATCCCTTATGGGAGAAGCCAGTTTGGTTGGGTACCTATTTGCAGAGGGGAAATGTTGTTGGACCTACCCATAGAACCGATTCATTTGGGAACTAGTGTTCCATGGGGCAGCCCATCCTAGTTGGAATTAGTGCATTTGGTAGGGTAAATTTATTTACCTGATTTGGGAGTTGGTCCATTTGGAACCAGTTCATTAGGAAGCTAGCTTTGTGTGGGTGGGTGGCCAAGTTGTATTTAGTTCATTTGCTTTTGAAAGACTGGAAAATCAGATAACCTGGTTTCAACCGACTAGGTTGTTCCACCCAAAGGCAGGCAAACATCCTCCCTGAGGCCCCCTCCCACCGAATGGCACTCCCTATATGAGGCCTCTGCCCACCAAATTCCAACGCCGGCGGCACTCCCTGGAATTTCTACTGAGCCGAATGAAAGAAATCTCACAGGTCGCTATTCATCAGATGCTCCTTCAGCCCTATTCCCGACTGCCCACCAGCCCATCACCCTCAGACCAGCCTTAGACTCCCCATACCCAAACAAAGACTCAGCAAGAACTAGCCAGACAAAGTTCGCGCCCTATATCACCAAAAGCATTATGGAAAGATTTTCTATCTTCTTCCTTACTTGCTTCATACCTGGGGCTCAGCTGTGATTTTATCTTTACCTCTTCATGTGGGTCATTCATAGGAATCTGTTCCTGAGATTACTCTGGAACCCTTGAGTCTATCCCATGGAGGACAGTGTACGAAGCTGGCATGGTTGCTTAGATTGCAGAAACCTTGGTAGTGCCAGGTATGTAGAGAAGCCAGTGGCCACAAATGCAACACATATGGATTTATTGGGAGGCTTTCTTTAGTGGCCATCAGCAGGCACCCAAAAAGGAAGGCCTGGCTGTTTTTTTTTTTTTCTTCTTCTGCTTTTCAGCATTTGGCAGTTGAGACGAGGAACTGACAAACTTTGAGTCAACAGACTCAGTAGGGTAAGTCTACCCATAGCTGGTTTGAAAGACTAGTTCTATTGCTTTATACGTCCTTTTGTGTTAAAAGACGACGGGCTCGAATTTGGTGGGTAGGTCACTTTGGTGTGCACAGCGGAACATTTAATCCCGTAAATCTGGGCTATCCCTTATGGGAGAAGCCAGTTTGGTTGGGTACCTATTTGCAGAGGGGAAATGTTGTTGGACCTACCCATAGAACCGATTCATTTGGGAACTAGTGTTCCATGGGGCAGCCCATCCTAGTTGGAATTAGTGCATTTGGTAGGGTAAATTTATTTACCTGATTTGGGAGTTGGTCCATTTGGAACCAGTTCATTAGGAAGCTAGCTTTGTGTGGGTGGGTGGCCAAGTTGTATTTAGTTCATTTGCTTTTGAAAGACTGGAAAATCAGATAACCTGGTTTCAACCGACTAGGTTGTTCCACCCAAAGGCAGGCAAACATCCTCCCTGAGGCCCCCTCCCACCGAATGGCACTCCCTATATGAGGCCTCTGCCCACCAAATTCCAACGCTCGGCGGCACTCCCTGGAATTTCTACTGAGCCGAATGAAAGAAATCTCACAGGTCGCTATTCATCAGATGCTCCTTCAGCCCTATTCCCGACTGCCCACCAGCCCATCACCCTCAGACCAGCCTTAGACTCCCCATACCCAAACAAAGACTCAGCAAGAAGTAGCCAGACAAAGTTCGGCGCCCTATATCACCAAAAAGGCTGGAATGTTAGGTTGGTAGGCTATTAAAGCGTTAACACAGCAGCCGGAGATTCCCCAGCTCTAAATAGTCATAAGAAAAGGCCAGTTGCTAGGGTCAACACCGCGACCAGAGACTCCCCGGCATTAAATCAGGGGGTCAGTTGCTTGCCTGCTGGCGCCTGAGAGTCTCCTTAGACCTACGATAAAGAGATAGCCTTGGCCATAAAGATTCCTCTGGAAAGTGTCAAGGACTTCACACCCCCAGCCCGCGGACACCTCAAGGATAGTGAGCTCATCACTGGACTTCCTGCCAAACATATAGTCAATCATGTAATGCCTGATGTGCCCGCCAAACATATAGCCAATCGTATGCTGCCTAATGTACTTGCGTTAATTTGAAACTTTGCCCTATAAAAACCCCAGAATCCTCGGCGAGGGTGTGCAGCTTGTTCGACCAGGCTGTCACCCGAGTGCACACTCGCTCAATAAAATACTACTCTTGCTTTTGCAGCTCTTGGTCTGGTCTTTGAGTCTCGGGGACCCCCTGGAAATCTCTGCTCCCTCCCATCGGGGAACGGAGTTTAACACTTTATAGGGTAAATTTATTTACCCTGTCTGGGAATTGGTTCGTCTGGTCGCATCGATGCATGGAATTTGTCTGTGTCTTGTGTTTGGTATTCTAAAGCTTATAACATTGTGAAATATTTCATCTATCCCAAAGGAAAGATCTTTAGTGTGCACATTAGCTATGTTGGGATCAGAAGAGCAATAGGCTCTGAATGGCTCACAGTTAAATAATCTGGCAGTCAGAAGTGCTTTACAAGGGCAAGAAACTCTTTCTTAAAGAACATGCCTGGTGTGGCTTCCTTGGACTTGAGATAACAAGTTACAATTTCCCCTACAGGATCCCTGGGTAACTTTGACAGTTGGGAATAAGATAACTGGCTCTCTGGTAGATACTACTCTCCTTTGTAAATTAAACGCTCAAATAATCTTTTCCTCAGAGCAGTTTGACCTCAGATTCCCACTGGGCCTTTTTCATCCGTGTTTCATCGGGGGGGTGGAGGGGGTTGACTCACATTTAGGGTATACTCCCTGTGAAGGGGAACTGTGACTGGGAAATCCTGTTAATGTGACTTTCTGGCAGGCTTCAGTTTTGGCTTACTAAATGCTTCCTCTAAGACCTTCTCTAGGGTTTTTCATTTCTTTCTCTTTGAATCCTCTGAGAACAGATAAATGGTTATGTAAGCATTTGAGGAACTCTGGCCAGGGTTACTCTCCAGTGTGTTCCTAAGAGATAGCCTTGGCCATAAAGATTCCTCTGGAAAGTGTCAAGGACTTCACACCCCCAGCCCGCGGACACCTCAAGGATAGTGAGCTCATCACTGGACTTCCTGCCAAACATATAGTCAATCATGTAATGCCTGATGTGCCCGCCAAACATATAGCCAATCGTATGCTGCCTAATGTACTTGCGTTAATTTGAAACTTTGCCCTATAAAAACCCCAGAATCCTCGGCGAGGGTGTGCAGCTTGTTCGACCAGGCTGTCACCCGAGTGCACACTCGCTCAATAAAATACTACTCTTGCTTTTGCAGCTCTTGGTCTGGTCTTTGAGTCTCGGGGACCCCCTGGAAATCTCTGCTCCCTCCCATCGGGGAACGGAGTTTAACACTTTATAGGGTAAATTTATTTACCCTGTCTGGGAATTGGTTCGTCTGGTCGCATCGATGCATGGAATTTGTCTGTGTCTTGTGTTTGGTATTCTAAAGCTTATAACATTGTGAAATATTTCATCTATCCCAAAGGAAAGATCTTTAGTGTGCACATTAGCTATGTTGGGATCAGAAGAGCAATAGGCTCTGAATGGCTCACAGTTAAATAATCTGGCAGTCAGAAGTGCTTTACAAGGGCAAGAAACTCTTTCTTAAAGAACATGCCTGGTGTGGCTTCCTTGGACTTGAGATAACAAGTTACAATTTCCCCTACAGGATCCCTGGGTAACTTTGACAGTTGGGAATAAGATAACTGGCTCTCTGGTAGATACTACTCTCCTTTGTAAATTAAACGCTCAAATAATCTTTTCCTCAGAGCAGTTTGACCTCAGATTCCCACTGGGCCTTTTTCATCCGTGTTTCATCGGGGGGGTGGAGGGGGTTGACTCACATTTAGGGTATACTCCCTGTGAAGGGGAACTGTGACTGGGAAATCCTGTTAATGTGACTTTCTGGCAGGCTTCAGTTTTGGCTTACTAAATGCTTCCTCTAAGACCTTCTCTAGGGTTTTTCATTTCTTTCTCTTTGAATCCTCTGAGAACAGATAAATGGTTATGTAAGCATTTGAGGAACTCTGGCCAGGGTTACTCTCCAGTGTGTTCCTAAGGCTTACAGGCCCTTGTGCCCAATAGCTACCACTTAAGTGGGTAAAGATTGTCCTTCCTCCCTTAAACTGTGGCCCAAGCTAGTGGGATTACAGGGTGGATTCCTCAGTCTGTCTTCTGATTTTTCCTGCTGCCTTTGCCTCTTTCTTGTGGGATCCTGGGTATTGGCCCTGGGCCTTCCAGAGAGCCCTTCTCCATTATGATTGAGGAAGTTCTGTTGGACAAGGGACTCCCAACAATCTTTCCAGCACAGTTCAAAAGCATCAGTTCTTTGGCTCTCAGCCTTCTTTATTGTTTAACTCTCACATGCATACAGGACAACTGAGAAAGCCACAGTTTTCACTGTGTGAATCTTTGTTGCTGATGTTTCTACTAAAATTCACCTATTAAAATATAGGTGAATCACTTGTTGGAGAAGTCACCCAATTCTTTAGAAAAGGAGGAAAAAAGGAAAAACTGTCCTTTGTTTACTGATGTAGCCTATATGGGACCAGAAGGGCAGTTCCAAAAATCTTTCCAACACTCTGAAAACCTTCCCTGTTCACCTTCTAAAGATTGTAAATAACCTAAACAAAGACATCCTAGGAAGAACTCTTGGGTATCTTTGAGATGTAAATGTCCTCTCTGATCTCCTCAGAGATCTCTATCTCTGCTGTCATTTGAATACAAACTTTTAAAAGGGCAAAATAATTTAGAGGTTTGCTTGTCCCAGGTAATTAAAAGATGCTTTTTCTACAAACACTAATACTTAGTATTAGTATTTGTAGTAAAAGACTTGTTTAATCTGAGAACCCTAGTTTTAATCCAACCTCTTTTATAAACTGATGGGTTTTACTGTGGTACACCTGAGTCAAAATTGAGATCTTGAAATAAGAACTGAGGCCTCATGAGTGTGTTTATTTGAATAACATTGTTGATGATAATCTGAAAAAAAAAAAAAAAAAGCTCTATTCAATTGGCTTAAATAACAGTAATAAGCACTTATAAATAACAACAAAAAATACTTCTAAATACAATAGAAAGATCAAGTTAAATGAATTTCAGATTCATGTGAACTGACAAAAATCTAGTATTAGGGTTTAAATTTGTTGATCTAACGATAATATAGACATGTCTTAAGTCATCATTGTATTAAATAAAATATTAAATGTAGTACTTACATTGTATGTAGGCATGACATCTGTTAAAAGTTTGTCAATAAGAAAAAAAAAAAAGACTCAAGTGAAGAAACTGCTAAAAAAAAAGGGTAAATGAGATATGAGCTTGTCAACAAAAAATAAACAACTTGAGAGTGGGAAACAGCACCCCAGATAGCTCTGAGAAACTGCTCCAAAGAGGTAGCAGGAAGAGGGTCAATTTTTAAGGATTTTGGTGAGGGAGGAGTTTCATATCATTAAACAATCATTTTACAAAGGGTCTTCTGTCAGTCATGAGGATCTGATGTCACCATGAGGAGATTTAGTGCTTTTCTAAATATGAGGAGATGCAAGGATTGAGATAATAAAATCTGTTCCTTCACCTATCTGAAGACCTGCCCCACCAGATTCCCTGGAGCACAGAGTGCCTCTACCCCACTCTGATCTCCATCAGGGGGTATTGAAGGTCAGCAGTTCTCAACAGCACCAGGTCTCAGCCTCTGCAGAGGTAGATGGCAAATATCCTTTTTGTCCAGGCATTAGCAGTAATTGGTAAATGCCAGTTTGTAGTTGACATGCCCCCTTTGTGGTCATAAATCTGACCATACTTTGGGGGAATTTCATGATCATTTTGTCCCATATTGCTGGGAAGTCTCATTCCCAATTCTGAAGGTTTTATTGATAGGCCACTCAATGTGCTATTATGGACTAGGTCTTAATAATCAAAGTTGTTTGGACACCTGTCTCCTACTTATGGTCCAGGAGAGTATTCTCTCTTGTTGCATCTTCTTACACCTAGAATTACACTATTACAATTATTGGTCACATTCCAAGTTATACATTTGATCAACGGTTTCTAGTCTGGTCATCATTATTGTTGTTGGGGGCTCAGTTATACATCTGGCAACACAGGAAACAATAATCTTGTAAAACAGGCGAAGGACTAGTATAGCTAACAACATTAATGGAATTGCAAGTAAATATTTTAGCCATGAACCTCCCACACCAAACCAGCCTTTTAAAAGATCGTCAAGATTAAGAAGTGGGTCATTTAAGGCAGAAATCTGATTTTTCATATGGTTCATCAAATGAGTTATATTAGAGGATTCATTAGGTATGAAAACACAGCATTCAGTTTGGATTATTGCACATGTGCCTCCCTGAGATGCTGTAAGGATGTCAAGGGCCATGCATTTTGTAGTACTGCTTTTCTCATCCTAGAAACTTCAGAGTTCAATAAGCTAATAGTCTGGTTACTATCATTCAAGTGAGTGAAAGTTGCTAAGGCTTCAATGTGGCTAATTACATCTTCTACTCCTACTGAAGGCATAAAAATAGCAGCTAAATGGTCATACCAGTGGAATACAAATCTTTTGACCCATCGAGCTCTCATTAATGATAGATTGGCCGGAGTTACCTCTAACCTCTTGCATATATGGCCTTGTGTCCATGAAAATCCCAAGGTGCATCTTCCTATCCATCCTGATGGAAGCCAAGCCCATAAATTGGTACCACAAACCCACTGAGTTCCATTAGGTGCAGCCCGGTGGACCTCTGGTTATCTGACCCAATCTGTTCCATACCAATCACTGTCTCTAAGGGTAATAATATGTAGGCATTGTTTGCGAGGTACCCAGCCTAGTTTCTTGATATTGCTAGATTGGTCGTCCTTAGTATGATTTAATTGTTCCCAGCATAAGGGGGCCCTAAGACTTAAGTGGCAACAGCCCGGTGTTAACTACATAGATCCATCCCATAATTGTAGAATTTTTTCTTTTGTTATATGAGAGGTTACCATTTTTGGTTGCTCTGATTGAGTTTGAGTCACCCTAAGAGAAAACTTAAATTTGTGGCCAGGATCAGAGCAAATGTTTTTAATTGGTCAGTTGAGAGATTTCCAATTAGTAATATCAGGAGTAGACCGAATGGAATTAAACTCTCTTTCCTCTATCATTATTGTTGTTGGGGCTCAGTTATACATCTGGCAACACAGGAAACAATAATCTTGTAAAACAGGCGAAGGACTAGTATAGCTAACAACATTAATGGAATTGCAAGTAAATATTTTAGCCATGAACCTCCCACACCAAACCAGCCTTTTAAAAGATCGTCAAGATTAAGAAGTGGGTCATTTAAGGCAGAAATCTGATTTTTCATATGGTTCATCAAATGAGTTATATTAGAGGATTCATTAGGTATGAAAACACAGCATTCAGTTTGGATTATTGCACATGTGCCTCCCTGAGATGCTGTAAGGATGTCAAGGGCCATGCATTTTGTAGTACTGCTTTTCTCATCCTAGAAACTTCAGAGTTCAATAAGCTAATAGTCTGGTTACTATCATTCAAGTGAGTGAAAGTTGCTAAGGCTTCAATGTGGCTAATTACATCTTCTACTCCTACTGAAGGCATAAAAATAGCAGCTAAATGGTCATACCAGTGGAATACAAATCTTTTGACCCATCGAGCTCTCATTAATGATAGATTGGCCGGAGTTACCTCTAACCTCTTGCATATATGGCCTTGTGTCCATGAAAATCCCAAGGTGCATCTTCCTATCCATCCTGATGGAAGCCAAGCCCATAAATTGGTACCACAAACCCACTGAGTTCCATTAGGTGCAGCCCGGTGGACCTCTGGTTATCTGACCCAATCTGTTCCATACCAATCACTGTCTCTAAGGGTAATAATATGTAGGCATTGTTTGCGAGGTACCCAGCCTAGTTTCTTGATATTGCTAGATTGGTCGTCCTTAGTATGATTTAATTGTTCCCAGCATAAGGGGGCCCTAAGACTTAAGTGGCAACAGCCCGGTGTTAACTACATAGATCCATCCCATAATTGTAGAATTTTTTCTTTTGTTATATGAGAGGTTACCATTTTTGGTTGCTCTGATTGAGTTTGAGTCACCCTAAGAGAAAACTTAAATTTGTGGCCAGGATCAGAGCAAATGTTTTTAATTGGTCAGTTGAGAGATTTCCAATTAGTAATATCAGGAGTAGACCGAATGGAATTAAACTCTCTTTCCTCTAAAATAAATTTTCAAAGAGCTAACCAATCAGAGCCTTAGAGGGGAGAAACCCACCAAGGTAATCCAGAAGTGCTAGATGCAGGTAGCTGACCACAAACCCAACAATTGGATTGATTTTTAAAATTAGCATAGGGTCGTGTCCATGTAACGAAAACATTTGATTCATATGCAGAGGTCCAAGAGATCAAGAAAATATTATAGACCATCATATGGGTCAGGTCCAGTATCTTGAGCAAGCTGTCTACCTCTGATGTCGTCTTCTTCTCATCCTGGAGTGAGTGCAGTTCTTCCTCTCTTTGAATGTTGTTTTAAAGTGAGTTTGAGATCAGTAGCTCTCTCTATAGTCCAGCCTGGTGCAGGGGCCCTTTTCAAGTGGGAGATATGAATCCAAGAGTCAGTTCCCTTTGATTTGACTGCACCTGAGTTTGTTAAGAGTACCTGATAAGGGCCTTTCCATCTGGGTTGTAGAGAGTCTTTTAAATGATGTCTTTTCCAATATACATAATCTCCAGGTTGCAGATCATGAGATATTTTATCTACATCTAAAGATAGATTGCTATCATAGGCTTCACAAATGAGTTTAGAATTTTCCTTTAGAAGTTTGATTAGGCTCTTACAATAATGTAACATATCCCCTTTTAATAATATAGGTTCATACAATCCTTCATCTAGTCTCATTGGTCTCCCAGTAATAATTTCAAAGGAGACAAATGATGTTTTCCAAAGGGAGTAGACCTTAAGTTGAGGAGAACCAATGGAAGGGCCTTTGGCCATGGTAGGAAATAAGCATCTACCGTTTTGGCCAACTGATTTTTAATTGTTCCATTTGTCCTTTCTACCAGCCCAGAGGATTGGGGATGGTAAGGACAGTGGAAATACTGCATAATTGGCCAGATTTTGCAAATTTCTTTGACAACTTGTCCAGTGAAATGAGTGCCCCTATCACTTTATATTTCTGTAGGGACTCCCCAAATGGGAATCACCCTTTCTAGTATTAATTTACCTACTGACTGTGCAGTGACCCTTCTGCATGAGAATGCCTCAACCCAATGTGAAAACATACAAACCATGACAAGAATATACCAGTAACCTTGAGAGGGGGGCATCTGGATAAAATCAATTTGCCAAATTTCAAAAGGGCCTGCTGGTAACAGAAAGTTTCCCTGAGAACTATGCAATGGCTTTCCTGGGTTGTATTTTGGACATGTGGTGCATCTAGAATAAACTTTCTGAGCTATAGTAAAGGCTTCCAAAAATACTGTTTACCCCATAGCACCATCTTATCTGGATTCCAGTGACTCAGCTCATGTATATATTGTAAAATGGGGTATTGAGCTCCAACCGGAAAGATAGGCTTACCATTTGGGCCTATCCATAGCCCTTTATTGGAATCAAATGTTCCTCCTTTTTGTATCCAAGTATCTTTTTCTTTACTCGGAGCTGTTTCTTAAAAATTTAACAAAGTGTTAGCGAGATCATTAGGAGACTGAAAAGGGAAAACAGTTGTTAGTTGATTATTATCATTTTGCAGAGCTGTTGATTTGGCAGCATGATCTGCTAAAGAATTTCCTTGACTTCTGTGGTATCGGACTTCGAATGACCTGATACCTTAATGATAGCTAATGCACTTAGTAGTAGTATTGCATCCAATAATTCTACAACTTGTCTCCCATTTCTATTAGGTTGTTCTGCAGATGTCAAGAATCCTCTTTTGGGAGGGGGGAAGATGGTGGAGGAATGAGGGGAAGATTTCACCAGCTCCCCAATAGAATCACCAGAACTAATCAAGAAATGAAACACCACCAACAAACCAGCTGCTAGACGACAGAAGAACTCCTTAGGTCTGCGAGGTTCAAAGAGTGAACAGTCAGAACTTTCCCAGAGCTCCTGTTCTGAGAACCCTGTACCCCACTCCCACACTGGAACAGTAGAGAGAGTGCTGGGAAGTGCGCCAGGAGAGAACTTGAGAAGGGCGTTGGGAGGAGAGAAGGCAGCTCTCAGTGCAAAAATCCCAAAAATCCCGCCGGATCGCCGACAGAGTTGAGACACTGCTAGCTAGCGGGGGTGTGTGGAATGCAGTTGGGAAGTCTGGCTTGGGGTGCTACCCAGAGACCTGGCTGGAGCCGGATGGGGAGGTGCCCCTAGAGAGAGAACTGGGAAGTGCACCACGAGGACGGAAGGCACTGCTCAGCACGAAAATCCCGCCGTTCTGTCGGGCACCGGGTAAATTCAAGCACTGCTAGTGGGGGGCTTACTGAACAGAGAGGGGAAGTCTCTGATGGGTTTCTGACCAAGGACCTGGCTCCTGCCTGATGGGGAAGCTCATGCCCGCATTTGGGACTTGGTCCCGTATCCGGCAGTGCCCCCAGGACAGCAGCCTGAAGAGTCTGTGCACCCCCAGAACTGCAGCTGTGGCAGAGGAAACCGGGGGAAGAGCAGGGATTGCAGGATACTAGTGGGTGCACAGTGGAACCGGGGTACCCCACTCCAGCACAGACCGCACGTGCTGTGGCCCCCGTCTGACACACTGGGAACAGACAGCCACCCCAGCCAGCACCTGAGCTTGCTGCATAGCCTTTGTTTTGCTGAAAACAAAAATAGAAACCATAGCAACTGGTGCTGTATGGGAAAGATCATCAAGACAAAACCATCGAGAGCAGACTGGTTTCCACCAGGCAGATGAGAAGATAAAAATCAGGGACAGTATTTAGGATTTTTTAAATTTCTTTATTTTGGACTGTTTTGTTTATTATATTGATTGGTTTGGGTTTTTTTTTTTTTTTTTTTTGTCTCTTCTTGTTAATTTTTTCTCTGTTTTAACTTTTAAATTTTCTTTTGACTATAATTTTTGGAAACTTTTCATTTTCTTTCCTCTTTGCCACTACTTCCTCCCACTATGTTCTAAATTTAAAATATTTTCATATCTACCACTACCTTCTATATAAGATTTCCTATCTTCCTGTCTCCACTATTCTCTTCTAGCTACACTAAACACTACAACACACTAATATTTCCTACCTAACCATACAAAATCCTTACAAGATGAATCTATTCCTTCTAATTACCCATACACTCTCCTCCTCCTCATCCCCAAAACCTGTCTTAGCTTAAAATTGCTTTCATTGTAAAAGTCCAAGCCAGGACCTTGCCTGGATCTATTTATCCAGGCATCATTTAGTTAATTTAGAGCTTAACAGGCAGGTACCATCTTTGATTGCGTCGTTTGCCAGAAAATTTTCCTATGCTTTATCTCTGTAAGACTGGTCAGTTGTGGCTATTGCTGTGTATGTATGTATATTTTACGAATATGTTAGAAAACATGTGCATGCTTTTATGACTGTCACCCATCAGGGATACACCTCTTGTTCCTCAGATACTAGTATTTGAACTAATATCACTGAACAGCATAGTAAACCAGACATAGAGCCTACACCCCCTGAGCAGACATCAAACCAAGGATCCTCGGAGTGGAATCCCTGATTCCAAGACTCCACACTGTCAAAGAACATACAACACTAGAGAGTATTCACCTGTAAACAAGACCTAACACCACCCAAGACACAAACCACTGAACCCTTCTACAAGGACAAAAACCCAAAGGAAGGGAGGTTTCAACCACAAAGTCTGGTGGGAAAAAGAACTCCACACACACACATAACGAAACAAAAATTAACCTAATAATGAAAAGACAGAGAAACACTGAACAAATGAAGGAACAAACTAGAGAAACACAACTTCAAATGACAGAAGAGAAGATAGACAAATTATCTGAAAGAGAATTCAGAAAAACTATACTAATGAGGATTCAAAACACCAAAAACAGAATATTATAGGAAATTAGTGCACTGAGAAGAGGCATGCATGAAATGAAAAATAAGCAAATAGACACAACCAACTCAATTCCTGAACTCAAAAATACTGTAGAAGGTCTCAACAGTAGAGTATCCAAAACAGAAGAACGGAAAAGTGAGCTGTAAGACAGAATGATGGAAATAAGTGCTGAAGAACAGAACAAAGCCCAAAGAATCAAAAGAACTGAGAACAGCATCAGAGACCTATGGGACAATATCAAATGCACCAACATTCGAATTATACGAGTTCTAGAAGAAAAGGGAAAGATTTCCTACTTACAAAATTTTTGCTATTCCTTCTAATTACCCATACACTCTCCTCCTCCTCATCCCCAAAACCTGTCTTAGCTTAAAATTGCTTTCATTGTAAAAGTCCAAGCCAGGACCTTGCCTGGATCTATTTATCCAGGCATCATTTAGTTAATTTAGAGCTTAACAGGCAGGTACCATCTTTGATTGCGTCGTTTGCCAGAAAATTTTCCTATGCTTTATCTCTGTAAGACTGGTCAGTTGTGGCTATTGCTGTGTATGTATGTATATTTTACGAATATGTTAGAAAACATGTGCATGCTTTTATGACTGTCACCCATCAGGGATACACCTCTTGTTCCTCAGATACTAGTATTTGAACTAATATCACTGAACAGCATAGTAAACCAGACATAGAGCCTACACCCCCTGAGCAGACATCAAACCAAGGATCCTCGGAGTGGAATCCCTGATTCCAAGACTCCACACTGTCAAAGAACATACAACACTAGAGAGTATTCACCTGTAAACAAGACCTAACACCACCCAAGACACAAACCACTGAACCCTTCTACAAGGACAAAAACCCAAAGGAAGGGAGGTTTCAACCACAAAGTCTGGTGGGAAAAAGAACTCCACACACACACACATAACGAAACAAAAATTAACCTAATAATGAAAAGACAGAGAAACACTGAACAAATGAAGGAACAAACTAGAGAAACACAACTTCAAATGACAGAAGAGAAGATAGACAAATTATCTGAAAGAGAATTCAGAAAAACTATACTAATGAGGATTCAAAACACCAAAAACAGAATATTATAGGAAATTAGTGCACTGAGAAGAGGCATGCATGAAATGAAAAATAAGCAAATAGACACAACCAACTCAATTCCTGAACTCAAAAATACTGTAGAAGGTCTCAACAGTAGAGTATCCAAAACAGAAGAACGGAAAAGTGAGCTGTAAGACAGAATGATGGAAATAAGTGCTGAAGAACAGAACAAAGCCCAAAGAATCAAAAGAACTGAGAACAGCATCAGAGACCTATGGGACAATATCAAATGCACCAACATTCGAATTATACGAGTTCTAGAAGAAAAGGGAAAGAAAGGCTATGAAAAAATTCTTGAAGAGGATATAGTTGAAAGCTTCCCCAGCATGGGAAAGGAAACAGTCAACCAAGTCCAAGAAGCACAGAGGTCCATACAAGATAAACCTCAGAAGAAGCACACCAAGGCACACTCTAATCAAACTAACACAGACTAAATATAAAGACAGAATACTTAAAGCAGCTAGGAGCAAACAACAAATAACATATAAAGGAAACACCCATACATTTAACTGCGGCTCTTTGAACAGAAACTTTGCAGGCCAGAAGAGAATGGCAGGACACATTTAAATGGCCAAAAGAGAATAATCTCCAACCAAGAATTCTCTACACAGCAAAGATTTCATTCAGAATTGATGGAGAAGTCGAAAGTTTCACAGACAAGCAAAACTAAAAGAATTCTGTACCACGAAACCAGCCCTACAACAAGTGTTAAAGGGCCTGATATAGCCAATAAATACAAGAGTAGGATAAGTCCTACAAATCAAACCCCAAATATCTAAGAAGATGGCTATAGGAACATTTGTATCAATAATTACTTTAAATGTAAACAGACTAAATGTTCCAGCCAAATGACACAGGTTGGTTGAATGGATCCAGAAGCAAGACCCATATATATGCTTTACAAGAGACCCACTTCAGATCTAGACACACTCATAGACTGAAAGTGAGAAGTTGGAAAAAGATATTCCATGCAAATGGAAATTAAAAGAAAGCTGGAGTAGCAATCCTCATATCAAGCAAAATAGACTTTAAAGTAAAGAAGATTCTAAGAGACAAGGCAGGTCACTCCATCATGATTAAGGGATCTATCCAAGGGAAAGACATAACAGTCATGAATATTTACGCACCCAATACAGGGGTACCTCAATACATCGGACAGATACTTTCAGACATAAAAGAAGAAGTCAACAATAACACAGTAATAGTACGAGATTTTAACACTCCTCTCACACCAATGCACAGATCATCAAGAGAGAAAATTAATAAAGAAACACAAGACTTAAATGCCACACTAGAAAAGATGGACCTCATTGATATCTTTTGGACTTCCCATCCAAAAGAAAAAGAATGCACTTTCTTCTCAAGTGCTCATGGAACATTCTCCAGGATAGACCATATCTTGGGCAACAAATCAAACCTCAGTCAATTCAAGAAAACTGAAATTATATCAACCATCTTCTCAGACCACAATGAAATGAGACTAGAGATCAACTGCAGGAAAAAAAAAAAAAAAACGGTAAAACCACAAGCACAGGGAGATTAAACAACACATACCTTAAAAACAAACTGATTATTGAGCAAATCAAAGGAAATACAAACAAAAAATTCCTTCAAGAAAATGACAATAAACACACGACAGTGCTAAACCTATGGGATACTGCAAAAGCAATTTCTAAGAGGGAAATTTATAGCAATACAATCCTACCTGAAGAAACTAGGAAAATATGAAGCAGACGACCTAATCCTACTCTTAAAACAATTGCAGAAATTACAAAAACACCCAAAAGCCAGCAGAATAAGAGAAACCTTAAAGAATACAGCAGAAATAAATGAGAAAGAAATGAAAGAAACAATAGTAAAGTTAAACAAAACAAGAAGCTTGTTCTTCAAAAACGTAAGCAAAATTGACAAGCCACTGACCAGACTCATCAAGAGAAAGAGAGAGAAGAACCAGATCAGCAAAATCAAAAATGAAAGAGGAGGGCTTCCCTTGTGGCTCAGTGGATAGGAACCCGTCTGCCAATACAGGAGACACAGGTTCGATCCCTGATCCGGGAAGATCCCACATACCGCAGAGCAGCTAAACCCACACATCAACAAAGACCCAGCACACCCAAAAATAAATAAATAAAAGTTTACAAAAAAAATAAAGAACAGGAACCCACAAAAAAAAAAAAAAAATGAAAGAGGAGACATTACAACAGATAATGCAGAAATGTAGAAATTTGAAGGATTCTAAGAGACAATTATGAACAACAAACTGGACAACCTGAAAAAAATGGACAGTTTCTTGCAGAAGATTAATCTTCCAAGATTGAACCAAGAACTAGAAACTATGAACAACCCAATCACAAGTTCAGAAATCGAATTTGTGATTGAAAATTTACCGAAAAATAATAGCCCAGAGCCAGATGGCTTCACAGGTGAATTCCATCAAACATTTAAAGAAAAGTTAATGCGTATTCTTCTAAAACTCTTTCAAAAAATTGCACAGGGAAGAAAACTTCTAAACACATTCTATAAGGCCACCATCACCCTGATACCAAAACCAGGCAAAGGCAACACAAATAATGAAAATTATAGGCCAATTTCACTGGAGAATTTAGATGCCAAGATCCTCAACAAAATCCTAGCAAACAGAATTCTGCAACACATCAAAAAGCTCATTCATCACGATCAAGTCAGCTTCATCCCAGGCATGCAAGGATTCTTCAATATCCACAAATCAATCAATATGATACACAATATCAACATATTGAGAGACAAAAATCACATGATCAACTAAATAGATGCAGAAAAAGTCTTCAACAAAGTACAACACCCATTTATGACAAAAACTCTTCAGAAAATGGGCATAGAAGGAACCTATCTCAACATAGTGAAAGCCATATATGAGAAACCCACAGTGAATATTATCCTCAATGGTGAAAAACTGAAAGCATTTCCTCTAAGATCAGGAACAAGACAAGGGTGTCCACTTTCACCACTCTTATTCAACATAGTCCTGGAAGTTCTAGCAATAGCAATAAGAAAAGAGAAAAAACTAAAAGGAATCCAGATTGGAAAAGAACTAAAGCTCTCTCTTTTTGCAGATGACATGATATTATACATAGAAAACACCAAAGACACTATTACAAAGCTACTGGAGCTAATAAATGAATTCAGCAAAGTCATGGGATACAAAGTCAACACACAGAAATCACTGGCATTCCTATACAGAAACAATGAAAACTCAGAAAATGAAATCAAAGAGGCAATCCCCTTCACCATTGCAACCAAAAGAATCAAATATCTAGGAATAAACCTACCCAAAGAAACAAAAGAACTGTACACAGAAAATTACAAGATTGAACCAAGAACTAGAAACTATGAACAACCCAATCACAAGTTCAGAAATCGAATTTGTGATTGAAAATTTCCGAAAAATAATAGCCCAGAGCCAGATGGCTTCACAGGTGAATTCCATCAAACATTTAAAGAAAAGTTAATGCGTATTCTTCTAAAACTCTTTCAAAAAATTGCACAGGGAAGAAAACTTCTAAACACATTCTATAAGGCCACCATCACCCTGATACCAAAACCAGGCAAAGGCAACACAAATAATGAAAATTATAGGCCAATTTCACTGGAGAATTTAGATGCCAAGATCCTCAACAAAATCCTAGCAAACAGAATTCTGCAACACATCAAAAAGCTCATTCATCACGATCAAGTCAGCTTCATCCCAGGCATGCAAGGATTCTTCAATATCCACAAATCAATCAATATGATACACAATATCAACATATTGAGAGACAAAAATCACATGATCAACTAAATAGATGCAGAAAAAGTCTTCAACAAAGTACAACACCCATTTATGACAAAAACTCTTCAGAAAATGGGCATAGAAGGAACCTATCTCAACATAGTGAAAGCCATATATGAGAAACCCACAGTGAATATTATCCTCAATGGTGAAAAACTGAAAGCATTTCCTCTAAGATCAGGAACAAGACAAGGGTGTCCACTTTCACCACTCTTATTCAACATAGTCCTGGAAGTTCTAGCAATAGCAATAAGAAAAGAGAAAAAACTAAAAGGAATCCAGATTGGAAAAGAACTAAAGCTCTCTCTTTTTGCAGATGACATGATATTATACATAGAAAACACCAAAGACACTATTACAAAGCTACTGGAGCTAATAAATGAATTCAGCAAAGTCATGGGATACAAAGTCAACACACAGAAATCACTGGCATTCCTATACAGAAACAATGAAAACTCAGAAAATGAAATCAAAGAGGCAATCCCCTTCACCATTGCAACCAAAAGAATCAAATATCTAGGAATAAACCTACCCAAAGAAACAAAAGAACTGTACACAGAAAATCACAAGACACTCATGAAAGAAATTAAAGAAGAATTAAACAGATGGAAAGATATTCCATGTTCCTGGGTCAGAAGAATCTATTGTGAAAGTGACCATATTACCAAATATCATCTACAGATTCAATGCAATACCTATTTAACTTCCATTGACATTTTTCACAGAACTAGACCAAACAATAACACAGTTCATATGGAAACACAAAAGACCTCGAATAGCCAAAGCAATCCTGATAAAGAAAAACGGAGCTGGAGGAATCAGCCTCCCTAACTTCAGACTCTACTACAAAGCAACAATCATCAAGACAGTATGGTACTGGCACAAAAACAGAACTATAGACCAGTGGAACAAGAGAACCCAGAGATCAACCCACGCACCTATGGGTACCTTATTTTTGACAAAGGAGGAGAAACTATAAAATGGGACAAAGACAGCCTCTTCAACAAGTGGTGCTGGGAAAATTGGACAGCTACATGCAAAAAAAGAAAAAATGAAGTTGGAACATTCCCTGACCCCATACACAAAGATCAACTCAAAATGGATTAAAGACCTAAATGTAAGACCAGAAACCATCAAACTCTTAGAGGAGAATATAGGCAAAACCCTCAAGGACATCAATCAAAGCAAGATCTTCTCTGACCCACCTACTAGAATAGCAGAACTGAAAAGAAAAATGAACACGTGGGAGCTAATGAAACTTAAAAACTTTTGTACAGCAAAAGAAATTACAAAAAAGCTGAAGAGACAGCCCACAGAATGGGAGAAAATCATAGCAAATGAAACAACAGACAAAGAATTAATCTCCAAAATCTACAAGCAACTCAGACCACTCAGCACAGGAAAAACGAAGAACCCAATCAAAAAATGGGAAAAAGATCTAAATAGACATCTCACCAAAGAGGACGTACAGATGGACCAAAAGCACATGAAACGATGCTCAACCTCACTTATTATTAGAGAAATGCAAATGAAAACTACAGTGAGATATCACCTCACACCCGTCAGAATGGCCATCATCCACAAATCAACAGACAATAAATGCTGGAGAGGGTGTGGGAAAAAGGAAACACTCTTGCATTGCTGGTGGAATGTCAATTGATAGAGCCTCTATGCAAGACAGTATGGAGATTCCTTAAAAAACCAAAAATAGAAGCACCATAGGACCCAGCAATCCCACTCTTAGGCTTATACCCTGATGAAATCAAAACTGAAAGAAGCACCTGTACCCCAGTGTTCATTGCAGTTCTCTATACAATAGCCAGAACATGGAATCAACCTAGATGTCCATCGATGAATGAACGGATAAGGAAGCCCTGGTACATATATACAATGGAATACTACTCAGCTGTTAAACGAAATGTAGAAGAATCAGTCTTAATGAGGTGGTTGGATCTAGAACGTGTCTTAAAAAGTGAAATAAGTAAAAAAGAGAAAGATAAGTACAGTATACTAACACATATGTACAGAATCTAGTAGGACAGTCTTGATAACACACACAGTGAACTCATGGAAAAACAGACAGAGCCTAGACATATGGACATTGTGGGGAATGAACAGTGCGTGGGAGACATAGAGGTAGTTACATGGAAACCTATACTATCACATGTGAAAAAGATAGCTACAGTTGTTGTGCTAAGGGAATACGAGTACTTACAATGGCTTGGTGCGATGGCCTGGAGGGGTTGGATGGGGGGACCTGGGATTGAGGAGGAGACCAGTGATATGCATAAGACTGATCTGGGAACATGCATGTCTATGAACAACAAAACTGTGTAAAACATTTTAAACAAAGAATTTTAAATAAGGAAAAAAAAGGAAATCCCCCCCACCCCCCACCCCTCCCAAAAAGAATCCTCTTTCCTTCCAAAGCATGTGAAAATCATGTGCCACTCCAAAGGCATAAAGGCTGCCGGTATAAATGTTAGCAGACTTTCCTTTTGCCAGTTGGCAGGCTCTGGTTAATGCTATTAATTCAGCCTGTTGGTCAGAAGAAGCATTAGTCAAGGCACCTTTTCCAAGGATTGAGATTGGAGAGATGACAGCATAACCAGCCTTGTACTTCCCAAGAAGGCCTCGCAAATATGACCCATCAGTGAATAATATAAAGTCAGGGTTATCTATAGGGCTTTCTCAAAGGCCAATCCTAGGGGATAAAAGATTGTCAGTTAAGGCAATACAGTCATGCTTTCCACCATTGAAACTAGATTCCTCCAGTAGCAGGGTAGCTGGGTTAAGCTTGTTGCACCTGCGAAGAGTTATATTCAGTGAAAGTAAGACAATCTCATGAGAAGTTAGCTTGCTGAGTAATGTTGTGTGTGATGAGAGTTTAATAAGGCTTCAACAGAGTGAGCAACAAAGACAGTGGGGAGATGACTCATGACTATCTCTTCTATGATCCGACACAGCACAGCTGTTGCTGTGACAGCCCAAAGGCAAGAAGGGAGGCCTCTGGCTACAGAATCTAGCTGTTGGCTATAATAATCTATTGGCCGGTTGTAGTCACCATATTTTTGAGTTAATTCTCCTAGAGCTGCCCCCTTGTTTTCATGAACAAAAAGGAAGAAAGGTAGGTCATAATTAGGATGCCCTAAGTCTGGGGCCTTGACCAGAAGATTTTTTAAGGTCTCCATGGCTATAGAATGTTCTGCATTCCAGCAAAGAGGCTCGGGTTGGTCCTGTTTGAGTAGGTTATATAACAGCTATGCAATTAAAGAGAAATTCGGAATCCAGTTCCTACAATAGCCTGCCAGTCCCAAAAATCCCCTTCTTTGTCTTTTTGTCTTCCGGGCAGGGAAGGCTAAAATACCCTTTACTCTGTCCAGATCAATTAGAAGCCCTTCCTTAGATACGCTATGTCCTAAATATTTCACAGTTGTCTTACAGAACTGCAATTTTTCCTTTGAAATTTTATGCCCCTTTGAGGCTAGCCTCTGGAGTAAATACAAAGTGTCTTGTTGGCTGTTTGTCAAAGACTTTGAGCACAGTAGTAAATCATCTACAGATTGTATCAGCACTGACTTACGAGGAAAGTCTAGATCATCTAGATCAGCTTTTAATATCTGGGAGAAGTAAGTGGGGTTTTCAGTATATCCCTGTGGCAATCTTAAGGGTTTTAATATCATGGTGTACAGGGAATTAAAGACAAGGCACCTTTTCCAAGGATTGAGATTGGAGAGATGACAGCATAACCAGCCTTGTACTTCCCAAGAAGGCCTCGCAAATATGACCCATCAGTGAATAATATAAAGTCAGGGTTATCTATAGGGCTTTCTCAAAGGCCAATCCTAGGGGATAAAAGATTGTCAGTTAAGGCAATACAGTCATGCTTTCCACCATTGAAACTAGATTCCTCCAGTAGCAGGGTAGCTGGGTTAAGCTTGTTGCACCTGCGAAGAGTTATATTCAGTGAAAGTAAGACAATCTCATGAGAAGTTAGCTTGCTGAGTAATGTTGTGTGTGATGAGAGTTTAATAAGGCTTCAACAGAGTGAGCAACAAAGACAGTGGGGAGATGACTCATGACTATCTCTTCTATGATCCGACACAGCACAGCTGTTGCTGTGACAGCCCAAAGGCAAGAAGGGAGGCCTCTGGCTACAGAATCTAGCTGTTGGCTATAATAATCTATTGGCCGGTTGTAGTCACCATATTTTTGAGTTAATTCTCCTAGAGCTGCCCCCTTGTTTTCATGAACAAAAAGGAAGAAAGGTAGGTCATAATTAGGATGCCCTAAGTCTGGGGCCTTGACCAGAAGATTTTTTAAGGTCTCCATGGCTATAGAATGTTCTGCATTCCAGCAAAGAGGCTCGGGTTGGTCCTGTTTGAGTAGGTTATATAACAGCTATGCAATTAAAGAGAAATTCGGAATCCAGTTCCTACAATAGCCTGCCAGTCCCAAAAATCCCCTTCTTTGTCTTTTTGTCTTCCGGGCAGGGAAGGCTAAAATACCCTTTACTCTGTCCAGATCAATTAGAAGCCCTTCCTTAGATACGCTATGTCCTAAATATTTCACAGTTGTCTTACAGAACTGCAATTTTTCCTTTGAAATTTTATGCCCCTTTGAGGCTAGCCTCTGGAGTAAATACAAAGTGTCTTGTTGGCTGTTTGTCAAAGACTTTGAGCACAGTAGTAAATCATCTACAGATTGTATCAGCACTGACTTACGAGGAAAGTCTAGATCATCTAGATCAGCTTTTAATATCTGGGAGAAGTAAGTGGGGTTTTCAGTATATCCCTGTGGCATTACAGTCCATGTATATTGTGGCTCATTCCAAGTAAAGGCAAAAAGATATTGGTCATCGCGGTGTACAGGGAAATTAAAAAATGCACTGCAGAGATCTATCACAGAAAAGAAATCACTGTTTTCAGGAATGCAAGACAGTAAAGTATGGGAGTTTTGCACTACAGAGTGCTGAGGAATAAAAATAGCATTGATAGATCTCAGATCTTGTACAAATCTACAACCCTAGCCATTTGGTTTTCTAACTGGGAATATGCAAGTGTTACAAGGACTTATGCAAGGCACAATTAGCTCTTTATTGATATAAGCAGATATTAAAGGTTTTATTCCATCTATGGCCTCCTGCCTTAGTGGATACTGGTGAATATTGGGCATGGGCTTGCCTTTATCTACAGTAATTTTGATGAGAGATGCAGAGTGTATTCATCCAATGTCAGTAGAATCAAGTGCCCATAATTCTTTAGGTACTGAGCTTAGCAGTTTTTCTTGTTCAGCATCATCTTCATCATGGGCCACCAACATTATATGTTGAAGAAAGTCTGATTGGTCCTTTAAATCCAGAAATATCTCTCCTTTAGCAGTGAAAGAAATATGGATTTCATAAACTTCTAACAGATCTCTACTTATCAGGTGAAAAGGAGCACTTTCTACTCGAAGAAAGGAACGTCTTCCATGTAGTTCCCCTAGGTAGAACTCTATGGGTAATGACTTAAGAGCCTTGATAGGCACATTAGAGACCCCTACCATCTGTACTGAGGTATTACTCCGAGGGAGAAGACCTTTAACCTTGATAGGGTTCAAAACTGAAAAGGTGGCCCCTGTATCTATTAGAGCTTTAATTGTTTCTCCTTTTATAATCATTTCTGCTTCTCACAAGGTGTTAGAGAGGAGGAGAGGAAAGGTTCCCCATGTTCCCTCAGAGCAGTCCTATTCTTATTTGACTCAAAATTCTGGCCTAAAACCCAGTTCTCTGTTTATTTTTTTCTATCTTAGCTTATAGTTCCATTTTTGATGTCCTGGTTTTTTGCAGAAGAAGAAAACTTGTTTTTCTCTCTGTTGAGAATTAGATGGAGGTTGATTAAACTTCGACTGGCATTGGGTCTTTAACTGATGCAGTTGAAGGTTCATAATTTTTGTAGATATTCCTTTTTCTTTCGTTTTAATGGTTTTGAAAAGTTGGTCAGCTAGTGTAACAAGAACATAGGTATGCAATGACCAAGGTAGCCAAATCTTCATCTAAATCTTCTAAGAAGGCAGAGTTAAGCAGGGCATCATTTTGGTGGTTGAGGAATGATTCAGGCAACAAACCTGAATATTGTTTAAAATTTTTTTCCAAATCTTTCATAATAATCTGGAATGATTCATCTGGTTTTTGCTTGCATTGTTGAATTTTTGTCCTGTCCACTGTCTTTGGAAATAACTCTGGGATAAGTTTGAGTAATTTGTGAGCTACTTCCTTGCATTCAGTGAGAGCCTGTGGACAGTGTGACTCAAAATCCCTTAAGGGGTGTTTCCATCCTGTGTTTTCCATTCATTCCCTCACTTTACTTTCAGAAACTAATCACTGTACTAGTTGACATAGGTCTGAAAATCCAGGCTCATATGTCCGGATGGTTAATTCAAATTCTCTTGCAAATCCTAATGGGTACTGACTGGGATCAGGAAATTCCTTAGCTAAGGTACTAAGTTCTGTTTGGGTCCAGGGTGTAGAGGTAAACACCGAAGATGGTTCACCTCTCCCTGTGATAGGTTTTTCCTTAAAGGGAGCCATAATCACTTCTGATTTTATATCTTTTTTTTTGCTGGGGAAAGAGGAGCAACAGGAGGCTGAAAGAAGACATCTGGTCCAGGAAGTTCAGATAGAAAAGGAGCAGAGGGGGAAAAAGAGTTAGTGCTAATGACTTTCCCTAGTTCTGATACCATTTCAAGCAATTTCTTGTTAGTCTCCTGCAAAGAAGTTACTCTATTATTTCCTCATTTAGAAGCTTCTAGATACCAGTCAAAGTATGCATTCCACTCAGCTTGTTTGATCCTATGGCCGGCTTTTTCAAATTGTGCTCACAAAAATATCAATTTTGGAATATCAAAAGAACCCCAATTTGGCCATTTCAAGCTGATATCTCCTTTGGTATAATTTCCTTAATTACCCAGATACTTGCAAGTATGAGTTCCATATGTATTATACATGAACTTGACTGGGGTGTTAGTTGGAGGCTGGCTTTCTGACACCCCTCATTTTTGCTTCTGAGAGATTGTTTCCCATTTTAAGCTGAATTTGTCAGGGATAAAATTACTAGTAAATTTGTGTAGTGGGCCATGTGCTGTTTGTGAGTTTACCTCCTCCAGGAGTCACCCAAGAGTCGTTTCAGTTCTTATGTGTCTAGGTAACTGCCTCCAGTAGTCTAAGACCACCGTGGCTGCCCAGATCGCTGAATGGCCAGTTCTTATATGTGAACCCCGGATGAGCAAGCATTTTAATTAATGAGTGGATTTCCCTATTGGATCACTGCATAGTACGAGGTCGAGGCCTCCACCACTCCCGTAAATTTCTCAGTCACCTGAGAAAACCGTAACTGGCTGCGAGGAGCTGTGTCCCTTCTCTTCGGAGCTAAGCTCTCATATATTTTGCTCATTTTTGTCCCGACAAAGTCCACAAAGGCAGCTGAATTGAGGAAAAGCGTCAAATCAGCCTCCTACTTACCACTCAGCCAAGATCATGTAACCCCCTATAACAGAGCAACCTTTGTGTCTTTCAACCAAGACCTGGGTATCCCTCAATTCCTTCAATGGAGAACCTTCCTCTGGTTGGGTGTTTGCTGGTTTCTTTCAGCCAGCCTCTAAACCCAGTCTCTTTCAACTGGATGGGAATTCTTCGGTGTCTTTCAACCGAACGCCACTTAGTGTCTACACTGTGAGTGGGTATGCCCTGAATGTTTCATCCAGGACTCCCCCCCGTATCTTTCTTACTGAGAGCATGTAACCTGCTCCCTGCCAAATAAAACTCAGAATCTCAACCAATATGGGAGATTCTAGAACCAGGAGGGACTTACCCAGATTCGTCTGGGTTCCCCAAGGAGGCAGATGGGCACAAGGGACCGCTGCTGGTACCAAGGCTCCAGTTCCTCCCAGAATTCAGGCAAAGGAGGGAAGTCTGCTCTGGGTCCTTTCGTCGGTCACAAAAAAACTGTTGACTAAAAGATGAAGAGCTTAAGAGTTGTGGGTTAAGTTTTATTTGGACTGCAACCCAGGAAACAGCACCCCAGATATCTCTGAGAAACTGCTCCAAAGAGGTAGCAGGAGGAGGGTCAATTTTTAAGGATTTTGGTGAGGGAGGATTTTCATATCATTTAACAATCATTTTACAAAGGGTCTCCTGTCGGTCATGAGGATCTGATGTCACTGTGAGGAGATTTAGTGCTTTTCTAAATATGAGGAGATGCAAGGATTGAGATAATAAAATCTGTTCCTAAAAGTATCCACCTATCTGAAGATCTGCCCCACCAGATTCCCCAGAGCACAGAGTGCCTCTACCCCACCCTGATCTCCATCAGGGGGTATTGAAGGTAAGCAGTTCTCAACAGCACCAGGTCTCAGCCTCTGCAGAGGTAGATGGCAAATATCCTTTTTGTCCAGACATTGGCAGTAATTGGTAAATGTCAGTTTGTAGTTGACAAGCTTTTAGATAAACTATCATGTGTTAAAAATATCTATCTGAAATAGTTTCTCCAAATTATGATAACCTGAATGTCCTAAGGTTGTGCTAAATTAAATGATAAAAGTCTATTGAATAGTTAGGCTATTTCCAAATAGAATAAGATTTTGAAACACTTACTAATAAATAATATCAAGTTTATTTATCTCTTAAAAAAACATTTGTTCTATATTTGGCTTTGGTTATATGAATAACTGTGATTTCACAATGACATATGATCCTATCTGTCTCAGTGTTCTAAATCTTCTGATATTTGTTGTAAAAACTTCCTAAATTATTCTAATGAAGTGTTTTTGACTTCTAGTTAATTTTGTGATGCTTCAGAGGACCCCTGAAACATCTCACAGAGAGATAATGCACTAATTAGGTTCATTTTGTTTGTTGAATTTCATGGGAAGTATTGGGCAAGGAAGAAAAATAACAAGTCTCTGGTAAATGTTCTAGAACCAGGAGGGACTTACCCAGATTCGTCTGGGTTCCCCAAGGAGGCAGATGGGCACAAGGGACCGCTGCTGGTACCAAGGCTCCAGTTCCTCCCAGAATTCAGGCAAAGGAGGGAAGTCTGGTCTGGGTCCTTTCGTCGGTCACAAAAACTGTTGACTAAAAGATGAAGAGCTTAAGAGTTGTGGGTTAAGTTTTATTTGGACTGCAACCCAGGAAACAGCACCCCAGATATCTCTGAGAAACTGCTCCAAAGAGGTAGCAGGAGGAGGGTCAATTTTTAAGGATTTTGGTGAGGGAGGATTTTCATATCATTTAACAATCATTTTACAAAGGGTCTCCTGTCGGTCATGAGGATCTGATGTCACTGTGAGGAGATTTAGTGCTTTTCTAAATATGAGGAGATGCAAGGATTGAGATAATAAAATCTGTTCCTAAAAGTATCCACCTATCTGAAGATCTGCCCCACCAGATTCCCCAGAGCACAGAGTGCCTCTACCCCACCCTGATCTCCATCAGGGGGTATTGAAGGTAAGCAGTTCTCAACAGCACCAGGTCTCAGCCTCTGCAGAGGTAGATGGCAAATATCCTTTTTGTCCAGACATTGGCAGTAATTGGTAAATGTCAGTTTGTAGTTGACAAGCTTTTAGATAAACTATCATGTGTTAAAAATATCTATCTGAAATAGTTTCTCCAAATTATGATAACCTGAATGTCCTAAGGTTGTGCTAAATTAAATGATAAAAGTCTATTGAATAGTTAGGCTATTTCCAAATAGAATAAGATTTTGAAACACTTACTAATAAATAATATCAAGTTTATTTATCTCTTAAAAAAACATTTGTTCTATATTTGGCTTTGGTTATATGAATAACTGTGATTTCACAATGACATATGATCCTATCTGTCTCAGTGTTCTAAATCTTCTGATATTTGTTGTAAAAACTTCCTAAATTATTCTAATGAAGTGTTTTTGACTTCTAGTTAATTTTGTGATGCTTCAGAGGACCCCTGAAACATCTCACAGAGAGATAATGCACTAATTAGGTTCATTTTGTTTGTTGAATTTCATGGGAAGTATTGTCAAGAGAGTAACAAGTCTCTGGTAAATGTTACTAATACAGATATCCTAAAAACTATATGAAGTTCCTAAAATTCTGATATGTTTGGATAAAATGTTATCTGTCATAATTTTAGTTCCTTTTCTAAAAATGGTTCCTCTTAAAAAAGATCAATAGGAAGGACACTATTGCCAGTTTCTGAACAGGGTAAAAAAATTAAAAGATTCTAAGGAAAAATCTGATGACTTCACAAAGGTTAATAAAACGAATGAATGAAGTGGCAAAAATGCTTATAAAATTACTGATTTAAGCCTATATTTTCAAAATGTAAGAAAAACCTCCCCGTTTGACTAATTATGACTTAATAGTAATTTGGTAAATGGGTAAATTATACTTTATAAGCAAATTGAAGCATTTATATTTTATCTGTCTCTGATCCTTCCAGAGACTTATTTTCAATAACTTTATCATATAAGTTAGGAAGGTTATCACACTAACAAGTCTCGAGAAATTTTGAAAAACTTGAGGAGGGAAAGAATTCACTTATATCTGTTAGGTGAAACCTGGGATAAGTCTTTGGCCTGACTTTTCTACCCCTGAAAGGTTTTATTTTAAAAGTTCATTCTGAGACTATAACATTTCAACAAGGCAAAAAGTCTACAATTAGTTATGGTTTTATCAATAATCAGGCTACACTTATTGAGGCCAGATCTATATCAAAAAACAAATCTTAATTCGGTTATATTTGGGAAAATTGAGGGTTATATTTACAGATAAAAACATGTTTTAATGAATTTTAAATCCCAGTTTGTTAATGGAGGTCTATATCTACTGAGGCTCATTTTCTGGTCAGTTCTTTGCTGTTCGGCTGTATTAATATAAAACTGAATTACTAAAAGACTTTCTATGTTTGTTTCTGAAGCTTGTCTTAGTAGCCTATCCTTGGATGAAGATCAGATGTCTCATGACCTGCGAACAGGACTGGAAAAAGACATAATTTTAGGGACTGCCTCCAACCTAGATGGAAGAGTACCTTTTTATCAGGTACTCTTAACTAGTTCATGCACAGTGAAATTAAAGGATAATTTGACTCAGAGGTTAATTCCCACTTCCTAAACCCTTATGCTGGACTCATCTATAGAGACATCTGCTGACCTGGACTCGGTTTAAAACGATGCTTGAACAGAGGAAAACTGCACTACACTAGGTCAAGAAGAAGGCAACATCAGAAGTAGGCAGCCTGCCCAAGATGCAGGACCTGACTCATATGATCTTTTATAATGTTTTCTTGATTTCTTGGGCTTTTATATATTAATCAAAAGTTTTCCATCATAGACATAATCTTATGCTTGTTTAAAACTCAATCCATTTATTGGGTTGTGGCTCATTACCTGTGTCTAGTACTTCTAGGTTACCTTGGTGGATTTCTCTCTTCCAGGTCTCTGATTGGATACCTCCAAAAAAAATATCTTAGAAGTGAGTTCAGCCCTGTTCTCTCTATTCATTATATTAGACAGAATCCTCCCAACTGGCCAATTAATGTCTGCTCTGATCCTGTTCCTCTAGGGCCATTCAAACTCAATCTGAGTGATTTACTAAGTCTTAACGAAACCTGTAACCTCTTGTTGCTTAAAGGGAAAACTTCCACAGTTATGAGATAGGTCTACATGGTTAACACAGACTATGGTCATTTAAAAAGTTCCTCTATATTGCAAACAACTAACATCATTCTGAAATAAGTGATAAAAGGCTTATAAAAAATAAAACCCTAAAAGGGTCTTTGTACAACATCAGCCAGGATTTACTGAACCTAAAATAAGTTCTAACTGGATTACAACTAACTGTAATGATCATTGTTTAAATTTGTTCTCAAATCTGTTTCAAATTGTGCTCTGTGTCTCCCTGCTGTACTATGTCTTTTTCTGGTCAGTTCTTTGCTGTTCGGCTGTATTAATATAAAACTGAATTACTAAAAGACTTTCTATGTTTGTTTCTGAAGCTTGTCTTAGTAGCCTATCCTTGGATGAAGATCAGATGTCTCATGACCTGCGAACAGGACTGGAAAAGACATAATTTTAGGGACTGCCTCCAACCTAGATGGAAGAGTACCTTTTTATCAGGTACTCTTAACTAGTTCATGCACAGTGAAATTAAAGGATAATTTGACTCAGAGGTTAATTCCCACTTCCTAAACCCTTATGCTGGACTCATCTATAGAGACATCTGCTGACCTGGACTCGGTTTAAAACGATGCTTGAACAGAGGAAAACTGCACTACACTAGGTCAAGAAGAAGGCAACATCAGAAGTAGGCAGCCTGCCCAAGATGCAGGACCTGACTCATATGATCTTTTATAATGTTTTCTTGATTTCTTGGGCTTTTATATATTAATCAAAAGTTTTCCATCATAGACATAATCTTATGCTTGTTTAAAACTCAATCCATTTATTGGGTTGTGGCTCATTACCTGTGTCTAGTACTTCTAGGTTACCTTGGTGGATTTCTCTCTTCCAGGTCTCTGATTGGATACCTCCAAAAAAAATATCTTAGAAGTGAGTTCAGCCCTGTTCTCTCTATTCATTATATTAGACAGAATCCTCCCAACTGGCCAATTAATGTCTGCTCTGATCCTGTTCCTCTAGGGCCATTCAAACTCAATCTGAGTGATTTACTAAGTCTTAACGAAACCTGTAACCTCTTGTTGCTTAAAGGGAAAACTTCCACAGTTATGAGATAGGTCTACATGGTTAACACAGACTATGGTCATTTAAAAAGTTCCTCTATATTGCAAACAACTAACATCATTCTGAAATAAGTGATAAAAGGCTTATAAAAAATAAAACCCTAAAAGGGTCTTTGTACAACATCAGCCAGGATTTACTGAACCTAAAATAAGTTCTAACTGGATTACAACTAACTGTAATGATCATTGTTTAAATTTGTTCTCAAATCTGTTTCAAATTGTGCTCTGTGTCTCCCTGCTGTACTATGTCTTTTTCTGCATTACTTTTATCCTGTTTAATTTATAAGATTGTTGTCTCTTACAGTGACTGATGTGTAATTAGGCCTCCAACACAACTTCTTTAGTGAGGCATTCTGAGAGAATCACATTTGTAACATAAAACAATTGTAATGGTGCGATTCTAGGTGTCAACTACATTGGATGGACAACAAGGGCATTTGCCATCTGCCTCTGCAGAGATGGAACACTATGCCTTAGGAGCTGCTGACTTTTCAACACCCCATGAAGGAAATCAGGAGGGCAAGGCACTCAGTGCTCCAGGGATTCCAGTGGAGCAGGTCTTTAGATAGGTAAATGACTTTCAGAACCAGCTTTTTTTTTTTTTTTAATCTCAATCCTTCCATCTCCTCACACCTAGAAAAGTGTTAAAATCCTTCATGAAGATATCAAATCCTCATGACAGGCACAAGCCATTTGTAAAACAAAAGCCTTTGACAAACTCTTTGCTTAATAGCATTTGAACCCCCACACCAAAATCCTTATATTGACTTTAACCCCTGCCTCTTTGGAGCAGTCTCTCAGAGCTGCCTGGGGTGCTGTGTCCTGGGATGCAGTCCTAATTATTTCCCAGATAAAACTTAACCCACAATTCTCAAGTTGTTCATCCTTTTTAGTCAACATAGGTATGGGAAGAAACAACAAGGGAAAATGTTCTCCTGGGTTGTAGTTAGAATCCAGAGAATTATAATTACTGTTGGGGCCTAGTCCAAAGCTTAATACCTGGAGTGGCACATCAAGAATTTTTGTCTGAACTGGGATGAGCCTCCCAGAGCTGTGGGACCAAATCTGATCACGAAATGTCTCCCAGAAAGTGACCATTCAAGACAAAAAATGGGAAGACGTGTGAGATAAAGTCAGCAGCAACAGCCCTTCAACATGAGCCAATGAGCCCCAAAGAAGAGGGAATATTTCCTACCACCTGGCAGTCATCAGACTGGGGCCACTCCCTACAAGTGGACCCTGAGGAAACTCAGAATGCAGAATTATAGGCCCCAGATAGCTGAGGTAAATACCAAAGAAATAATTTTAATGAGCCCTAATTCTTGCATCTTGCCATAAAAGATAAGTGCTACAGTTCTTAACTTGAGATGCTGTATTATAGATTTAAAATTAAGCATAACTGAGTCTGCAGGTATAAAGTGGACACTTTTCAAAAGAGGAAAAACAAGAAGACACACCTCAACGTTTGAAACACAGGCAACGATGACAGACACCTCCAGAAAGATCCAGCTAACCAGAATGGTCAGCATCCTGCTTCCATAAGATGGTGGAATAGATTTTGACAGTGGGCAATTTTTGCAGGGAGAGAATCAATTCTAGCTCCATGTTGAAAACTGTTTCTTTGACTTGCTTTCCATAGCTATTGTTATTATAATCATGCTTAATGGCTTCCATCAAGGACCCTGCCTCTATGCCTGACTGTAAAGTAAAATACCTTTGTTTCAAGAATCCTGTCCACCTGTAGATGGCAAGAAGGGAGAAGTTAATACTTCCCCTGCTTGGGGCTTGCCATTCTAAGAGATGTTTGCAAGATTAATGGCCTTTTTACTTTGTTTCCTCATCTCTCCCATCTCTAATCTATAAAAGAACCTGGTATCCAAACCCCAGTAAGATGTTTTTTTCCTAGGCGTTAGTCTGCCATCTTCTTGGCCAGCTGCTTTCCTAATAAAGTCGTTTTCCTTGCCTCAACACCTCATCTCTCAAATTCACTGGCCTGCCGTGCGGCCAGCAGAGCGAGCTTGGACTCATAACGATAATAGTTGTAGGAGGTTGTAGGAGTATGAACAATCATTTGCAACTTAAAATCATTAAATGGTTAAAAATAAATCCCATTTATGCAATTAGAGATGCAAGGAGCAAACAGCAAAAAGAAAACAATCAGAATTATTACAGGAAGACTTTTTTTCTTGAAGTGGAGGTATCCATTATGGGAAACCTTCAACTGATAAGGAGGGGAGTGTTCTGCAGATCCAGAAAATGATAACTTGACTTGATTTAAATAGTGGCTTGTTTGAGTCAGAGGCTGGATTCTCCTAATGTCTGTTGAAAGGTTGAAAGCTGAGTTACACAGTAAGGCTTCAGGATCTATGACAATACCTGTGTGCAAAAATGGCCTGTTGTAGAGATATTTCAAAGGAGATAGTCCTTTTAACAACAATGACTAATATTTAAGAAGCCAAATATTAACTTTAGAATTTAAGATTTTACTTACACCATGGAAATCAACATAGTAAGGTTCTACCCACTAGTAAACTTTAGGCATTAGTAAAGCAATAGCAGCGATTACCCATAAACAATGGGGCCATCCCTGAGCTAGGGGAGGCCTTTGGGGCTGAGTCACCACAATTTGAAGAGATTATTTTAGACAGTCATTTTTTAAAGCATAAAAAGAGGCATATTATCCTAAATAGAGTTTATCTAAAATTTTATATCTCATTTACATTTATTAGAAGTTTTCTCACTCAAGGTATATTTCTTGTTGACAAACTTGCAACAGATATAATAATATTTAACTTATATTAAGCACAATGAAAGTATTCTGAGCAGTTTGAAGAGTCTTAAAAACTTTTTGAGTCTCTGTTGACCAAACTATTTCTATTTTAGTTAATCAAGTGGGAGAAAAACAAAGGGCTCCATGTTAATGAAAGCGAAGGCATGGACCATTCTCAGTATTATCCCTCTTCAGAAAGGGTGAGGGAGACTCTGGAATGATCAGAAATTTGTGTGAAAATAATGCGGAGTCTCAGTTTCAGCTTAGAGGATAACTGAAATAATAATGTTTGGCTCATCCTAACAGTCCCATTACAGTAGCATATAGGGAGGAAAGCAGGTCAGGGTCTTTGGTGAGAACAGAGAAAGTTTCCCCTGTATCCAAAACGAAATCGACTGATTGCCACCCCCCACCAAGCCCCCCGCCCACTCCTCCAGTTATCAATACCTAGGGTTCCTCTGGTGTTATTATAATGGGAGCTTGTGTGGGGATCTTTGGACATCTTCAGTCCTGATTATCTTGAGAGCTTGACCCCTGAGGCTTATGCCTGTGAGGGCTATCCCTCTTCCAGTATGGTCCTTGAGAGACTGGAGAAGGAGCCTGGAGCAGTTTAGACACCTGAGGCCAATTCCACTTGAGATGGCCCTCATTTCCACGGTGATAGCAAGTCCATCTCCATTCACATTGGTTCCTCCGGGTATTTGTTCCAGGATGACTCAGAGAAGATCTAACAGCAATTGTTAAGGCCTCAGCATTTTCCTTGATTCTTTTTTGTTTACACTTTTCTTTCTCATACCCCCTACTGTAATATACTGTCTGAGCCAGCTGCAGCAGTTTTTGTAAAGACTGATTTGGTTCAAACACCTGTTTTTGCAATTTATGATGGATATCTGGATCCCTCCTGAAGAGGTAGTAATTTCTGTAGCGCTTCCTGAGCCTCTCTAGCTATTCTTCTCATGCATTCCCAGGGATAGTTTGGAGGAACCTGCTTTTATTTATTTATTTATTTGATCATCATCCCATGTCTCATCCTCCATTTGATCCTCTTTCTCAAATAGGGCAGAGTAAGAGAACAGGAGGTTGCTGAAGGCTTTATACCCAAATCTGAACCCTTAAGACATAAGTCTGACGTGTCTCGCAGAGAGAAAAAGAGCAATACATATGACATCTCTACCCATTTCTCTTGTTTTGTACAAAACAAATATAGTTGTGAAACAGCATTGCAAGTAAAAGATCCTTTAACTAGCCAGCGTTTGTTATCCTGTAATGGATACCATCACCATGCAGATTTGCAAAAGAAAGTCAGGTATATCTTACTTGAGCTCTGAGTATCAAACTGATCCCGATTTTTCAGGACACGTCTCAAGGGGATGGATGCCTTGGAACTTTGTGAAGCTTGCACCTGTAAGAGAGAAAAAAGTGGCATCTGGCAACCTTGCCTTTTTCACCAAAAGTGTACCTTCCTGGTCTAGATTGTAGTGGAGACAGATCTCCCACCTGAGCTTACCTTTCTGATCACACTTAGTCTGCCCCTTAATGTTTCAGATTCCTGTTGTCCCTCCTTGTTCTACCCATTGAGAAGAGATGGAGATGCAGCCTGGAGCAGTTTAGACACCTGAGGCCAATTCCACTTGAGATGGCCCTCATTTCCACGGTGATAGCAAGTCCATCTCCATTCACATTGGTTCCTCCGGGTATTTGTTCCAGGATGACTCAGAGAAGATCTAACAGCAATTGTTAAGGCCTCAGCATTTTCCTTGATTCTTTTTTGTTTACACTTTTCTTTCTCATACCCCTACTGTAATATACTGTCTGAGCCAGCTGCAGCAGTTTTTGTAAAGACTGATTTGGTTCAAACACCTGTTTTTGCAATTTATGATGGATATCTGGATCCCTCCTGAAGAGGTAGTAATTTCTGTAGCGCTTCCTGAGCCTCTCTAGCTATTCTTCTCATGCATTCCCAGGGATAGTTTGGAGGAACCTGCTTTTATTTATTTATTTATTTGATCATCATCCCATGTCTCATCCTCCATTTGATCCTCTTTCTCAAATAGGGCAGAGTAAGAGAACAGGAGGTTGCTGAAGGCTTTATACCCAAATCTGAACCCTTAAGACATAAGTCTGACGTGTCTCGCAGAGAGAAAAAGAGCAATACATATGACATCTCTACCCATTTCTCTTGTTTTGTACAAAACAAATATAGTTGTGAAACAGCATTGCAAGTAAAAGATCCTTTAACTAGCCAGCGTTTGTTATCCTGTAATGGATACCATCACCATGCAGATTTGCAAAAGAAAGTCAGGTATATCTTACTTGAGCTCTGAGTATCAAACTGATCCCGATTTTTCAGGACACGTCTCAAGGGGATGGATGCCTTGGAACTTTGTGAAGCTTGCACCTGTAAGAGAGAAAAAAGTGGCATCTGGCAACCTTGCCTTTTTCACCAAAAGTGTACCTTCCTGGTCTAGATTGTAGTGGAGACAGATCTCCCACCTGAGCTTACCTTTCTGATCACACTTAGTCTGCCCCTTAATGTTTCAGATTCCTGTTGTCCCTCCTTGTTCTACCCATTGAGAAGAGATGGAGATGCAGCAGAGAGTAGACCTGGCAGCATCCCAAATTTCGGTCCTCACGGCAAAGCTTCTTGCTCAATTTGCCCTTTTCTTCTGATGCCACACTATTTGAAACAGAATAACTTTCCTGAATGTTTCTCATGACTAAATCACGAAGGGAAACACCCTTCTCTTAAGTTTTGGTATATTCCAACACTAAACAAATAAGTGGCAAATAAGAAACACAACCTATATCTTCTGAGAGTTTCCATAACAGTAAATGTGATAACGGAAAATTTTCACATTTTCAAGATATTAGGGTCAGTCCTTTTAATTCACTTACACAGATTCCACAAAAAGAATGTTTACACAGTTGAGATAGAAGCCACTGGAGGGTTATTTTTTTTTTTTTTTTTCCTGGTCTGCTGAGAGCTAGCATTACCAAAACTGGAGAAGCTTGCCTTATTTCCTGTCTGATCAAATCGTAGAATTCGCAACCTGTATTCTCAGAAATCTCATGCTTGCTAACAATGCCTCTATTAATAGAGTCTAGGGGCATAGCCATAACAAGGATTTGACTCTAGGTCCCTGGGTACTCGTGCAGAATGCTGGGAGAGATTTCTACCCTATTAGATATTCTTGGAGCTAGACATCCACCAACTAAGAACAGTCATGCATTATCATCTACAGAACTGAAAAAAGCCATCAATCTGTAAAACTAAGCTTGAGGCTTGAGCAAAAGTACATAAGAACATCTGACATTATAAGGTCCTTCAAAATCCACAATCTGGAAGATTGTAGTTTCATTTCCCCAAACAATAATGAAATGGTCAAAGGGACCAAGAAAAGTCGAAAAAAAAAGGAGAGTTTGGTCCACAAGTTTCGTCTGGTCTCCTTGTAGAGACACAGGACAATTCTTGACGTTGGTGGGACTGTATATCTCAAGGGGATGGATGCCTTGGAACTTTGTGAAGCTTGCACCTGTAAGAGAGAAAAAAGTGGCATCTGGCAACCTTGCCTTTTTCACCAAAAGTGTACCTTCCTGGTCTAGATTGTAGTGGAGACAGATCTCCCACCTGAGCTTACCTTTCTGATCACACTTAGTCTGCCCCTTAATGTTTCAGATTCCTGTTGTCCCTCCTTGTTCTACCCATTGAGAAGAGATGGAGATGCAGCAGAGAGTAGACCTGGCAGCATCCCAAATTTCGGTCCTCACGGCAAAGCTTCTTGCTCAATTTGCCCTTTTCTTCTGATGCCACACTATTTGAAACAGAATAACTTTCCTGAATGTTTCTCATGACTAAATCACGAAGGGAAACACCCTTCTCTTAAGTTTTGGTATATTCCAACACTAAACAAATAAGTGGCAAATAAGAAACACAACCTATATCTTCTGAGAGTTTCCATAACAGTAAATGTGATAACGGAAAATTTTCACATTTTCAAGATATTAGGGTCAGTCCTTTTAATTCACTTACACAGATTCCACAAAAAGAATGTTTACACAGTTGAGATAGAAGCCACTGGAGGGTTATTTTTTTTTTTTTTTTTCCTGGTCTGCTGAGAGCTAGCATTACCAAAACTGGAGAAGCTTGCCTTATTTCCTGTCTGATCAAATCGTAGAATTCGCAACCTGTATTCTCAGAAATCTCATGCTTGCTAACAATGCCTCTATTAATAGAGTCTAGGGGCATAGCCATAACAAGGATTTGACTCTAGGTCCCTGGGTACTCGTGCAGAATGCTGGGAGAGATTTCTACCCTATTAGATATTCTTGGAGCTAGACATCCACCAACTAAGAACAGTCATGCATTATCATCTACAGAACTGAAAAAAGCCATCAATCTGTAAAACTAAGCTTGAGGCTTGAGCAAAAGTACATAAGAACATCTGACATTATAAGGTCCTTCAAAATCCACAATCTGGAAGATTGTAGTTTCATTTCCCCAAACAATAATGAAATGGTCAAAGGGACCAAGAAAAGTCGAAAAAAAAAGGAGAGTTTGGTCCACAAGTTTCGTCTGGTCTCCTTGTAGAGACACAGGACAATTCTTGACGTTGGTGGGACTGTATAAACCCCATGTCAGTGCTCCCTTTCAGGGCCGCCTTAAGCTATATGAGACACATCACAGTACCGCAAAGTTGGACTTCATGCTCACTCTGTACAGGTTTTTATGTTTCAAGCATATTGCGCCCGCACACAAGCAGGGTTAATAAAGTAAAGCAAAAAATGTGTGTACTGAGAGGACAGAAGAACTGAAGCTCAGAGTTTCCTTGCCTTGTCTGGAAGATGCTGGACTAGCCCCCATATGATAGATGATGGTAGGTAGCATACGGTGAATGATGTCGGGAGTCTTGATCCCCAAAGGAGAAGATTTTCACTTTGGGATAAAAAAGACTTGGCTTTGGTCACACGGAGCTTCATTCAGGAAAAGTTTTATTTAAAAAAATAAATGGATGGAGCAAGCTTCCAGCTAAAGGAACTGGAAGAAGTTCCTTTAGAAGTGTCCCACCCAGAAGCTACTTTAGGGAAGACATTTTTCACTTTTCCAGTCGTTTATTAACAATACATCAAAAGAATATTTTAATGCTGTAAAGGTCTGACTAGATCCACTTCCACTTTAACATAAGATTAGCTGGAGGATGGTCTCTGCAAAATATGTTTTTATCCATAAGACAATAAAGTTGATTTCAGAGTAAATCTTTATTGTGGCAAACATTCTAGGCTAGAAAATATTTGTTCCCCTTCCTCCTCCTCCTTCTCCTCCTTAGAAACTGCTGTTTTCCTTACCAAGTCTTCATATTCACCCCTTTCACATACAGAGAGATGTACTTCACGTTCTCCCAATCCTCCACCATCTTGGAACTCCTCCTCTAACCTAAAGAACTATTTTAATCTAGAAAAAGCAAAAAAGAAGCAAATCCATGATGGCTGAAATATTAACAAGATAAACTTTTTCATATGTGCTCATATATTCTATATTCCCAAATCTTTGAAACTACAATTTCCTACTAAAATATAAAAATAACTTGCTGGAAAAAAATAATACAATAAATTTCAAAAGAGTATATGCTTTAACCTTGAAAAATTCACTTAAGCTATCTGGTATTAGTTTTGTAGACTATGAAATGTGTCTTTTTTTTGAATTAAGAAATATGTGCACATGTTAGATTAATAGTTATATCTACATGTTACCAACCAGTTGTACTTGCTATCTATAAATAACATTGCAATCATTAGAAGTTATAATAACAATGAGTACAGAGTCATGACCAAAGACATTACATAAAATGTCTTCTTCATCACCCGAGACATCATGAACTTTGAACTAGAGAAACCTTGGACATTACCTTCTCAAGTGAGTGTTCTTGAAACATAAACCACGTGGTTAACTCTTATTTTTGTGAATAGGCTTTATACTTCTATGGGGATAAAGTTCATGGTTTGCTCATTATGAAATTCTGAGCCTACTGCTAAATCTATACACACTAAGTGTTCATTAAATATTTTTGTGTATATATTTAATGAAGTTCAAATACTTATTTCCATTCCCCAGATTAACTAATATTATCTGGTGACTCATATGGTAATTCATCCACCTTCACTGTGGGAGACCTAGGTTTGATCCCTGAGTTGGGAAGATCCCCTGGAGAAGAAACAGCTACACACTCCAGTATTCTTGCCTAGAGAATTCCATGACTCCTCCATGGGTTGGCAAGTGGGTTGGACAAGTCTGATGCGATCTTGCAAAATATGTTTTTATCCATAAGACAATAAAGTTGATTTCAGAGTAAATCTTTATTGTGGCAAACATTCTAGGCTAGAAAATATTTGTTCCCCTTCCTCCTCCTCCTTCTCCTCCTTAGAAACTGCTGTTTTCCTTACCAAGTCTTCATATTCACCCCTTTCACATACAGAGAGATGTACTTCACGTTCTCCCAATCCTCCACCATCTTGGAACTCCTCCTCTAACCTAAAGAACTATTTTAATCTAGAAAAAGCAAAAAAGAAGCAAATCCATGATGGCTGAAATATTAACAAGATAAACTTTTTCATATGTGCTCATATATTCTATATTCCCAAATCTTTGAAACTACAATTTCCTACTAAAATATAAAAATAACTTGCTGGAAAAAAATAATACAATAAATTTCAAAAGAGTATATGCTTTAACCTTGAAAAATTCACTTAAGCTATCTGGTATTAGTTTTGTAGACTATGAAATGTGTCTTTTTTTTGAATTAAGAAATATGTGCACATGTTAGATTAATAGTTATATCTACATGTTACCAACCAGTTGTACTTGCTATCTATAAATAACATTGCAATCATTAGAAGTTATAATAACAATGAGTACAGAGTCATGACCAAAGACATTACATAAAATGTCTTCTTCATCACCCGAGACATCATGAACTTTGAACTAGAGAAACCTTGGACATTACCTTCTCAAGTGAGTGTTCTTGAAACATAAACCACGTGGTTAACTCTTATTTTTGTGAATAGGCTTTATACTTCTATGGGGATAAAGTTCATGGTTTGCTCATTATGAAATTCTGAGCCTACTGCTAAATCTATACACACTAAGTGTTCATTAAATATTTTTGTGTATATATTTAATGAAGTTCAAATACTTATTTCCATTCCCCAGATTAACTAATATTATCTGGTGACTCATATGGTAATTCATCCACCTTCACTGTGGGAGACCTAGGTTTGATCCCTGAGTTGGGAAGATCCCCTGGAGAAGAAACAGCTACACACTCCAGTATTCTTGCCCAGAGAATTCCATGACTCCTCCATGGGTTGGCAAGTGTTGGACAAGTCTGAGAAAACTTCACTTTCACTTTCATCATACTTACAGAGCAACTATGTGTTCTTAGAAGGCTAAAAGTTTGTTGAGCAAGAAAGGATGAGAATCATTCATGGGGGAGTATATGCAAGCTGGACAGAGTCAAAATATACTGCCAAGTTCCTGCTTGATATATCTTCTTGAGACCAAAAGAAAGAGATACTTTCTGATGCTCAGAAAGTTTATAAATCATAAAGGTATTTTTTCTTTTATATGTATAAGACTTGTGTTTAATGAAGACTTGTACCATCAGGCTTCTACTTGATGTAACAGTGCAGAACATTGAGATATTAGACATTTTAACTGGTAATATATATGAAAATATTAACAGTTTTAAAACATGGAAAAAGAAGAACTTCCAAGGACTCATGCAACTTTACTTTGTGGATTATTTAGGGATTATGAGTTTATTAAAGTTCAGCTGGTAAAAAAGCTGCCTGCAATGTAGGAGACTCTAGATTGATCTGTGGGACAGGAAGATCCCCTGGAGAAGGGATAGGCTATCCACTCCAGGATTCTTGGGCTTCCCTAGTGACTCAGATAAAATGAATCTGCCTGTAATGTGGGAGACCTGGGTTCGATTCCTGTGTTGGGAGAATCCTTTGACTTGCTTGGATAATTCCATGGTTTGACCGTGGATCACAAAGTGTCAGACGTGAATGAGCCACTTGATTTTCACTTTTCAGAATAATTTAAATAGTAAATTTAAAATAAAATGGGAAGCAACAAATGACTTATAATGATTAAAGAAAAATTATTATACATGGAAAAGGAGACCAACCATGTCCATATATCTGAATAGAACACAAAACAAATTGTGAATAGGCTTTATACTTCTATGGGGATAAAGTTCATGGTTTGCTCATTATGAAATTCTGAGCCTACTGCTAAATCTATACACACTAAGTGTTCATTAAATATTTTGTGTATATATTTAATGAAGTTCAAATACTTATTTCCATTCCCCAGATTAACTAATATTATCTGGTGACTCATATGGTAATTCATCCACCTTCACTGTGGGAGACCTAGGTTTGATCCCTGAGTTGGGAAGATCCCCTGGAGAAGAAACAGCTACACACTCCAGTATTCTTGCCCAGAGAATTCCATGACTCCTCCATGGGTTGGCAAGTGTTGGACAAGTCTGAGAAAACTTCACTTTCACTTTCATCATACTTACAGAGCAACTATGTGTTCTTAGAAGGCTAAAAGTTTGTTGAGCAAGAAAGGATGAGAATCATTCATGGGGGAGTATATGCAAGCTGGACAGAGTCAAAATATACTGCCAAGTTCCTGCTTGATATATCTTCTTGAGACCAAAAGAAAGAGATACTTTCTGATGCTCAGAAAGTTTATAAATCATAAAGGTATTTTTTCTTTTATATGTATAAGACTTGTGTTTAATGAAGACTTGTACCATCAGGCTTCTACTTGATGTAACAGTGCAGAACATTGAGATATTAGACATTTTAACTGGTAATATATATGAAAATATTAACAGTTTTAAAACATGGAAAAAGAAGAACTTCCAAGGACTCATGCAACTTTACTTTGTGGATTATTTAGGGATTATGAGTTTATTAAAGTTCAGCTGGTAAAAAAGCTGCCTGCAATGTAGGAGACTCTAGATTGATCTGTGGGACAGGAAGATCCCCTGGAGAAGGGATAGGCTATCCACTCCAGGATTCTTGGGCTTCCCTAGTGACTCAGATAAAATGAATCTGCCTGTAATGTGGGAGACCTGGGTTCGATTCCTGTGTTGGGAGAATCCTTTGACTTGCTTGGATAATTCCATGGTTTGACCGTGGATCACAAAGTGTCAGACGTGAATGAGCCACTTGATTTTCACTTTTCAGAATAATTTAAATAGTAAATTTAAAATAAAATGGGAAGCAACAAATGACTTATAATGATTAAAGAAAAATTATTATACATGGAAAAGGAGACCAACCATGTCCATATATCTGAATAGAACACAAAACAAATGAACAAAAATGTAAAAGATATGAGAGAAGAAAATGTATTAAAATAATGATACCACTGGATCTTGTTATATTAATCAGGTATAGCATGTTCTTGGGAAATTGATTAAAAAATAATAATCACACTTTTTCTTCTGCTGCTGCTAAGGTGCTTGGTTCTTCCAAGAAAGTTAAGGCCGTTTTGGGGTGAGGCCATCACTTCATCCAGTGACTAGCTCCACACCCATCAGCCTCCACCTAGCTTTTGCCTTACCATGGCCTCTGTCTTAGAACTAATCTGTATCTACTCAACCCTCAGTCCACAAGATGATGAACTGATTGTCACGGAACATAAGATCAATGCTCTCATTAAAGCAGCTGGTATAAATGAACCATTATAAATAGGCTTGCTTGCAAAGATTTTGGCCAGTGTCAACATTGGCAGCCTCATCTGTAACAATGTAGCTGGTAGTGTCATGGGTAAGCAAAGATATCTTCACTGACAGATAGTGGGACCCTAATTATGAATAGAACAGTTCTGATGGAGAAGTGATGAGGAAGAGAAGTTAGGTTATTTGCAGGAAATGCCACTATGTGGGGAAGAAGACCCCAATACTCTGACTTGGTGGGTATGTTAAATGCTCCCAGTAGGGTGGTCATTAGTACCAGGAGATAGTTCCATGTTTACCTCTCACAGGAAAGATCAAGAAAAGATACACGGCCCCAGCAGACAAATATTTTCTCACACTAGTGATAAAGGCTGCCTGCAGCCCTGCCTCTCTGAGACCTTTTCCAAAAATGACTAAGTAGCTAGTTACTAATAAAAGCCTGGACCTGAAATAGCCCCACTCATAAAATTAGCAGTTTATAGACTTAAACTATCACCTTTGACAAACATTGATAGAGATGTTTACCTAGGTACTAATAAAGAGCACAAACGCTCTTCCATTCGTGCCTTTTTAGTTATAGTGTAACACTCTTTACAACTTGTAGTTCCCTTTGTAAATTAAAAATTGCAAGAATGCTTTCTGTACAAACACGTTTCCCACCGAGGACAAAGGTGTTTACCTAGAAGCTAGTAGAAGAGCAAAAAGCTCCAATAGCAACCACTTTTTCGTCTCTAGAGTAGCAAAAAGCTCTTACAATAACCACTTTTATGATTACTAATTAACTTGAAATTTCTAGTTGAAAAAGTATAAAAATGTAAGGTAAGATTGTGCTTGAGGCTCGCTCATGGAGATTGGCTGTGCCCTATGTGAGATCGAGACTCTCCAGCTCTGGGGTAAGAACTTCTGTTTACATTTGATCGAGTTCTGATTGTTTGTACTTGCCTTTATTTGAATCCTGATTAATGGAATCTTGATTCTGATTATTATGTGTTCTACGATTAATAAATCTACTCTTGGTTTGACAACACTTGAGACCAAAACACTTTTTTGTCCAAGTCCGAGACTCAGCTGGTATAAATGAACCATTATAAATAGGCTTGCTTGCAAAGATTTTGGCCAGTGTCAACATTGGCAGCCTCATCTGTAACAATGTAGCTGGTAGTGTCATGGGTAAGCAAAGATATCTTCACTGACAGATAGTGGGACCCTAATTATGAATAGAACAGTTCTGATGGAGAAGTGATGAGGAAGAGAAGTTAGGTTATTTGCAGGAAATGCCACTATGTGGGGAAGAAGACCCCAATACTCTGACTTGGTGGGTATGTTAAATGCTCCCAGTAGGGTGGTCATTAGTACCAGGAGATAGTTCCATGTTTACCTCTCACAGGAAAGATCAAGAAAAGATACACGGCCCCAGCAGACAAATATTTTCTCACACTAGTGATAAAGGCTGCCTGCAGCCCTGCCTCTCTGAGACCTTTTCCAAAAATGACTAAGTAGCTAGTTACTAATAAAAGCCTGGACCTGAAATAGCCCCACTCATAAAATTAGCAGTTTATAGACTTAAACTATCACCTTTGACAAACATTGATAGAGATGTTTACCTAGGTACTAATAAAGAGCACAAACGCTCTTCCATTCGTGCCTTTTTAGTTATAGTGTAACACTCTTTACAACTTGTAGTTCCCTTTGTAAATTAAAAATTGCAAGAATGCTTTCTGTACAAACACGTTTCCCACCGAGGACAAAGGTGTTTACCTAGAAGCTAGTAGAAGAGCAAAAAGCTCCAATAGCAACCACTTTTTCGTCTCTAGAGTAGCAAAAAGCTCTTACAATAACCACTTTTATGATTACTAATTAACTTGAAATTTCTAGTTGAAAAAGTATAAAAATGTAAGGTAAGATTGTGCTTGAGGCTCGCTCATGGAGATTGGCTGTGCCCTATGTGAGATCGAGACTCTCCAGCTCTGGGGTAAGAACTTCTGTTTACATTTGATCGAGTTCTGATTGTTTGTACTTGCCTTTATTTGAATCCTGATTAATGGAATCTTGATTCTGATTATTATGTGTTCTACGATTAATAAATCTACTCTTGGTTTGACAACACTTGAGACCAAAACACTTTTTTGTCCAAGTCCGAGACTCAAGACTCTGAGGGAACTACACTGTGACTGTAAAAGGTCTCTGATCTATTTAAGATAATACCTCTTAGTGAGAACTAATAAGCATAGGAATCAGAGTAAGCTGCAGCACAGTGCCCATGACAGTAGACCTGCCCCAGTAGCTGCTGCTGCACCTGTAGGAGGTCTGGCCCAAAGTACCACTGCTGCCGCAGCTGAGAAGAAGAAATTATACGCAAAGAAAGAAGAATCTGAAGAGTCTGACGATGACGTGGGTTTTGGTCTTTTGACTAAATCACTTAGTAACACATTCAACAAAAAACTTAGCCCTTGGCCAAAAACAAAAATAACAACAACAATAATAATAATAATAAAACAGTCACTAAGTTTCCAAAGTCAAATGAAATAAAATACGTATTTACATGACTAGTCCTAGAAAGCTCCACTGTGTTTCATTACTTTTTTAAAAAAAAACATTTATTATTTATTTATTTATTTGTGTTTCATTACTTGAAAGAAATCGTGATCTCCCTTTTTGAAATCGTGATCTCTCAATTTACTCTCTAAATTGAGTCAGGTTCAAAAGTAAAGGTGTAATTTTCTTTTTATTTTTTTAACTAATAGAAATAAGGGAGCATAGGACTCATATATTCATTTTGAAACAACTACTACATAGTAAAATTCAGAGCATCAAACAAATATTTTATTTCTTACATGCCCTGGCTTGATTTATATGTCATCAATCCATTGTTTTGATAAAGATTTAGCATTCTTCCTTTCTGAAGCAATCATTATGCTAGGCCTGGTTATACACCAGCAAACAATTTAGTGAAGGCCCATGATACTATAGAGTTTATATTTTCTGTTGGAAATTGGAAGAATAGGGTGGTGACAAAACAATGATTTATCATAGTAACTGGTAGTTTGAGAATTCTTTCAGGTAACTATGAGAAATCTTAGAAAAGGGTTCTCTAAGACGGTAGGTAAACAGTATGCTGAAAACAATAACTGCAGCATTTTCACTTGTGCAAATGATCAACAATTCATCATTGTTTTGTATATTCTATATTCAATTTCTCCCAAACTCTTCTAGAGATAAACTGGCCATAATTTTACAATGTCAAGCATTAATTGTTTTAAATACCATTTATAGGTAACTTTCTGTTTGTTTGTTTTACTTAAAATTGAAAACTGAGTTTGTTGTAGCTCTGTAATCAACGTGACAGCAAATTTGGAAAATTCAACAATGGCCACACTGGAAAACTTTTTTCTAAAAGCTGCCAAGATCTATTGAAACTATGAAACTTGCAGCACAGTGCCCATGACAGTAGACCTGCCCCAGTAGCTGCTGCTGCACCTGTAGGAGGTCTGGCCCATAGTACCACTGCTGCCGCAGCTGAGAAGAAGAAATTATACGCAAAGAAAGAAGAATCTGAAGAGTCTGACGATGACGTGGGTTTTGGTCTTTTGACTAAATCACTTAGTAACACATTCAACAAAAAACTTAGCCCTTGGCCAAAAACAAAAATAACAACAACAATAATAATAATAATAAAACAGTCACTAAGTTTCCAAAGTCAAATGAAATAAAATACGTATTTACATGACTAGTCCTAGAAAGCTCCACTGTGTTTCATTACTTTTTTAAAAAAAAACATTTATTATTTATTTATTTATTTGTGTTTCATTACTTGAAAGAAATCGTGATCTCCCTTTCTGAACTCGTGATCTCGCAATTTACTCGCTAAATTGAGTCAGGTTCAAAAGTAAAGGTGTAATTTTCTTTTTATTTTTTTAACTAATAGAAATAAGGGAGCATAGGACTCATATATTCATTTTGAAACAACTACTACATAGTAAAATTCAGAGCATCAAACAAATATTTTATTTCTTACATGCCCTGGCTTGATTTATATGTCATCAATCCATTGTTTTGATAAAGATTTAGCATTCTTCCTTTCTGAAGCAATCATTATGCTAGGCCTGGTTATACACCAGCAAACAATTTAGTGAAGGCCCATGATACTATAGAGTTTATATTTTCTGTTGGAAATTGGAAGAATAGGGTGGTGACAAAACAATGATTTATCATAGTAACTGGTAGTTTGAGAATTCTTTCAGGTAACTATGAGAAATCTTAGAAAAGGGTTCTCTAAGACGGTAGGTAAACAGTATGCTGAAAACAATAACTGCAGCATTTTCACTTGTGCAAATGATCAACAATTCATCATTGTTTTGTATATTCTATATTCAATTTCTCCCAAACTCTTCTAGAGATAAACTGGCCATAATTTTACAATGTCAAGCATTAATTGTTTTAAATACCATTTATAGGTAACTTTCTGTTTGTTTGTTTTACTTAAAAATTGAAAACTGAGTTTGTTGTAGCTCTGTAATCAACGTGACAGCAAATTTGGAAAATTCAACAATGGCCACACTGGAAAATGTCAGTTTTCATTCAAATCCCAAGAAGAGCAATGCCAAAAAATGTTTAAACTATCAAGCAATTGTGCTCATTTCACATGCTAGCAAGCTCAAAATACTTCAAGCTAGGCTTCAGCAGTACATGAACAAAGAACTTCCAAATGTACAAATCCTCACTTAGAAAAGGTAGAGGATCCATTGATCAAACTGACAGCATTCGTTCAACCATAGCCAAAGAATTCCAGTAAAACATTATTTCACTGACTGCACCAAAAGCTTTTGACTTTGTGAGTCACAAAAAAACTGTGAAAAACACTTAAAGTGATTGGAATACCAGACCACCTTACTTGTCTTCTTGGGAAATCTGTATTCAGGTCAAGAAGAAACATGAAAAATCAGACGTGGAACAATAGTCTGGTTCAAAATTGGGAATTGAGTACATCAAGATTGTATATTGTCAGTCTGCTTATTTAACTTTCAGAGTACATATCTCATGCAAAATGCCAGGCTGGATGACTCACAAGCTTGAGTCTCACAATCTGGAATCAAGGTTGCTGGGAGAGATAGCAACAACCTCAGGTAAGCAAATAATACTACACCCCAATGACAGAAAGCTAAGAGGAGTTAAGAGACTCAAGATGAGGGAGAAAGAGGAAAGTGAAAATGTGGCTTAAAACTCAATATGCAAATTTTATACTTTAAAAACAGAAGTCTGATACTATAGAGTTTATATTTTCTGTTGGAAATTGGAAGAATAGGGTGGTGACAAAACAATGATTTATCATAGTAACTGGTAGTTTGAGAATTCTTTCAGGTAACTATGAGAAATCTTAGAAAAGGGTTCTCTAAGACGGTAGGTAAACAGTATGCTGAAAACAATAACTGCAGCATTTTCACTTGTGCAAATGATCAACAATTCATCATTGTTTTGTATATTCTATATTCAATTTCTCCCAAACTCTTCTAGAGATAAACTGGCCATAATTTTACAATGTCAAGCATTAATTGTTTTAAATACCATTTATAGGTAACTTTCTGTTTGTTTGTTTTACTTAAAAATTGAAAACTGAGTTTGTTGTAGCTCTGTAATCAACGTGACAGCAAATTTGGAAAATTCAACAATGGCCACACTGGAAAATGTCAGTTTTCATTCAAATCCCAAGAAGAGCAATGCCAAAAAATGTTTAAACTATCAAGCAATTGTGCTCATTTCACATGCTAGCAAGCTCAAAATACTTCAAGCTAGGCTTCAGCAGTACATGAACAAAGAACTTCCAAATGTACAAATCCTCACTTAGAAAAGGTAGAGGATCCATTGATCAAACTGACAGCATTCGTTCAACCATAGCCAAAGAATTCCAGTAAAACATTATTTCACTGACTGCACCAAAAGCTTTTGACTTTGTGAGTCACAAAAAAACTGTGAAAAACACTTAAAGTGATTGGAATACCAGACCACCTTACTTGTCTTCTTGGGAAATCTGTATTCAGGTCAAGAAGAAACATGAAAAATCAGACGTGGAACAATAGTCTGGTTCAAAATTGGGAATTGAGTACATCAAGATTGTATATTGTCAGTCTGCTTATTTAACTTTCAGAGTACATATCTCATGCAAAATGCCAGGCTGGATGACTCACAAGCTTGAGTCTCACAATCTGGAATCAAGGTTGCTGGGAGAGATAGCAACAACCTCAGGTAAGCAAATAATACTACACCCCAATGACAGAAAGCTAAGAGGAGTTAAGAGACTCAAGATGAGGGAGAAAGAGGAAAGTGAAAAATGTGGCTTAAAACTCAATATGAAAAAACAAAGATCACGGTATTTGGTCCTATCACTTCATCAAAAATAGATGGGAAAAAAATGGAAATAATGACAGACTTCATATTCTCTGGCTTCAAAATCACTGAAGATGGTAACTTCAGCCATGAAATTAAAATACACTTGTTCCTTGGAAGAAAAGCTATCACAAACCTAGACATCATTTTAAAAAGCAGAGATCTCTTTGCCAACAAAGGTCCATCTTGTCAAAGCTATGCTTTTTCCAGATGTAAGAGTTGGACCATAAAAAAAGGTTGAACACCAAAGAACCAATGCTTTCAAACTGCGGTGCTGGAAAATGCTCTTGAGAGTCCCTTGGACTGCAAGAGATCAAACTAATCAATCCTAAAGGAAAACAATCCTGAATATTTATTGGAAAGGCATATGCTTAAACTGGATCTTCAATGCTTTGGCAACCTGATTGAAGAGCCAATTCATTGGAAAAGACCTTGATGCTGGGAAAGATTTAGAGCAGGAGAAGGGGGCGACAAAGACTGAGATGACTGAATGGCATAATCAATTCCATGGACATGAGTTCAAGCAAACTCCATGAGATAGTGAAGGAAAGGGAACCCTGGTGTCTTGCAGTCCATGGTGTCACATAATTTTTTATGCTGCCTATTAGCTGAACAATAAAAGCAACAAATTGATAACTGATTTTGTTGTAGTTCTTAAATGGATATATTTCAATTGTGCATTAACTTTTAAACAGCTTAATTGAGATATAATTGATATACAAAGAACTGCACATATTTAATGCATAAAATTGCATATCCAAACACCTGTGGTAATATCATTATCAAGGGAAAAGACATATCTAATACCTCCCAGGTTTTCTAGTATTTCTTTGTATACGGCCTAAGTGTTTTCTTAAAAAAAATTGCATTTTCCATCAGGATAATAAGAATATTCTTTAATATTTTCATTGGTTGATTATAAAACAAAGTTAATATGAGTTTACGCTCCATGAATAAACTATGATGCAAATCAAACACCTTCACTGCATTATGTTTTGTTGTTGTTGTTGTTTTTTCTTTTTCCTGGGGGGGTGGCACTTCTGTTCGTCTTTCCTTTATTCATTTTCATCCATCTTCGTTTTCTGGCCTGTGGGGGTCTCCCATCACAGTGGCCTCTCCTGTCTCAAAGCACCAGCTGTGAGCACAGGTGCTCCAGAGCTCCAGCTCAGTAGTTGGACACATTGGTCCAGCCGATCCGTGGCACATGGGATCTTCACAGGATAGGGATTGAACCAGCTCCCCCTGCACTGCAAGACAATGTCCCTACCCACTGGACCACCTCGGAAACCCCTGCATTATGTTTTAACTCATTTCTACTTCATTGCCTCTCCCTTCTGGTCAAATAAATATGTTGGTTCGCATGATAAGTTTCTAAGTAAACAGATGTGGATCTTTTGCTGCAAAACATGGAGTTGATTCCTAACATTACCCCTTTACTTGCTGTGTTACTTTAGGCAAACTACGTATATTTTCTTATACCAATGAAATTTGCAGATTTTTTCCAAGACACCTGAACTTAAAATTGGTTTCCTCTCACCTTTTTAACTCTAACTTCTAACCCTAAAACACTAAGTGTTAGTTGCTATGTCATGTCTGACTCCGTGACCCTGTGGCCTGTGGCCCATCAGGTTCCACTCTCCATGGGATTCTCTAGGCAAAAATATTTGAGTGGGTTACCATTTTCTTACCTAGGGGATCTTCACAAGAAAAGGACTGGACCAAGATCTCCTGCATTGTAGGGAGACTCATTACTGCCTGAGCTACCAGGGAAGCCCCCTAACACATTAAAGTGTTAGACACATAGTTAAGTTTCAATGTGGTACACTCATGTTATGGTAGTTTTGGATAATGAAAGACTGACCTGTCTTATTAAGAGTTGATTTAAGTCACTGGCTCTCCATTTCTGTTAATATTCCCGCTTTAATTGACAAACTATTTAAGCTCATTCTAACACCCTTTAACTTTTCTCCATCATGTATGTTTTGCCATTTTTGCATTTCTAGTCCCTCTTTGTATATAACTCTCAGTTTTTCTGCAATAGCTAGCTTATGTGAGGGATGTTAGTCACCTGGTAGGAAGGGTGCCTTCTGAAGGTCCTGGTAGTAAGGGTAACTTCTGAAGGATTAAGCATATTCCTTTTTCTATATGCTTTGATACATTCCATCGTTAGATATTCATAGGTGACTTTTACAGAGCCAGAAACATTTTGTTAGTTCCTCTCTCCTTCCCTTTTACTTTTTAACCTTTCATCTCTCCCTTTCTCCCTTCCTCCCAACCATCCTTGCTTCCCATTCCCATTCTCCTGTAACTATGTATGTGTTTCTTTAGCCTTAAGGAAGTCTAAATTTTGACTTTCAAATACCTGAAATGATATGTATCATATATATAGTTTTGTAAGTATATATAGTTTAGATATATATTTACATGTGTGTGCTCAGTAGTTTCAGTCATGTCAGACTCTTTGTGACCCTATGGACTATAGCCTGACAGGCTCCTCTGTCCATGGGATTCTCCAGGCAAGAATACTGTAGTGGATTTCCATGGCGCCCTCTTGAGGATCTTCTCAATCAAGGTCTCCTACAATGCAGATGGATTTTTTACCACTGGGTCACATGGAAGTCTAATTTTGTTTAATTTTACATATTTATACACTAAAAACATATGACATATAAAATATTGGGTTGGTCAAAATTCCTTGTGTTTTTTAAGTAAAAATAAAAGAGAGCTTTCATTTTCTCAAATAACTTTACTGAACAATGCATAATCCTTGGCTTCATAATTCTATCTTCCTTAAATTTATTATCTTTTTGACCAAAGAAGTATTCTAAGTGCCTTTTACACATATTCAGGGAATTGACATTTTTTCCATAAGAGAATTTTATAAAGACTAAAATAAATGGACATAAATAGACATCTGAAGATGCAATGTCTGGGGAATACAGCAGAGGAATCAGATCTTCCCAGTCAAAATGTTAACAGTTTTTGCATGGGCATCAAGGAAACATGCACTCTTGGTTTGTTCTGATGAAAGAGTATGTACTTTCTATTGACTAATCCCAGATGTTTTTTGTCACGTGTTGCCTTCAGTTCATATATTTGGAACCAGTACTTGTTGGAATTAATCATTTGGTTTTCAAGAGGAGTTCATAATAGGGAACTCCCCTCCAATCCCAACATCACCTTCTTTAGATGAAGACCAGCCTTTGCCGTGGCTCTTAGGGGTTCATTTCGCTTGCCTCATTATCTCTTTCATTCATATGACTGTACAGTATCCATTATTCATTGTCCACCATGATTTGTCTTTTTTATTTTGATTTGTCTTTAAAATGGCATATTTTCATAACACTTAAGTAGAGAATTGAATGCAGAAATATTGACAAGATGATTTTTTTCACTTAACTTATGTGGAACACAAACATCAAAGTGATTAACATACTCAAGCTGGTGCAAATGATTTTCAGTGATTGATTTGGATATTTTCAGTATGTTAGCTGTCTCCTACATGGTCTAACACTGATTCCTGTCAATTATTGTCTCGACCTCATCAGTATTAACTTCATCTGGCCTACGAAACTATGGAGCATAGTCCAGTACAAATATCCAGCACAAAACTTTGCAAACAATTTTTGCACACATTCAGGCAGTAACAATATCTCAAAATACTGCATGTTTTTATGCATTTCCATTGTTTTTACCTTTCTCTAAATAATAAAGCATAATATGCCAAAATATTGCTTTTTTCTTCCATCTTCAATATTAAAAATAGCTCACAAAAATTCACCAATTTTTATGTTTTCTTAATGCATGTTGATATGACAGCTTTCACAATAGAATCTAACAAATTTATTTTAATTGAAGTCAAAGTGAGCTAAGCACTACAAGATCCTTCTTGTGGAAAAACAATAAATGTTTTGAGACACCCAGTCAAATTTTAATTTCAAATAAATAACAGCTAATTCTTTAATGTATGTCACAAATATTGCATGGAATATACTTACACTAAAATATATATTTGTTGTTTATCTGAATGCACATTAAACTGTTTTTATTGATATGTGCTAAATTTGGCAATCTCGACCTAAATATTTCTTGTAGGCTGGATAAACATGTTTTTCATTCAAGCAGTGTTAAAATTGTTTCATAAGTGTGAATATTAAAACTATGTTGGTTATCCAATAAGGAGATATGAACAACATTTGCATCAGGAAAATTAGCAATTGCCAAATTTAACATTATTAAATTATTTATGATGTGTATTACCTGTCAGAATGAAACTATTTTATCTTTATAATAATTGAATACATTATTTATTATAACCTATCTCTAATTTATTTTATTGGAATTAAAAATGGACACATTTATTTGCAAATAGATAAATGGGCACCTTATATTTTATCAATACACTAACTTATTCTAAAACACTTTGAAATTTATTGTTATCCTTGAGGAACTAATAATGTATAAGAAAAACTAAGTGTTATCAATATTGACAAGATGATTTTTTCACTTAACTTATGTGGAACACAAACATCAAAGTGATTAACATACTCAAGCTGGTGCAAATGATTTTCAGTGATTGATTTGGATATTTTCAGTATGTTAGCTGTCTCCTACATGGTCTAACACTGATTCCTGTCAATTATTGTCTCGACCTCATCAGTATTAACTTCATCTGGCCTACGAAACTATGGAGCATAGTCCAGTACAAATATCCAGCACAAAACTTTGCAAACAATTTTTGCACACATTCAGGCAGTAACAATATCTCAAAATACTGCATGTTTTTATGCATTTCCATTGTTTTTACCTTTCTCTAAATAATAAAGCATAATATGCCAAAATATTGTTTTTTTCTTCCATCTTCAATATTAAAAATAGCTCACAAAAATTCACCAATTTTTATGTTTTCTTAATGCATGTTGATATGACAGCTTTCACAATAGAATCTAACAAATTTATTTTAATTGAAGTCAAAGTGAGCTAAGCACTACAAGATCCTTCTTGTGGAAAAACAATAAATGTTTTGAGACACCCAGTCAAATTTTAATTTCAAATAAATAACAGCTAATTCTTTAATGTATGTCACAAATATTGCATGGAATATACTTACACTAAAATATATATTTGTTGTTTATCTGAATGCACATTAAACTGTTTTTATTGATATGTGCTAAATTTGGCAATCTCGACCTAAATATTTCTTGTAGGCTGGATAAACATGTTTTTCATTCAAGCAGTGTTAAAATTGTTTCATAAGTGTGAATATTAAAACTATGTTGGTTATCCAATAAGGAGATATGAACAACATTTGCATCAGGAAAATTAGCAATTGCCAAATTTAACATTATTAAATTATTTATGATGTGTATTACCTGTCAGAATGAAACTATTTTATCTTTATAATAATTGAATACATTATTTATTATAACCTATCTCTAATTTATTTTATTGGAATTAAAAATGGACACATTTATTTGCAAATAGATAAATGGGCACCTTATATTTTATCAATACACTAACTTATTCTAAAACACTTTGAAATTTATTGTTATCCTTGAGGAACTAATAATGTATAAGAAAAACTAAATATAAGAAATCTTCAATGATAAACTGATGCTAAATATATGCAAGTGAGTATGAAATGGGAAACAAAACATATATGTAAACTTTTCTTTACAGAAAAGTAATCCTTATGGTAGAACAATTTCACAGATATGTCAACATGAAACACTATTTTTAGATAGAAGTCCTCTTTAAAGTTATATAATCCATAAAAAAGTGATTATCATGCATTGCTGCAAGTAAAGACATACACACACACACACACACACACACAAACAGACGCTTCACAGCCTTCCTCTTTTCAGATATGTACATTATGATGACCTCTAGTGGAAAAGCCAAGCAAATGAGCCAGGCATATACAGACACACCCAGACACTAACACATAAAATAACTTTTAATCAAGAAGCCTCACGTACGTGTAAAGTGTTTGTCTGAATTTAATTCAGGGTAATATAAAATATATATTAATGTACTTAGTACAGACAGTTAATGAAACTTACTATTAATAATCTAAGAGAAAAGTAGGTAAAATTGCACTTATATCTAGTCCATAGGAACAAATTCTAATATTTGATTTCTAAGAAAAACAAGTGTTGATCATGCCTTTGAGTTAACATCAATTTATATACTCACAGAAGCTGAGAAATATAAAGTATTTCAGAAAGTATCTGATTCAAATTCTTCATTGGACTATTAGAATATATTGAACAAATATACATATACATGTATATGCATGGCTCAGTCCTTCCATCGTTCATCTGAAACAATCAAAATATTGTTAATAACATATAGCCCAATAAAAAATAAAGAAATTTTAATAAAAGAATATATTGAGCAAAGAATGATTTCCAGGCTTCCTTAAATTCTATTACCTATTTATAGAGATAGAAATAAGAATAATCTTTAGACTACTATCTCAGTGCATTTTCTAATACCCACCAGTATCTCCTTATTACAAGGTCACAATATTTTATCTTTATATTTTTTTTTTCAATTACACTTTATTTGCAAATAGATAAATGGGCACCTTATATTTTATCAATACATAACACTTTTGAAATTTATTGTTATCCATGAGGAACTAATAATGTATAAGAAAAACTAAATATAAGAAATCTTCAATGATAAACTGATGCTAAATATATGCAAGTGAGTATGAAATGGGAAACAAAACATATATGTAAACTTTTCTTTACAGAAAAGTAATCCTTATGGTAGAACAATTTCACAGATATGTCAACATGAAACACTATTTTTAGATAGAAGTCCTCTTTAAAGTTATATAATCCATAAAAAAGTGATTATCATGCATTGCTGCAAGTAAAGACATACACACACACACACACACACACACAAACAGACGCTTCACAGCCTTCCTCTTTTCAGATATGTACATTATGATGACCTCTAGTGGAAAAGCCAAGCAAATGAGCCAGGCATATACAGACACACCCAGACACTAACACATAAAATAACTTTTAATCAAGAAGCCTCACGTACGTGTAAAGTGTTTGTCTGAATTTAATTCAGGGTAATATAAAATATATATTAATGTACTTAGTACAGACAGTTAATGAAACTTACTATTAATAATCTAAGAGAAAAGTAGGTAAAATTGCACTTATATCTAGTCCATAGGAACAAATTCTAATATTTGATTTCTAAGAAAAACAAGTGTTGATCATGCCTTTGAGTTAACATCAATTTATATACTCACAGAAGCTGAGAAATATAAAGTATTTCAGAAAGTATCTGATTCAAATTCTTCATTGGACTATTAGAATATATTGAACAAATATACATATACATGTATATGCATGGCTCAGTCCTTCCATCGTTCATCTGAAACAATCAAAATATTGTTAATAACATATAGCCCAATAAAAAATAAAGAAATTTTAATAAAAGAATATATTGAGCAAAGAATGATTTCCAGGCTTCCTTAAATTCTATTACCTATTTATAGAGATAGAAATAAGAATAATCTTTAGACTACTATCTCAGTGCATTTTCTAATACCCACCAGTATCTCCTTATTACAAGGTCACAATATTTACTATAAGAGGAATAAAGAGCATAAATATGTGGTTTTCATATAGGGACTCAAAACTTATTAAAGAAAGTCTATACCTTTCCTGAATAAAGGTATTAACTTACTTTCCACAGAATATATTCATACACAAAGAGACAAGACATTTTTACTGCGTAAGAGCATCTACTTCCTTTATAATCTATTGGATTACCAGTACAGTCTTCACAGTTCTATGAAGTTTAGTCTCAGTTCAATTTAAGTGAAAATTAAAAATTAATCATAATTGCTTGTAAACTCTATCTGGCTAACTTCATGTATTTATTGCCAAGGCCAAAAACAACAACAAAAAAAGCAGCTAAATAAGATCCTTTAAAGTTAAAAAGTAAAATTTGGGACTTCCCTAGTGGTCCAGCAGGTAAGGGACACTGCCTTGAAGTGCAGGGGGTGCTGGTTCTATCCCTGGCCAGGGAAAAGCCCATGTGCCACGGAGCTGCTGGACCGATGTGTCCGACTACTGAGCTGGAGCTCTGGAATGCATGCGCCCAGAGCCAGCTCTCTGCAGAGACAAAGGCCACTGTGATGGGAGGCCCACACAGGCCAAAGAACAAAGATGGCTGAAAAATAGATAAATGAAAGACCAATAGAAGTGGCCAAAAAAAAGAAAAAAAAAGAAAAAAAGGAAAATTTATTTTTAAATTAACTACCTTAAGAATTGTTTAAAAGTGTATTAAACAGGGGTATGTGCATATGCAACATCGATAAAGACAAAATTCCCAAAGCATAATTATATATAGATGGATAGATAGATAGATATAGATATATAGGTCTGTTCTATAATTTTATTGTAACACTTAGATTGTATTTGTGTGTAATATATTAGGTTGTGTTAGGAAACTGGAAGAATCTAAACCAAGGCATAATTTTTTTTTTGACTCCTTTAAAAGATGATTTTACGTAGAAATATATGATGATAGCTGATGTTGAAGATATAAAAAATTAGGGAAAAGGGACCAAGATGGAGGAGGAGGACATGCACCCATCTTCTCTTACCAAAAACATCTGTTGCAGCTAGGCTCCAAAAAACCATCAACAAGAGAATCTTGGATCCCACTAACAAAGGTTATCCCACACCCAAGAGGAAAAAATAAGCCACAAAAAGATGGCAGGAGGGACACAAGTGTGATTTTAAAATCAAACTTCATAGACTCCAGAGACACTTGGGGGGCACAAAGTCTTGTGCACACCAAGATCCAGGGAAAGGAGCAGTAACCTCTGCAAAAGACTGAACCAGACCTACCTTTGAAAACTTGAGTGTCTTCTGAGTATCTCCTGTGGAGGCACAGGCCAGCAGTGGGCCACAGCCGTCCTGAGAAGCACATCATGTGGCATAAGTCCTATTGAAGGAGGTCGCCATTAGTTGAACTATAAAGTCACTAAGCAGCACTGGGGAAACAGACTCTGGAGGGCACAAACAAAACTTCTTGTGCACCAGGATAGTAGAGAAAGGAGCAGTGACCCTACGTGAGACTGTGCCAGGCTTGTCACTGAATGCTCCAGAGTCTCTGCAAGGTTTGGGTCAACATTGTCCTGTCATGGGTTCAGGGACACTGAAACAACAGTCTTGGTGCAGTGTGATGGTACAAGTCCTTTTGAAGAAGGTCACCTTTACCCCTATCATAGTTTGGCCTCCAGGCATTAGCATATAATTTGATTAAAGACCAAGTGCCTGACTCATCCCAGGTGCAGGGGGTGGGGAAGGAGGAAGAGGGAGGGGTTTACTGCTTGAACAGATGACACTACAGAAAAGGAACAGTAAAAGAGGCCTCCTGATCGCTAGGAGCCAGAGGCAAAGAAAAGACACTGATAGGGCCATAGTTCTTAAGGCTAAGGCAGCATGTGTCCCTGCACACTTGGCATCACCAGGATCCCTGTGACCCAAGCCATTGCACTGCCATCATATTGAATACTTACTGGGGCAGAGTTGCCACAGGCTAGAAAAGCCCTCATACTGCCATATCTCCTCTGACAATAGTGGCTGGTGCTTCTACATAGCCAGCACTGCCAGGATCCCTGTGATCCTAGAAACTGTGCCACCTCCATCCACCATACCCACTGGTACAGTGCTGCCAGATGCTACAAAATGTCCTGTCTCTGTGCAGAAGGAGGCACATTTGTCATGTGGGACACTGTGATCCTTTGCACTCTGGCCTGCCAGATGCCTCTGTCTAGGAAAAGTTCCAGGCTGGAAAGTCTGAGCAGATTGCATTTCCCTTATGAAGAATCACATCTCCAGGTACCCTAGCTGCTGGCAACCCTGAATACCTGGTTCTGCCAGGGCCTCTGTTACTTATGCAGCTGGGCCACTTTCAAATCCAGCCCTCACTAGGGCAGGCCCAAGGCCTCTATGGAAGCCTAAGGATCAATTTCTGGTGGATGAACCACATACAGAGGTGAAGATAAAATCACAATTGAAATCTAGGGAAAGGGTGACTTAGAAGAACACTAAATCTTCCACCGGTGATAGGATGTGGCATAAGTCCTATTGAAGGAGGTCGCCATTAGTTGAACTATAAAGTCACTAAGCAGCACTGGGGAAACAGACTCTGGAGGGCACAAACAAAACTTCTTGTGCACCAGGATAGTAGAGAAAGGAGCAGTGACCCTACGTGAGACTGTGCCAGGCTTGTCACTGAATGCTCCAGAGTCTCTGCAAGGTTTGGGTCAACATTGTCCTGTCATGGGTTCAGGGACACTGAAACAACAGTCTTGGTGCAGTGTGATGGTACAAGTCCTTTTGAAGAAGGTCACCTTTACCCCTATCATAGTTTGGCCTCCAGGCATTAGCATATAATTTGATTAAAGACCAAGTGCCTGACTCATCCCAGGTGCAGGGGGTGGGGAAGGAGGAAGAGGGAGGGGTTTACTGCTTGAACAGATGACACTACAGAAAAGGAACAGTAAAAGAGGCCTCCTGATCGCTAGGAGCCAGAGGCAAAGAAAAGACACTGATAGGGCCATAGTTCTTAAGGCTAAGGCAGCATGTGTCCCTGCACACTTGGCATCACCAGGATCCCTGTGACCCAAGCCATTGCACTGCCATCATATTGAATACTTACTGGGGCAGAGTTGCCACAGGCTAGAAAAGCCCTCATACTGCCATATCTCCTCTGACAATAGTGGCTGGTGCTTCTACATAGCCAGCACTGCCAGGATCCCTGTGATCCTAGAAACTGTGCCACCTCCATCCACCATACCCACTGGTACAGTGCTGCCAGATGCTACAAAATGTCCTGTCTCTGTGCAGAAGGAGGCACATTTGTCATGTGGGACACTGTGATCCTTTGCACTCTGGCCTGCCAGATGCCTCTGTCTAGGAAAAGTTCCAGGCTGGAAAGTCTGAGCAGATTGCATTTCCCTTATGAAGAATCACATCTCCAGGTACCCTAGCTGCTGGCAACCCTGAATACCTGGTTCTGCCAGGGCCTCTGTTACTTATGCAGCTGGGCCACTTTCAAATCCAGCCCTCACTAGGGCAGGCCCAAGGCCTCTATGGAAGCCTAAGGATCAATTTCTGGTGGATGAACCACATACAGAGGTGAAGATAAAATCACAATTGAAATCTAGGGAAAGGGTGACTTAGGAAGAGAACACTAAATCTTCCCACCGGCTGTATAAGCTTCAGATTAAAACCACATGATAAACTAGGCAGACTCTGTGTCTTCTGTGTCTATGTAATATATAAAAGGACTATGATAGCTCCCACAAAACACACTAGTTCTGACAGCTGTGGACACTGGAGACAAGAACACAAAGGAGTAGGGCTAGATAAGAGTTTGATCTAATCCCACAGCAGGTTCAGAGACCAGCCCAGTGGTGGAGGACATCCTAGGAAGGTAAAGTAAGACTCTCATCCAGTCAGTAAGGGAAAGAATGCTGACAGTAGAGACCCCTTCCCCGACAAATTATCATTTTTTACATATGACTTGATTCTGCAGTTGCTTCTGGATCCCCTCCCCTCGTTTTAGTTATTTATTTTTTCTCTTCTTCCTCTGTCGTTGCAGTTGTTAATTTTATTAGTACTATTAAATCTATTTAAGCTTTTAAGATTCCTTTCTGTATGTTTAACTTTGGCCTGTTTTGTAGGTTATTTATTTATTTATTTTCATCCATCTTTATTCTTCAGCCTGTGTGGGCTCCCAATGCAGTGGTCTCTCTCACTGCAGAGCACTGGATCTGGGCACATGCACTCCAGTGTGCAGGCTTTTAATTGGACACACCGGTCCAGCCACTTCATGGCACATGGGATATTTCCTGTCCAGGGATCAAACCAGTGCCCCTTACACTGCAAGGCAGACTCTTTAACCACTGGACCACCACGGAAGTCTTAAGATTATTTTTTTAAGCACACTGTTTATCTTGGTTATATACTTCTGTTTCTGCATTGGCCTTTTGAGATTCTGTTAGGACTTTTGTTCTCCTGCACCTTGTTTTTTTTTTTTTTTTTTTTTTCTCCCTCTCTCTCTTTTTTTCTTCCTCTGTTGTTGTAGTTGTCAATTTTATTAGTACTATTAAATATATACAAGTATTTAAGTTTTTTTTTTAATTGAACTTTTTATTTTGGTTATTTGTTTCTGCTTGTACAATGGCCTTTATTGGTTCTGTGGGATTTTATTGTTTTGTTTTCTATATCTTTCTCTCTTTTTAATTTGTAATTATATTATCTATTTTTATTTTTCTACAACTATTCCTTTAGTTTTCTCTACTGTTCTTTTTCCTGTTGCTGTGAACTTTAATATATACAAATCTTCTTTACCTAACACTATTTAAGTTTGTATTACTATTCTATCTTTGTTTCTCATCTTTCTCTTCTTTATTTTTCTTCTCATATTTGTTAGTTTGTTTTGTTTTCACTGTTTTATCCCCCATTGGAACCTTGCTCTAGTTTTGTTTTCCAGTTTGTGTTTTATTTACATTGGTTCTTAACTTGTGGATATCATTTTTGGTTGTCATTTTTGATAGCATTTCTTCTGTTTGCCAGGTCAAACCAATGTACTCTATTATGTGGAAATGTTTGCATTTTGATATGGTTGTATATGTATGTGTGTATTTCCATTATGTTAGATAAGATTTGCATGATTTTTTAATTGTCATTTTTTAGGGATGTACCTTTTATTCCTCATTTGTGTATATTTGATATAATATAATTTAATTCCATAAAAAACCATCCATGGAATTTCCACTCTCCAGCCAAAGATCAAACCCTGGGACTTTGAAGAGGGAGGAAGGACTCCAAGACCCTACACTACCAGAGAATGCCTAACACTAGGGAGTATTAAACAGAAAGAACACCCACAAAGGCAAGCATGTCTGTATAAGATCTGTCATACCCAAACACCAGTAGCACCCAGTGCAAGTTGCTCCATCCAAACAAACAAGATAAAAATACAAACTCAATTATCATTAAACAGGATTATCACTGAACTCAGGGCTGCCCATCATAAAAGGCAAATAAATAAATAAACAAATAACTCATCTCCTTCAACATCCTACATGAAGATTACACAAAGCACTGGACCAGTCTTATGAGGGCAGAAACCAAAAGGAAGAAATAATTCAACCTCTAATCCTGAGAAAATGAGAACTCAAACACAATAAATTAAAAATTAATGACAATAATAAAAAGGCAGAGAAATATGGAACAAATGAATGAACAACCAAGAAAGACAAGAGTCCACAGAAATTAAAAGGAATTAGACAAATCATCTGAAAGAGAATTCAAAAAAATAAAATGACTCAAAACTATTTTTATTTTTCTACAACTATTCCTTTAGTTTTCTCTACTGTTCTTTTTCCTGTTGCTGTGAACTTTAATATATACAAATCTTCTTTACCTAACACTATTTAAGTTTGTATTACTATTCTATCTTTGTTTCTCATCTTTCTCTTCTTTATTTTTCTTCTCATATTTGTTAGTTTGTTTTGTTTTCACTGTTTTATCCCCCATTGGAACCTTGCTCTAGTTTTGTTTTCCAGTTTGTGTTTTATTTACATTGGTTCTTAACTTGTGGATATCATTTTTGGTTGTCATTTTTGATAGCATTTCTTCTGTTTGCCAGGTCAAACCAATGTACTCTATTATGTGGAAATGTTTGCATTTTGATATGGTTGTATATGTATGTGTGTATTTCCATTATGTTAGATAAGATTTGCATGATTTTTTAATTGTCATTTTTTAGGGATGTACCTTTTATTCCTCATTTGTGTATATTTGATATAATATAATTTAATTCCATAAAAAACCATCCATGGAATTTCCACTCTCCAGCCAAAGATCAAACCCTGGGACTTTGAAGAGGGAGGAAGGACTCCAAGACCCTACACTACCAGAGAATGCCTAACACTAGGGAGTATTAAACAGAAAGAACACCCACAAAGGCAAGCATGTCTGTATAAGATCTGTCATACCCAAACACCAGTAGCACCCAGTGCAAGTTGCTCCATCCAAACAAACAAGATAAAAATACAAACTCAATTATCATTAAACAGGATTATCACTGAACTCAGGGCTGCCCATCATAAAAGGCAAATAAATAAATAAACAAATAACTCATCTCCTTCAACATCCTACATGAAGATTACACAAAGCACTGGACCAGTCTTATGAGGGCAGAAACCAAAAGGAAGAAATAATTCAACCTCTAATCCTGAGAAAATGAGAACTCAAACACAATAAATTAAAAATTAATGACAATAATAAAAAGGCAGAGAAATATGGAACAAATGAATGAACAACCAAGAAAGACAAGAGTCCACAGAAATTAAAAGGAATTAGACAAATCATCTGAAAGAGAATTCAAAATAATAGTAAAGATGACTCAAAACTCGAAAATAGAATGGAAAACATGTAAGAATCATGCAATACATTGAACAAGGCATAGAAGAAATTAGGAATAAACAGAGACAAACAACACAATTACTAAACCTAAAAATACTCTAGAACAAATTAATAGTGGAACCTGAAAGATAGAAAGGTGCAAATAATTGCTGAAGAACAGAATAAAGTATAAAGAATTAAAAAGAGCGAGGACAGTCTCAAAGACCACTGGTGATAGATGATAATAGATAGGTTACCATGAATGGTGTTGGATCTCCAAAGAAGATTTCACATTGGTATAAAAAGACTTGGCATTGATCACTCAGAGCTTCAAGCAGGAAAAGTTTTATTAAAGAAAAAAAGGGTAGAGAGAATTTCCAGCAAAGGCACTGGAATGGGGATAGAAGAGTACCCCCAAAAGCCAGTTTAGACAAGTCATGTTGTGCTTTCCAGTGGGTTATTAACAAGAGATCAAAAGAATATCTTAAGGCTGTAAAGGTACTGCTGGGCCCACACCCACAGCATAAAAATAATATTAGCCAGAGGATGTTCTCCAGGCTTCAAGTTTAGATGAGGCATTTCATTGCTAAATAGCTTGCCTCCATAAGACAATAAAGTTAGTTTCAGAACAGATCATTATCATGGCAAACATTTTAGGCTAGAAAATGTTTGTTCCTCTTCCTTCTCTTTGGAAGCCACTGGGCTCCTTATCAAGTCTGCCTATTCACCTGTTTCAATAGGAAAATATCAAATTCACTAACATTCAAATTGAAGGGGTCTAAGTCTGCCTATTCCCCCAATAAATAAACAAATAACTCATCTCCTTCAACATCCTACATGAAGATTACAAAGCACTGGACCAGTCTTATGAGGGCAGAAACCAAAAGGAAGAAATAATTCAACCTCTAATCCTGAGAAAATGAGAACTCAAACACAATAAATTAAAAATTAATGACAATAATAAAAAGGCAGAGAAATATGGAACAAATGAATGAACAACCAAGAAAGACAAGAGTCCACAGAAATTAAAAGGAATTAGACAAATCATCTGAAAGAGAATTCAAAATAATAGTAAAGATGACTCAAAACTCGAAAATAGAATGGAAAACATGTAAGAATCATGCAATACATTGAACAAGGCATAGAAGAAATTAGGAATAAACAGAGACAAACAACACAATTACTAAACCTAAAAATACTCTAGAACAAATTAATAGTGGAACCTGAAAGATAGAAAGGTGCAAATAATTGCTGAAGAACAGAATAAAGTATAAAGAATTAAAAAGACTGAGGACAGTCTCAAAGACCACTGGTGATAGATGATAATAGATAGGTTACCATGAATGGTGTTGGATCTCCAAAGAAGATTTCACATTGGTATAAAAAGACTTGGCATTGATCACTCAGAGCTTCAAGCAGGAAAAGTTTTATTAAAGAAAAAAAGGGTAGAGAGAATTTCCAGCAAAGGCACTGGAATGGGGATAGAAGAGTACCCCCAAAAGCCAGTTTAGACAAGTCATGTTGTGCTTTCCAGTGGGTTATTAACAAGAGATCAAAAGAATATCTTAAGGCTGTAAAGGTACTGCTGGGCCCACACCCACAGCATAAAAATAATATTAGCCAGAGGATGTTCTCCAGGCTTCAAGTTTAGATGAGGCATTTCATTGCTAAATAGCTTGCCTCCATAAGACAATAAAGTTAGTTTCAGAACAGATCATTATCATGGCAAACATTTTAGGCTAGAAAATGTTTGTTCCTCTTCCTTCTCTTTGGAAGCCACTGGGCTCCTTATCAAGTCTGCCTATTCACCTGTTTCAATAGGAAAATATCAAATTCACTAACATTCAAATTGAAGGGGTCTAAAAAAAAGATAATAAAAAAAGGGTGTTTGTAAATTTTTGAAGAGATCTAGTTAAAACTTCCACAACAAAGGAAAGAAAATAATCAAGTCTAAGAGCCACAAAAAGTCCCATACATATCAAACCCTGAAAAAAACACGCCAAGATATGAACTAATCAAGCTAAGAAAGATGAAACAGAAAGAATATTAAAAACAGCAAGGGGAAAGCAATGAGTGGCATTCAAGAGAAACAGCATATGTTTTAACAGCTGATCTTTCAGCAGAAACCTTTCAGTACAGAAGGGAATGGCAGGATACACTTAAGTAATCTACCTGAAAGGATCTCATTTAAAATTGATGGAAAAATCAAAAGCTTTATAGACAAGCAAAAGTTAAGACAACTTAGTACCACTAAGTACCAGGCTAAGTACCAGGCTTAGTACCAGCCTTACAAGAAATGGTAAACGGATGTATATAGTCAGAAAATACAACATTTGAAAAAGATCTAAAATCCAACCCCAAACATTTGAGAAAATGGAAATAGGGATATGTGTATCAATAATTACTTTAAATGTAAATGGTTTAAACATTCCAACCAAAAGACACAGACTGGCTGAATGGATACAAAATAAATACATAAATAAAGATTGGTATATATGCTGTCCAGAAGAAAGCCTCTTTAGACCTAAAGACACACATTGACTGAGAGTGAGAGAATGGAAAACTATCCCATGTAAATGGAAATAAAAAGAAAGTTGGAGTAGCGATTCTCATATCAGACAAAAAAACACCTTAAAATAATATTATAAGAGACAAGTCAGGACACTACATAATGATCAAGGCATCAATCCAAGAGGAAGACATAATAATTATAAATATCTATGCACCCAGCTTAGGAGCACCTCAATACGTAACACAAACATTATCAGACATAAAAGGAGAAATTGACAGTGACACAGTAATAGAAGGAGGCCTTAACACTCCACTAACACCAACAGGCAGATCATTAGAACATGAATAAGGAAACACAAGCCTTAAATGACACATTCTACATGATATATCATTGATATCTTCAGAACATTCCATCCACAGGCAGAAGAATACACTTTCTTCTCAAGTACACATGGGATATTCTCCATAATAGACCACATCTTTGGTCACAAATAAAATCTCAGTAAATTTAAGAAAATTGAAATCATATCAACTATCTTTTTTGACCACAATGAGATGGGACAAGATATCAATTTAAACCAAAAACTGTAAAAAAAAAAAAACCCCACAAACACATGGAGATTAAACAACACATTTCTAGATAAAGAACAGGTCACTGAGGAAATAAAAAGGGAGATATAAAAATTCCTAGAAGCAGATGACAATGAAAACATGATAACTCCAAACCTATGGGATGCAGCAAAAGCAGTTCTAAGAGGGAAGTTTATAGAAAGAAACAAATAAAAGAAAACAAATAAACAAACAGAAAACAAGACAAAGAGAAAAAAAAAAAACAAATAAACCACCTAAATTTGCACTTAAAACAACTGGAAATAGAACAACAACAACAACAAAACCCAAAGCTAGCAGAAGAAAAGAAATCATAAAGATCAGAGCAGAAACAAATTAAAAGGAAATGAAAGAAACAATAGAAAAAATTAATAAAACCAAAAGTTTGTTCTTTGAAAAGATAAATAAAAATGAGAAACCTTTATCCAGACTATCAAGAAAAAAAGAGAGAAGGATCAATCAACAAAGTTAGAAATGAAAAAAGAGAGATTACAATAGACAATGCAAAAATACAAAGGATTATTAAGAGACTATTATGATCAAATACATGACAATAAAATAGACAGCCTGGAAGACATGGACAGATTCTTAGAAAATTTCAGACTTCCAAGACTGAACCAGTAGGAAATTATGAACAATCCTATTACAAACACTGAAATGGAAACTGTGATAAAAAAAAAAAAAAAGTCTCCTAAAAAATAAAATCCCAAGGACAGATGGCTTCACAGGTGAATTCTGCCAAAACTTTGGAGAAGAGCTCATGCCTATACTTCTGAAACTCTTTTAAAAATTTGCCGAGGAAAGAAAACTTCCCAACTCATTCTGCTGCCAAAACTAGATGAAGACAAGGCACCCACACACACACAAGAAAATTACAGGCCAATATCACTGATGAGCATAGATGCAAAAACTGTCAACAAAATTTTAGCAAACAGAAGACAACAACACATTACAAAGATCATACACCACGATCAAGATTGGTATTTCCAGCCATGCAAAGATCCCTCATTATCTACAAATCAATTACTGTGATACACCATCTTAGCGAACAATGAGATGGGACAAGATATCAATTTAAACCAAAACATGTAAAAAAAAAAAAACCCCACAAACACATGGAGATTAAACAACACATTTCTAGATAAAGAACAGGTCACTGAGGAAATCAAAAGGGAGATATAAAAATTCCTAGAAGCAGATGACAATGAAAACATGATAACTCCAAACCTATGGGATGCAGCAAAAGCAGTTCTAAGAGGGAAGTTTATAGAAAGAAACAAATAAAAGAAAACAAATAAACAAACAGAAAACAAGACAAAGAGAAAAAAAAAAAACAAATAAACCACCTAAATTTGCACTTAAAACAACTGGAAATAGAACAACAACAACAACAAAACCCAAAGCTAGCAGAAGAAAAGAAATCATAAAGATCAGAGCAGAAACAAATTAAAAGGAAATGAAAGAAACAATAGAAAAAATTAATAAAACCAAAAGTTTGTTCTTTGAAAAGATAAATAAAAATGAGAAACCTTTATCCAGACTATCAAGAAAAAAAGAGAGAAGGATCAATCAACAAAGTTAGAAATGAAAAAAGAGAGATTACAATAGACAATGCAAAAATACAAAGGATTATTAAGAGACTATTATGATCAAATACATGACAATAAAATAGACAGCCTGGAAGACATGGACAGATTCTTAGAAAATTTCAGACTTCCAAGACTGAACCAGTAGGAAATTATGAACAATCCTATTACAAACACTGAAATGGAAACTGTGATAAAAAAAAAAAAAAAGTCTCCTAAAAAATAAAATCCCAAGGACAGATGGCTTCACAGGTGAATTCTGCCAAAACTTTGGAGAAGAGCTCATGCCTATACTTCTGAAACTCTTTTAAAAATTTGCCGAGGAAAGAAAACTTCCCAACTCATTCTGCTGCCAAAACTAGATGAAGACAAGGCACCCACACACACACAAGAAAATTACAGGCCAATATCACTGATGAGCATAGATGCAAAAACTGTCAACAAAATTTTAGCAAACAGAAGACAACAACACATTACAAAGATCATACACCACGATCAAGATTGGTATTTCCAGCCATGCAAAGATCCCTCATTATCTACAAATCAATTACTGTGATACACCATCTTAGCGAACTGAAAGATAAAATCCTATGATAATCTCAATAGATGCAGAAAAAGGGTTCGATAAAATTCAACATCCATTTATGATTAAAAAAAAAATCTTTAATGTATCTCAGCATAGTGATAGTCATATACGACAAGCCCATAGCAAACCTTTTTCTCAATGGTGAAACACTGAAAGTATTTCCTCTAAGATCAGGATCAAGACAAGCGTGTCCACTCTCACCACTATTATTCAACACAGTCTTGGAAGTTCTAACTACAGCAATTAGAGAAGGAAAATAAATGAAATGAATCCAGATTGGAAAAGCAGAAGTAAAACTTTCTGTTTTCAGAGGGCATAATACTATAAATAGAGAACCCTAAAGATACCAGCAGATAATTACTAGAACTAATCAGTGAATTCAGCTAAGTTGCAGGGTAAAAGTCAATACACAAAAATCACTCACATTCCTATATACTAATAATGAAAAATCAGAAAGAGAAATCAAGGAAGAAAATCAACTTAATATTTCAACAAAAAGAATAAAATAAGAAGGAATAAGCCTACCTAAGATGACCAAAGAACTGTGTATAGAAAGTTATAAGACACTGATTAAAGAAATCAAGATGACATAAACAGACAGATATTCCATCTTCTTGAGTTGGAAGAATCAATATCCTGAAAATGGCCATAATATCAAATGTAACCTATAGATTCACTGCAGTTCCTATCAAATTACCATTGACATTTTTCATAGAAGTAGAACAGAAAAAAATATCACAATTCGTATGCAAACACAAAAGGCCCTGGGTATCCAAAGCAGTCTTGAGAAAGAATGGAGATGGAGAAACCAACCTTCCTGACTTCAGAACATACTACATAGCAACAGTCATCAAGACAGTATGGTGCTGGCACAGAATCAGAAGTATAGACCAACAGAACAAGATAGAGAGCCCAGAGATAAACCCACACATGTATGGGTACCTTATTTTTGACAAAGAAGGCAAGAAACACAATTTTAGCAAACAGAAGACAACAACACATTACAAAGATCATACACCACGATCAAGATTGGTATTTCCAGCCATGCAAAGATCCCTCATTATCTACAAATCAATTACTGTGATACACCATCTTAGCGAACTGAAAGATAAAATCCTATGATAATCTCAATAGATGCAGAAAAAGGGTTCGATAAAATTCAACATCCATTTATGATTAAAAAAAAAATCTTTAATGTATCTCAGCATAGTGATAGTCATATACGACAAGCCCATAGCAAACCTTTTTCTCAATGGTGAAACACTGAAAGTATTTCCTCTAAGATCAGGATCAAGACAAGCGTGTCCACTCTCACCACTATTATTCAACACAGTCTTGGAAGTTCTAACTACAGCAATTAGAGAAGGAAAATAAATGAAATGAATCCAGATTGGAAAAGCAGAAGTAAAACTTTCTGTTTTCAGAGGGCATAATACTATAAATAGAGAACCCTAAAGATACCAGCAGATAATTACTAGAACTAATCAGTGAATTCAGCTAAGTTGCAGGGTAAAAGTCAATACACAAAAATCACTCACATTCCTATATACTAATAATGAAAAATCAGAAAGAGAAATCAAGGAAGAAAATCAACTTAATATTTCAACAAAAAGAATAAAATAAGAAGGAATAAGCCTACCTAAGATGACCAAAGAACTGTGTATAGAAAGTTATAAGACACTGATTAAAGAAATCAAGATGACATAAACAGACAGATATTCCATCTTCTTGAGTTGGAAGAATCAATATCCTGAAAATGGCCATAATATCAAATGTAACCTATAGATTCACTGCAGTTCCTATCAAATTACCATTGACATTTTTCATAGAAGTAGAACAGAAAAAAATATCACAATTCGTATGCAAACACAAAAGGCCCTGGGTATCCAAAGCAGTCTTGAGAAAGAATGGAGATGGAGAAACCAACCTTCCTGACTTCAGAACATACTACATAGCAACAGTCATCAAGACAGTATGGTGCTGGCACAGAATCAGAAGTATAGACCAACAGAACAAGATAGAGAGCCCAGAGATAAACCCACACATGTATGGGTACCTTATTTTTGACAAAGAAGGCAAGAAACACAATGGAGCAAAGACAGTCTCTTCAATAAGTGGTGCTTGGAAAACTGGACAGTTACATGTATAAGAATGAAGTTGTGATACTTTCTAACACCATACACAAAGAGAAACACAAAATGGATTATAGACCTAAATGTAAAAACAGAAACTATAAAACTCTTGGAGGAAAACATGGGCAGAACACATGATGGTATAAATTAAACCAAGATCTTCTATGACTTGCTTCCAAGAGCAATGAAAATTAAAACAAACACAAACAAGTGGAACCTAATTAAACTAAAAACTTTTCGCACAGCAAAAGAAGCTGTGAACAAGGTGAAAATACAACTCTGGGAGTGGTAGAAAATAATAGCAAGTGAAACAACTGAGAAAGGATCAATTTTCAAAATATACAAGCAGCTTATACAACTGGGTAGCAGAAAAAAAAATAACTCAATCAAAAAAGTGGGAAAAAGGTTCTTCCCTGGTGATCCAGTGAGTAAGGACACTGCCTTGCAGTGCAAGGGGCGCCGGTTCGATCCCTGGCCTGGGAAGATCCCACGTGCCGCCGAGCGGCTGGACCAGATGTGTCCAATTACTGAGCCGGAGCTCTGGCGCGCCCTCCCCTCCAAAACCCCCAGCCCCCACCCCCCAAAAAACAAATTGGGAAAAAGACCTAAAGAGGCATCTCTCTGAAGAAGACATACACATGAAAAAATGCTAAACATGGCTCATTATTAGAGAAATTTAAGCGAAAACTACAGTGAGATATCACTTCACACCCATCAGAATGGCCATCATTAAAAAGTCTATAAACAATTAATGCTGGATAGGGTGTGGAGAAAATGGAAACCTTTCCCACTGTTGGTGGGAATGTAAATTAATACAACTACCATGGAAGATAGTGCGGAGATTCCTAAAAAAAAAAAAAAAAGAAACTAAGAATAGAAGCACCATATGACCCAGCAATCCCACAACTAGGCATATACCCTGAGGAAACCAAAATCAAAAAAGACATGTATAGCCCAATATTCATTGCAGCACTATTTACAATAGCTACAACATGGAAGCAACCTAGATGCTTATCTATAGATGAATGGATAAAGAAGCAGTGGTGCATATATAAATGTAGTATTACTCAGCCATAAAAGGAATGCATTTGAGTCAGTTCAAATGAGGTACATGAACCTAGAGTCTCTTCTACAGAATGAAGTTATTTAATTAATTGTATATTAACACATATATAAATATTTGTTATCTAGTAAGATGGTACTGAAGAATGTATATACAGGGCAACAATGGACAGACAGACACAGAAAATATACTTATCGACATTGAGGGCAGGCGGAGTGAGTGTATGAAAAGAGTAGCATGAAAACTTTTAATACCATACATAAATAGATAACCAATGGGAATTTGCTGTGGGACTATGGGGAAAACAAACAGGGTCTCTATAACAACTTAGATTTGTGGGAAGGGGATGGAGACCAAGATATGGCAAGTGAAACAACTGAGAAAGGATCAATTTTCAAAATATACAAGCAGCTTATACAACTGGGTAGCAGAAAAAAAAATAACTCAATCAAAAAAGTGGGAAAAAGGTTCTTCCCTGGTGATCCAGTGAGTAAGGACACTGCCTTGCAGTGCAAGGGGCGCCGGTTCGATCCCTGGCCTGGGAAGATCCCACGTGCCGCCGAGCGGCTGGACCAGATGTGTCCAATTACTGAGCCGGAGCTCTGGCGCGCCCTCCTCAAACCCCCAGCCCCCACCCCCCAAAAAACAAATTGGGAAAAAGACCTAAAGAGGCATCTCTCTGAAGAAGACATACACATGAAAAAATGCTAAACATGGCTCATTATTAGAGAAATTTAAGCGAAAACTACAGTGAGATATCACTTCACACCCATCAGAATGGCCATCATTAAAAAGTCTATAAACAATTAATGCTGGATAGGGTGTGGAGAAAATGGAAACCTTTCCCACTGTTGGTGGGAATGTAAATTAATACAACTACCATGGAAGATAGTGCGGAGATTCCTAAAAAAAAAAAAAAAAGAAACTAAGAATAGAAGCACCATATGACCCAGCAATCCCACAACTAGGCATATACCCTGAGGAAACCAAAATCAAAAAAGACATGTATAGCCCAATATTCATTGCAGCACTATTTACAATAGCTACAACATGGAAGCAACCTAGATGCTTATCTATAGATGAATGGATAAAGAAGCAGTGGTGCATATATAAATGTAGTATTACTCAGCCATAAAAGGAATGCATTTGAGTCAGTTCAAATGAGGTACATGAACCTAGAGTCTCTTCTACAGAATGAAGTTATTTAATTAATTGTATATTAACACATATATAAATATTTGTTATCTAGTAAGATGGTACTGAAGAATGTATATACAGGGCAACAATGGACAGACAGACACAGAAAATATACTTATCGACATTGAGGGGAAGGCGGAGTGAGTGTATGAAAAGAGTAGCATGAAAACTTTTAATACCATACATAAATAGATAACCAATGGGAATTTGCTGTGGGACTATGGGGAAAACAAACAGGGTCTCTATAACAACTTAGATTTGTGGGAAGGGGATGGAGACCCAAGATAACACAAGAGGGAGGGAATGTGTATATACCTATGGTTGATTCATATTGATGTTTGTCAGTACACAACAAAACTTTGTAAAGCTACTGTCCTTCAATTAGAAAAAAATAAATGAAGATACAAAAATTTTGGTGTAAAAATTAGACATTTTTTCTATTTCATTTTAAGACTTGTGGATAAATTGTAATCTTATAGACAATAGCCACATATTTTAACAAAATTAAGTATTAAAATACCCATAGTGTCAAATTACAATTTATATATGCTGGTTAATGCTCTTATATTGAAAGCACACTGATTATATTTTGATTATATAAGCAAAATTTGTATAAGTCTCAGCTCATTTGAAATGACTGTAACTATGTTTTAAAGGAAAAAATAAATTCTTATAAGACTCTATATTCACCAATATTAATTACTTTACAATTTATAGTGAACAAATCACTTGTTTTTGACCTTGTGAATGGCATAAAAACACAACCATTCCAATGTAAAAAAAAATGACATATGTTTCTGATATTAATAAAGTGTTACAACCTTAAAAGATAGGATAGGGAAAGAGATTCTTTTGGAGGGATTTTATAAATCTGTATGGATACTAGCTACCTATAGACTAATTTGACCATTAAAATGCCTTCTTTTGCACCACACGACCCAGCAATCTCACTCTTAGGCTAATAGACTGATGAAATCAAAACTGAAAGAGGCACCTGTACCCGAATGTTCATTGCAGCTCTCTATACAATAGCTAGAACATGGAAGCAACCTAGATGTCCATCAATGAATGAATGGATACAGAAGCTCTGGTACATGTATACAATGGAGTACTACTCAGCTGTAAAAAGAAATGCAGAATAATCAGTTTTAATGAGTTGGCTGGATCCAGAACCCATCATAAAAAGTGAAGTAAGTCAAAAAGAGAAAGACAAGTACAGTACACTATCACATATATATGGAATCTAGTAGGATGGTAATAACACATGCAGTGAAGCAATGGAAAAACAAAGAGAACAGACATATGGACATTGTGGGGAATGAACAATGAGTGGTAGGCATAGAAGGAGTAACCTGGAAACTTACACTATCATATGTAAAAAGATGGCTATTATCTTCGCTCTGTGGGAATGGGGGATCCTGCAGGGGCACAGTGTGACGGCCTGGAGGGGTGAGATGAAGGAACTGAGAGGGGGCAGGAGTGGTAAGTGGGACAAGGATATTCATATGACTGATCTGGGAACATACATGTATGTGAACAACAAAACTCCATAAAAATGTTAAAAAAATAAAAAATAATAATTGGAAAAAATAAAATAAAATGCCTTCCTTAACAAAGGGAGGGAAAGTGGGTTAGGATAAATGATACAATGGGCAACCAAGCTTACTATAATATTAAGGTTCTTAATAGTAATAAGAAACATATGAAAGATTCTGCCTACCTAGCATAAAGGGAACTAATAACAGGTGAACTTAAATCATTTCAAAATTAAAACACACACACACACACACACACACATGATGAAAACACTAGGTATAGTAGGACTAAGATTATTTCCACATCTTTTCTCATCTTTCTATTGCAGTCTTTCCTCTAATTTTAACTATACTGTTATGGGTTAAATCACGTTTATTTTTGTATTTATTTCTTAATGTGGAAAAAGAGCATTTCAATTTAGACGTTTAGTTTCTCATTACTGTTGGGACTGAGCTCATAACATTTTACAACCTTAAGATAGGATGGTCTTTTGGAGGATTTTATAAATCTGTATGGATACTAGCTACCTATAGACTAATTTGACCATTAAAATGCCTTCTTTTGCACCACACGACCCAGCAATCTCACTCTTAGGCTAATAGACTGATGAAATCAAAACTGAAAGAGGCACCTGTACCCGAATGTTCATTGCAGCTCTCTATACAATAGCTAGAACATGGAAGCAACCTAGATGTCCATCAATGAATGAATGGATACAGAAGCTCTGGTACATGTATACAATGGAGTACTACTCAGCTGTAAAAAGAAATGCAGAATAATCAGTTTTAATGAGTTGGCTGGATCCAGAACCCATCATAAAAAGTGAAGTAAGTCAAAAAGAGAAAGACAAGTACAGTACACTATCACATATATATGGAATCTAGTAGGATGGTAATAACACATGCAGTGAAGCAATGGAAAAACAAAGAGAACAGACATATGGACATTGTGGGGAATGAACAATGAGTGGTAGGCATAGAAGGAGTAACCTGGAAACTTACACTATCATATGTAAAAAGATGGCTATTATCTTCGCTCTGTGGGAATGGGGGATCCTGCAGGGGCACAGTGTGACGGCCTGGAGGGGTGAGATGAAGGAACTGAGAGGGGGCAGGAGTGGTAAGTGGGACAAGGATATTCATATGACTGATCTGGGAACATACATGTATGTGAACAACAAAACTCCATAAAAATGTTAAAAAAATAAAAAATAATAATTGGAAAAAATAAAATAAAATGCCTTCCTTAACAAAGGGAGGGAAAGTGGGTTAGGATAAATGATACAATGGGCAACCAAGCTTACTATAATATTAAGGTTCTTAATAGTAATAAGAAACATATGAAAGATTCTGCCTACCTAGCATAAAGGGAACTAATAACAGGTGAACTTAAATCATTTCAAAATTAAAACACACACACACACACACACACACACATGATGAAAACACTAGGTATAGTAGGACTAAGATTATTTCCACATCTTTTCTCATCTTTCTATTGCAGTCTTTCCTCTAATTTTAACTATACTGTTATGGGTTAAATCACGTTTATTTTTGTATTTATTTCTTAATGTGGAAAAAGAGCATTTCAATTTAGACGTTTAGTTTCTCATTACTGTTGGGACTGAGCTCATAACATTTTTTCAGAACTCCTACATCTAGATTCAAAGGCAACACTTCCAATTTAATCTGAAATATTCACTTGTATGTCATACATTTTTATTGTGATTCCATGTCTTTTTTATATGACAATTTAATTTCCATTCTATTCTCTATTTCCTTTTCTTTGCCCATGAACTAATAAAAAGTGATTTTAACATAATAAGCAATACTAAAAAGGGATTAATTATACTTTGATAACAATGTTGAAGACTGTCATTCTATAGCTTCTTTTGTTAAGAAATAAAAACCTTTATCATCATTTTTATTAAAACTGTTTAAATATACGCCAGTTGTTCTTCTCCAATATAACTTATTAGGAATGTTATAGTGTCCTTACTCTGAATGTTTCTAACTCTTTTTTGTTAGCTTCTTGCATTAATTGGAGACTCAAATGAATATTTCTGACTGCTGGCATATATATATAATGCCATAGTCACATGTTATAATGATACCTTATATTATTTAGTATTTGAACATTTACATGTGATGTCTGTTAATTCAAAGTATTATTCAATTGTATTCTACTATAATTATTTGTGTGGCATGAGTGAAATAGCAAGAAGACAATGTTTGTTAAACTGAGCTTTTTTTTAACATTTATTTATTTATTTATTTATTTATTTATTTATTTATTTATTTATTTATTTATGGGGGGCGGGTTGGGGAGGGAGGCGGGCGGGTGGTCCACTTCTATTGGTCCTTCACTCATCTATTTTCATCCATCTTTGTTCTTTGATCTGTGTGGGCCTCCCATCGCAGTGGCCTCTGTTGTCACAGAGCACTGGCTCTGGGTGAATGCACTCCGGAGCTCCGGCTCGGTAATTGGACACATTGGTCTAGCCGCTCTGCGCACATGGGTTCTTCCCAGGCCAGGGATCAAACTGGCATCCTTTGCACTGCAAGGTGGTGTCCTTACCCACTGGACCACCAGGGAAGTCCCTAAACTGAGCTGTTTGTTCACAGTATTTTATTGACAATGAAGTGGTTTATAATGAATTTTTCTTCTTTCAAAAATGTAATCAGCTGTAAATCAGTCAGAATATGTGTGCTTTTCATCTTTGTCTGCTAAGTTCATGACTTATTCAACTCCACTGTGTCTCAATCTCCTCTTCTGTATAATGAAGAATTTGACGAAGAGAACTTTAAAATTTTCTTTCAACTTATAAATGCCATGTCTATGTTGAATATGATATGTAGGAATAGTAAAAAGGGGAGATTTTAATGGACTGACATGAAGAATAATTCGAGAAAAAAAAGAACATATTCATGTACAACATATTGGAGTCTACTTCAGTGGTTAGTCATAAGATGACAAGGATATGAGAAGGGTATGAACAGTGATAAATTACAGGTCCAGATGAAGAAATGAATCACAATAGTACTGAACAGAAAGACATGGCAGCTACTAGTAATTGATTCAGCACAGAGTATACATTAATATTAAAATCAAATGTGTGTTCAAGGTTCAATAGAAAAGTTGGTCCAGACTGAAAAGGGGAAAGTAAATGGTACATTAAAAAACTTGATGAACTTGTTTGGGAACATGCTGAGTTTTAGGTGAAAGTGATAAAATGAATTATAGACCATAAGGTTGAGTTAAAAAGTCTGAAGATATGAATGTCACCAGAGTAGAAGTAACTGACAAAACTTTCTGAGGGAGATGCTTGAGAACACCAGCACTAGATTCTGAGCTCTTGCAAATCCTGGTATGTGCTGTAGCATTTTAAAGTAACTGAGAAGAATGTAACTGAAGTCCTGGAGGAATGGCTTTATATGGAGATGGACATAACTCTGTACACAGACAAGGCTCACCTTGAAGTCGCATTGTATTAAATGGTACACTCACTGACTCTTTTCTTTTTGCAACTGCTGTGTTCCTCATACTTCCTGGTTATCCTGGACTTCCAAACTTCAGATACTCCATGATGAAGAAATAATAAGGGTATACTGGAAGTTATTTCCACTCACTCACTTATATTAAAATTTTGTGTCTAAGTTTCACTATTTTTGATAACTATTTTTTATGTTGGTAATAAATCCAAGGAAAAACAAATTGAAGATACAAAATTTCATTTCAATTTGTCTTAGATCTTGAACAACTGAGATGGTCTCTCTCAACTCACTTCACATTTACCTTTTTACATCCTCAATAGTGTCATGTTTTGCAATCGGTGATGAATGTCCAGAACAGAAGAAATGAACAAACATATAAGCAGAAAATCAAATATTTGTGAAACACTCATACTTGCTGATGTCCAAAAAAAAACAGAAAAAGACAATTTTAAACCCCAAACCATGAATAAGGCCCCTGAAAATCCCAAATAAAAACTACTTGCTCCTTAAAAGGCAAGCTATAACAAATCTAGAACATATTCATGTACAACATATTGGAGTCTACTTCAGTGGTTAGTCATAAGATGACAAGGATATGAGAAGGGTATGAACAGTGATAAATTACAGGTCCAGATGAAGAAATGAATCACAATAGTACTGAACAGAAAGACATGGCAGCTACTAGTAATTGATTCAGCACAGAGTATACATTAATATTAAAATCAAATGTGTGTTCAAGGTTCAATAGAAAAGTTGGTCCAGACTGAAAAGGGGAAAGTAAATGGTACATTAAAAAACTTGATGAACTTGTTTGGGAACATGCTGAGTTTTAGGTGAAAGTGATAAAATGAATTATAGACCATAAGGTTGAGTTAAAAAGTCTGAAGATATGAATGTCACCAGAGTAGAAGTAACTGACAAAACTTTCTGAGGGAGATGCTTGAGAACACCAGCACTAGATTCTGAGCTCTTGCAAATCCTGGTATGTGCTGTAGCATTTTAAAGTAACTGAGAAGAATGTAACTGAAGTCCTGGAGGAATGGCTTTATATGGAGATGGACATAACTCTGTACACAGACAAGGCTCACCTTGAAGTCGCATTGTATTAAATGGTACACTCACTGACTCTTTTCTTTTTGCAACTGCTGTGTTCCTCATACTTCCTGGTTATCCTGGACTTCCAAACTTCAGATACTCCATGATGAAGAAATAATAAGGGTATACTGGAAGTTATTTCCACTCACTCACTTATATTAAAATTTTGTGTCTAAGTTTCACTATTTTTGATAACTATTTTTTATGTTGGTAATAAATCCAAGGAAAAACAAATTGAAGATACAAAATTTCATTTCAATTTGTCTTAGATCTTGAACAACTGAGATGGTCTCTCTCAACTCACTTCACATTTACCTTTTTACATCCTCAATAGTGTCATGTTTTGCAATCGGTGATGAATGTCCAGAACAGAAGAAATGAACAAACATATAAGCAGAAAATCAAATATTTGTGAAACACTCATACTTGCTGATGTAAAAAGAGAACAAAGACAATGAAGGAAATGAAAAAAAAAAAATCAGACTATCTCCACAGACTGACAATTGCTATCAACTTCTCAATTTTACCCTGTGTATGAATCATTTTATTTCCTTGGGCCTCAAAATCACTATGAATGGTGACTGAGTCCATGACATCAAAAACTACTTGCTCCTTAAAAGGCAAGCTATAACAAATCTAGATAGCATAGTAAAAAGCCAGGACTCCACTTTTCCGACAAAAGTTCTTCTAGTCAAACCTATGGTTTTTCCAGTAGTCATGTATGAATGTGAGAGTTGGACCATAAAGAAGACTGAGCACTGAAGAACTGATGCTTTTGAACCATGCTGCTAGAGAAGACTCTTGAAAGGCCCATGGACTGCAAGGAGATCGTCAGTCAATCCTAAAGGAAACTGACCTTAAATATTCATTGGATGGACTGATGGTGAAACCAAAGCTCTAATACTTTGGCTACCTGATGCAAAGAGCTGATTCATTGAAAAAGACCATGATGCTGGGAAAGATTGAAGGTACAATGGGAAGGGGGTGACAGAGAATGGTTAGATAACATCACTAACTCAGTGGGTGCAAATTTGAGCAAATTCTGGGAGATAATGAAGGATGGGGAAGTCTGCTGTACTGAAATGCACGAGGTTGCAAGGAGTTGGACACAACTTAGTGACTGAAGGACGACAACATGAATCATGGGGGATCTTGGTGTAGCCAGAGATTCCACATTTTTGTCAAGCTCTCAGAACTTGAGGTTCTTCCGGGGAGCATGCCTCAAATTATGAGACTTTAAGGGATTGGTCTACAGTTGCATACTCCAGGAAATAAACGATGTGTGAGAGATTCCCATAGCTTAGCATGAATTCAATATTCTCTGGGTTAAAAAAAAAAAAAAAAGCAACTCTATAGATTCAACTGATAGAAGAAGGGAAGAAAGCATATTAATTGATATGATAGAAGAATGAACAACTTTATGTAACTTCCTAAAGCTATAAAACTCCTTTCTAAAGCTCTAGTCTATTGAGGAATCTGGTTCAATGGCAGTTTTAATATATTACTCACCTTCAATATTATTTTAGGTAGCTATAACTATTCACACACCACAGCATGCCACTCAACTGATCATGTTTAAGTCAGCATGCCACTCAACTGATCATGTTTAAGTATCTGTCGTTTGCTACTTGAGAGTTACATCACTTGTTTTCTCAGACCATTTCTCTCCCACATAATATTTTATTGAATTGTTGTTAGCCTTCACCGGGGGGAATTATTCCTTTCTTCTGATATCTTTATTCATTATCTCTTTTGCTTTCTTTGTTCTGTGTTCATGTATAATTCTAAGATTGTTTATTAATTTTGTAAAACCATTAGAAGAAAGTATTTGACAGAAATCACACACAGTAAGTGGTGAGAGATTGAGCAAAGATTTCATTAACACTATAAAGTCAAGATATTGTATATCTTCACTTATTGTGGATAGGAAAATAAGTCTTTCTATAAAAAAGACCATCAACTAAGAAACTTACACTAGTAGGAAAGGAGAATAGAAGTTAGTAGTGCAAGTCACTCAGTCATGTCCTACACTTTGGGATCCATGGACAAGCCATGGAATTCTCCAGGCAAGAATGCTGGAGTGGGTAGCCTTTCTCTCCTCCAGGGGATATTCCTAACCTAGGGATTGAACCGAGGTCTCCCACATTGCAGGTAGATTCTTTACCAACTGAGTTCAAGGAGGACCCAAAGAGAGGCCAAGGAAAACAGAAACTTATTCATAATTTTAACCTTTAAAAGATAAGCATGTTCAACAGATAAGGAAAAAAATAACAAATCACTGGATAAAGAATACATTTAAATTCCCATAGGTACGCATATTAATCCACAATGGAGAATTCTTTTTATCAGGCTTACCGGATTAGGAAGATATAAGTTCTACAAAGGTCATAGAGATCAAATGGAGCATATGTAGGGAATGGAACATATGAACATGTGAAAGAAAAAATTCAAAATTCAACTATCTTCTTCTAAGAATTTATTTAAAATAAAGTCTAAAGTTGGAAATGGTACTCAAGACTCTTTCTGATCTCATGTCTGTGCATCCGAGCAACTTCTGAACTTAACCTTGGCCTCCAGTCTTGACAAACCATTTGTAGTTCTCCAGATCTTATGTTTATACCTCTGTTGCACACAGGTCTTAAATATCTTTTCTTCTTTTACCTGCCTATTAAATTTCTAATCATTCTTCAAGGTACCTTTGAGAACAACTGCTTTATGACATGTAACTGAAAACCTCAGGGAAAATCAACTATGTCCACCTTGTTAAATAACCATCTTGAATATGTAATTATCTGAGTCCTTACAATATTAAAATATAATTACACTATATTATATATGCATGTGTGTCTATCAAAACATTTTATTTCTGTTTTCTAGAACTGAATAACCATTCATTTTCATGTATTCATTGCTAATTGAATGCCACTAATGAATTTTAAAATATTTGTAAAAAATGTTATTACTAACCACTAGTTTGAGATTATCTATTGAATTTAGTATTCTCCACTTTCATTATCTTTAGAATGAGTCCCCAAGGACACCTCACTAGGACAGGCCATTATACTTTTACAGTTGGCCTGAGACATTGTTTTAACTGTCATCTCTTTGCATCCAGTCAGTCCTCCCCAGGGTCAGTTCTATGCATAACTTTGAAGATAATCTTCCCTAAACACATGTATAAAATATTTTCGTAATCCCTGTTTGCCAATTCAACCAAATGTTAACTGTTTTATTGTAAGCCCTTCTCTATATCTTGCCTTCTCTATATGAATGCTCTGTTAATGTGTCTCTCTGTTCTGAGCTCAGACATTTTGACAAACAGGCTACTTGCAGTAAGAAATCCAATGAATGCTGGAGAGAGTGTGCAAAAAAGAAAACACTCTTGCATTGTTGGTGGGCATGTAAAGTGATACAACCACTATGGAACACAGTATGGGAATAAGGTACGCATATTAATCCACAATGGAGAATTCTTTTTATCAGGCTTACCGGATTAGGAAGATATAAGTTCTACAAAGGTCATAGAGATCAAATGGAGCATATGTAGGGAATGGAACATATGAACATGTGAAAGAAAAAATTCAAAATTCAACTATCTTCTTCTAAGAATTTATTTAAAATAAAGTCTAAAGTTGGAAATGGTACTCAAGACTCTTTCTGATCTCATGTCTGTGCATCCGAGCAACTTCTGAACTTAACCTTGGCCTCCAGTCTTGACAAACCATTTGTAGTTCTCCAGATCTTATGTTTATACCTCTGTTGCACACAGGTCTTAAATATCTTTTCTTCTTTTACCTGCCTATTAAATTTCTAATCATTCTTCAAGGTACCTTTGAGAACAACTGCTTTATGACATGTAACTGAAAACCTCAGGGAAAATCAACTATGTCCACCTTGTTAAATAACCATCTTGAATATGTAATTATCTGAGTCCTTACAATATTAAAATATAATTACACTATATTATATATGCATGTGTGTCTATCAAAACATTTTATTTCTGTTTTCTAGAACTGAATAACCATTCATTTTCATGTATTCATTGCTAATTGAATGCCACTAATGAATTTTAAAATATTTGTAAAAAATGTTATTACTAACCACTAGTTTGAGATTATCTATTGAATTTAGTATTCTCCACTTTCATTATCTTTAGAATGAGTCCCCAAGGACACCTCACTAGGACAGGCCATTATACTTTTACAGTTGGCCTGAGACATTGTTTTAACTGTCATCTCTTTGCATCCAGTCAGTCCTCCCCAGGGTCAGTTCTATGCATAACTTTGAAGATAATCTTCCCTAAACACATGTATAAAATATTTTCGTAATCCCTGTTTGCCAATTCAACCAAATGTTAACTGTTTTATTGTAAGCCCTTCTCTATATCTTGCCTTCTCTATATGAATGCTCTGTTAATGTGTCTCTCTGTTCTGAGCTCAGACATTTTGACAAACAGGCTACTTGCAGTAAGAAATCCAATGAATGCTGGAGAGAGTGTGCAAAAAAGAAAACACTCTTGCATTGTTGGTGGGCATGTAAAGTGATACAACCACTATGGAACACAGTATGGAGATACCTTAAAATACCAAGAATAGAACCACCATATGACCCAGCAATCCCACTATTAGGCATATATCCTGATGAAAAATTGAAAGAGACATCTGTACCCCAACGTTCATTGCAGCACTTTTTACAACAGCTAGAACATGGACATAATCTAGATGTCCATCAACAAACGAATGGATAAAGAAGTTGTGGTACATATATTCAATGGAATATTTCTCAGTTGTAAAAATAAAAATGCAGAAGAATCAGCCCTAATGAAGTGGATGAATCTAGAAGCTATTATACAAAGTGAAGTAAGTCAAAAAAAGGAAGGACAAATACAGTATACTAACACGTATATATGGAAACTAGTATGATGGTACTGATGAATACACACTCAGAGCAGTGATAGAGAAACAGACATAGAAAGCAGACCTATGGACATTGTGGTGAGGGAAGAATGGGTGAGAGGTATGGAAAGAGTAAAATGGAAAGCTACATTATCATGTGCAAAAAGGATAACCATTATGAATGCACTGTAGTACTGAGGGATCTTACATGGTGGCTATGCAACAATCTGAGAGGGGTGGGTTGGTGCGGAGTGGGAGGAGGCCTCAGATGGGAGGGGTCAAAGATATGCCTATGACGGATTTGGGATTATACATAGCTGTGAGCAACAAAACTCTAAAATCAAAATCAAAATAATTAATTAGAAATAAATAACTAATAAGCAGGAAAAAATATGAAATCCCTTCTTGTTGATAGCCCAGCAACTTTAACTTGATTCTACTTCCTTGATATAGTTTTCTAATAGTCTGTCTCATTTAGTAAGTTCTTCACCATTTAGAAATATTTTATCATGTACATTTTGTGCAAGCTTGTTTTATGTTTCTCCCTTCAAAGCTATCTCAAGGATTAGAAAAAGAGGGTGCATTTTTTTCTTTTATCTCTTCCTTGTTAAATTTTGTACTTTACCAGGTATAATGTATACATAAAATATTTCTTAATTTATTGACAAATATTTCCTACCACATTTCTTTATTTTATATTGACATACAACACTGTACCTTATATAGATCTTGCTTTCATGTGACCTTCTAACTGTTCATTTATATGTCATTTCAAACTGTAAGTTATGAAACTGTTAAGAGCAGAAACAGATTTCTATATGGAAAGTCAGAGGAATGTATTGGAAAATGCACTGAACTGGGAGTGAGAAAATTCAGATCTGAATTCTGCCACCTGAATGATCTGCTGGAAAGTTATCTTTTATTTCCACCATTTTCTGTATCCGTGGGATGAAAACAAAAGCTTCAGGGATGTTTGTGAACATTTAATGAGACACTATGTATGGAGATATTCTGCAAATTTTAATATGCTATACAATATAAACTATTATTCTTATGTCTTCGGAATTATTTGTGGACAGGACATGCTGTGGAAACATGCATGTCCCTGAAAAACGAGTCAAATTGGGCAGCTCATATCTTCTAGAGTTCTTAAAACATTAGTCAAAAATCCCATTCCTGAACTTTTTTGTGTTTCTCTTTAGGATACAAACTACTACAGTATAGAAACAGACATAGAAAGCAGACCTATGGACATTGTGGTGAGGGAAGAATGGGTGAGAGGTATGGAAAGAGTAAAATGGAAAGCTACATTATCATGTGCAAAAAGGATAACCATTATGAATGCACTGTAGTACTGAGGGATCTTACATGGTGGCTATGCAACAATCTGAGAGGGGTGGGTTGGTGCGGAGTGGGAGGAGGCCTCAGATGGGAGGGGTCAAAGATATGCCTATGACGGATTTGGGATTATACATAGCTGTGAGCAACAAAACTCTAAAATCAAAATCAAAATAATTAATTAGAAATAAATAACTAATAAGCAGGAAAAAATATGAAATCCCTTCTTGTTGATAGCCCAGCAACTTTAACTTGATTCTACTTCCTTGATATAGTTTTCTAATAGTCTGTCTCATTTAGTAAGTTCTTCACCATTTAGAAATATTTTATCATGTACATTTTGTGCAAGCTTGTTTTATGTTTCTCCCTTCAAAGCTATCTCAAGGATTAGAAAAAGAGGGTGCATTTTTTTCTTTTATCTCTTCCTTGTTAAATTTTGTACTTTACCAGGTATAATGTATACATAAAATATTTCTTAATTTATTGACAAATATTTCCTACCACATTTCTTTATTTTATATTGACATACAACACTGTACCTTATATAGATCTTGCTTTCATGTGACCTTCTAACTGTTCATTTATATGTCATTTCAAACTGTAAGTTATGAAACTGTTAAGAGCAGAAACAGATTTCTATATGGAAAGTCAGAGGAATGTATTGGAAAATGCACTGAACTGGGAGTGAGAAAATTCAGATCTGAATTCTGCCACCTGAATGATCTGCTGGAAAGTTATCTTTTATTTCCACCATTTTCTGTATCCGTGGGATGAAAACAAAAGCTTCAGGGATGTTTGTGAACATTTAATGAGACACTATGTATGGAGATATTCTGCAAATTTTAATATGCTATACAATATAAACTATTATTCTTATGTCTTCGGAATTATTTGTGGACAGGACATGCTGTGGAAACATGCATGTCCCTGAAAAACGAGTCAAATTGGGCAGCTCATATCTTCTAGAGTTCTTAAAACATTAGTCAAAAATCCCATTCCTTAACTTTTTTGTGTTTCTCTTTAGGATACAAACTACTACAGTCCAGTGCAATTTTTAGCAAGATGTTTTTCAACATTTTCCATCTGCATTGCCTTTTGTAGTTCCATTTCTTCCTTTACCAACTCATCCATGAAATTTGCTTTGTCAATTCTTTCTTCCACTTCACTAAGGTAGTTACCCTACCTGGAACAGCCTTTATTCTGAGCCTTGCCTGCATTTTTTTCCAGTGGGCCCCTCTTTTCCTCTGCTGACTACCAGTGGACCCTCTTTCCCTCTGCTGGCTAAAAAATGTGTTGGGCCCCAAACAGATTCCTAACTGTCTCTCTTCCCTCATCCTCTTTCAGCCAAACCATCGCCTGCCAAGGGTTGCTGGTTGCTGACACCCCTGTCCACTGCCTCACACTACTGAGGCTCCAGTCCTTTTTGGCAGCCTCTACTGAAGTTTCCCTGCCAGCAGCTTCCTCCTTTTGCTTGCAGCTCTTCTCGCTCCAGCCAGCCTCACCCCCGCTCAGTCTGCAAGCAGCCTCTTTCTCCAGCCCTTGCCAGCTGCTTGACTCTCCTTTCCTGAGGCTGCTCCCTCTCCTTTCCTCCCCAATTCTTCCCCCCAGCTCCCTTAGCCGGGTTTTTTCCGGCGCCCCGCCCTCTCTGGCCCAGTGTTTTGGTAACACCTGAACCACCTTTCTTGATTTCAAGTGTCCACCAGAGAGAAGATTTTTGGAAAGTGGGAATTCTCTTTCTGCTTTGTATTTGACTTGATTTCCCTCACGCCTGCATTCCCCCACCATCCCCTAGCCCCTATCCACTGACGCCGCCGTCGCCGCCGCCTTTCCTCGAGACTAGATTTCTCTGTTGCCTCCCCCGCCCCTGCCCCCCCCCGCCCCGCCTTTTCCGGGAGCCCCCAAAGCAAGATGCCCCAGTGATTGCAGAGAGAATTCAGGGAGACTAAAGGCCACAGGCTTGATCAGTGGGCCCCAACACAATTTTGGACGCTCAAGACTTGCCACCTCAACCTTCTTAAGCTTGGCCAGCGGGCACCAGATCGGAGGCCTCAGCAGAGCATAATGACCCAGGAACACCCTCAAGATTCCCAGTGTCGGTTCTATTGAGGAGGACGGTCGCCACCGGGCCCAGTCCTGGGCTGTGCCGCAGCCCACCTGAAGGTCCGCAGCCTGAGCCCCAGGGGAAGGGAGCTCTTTGTTTCTCGGTGCTTGGCCAAAAGTGGACCAACTCATCCATGAAATTTGCTTTGTCAATTCTTTCTTCCACTTCACTAAGGTAGTTACCCTACCTGGAACAGCCTTTATTCTGAGCCTTGCCTGCATTTTTTTCCAGTGGGCCCCTCTTTTCCTCTGCTGACTACCAGTGGACCCTCTTTCCCTCTGCTGGCTAAAAAATGTGTTGGGCCCCAAACAGATTCCTAACTGTCTCTCTTCCCTCATCCTCTTTCAGCCAAACCATCGCCTGCCAAGGGTTGCTGGTTGCTGACACCCCTGTCCACTGCCTCACACTACTGAGGCTCCAGTCCTTTTTGGCAGCCTCTACTGAAGTTTCCCTGCCAGCAGCTTCCTCCTTTTGCTTGCAGCTCTTCTCGCTCCAGCCAGCCTCACCCCCGCTCAGTCTGCAAGCAGCCTCTTTCTCCAGCCCTTGCCAGCTGCTTGACTCTCCTTTCCTGAGGCTGCTCCCTCTCCTTTCCTCCCCAATTCTTCCCCCCAGCTCCCTTAGCCGGGTTTTTTCCGGCGCCCCGCCCTCTCTGGCCCAGTGTTTTGGTAACACCTGAACCACCTTTCTTGATTTCAAGTGTCCACCAGAGAGAAGATTTTTGGAAAGTGGGAATTCTCTTTCTGCTTTGTATTTGACTTGATTTCCCTCACGCCTGCATTCCCCTACCATCCCCCTAGCCCCCTATCCACTGACGCCGCCGTCGCCGCCGCCTTTCCTCGAGACTAGATTTCTCTGTTGCCTCCCCCGCCCCTGCCCCGCCCCGCCCAGCCTTTTCCGAGAGCCCCAAAAGCAAGATGCCCTAGTGATTGCAGAGAGAATTCAGGGAGACTAAAGGCCACAGGCTTGATCAGTGGGCCCCAACACAATTTTGGACGCTCAAGACTTGCCACCTCAACCTTCTTAAGCTTGGCCAGCGGGCACCAGATCGGAGGCCTCAGCAGAGCATAATGACCCAGGAACACCCTCAAGATTCCCAGTGTCGGTTCTATTGAGGAGGACGGTCGCCACCGGGCCCAGTCCTGGGCTGTGCCGCAGCCCACCTGAAGGTCCGCAGCCTGAGCCCCAGGGGAAGGGAGCTCTTTGTTTCTCGGTGCTTGGCCAAAAGTGGAGGAGATGAAATTATGGAATCGCCCAGGTTCTTGGATGCTTGTCTCAGAGATAAGTTGTGGGTGCTGTTAAAGACCGTGTTTCTATTCAGGTCCCTACACTCAGGTTGGCTACTTCTAGTGCAAGGGGCAGCCGCTGTTTTCCTTTACCAGCCTTCTCCTTTAAGAAGCGTGCGCGTGCGTGCCAGGTTGTAAGTGTGTGTGTTCCAGTGCAGATGTGTGTGTGTCTGTGTGTGCGTGCGCGCGCGCGCGCCAAGGACCGGAGTGTCTGGCAGACCCCGGGAAGGAGGAGTTATGTAGATTACGGATGAACGTTCTGGAGGGGAGCAAGAAGAGGAGGGAAGGAGAAGCAGAGGCGAGAAAGCGAGCAGCGGCCCAGGCCTTTCCTGCAGAAGCCGGAGGCAGTAGCGGCGGCGGTGGAGTGGGCGGTGGAGGAGGAGGTGCCTGAGGAGTACGCGCAGGCTGGAGGAGTGGTGGCGGCGGCGGTGGCTGCGGCTACGACTAGGTGCTTTGATTAGGAATCTCCGATGAACTTGGGCGTCACGGGCCTGCGAGGATGGTGAATGAGATGGTGAATGCGAGCTGCCGCTGACCCTACCTACGTCGTTGTCTCTCTAGGGGCTGCCAAGCGCGGGGGCCTTCTGTCTCCTCCCCTTGTTCGGCTTTGGGTGAACCTGCATCCTCCTTACCCACCCGGAGGACTTTTGAAAGGAAACCAGGGAGGGAGGGAGAGGGAGAGACGGAGAAAAAGAAGGGGATTTCGTCCATCCACTGAAGCACAGTTCACTATGATCTTACTCACATTTAACACTGGAAGACGGTTGGATTTCGTGCATCATTCGGGGGTATTTTACTTGCAAAGCTTATTTTGGATTTTATGTGCTACCGTCTGCGGAACTGAACAGTATTTCAATGTGGAGGTAAGAGCACGAGAGCTTTCTTCCTTCCCCATACCTGGGCTGCTCCCTGAAACATTCCGTTCCCTCGTTTTATCCTCGTAGCTCACAGAAGCCAGCCAGGGTCCCCATACATTGTTTCCCTTCCAGCCGCCAGGACCTGTGTTGAGTTTCCCGGTGTCTTAGGTGATGGGTGCACGTGAGACTAAGAATTCGTTATCCCCAGCTGCACAAAGCTCTGTGCTGCGCGCTCAAAGACACAATTGCAGCCGGTCCATTCTTTTTACCAAGGAAGAAGGCGAGCACCTACATAGAGCAAATGTGTAGTTTAATAAAAGCAGTTTAGGTTATAATAAATAAGCTGCTTGTGTAACACAGATTTCATTCCTTGGCATAATGTGCTGCCTTGGTATTGTTCCTGGAATTGTTTTTCCCTGTGCTTGACAAAGGAGGTTAAAATCAAAGAATCTAGAGAAGAGCACATGAATACTTGATATGTTTAATAACATTACTTGGGGATAAAACACTTGACAGAGTCTTTTCCTCATTTAGACATAGCTTAATGCCCTGTAACTAGATCTGTCTACACTGAAGGCATGAAATCCATCTTTTTTTCAAGTGTCTTCTCTTCCCCTCCTCCACCAGTTGACAATAAATGTGACCCAATGTAGTAGTTCTGAGGTGTGTCTTTAATTTCATTGCACACTCTTATGGCAAAACAGAGACAATTTAGATTGCCATTTGTTTTACATTGATAGCTTTGGGAACCCACAGACACAAAGCAAAAGGGAACTTAAGGATAAGGACTAGACCTCTGCCAAAGTACTCTTCCTGTCATCAACTCAGCACTAAAGCTAGCAACCTGCAATAAATGAATGTAAACTTGTGTTCACCTGCTTTCTATCACCTACATGGTGGAATGCAGAGACAATACGAGGATCTACGTATTAAGTCTAGACTTTCCTTCATTGCAAGTTTAAATTTTGGGCATTGCATGCCACAGATGGATTTTGTTTCTAACATTTGGGATAATTTAATGTGAAAATGAGAAAAGTAATGAGGTTATAGACTAGAGAAATAAAAGTGGCAAGCTGTCATTTACTTACTATCTTTACTTTGTAAAGACAAAGTATACTCTTTTTGATTAGATCTTCTGTCACCTCAAAAGAATTATGATTAAGTCTCTGAAGAATAATGTGATCCCCATACCTGGGCTGCTCCCTGAAACATTCCGTTCCCTCGTTTTATCCTCGTAGCTCACAGAAGCCAGCCAGGGTCCCCATACATTGTTTCCCTTCCAGCCGCCAGGACCTGTGTTGAGTTTCCCGGTGTCTTAGGTGATGGGTGCACGTGAGACTAAGAATTCGTTATCCCCAGCTGCACAAAGCTCTGTGCTGCGCGCTCAAAGACACAATTGCAGCCGGTCCATTCTTTTTACCAAGGAAGAAGGCGAGCACCTACATAGAGCAAATGTGTAGTTTAATAAAAGCAGTTTAGGTTATAATAAATAAGCTGCTTGTGTAACACAGATTTCATTCCTTGGCATAATGTGCTGCCTTGGTATTGTTCCTGGAATTGTTTTTCCCTGTGCTTGACAAAGGAGGTTAAAATCAAAGAATCTAGAGAAGAGCACATGAATACTTGATATGTTTAATAACATTACTTGGGGATAAAACACTTGACAGAGTCTTTTCCTCATTTAGACATAGCTTAATGCCCTGTAACTAGATCTGTCTACACTGAAGGCATGAAATCCATCTTTTTTTCAAGTGTCTTCTCTTCCCCTCCTCCACCAGTTGACAATAAATGTGACCCAATGTAGTAGTTCTGAGGTGTGTCTTTAATTTCATTGCACACTCTTATGGCAAAACAGAGACAATTTAGATTGCCATTTGTTTTACATTGATAGCTTTGGGAACCCACAGACACAAAGCAAAAGGGAACTTAAGGATAAGGACTAGACCTCTGCCAAAGTACTCTTCCTGTCATCAACTCAGCACTAAAGCTAGCAACCTGCAATAAATGAATGTAAACTTGTGTTCACCTGCTTTCTATCACCTACATGGTGGAATGCAGAGACAATACGAGGATCTACGTATTAAGTCTAGACTTTCCTTCATTGCAAGTTTAAATTTTGGGCATTGCATGCCACAGATGGATTTTTGTTTCTAACATTTGGGATAATTTAATGTGAAAATGAGAAAAGTAATGAGGTTATAGACTAGAGAAATAAAAGTGGCAAGCTGTCATTTACTTACTATCTTTACTTTGTAAAGACAAAGTATACTCTTTTTGATTAGATCTTCTGTCACCTCAAAAGAATTATGATTAAGTCTCTGAAGAATAATGTGATTTCCCCCCATATTGTTGATTCTCTAAAGCTTATTGTCATTTTTTGGGAGTGTGTGTTTATACAATAGCAGAACCTGTTGCACAGTATTTGACCATGTTTCATATAACAGATTTATAAATGAAGTGTGCATAACAAATGCTATATGTGAGGGCATATTCTAAATATAATTCAGCATTTGTATAAACTGTTTTTAGGACTGCATGCAGTAAGTGATGGTTGGTAGAGAAACAAAGTATTTGGAAATTTAAGAGGCATCATCAAGAGCTAAGTTTACAGATATCAAGTATGGTTATATTACAGCAAGTCCCCAATTCAAACCCAAACTATTTAACCCTTTAAAAAACACAACTTTGTTTTTCTAAATAAAAAGAGGAAAGGAACTGTAAGTCTAGACTTTCCTTCACTGAAAACTTAAATTTTTGGCATTGCATGCCACAGATGGATTTTTGTTTCTAATATTGGAGATAATTTAATGTGAAAATGAAAGAAAATAATGAGATTATAGACAAGAAAAATAAAAGTGGCAAGCTGTCATTTATAAGGTTATAAAGAGAAGGGTTTATTGCTTTACATTGGTAGTGATGGTGATAAGGTGGGCTCTGGATGAGGTGGTTAAAAGTGGGGACTGGTTTTGATTTTGTTCATTCAGAAAAGGAAGGGAGAACCTGGACTCATGGCTACCTGTTTTGGGAAGGTCCTAGATTTGCTTTTGAGATTATTGGAATACCATCAGTTTATTGGTGAATATTAGGTTTCCTTTCTGAGTCTAAATATAAATACACTTGTATTTCTTCATAGTTTGGATCTGTCATTCAGTTCAATAAGATATTATTATGTGAGAAAAAGTTATGATTTTGCTTAAACAAGATTTTATTTTAGAATCTTCATCATTCTCTTTCTTCAAGATGTATGTTTAAAAATTGTTCATGGAAAAATAGTCTTTTTTTCCCATTTTGAGATTATTTAAATTCATCTATATTTTTTACACAATGTAAAATTTTAATTATAAAATATAAGAGGCATGTGCCCTCTGAGATCTTTAAAAAGATATCTGATGCCAAGAAGATTTCCTAATGATTTAAAGTAGATTATGCTTCAGAGTTTCCATTATTCCCAAACAGTGTTTTTAACCATTTGAACATATTCTTAGTTGGATTTATATACTTATGTGCAAAGATAACCTCCTTTCAAAAAATCATAAGGACAGCTAATTCAACATGCTATAAAGAAAATGGGATGACAGAATGTTTTCTGCCTAATTCATTTTTATTAGATGTTTCTTTTTGGTAGGAAACAGTAATTGGAAGAATAATCTATCACATCGACTGCCGAAAAAGCACTTATATAGTGTTTCCTATTCTGGTTGCAAAACATACACTGAGAGTGCTTTATTTGATTGGTGGACAGTCTTAAACAGTTAATGGAATCAATCATACATGAAGCTCATATCATAATTTTTTTCTAGCAGGCACATTAAGTTATTATGTTTGGAACAAAACAACTAAGATAAGCTATTTATATTGACAACTGAGATTATAATGCTTTAATTCCTGCTGAACTTTATAATTGGTGGGACCTCCATAATTTTTATTTCTACAATTTAAGGTTTAAAAACCTACGTTCCCTCTCACTAGGTAGGATTAAGTTGGATAGACGTATTCATGTTATCTCTTTTCTGTCTGATTTTTTGACAGTAAAAATATTTGAAAATTTTAATTACTCAAGCAGAATGTATTTGTTCATATGCTGCTGAAAGCCTGCTATAGGGAGAGTGCATTTTGTTTGTTTGTTTGTTTTGTTTTAAGAAGAAAAAAGGAATATCTCTTATAGCTAAGAAGAAAGGTGAGACACTACCAAAAGTAGTAGTATGGAAAAACATTTTCTTCCTTACTTATGACAGGTGGAACATTTTTTAGATGTTAACATTTCCATATACATTTGTTTAGATACTTTTGTATTTCATTGGATCCAGTTTTGGGAAACGGGCCTGTCTGTATGTAACCATTATCCTGGTGGAAAGTACATTGCTAATATTAACTAAAACTCGAAGGACGACTGTCATTGGACAGCACTCTGAATTAGAAGTGTTCATTAGTCAGAAGAAGGTAAATTGCTAGCAAAGAATCATGAATCAATCTCAATACACTCTAAAAAGTCATTTTGTCTTTAAAATAATTTTCTTGTTGTAATGGAGATTGTAATGACCCTACTGCAAGAACTTTTATCATGAAACTTAAAGTAGAATATAGTTCATAATCAATAGCTTTTATCATTTACTTTCATACTTTTTCAGGTGTTAAACATTTATGTGAACAACATATTTGTTATTTTTTAAACAATAGCACACATTTCTAGTGAGGAAATTTATTTTAAACCAATTTAATGTTAAAATAAAAATGTGATATGCACATATAAAAAGACTTGATAAAGCAAAAATTGATTTTGTTGTCCCTTTCTTAAAGAAAGAAGAGAGATTCTAGATTTTAAGACTATTCTATGACAAATATTATGAATTGTGAATGCAATTCTTGTATATTTTTCTTGCAGCATATTTCTTTAACTAATTTAATATTTATTGACCTTTCTTAGGTTTATCTGAATCTGCCTAAAAGTTCAGAGTTTGCTTGGATTGACTTTGTACTGCATATAATCTTAATAGTAATTAATGGTGACACATTTCAGAGTTAAAAATTATATTTTGCATATTTTAAAATGTCAGACGTTGAGAACCTTTTGTTTTCTTTTTTAAATAATCCTGCTGAACTTTATAATTGGTGGGACCTCCATAATTTTTATTTCTACAATTTAAGGTTTAAAAACCTACGTTCCCTCTCACTAGGTAGGATTAAGTTGGATAGACGTATTCATGTTATCTCTTTTCTGTCTGATTTTTTGACAGTAAAAATATTTGAAAATTTTAATTACTCAAGCAGAATGTATTTGTTCATATGCTGCTGAAAGCCTGCTATAGGGAGAGTGCATTTTGTTTGTTTGTTTGTTTTGTTTTAAGAAGAAAAAAGGAATATCTCTTATAGCTAAGAAGAAAGGTGAGACACTACCAAAAGTAGTAGTATGGAAAAACATTTTCTTCCTTACTTATGACAGGTGGAACATTTTTTAGATGTTAACATTTCCATATACATTTGTTTAGATACTTTTGTATTTCATTGGATCCAGTTTTGGGAAACGGGCCTGTCTGTATGTAACCATTATCCTGGTGGAAAGTACATTGCTAATATTAACTAAAACTCGAAGGACGACTGTCATTGGACAGCACTCTGAATTAGAAGTGTTCATTAGTCAGAAGAAGGTAAATTGCTAGCAAAGAATCATGAATCAATCTCAATACACTCTAAAAAGTCATTTTGTCTTTAAAATAATTTTCTTGTTGTAATGGAGATTGTAATGACCCTACTGCAAGAACTTTTATCATGAAACTTAAAGTAGAATATAGTTCATAATCAATAGCTTTTATCATTTACTTTCATACTTTTTCAGGTGTTAAACATTTATGTGAACAACATATTTGTTATTTTTTAAACAATAGCACACATTTCTAGTGAGGAAATTTATTTTAAACCAATTTAATGTTAAAATAAAAATGTGATATGCACATATAAAAAGACTTGATAAAGCAAAAATTGATTTTGTTGTCCCTTTCTTAAAGAAAGAAGAGAGATTCTAGATTTTAAGACTATTCTATGACAAATATTATGAATTGTGAATGCAATTCTTGTATATTTTTCTTGCAGCATATTTCTTTAACTAATTTAATATTTATTGACCTTTCTTAGGTTTATCTGAATCTGCCTAAAAGTTCAGAGTTTGCTTGGATTGACTTTGTACTGCATATAATCTTAATAGTAATTAATGGTGACACATTTCAGAGTTAAAAAATTATATTTTGCATATTTTAAAATGTCAGACGTTGAGAACTGTTTCCTTATTTTTGTTTTTACTTGTTTAAATAATCAACTTGTGTTATTTGTTCATGGAAGGATGGTGACAACATGATCCAGTTATTCATCTTGAATAAGGGACTCTGACTATATCCATTAATTTTCCACTGTAAAAAATTTATACTGGTCAACAGCATGGGCTGCATAACAGATTTATTAAGGTTTTTTTTTAACATACACCAGGATTCCATCCTTTAAAATACTAAGTGTGCTAGCCATTCAGAATATCATAAGTTGAAAGAACTATGACCAGAAGACCAGAAGACTCACTTGTCCTCAGGTTCTTCACCTTCTCCTGTGTGTCTTTCTCTATTCAGAAATATTTGGTCAGGTTGCCCAAATATAGGGTTATTCACAAAATGCTTACAGGTGAGCCTATATCAGTGAGGTAGATTGTCTCTTACTATCTCTGAGAAATTCACAGAGAACAACTATCCAAGTCTATCCTTCTGTACAGCTGAATTTGTTTTTCAATCTCTTTTTCCTTATCAAGGAAGAATACAGTTGGTTTCAAGAACAGGTTTTTACTCTTTAGAATCAGGTTAAAAGTGACAGAGCTAAAGTTTCTACTTTTTATTTATTATTTATTTTATGATTTATTTCTAGGTTATTAAGAGAAGAAAGCTTTAATACACTTGTTCAGTGGTATAATTATTTTCTCTTAAGTGGGATTAATCAATTATTTTATGTAAATTTACTTTAAGGCCTGACGTGCTCCAAAGTACCACTTAACATGTACCTCTTCAGAATATTTAATAAGCAAGCAACTGAAATTATTTCTGTAATGCAAAAAAAAAAAAGACATTGCATATTTAAATAAATTGGTTAAATTTTTCATTGTCAGAAGAGAAAGATTATTTCTTTCTCCTTCAGGACTTTTCAGTACATATATTTAAAATTGAGATTGTACATTATATTCTAAAATTGAGAAAAAAAAAAAATAAAAAAAAATATTTCTTTAACTAATTTAATATTTATTGACCTTTCTTAGGTTTATCTGAATCTGCCTAAAAGTTCAGAGTTTGCTTGGATTGACTTTGTACTGCATATAATCTTAATAGTAATTAATGGTGACACATTTCAGAGTTAAAAAATTATATTTTGCATATTTTAAAATGTCAGACGTTGAGAACTGTTTCCTTATTTTTGTTTTTACTTGTTTAAATAATCAACTTGTGTTATTTGTTCATGGAAGGATGGTGACAACATGATCCAGTTATTCATCTTGAATAAGGGACTCTGACTATATCCATTAATTTTCCACTGTAAAAAATTTATACTGGTCAACAGCATGGGCTGCATAACAGATTTATTAAGGTTTTTTTTTAACATACACCAGGATTCCATCCTTTAAAATACTAAGTGTGCTAGCCATTCAGAATATCATAAGTTGAAAGAACTATGACCAGAAGACCAGAAGACTCACTTGTCCTCAGGTTCTTCACCTTCTCCTGTGTGTCTTTCTCTATTCAGAAATATTTGGTCAGGTTGCCCAAATATAGGGTTATTCACAAAATGCTTACAGGTGAGCCTATATCAGTGAGGTAGATTGTCTCTTACTATCTCTGAGAAATTCACAGAGAACAACTATCCAAGTCTATCCTTCTGTACAGCTGAATTTGTTTTTCAATCTCTTTTTCCTTATCAAGGAAGAATACAGTTGGTTTCAAGAACAGGTTTTTACTCTTTAGAATCAGGTTAAAAGTGACAGAGCTAAAGTTTCTACTTTTTATTTATTATTTATTTTTATGATTTATTTCTAGGTTATTAAGAGAAGAAAGCTTTAATACACTTGTTCAGTGGTATAATTATTTTCTCTTAAGTGGGATTAATCAATTATTTTATGTAAATTTACTTTAAGGCCTGACGTGCTCCAAAGTACCACTTAACATGTACCTCTTCAGAATATTTAATAAGCAAGCAACTGAAATTATTTCTGTAATGCAAAAAAAAAAAAAAAAGACATTGCATATTTAAATAAATTGGTTAAATTTTTTCATTGTCAGAAGAGAAAGATCTATTTCATTGTGCTCCTTCAGGAGCTTTCTGACTTTTCAGTACATATATTTAAAATTGAGATTGTCATTTTTCATGTTATATTCCATCACAATTTATTTTAAGCGTCTATGAATGTAATTATATTTATCAAATCATTTTTATTGTGGCATGCTATAGTGATTAAAAACACATATTCTGATTATGTAGCCATATAAAAGAATGGAATAATGCCATTTGCAGCAATATAAATAGACATAGAGATTATCATTACTAAGTAAAGTAAATAAGACAAAGACAAATCATGGTATCCCTTATATGTAGAATCTGAAAAGGATATAGATGAACTTATTTACAAAGTAGAAAGAGACTCAGAGACATAGAAAATAAACTTATGATTACCAAAATGGAAAAGGAGTAGGCAGGAGTCTAAGATGAACAGATACACATTACCATATATAAAATAGATAAACAACAAGGATCTACATTTACAGGGAACTGTATTCAGTATCTTTTAATATTTCATAATGGAAAGTAATCTGAAAAATAATAATGTGTATATATATATACATATATATATATATTATATATATATATATATAATATAATTAAATCACTTTGTTGCATACTAGATACTAATACAACATTGTAAATCAACTAGTTTTTTCTTAAAGAGCTCATATTCTGGTCTCAGATTGCCTGGATTCTACCCCAGCTCTTTTACTAGCAAGTTAATGATTAAGTCAGTAACATACAAGATTATCTCTATGCACCGCAATGTGCATATATTTTAAATGGAGATATTAACAGTACTTGTTGCATAGGGAGTTGTTCTGATGACTGGATGGGTATATGTACATCTTGTTAGGTAGATAGTAGATAGATAGTTTGGAACATGCCTTTCCATAGTTGTTTAGTTCCATACTTCTTATGTATTATTATTATTAAAATTAATTGCTGATTCAAATGTACTTGGCATGATAGCATCTAACTACAGAAATGTCTTTCATGTTAAAATATATCAGCTGATTTAGGAAGATTTTAATACTTGTTAATTTTTACAAAATGTAATATACCGAAAGTCAACCAAGCCAACATCAGTACATTTTCTTCCTGTGGGTTTTTCTTAGACAGTTTAGTTCAAGAATGTGATTTTCACATTTTGTCTTGTCATCTGTTACTATCATAGAATGTCAAGTTCAGCTCACACCTTCTTTTATAAGACTGAGTTTGCTGAAATCTGTTCATCTTTTCTAACACCATGGAAAGGAAATAGGCTCTTTATATGATTCAGTGGGCTTGCTTATTTTAATTGGTTCAAACACAAGGGTTTCCTATTCAGAGTATGAGTAGGATATGATATATATTTTAAGTTAGCTTTATGTTATACTCCAAATTTAGAACATAAACCTCTTTTATTAATTGGGGAAGAAAGAGAATGGCCAGCAAGAAAAATATTAAAGTAGTGTGTTCAATAACAATGAAGTTTAAAATAAAGCAAGTTATTCATGAGCATGGGAATAGAAGATAGCTAGCAATATAGTGTAATGGAACCCTAGAAGAGAAAGTCAAGAGACGTGATCTTTAATTTTGGTTCTTGTACTAACACAGTCTTGATCTTGGGCAAAATGATAATTGATCTAACCTGTCACTGAGGCCATTTCCAAATCTGAAATTCTACTGTATTCATTTCCAAACTTTATATAGTCAAAAAGTGAAATGTGTTAATTGATCACAGTCAGTTACAGATTTCTTTGTTCCTTCTCCACTCCCACTGTTTCACTTGACTAGCCTTATAAAGAAGAAAAAAAAATGAAATGTGCGTATTTACCCTGTGTATCTGGGGGCAACTGGATAGCCAAGGTAAAGTTTTCAGATTTGTTTTTAATTTTTTTTTTTCTGAAATGCCTGTCTTGAAGAAATACAGAATGTACAACTTTAACATTTGTTATCATCTGTAGCAACAGAGGGCGTTCCATTTTGGAAAGGATAAGCCTTCTGCTGAGTAGTAAAAGCACTGGCAGCAAATTATATGTAATTTTAAAATCAATTTTGGCCAATTTAGTGAACTTTTAAATTTTAATGTTAAAAACATGGGTTGATGTTATTTTGAAAAATACATATCATCTACAAGTGGTACTTCTATCATAAAAAGGCAATTTGGAATGGCATCAAAACAGTTTTTTGAAGGAGAGAAGTCTCAAAATTCAAATCCATTTATCTATGTATAAAAACATACACATATTTCATAGTAAAATGAAGTGCTTATACTGTGTTCCCTTTTGTCCAGTGTGGAAAATAATTTTGGCACCTGGCTCATTGAGAGTTATTTTTGTTCTTCACAACATATTTGATTTTGAATGTGAAAAATCTGACTGCATTTGTTTCGTGAAATATGCAGCTTATGCAGACAGCAAACATTCCAGGTAAAAAGAATAAACTACCAAGTCAAAATATGTGTGACACTGGACATTTTCTTTTCTTTCTTTCCTTGGGAAAGTCATTGATAGATTTTGAGATTATTCATACAATTATAATTAATTGTTGATTCCTAGCATTTAGCACTCTGAATTGTTCCTAGCAGTTAGCACTCCTTTTGTCATTGTGCATCATTGGGTTTAGATCAAGTTGAGGTTTAAAATAAAGCAAGTTATTCATGAGCATGGGAATAGAAGATAGCTAGCAATATAGTGTAATGGAACCCTAGAAGAGAAAGTCAAGAGACGTGATCTTTAATTTTGGTTCTTGTACTAACACAGTCTTGATCTTGGGCAAAATGATAATTGATCTAACCTGTCACTGAGGCCATTTCCAAATCTGAAATTCTACTGTATTCATTTCCAAACTTTATATAGTCAAAAAGTGAAATGTGTTAATTGATCACAGTCAGTTACAGATTTCTTTGTTCCTTCTCCACTCCCACTGTTTCACTTGACTAGCCTTATAAAGAAGAAAAAAAAATGAAATGTGCGTATTTACCCTGTGTATCTGGGGGCAACTGGATAGCCAAGGTAAAGTTTTCAGATTTGTTTTTAATTTTTTTTTTTCTGAAATGCCTGTCTTGAAGAAATACAGAATGTACAACTTTAACATTTGTTATCATCTGTAGCAACAGAGGGCGTTCCATTTTGGAAAGGATAAGCCTTCTGCTGAGTAGTAAAAGCACTGGCAGCAAATTATATGTAATTTTAAAATCAATTTTTGGCCAATTTAGTGAACTTTTAAATTTTAATGTTAAAAACATGGGTTGATGTTATTTTGAAAAATACATATCATCTACAAGTGGTACTTCTATCATAAAAAGGCAATTTGGAATGGCATCAAAACAGTTTTTTGAAGGAGAGAAGTCTCAAAATTCAAATCCATTTATCTATGTATAAAAACATACACATATTTCATAGTAAAATGAAGTGCTTATACTGTGTTCCCTTTTGTCCAGTGTGGAAAATAATTTTGGCACCTGGCTCATTGAGAGTTATTTTTGTTCTTCACAACATATTTGATTTTGAATGTGAAAAATCTGACTGCATTTGTTTCGTGAAATATGCAGCTTATGCAGACAGCAAACATTCCAGGTAAAAAGAATAAACTACCAAGTCAAAATATGTGTGACACTGGACATTTTTCTTTTTCTTTCTTTCCTTGGGAAAGTCATTGATAGATTTTGAGATTATTCATACAATTATAATTAATTGTTGATTCCTAGCATTTAGCACTCTGAATTGTTCCTAGCAGTTAGCACTCCTTTTGTCATTGTGCATCATTGGGTTTAGATCAGTGGTATATCTTGATGAGCCACATGAGGCCCGCCGAGCTTTGATTGTGATCTGTGGGTATAGTATACAAAAGGAGGCTAGAGGGAGCTATTCAGCCATTTAAAGATTCCAGTGGTAGAACACTTAAAAATCAAGGCCAGTAGGTACAATTAGATGCCTTAAAAAGAATCAAAGGCAATCATAGAGACCTTAAGGAAATCAATGAATGATTCACAATTTAATGTGTGAGCTTTAAAGGTTTACTTGGTACCAGCTATTACATATTAGATGAACCAAGAAGAAAATTAACACTTCGGGGGGAATTTGGGGAAGTTCAAGGCATGACTGTATGACAAAGATTGTTATAAGACTATTTTATATCTCCCTTTTAAGTGTAAAATGTCAGACATTATATGTAATAGTGACTGTAGGTGCTTTTTTAGCTAATATGATGAATAAAATGATTGCAGTCTTATAGATTAGAGGGGGAATCAATTAAATTTGATTGTGCCTTTTAGATTGTATCTTGTTCCTTATTATGGCTAAGTGTTTGTTGTTTACATTGACTTTTTAATCTTCTTATCACCAATAGTATATTTTATAATGTGACCAAAATTACAATTGTGGTATTTCACTTACTTTTTAAAATCTTCCATTTGTAGTTTTCACAGCTGAGCGTTCACTTTCTGGTGTTCATGAAATTTAAAAAGGGATATAGATAGGTATTAGGGCATTGTATATGTAGTGTATATGTGTGTGTGTGTGTGTGTGTGTGTGTGTGTGTATTCCATAGGTTATTTTTTTCAAATTCTCAAAGATATCCAAAACCACTGTCAAATATGAGTTAAAGCTATTGGCAGAGTTTGTTAATATAAAAAAAGAATATTTACACTGAATTAAAATAGATTTATAGGTTTTAGTTACTTTTTAACATACAAACATTTCTAGTTAAATGCTAATGTTTAGTTAAATGCTTAAAAAATTTATGTTCAAATGCTTAAAATGTTTAAAAGCAACAGTCATCAAGACACAAAAATAGAAATAGAAAAGGACAGAAAACCAGAAATCAGCCCATGTACCTATAATCAATTAAAGTACAACAAAGGAGGCAATAATACACAATGACGGAAAGACAGTCTCTTCAACAAATGGTGCTGGTAAAATTAGACGGACACATGTAAAAGAATGAAATTAGGTAATTCTGTAAATCCATACACAAAATAAGCACAAGATGGATTAGAAACTTAAGTGCTAGACTGGATACTTATAAAACTCTTAGAGGAAAACATAGGCAGAACATTCTCTGACATAAATCACACCAAAATCATATTTAATCCATCTCCCAGAATATTAGAAAAAAAAGCAAAAATAAACACATGGGTACTACTTAAAATCATAAGCTTTTGCACAGTGAAGGAAATGATAAAAAGACAACACATAGATTGGGAGAGAATATTTGCAAAGGATATGATGATAAGGGATTAGTTTCCCAAATTTTCAAACAGCTTATGAGACTCAATAGTGTCAAAACAAACAACCCACTCAAAATTGGGCAGAAGCCCTGAATAGACATTTCTAAAAAGAGGACATACAGATGGCCAACAGGCACATGAAAAGATGTTCAAAATTGCTAGTTATTAGAGAAATGCAAATGAAAACTACAATGAGAGACCACCTCATACTGGTCAGAATGCCTCTTATTATGGCTAAGTGTTTGTTGTTTACATTGACTTTTTAATCTTCTTATCACCAATAGTATATTTTATAATGTGACCAAAATTACAATTGTGGTATTTCACTTACTTTTTAAAATCTTCCATTTGTAGTTTTCACAGCTGAGCGTTCACTTTCTGGTGTTCATGAAATTTAAAAAGGGATATAGATAGGTATTAGGGCATTGTATATGTAGTGTATATGTGTGTGTGTGTGTGTGTGTGTGTGTGTGTGTGTATTCCATAGGTTATTTTTTTCAAATTCTCAAAGATATCCAAAACCACTGTCAAATATGAGTTAAAGCTATTGGCAGAGTTTGTTAATATAAAAAAAGAATATTTACACTGAATTAAAATAGATTTATAGGTTTTAGTTACTTTTTAACATACAAACATTTCTAGTTAAATGCTAATGTTTAGTTAAATGCTTAAAAAATTTATGTTCAAATGCTTAAAATGTTTAAAAGCAACAGTCATCAAGACACAAAAATAGAAATAGAAAAGGACAGAAAACCAGAAATCAGCCCATGTACCTATAATCAATTAAAGTACAACAAAGGAGGCAATAATACACAATGACGGAAAGACAGTCTCTTCAACAAATGGTGCTGGTAAAATTAGACGGACACATGTAAAAGAATGAAATTAGGTAATTCTGTAAATCCATACACAAAAATAAGCACAAGATGGATTAGAAACTTAAGTGCTAGACTGGATACTTATAAAACTCTTAGAGGAAAACATAGGCAGAACATTCTCTGACATAAATCACACCAAAATCATATTTAATCCATCTCCCAGAATATTAGAAAAAAAAGCAAAAATAAACACATGGGTACTACTTAAAATCATAAGCTTTTGCACAGTGAAGGAAATGATAAAAAGACAACACATAGATTGGGAGAGAATATTTGCAAAGGATATGATGATAAGGGATTAGTTTCCCAAATTTTCAAACAGCTTATGAGACTCAATAGTGTCAAAACAAACAACCCACTCAAAAATTGGGCAGAAGCCCTGAATAGACATTTCTAAAAAGAGGACATACAGATGGCCAACAGGCACATGAAAAGATGTTCAAAATTGCTAGTTATTAGAGAAATGCAAATGAAAACTACAATGAGAGACCACCTCATACTGGTCAGAATGCCTCTTATCAAAACATGCACAAAAACAAATGTTGAAGTAGATGTGAAAAGAAGGGAACTCTCCTGCACTGTTGGCTAGAATGTAATTTGGTACAGCCTTTATGGAGAACGGTACAGAGGTTCCTTAGAAAACAAAAAATAAGAGCTACCATGTGACTTTGCAGCCCCATTCCTGAGCATATATCTAGAGAAAGAAGAGAAAGACATCACCCAAAGAGATGCATGCACCCCATTGTTCAATGAAGCACTTTTTACAATGGCCAAGACAATGAAACAACTGAAATTTCCACCAACAGAGAAATGGATAAATAAGATATCACACACACACACACACACACACACACACACACACACACACACACACACATACACATCTCCAACATTGAAAAGAATGAAATAAGGCCATTTACATCAACATGGGTGGACCTCAATTCAATCACTCAATTGTGACTGACTGTCCGTGACCGCATGAACTGCATGAACTGCATGCACTGTGGCACTCCAGGCTTCTGCGTCCTTCACCATCTCCTGGAGCTTGTACAAATTCAGCTCCATTGACTCAGTGATTCCATCCAAATGTCTCATCATCTGTTATCCCCTTCTCCTTCTGCCTTCGATTTTTCCCAGCATCAGGGTCTTTTCCAATGAGTCAGCTCTTATAAAACTCTTAGAGGAAAACATAGGCAGAACATTCTCTGACATAAATCACACCAAAATCATATTTAATCCATCTCCCAGAATATTAGAAAAAAAAGCAAAAATAAACACATGGGTACTACTTAAAATCATAAGCTTTTGCACAGTGAAGGAAATGATAAAAAGACAACACATAGATTGGGAGAGAATATTTGCAAAGGATATGATGATAAGGGATTAGTTTCCCAAATTTTCAAACAGCTTATGAGACTCAATAGTGTCAAAACAAACAACCCACTCAAAAATTGGGCAGAAGCCCTGAATAGACATTTCTAAAAAGAGGACATACAGATGGCCAACAGGCACATGAAAAGATGTTCAAAATTGCTAGTTATTAGAGAAATGCAAATGAAAACTACAATGAGAGACCACCTCATACTGGTCAGAATGCCTCTTATCAAAACATGCACAAAAACAAATGTTGAAGTAGATGTGAAAAGAAGGGAACTCTCCTGCACTGTTGGCTAGAATGTAATTTGGTACAGCCTTTATGGAGAACGGTACAGAGGTTCCTTAGAAAACAAAAAATAAGAGCTACCATGTGACTTTGCAGCCCCATTCCTGAGCATATATCTAGAGAAAGAAGAGAAAGACATCACCCAAAGAGATGCATGCACCCCATTGTTCAATGAAGCACTTTTTACAATGGCCAAGACAATGAAACAACTGAAATTTCCACCAACAGAGAAATGGATAAATAAGATATCACACACACACACACACACACACACACACACACACACACACACACACACACACATACACATCTCCAACATTGAAAAGAATGAAATAAGGCCATTTACATCAACATGGGTGGACCTCAATTCAATCACTCAATTGTGACTGACTGTCCGTGACCGCATGAACTGCATGAACTGCATGCACTGTGGCACTCCAGGCTTCTGCGTCCTTCACCATCTCCTGGAGCTTGTACAAATTCAGCTCCATTGACTCAGTGATTCCATCCAAATGTCTCATCATCTGTTATCCCCTTCTCCTTCTGCCTTCGATTTTTCCCAGCATCAGGGTCATTTCCAATGAGTCAGCTCTTTGCATCAGGTGGCCAAAATATTGAAACTTTAACATCAGTCCTTCCTGTAAATACTCAGGGTTAATTTCACTCAGGATTAACTGGTTTGATCTCCTTGAAGTCCAAGGGACTCTCAAGAGTCTTCTCCAAAACCACAGTTCAAAGACATCAATTCTTTGATGCTCAGCCTTCTTTATAGTCTAGCTCTTATATTCATAAATGAATATTGGGAAAACCATAGCTTTGACTATATGGACTTTTGTCAGCAAAGTGATATCTTTGCTTTTATTAAGCTTTCTTGGTTTCTCATAGCCTTTCTTCCTAGGGAAAAGTGTCATTTAATTTCACAGCTGAAGTCACTATCCACAGTGATTTTGGAGTTCCAGAAAATAAAAGTCTGTCACTGTTTTCACTGTTTGCCCATCTATTTGCCATGAAGTGATAGGCCCAGTGCCATGATGTTTGCTTTTTGAATGTTGAGTTTTAAGCTAGCTTTTTCACTCTCTTCTTTCCCCTTCATCAAGAGGTAAAAGAAGAGTGTAGCTCCTCTTTGCTTTCTGCCTTAAGGGTGGTGCCATCTGCCCAGAGAGTGTTATACTGCTTGAATTAATTCAGACAAGAGTAGGAGAATTATCATATGACATCCCTTTTATGTGGATTCTAAAAAGAAATGATACAAATTAACTTCTTCACAAAACAGGAAGTGACTCACAGAGTTAGAAAATGAACTCATAGCTGTAGCAGTGGAGGGGATAGTTAAGAACTGTGGGAAAGTTTTGTACACACTGATATATTTAGAATGGATAACCAACAAGAATCTATTGTATTGCACATGGAACTCTGCTCAATGTTATGTGCTAGCATGGATGGGAGGGGAGTTTGGGGGAGAATGGATGCATGTATATGTATGGCCACGTCCCTTTATTGTTCACCTGAAACTACTACAACATTTTGAATTGACTATTCCCCAATACATTTTACTTTGGTGTTAAAAAATTAAAAAAAGTTCTTCACCCAAAAAACATTTAATAAGCACTAATGTTTCCTTTTTTTTTTGGTCCCCTTCTCCTTCTGCCTTCGATTTTTCCCAGCATCAGGGTCATTTCCAATGAGTCAGCTCTTTGCATCAGGTGGCCAAAATATTGAAACTTTAACATCAGTCCTTCCTGTAAATACTCAGGGTTAATTTCACTCAGGATTAACTGGTTTGATCTCCTTGAAGTCCAAGGGACTCTCAAGAGTCTTCTCCAAAACCACAGTTCAAAGACATCAATTCTTTGATGCTCAGCCTTCTTTATAGTCTAGCTCTTATATTCATAAATGAATATTGGGAAAACCATAGCTTTGACTATATGGACTTTTGTCAGCAAAGTGATATCTCTGCTTTTTATTAAGCTTTCTTGGTTTCTCATAGCCTTTCTTCCTAGGGAAAAGTGTCATTTAATTTCACAGCTGAAGTCACTATCCACAGTGATTTTGGAGTTCCAGAAAATAAAAGTCTGTCACTGTTTTCACTGTTTGCCCATCTATTTGCCATGAAGTGATAGGCCCAGTGCCATGATGTTTGCTTTTTGAATGTTGAGTTTTAAGCTAGCTTTTTCACTCTCTTCTTTCCCCTTCATCAAGAGGTAAAAGAAGAGTGTAGCTCCTCTTTGCTTTCTGCCTTAAGGGTGGTGCCATCTGCCCAGAGAGTGTTATACTGCTTGAATTAATTCAGACAAGAGTAGGAGAATTATCATATGACATCCCTTTTATGTGGATTCTAAAAAGAAATGATACAAATTAACTTCTTCACAAAACAGGAAGTGACTCACAGAGTTAGAAAATGAACTCATAGCTGTAGCAGTGGAGGGGATAGTTAAGAACTGTGGGAAAGTTTTGTACACACTGATATATTTAGAATGGATAACCAACAAGAATCTATTGTATTGCACATGGAACTCTGCTCAATGTTATGTGCTAGCATGGATGGGAGGGGAGTTTGGGGGAGAATGGATGCATGTATATGTATGGCCACGTCCCTTTATTGTTCACCTGAAACTACTACAACATTTTGAATTGACTATTCCCCAATACATTTTACTTTGGTGTTAAAAAATTAAAAAAAAAAAGTTCTTCCAGAAAGAAAAAAATAATATTTAGATTGAACTAAAAGAACTTCATAGGTTTTTGTTAATTTTTAACATACACACATAATTTCTAAGTAAGCACTAATGTTTCCTGTGAAGTGTTTCTATGCATATTTGATATTAGTGATTGACTTACATAATTATATTAAATTCAATTAAATAACTTTTATATATTTTCATATTTGAGTTTTTATGAATACCAGTGAAGGAGAAATTGTTTAGTTATCTCAATGATAAATACAATCTGTTTTGTTAAGACCTCATTCAGTGAATTTCATGACTTAAAGATTTGCATTTTTCAATCACATAATATGTTTCATATATAATAGCTTTCTAATATTTAATGGCATTTAGAAACATTGTTACTGTTAATTTAAGTAAATAATAAAGTGTATAATTTCAAGACTGCTTGAGCTAGGATTTCAAGACTGCTTGAGCTCAGCACCTAATGCTGATGGTTCTTCAGCTGGTGTTCCCAGCACCCTAGAGAATTAGATATGTGGACATCAGGGCACTGTTAACTCTATGAAGCTAAATGCAATATTCTTACATGAGTATTTTCTTACTGTCTCTCAAAATTGTCAAAGACTTTATAATCCCACCTCAACAACTAAGAACTAAAACTACTGACATTCTGAACTAGTATAAAACAAAATGTAACTGATAAAAAAAAAGGTCAAAGGATTTTGCTAATTCCTAATTTAAAAGAATAATTTCTTATTAATTGTTATATTTTTCCAACAGAGGAGGTAATTATTTTAGACTAATTGCTACTTAGTAATTATGATTTCAGCTTTCAAAATGCTATTTTCAGGAGACAGTATCCATTGTGCAATAGAATAAGATTGGACATTTAATCAAGATAGATCTTAGGCAAAAATAACATCTTTAAAAAAATACTAAATGTGTATGACTTTAGGGAAATTTTTTTAGCATTTCTGAGTTGGTATTCATACATTAACTAAGACAATAATGCTTAAACCTAGGACTGCTAGTACGACTGAAGGAGGACCTTATAAAGTCTAGGGTGAACACTAAATTCTCTACAATGCTTTTTATTATTCACACTTAAAAACTGCTATCGGGGGCTTCCCCTGGTGGTCCAGTGGGTAAGGACACCGCCTTGCAGTGCAAGGAACGCTGGTTCGATCCCTGGCCTGGGAAGACCCCACGTGCCGCGGAGCGGCTGGACCGATGTGTCCAATTACCGAGCTGGAGCTCTGGGGTGCATGCGCCCAGAGCCGGCGCTCTACGATGACAGACGCCACTGCGATGGGAGGCCCATAGGAGCCAAGGAACAAAGATGGATGAAAACAGAGAAATGAAAGACCAGTAGAAGTGGCCCGCCTGCTCCCCTCCCTCCCCAACACGACCCCCACCCTAAATAAATAAATAAATAAATATAAAAAAATAAAAACTGCTATCTTAGAAAATACAATGTTTTATGTTCTTAATTTTCTTTAATATTTCTATTTTTACTCAATTTACTCTGAATATTAATTGAAATAAAAAATGTTACTAATAATTATTCTCTAAAACTCTAGGGTCAGCCTTCTCTTGGACTTTTTATTCTCACCTTCAGCTTTTCTTAATTTGCTCAGCCTATCTTTCTACTTAGTTAAAGAGAGAGAGCTTTAGTTTGCTTCTACTCAGTCATGAAAAGTCCGTGCCTCTCTGCCTCCTCACTTTAAGGCACTACGTTTATTTTCTGATCTCTAGTGAAAGCAGGAAGTGAAAAGTGACCCTTGGACCAAAGGCAATGCATTTTTCTACTGAAAGAAAGATCCTCCTCGGTTTTTTTTTTTTTTTTTTTTTTTTTTTACTTCATTATAGTATCTATTATTGCAGCTACTAGTAGCTATTGATTTAGATATATAACAATATTGCTAGATTGATAAAGGTTTTAAATATTTTAGCCACAAGAGTGTTCAAACTACCGCTCCGTTGCACTCATTTCACTTGCTATCAAAGTAATGCTTAAAATCCTCCAGGCTAGGATTCAACAGTATGTGAACTGAGAACTTTCAGATGTACAAGCTGAATTTAGAAAAGGCAGAGGAACCAGAGATCAAATGGGCAACATTCTTTGAATCATAGAAAAAGCAAGAAAACTCCAGGAAAACAGAACAAAAACATATATTTCTGTTAGTGACTACACTAGAGCCTTTGACTCTATGAATCACAGAAAACTAGGGAAGTAACAGTTAGAATCCGACATGGAACAATGGAATGGTTCCACATTGGAAAAGGAGTAGGTCAAGGCTGTATATTGCCACCCTGTCTATTTAATTTAGATACAGAGTACATCATGAGAAATGTTGGACTAGATGAAGCACAAGCTGGAGTCATAATTGCTGGGAGAAATATTAATAACCTTAGGGGTGCAGATGACACCACCTGTATGAAAGAAATAGAAGAGGCACTAAAGAAACTCTTGATGAATGTGAAAGAGGAGAGTGAAAAAGCTGGCTTAAAACTCAACATTCAAAAACCAAGCATCATGACCATGACCCCATCACTCCATGGCAAATAGATGGGCAAACAATGGAAATGGTGACAGACTTTATTTTCTTGGGCTTCAAAATCACTGTGGACAGTGACTATAGCCATGAAATTAAAAGACACTTGCTCCTTGGAGGAAAACCTATGACAAACCAAGACAGCATTATTTAAAAGCAGAAACATCCCTTTGCCAAAAAGAGTTCATATAGTGAGTGGTTTTCCCAGTAGTAATGTATGGCTGTTAGAGCTGAACCATAAATAAGACTGAGTGCCAAAGAACTGATGACTTTGAACTGTGATATTAAGAAGACTTTTGGGAGTCTTTTGGACTGCAAATGTTGTGGGCACCGTGTTCCGAGCTTACTCTGATTACTATTCTCACTAGTTCTCGCTAAGGGAAACTATGTTAAATAGCTCAGAGACTTTCTCGGGAACACGGCGTGGTCCCCTCAGGGTGTGAGCCTCGGACCTCGACAATAAAGTATCGTGGTCTCAAGTATTGTCAAACCAAGAGTGGGCTTATTAATCATCAATAAATGCAAGCACAAGTAATCAGAAATAATCAGAACTCAATCAAATGTAAACAGATGTTCTTATCCCAGAGCTGGAGAGTCTCAACCCCATCGGGCTCAGCCGATCTCCATGGGCGAGGCTAACGCACAATCCTCCTCCACCCTTTTTTATATTTTTTCCAACTAGAAATCTCAAGCTAATTAATAATCATGAAGAAGCTTTTTGTCTCTCTAGAGATGTAAAAGAGGTCATCACCGGAGCCCTTTGCTCCCCTACCAACACCTTTGCTCTTGAGGAGAAACATTCTTCCAATTCTTAAGTTACAAAGGGCGCTCCGAGTTTGTAAAATGTTTCATTAGCATTAAAAGGTGATAAGAGGAAGAACCTTTGTGCTCTGTATTGGTCTCAGAGAGACGAGGCTTGCAGGCAACGCTTATCCTTAGTGTGAGGAGACATTTGTCTGCTCAGCCTGGATATCTTTTTTTTTTTTAATTTTTCTGTGAGAAATGAACATGTCTCCAACTGTCCACAACACAAGGAGATGACACCACCTGTATGAAAGAAATAGAAGAGGCACTAAAGAAACTCTTGATGAATGTGAAAGAGGAGAGTGAAAAGCTGGCTTAAAACTCAACATTCAAAACCAAGCATCATGACCATGACCCCATCACTCCATGGCAAATAGATGGGCAAACAATGGAAATGGTGACAGACTTTATTTTCTTGGGCTTCAAAATCACTGTGGACAGTGACTATAGCCATGAAATTAAAAGACACTTGCTCCTTGGAGGAAAACCTATGACAAACCAAGACAGCATTATTTAAAAGCAGAAACATCCCTTTGCCAAAAAGAGTTCATATAGTGAGTGGTTTTCCCAGTAGTAATGTATGGCTGTTAGAGCTGAACCATAAATAAGACTGAGTGCCAAAGAACTGATGACTTTGAACTGTGATATTAAGAAGACTTTTGGGAGTCTTTTGGACTGCAAATGTTGTGGGCACCGTGTTCCGAGCTTACTCTGATTACTATTCTCACTAGTTCTCGCTAAGGGAAACTATGTTAAATAGCTCAGAGACTTTCTCGGGAACACGGCGTGGTCCCCTCAGGGTGTGAGCCTCGGACCTCGACAATAAAGTATCGTGGTCTCAAGTATTGTCAAACCAAGAGTGGGCTTATTAATCATCAATAAATGCAAGCACAAGTAATCAGAAATAATCAGAACTCAATCAAATGTAAACAGATGTTCTTATCCCAGAGCTGGAGAGTCTCAACCCCATCGGGCTCAGCCGATCTCCATGGGCGAGGCTAACGCACAATCCTCCTCCACCCTTTTTTATATTTTTTCCAACTAGAAATCTCAAGCTAATTAATAATCATGAAGAAGCTTTTTGTCTCTCTAGAGATGTAAAAGAGGTCATCACCGGAGCCCTTTGCTCCCCTACCAACACCTTTGCTCTTGAGGAGAAACATTCTTCCAATTCTTAAGTTACAAAGGGCGCTCCGAGTTTGTAAAATGTTTCATTAGCATTAAAAGGTGATAAGAGGAAGAACCTTTGTGCTCTGTATTGGTCTCAGAGAGACGAGGCTTGCAGGCAACGCTTATCCTTAGTGTGAGGAGACATTTGTCTGCTCAGCCTGGATATCTTTTTTTTTTTTAATTTTTCTGTGAGAAATGAACATGTCTCCAACTGTCCACAACACAAGGAGACTGAAACAGTCAATCCTAAAGGAAATCAACCCTGAATATTTATTGGAAGGAATGATGCAGAAACTGAACCTCCAATACTTCGGCCACCTGATGCTAAGAGGTGACTCCTTGGAAAATGACATGATGTTGGGAAAAATAGAAGCCAAACGGAGAAATAGATGACAGAGGACGAGATGGTGGATGGCATCTCTGAATCAATGCACATGAGTTTAACCTGGCTCTGGGAGATGATGAGGAACAGGGAAGCCTGGTTTCTTGCAGTTCACAGGGCTGAATGAAAACAAATGAGCAATTGAACTTAGTTAACTGTAAAAGATGTAGTAGTTTCTATTTTCTTTCAGATGTGACCTTATTTTATAACTGACTTCAAATGTCAAGTTAAAATAGTTTTACTCATTCAAATTTGATTGTCTCTTCAGTTCTTGAGTATCAAGTGGATATTTTCCTATTCTACAGTGCAGGAATATATATGTGTGTGTGTGTGTGTGTGTGTGTGTGTATGCATATACACATATGTGTATATACACATATACACATATACATTGTCATTACTTATATATACAGAAGTTTGTAAACAAATAAGTTGTCATGATTTGGTGAACACTACTCTTGCATTCTTTATCAATTTGGGATTGGTGTTTAGATTCAGTGTGAAACAAATCAGGAATTCTCATCCCTCGCTTCCTATTTTCTGCCTTCTAATGTTGTGGATTCAAATTGTCCCTCACAAGTGAGGTGAAACTTTTTGAACTATAGACTTTGTGAATTGAGGTGTTTTGGGGACTTAGGATGATAATTTATGTGAGTCATGTATATGTATGTGAGTATATGTATTTCCTTTTGGAGCCATGATTCAACATTCACTAGTGTTGACAGCAATTTGTAAAAGTGAAAAGAGGAGGAACCTTTGTGCTCTGTATTGGTCTCAGAGAGATGAGGCTTGCAGGCAGCGCTTATCCTTAGTGTGAGGAGACATTTGTCTGCTCAGCCTGGATATCTTTTTTTTTTTTAATTTTTCTGTGAGAAATGAACATGTCTCCAACTGTCCACAACACAAGGAGACTGAAACAGTCAATCCTAAAGGAAATCAACCCTGAATATTTATTGGAAGGAATGATGCAGAAACTGAACCTCCAATACTTCGGCCACCTGATGCTAAGAGGTGACTCCTTGGAAAATGACATGATGTTGGGAAAAATAGAAGCCAAACGGAGAAATAGATGACAGAGGACGAGATGGTGGATGGCATCTCTGAATCAATGCACATGAGTTTAACCTGGCTCTGGGAGATGATGAGGAACAGGGAAGCCTGGTTTCTTGCAGTTCACAGGGCTGAATGAAAACAAATGAGCAATTGAACTTAGTTAACTGTAAAAGATGTAGTAGTTTCTATTTTCTTTCAGATGTGACCTTATTTTATAACTGACTTCAAATGTCAAGTTAAAATAGTTTTACTCATTCAAATTTGATTGTCTCTTCAGTTCTTGAGTATCAAGTGGATATTTTCCTATTCTACAGTGCAGGAATATATATGTGTGTGTGTGTGTGTGTGTGTGTGTGTATGCATATACACATATGTGTATATACACATATACACATATACATTGTCATTACTTATATATACAGAAGTTTGTAAACAAATAAGTTGTCATGATTTGGTGAACACTACTCTTGCATTCTTTATCAATTTGGGATTGGTGTTTAGATTCAGTGTGAAACAAATCAGGAATTCTCATCCCTCGCTTCCTATTTTCTGCCTTCTAATGTTGTGGATTCAAATTGTCCCTCACAAGTGAGGTGAAACTTTTTGAACTATAGACTTTGTGAATTGAGGTGTTTTGGGGACTTAGGATGATAATTTATGTGAGTCATGTATATGTATGTGAGTATATGTATTTCCTTTTGGAGCCATGATTCAACATTCACTAGTGTTGACAGCAATTTTACAGAGAACAACCTATCACAAATGACTGAAAATGTCTATTTTTAAGTAAAATTTAGGAGAAAATTTGTGTCATGAAAGAAATAAGTATAACATATGGTAAATTCTGTTGTATGGAAAAGAAACCAGTTATGGAAGCCTATTAACAGGGCCACAATAGGGACTATCAAGAATGAGCAAAGTTTACCTGGGTCAAATAACATTTTAACTGCAGGCTCATTGATAAGAAGGAATTATCAAGGGGGAAACAAGGACAGGGAAATGTATTTCTGACCACAGACTTAAAAAAAAAGCAGAAAGTAGCCTTAGAAAGAAGTGGGTGTTTGAAGCCTTCAAGAAAGGAATCAAAGTAATGTTTAGTTGGCATAGTGGAATTCTTTTAGGAAGCTTTGATGCAAAAACTTGAGCTGTAGAGAGAGGGCAAATGTGTAATGGTGAATAACATCATTCAGCAGCATTCTGGCCGTATCGACTGTCTGTCATCTACTTCTCAGAAGTGTTTCCAGACCATGGCGCTTGTGTTCGCTTGGCTTTAATGAGGCAACAAGGTGTATTGAAAGGAGCATGAAATTAGGAATCTTCAAACCCACATCTAGTACTGTCTAGTATTACTCACTACTTATAAGACCTTGGACAGGTTATTTAATTTTTGTCTTAAAGTCAGTATCATCATTATAAATGGGAGAAATTAAGTTATATGATCCTTCAGATGAAACTAAACAGTTCTTAATTGTTATAGTTATCATAGAATAGATAATATTCATATGTAGTATATATCACATTGTTGGTAAAAGCCAAATGTTGACAGATGTTACTTAAAGCTGTTTATGTATGACTAAAGCTATGCATCTATGCATGTGATACATAAGCAGCACTGTTTGTAAGAGATGGGTATGATAAAACATTGCTTTGTGTATTTTGAAGGTTAACAGAACTGGGCTTCCCTGAGTAAAATAGGTGCTCAGCATTTATTGCCATTCCAACATTTACCCCATGCTCAAGTACAAACATTTTGGGACCTTTTTATGTTTTGAAAAATAGTTATAACGTTGCTTTAGATAAGGTTAATATAAAATAATAAAAAATAATAAGGAAAAATAGACAAAGGAGGAGTATGAGTACAATGGTTCTGGATATAATAAAAATTGGCCACAGTTATAATACAATTCAATATCATTTTAACCCATGTCATCCTTCAAGTCACACAGTGAAACAGAACCACTAGAACTCCATTGAAGAAGCGTACTTAAACTGCTTATTAAATGAGCTACCTCCACATATCCAGAATGTATTGCTATTTGAGTCAGAGCCAAAATACAATGTATCAAATATGACTAGTTATTAAGAGTGATGAATAAATGTCTCTGTCAGGATTCCTTGTAGATGCAATGTAGCAAATCAATCTAGGAATGTAAAGAATGTTTTAAATTAAGCTCTTTATTAGTATCCCACACTGTAATGATAGGTTACAGAGAAGGACCATATGGCCTTTTTAAAGAATTCCAGCAAGATTTTGACAAACGAACTTCCAGAGCTGTTTCTTAAGAAAAAAAAAAAATGTTGAATCCAATGACATGATTACCTACCTAATAACCAATTTATTTACTAGACTCAAGAGAAATAATTTTTCAATTGAAGTATTTTTAGTTAATTCATGGGTAAATAACCAAAAAGAGATCATGTTCACTGCTGTTAATATTGTTGTTAAAGCTCTAATCAGTGTAATTAAGAAAGAGGAAGAAATACATATATATTAGAAACAATGACATATTTAACATTATCATTGGTGCAATTGAAACAATATTTATAGTTTTCTCTTTGTTATATTTTTAACTCATTGTTTCCATGTTGAAAGACTCTAAAAAACAGTCAGAGTATTTAATATTAATTTCTGATATTTTTTAATCTTTCTTTAAAAAATGTATAATTTTAGTTCCCAAAGAACACACAAAGATTATATGTACAAAATACAAAAATCTTTCTGTGCAAGCTTATGGATGAGGGATGATCTGGACAGGGAAACGGTTAGGAGATGCTCTTAGAAATGACCAGTAAAATAAGTAGACAATTCTGAGACAAAGATATCATACACTGATACTGTAACATTGGCAGATTTAAGAAAACAAGTCTGGAAAGCACTAGAGCTGTTCATCCTATGATGAGCATCCTGGTACAGGTAAGGCTCTCTGGATTAATGTAATTAGATCTCCAAGATCTGGGCCTGGACAAATGCATCAATTTAAGGCCCACAGGTGACTGCCTCAGGTTTCCTAGTTAAGAGCTACTGACTGAAAGAATCACCAGCCCGAGCGTCAACAAGCTAGGATTCTAATTTGATTTTGATATTGCTAGCATCAATGGTCTTCGTACCCTCCTCAAGACAGTCAAGGACATTGATATTCCTTCATCATTATCAAGTTTGCTTCACAATTAGTTAGAAGATGGTTTTCACTTTCCTATGACCATTCCACAGATATTTTGGCAGCGAAGACTTAGATACTCTCTTACCCTTGAAAGCTCTCCCTTAAATCTTTTACATGTATAAATGGGTTCTAAGTCACCTCAGTCATGTCTTTGTGACCCTATGCACTGTAGCCTGCCAGACTCCTCTGAGTTTATAGGATTCTCCAGACAAGAAAACTGGAGCGGGTTGCCATACCCTCCTTCAGAGGATCTTCCTGTGTCTTTCCTGTGACACAGGGGTTGAGCCTGTGTCTCTTACGTCTCCTGCATTGACAGGGGAGTTATTTACCACTAGCACCACCTGGAAAATTCCTTAAATTTTGTACTGATCTTGTACTCTTTCCTGTGGACTAATAAAGTATTTTTATATCCCCTTTTGACTCTTTAGATGAGTTTAAAATGGATTCTAACATATCATAAATAAATTCTTAGTTAAAACTATATAATTTGTTTTGCCTCTTTCAATTATCCTTAAAAGTTATTGAAAGGAGAATTGTTTATAATTCTAACTGAACAGATAACCAGGCAAATTAAGTTAAATTTTGAAATTGTAAAGCTATATCTCTTGATCCTTTGCAGTCTTTGTCCTTGCTGTACTTGTGACTTATGATTTGGAGTGAAATTTCACCTCTATTACTTTGCTTTCTTCTTATTTCATATGTAGTTCATGAAGTTGGTTAAAGAGAACAGTAGTTTGCTGATATGGTAGAATACTGGGAAAAATATCATAAGATTGTTTCTGGACAGGGAACGGTTGGATTAATGTAATTAAAATCTGAGACAAAGATATCATACACTGATACTGGGCCTGGAAAGCACTAGAGCTGTTCATCCTATGATGAGCATCCTGGTACAGGTAAGGCTCTCTGGATTAATGTAATTAGATCTCCAAGATCTGGGCCTGGACAAATGCATCAATTTAAGGCCCACAGGTGACTGCCTCAGGTTTCCTAGTTAAGAGCTACTGACTGAAAGAATCACCAGCCCGAGCGTCAACAAGCTAGGATTCTAATTTGATTTTGATATTGCTAGCATCAATGGTCTTCGTACCCTCCTCAAGACAGTCAAGGACATTGATATTCCTTCATCATTATCAAGTTTGCTTCACAATTAGTTAGAAGATGGTTTTCACTTTCCTATGACCATTCCACAGATATTTTGGCAGCGAAGACTTAGATACTCTCTTACCCTTGAAAGCTCTCCCTTAAATCTTTTACATGTATAAATGGGTTCTAAGTCACCTCAGTCATGTCTTTGTGACCCTATGCACTGTAGCCTGCCAGACTCCTCTGAGTTTATAGGATTCTCCAGACAAGAAAACTGGAGCGGGTTGCCATACCCTCCTTCAGAGGATCTTCCTGTGTCTTTCCTGTGACACAGGGGTTGAGCCTGTGTCTCTTACGTCTCCTGCATTGACAGGGGAGTTATTTACCACTAGCACCACCTGGAAAATTCCTTAAATTTTGTACTGATCTTGTACTCTTTCCTGTGGACTAATAAAGTATTTTTATATCCCCTTTTGACTCTTTAGATGAGTTTAAAATGGATTCTAACATATCATAAATAAATTCTTAGTTAAAACTATATAATTTGTTTTGCCTCTTTCAATTATCCTTAAAAGTTATTGAAAGGAGAATTGTTTATAATTCTAACTGAACAGATAACCAGGCAAATTAAGTTAAATTTTGAAATTGTAAAGCTATATCTCTTGATCCTTTGCAGTCTTTGTCCTTGCTGTACTTGTGACTTATGATTTGGAGTGAAATTTCACCTCTATTACTTTGCTTTCTTCTTATTTCATATGTAGTTCATGAAGTTGGTTAAAGAGAACAGTAGTTTGCTGATATGGTAGAATACTGGGAAAAATATCATAAGATTGTAGTGCTTCAAAAATTAAGAAAGTAAATTTTAAGGAAATGTGATGCTTTCCATAATTTAAATAATTTATATGTTCGAATTTTAATTTTTAGTGCTAAGAATAATATGAAAATTTAAAAATTGATGTAGTACACTTTGAAATTAGTCAGTTTATTGTTAAATGATGTATTTATATTAATTCTAGTCAATAATTGTAGTGACTTTCAAAATTTTTATTAAGTACTTTAAGGATTGAATTTTTTTGAGCATGCTTCAGTGTTCATTTTACTATTTTATTTCATAATTAATAAATTGTATTCATTCACTAAAGCATATCCAAAATAGAATTAAAATGACTGATTTAATAAATCAATATAGAAATGTTTTAATATTTCATCTTCTCAATAGATGAATTTCCACATTTCTGTGACAAAAACAGTTCCTATTATATATCAATATCCTACTACATCCAATTTCCAAATTCCATTTTATGTCTGAATTTCAGTAGACCTTTTTTCTCACAAAGTCCTACAGAGTATTTTATATTTATCTGTCATATCTCTGTGTCTAACTCAGTGAAGAACTCTTTTGTCCATTGAACTCAGTTTTTTCTTTTTCTTAATTAAAGTACAGTTGATTTATCATTACAATGTTTTGTCACTGTCTGGTATATAAAAAAGTGTTTCAGTTTTATATACATGGACACTTTTAATGTTCTTCATTATAGTTTATTATGAGATATTGAATACAGTTCCATGTGCTATACAGTAGGACCTTGTTTTTTATCTCATATATAGGAGCTTGTATCAGCTAATTCCAAACTCCTAACTTATATCCTCCTTACTCTTTGGTAACCGTAAGTTTGTATTCTGTTTCTGTGAACTCACATCTTTTTTTTTTTTTTTTTTAAGATTTATTTATTTATTTATTTGGTGGGGTGGGGAGGGAGGGGAGTGGGCGGGCCACCACCAGGGAAGCCCTGTGAACTCACATCTTAAGACATAAACCCGAATCATTATTCTTAAAAGTATATATAGATGCATGTTTACTTTTTGCCTTTTTAAAAATGTATAGTGGGCTTCCCCTGGTGGTCCAGTGGATAAGGACACCGCCTTGCAGTGCAAGGGGCGCCAGTTTGAGCCCTGGCCTGGGAAGATCCCACGTGCCGCGGTGTGGCTGGACTGATGTGTCCAATCACCGAGCCGGAGCTCTGGAGCGCATGTGCCCAGAGCCGTCGCTCAGAAACGACAGACACCAAAGCGATGGGGGGCCCGCAGGAGCCAAAGAACAAAGACAGATGAAAATGGAGAAATGAAAGACCAATGGAAGTGGCCCACCCGCTCCTCCCCAACCTGACCCCCGCCCAAAATAAATAAATAAATAAATCTTAAAAAAAAATGTATAGTAGTATATATGACTAGAGCTTTCTTTATTCTACAGATAAATACTTTTCTTTCTTTCATGCTGATACATAGAAAAATAAGTTCTGCTGATAATGCTTCAGCTTTAGAATATTTTTCAGAAACATGACTTTTTTCTATATGGAGAAAAATGCATGAATTAAGTGAACACAACCATATTGCAGTACTAATTTCAGTATATCTTTGTTAAATTGTGAGAGAAATAGAAGGACAATACGATGGAAATCGTATGTGTAAAATTTTGTGCTTCTTAAAACAGATGCAGTTTGGCCTTTTGTTAACCCTGAGGAATTTATAAAAACATAGGCAAGTTCTTCAAGATTATCCATGGCTGGAGACTGTTTGGTAATGGAAAATACAAAAGAGATGTAGGCAGTATTCAGAGACCACTGAATTCTGAACTGCTCAAGTTTGTCAGCCCTTGGGGACCTCCAGTTAGTTTCTGCTGCCAGTAACCTCCTGTCTTCTGGGCATTTTTTATTTTTTTTTTAACTCTTCAAAGCAGAGTTTTATGATTCTTACTTACAAGTACCATAGCTCTCTGAGGCTTCATTGTGTTTCATTGAGGACTTTATTGCTTACTAGATGGTGCATTCTAATAGTAAGTGTGTGTGGCAAATAGTTCTCCCATTTTTATTTTTTTCCTGTTGATCACCAAATTCAGTGTTACCTTTTAAGGCTAAATGGAGGTTGTCCCATTTGAGGCTGTAATTAGTAAGGGCCCAGAAAGCTCCTGGGCTTTCCTAATGGTCAGTTGGTAAAGAATCTGCTTACAATCCTGGAGACCTGGGTCTGATCCTTGGGTTGGGAAGATCCCCTAGAGAAGTGAATGACTACCCAGTGCATTATTCCTCCCTAGAGAATTCCATGGACAGAGAAGCCTGGTGGGCTATAATCCATGGGCTCCCAAAGAGTCAGGCAGGACTGAGCAACTAACATTTTACTTTCAGAAAACTCCTGCCTACAACTTTGTAAAGTTGTTTTTACAAAGCTTGCTGTCTTAGTCATACATGAGAACAATGCAGTGGTTTATGCAAAACTTTCAAAACTTTTATACAATATCTTTGATGTCCTGAATTCTCTGAAATATTTGCAGAAGGATGTTACTTTCCTAGGTAATACTGCCCATACTTAATACTAGACCAGTTCTGCCCAGCTGAAATATAATGCAAGCTGCATGGGGAATTTTATATATTCTGGTGGCCACGTTAAATGTAAAAATGAACAGATTGAATTCAGGTAATATATTTTATTTGATGTAATATACACACATATAAGGCTTCCCTGGTGGCTCAGTGGCAAAGAATCCTTCTGCTAATGCTGCTAATATTTGATCCCTAAGTCGGGAAGATACACTAGAGAAGGTAATGTCAACTCACTCCAGTATTTTCACCTAGGAAATTCCATGGGTAGGGTAATCTGGCATGCTCCATGAGATTGCAAATCTATGAGATTGCAAAAGATCTGGACACAACTAAGTGCCTAAACAACTACAGAATCCCCCCAAATTTTATCATTTCTACATATAATCAATAAAATATTACTGATGAAACACTTCCAGTTTTGTATACTGCTTCAGTTTTCCCTTTGGTTCTACTAGTCAAGTTGTGAGTTTTCAATACCCATTTATTTCTATTACATATGTAATGACAGTGTGGGATTTGGCCAATAGTTCACCCATTTTATTTTTTCCTGTTGATCACCAAATTCAGTGTTACCTTTTAAGGCTAAATGGAGGTTGTCCCATTTGAGGCTGTAATTAGTAAGGGCCCAGAAAGCTCCTGGGCTTTCCTAATGGTCAGTTGGTAAAGAATCTGCTTACAATCCTGGAGACCTGGGTCTGATCCTTGGGTTGGGAAGATCCCCTAGAGAAGTGAATGACTACCCAGTGCATTATTCCTCCTAGAGAATTCCATGGACAGAGGAGTCTGGTGGGCTATAATCCATGGGCTCCCAAAGAGTCAGGCAGGACTGAGCAACTAACATTTTACTTTCAGAAAACTCCTGCCTACAACTTTGTAAAGTTGTTTTTACAAAGCTTGCTGTCTTAGTCATACATGAGAACAATGCAGTGGTTTATGCAAAACTTTCAAAACTTTTATACAATATCTTTGATGTCCTGAATTCTCTGAAATATTTGCAGAAGGATGTTACTTTCCTAGGTAATACTGCCCATACTTAATACTAGACCAGTTCTGCCCAGCTGAAATATAATGCAAGCTGCATGGGGAATTTTATATATTCTGGTGGCCACGTTAAATGTAAAAATGAACAGATTGAATTCAGGTAATATATTTTATTTGATGTAATATACACACATATAAGGCTTCCCTGGTGGCTCAGTGGCAAAGAATCCTTCTGCTAATGCTGCTAATATTTGATCCCTAAGTCGGGAAGATACACTAGAGAAGGTAATGTCAACTCACTCCAGTATTTTCACCTAGGAAATTCCATGGGTAGGGTAATCTGGCATGCTCCATGAGATTGCAAATCTATGAGATTGCAAAAGATCTGGACACAACTAAGTGCCTAAACAACTACAGAATCCCCCCAAATTTTATCATTTCTACATATAATCAATAAAATATTACTGATGAAACACTTCCAGTTTTGTATACTGCTTCAGTTTTCCCTTTGGTTCTACTAGTCAAGTTGTGAGTTTTCAATACCCATTTATTTCTATTACATATGTAATGACAGTGTGGGATTTGGCCAATAGTTCACCCTGTATATGTTTTCCTTCTTTGATTGTATGTAATTATGTTATCCATGCAGACACACCAATTCAGATTTGATTATATGACATCCTCAGAAAATAAAGTCACATTATATTCCATTTATAGTCTTGAAAAACTATTTTCAAATTGCTTTCTAAAATGTGAAAATGTTTCCATTCTAAGACAATCTTTTGTTTCTACCAAACTGCAGACATTTCATTTCATGTCAAACAGTGACATTTTATTGAAATCTAAAAAAACTAACATCTTTTGAAGTTCCCATTATTATTAGTAGTAGTATGGTTTTGATTTCTGGCGGAACATTCTGGCATGTGTGATATTAGTTGTGTTAGCAACATTTGAACCCATGTCCCCAAAACTAGAGACCTCACCCCTTAATCCTGGACGCAAGGGAAATTCTTTCATATTCCAGTTTTTTTTTTTTTTTTCTTTTTTGAACCATCTAAAACAATTTCACTTTAGGTACATTTTGGAGGCTGAGTCATTTCTTCAGCTGTACCATAGGCATATGTTCCACAGTAATTTATATAGCTTCTGCAATACCTCTAAAGGCTGGATATCCCCATCAAAGTTCTAGGGAATTAGTAACCTACATGAAGACACTCTAGTACTGATGTTTCGATATTCCCAGGTCTCTGGCATTTTTGTAGATCACAGCCTCATCAGAGTGAAGGACTTTGCATATCTCAGTGAAGTTATGAGCCATACTGTGCAGGGCCACCCAAGATGGACAAGTCATAGTGAAGAGTTCTGACAAAATATTGTCCACGAAGAAGGAATGGCTGTATAGTGTCACCCTGCTTATTTAACTTATATGCACAGTACTCATGTAAAATACCAGGCTGGATGAATCACAACTTGGAATCAACATTTCTGGGAGAAATATCAACAACCTCAACTATGTAGATGATACCACCATGATGGCAGAAAGTGGCAAACCAAGCTACATATAATCAATAAAATATTACTGATGAAACACTTCCAGTTTTGTATACTGCTTCAGTTTTCCCTTTGGTTCTACTAGTCAAGTTGTGAGTTTTCAATACCCATTTATTTCTATTACATATGTAATGACAGTGTGGGATTTGGCCAATAGTTCACCCTGTATATGTTTTCCTTCTTTGATTGTATGTAATTATGTTATCCATGCAGACACACCAATTCAGATTTGATTATATGACATCCTCAGAAAATAAAGTCACATTATATTCCATTTATAGTCTTGAAAAACTATTTTCAAATTGCTTTCTAAAATGTGAAAATGTTTCCATTCTAAGACAATCTTTTGTTTCTACCAAACTGCAGACATTTCATTTCATGTCAAACAGTGACATTTTATTGAAATCTAAAAAAACTAACATCTTTTGAAGTTCCCATTATTATTAGTAGTAGTATGGTTTTGATTTCTGGCGGAACATTCTGGCATGTGTGATATTAGTTGTGTTAGCAACATTTGAACCCATGTCCCCAAAACTAGAGACCTCACCCCTTAATCCTGGACGCAAGGGAAATTCTTTCATATTCCAGTTTTTTTTTCTTTTTCTTTTTGAACCATCTAAAACAATTTCACTTTAGGTACATTTTGGAGGCTGAGTCATTTCTTCAGCTGTACCATAGGCATATGTTCCACAGTAATTTATATAGCTTCTGCAATACCTCTAAAGGCTGGATATCCCCATCAAAGTTCTAGGGAATTAGTAACCTACATGAAGACACTCTAGTACTGATGTTTCGATATTCCCAGGTCTCTGGCATTTTTGTAGATCACAGCCTCATCAGAGTGAAGGACTTTGCATATCTCAGTGAAGTTATGAGCCATACTGTGCAGGGCCACCCAAGATGGACAAGTCATAGTGAAGAGTTCTGACAAAATATTGTCCACGAAGAAGGAATGGCTGTATAGTGTCACCCTGCTTATTTAACTTATATGCACAGTACTCATGTAAAATACCAGGCTGGATGAATCACAACTTGGAATCAACATTTCTGGGAGAAATATCAACAACCTCAACTATGTAGATGATACCACCATGATGGCAGAAAGTGAAAAGAGCAAAAGAGCCTCAAGAAGAGTGAAAGAGAAGAGTGAAAAATCTGGCTTAAAATTCAGCATTCAGAAAACTAAGATCATGACTTCCAGTCATATAACTTCATGGCAAATAGAGGGGAAAAAAAGCAGAAGCAGTGACAGATTTTGTTTTCTTGGCTTCCAAAATCAGTGTGGATGGTGTGTAGCCATAAAATTAGAAAGCACTTGCTGCTTGAGAGGAAAGCTATCACAAATATAGACAGTGTATTAAGAAGCAGATATTGCACATTACTGACAAAAGTCTGTAGAGTCAAAACTATGGCTTTTCCAATGCTCATGTAGAGATGTGAGAGTTGGACCATTAAGATGTCTGAGTGCTGAAGAATTGATATTTTTGAATTATGGTGCTAGAGAAGACTCTTGACAGTCCAGTGCACAGCAAGATCAAACTGAATCCTAAAGAAAATCAGCCCTGAATCTTCATTGAAAGGACTGATGCTTAAGCTGAATCTCCAATACTTCTGCCACCTGATGCAAAAAGCTGACTCATTGGAAAAGTCTCTTATTCTGGGAAGGACTGAAGGTGAAAGGAGAAAGTGTAAACAGAGCATGAGATGGTTAGGTAGCATCATTGACTCAATAGATATGAATGTGAGCAAACACCAAGAAATATAGTGAAGGACAGGAGAGCCTGGCCTGCTGCCATTCATCAGGTCACAAAGAGTCAGACATAGTTTAGTGACTGAACAACCACAGGTCTCAGGACCAAATATGACCACTGCATCAGTTTATAACTGAATGAATCACTTGTATAGCAGCATTTCCTCTGCAGTAGATTTACACTGTTCTCCCAATCCATTATAAATGTTATATTTTAAGTTCACATTATGAAACATAGTGTTACCTGGGTGATCAGGGTAAAAATGGAAATCAGAACACCCAAAATTATAGGTTTCACAATTTTATTGTGAGTACAGATGAATTAAAAATTATGAGGGGAGGAGGAGGAGGAGCAGATTTAAATGATCAGTGATGACTGTATGTTTTTGTCCTTTCTGGGCTTTTCTTTCAGATATTTTTAGCCATTTTTCTGACATGTATATATATATATATATATATAACTAGGTACAATTAACCAGTATTAGCATTTTACTCATTGAAGATGCTCAATGAATTTGTGGAACTTCAATGCAGTTAATAGTGCTGGAAAACATAAATACCCTTAAGACAACAACATATCAAAGTCACTGCATGAATGACTGCCTATCACAGGGTGAGGATAGAACTATCTTATTATTTTTTGGTAAACAGAAACAAAAGTATTATTCTGAAAAAGCATTGATCCTGATATTGAAGATATAAAGCTAATCTTATAGTTGAAAAGCAAATGTGTTAAAAATTATTCTTTCTGTTGTTAGTCATGCACATAGTGCAGGCTTGATAGTAGATCATGAAGTCATTCCATGTCAAATCTACTGTCCAAAGAGAGTCAGTTTTATAATATACCTCTTAATAATAGGTAAGTAAACATAATCACCCTTATGGTTCAGAGTAGTGTTTGGGACTTTGTCTGAATAGTCTGAGTAGAATATTCATAAATGAAAGTATTTGAAGAAACTATTCCTAATCATAGTGGCAATTTAAATATATAGCAGAGATACATCCACAGTAATTAGTATTGATCTGCAGAACTTTTCACTGTCTTTGCACATACTGAAAATTCCAAATGCTTTGAAGTGGGAATTAAAAATTAAAAGTTGAACTAGGGACTTGCCTGGTAGTCCAGTGGAGAGAGTCTGCCTTGCAGTGCAGGGTGCACTGGTTCAATCCCTGGTCCAGGAAGATCACATGTGCTGTGGAGTGGCTGGACAGGTGTGTCCACTTATGTGCCAGCACTGTGTAACACATGTGTCCAGAACTGGTGCTCTGCAAAGAGAGAGGTCACTGGAATGAGAGGCCCACAGAGGCCAAAGAATAAAGATGGATGATAATAAATAAGTAATAAACAATAAAAGAGGCCAAAATTAAAAACAAATTGTTGAACATTTTTAGCTCTTTTTCGTGGGTTAAGAATAGTGAGTAAATATGTATTTTGTATGGTCTTTGCCTAAAGCAGATATATATCACTATTCTTTTAAACTGTACAATGCAGTCAAGATGTTCTAAATTTACTGATATTCAATAAACAGAAATATATAATCCATTATTGAAAAAATCTTATAAAGTTAAAAATCATTTATGCAACAATAAAGATAACTGTCCTAGTGTATTTCTGGAACTTCAATGCAGTTAATAGTGCTGGAAAACATAAATACCCTTAAGACAACAACATATCAACTGCATGAATGACTGCCTATCACAGGGTGAGGATAGAACTATCTTATTATTTTTTGGTAAACAGAAACAAAAGTATTATTCTGAAAAAGCATTGATCCTGATATTGAAGATATAAAGCTAATCTTATAGTTGAAAAGCAAATGTGTTAAAAATTATTCTTTCTGTTGTTAGTCATGCACATAGTGCAGGCTTGATAGTAGATCATGAAGTCATTCCATGTCAAATCTACTGTCCAAAGAGAGTCAGTTTTATAATATACCTCTTAATAATAGGTAAGTAAACATAATCACCCTTATGGTTCAGAGTAGTGTTTGGGACTTTGTCTGAATAGTCTGAGTAGAATATTCATAAATGAAAGTATTTGAAGAAACTATTCCTAATCATAGTGGCAATTTAAATATATAGCAGAGATACATCCACAGTAATTAGTATTGATCTGCAGAACTTTTCACTGTCTTTGCACATACTGAAAATTCCAAATGCTTTGAAGTGGGAATTAAAAATTAAAAGTTGAACTAGGGACTTGCCTGGTAGTCCAGTGGAGAGAGTCTGCCTTGCAGTGCAGGGTGCACTGGTTCAATCCCTGGTCCAGGAAGATCACATGTGCTGTGGAGTGGCTGGACAGGTGTGTCCACTTATGTGCCAGCACTGTGTAACACATGTGTCCAGAACTGGTGCTCTGCAAAGAGAGAGGTCACTGGAATGAGAGGCCCACAGAGGCCAAAGAATAAAGATGGATGATAATAAATAAGTAATAAACAATAAAAGAGGCCAAAATTAAAAACAAATTGTTGAACATTTTTAGCTCTTTTTCGTGGGTTAAGAATAGTGAGTAAATATGTATTTTGTATGGTCTTTGCCTAAAGCAGATATATATCACTATTCTTTTAAACTGTACAATGCAGTCAAGATGTTCTAAATTTACTGATATTCAATAAACAGAAATATATAATCCATTATTGAAAAAATCTTATAAAGTTAAAAATCATTTATGCAACAATAAAGATAACTGTCCTAGTGTATTTCTGGTCAATCCATGTAATTTATATAATTCAGTAGAATCTTTTTTATAAAACTCTTTTTCTCAGCATAGAAACAGATAAAATGAAACTTGATCTAAATAACATTTAATTCATTGAATTAATGCAGCATCATTAAAGAAACTTACAGGGGTTTTCATATTTATAATTTAGAGATGGAGAGTGGAAACTTCTCTTTGGTGTCAGGAAGTTATTATCCCCCAAATAGAATTGGGTAGACATATATGAATTGAAAAAAAGGTCAGATATGACTTAGATATTCAACAAAACAGCAACAATATAAATTGGAAAGGCTGTTTTATATAATTCCTTCAGGGCATAAGACATCTATTCATGAAGCAAGAGATTTTAGTATTGTAAATTCTATTTAAAACAAAACTTAAAAATATTTTGTTTGAAAGCACAGGTAATTAAATTTTCTCTTCACAGTTGTTTAGAATAATTGTCTGGAATTTTTCAAGACATTGAACTGAATATTTGCATAAATACAAAGTAATGCATTTAAATACAAGAAGCAGAGAATTAGTTTCAAATTTTATTTAGGCTTCTATAGAGACAGTGGAACTATCCTCAAGGGAAATGAGTTTCACTCCAGACCAAAGATGCAGCAAGCCACAGAATATTGGCTGAATATTACACATATGTGGGCTTCCCTGGTGACTTAAGGGTAAAGAATCCACCCACAGTGCAGGAAACACAGGAGACTGAGGTTCGATCCCTGCAGAAAATCCCCTGGAAGATGCTATGGCCACCCACTGCATTATTCATGCCTGGAGAATCCCATGAACAGAGAAACTTGGCACACTACAGTCCATAGAGTCCCAAAGAGTTGGACACGAATGAAGTGACTGATCATGCATGACACATATGTACACAAACACATTTTAGCCCATATTTAACACATGCACACACACACATATTTATACTTGTAGAGGTGAACTATAAAATTTCAAAATTTCTTCAAGTCAATAGTCAAGATGTTCTAAATTTACTGATATTCAATAAACAGAAATATATAATCCATTATTGAAAAAATCTTATAAAGTTAAAAATCATTTATGCAACAATAAAGATAACTGTCCTAGTGTATTTCTGGTCAATCCATGTAATTTATATAATTCAGTAGAATCTTTTTTATAAAACTCTTTTTCTCAGCATAGAAACAGATAAAATGAAACTTGATCTAAATAACATTTAATTCATTGAATTAATGCAGCATCATTAAAGAAACTTACAGGGGTTTTCATATTTATAATTTAGAGATGGAGAGTGGAAACTTCTCTTTGGTGTCAGGAAGTTATTATCCCCCAAATAGAATTGGGTAGACATATATGAATTGAAAAAAAGGTCAGATATGACTTAGATATTCAACAAAACAGCAACAATATAAATTGGAAAGGCTGTTTTATATAATTCCTTCAGGGCATAAGACATCTATTCATGAAGCAAGAGATTTTAGTATTGTAAATTCTATTTAAAACAAAACTTAAAAATATTTTGTTTGAAAGCACAGGTAATTAAATTTTCTCTTCACAGTTGTTTAGAATAATTGTCTGGAATTTTTCAAGACATTGAACTGAATATTTGCATAAATACAAAGTAATGCATTTAAATACAAGAAGCAGAGAATTAGTTTCAAATTTTATTTAGGCTTCTATAGAGACAGTGGAACTATCCTCAAGGGAAATGAGTTTCACTCCAGACCAAAGATGCAGCAAGCCACAGAATATTGGCTGAATATTACACATATGTGGGCTTCCCTGGTGACTTAAGGGTAAAGAATCCACCCACAGTGCAGGAAACACAGGAGACTGAGGTTCGATCCCTGCAGAAAATCCCCTGGAAGATGCTATGGCCACCCACTGCATTATTCATGCCTGGAGAATCCCATGAACAGAGAAACTTGGCACACTACAGTCCATAGAGTCCCAAAGAGTTGGACACGAATGAAGTGACTGATCATGCATGACACATATGTACACAAACACATTTTAGCCCATATTTAACACATGCACACACACACATATTTATACTTGTAGAGGTATAAAACCCTATGTAAACTCTTACAATGTAAACTATACCTTTGTAGTGTGTGTTACATATAGGTACATCATTGTTACCATTGTTTCTTAAGATAATTTTCATGGCTTGATTCTCTGTATTGATTTTTAATATTTATTGAAATTTATTTGCTTAAAATTTTTAATTTTTAAAAAATGGTTTATTTTAAATATTACAAGATCTGTGTTATCCTAGACTTTAAAAAGTTGTGGGGAGCTTCCCTGGTGGTCCAGTGGATAAGGACACCACCTTGCAATGCAAGGGGCACCAGTTCAATCCCTGGCCTGGAAGGATCCCACGTGCCGCGGAGCAGCTGGATCGATGTGTCCAATTACCTAGCCAGAGCTCTGGAGCACATCTGCCCAGAGCCAGTTCTCTTCAGCGACAGAGGCCACTGCAATGGGAGGCTCACATAAGCCAAAGAACAAAGATGGATAAAAATAAATAAATGAAGGACCAAAAAAAGTGGCCAATTTTTTTTTTTTAAAGAAAAGATACATCTTTCTAAAAAACAGAAAAGCTGTGGGTACTGGGTATCAAATGTATGAAAGTCACAACTAGAAAATGGAAATATCTAAGGCATCATTACAATCTTGATATTTGCAAAAAGATTAGTATTGTCAGTGCATAGATTCTGTGAAGGTCAGACATGAGAACATTAAATTTATAGCTTACCAGAATATGAGGATAGATTCCCATCTTGCCTAAAAAGAAAATGAACATTGCTATGTAATTTTCAAATGTTAACAATGACATTATTTATAGTATTGGTGAGCATTATTAATTGGGATTGTTACAGTAACTATGAGGCTTACTAAAACGACCTCATGATACAATTTAGGAGATTCAATTCTGATATTTTGATATTAAGCAATATTTACCAAGTATTGAGTAGTAACAGAGGAATTCTGATCAAAATGTCTAAACTCTTTGTTGTTCACTAGCTCAGTCCTGTCCAAACCCCATAAATGCAGCATGCCATGTTTCTCTGTTCTTCACTGTCTCGCAAGTTTACTCAAACTCCTGTCCATTTAGTTGATGATGCCATCCAACTATCTCATCCTCTGTTGACTGCTTTTCCTCCTGCCCTCAACCTTTCCCAGCATCATGACCTTTTCCAATGAGTCAGAATCATTGCATCAGGTGGCCAGAGTACTAGAGTTTAAGCTTCAGCTTCAGTCTCTCCAATGTATATTCAGGGTTGATTTCCTTTACGATTGATTATTTTCATCTGGTTGCAATTCAAAAGACTCTCAAGAGCCTTCTCAAGCACCATGATTCAAAAGCGTCAATTTCTCAGTGTCCAGCCTTGTTTACGGTTCGACTCTCATATCCATTCATGACTACTGGAAAAATCATAACTTGGACTATACAGACTGCTCTTGGCAAATTAATGTCTCTGCTTTTTAATATATGACTTAGGTTTTTAATAGCTTTTCTTCTGGGGAACAAACTGTCTTTTAATTTCATGGTTGGAGTCATCCGAAGTAATTTTAGAGTCCAAAAATGTCTGCCACTGCTTCCATTTTTTCCCATCCAATTGCCATAAGGCGATGAAAATGGACGCTGTGATTTTAGTTTTTTAATGTGAAGTTTTACAACAACTTTTTCACTCTCCTCTTTAACCTTCAAGAGACTTTTTAGTTTCTCTTCACTTTCTAACAAAAGGGTGGTGTCATTTGCATAGCTGAGGTTACTGATATTTCTCCCAGTAACCTTGATTCATCCAGCCTACCATTTACCATGATGTAATCTTAGTAGAAGTTAATTAAGCAGGGTGACAGTATGCTGGCTTGCTGTACTCCTTTCCCAATTTGTATCCAGTTGATTGTTCCATATCTGTGTCTGTTGTTTCTTGACCTACATACATGTTTCTCAAGATGCAGGTAAGATGGTCTGGTATAACCATCTCTTTAGGAATTTTCCACATTTTTTTTAAATAATTTCCACATTCAAAGACTTTAGTGTAATCAATGAAGCAGAAGTACGTGTTTTATGGAATTGTCTTGCTTTTTCTAGGCTCTAATGGATGTTGGCACTTTGATCTTGTAGTTCTTCTGCGTTTTATAAATACAGCTTGTACATCAAGGAGTTCTTGTTCACATATTTTTTAACTCTAGCTTGTAGGATTTTGAGCTTGGTCTTGCTGACATATGAAATTAGAGCAATAATGCAGTAGTTTGAACTTTCTTGGCATTGCCTTTCTTGAAGAGTAAGATGAAAACTGACCTTTTCCAGTCCTGTGGCCACGGTGCTGAGTTTTCCAAATTTGCTGGCATATTGAGTGAAGCACTTTAACAGCATTCTTTTTTAGGGTTTTAAATAGTTCTTTTGGAATTCCATCACCTCCACTAGCTTTGTTTGTAGAAATGCTTTTGAAATCCCACATGATATCACTCCAGGATATCTGGTTTTAGGTGAATGACTACACCATATTTTTTATTCATGTCATTAAAACTTTGTTTTATACAGTTCTGTGTAACCTTCACACTTTTTCTTAATCTCTTCTGCTTCTATTACGTCTTTACCATTTCTGTTCTTTATTGTGCTCATCTTATTTTTTATTACTTAGATATTTTTGTTTTGCTTTTACAATTTTGTTGTTTACAGACATGTATAATCCCTGATCAGTTCTGAGCATATCCCTGAGCCCTCCCTGCTGTGGCCCCCACCAGTCCCCCATCCCACCCTTCCAGGCCTTTGCACAGTCACCAGGTGAGATCCCTTAGTCCCACAGCGCACTGGCAATAGTTATTTCTTTTACATAAGATAGTATAGGTTTCCATGTTACTCCTCCCATACCTTGCAGGCACCCTTCCCTCCTCTCAATGTCTATAGCTCTGTTCTCTATGTCTGTTTTTCTGTTGCTGCTCTGTGGGTGTATTTCTCAGTGCCATTTTACTAAATTTCACATATATGTGTTAGTATACTGTATTTTTCCATTTCTTTTCTACTTACTTCACTTTGTATAATAGATTCTAGATTTATCCATCTCATTAGGACGGATTCTTCTGCATTTCTTTTTATGGCTGAGAAGTATTCTATTGTATAAATGTACCATGACTTTATTATCCGTTCATTCGTCAATGCACATCTAGGTTGTTTCCATATGCTAGCTATTGCAGAGTGCTACAAAGAACATTGGGGGTACAAGTGTTTCTTTCAGTTTTGATTTCATCAGGGTATAAGGCTAATGGTGGGAAAGCTGGTTCATGTGGTGCTTCTATTTTAAGTTTTTTAAAGGAATCTCCGTACTATCTTTCTTAGTGGCTGTATCAATTAACATTCCCACCAAGAATGAGTGTTCCCTTTTCTCTGCTCCTTCTCCAGCATTTATTGTCTGTAGATTTGTTGATGATGGCCAATCTGACTGGTGTGAGGTGATATTTCATTGTAGTTTTGATTTGCCTTACTCTAATAATGAATGACGTTGAGCTTCTTTACATGTGTGTATTGGCCATCTTTATGTCTTCTTTGGGTACATGTCTCTTGAAGGTCTTTTTCCCATTTTTTTGATTGGGATGTTTCTTTTTGCAGTGTCTTCTTTTTCCAGTTGTTTTAAGTGTAAAGATAGGTTATCTTTTTGATATTTTTGTTGTTTCTTGAGGTATGATTGTATTGCTATAAAATTCCCTCTTAGCACTGCTTTTGTGGTGTTCCATAGATTTTGCACTGTCATGTGTTCATTGTCATTTTCTTCTAGGATTTTTTTTTTTTATCTTTTGATTTGTTCAGTAATATCTTTGCTTTTTAGGTATGTGCTGTTTAATCTCCATGTGTTTGTGCTTTTTTCATTTTTTTTTCTTGCGATTCATAACTAGTCTCATAGCATTGTGGTCAGAGAAGATGACTGATATATTTTCAATTTTCTTGAATTTACTGAGGTTTGACTTATGGCCCAAGATGTGGCCTATCCTGGAGAATGTTCCATGTGCATTTGGGAAGAAAGTGTATTCTTCTGCTTTTGTATGGAAGGTCCTAAAGAAATCAATGAGATCCAAGTCTTTTAGTGTGTCATTTAAGGCTTGTGTTTCTTTATTGATTTTCTGTTTTGATAATCTGTCCATTAGTGTAGGAGGGGTGTTAAAATCTCCTATTATTATTGTGTTACTGTCAATTTCTTCTTTTAAGTCTTTTAGTGTTTGCCGTATGTATTGGAGGCTCGTATGTTAGGTACATAGATATTTATGATTGTTAAGTCTTTGTCTTGAATTGATCCTTTGATTGTTATGTAGTGCCCTGCCTTGTCTCTTACAGTCTACCTTATTTTAAGGTCTGTTTTTTCTGATATGAGTATTGCTACTCCATCTTTCTTTTGATTTCCATTTGCATGGAATATATTTTTCCATCCCCTTACTTTCAGTCTATAGTTGTCTTTAGGTCTGAAGTGGGTTTCTTGTAGGCAGCATATGTATGGATCTTGTTTGTTTTTTTTTTTTATCCATTCTGCTAGTCTATGTCTTTTGTTTGGCAAATTTAGCCCATGCATATTTAAAGTACTTATTGATAGAAATGATCTTATTGTCATCTTCTTAGATGATATGATGGATTTGTTTTGTAGGTCTTTTTCTTCTCTTGTGCTTGTTGTCTATATAAGTCCCCTTAACACTTGTTGTAAGACTGGTTTGGTGGTACTAAATTCTCTTAATGTTTGCTTAACTGTAAAGTTTTTGATTTCTCAATCAATTTTGAATGAGATCCTTGATGGGTAGAGTATTCTTGGTTGTAGATTTTTCTCTTTCAGAGTTTTAAATATGTCTTGCCATTCTCTTCTGGCTTGTAACATTTCTGCTGAAAGGTCAGCAGTTAAGTGTATGGAGTTCCCTTCCATGTTACTTGTTGCTTCCCCCTTGCTGTCTTTAATATTCTCTCTTTGTGCTTAGTCTATGTTAGCTTGATTAGTATGTGTCTTGGTGTGTTCTTTCTGGGGTTTATCCTGAATGAGACTCTTTGTGTTTCTTGGACTTGATTAATTATTTCCTTTCCCATGTTGGGGAAGTTTTCAACTATACTCTCTCTAACTATTCTTTCATATCCTTTCTTTTTCTCTTCTTTTTCTGGGACCTCTATGATTCGGAGGTTGGTTCATTAGGTATTGTCCCAGAGGTCTTTGAGACTATCTTCTGTTCCTTTCATTCTTTGTTCTTTATTCTGTTCTTCAGCAGTTATTTCCACCTTTCTATCTTCCAGCTTGCTTATCCATTTTTTTTTTTTTGCCTGAGTTGCTCTATTATTGAGTCCTTCCAAAGTATTTTTTAAGTTCAGCAATTGAGCCTTTTGTCTCTTTTTGTTGTTTTTTGATTTCTTGTAAGTCTTTCTCCAGTACATTAATTCTCTCTATTGTTCTATTTTCAGAGGTTTGGATCATCGTTACTACCAATCTTCTGAATTCTCTTTCAGATCGTTTGTCTATTTCCTCTTCAGTCATTTGAATTTGTGTGTTTATAATTTGTGCCTTCATTTGTGCAATGTTTCTCTGTCATTTCATTGTTAATGTTGGTTTCCGACACTTTGTTTTGAGATCTCTTCTTTCTAGGCTTAGAGGCTGAATTTTCTCTTCCCTTTAGTTTCTGTTTTTTTTTTTTTTTTCCAGAGAGGTTCTATGGTTTGCATATTCTGTAAGCTGTTACTGGCTAGTGTCAGGACTTTTATACTGTTTAATATTCCCTACTATTAAGGGTTCTCTGCTGTCATAGCATTTTGTAGACTGTGTTCCTTCTCCACGTTTCCTGGATTCGCTCTCCAATTAGTGTTGAGCTTCCTCGTCTGGTTAATGAAGGCATTCAGTGGTACTAAGACCAATGTGGGCATATGGGGAGATCACAGGGGCATCTCTCGTCAGAAGTGCTTATGCCTTATGGTGTTTGACAAGGAGTGGGCGCGCAGGAGAATTATGTTGAATGGGCTGACTGGCTTGGAGGCACTTAACTACTCTCAGTTTTCTGGCTCCGCCTTTTTAGGCTGCACTGCTGCTAGATCTGCTCCAGCTCTCCTGCCTGCTTCTGTACTCTTTCTTTCCCACAACCTCCCTCGGCACTTCTGTGGGGATGTGGGTCTTTTCTTTTTTATTTATTTTTGCTAATCTGCTGACTGCTTTGCAAAGACACTTGCCACCTCTCTTAGAGTCTGCCCAGCAAACTGTCTTGGGTGCTTGGGCGATGGGTCCCCCTGACTCTCTCCAGCAGCTTGTCTCTCTGACAGCTAGCAGCCAGGATGGCGTGTCCCCCCAGTCACTAGTAGTCTCGTCTAGCCCCTCCCAATGGGCCTGAGCAGACCACCGGCTGTGTGGTGAATCCCTGAGTCACTAGCAGTCTCCTGTAGTTCCTTCCTGTGGGGTAGCTAGCTGGACTGACCATCGTAGAGGTGGTGCGCCCCCCCGCTGGCTAGCAGTTTCCTCTAGCCCCTTTCCATGGGATAGCTGGTATGGCAGACTACCTACTGAATGGCTAGTCCCCCTGTTTGCTAGCAGACTCACCTGGCTCCTGCCAAGAGACCAGGCAGTGCCGCTAAGCGTGTCTATTTCCTCTTCAGTCATTTGAATTTGTGTGTTTATAATTTGTGCCTTCATTTGTGCAATGTTTCTCTGTCATTTCATTGTTAATGTTGGTTTCCGACACTTTGTTTTGAGATCTCTTCTTTCTAGGCTTAGAGGCTGAATTTTCTCTTCCCTTTAGTTTCTGTTTTTTTTTTTTTTTCCAGAGAGGTTCTATGGTTTGCATATTCTGTAAGCTGTTACTGGCTAGTGTCAGGACTTTTATACTGTTTAATATTCCCTACTATTAAGGGTTCTCTGCTGTCATAGCATTTTGTAGACTGTGTTCCTTCTCCACGTTTCCTGGATTCGCTCTCCAATTAGTGTTGAGCTTCCTCGTCTGGTTAATGAAGGCATTCAGTGGTACTAAGACCAATGTGGGCATATGGGGAGATCACAGGGGCATCTCTCGTCAGAAGTGCTTATGCCTTATGGTGTTTGACAAGGAGTGGGCGCGCAGGAGAATTATGTTGAATGGGCTGACTGGCTTGGAGGCACTTAACTACTCTCAGTTTTCTGGCTCCGCCTTTTTAGGCTGCACTGCTGCTAGATCTGCTCCAGCTCTCCTGCCTGCTTCTGTACTCTTTCTTTCCCACAACCTCCTCGGCACTTCTGTGGGGATGTGGGTCTTTTCTTTTTTATTTATTTTTGCTAATCTGCTGACTGCTTTGCAAAGACACTTGCCACCTCTCTTAGAGTCTGCCCAGCAAACTGTCTTGGGTGCTTGGGCGATGGGTCCCCCTGACTCTCTCCAGCAGCTTGTCTCTCTGACAGCTAGCAGCCAGGATGGCGTGTCCCCCCAGTCACTAGTAGTCTCGTCTAGCCCCTCCCAATGGGCCTGAGCAGACCACCGGCTGTGTGGTGAATCCCTGAGTCACTAGCAGTCTCCTGTAGTTCCTTCCTGTGGGGTAGCTAGCTGGACTGACCATCGTAGAGGTGGTGCGCCCCCCCGCTGGCTAGCAGTTTCCTCTAGCCCCTTTCCATGGGATAGCTGGTATGGCAGACTACCTACTGAATGGCTAGTCCCCCTGTTTGCTAACAGACTCACCTGACTCCTGCCAAGAGACCAGGCAGTGCCGCTAAGCGTCTTTCTCCCCAAATTTCCACCTTCCACCGAGCCGCTCAGGAGGTCCACCATCCAAATCATGGACGTGGGACCACTCCAGTCACTCCAGTGCCTTCGCTCTTATTTGCTGTGGAGGTGAGCTGCCTGCTGTGCCGTGATTGCACAAGTTCCACAATTGGGGTCCCTTACCTCTTTGTAGGGAAGAGTGTGGAGGTTGGGGAGAGCTAGGAGAAAGTGTGGGGGTTCGTGGAGAGCTCAGGTAATTCACTCTCAGTCTGTGGGGTGTTTGTGGACTTAGTATTTCTCCTTTCTTGTCTGGCTTTCCGAAATTTTGCTTCTCCCCTTGGGCTTAGCCACAGAGGGACTTGGTGGGGTGCGGGGACCTTCCTCAGAAAGGGAAGACAGCGGGATTACCCCCAGCCGAACCGGGAGATCTCGGAGAAAGGCAAATCTTGAACTGATCTCGGAGAAAGGCAAATCTTGAACTGCCTGCCCCGCAGCCCCCTGGTTCAGGCAGGGGACAGTCAGACGCGACAGGGGTTCCGTCGGAACGGTTCCACTTTATTAGAGTAAACTAACAGTTTTTATAGGCAAACGAAGGGGGGTTTGCAAGGGACTTCCTATAGTTACACCAATCAAGCTAAAGGTCAAGCAACCACGCATTTACATTGCAATAGGAACTCACGGTGAGCCTGCATTGCCCAGAGCTCGGAAACCACGGGGATCAATCAGAAGTTTTGACAATCTGCCCAGCAAACTGTCTTGGGTGCTTGGGCGATGGGTCCCCCTGACTCTCTCCAGCAGCTTGTCTCTCTGACAGCTAGCAGCCAGGATGGCGTGTCCCCCCAGTCACTAGTAGTCTCGTCTAGCCCCTCCCAATGGGCCTGAGCAGACCACCGGCTGTGTGGTGAATCCCTGAGTCACTAGCAGTCTCCTGTAGTTCCTTCCTGTGGGGTAGCTAGCTGGACTGACCATCGTAGAGGTGGTGCGCCCCCCCGCTGGCTAGCAGTTTCCTCTAGCCCCTTTCCATGGGATAGCTGGTATGGCAGACTACCTACTGAATGGCTAGTCCCCCTGTTTGCTAACAGACTCACCTGACTCCTGCCAAGAGACCAGGCAGTGCCGCTAAGCGTCTTTCTCCCCAAATTTCCACCTTCCACCGAGCCGCTCAGGAGGTCCACCATCCAAATCATGGACGTGGGACCACTCCAGTCACTCCAGTGCCTTCGCTCTTATTTGCTGTGGAGGTGAGCTGCCTGCTGTGCCGTGATTGCACAAGTTCCACAATTGGGGTCCCTTACCTCTTTGTAGGGAAGAGTGTGGAGGTTGGGGAGAGCTAGGAGAAAGTGTGGGGGTTCGTGGAGAGCTCAGGTAATTCACTCTCAGTCTGTGGGGTGTTTGTGGACTTAGTATTTCTCCTTTCTTGTCTGGCTTTCCGAAATTTTGCTTCTCCCCTTGGGCTTAGCCACAGAGGGACTTGGTGGGGTGCGGGGACCTTCCTCAGAAAGGGAAGACAGCGGGATTACCCCCAGCCGAACCGGGAGATCTCGGAGAAAGGCAAATCTTGAACTGATCTCGGAGAAAGGCAAATCTTGAACTGCCTGCCCCGCAGCCCCCTGGTTCAGGCAGGGGACAGTCAGACGCGACAGGGGTTCCGTCGGAACGGTTCCACTTTATTAGAGTAAACTAACAGTTTTTATAGGCAAACGAAGGGGGGTTTGCAAGGGACTTCCTATAGTTACACCAATCAAGCTAAAGGTCAAGCAACCACGCATTTACATTGCAATAGGAACTCACGGTGAGCCTGCATTGCCCAGAGCTCGGAAACCACGGGGATCAATCAGAAGTTTTGACAATGGACCTTAGATCATGCCCTGTCTCTTCCTGTAGGCATCCTTTTAGCACCAAACTGCAAATATGTGCTTAAGCTTCCTTATGCTTGCAAAGGCCCTCTTTCCTTCAGGGCCCCACATCTCCCCCTCTTTTATTTTAAAATTAAGAGACTTTTGTTGAGGCAACGCGTCGAGCTAAGAGGTGGCCAGCCTCTAGCCTTGTCCGCTCTCCCTTGCGGCTGTGCCTGTCTTAGGTCGGGACAGAGCACTATTCAGGCAGAGCCTGTCATGGGATCAGGCAGCAGCTGTGGCGGCCCTCCTGTCTTAGGCCTGCTCTGCAGTGGTGTCCTCTTACCCGTCACTGGCTAACCAGCCATTTCGCGGGGGCTGGATGGAGTTTTTAGAGCGTTCTCCATTCAAAGGCCTCATTATATGTCTCGAGTGATTTATTGAAGGGCCATATTGACCCAGGGGTTTTGTGGGTGCCCAACATAGGGCTCTTCTTCTAGGACCTGAGCAAGCACAATTATTTTTTGTTGCAGCTGCCTATTGTGGGCCATAACACCCTTGACCTTAAACAATATAGCTAGCAAGGCAACAAAAACAGATAGAAAGCATTTTTAAACCAGGTGAGTGGGCTCTGTATTCATTGTCAAAAATCTTAAACTCACTTTTATCCTTGTTTCCAGAACGTTTGGGATGTAATTCGGTTTACTCTGGTTACATTTAGTTTGCTAACAATATAAGTTAGTATCTTTCGTCCTTCCCAAAATTTAGTGTCCCATATTTTCATCTGTGACGATGTGTTTTGTACTTCAATTAGAGTCCTGTTCATCACTGGAAGTCTGTCAAGCAGAAGTGGGTATATCTCACGTCACAGTCCAAGTGTGTCAGGATGCTTAATGTCTCGATAGCTCTGGCGTGTAGATCAAGCTGTTGTTGGAGTCCCATTATGGCAGCCCTCAGGTGTTCAAGTTGGTGTAGGCTGGTCTGAGGTCCCTGGTCAGAGGTGGTGGATGTTGTTTACCACTCTGCTGGTGTGCACCCGCTGAACTCCGAGCACAGATGTTATTACTGTTGTACCTATTAAGGAGAGAAAGAGAAGAGAGACGCCTCAAGAACTTTCTGTTCTTGGGCCTGATATATGGTCATTTGTTATCTGCAGCAGATTCTAAGGTTCGATCCTTATTTTGTGGCATAAATTTAAGATTTCTCGCCAGTATCCATATAGGGCTGGGTTCCCCAATGGGGAATATGCACCCAAATCCTCTCCCCATAGTAAGGAGTGGATCAGGCCCCTTCCACTGGCCAGTGATGGGGTCCTTCCATCTCACTTGCACTTCAGGCTTTATTTTTTGGTTGGACCAGTGTTTTTGAAAGGGTGCCATCAGTTCTTTCTTTGAAAAGTTTAAAATGTTTAGAGTAAAGAGTGCCATTCCAAGTTGCTGGTGAGGGCTTATTCCCCCTTTTTGTTTTTGTAATTGGGCCTTTAAGTTTTGATGATGACGTTCAATTATAGCCTGTCCTTGAGGGTTGTATGGGATCCCTGTGGTGTGGCGGATGTACCATAGTTGAAAGAAGTTTTGTAAATTTTTGCTAACAAAGCAGGGACCATTGTCTGTTTTTATCTGATAAGGTAGACCCAGAGTTGCAAAGCATTGTAAGAAATGACTCTAGGCATGTTTTGCTTTTTCTCCTGAATGGGCTGTAGCCCAGCAGGCATGGGAATAAGTATCAATGGATACAAAGATGTACTTGAGTTTTCCAAAGGGTGAAAAGTGAGTGACATCTGTCTGCCACAACATATTAGGCCTCAGTCCCCGAGGGTTTGCTCCCAGAGATTTTAAGGGAGGAACTTGTAAGTGAGGGAGACAAGACTTGCAAGTACGCACAATTTTCTTTAAATCTTTGATGGGGATCTGTGGGAATTTTTTATGTAACCCTCTCCAGCTGATATGGGTTAGATCATGAAGATCTTGGGCCTGTTGTAGACTATGGATCTGAACAGCATGGGATGCTGTTTTGTCAGCTAAAGAATTTCCCATTGAGAGTAGTCCAGGTAGATTTTGGTGGCCCCTGAGGTGGTGGATGTTGTTTACCACTCTGCTGGTGTGCACCGCTGAACTCCGAGCACAGATGTTGTTACTGTTGTACCTATTAAGGAGAGAAAGAGAGAGACGCCTCAAGAACTTTCTGTTCTTGGGCCTGATATATGGTCATTTGTTATCTGCAGCAGATTCTAAGGTTCGATCCTTATTTTGTGGCATAAATTTAAGATTTCTCGCCAGTATCCATATAGGGCTGGGTTCCCCAATGGGGAATATGCACCCAAATCCTCTCCCCATAGTAAGGAGTGGATCAGGCCCCTTCCACTGGCCAGTGATGGGGTCCTTCCATCTCACTTGCACTTCAGGCTTTATTTCTTGGTTGGACCAGTGTTTTTGAAAGGGTGCCATCAGTTCTTTCTTTGAAAAGTTTAAAATGTTTAGAGTAAAGAGTGCCATTCCAAGTTGCTGGTGAGGGCTTATTCCCCCTTTTTGTTTTTGTAATTGGGCCTTTAAGTTTTGATGATGACGTTCAATTATAGCCTGTCCTTGAGGGTTGTATGGGATCCCTGTGGTGTGGCGGATGTACCATAGTTGAAAGAAGTTTTGTAAATTTTTGCTAACAAAGCAGGGACCATTGTCTGTTTTTATCTGATAAGGTAGACCCAGAGTTGCAAAGCATTGTAAGAAATGACTCTAGGCATGTTTTGCTTTTTCTCCTGAATGGGCTGTAGCCCAGCAGGCATGGGAATAAGTATCAATGGATACAAAGATGTACTTGAGTTTTCCAAAGGGTGAAAAGTGAGTGACATCTGTCTGCCACAACATATTAGGCCTCAGTCCCCGAGGGTTTGCTCCCAGAGATTTTAAGGGAGGAACTTGTAAGTGAGGGAGACAAGACTTGCAAGTACGCACAATTTTCTTTAAATCTTTGATGGGGATCTGTGGGAATTTTTTATGTAACCCTCTCCAGCTGATATGGGTTAGATCATGAAGATCTTGGGCCTGTTGTAGACTATGGATCTGAACAGCATGGGATGCTGTTTTGTCAGCTAAAGAATTTCCCATTGAGAGTAGTCCAGGTAGATTTTGGTGGCCCCTGAGGTGGTGTAAGTAAATGGGTTGAACCCTTTCGGATAATAGGTTGCGGGCTTGTATCATGAGGGGAGTGATTGGGTTGTTATCTAGGCATATGTAAGAATTAGGTAGCCCTGGGAGCAAATTTTTTATATAGAGACTGTCAGTAAATAGATTCATTGGTTCAGAAACTTTTATAAGTGCTAGTATAATAGCACACAGTTCTTTGAATTGTGCGGACCCCTCACAAGGCTCGAAATATTTATGTATGTTATGTCCAGGCATATGTGGAGGTCGGAAGATGATAACCGCAGCTCCGTTTTTTCCTCCATCTGTAAAGACACTGAGGGCCTCTTGTATGGGTTTAAAGAAGAATAATCGGGGTGCTGTCCAATCTAGGTGACTAAAAGAGGCAACCCATTTATGAGGCCCATAGTGTCAGTCAAAGGTCCAAGAAACCCCTCTAGGGCTATGGCTATTCTTCCGTTGTTTTTTCGGACCCATTCAAAATCAGATAACCTATGAGAGATAACGATCTTATCAGGTTCTCACACATAGCAGTGACCTGCAGTTTCTCTCCCTTTTGTATTAAGTCAGCCACCTGATCTAGGTGGGCATAGACACGGGAGCCCCTCCCAAGGAGATGTGAATCCACTGCAGAGGCCTCTCCTTTTGTATTAGAGTTGCCATAAGTATTGTCGGGGTAGGCAGAACCCATAACTGTAAACTCTCTGCAGGGTCATATCGAGCAAGTTGAGCTTCATCAAGCGCCTTTTGAACATTTTTAAAAATTTGTTTGTGAGAGGGCGAGAGGGCAATCTCATCATGGGGCTGGCTATCTTTTAATAATTCAAAGAGTGGCAAGAGTTGGCCCGTTGAGATAGGAATCCAGGGCCTCAGCCAATTAATCTCTCCTAAAACCTGCTGTAAGCCAGTTAAGGAGTAGGAGTCCTGAACAAGTAACTGAGGCTTTAAGGGGCTAACGCCCTCTAGGGAAAGTCGAGATCCCAAGATCTTAAACGGTGAAGTTGTAGACTATGGATCTGAACAGCATGGGATGCTGTTTTGTCAGCTAAAGAATTTCCCATTGAGAGTAGTCCAGGTAGATTTTGGTGGCCCCTGAGGTGGTGTAAGTAAATGGGTTGAACCCTTTCGGATAATAGGTTGCGGGCTTGTATCATGAGGGGAGTGATTGGGTTGTTATCTAGGCATATGTAAGAATTAGGTAGCCCTGGGAGCAAATTTTTTATATAGAGACTGTCAGTAAATAGATTCATTGGTTCAGAAACTTTTATAAGTGCTAGTATAATAGCACACAGTTCTTTGAATTGTGCGGACCCCTCACAAGGCTCGAAATATTTATGTATGTTATGTCCAGGCATATGTGGAGGTCGGAAGATGATAACCGCAGCTCCGTTTTTTCCTCCATCTGTAAAGACACTGAGGGCCTCTTGTATGGGTTTAAAGAAGAATAATCGGGGTGCTGTCCAATCTAGGTGACTAAAAGAGGCAACCCATTTATGAGGCCCATAGTGTCAGTCAAAGGTCCAAGAAACCCCTCTAGGGCTATGGCTATTCTTCCGTTGTTTTTTCGGACCCATTCAAAATCAGATAACCTATGAGAGATAACGATCTTATCAGGTTCTCACACATAGCAGTGACCTGCAGTTTCTCTCCCCTTTTGTATTAAGTCAGCCACCTGATCTAGGTGGGCATAGACACGGGGAGCCCCTCCCAAGGAGATGTGAATCCACTGCAGAGGCTTCTCCTTTTGTATTAGAGTTGCCATAAGTATTGTCGGGGTAGGCAGAACCCATAACTGTAAACTCTCTGCAGGGTCATATCGAGCAAGTTGAGCTTCATCAAGCGCCTTTTGAACATTTTTAAAAATTTGTTTGTGAGAGGGCGAGAGGGCAATCTCATCATGGGGCTGGCTATCTTTTAATAATTCAAAGAGTGGCAAGAGTTGGCCCGTTGAGATAGGAATCCAGGGCCTCAGCCAATTAATCTCTCCTAAAACCTGCTGTAAGCCAGTTAAGGAGTAGGAGTCCTGAACAAGTAACTGAGGCTTTAAGGGGCTAACGCCCTCTAGGGAAAGTCGAGATCCCAAGATCTTAAACGGTGGGACAGTTTAAATCTCGTCAGAGGATACATGAAGCTTTCACCTTGAGAGACATTTTTGTAAAATTTTTAAGCCTCTGTTAGTTGTGCGGTGGTCGAGGCTCCTAAGATAATATCATCCATGTATATATACAATTTGGTCTCTGTTAGCTGCTTGACCGGTTGGAGGAGGTCTTTTACATAGTTTTGACAAAAGGCCAGGCTATTGGCCATTCCTTGGGGCAAAACTGTCCATTCAAAGCGTTCATCGTGTCCCTCGAAGTTAGTAGAGGGCACCGGAAAGGCAAACTTTTCACAATCTTGGGGATTCAATGGTATGGAAAAGAAGCAATCTTTGATGTCTATTATCACGAGGTATAGATTATTGGGGATAGCGGGTATCCAGGGCAAACCTCTCAAGGGGGTTCCTTGAATAATCATCCTCTCATTAATCTTTCTGAGATCTTGCAGCATTCTCCATTTTCCTGAAGCCTTTTTAATCACAAATATAGGGGTATTCCATGGACTAATGGAAGGGCGGATATGTCCCATGCTTAACTGTTCAGTTATAATTTCTCGGAGGGCTTGTAACTTAAGGAGTGGAAGAGGCCACTGCTCCACCCATATTGGGGGTCCGTGTTTCCATCGTATTGGAGGGACCTGGAGGGCAATGCCTTTAGGATTGGGGGTGCACCTTCCCCTGAGTTAATGGATCTCCCCTATAATTTTCAACATGGGGTTTTACAAACTGTTGTTGATATTCTTCCTCATCTAGCAGGCCCTCATAGGAGCCTGTATAATCAATAGTAATGTAGGCGTCAGCTGCCCCCAATACATCTTGCCCCAATAAGTTAGCATTTAATCCAGTAGCTATGAGGGGTTTGATTGTCCCTATTGTGCCATCAGGATCTTTCCAGGTAAGCCATTTTGCTGATTCTTTAGATGGGGTGTTTCCTCCAACTCCCAATATCATGGGACCTGGGACTGTTTCCCACTCAGGAGGGACCTCTTCTGCTCTGAGAACAGACCGGTCAGCCCCTGTATTGACTAGACATCTAAATTTCTTCCCCTCTATATAAATGTCCATCTTAGGTCTCAGCCCAGGCACAATAGGGATGGTCCAGTGGGCTCTGACGGGCCCCGGGGGTTTGTTAAGTCCTGATAGTCTAGTAGGCGGCCTTTTTAAATTGCAACCAGGGAAAGGCTTTTTGATGAGTTGATTGTGCCAATCGGGCTGGGCGAGGGGTCCCCCTTTGGTTGACGGGGCTGGGGGCTGCCCCTCATCTAGTTTAAAGGCTTGCCATCCTTATCATATTTAGATCTGCAGTCTATTTTCCAGTGATACAGCTTTTTACATCGAGGGCATGGAATAGTGGGGGGTTTTCTGTTGGACGTTTTCCTATCGCCTTGGGGGCACACTCTCTTAAAGTGCCCCGGTTGGCCACAGTTAAAGCAGTGGCCTGATTTGGGTGAGGCGGGGGGCTCCTGGGATGAGGCCCTACCTGTAACCCATTGCAGTGAATAAGGCTTTAATCATTGCCTCAGAGAGAGCCTCAGTTTGAGCCTGAAGGGCATTGGTGATAGAGCGGGCTTGGTGGCTTTGTGTGCCTATATCTTTAGAACACACAATCCATCGCTCAATGGAATGATCTTTTTGTCTTGCACAGGCCAATTTATGGTCTGTATTCATTCCCTCCCAAACTAACATTTTGAGGAACTGATCTCTTAAAGGCCCTGGAGGGAACTTTCTCTAGAGGCTCTTTTCGTCTACAATGGCAAGGATCTCCCTATAATTTTCAACATGGGGTTTTACAAACTGTTGTTGATATTCTTCCTCATCTAGCAGGCCCTCATAGGAGCCTGTATAATCAATAGTAATGTAGGCGTCAGCTGCCCCCAATACATCTTGCCCCAATAAGTTAGCATTTAATCCAGTAGCTATGAGGGGTTTGATTGTCCCTATTGTGCCATCAGGATCTTTCCAGGTAAGCCATTTTGCTGATTCTTTAGATGGGGTGTTTCCTCCAACTCCCAATATCATGGGACCTGGGACTGTTTCCCACTCAGGAGGGACCTCTTCTGCTCTGAGAACAGACCGGTCAGCCCCTGTATTGACTAGACATCTAAATTTCTTCCCCTCTATATAAATGTCCATCTTAGGTCTCAGCCCAGGCACAATAGGGATGGTCCAGTGGGCTCTGACGGGCCCCGGGGGTTTGTTAAGTCCTGATAGTCTAGTAGGGGGCCCTTTTTTAAATTGCAACCAGGGAAAGGCTTTTTGATGAGTTGATTGTGCCAATCGGGCTGGGCGAGGGGTCCCCCTTTGGTTGACGGGGCTGGGGGCTGCCCCTCATCTAGTTTAAAGGCTTGCCATCCTTATCATATTTAGATCTGCAGTCTATTTTCCAGTGATACAGCTTTTTACATCGAGGGCATGGAATAGTGGGGGGTTTTCTGTTGGACGTTTTCCTATCGCCTTGGGGGCACACTCTCTTAAAGTGCCCCGGTTGGCCACAGTTAAAGCAGTGGCCTGATTTGGGTGAGGCGGGGGGCTCCTGGGATGAGGCCCTACCTGTAACCCATTGCAGTGAATAAGGCTTTAATCATTGCCTCAGAGAGAGCCTCAGTTTGAGCCTGAAGGGCATTGGTGATAGAGCGGGCTTGGTGGCTTTGTGTGCCTATATCTTTAGAACACACAATCCATCGCTCAATGGAATGATCTTTTTGTCTTGCACAGGCCAATTTATGGTCTGTATTCATTCCCTCCCAAACTAACATTTTGAGGAACTGATCTCTTAAAGGCCCTGGAGGGAACTTTCTCTAGAGGCTCTTTTCTACACGATCTACAAAAGTGGCAAGGTCTTCGTTATTCTTTTGTGTTATACCTGATATGGGGGGTGCAGTAGGGCCCTCAGCAAGTTTTTTCTAGGCAGCCAGACATAGAGACCATACTTGGTCTTGATAAGGGGCAGGGATGGTGGCCTGCTGAATACCAGTGCTCCATCAGTGCGCCGTTCCCGATAGCATTCCAAAAGTTATTGGAATGACGGGGTTGGCAGCCTGGTTTCTCTCTGTTTGAGCATGACATTCCTCTTTGAAAAAGGCACACCATTTGATATAAATGTTACTGGGAAGTACTGCCTTACATAGCATTTTCCAGTCTTGGGTGGTACAAGGTTAGTGGGCCAGCCCTTGGAGTATGGTTTCTGCCCATGGGGAGTTTGGGCTGTCCTCTGCTACCGCCTTCTTGTGTTCCTTTAGGCCATTGGCCTCCCATGGATACCAGGCGGCCGGTCTGTTTCCCCCCAGGTTAATGTTTACAGGAAAAGCTTGGGTTGGGCCCGTGAAGGGCGCTGAGGGCCCCCCAGGGTCTTCAGGATAGGTCCTCTCTCCAAGGTGACCCCAGTGCCTTCCCTCCCCGTGGCGCCTCTGTGATCTCTTTAAAGTGGGGAGGGAGTGTGGAGTACAGTCCTGTTTCTCGAGGTCTTGACCCCGAGTGATTGGGGAAACGCTCATCATAGCTAATTTCGTCTTCATTTATAAACGAGTCCCAGGCTCTGTTAAGAGCCTCGATATAGTTTCCCATGTTGTTGAAAGAGAGCAGAAAAGAAAAACAACTGAGGACAACCACCAAAAATCCTAACGGGAGTGGTGGCGGCCGAGAAGTTGGGCTCATGTCGTGCTTGTGAAACGATGAAGGAGTCCCTAGTGTTGCACGGACATTTTCTTGCTGGGGCTGGCGCTCTAAGAGGCTCTGGCCCGTTCTGTGACCCTTTTATCCTGTCATGGGAGTCTTCAAGCGGCAGGCGCCCTAATGGCTTTTAAATGCCTGACCCGTGCCCGCGAGAGACAGGTTTAGGCCGCGTCCTCAATTTGAAATATAGAAAAGAGAGGCTTCCACCCAGTCGGGCTGCCGCTACTGGGGCAGACTGTCTTAAAGCCTTCCTGGGCCCGCCAGAGAGTAGCCCTGGCTAGGACCCATCAGTTGCTTTTTAGACTGTCCACCGGTTCACTGGAAGTCTCGAATCGGAGAGAAGGTGAAAGTAGGCATTAAAGCAAAGAATTCTAGGCAGCCAGACATAGAGACCATACTTGGTCTTGATAAGGGGCAGGGATGGTGGCCTGCTGAATACCAGTGCTCCATCAGTGCGCCGTTCCCGATAGCATTCCAAAAGTTATTGGAATGACGGGGTTGGCAGCCTGGTTTCTCTCTGTTTGAGCATGACATTCCTCTTTGAAAAAGGCACACCATTTGATATAAATGTTACTGGGAAGTACTGCCTTACATAGCATTTTCCAGTCTTGGGTGGTACAAGGTTAGTGGGCCAGCCCTTGGAGTATGGTTTCTGCCCATGGGGAGTTTGGGCTGTCCTCTGCTACCGCCTTCTTGTGTTCCTTTAGGCCATTGGCCTCCCATGGATACCAGGCGGCCGGTCTGTTTCCCCCCAGGTTAATGTTTACAGGAAAAGCTTGGGTTGGGCCCGTGAAGGGCGCTGAGGGCCCCCCAGGGTCTTCAGGATAGGTCCTCTCTCTCCAAGGTGACCCCAGTGCCTTCCCTCCCCGTGGCGCCTCTGTGATCTCTTTAAAGTGGGGAGGGAGTGTGGAGTACAGTCCTGTTTCTCGAGGTCTTGACCCCGAGTGATTGGGGAAACGCTCATCATAGCTAATTTCGTCTTCATTTATAAACGAGTCCCAGGCTCTGTTAAGAGCCTCGATATAGTTTCCCATGTTGTTGAAAGAGAGCAGAAAAGAAAAACAACTGAGGACAACCACCAAAAATCCTAACGGGAGTGGTGGCGGCCGAGAAGTTGGGCTCATGTCGTGCTTGTGAAACGATGAAGGAGTCCCTAGTGTTGCACGGACATTTTCTTGCTGGGGGCTGGCGCTCTAAGAGGCTCTGGCCCGTTCTGTGACCCTTTTATCCTGTCATGGGAGTCTTCAAGCGGCAGGCGCCCTAATGGCTTTTAAATGCCTGACCCGTGCCCGCGAGAGAAAGGTTTAGGCCGCGTCCTCAATTTGAAATATAGAAAAGAGAGGCTTCCACCCAGTCGGGCTGCCGCTACTGGGGCAGACTGTCTTAAAGCCTTCCTGGGCCCGCCAGAGAGTAGCCCTGGCTAGGACCCATCAGTTGCTTTTTAGACTGTCCACCGGTTCACTGGAAGTCTCGAATCGGAGAGAATGTGAAAGTAGGCATTAAAGCAAAGAATGAGGCACAAGGAAAAGCAGCGTTCAGTTTTTTTTTGTTTTTTTTTTTTTGTGACTACCCTAAATCCCTACCCTCTTGGGAGTGGCGCGATAAAGGGGAAGACACACCTTGAAATCCGGATTACTCCGAGAAGATGCCCCTCTAGAGGGTGGCGCCGCGCTGAGGCCCGTCGGCCGCTTCGGTGGTTCTCTTTCAAACCCGCACGGTGATGCTGCCTTCTACTTTCTCGCCGTGAGGCCCCACGTTGGGCGCCAGCTTCTGCAGGGACCTTCCGCAGAAAGGGAAGGCAGCAGGATTGCCCCCAGCTGAACTGGGAGATCTCGGAGAAAGGCAAATCTTGAACTGCCTGCCCCGCAGCCCCCTAGCTCAGGCAGGGGACAATCAGACGCGACAGGGGTTCCGTCGGAACGGTTCCACTTTATTAGAGTAAACTAACAGTTTTTATAGGCAAACAAAGGGGGGTTTGCAAGGGACTTCCTATAGTTACACCAGTCAAGCTAAAGGTCGAGCAACCACGCATTTACATTGCAATAGGAACTCACGGTGAGCCTGCATTGCCCAGAGCTCGGAAACCACTTGGGGATCAATCAGAAGTTTTGACAATGGACCTTAGATCATGCCCTGTCTCTTCCTGTAGGCATACTTTTAGCACGAAACTGCAAATATGTGCTTAGGCTTCCTTATCCTTGCAAAGGCCCTCTTTCCTTCAGGGCCCCACACTGGGGTGGGAATCCTTCTTGTTTCTGGATTCCCTCCTTCTGGGTGCAGTTCCTCCCTCACTCCTCTGTCCTCCTTTCTCCCCTCTCTGTGTCCCTGTCCATTCCTACCTCATTCCAGGGAGCCTGGATTTGCCCCTCGGAGATGTATGTTCCTCTGTTGTCACCCTGGGTTGGATTGCAGGTGGTATCCTTTATCCTGATGAGCTTTTGATGAAATTGTTGAGGAGTCAGTGATATCCCTGTCCTACACCTCTGCCATCTTGGACCCTTTATTGTACTCTTCTTTGCGTGAAAATTTCCCTTGGTATCTCTAGTGTTCTTGTAGAGGTTTCTACTCTTCCCCATCATAGTGTTTCCCTATATTTCTTTGCATTGTTCACTGAAATAGGCATTCTTATCTCATCTTACTCTTTTAAACTCTGCATTCAGTTGGGTGTATCTTTCCTGTTCCCACTTCTTTTCTCAGCTATTTGTAAGGCCTTTTCAGACAAACATTGTACCTTTTTCTGTTTCTTTTTCTTGGGGATGGTTTTTATCAGTGCTTGCTGTACGATGCTATGGACCTCTGTCCATAGTTCTTCAGGTATTCTATTTATCAGATCAAAACCCTTGAAGCTATTTGTCACTTCCAATGTATAATCTTAAGGGATTTGATATAGGTCATGCCTGAATGGCCTAGTGGGTTTTCCCTACTTTGTTCAACTTAAGTTGGAATTTTTCAATAAAGAGCTCATGATCTGAGAGATCAGGCAATTTTTTATAGAGCTCACTGGATAAGCAATATGATTTTGGTTGAACTCCTAGCACCAGTCAAGCTAAAGGTCGTTATAGGCAAACAAAGGGGTTTGCAAGACTTCCTATAGTTACACCAGTCAAGCTAAAGGTCGAGCAACCACGCATTTACATTGCAATAGGAACTCACGGTGAGCCTGCATTGCCCAGAGCTCGGAAACCACTTGGGGATCAATCAGAAGTTTTGACAATGGACCTTAGATCATGCCCTGTCTCTTCCTGTAGGCATACTTTTAGCACGAAACTGCAAATATGTGCTTAGGCTTCCTTATCCTTGCAAAGGCCCTCTTTCCTTCAGGGCCCCACACTGGGGTGGGAATCCTTCTTGTTTCTGGATTCCCTCCTTCTGGGTGCAGTTCCTCCCTCACTCCTCTGTCCTCCTTTCTCCCCTCTCTGTGTCCCTGTCCATTCCTACCTCATTCCAGGGAGCCTGGATTTGCCCCTCGGAGATGTATGTTCCTCTGTTGTCACCCTGGGTTGGATTGCAGGTGGTATCCTTTATCCTGATGAGCTTTTGATGAAATTGTTGAGGAGTCAGTGATATCCCTGTCCTACACCTCTGCCATCTTGGACCCTTTATTGTACTCTTCTTTGCGTGAAAATTTCCCTTGGTATCTCTAGTGTTCTTGTAGAGGTTTCTACTCTTCCCCATCATAGTGTTTCCCTATATTTCTTTGCATTGTTCACTGAAATAGGCATTCTTATCTCATCTTACTCTTTTAAACTCTGCATTCAGTTGGGTGTATCTTTCCTGTTCCCACTTCTTTTCTCAGCTATTTGTAAGGCCTTTTCAGACAAACATTGTACCTTTTTCTGTTTCTTTTTCTTGGGGATGGTTTTTATCAGTGCTTGCTGTACGATGCTATGGACCTCTGTCCATAGTTCTTCAGGTATTCTATTTATCAGATCAAAACCCTTGAAGCTATTTGTCACTTCCAATGTATAATCTTAAGGGATTTGATATAGGTCATGCCTGAATGGCCTAGTGGGTTTTCCCTACTTTGTTCAACTTAAGTTGGAATTTTTCAATAAAGAGCTCATGATCTGAGAGACAGGCACCTCCAGGCATTATTTTTCCTAATTGTATAGAGCTTCTTCATCTTCAGACACAAGGAGTATAAGCAATATGATTTTGGTATTGTCCATCTGGTCATATCCATATATAGCTTTGTCTCTTGGGTTGTTGGACAATGGTGTTTGCTATGATCATGCATTTTCTTGGTAAAATATACTGGATTTAAATCATTGTTCAAAATGTTTTAAAGATATTAGAATGGCATTCCATAACAGCTTACCAATATTGTTTAAATATTTCTATAATTATTTACTAACATAATATTTTATTGCAAATAATATCACAAAATAATTATACATTTAATTATTTATTAATTATTTAAGTATTTACTGATTATAATTATATAATTGGTAATTATATAATTATTTATTAATTTATTAATTTATATATACTATTTTTATTCACAAAAGTAGCATGTCCATTGTAGTTTTTTTGTCATTTTTAAAATCATTTTAATTATTTCTATGTTGGTTCTTTTGATCCTTATCACATAAGCATCACATAAAATAATAAGATTGACCTACCATTTTTGTTGTCATAATTCCTTTCAGAACTGGCACTATAAGACTAAATTATTTACATTCCTATCTGTTTTAGATGTTTGGATTCTCTTCATCTATCTTTCCTGGTTAATCATTACTTTAAGTATAGTGACTTTTACTTGTTTACTCTTTAATTTGACTCTTTTTCTAGGAGACATTTGTGTGTGTGTGCCTGTGTGTGCGTAAGGATATATCAGAGAACTGGTTAGAAAATATTCTATCACTGAATAGGCATTCTTATCTCATCTTACTCTTTTAAACTCTGCATTCAGTTGGGTGTATCTTTCCTGTTCCCACTTCTTTTCTCAGCTATTTGTAAGGCCTTTTCAGACAAACATTGTACCTTTTTCTGTTTCTTTTTCTTGGGGATGGTTTTTATCAGTGCTTGCTGTACGATGCTATGGACCTCTGTCCATAGTTCTTCAGGTATTCTATTTATCAGATCAAAACCCTTGAAGCTATTTGTCACTTCCAATGTATAATCTTAAGGGATTTGATATAGGTCATGCCTGAATGGCCTAGTGGGTTTTCCCTACTTTGTTCAACTTAAGTTGGAATTTTTCAATAAAGAGCTCATGATCTGAGAGACAGGCACCTCCAGGCATTATTTTTCCTAATTGTATAGAGCTTCTTCATCTTCAGACACAAGGAGTATAAGCAATATGATTTTGGTATTGTCCATCTGGTCATATCCATATATAGCTTTGTCTCTTGGGTTGTTGGACAATGGTGTTTGCTATGATCATGCATTTTCTTGGTAAAATATACTGGATTTAAATCATTGTTCAAAATGTTTTAAAGATATTAGAATGGCATTCCATAACAGCTTACCAATATTGTTTAAATATTTCTATAATTATTTACTAACATAATATTTTATTGCAAATAATATCACAAAATAATTATACATTTAATTATTTATTAATTATTTAAGTATTTACTGATTATAATTATATAATTGGTAATTATATAATTATTTATTAATTTATTAATTTATATATACTATTTTTATTCACAAAAGTAGCATGTCCATTGTAGTTTTTTTGTCATTTTTAAAATCATTTTAATTATTTCTATGTTGGTTCTTTTGATCCTTATCACATAAGCATCACATAAAATAATAAGATTGACCTACCATTTTTGTTGTCATAATTCCTTTCAGAACTGGCACTATAAGACTAAATTATTTACATTCCTATCTGTTTTAGATGTTTGGATTCTCTTCATCTATCTTTCCTGGTTAATCATTACTTTAAGTATAGTGACTTTTACTTGTTTACTCTTTAATTTGACTCTTTTTCTAGGAGACATTTGTGTGTGTGTGCCTGTGTGTGCGTAAGGATATATCAGAGAATTTAGAAATAATGAATAAATATGTTTTATGTGCAAATCTATTTCTTTGTATGTCTCTGACATGGAATGCTAAGTGATACAGAAAATATCAATTGCCTTCCTTTCCTCAAGATCACAGGAGTCTGAGCCTTCTCAGACTCATTTAGCTTGCACAAGATGAACATTTAATACCAACAGACTGAATCTTTTACATTTGGGCAGTACAGCTACTGTTTTCTAGTGAATTTCCATGTTGTCCTTGGCTTCATTTTCATGCAGTTATTCAATACTTTTTTTTTTTTTTTGCATCTAATTTATGCCAGGAGCTGTAGTGGATACTCAAGATATAGATCCAAATAAGATAGTCTTTCTCCAAGGTTTCCCCTATTTTTGGTAATAACAACTGATGGCTCACCCCCACAGTTCAATGAGAAATGCTACCACAGCAACTATCCCTGGGGGTCTTCAGAAAATCACAGGATTTCAGACCAATCTCTCATCAGTCAGGTTGTTTACTATATAGATATTCAAAGCAAAAGTGACACATTCCTTTTCTGGAATGATTTATTTGAAGCCAGTGTGTTAGCTGAGACTGAGCTCTTGTATTCCATTACAGTTCTATTTCTTTTGATTTGTCTAAAATTAATGAGTCATAAGACTTTTATTCTTAGTCTCTGTGGAAGAAATCTGAAGGACAGATAGACTAGGATTCCAGTTAATATTCTTGATGTGTTCACTTTCAGTGATTATTGCTCCGTTTACTGCAGAATTACAAAACATCCTTTTAAACCATTTTGTTGTCATAATTCCTTTCAGAACTGGCACTATAAGACTAAATTATTTACATTCCTATCTGTTTTAGATGTTTGGATTCTCTTCATCTATCTTTCCTGGTTAATCATTACTTTAAGTATAGTGACTTTTACTTGTTTACTCTTTAATTTGACTCTTTTTCTAGGAGACATTTGTGTGTGTGTGCCTGTGTGTGCGTAAGGATATATCAGAGAATTTAGAAATAATGAATAAATATGTTTTATGTGCAAATCTATTTCTTTGTATGTCTCTGACATGGAATGCTAAGTGATACAGAAAATATCAATTGCCTTCCTTTCCTCAAGATCACAGGAGTCTGAGCCTTCTCAGACTCATTTAGCTTGCACAAGATGAACATTTAATACCAACAGACTGAATCTTTTACATTTGGGCAGTACAGCTACTGTTTTCTAGTGAATTTCCATGTTGTCCTTGGCTTCATTTTCATGCAGTTATTCAATACTTTTTTTTTTTTTTGCATCTAATTTATGCCAGGAGCTGTAGTGGATACTCAAGATATAGATCCAAATAAGATAGTCTTTCTCCAATTTTGTCCCTATTTTTTGTAATAACAACTGATGGCTCACCCCCACAGTTCAATGAGAAATGCTACCACAGCAACTATCCCTGGGGGTCTTCAGAAAATCACAGGATTTCAGACCAATCTCTCATCAGTCAGGTTGTTTACTATATAGATATTCAAAGCAAAAGTGACACATTCCTTTTCTGGAATGATTTATTTGAAGCCAGTGTGTTAGCTGAGACTGAGCTCTTGTATTCCATTACAGTTCTATTTCTTTTGATTTGTCTAAAATTAATGAGTCATAAGACTTTTATTCTTAGTCTCTGTGGAAGAAATCTGAAGGACAGATAGACTAGGATTCCAGTTAATATTCTTGATGTGTTCACTTTCAGTGATTATTGCTCCGTTTACTGCAGAATTACAAAACATCTCTGCTAGAATTTCACTAGCAACCAATACTTACTTGTGTATAATTTTGGAAATTTACCTCCTATCAACTTTTTATCTGTAGGCTTCACAATTGTATGCCCTTAGGTTTTAGTTACCTTCCTGTTTTTTCTTTTTCTGTGTGTGTGACAACACAGATTTGCATCATGGTTATATGATCACATTTACTTGCATGTTATTCTAATTGTTGGATATAGATATTGATGTCTGTATAATATATGATATTTATTTTAATTATACATCCAGGATATTGTCTGGATTTAAAAATAATTGTAATTAGCTCTTAGTCACACTTTTCTTTTTATAAACTTAATTTTTAATTAGAGGATAATCACTTTACAATATTGTAATGGTTTCTGCCATACTTCAGCATGAAACAGCTCCAGGCATACACATGTTGCCTCCATCTTAAACATCCATCCTAACTCCTTCCCCATCTCACACTTCTAGGTTGTCCCAGCATTATACAACAAATTCAGAATGGTTATCTGTTTACATAAGGTTATATATATATGTTTGAATACTAGTCTCTCAAGTAATCCTACCTTCTCCCTCCCATACTGTGACAAAGCCTATTCTTTATGTCTCTGTCTCTTTTACTGTTCTGTAAATACGATCATCAGTATCATCTTTCTAGATTACATATATATACATAAATATATGACATTATTTGTCTTCTCTAACCCAATCATAACCTCAGAAATCAAATCAGTGATCACAAATCTACCCAAAAATAAAAATCCAGGGGCAGATTGATTCACAGGTGAATGACAAGCATTTAAAGAAGTAATGTCTATTCCTCTGAAACTCTTTCCAAAAATTTCACAAGAAGTAATACTTCCAAACATATTCTACAAGGCCACTATCACCTTGATACCAAAACCAGGCAATGATATCACACAAAAAAAGAAAATTATAGGCCAATATCAATGATGAACTTAGTAAAAAGAATTCTGAACAAAATACTAGCAAACAGAATTCAGTACCACATCAAAAAACTCATACATCATGATGAAGTTGGGTCTCTCCCAGGTATGCAAGGATTCTTCAATATCTGCAAATCAAGCAATATGATACACCATATCAACAAATTGAAAGACAAAAATCACAAATATCTCAATCAATGTAGAATTGATCAATGAATGGATTAAAGAATGGATCATTGAAGTCCATCTCTTCCAGTGTATTATTTAAGGCTTCTGTTTCCTTCATAATTTACTGTTTTGATGATCTGTCCTTTGGTGTACGATGGGTGTTAAATTCTCCTACTCTTATTTTATGATTGTCAGTTTCTTCATCTATGTCGAAAAACCTTTGTTTTACAAATGGGCATATTCCTGTTTTGGGTGTATAGATATTCATGATTGTTATCTTCCTTTTGGATAGATTCCTTGATCATTGTTTATTATCCTGCCTTGTCTGTTTTAATCTTCTTTATTTTAAGGTACATTTTGTCTCAATATGAGGATTGCTGCTTCAGCTTTCTTTTGATTTCCATTTGCACGGAATAGGTTTTTCCATGCTCTCACTTTCAGTCTATAAGTGTCTTTAGATTTGATGTTGGTTTCTTGTAGACAGAATATATTTCGGGAGGGGGCCAAGATGGTGGAGGAATGAGGGGAAAATTTCACCAGCTCCCCAACAGAATCACCAGAAGCAATCAAGAAATGAAACACCATCAACAAACCAGCCGCTAGACGACAGAAGAACTCCTTAGGTCCACGAAGGTCGAAGAGGGAACAGCCAGAACTTTCCCAGAGCTACTGTTCTGAGAACCCTGTATCCTAACCCCCATGCTGGACCAACGGAGAACACGCTAGGAAGTGCCCTAAAAGGGGGCCAGAGTGGAGTGTTAGGGGAGAGAGGGCAGCGCTCAACGCAAAAATTCCAAAAATCCAGCCGGATTGCCGGCAGAAATTAAGACACTGAAAAGATACTGGAGCGGGACGTGGAACACAGGAACTTCCCGCGAGTGCTGCTTAGAGACCTGGATAGAGCCGAACAGGAGTACCCAGCACAAAAATCGCACCGCTTGGCCAAGTGAAAATCGCGACTTTTCACCTAGCACCAGGTAAGTTCAAACACTCCCAGTGGGGGCTTGCTGAATGGAGAGGGACGTCACCCACGGATTGCTGACCAGGGACCGGGCTCAAGCCGGTCGGGAAAGCTCGTGCCCACCTTTGGGACTTGTACACATAACAGGTAGTACCTGTGTGCCAGTGGCGGAGAAGCCCGCACACCCCAATAGCCCGTGAACCCCCATAGCTGCAGCCGCAGCGGAGGAAGCCGGGAGAAGAGCAGTGATTGGATGCTACTGGCGGGTGCACCTTTACTTTGTTTTAAGGCTTCTGTTTCCTTCATAATTTACTGTTTTGATGATCTGTCCTTTGGTGTACGATGGGTGTTAAATTCTCCTACTCTTATTTTATGATTGTCAGTTTCTTCATCTATGTCGAAAAACCTTTGTTTTACAAATGGGCATATTCCTGTTTTGGGTGTATAGATATTCATGATTGTTATCTTCCTTTTGGATAGATTCCTTGATCATTGTTTATTATCCTGCCTTGTCTGTTTTAATCTTCTTTATTTTAAGGTACATTTTGTCTCAATATGAGGATTGCTGCTTCAGCTTTCTTTTGATTTCCATTTGCACGGAATAGGTTTTTCCATGCTCTCACTTTCAGTCTATAAGTGTCTTTAGATTTGATGTTGGTTTCTTGTAGACAGAATATATTTCGGGAGGGGGCCAAGATGGTGGAGGAATGAGGGGAAAATTTCACCAGCTCCCCAACAGAATCACCAGAAGCAATCAAGAAATGAAACACCATCAACAAACCAGCCGCTAGACGACAGAAGAACTCCTTAGGTCCACGAAGGTCGAAGAGGGAACAGCCAGAACTTTCCCAGAGCTACTGTTCTGAGAACCCTGTATCCTAACCCCCATGCTGGACCAACGGAGAACACGCTAGGAAGTGCCCTAAAAGGGGGCCAGAGTGGAGTGTTAGGGGAGAGAGGGCAGCGCTCAACGCAAAAATTCCAAAAATCCAGCCGGATTGCCGGCAGAAATTAAGACACTGAAAAGATACTGGAACGGGGACGTGCGGAACACAGGAACTTCCCCGCGGAGTGCTGCTTAGAGACCTGGATAGAGCCGAACAGGGAGTACCCAGCACAAAAATCGCACCGCTTGGCCAAGTGAAAATCGCGACTTTTCACCTAGCACCAGGTAAGTTCAAACACTCCTAGTGGGGGGCTTGCTGAATGGAGAGGGGACGTCACCCACGGATTGCTGACCAGGGACCGGGCTCAAGCCGGTCGGGAAAGCTCGTGCCCACCTTTGGGACTTGTACACATAACAGGTAGTACCTGTGTGCCAGTGGCGGAGAAGCCCGCACACCCCAATAGCCCGTGAACCCCCATAGCTGCAGCCGCAGCGGAGGAAGCCGGGAGAAGAGCAGTGATTGGATGCTACTGGCGGGTGCACGATACAGCCGGGCACCCCCTCCAACATGGGACTGCGCGTGCTGTGGTCCCCTGCCCAACGGACTGGGATCAGCCCGCAGCCCCGGCCAGCACCTGAGCTTGCAGGAAAGCCTTTGATTTGCTGAAAACAAAAACAGAAACCATACCAACCGGTGCTGTTAGGGAATGGCTACATCATCGAGATGTCACCATTGAAAGGAGATCCGCTTCCACCAGACAGATGAGAGGATAAAAACCAGGGACAGTATTTAGATTTTTGTTTGTTTGTTTATTTGTGGTGGACGGTTTTGTTTATTTGATTGATTGGTCAGATTTAGGGTTTTCTTTTTTTTATTTTTTTGTCTCTTCTTAAATTTTTCTTCCCTTTTTAATTTTTAATATCTTTTTTTGATTTTTAATTTTTACTTTTTCTAAATTTAATTCTTCTAATCTTCTAATTCTTCTAATTTAATTCTTTTAAACTTCTAATTTTCTTTCCTCTTTGCCACTACTCCCTCCCTCTATGTTCTCAGTGTAAAACTTTCTCCTATTTACCACTATCCTCTAGATAAATATTTCCTATCTTCCTATCTCCACTATTCTTTTCCTGCTGCACTTAACAATACAACACATCAATCTTGGATACGTAACCCTATAAAATCCTTCCAAGATGAATCTATTCCTTCTCATTACCCATACAGTCTCTTCCTCCTCACCACCGACACGTCTTAATTAAAAATTGCTTTCATTGAAATAGTCCAAGCTAGGAACTTGCCCCGGATCTATTTTTCCAGGCACTATTTTAATTAATTCAGAGCTTAATGGGCAAGTATCATCTTTGAAAGCGTCGTTTGCCAGAAAAATTTCCTATGCTTTATCTCTGTAAGATTGGTTAGATGTGATTATTGCTGTGTATGTATGTATATCTTACGACTATGTTAGAAAACATCTGCATGCTTATATGACTGCATGCTTATATGCACCTCTTGTTCCTCAGATGCTAGTATTTGAACTAATTTCACTGAACACCATAGCAAACCAGACATAGAGCCCACACTCCCTGACCAATCATCAAACCAAAGACCCTTGAGGTGGAAGCCCCGATTCCAAGACTCCATACTGTCAAAGAACATACAGCACTAGAGATTATTCACCTGTAAACAAGACTTAACACCACCCAAGACACAAACCAGTGAACCCTTCTACAAGGACAGAAACCCAAAGGAAGGGAGAACTCAACCAAGAAACCTGGTTGGGGAAAAAGAACTCCACCCACACAGACACACACAAAGAAACAAAAATTAACCTAATAATGAAATGTCAGAGAAACACTGCACAAATGAAGGACCAAGCTAGAGAAACACAGATCCAAATGACAGAGGAGTAGATAGACAAATTATCTGAAAGAGAATTCAGAAAAGCTATACTAATGGGGATTCAAAACACTGAAAACAGAATATTAGAGGAAATTAGTGCACTCAGAAAAGACATGCAAGAAATGAAAAAGAAGCAAATAGAGACCTCCAGCTCAATTGCTGAATGCAAAAATGCTATCGAAGGTCTCAACAGTAGAGTATCAGAGGCAGAAGAATGGATAAGTGAGCTGGAAGACAGAATGGTGGAAATAAGTGCTGAAGAACAGAACAAAGCCCAAAGAATGAAAAGAACTCACGATAGCATTGGAGATCTATGGGACAGTATCAAATGCACCAACATTAGAATTATAGGAGTGCCAGAAGAAGAAGAGGGGAAAAAAGGCTATGAAGAAATTCTTGAAGAGGTTATAGTTGAAAATTTCCCCAGCATGGGAAAGGAAATAGTCAAGCAAGTCCAAGAAGCACAAAGATTTCCATACAGGATAAACCCCAGAATAAACACACCAAGGCACATTCTAATCAAACTAATGCAGACTAGATACAAAAACAGACTACTAAAAGCAGCTAGAAGCAAACAACAAATAATATATAAAGGAAACCCCTTACGTCTAATGGCTGATCTCTCAACAGAAACCCTGCTGGCCAGAAGAGAATGGCAAGACACATTTAAACGGTTAAAAAAGAGTAGCCTGCAACCAAGAATTCTCTACCTAGCAAGAATCTCATTCAGAATTGATGGTGAAGTCAAAAGCTTCACAGACAAGCAAAAACTTAAAGAATCCTGTGCCACTAAACCAGCCCTACAGGAAGTGTTAAAGGGCCTGATATAGCCAATAAATACAAGAGTAGGATAAGTCCTACAAATCAACCCCCAAACTTCTAAGGAGATGACAATAGGAACATTCGTATCAATAATTACTTTGAATGTAAATGGATTAAATGCTCAGAGAACGACCGAGATTAACACCCCAAACCAAATAAACCCTTACGGACAGCCAAGAAGGGCTCAACCCAGAAACCTGGTTGGGCAACAAGAACTCCACCCACACAGACACACACAAAGAAACAAAAATTAACCTAATAATGAAATGTCAGAGAAACACTGCACAAATGAAGGACCAAGCTAGAGAAACACAGATCCAAATGACAGAGGAGTAGATAGACAAATTATCTGAAAGAGAATTCAGAAAAGCTATACTAATGGGGATTCAAAACACTGAAAACAGAATATTAGAGGAAATTAGTGCACTCAGAAAAGACATGCAAGAAATGAAAAAGAAGCAAATAGAGACCTCCAGCTCAATTGCTGAATGCAAAAATGCTATCGAAGGTCTCAACAGTAGAGTATCAGAGGCAGAAGAATGGATAAGTGAGCTGGAAGACAGAATGGTGGAAATAAGTGCTGAAGAACAGAACAAAGCCCAAAGAATGAAAAGAACTCACGATAGCATTGGAGATCTATGGGACAGTATCAAATGCACCAACATTAGAATTATAGGAGTGCCAGAAGAAGAAGAGGGGAAAAAAGGCTATGAAGAAATTCTTGAAGAGGTTATAGTTGAAAATTTCCCCAGCATGGGAAAGGAAATAGTCAAGCAAGTCCAAGAAGCACAAAGATTTCCATACAGGATAAACCCCAGAATAAACACACCAAGGCACATTCTAATCAAACTAATGCAGACTAGATACAAAAACAGACTACTAAAAGCAGCTAGAAGCAAACAACAAATAATATATAAAGGAAACCCCTTACGTCTAATGGCTGATCTCTCAACAGAAACCCTGCTGGCCAGAAGAGAATGGCAAGACACATTTAAACGGTTAAAAAAGAGTAGCCTGCAACCAAGAATTCTCTACCTAGCAAGAATCTCATTCAGAATTGATGGTGAAGTCAAAAGCTTCACAGACAAGCAAAAACTTAAAGAATCCTGTGCCACTAAACCAGCCCTACAGGAAGTGTTAAAGGGCCTGATATAGCCAATAAATACAAGAGTAGGATAAGTCCTACAAATCAACCCCCAAACTTCTAAGGAGATGACAATAGGAACATTCGTATCAATAATTACTTTGAATGTAAATGGATTAAATGCTCCAACCAAACTACACAGGCTGGTGGAATGGATCCAGAAACATGACCCATGTAAATGCTGTTTACAAGAGATCCACTTCAGACCCAGAGACACTCATAGACTGAAAGTGAGAGGCTGGAAAAAGATATTCCACGCTAATGGAAATCAAAAGAAAGCTGGAATAGCAATCCTCATATCAGACAAAATAGATTTTCAAGTGAAGAAGATTCTAAGAGACAAGGCAGGTCACTACATCATGATTGAAGGATCGATCCAAGAGGAAGACATAACAGTCATGAATATCTACACACCCAACTCAGGGACACCTCAATACATAAGAAAGATACTTTCAGACATAAAAGAAGAAATCAACAGTAACACAGTAATAGTAGGAGACTTTAAAACTCCTCTGACACCAATGGAAATATCATCCAAACAGAAAATTAATAAAGAAACACAAGCCTTAAATGCCACACTAGAAAAGATGGACCTCATCGATATCTTTAGGAATTTCCATCCAAAAGCAGAAGAAAACACTTTCTTCTGAAATGTTCACGGAACATTCTCCAAGATAGACCACATGTTGGGCCATAAATCAAACCTCAGTCAATTCAAGAAAACCGAAATTCTATTAACCGTATTCTAGGACCAAAATGCAATGAGATTAGAGATCAACTACAGGAAAAAAACCCGCTAAAAACACAAACATATGGAGATTAAACAACACATACCTAAAAACCAACTGATTACTGAGGAAATCAAAGGAGAAATTTGAAAAATTCCTAGAAGAAAATTATAATGAACCCATGACTGGACAAAACCTGATATAGCCAAAATAAAAAATGGCAAGACACATTTAAACGGTTAAAAGAGTAGCCTGCAACCAAGAATTCTCTACCTAGCAAGAATCTCATTCAGAATTGATGGTGAAGTCAAAAGCTTCACAGACAAGCAAAAACTTAAAGAATCCTGTGCCACTAAACCAGCCCTACAGGAAGTGTTAAAGGGCCTGATATAGCCAATAAATACAAGAGTAGGATAAGTCCTACAAATCAACCCCCAAACTTCTAAGGAGATGACAATAGGAACATTCGTATCAATAATTACTTTGAATGTAAATGGATTAAATGCTCCAACCAAACTACACAGGCTGGTGGAATGGATCCAGAAACATGACCCATGTAAATGCTGTTTACAAGAGATCCACTTCAGACCCAGAGACACTCATAGACTGAAAGTGAGAGGCTGGAAAAAGATATTCCACGCTAATGGAAATCAAAAGAAAGCTGGAATAGCAATCCTCATATCAGACAAAATAGATTTTCAAGTGAAGAAGATTCTAAGAGACAAGGCAGGTCACTACATCATGATTGAAGGATCGATCCAAGAGGAAGACATAACAGTCATGAATATCTACACACCCAACTCAGGGACACCTCAATACATAAGAAAGATACTTTCAGACATAAAAGAAGAAATCAACAGTAACACAGTAATAGTAGGAGACTTTAAAACTCCTCTGACACCAATGGAAATATCATCCAAACAGAAAATTAATAAAGAAACACAAGCCTTAAATGCCACACTAGAAAAGATGGACCTCATCGATATCTTTAGGAATTTCCATCCAAAAGCAGAAGAAAACACTTTCTTCTGAAATGTTCACGGAACATTCTCCAAGATAGACCACATGTTGGGCCATAAATCAAACCTCAGTCAATTCAAGAAAACCGAAATTCTATTAACCGTATTCTAGGACCAAAATGCAATGAGATTAGAGATCAACTACAGGAAAAAAACCCGCTAAAAACACAAACATATGGAGATTAAACAACACATACCTAAAAACCAACTGATTACTGAGGAAATCAAAGGAGAAATTTGAAAAATTCCTAGAAGAAAATTATAATGAACCCATGACTGGACAAAACCTATGGGATACTGCAAAAGCAGTTCTAAGAGCGAAATTTATAGCAATACATCCTACCTAAAGAAACTAGGAAAATATGAAGCAGATGACCTAAATCTATACTTAAAACAATTGGAGAAAGAATAAGAAAGCACCCCAAAGTCAACAGAAGAAGAGAAATTATAAAGACTAGAGCAGAAATAAATGAGAAAGAAACAAAAGAAACAATAGTTAAGATAAATAATACAAAAAGCTGGTTCTTTGAAAAGATAAACAAAATTGACAAGCCACTGGCCAGACTCATCAAGAGAAAGAGAGAAGAACCAGATCAACAAAATCAAAAACGAAAAAGGAGAGATTATAACAGATAATGTAGAACTCCAAAGGATTCTAAGAGACTATTATGAACAACTCTATGGCAACAACTGGACAACCTGGAAGAAATGGACAGTTTCTTGGAGAAGATTAATCTTCCAAGACTGATCCAGGAAGAAACAGAAACTTTGAAGAACCCAATCACAAGCTCAGAAATCGAATTTATGATTAAAAATCTGCCCAAAAATAAAAACCCAGGGCCAGATGGCTTCACAGGTGAATTCTACCAAGCATTTAAAGAAGAGCTAATGCCTATCCTTCTAAAACTCTTTCAAAAAATTGCACAGGAAGGAAAACTTCCAAACACATTCTACGAGGCCACCATCACCCTGATACATCACCCAAACCAGGCAAAGACAACACAAAAAAGGAAAATTACAGACCAATTTCTCTGATGAACTTAGATGCCAAGATCCTCAACAAAACCCTAGCAAACAGAATTCAACGACACATCAAAAAACTCATACATCACGATGAAGTCGGGTTCACCCAGGCATGCAAGGATTCTTCAACATCTGCAAATCAATCAATGTGATACACCACATCAACAAATTGAGAGACAAAAATCACATGATCATCTCAATAGATGCAGAAAAAGCCTTCGACAAAGTACAACACCCATTTATGCTCTTCAAAAATGGGCATAGAAGGAACCTATCTCAACATAGGAGGAAATAAAAAATTTGAAAATTCCTAGAAGAAAATTATAATGAACCCATGACTGGACAAAACCTATGGGATACTGCAAAAGCAGTTCTAAGAGCGAAATTTATAGCAATACATCCTACCTAAAGAAACTAGGAAAATATGAAGCAGATGACCTAAATCTATACTTAAAACAATTGGAGAAAGAATAAGAAAGCACCCCAAAGTCAACAGAAGAAGAGAAATTATAAAGACTAGAGCAGAAATAAATGAGAAAGAAACAAAAGAAACAATAGTTAAGATAAATAATACAAAAAGCTGGTTCTTTGAAAAGATAAACAAAATTGACAAGCCACTGGCCAGACTCATCAAGAGAAAGAGAGAAGAACCAGATCAACAAAATCAAAAACGAAAAAGGAGAGATTATAACAGATAATGTAGAACTCCAAAGGATTCTAAGAGACTATTATGAACAACTCTATGGCAACAACTGGACAACCTGGAAGAAATGGACAGTTTCTTGGAGAAGATTAATCTTCCAAGACTGATCCAGGAAGAAACAGAAACTTTGAAGAACCCAATCACAAGCTCAGAAATCGAATTTATGATTAAAAATCTGCCCAAAAATAAAAACCCAGGGCCAGATGGCTTCACAGGTGAATTCTACCAAGCATTTAAAGAAGAGCTAATGCCTATCCTTCTAAAACTCTTTCAAAAAATTGCACAGGAAGGAAAACTTCCAAACACATTCTACGAGGCCACCATCACCCTGATACATCACCCAAACCAGGCAAAGACAACACAAAAAAGGAAAATTACAGACCAATTTCTCTGATGAACTTAGATGCCAAGATCCTCAACAAAACCCTAGCAAACAGAATTCAACGACACATCAAAAAACTCATACATCACGATGAAGTCGGGTTCACCCAGGCATGCAAGGATTCTTCAACATCTGCAAATCAATCAATGTGATACACCACATCAACAAATTGAGAGACAAAAATCACATGATCATCTCAATAGATGCAGAAAAAGCCTTCGACAAAGTACAACACCCATTTATGATAAAAACTCTTCAGAAAATGGGCATAGAAGGAACCTATCTCAACATAGCGAAAGCCATATTAGAAGCCCACTGTGAACGATATTCTCAATGGTGAAGAAATGAAAGCATTCTGTCTAAGATCAGGAACAAGACAGGGGTGTCTACTTTCACCACTCTTATTCAACATAGTCCTGGCAACAGCAATAAGCGAAGAGAAAGAAATCAAAGGAATCCAGATTGGAAAGGAAGAAGTCAAGCTCTCTCTTTTTGCAGACGACATGATATTATACATAGAAAATCCCGAAGACACTATTACAAAGCTACTAGAGCTAATCAATGAATACAGCAAAGTCGCAGGGTAGAAAGTCGACACATAGACATCACTGGCATTCCTATACACAAACAATGAAAAAACAGAAATCGAAATCAAAGAGGCAATTCCCTTCACCATTGCAACCAAAAGAACCAACTATCTAGGAATAAACCTACCCAAAGAAACAAAAGGACTGTACACAGAAAATTACAAGACATTCATGAAACAAATTAAAGAAGACTTAAACAGATGGAGAGATGTTCCATGTTCCTGGGTCGGAAGAATAAATATTTTGAAAGTGACCAGACTACCAAATATCATCTACAGATTCAATGCAATACCTATCCAACTACCATTGACATTTTTCACAGAACTAGACCAAAGAAGAACACAATTCATGTGGAAACACAAAAGACCTCGAATAGCCAAAGCAATCCTGAGAAAGAAAAACGGAGCTGGAGGAATCAGCCTTTCCAACTTCAGACTCTTCTACAAAGCAACAGTCATCAAGACAGTATGGTACTTGCACAAAAACAGAGGTATAAACCAATGGAACAAGACTGAGTACCCAAAGATAAACCCACGCATCTATGGGTACCTTATTTTTGACAATGGAGGCAAAACTATTGAAAATTGATGCAATGCAAGGATTCTTCAACATCTGCAAATCAATCAATGTGATACACCACATCAACAAATTGAGAGACAAAAATCACATGATCATCTCAATAGATGCAGAAAAAGCCTTCGACAAAGTACAACACCCATTTATGATAAAAACTCTTCAGAAAATGGGCATAGAAGGAACCTATCTCAACATAGCGAAAGCCATATTAGAAGCCCACTGTGAACGATATTCTCAATGGTGAAGAAATGAAAGCATTCTGTCTAAGATCAGGAACAAGACAGGGGTGTCTACTTTCACCACTCTTATTCAACATAGTCCTGGCAACAGCAATAAGCGAAGAGAAAGAAATCAAAGGAATCCAGATTGGAAAGGAAGAAGTCAAGCTCTCTCTTTTTGCAGACGACATGATATTATACATAGAAAATCCCGAAGACACTATTACAAAGCTACTAGAGCTAATCAATGAATACAGCAAAGTCGCAGGGTAGAAAGTCGACACATAGACATCACTGGCATTCCTATACACAAACAATGAAAAAACAGAAATCGAAATCAAAGAGGCAATTCCCTTCACCATTGCAACCAAAAGAACCAACTATCTAGGAATAAACCTACCCAAAGAAACAAAAGGACTGTACACAGAAAATTACAAGACATTCATGAAACAAATTAAAGAAGACTTAAACAGATGGAGAGATGTTCCATGTTCCTGGGTCGGAAGAATAAATATTTTGAAAGTGACCAGACTACCAAATATCATCTACAGATTCAATGCAATACCTATCCAACTACCATTGACATTTTTCACAGAACTAGACCAAAGAAGAACACAATTCATGTGGAAACACAAAAGACCTCGAATAGCCAAAGCAATCCTGAGAAAGAAAAACGGAGCTGGAGGAATCAGCCTTTCCAACTTCAGACTCTTCTACAAAGCAACAGTCATCAAGACAGTATGGTACTTGCACAAAAACAGAGGTATAAACCAATGGAACAAGACTGAGTACCCAAAGATAAACCCACGCATCTATGGGTACCTTATTTTTGACAATGGAGGCAAAACTATAAAATGGGACAAAGACAGCCTCTTCAACAAGTGGTGCTGGGAGAATTGGACAGCTACTTGCAAAAAAATGAAGTTGGAACTTTCCCTGACACCATACACTAAGATCAACTCAAAATGGATTAAAGAACTAAATGTAAGACCAGAAAACATCAAACTCTCAAAGGAGGATATAGGCAAAACCCTCAAGGACATCAATCAAAGCAAGATCTTCTCTGACCCATCTACTAGTATAGCAGAACTAAAAAGAAAAATGAACATGTGGGACCTCATGAAACTTAAAAGCTTTTGTACAGCAAAAGCAATTACAAAAAAAAGCTGAACAGACAGCCCACAGAGTGAGAGAAAATCATAGCAAATGAAACAACAGACAAAGAATTAATCTCCAAAATCTACAAGCAACTCAGACAACTCAGCATGGGGAAAACAAAGAACCCAATGAGAAAATGGGAAGAAGATCTAAAGAGACGCCTCTCCAAAGAGGACATACAGATGGCCCAAAAGCACATGAAACGGTGCTCAACTCGCTTATTATTAGAGAAATGTCAATTAAAACTACAATGAGATATCACCTCACACCCGTCAGAATGGCCATCTTCAAAAAATCTGCAGACAATAAATGCTGGAGAGGCTGCGCAGAAAAGGGAACCCTCTTGCATTGCTGGTGGGAATGTAAATTGATACAGCCTCTATGGAAGACAGTATGGAGATTTCTTAAAAAACTAAAAATAGACGCACCCTATGACCCAGCAATCCCACTCAGGCCTATATCCTGATGTAATCAAAACTGAAAGAAGCACCTGTACCCCAATGTTCATTGCTGCTCTCTACACCAAAGAGAGAACATGGAAGCAACCTAGATGTCCATCAATGAATGAATGGATTAAGCAACCCTGGTACATATATACAATGGAATACTGTTCTGCTGTCAAAAGAAATGCAGAAGAATCAGTCCTAATGAGACGGCTGGCTCTAGAACCTGTCATAAAAAGTGGAGTCGGTCAAAAGAAAACAAGTACAGTATACTAACACACATATATGGAATCTAGTAGGATGGTCTTGATAACAGTATACTAGACACACATATATGGACAAAGACAGCCTCTTCAACAAATGGTGCTGGGAAAATTGGACAGCTACATGCAAGAAAATGAAGTTGGAACTTTCCCTGACACCATACACTAAGATCAACTCAAAATGGATTAAAGAACTAAATGTAAGACCAGAAAACATCAAACTCTCAAAGGAGGATATAGGCAAAACCCTCAAGGACATCAATCAAAGCAAGATCTTCTCTGACCCATCTACTAGTATAGCAGAACTAAAAAGAAAAATGAACATGTGGGACCTCATGAAACTTAAAAGCTTTTGTACAGCAAAAGCAATTACAAAAAAAAGCTGAACAGACAGCCCACAGAGTGAGAGAAAATCATAGCAAATGAAACAACAGACAAAGAATTAATCTCCAAAATCTACAAGCAACTCAGACAACTCAGCATGGGGAAAACAAAGAACCCAATGAGAAAATGGGAAGAAGATCTAAAGAGACGCCTCTCCAAAGAGGACATACAGATGGCCCAAAAGCACATGAAACGGTGCTCAACTCGCTTATTATTAGAGAAATGTCAATTAAAACTACAATGAGATATCACCTCACACCCGTCAGAATGGCCATCTTCAAAAAATCTGCAGACAATAAATGCTGGAGAGGCTGCGCAGAAAAGGGAACCCTCTTGCATTGCTGGTGGGAATGTAAATTGATACAGCCTCTATGGAAGACAGTATGGAGATTTCTTAAAAAACTAAAAATAGACGCACCCTATGACCCAGCAATCCCACTCAGGCCTATATCCTGATGTAATCAAAACTGAAAGAAGCACCTGTACCCCAATGTTCATTGCTGCTCTCTACACCAAAGAGAGAACATGGAAGCAACCTAGATGTCCATCAATGAATGAATGGATTAAGCAACCCTGGTACATATATACAATGGAATACTGTTCTGCTGTCAAAAGAAATGCAGAAGAATCAGTCCTAATGAGACGGCTGGCTCTAGAACCTGTCATAAAAAGTGGAGTCGGTCAAAAAGAGAAAGACAAGTACAGTATACTAACACACATATATGGAATCTAGTAGGATGGTCTTGATAACACACAGTGAACTCATGGAAAAACAGACAGAGCATAGACATATGGACATTGTGGGGAGGAAATAAGGAGGGGAAGGCATGGAGGGAGTAACATGGAAACCTATGCTCTCATGTTCTGCAAAAGATAGCTAGTGTCATAGTGCTAAGGGAATAGGAGTGCTTACAATGGCTTGGGGCGAAAGTCTGGAGGGGTGCAATGGGGGGAACTGGGCGGGGGGACCATGGATATGCATATGACTGATCTGGGAATATACAGGTCTGTGAACAACAAAACTCTGTAAAACCTTTAAAATAAAGAATTTTAAAAATAAATAAATAAATATATAAAAAGAATATATTTGGGTCTTGTTTTTGTACCCATTTAGCCAATCTCTAGCTTTTGTCTGTGGCATTTAATCCATTACTCTTTAGATAATTATTGATACAAATGATCCTGTTATCATATTTTTAAACGGTATTATTGGTTAGTTTTGTAGATCTTTTTCTTTTCCTGTATTTGTTGTCTATATAAGTCCCTTTAATACTTATTGTAAAGCTGTTTTGATGCTACTGAATTCTCTGTTTTTTCTTGTGTGTAAAGTTTTAGATTTCACCAGCAATTTTGAATGAGATCCTTGCCGGGCAGAGTGTTCTTTCTGTACATTTTTATCTTTCAGTGCTTTAAATATGTCTTGCAATTCTCTTCTGGAGTGCCGGATTTCTGTTGTGAGTTCAGCAGTGAAACATATAGAATTTTCCTTGTGTGTTACTTGTTGTTTTTCCCTTTTTGTTTTAAGTATTCTATCTTTATATTTAGTCTGTTTTAGCCTGATTAGTATGTTTTTTTGGTGTGTTTCTCCTAGGGTTTATCATGTATGGGTCTCTTTGTGCTTCTTGGAGTTGATTGACTATTTCCTTTCCCAGGTGGGGAAGTTTTCAAGTATAATTTCTTCAAAAATTTTTTCGTATCCTTTTTTTTTCTTTTTCTTCTGGAATCCCTATTATTTGAATGTTGATTCATTTGATATTATTCAAAAGGTGTTTAAGGCTATCCTCAATTCTTTTCATTCTTTGCTCTTTTTTTTTCTGTTATTTGGGCTTTATTTTCACCATTCTGTCTTCCAGCTCACTTATCTATTCTTTTGCCTCACATACTGTACTATTGAGCCCTTCCATAGTATTTTTAAATTCAGCAATAGATTTGTTTGTTTCTATTTGTTGTTTTTGAAATTCTGCAATTGAGTTGTTTGTCTTTTTTATTTGCTTTTTAATTTTTTGAAAGTCTTTATCCAATGTGTCAATTCTCTGTATTATTCTATTTTCGAAGTTTTGGATTATCCTTACTATCGCTCTTCTGAATTCTCTTTCTGATAGTTTTTCTATTTCTTCTTCAGTCATTTGTGCTTGTATGTTTCTAATTTGTTCCTTCATTTGTGCAGTGTTTTTTTGTCTTTTCTTTATTATGTTGCTTTTTGATTTTTTTATGTTTGAGCCTTGGCATCTGTGTTTTCTCTCCGAGGATCCTAGATTTAATCTTTGGCCAGTCTGTGGAGACCCCACCTCTTGCTTTGCTATGACTTTCAGTGGTATTAGGCCAAATATGAATGCATGAGTGTCAAAAAGCATATTCCTGATAACTGGTAATAATAAAATGGTGCCACTATTATCAAACATAATGAGAAGATACACATACATATGTATCCATTACCAAATCCAAATGGTCTAAAATGGATAATGTACAGATTACTTTCTGTACATTTTTATCTTTCAGTGCTTTAAATATGTCTTGCAATTCTCTTCTGGAGTGCGGATTTCTGTTGTGAGTTCAGCAGTGAAACATATAGAATTTTCCTTGTGTGTTACTTGTTGTTTTTCCCTTTTTGTTTTAAGTATTCTATCTTTATATTTAGTCTGTTTTAGCCTGATTAGTATGTTTTTTTGGTGTGTTTCTCCTAGGGTTTATCATGTATGGGTCTCTTTGTGCTTCTTGGAGTTGATTGACTATTTCCTTTCCCAGGTGGGGAAGTTTTCAAGTATAATTTCTTAAAAAATTTTTCGTATCCTTTTTTTCTTTTTCTTCTGGAATCCTATTATTTGAATGTTGATTCATTTGATATTATTCAAAAGGTGTTTAAGGCTATCCTCAATTCTTTTCATTCTTTGCTCTTTTTTTTTCTGTTATTTGGGCTTTATTTTCACCATTCTGTCTTCCAGCTCACTTATCTATTCTTTTGCCTCACATACTGTACTATTGAGCCCTTCCATAGTATTTTTAAATTCAGCAATAGATTTGTTTGTTTCTATTTGTTGTTTTTGAAATTCTGCAATTGAGTTGTTTGTCTTTTTTATTTGCTTTTTAATTTTTTGAAAGTCTTTATCCAATGTGTCAATTCTCTGTATTATTCTATTTTCGAAGTTTTGGATTATCCTTACTATCGCTCTTCTGAATTCTCTTTCTGATAGTTTTTCTATTTCTTCTTCAGTCATTTGTGCTTGTATGTTTCTAATTTGTTCCTTCATTTGTGCAGTGTTTTTTTGTCTTTTCTTTATTATGTTGCTTTTTGATTTTTTTATGTTTGAGCCTTGGCATCTGTGTTTTCTCTCCGAGGATCCTAGATTTAATCTTTGGCCAGTCTGTGGAGACCCCACCTCTTGCTTTGCTATGACTTTCAGTGGTATTAGGCCAAATATGAATGCATGAGTGTCAAAAAGCATATTCCTGATAACTGGTAATAATAAAATGGTGCCACTATTATCAAACATAATGAGAAGATACACATACATATGTATCCATTACCAAATCCAAATGGTCTAAAATGGATAATGTACAGATTATTCTGGCAAAGGAAGCAACCAAAGCTCATATCCAACTGTTAAGATATAAGCTAATTGAAACACCTCCTGGATAACAAAAGTAGAACAATATCCCAGTTGGAGAAATGGTAATTAAAGTAGTTATTCACTAGCAAATATAATGGGGAAGTGAAGGAGGAGAATTGATAGGTAATGAAAAGAAATGGGATCGTGTTGATGGGTTATGCAGGGATAGATAGCAAAGATTTGTATATAATAAGATATAGTATAGCAGGGGGAAAGCAGTAGAGAAATCAAAGAAAGGAATAATTATAGAGATGAGCAATAGATACTATAGTTCTTAAGAGTTAAATCAAAAAGAGAGAGAATTGTGGTTAATAACAGAAAACAGGACAAAGGCAACAACAACAACAACAGAAAAACAATCAAATATGTCAAAACAAAGCAAAAAAAATGAAAAGAAAAAATAAACAAAAAAAAACCTGTTCCTGGTTCTCAGTTGTGAGCTTAAGTTCTCATCTGTGGTTGACTAGGGGATCATCCACTAGAGTTTGTTTCTGAGGCCCTTCTAGAAGGTTTGATTCTGTCTTATCAGGGACCAGTTTTGAAAGTGTAGCAGTTGCTTATATTTCTGATTTCACTGAGAGCTAGATATCATATTTCTAGTGTGTGGGGTCCTTGCAGAATCAGTTGTTCTGGTTTCTCCACTATGTGTCTGTTCCTGCACCATGTTCCCCTCAGCCCTCCAGGTATTGCCTCTCCCCCATTCCCTGCCTCTCCCAGTCAAGCTCAACCTCTCAGCGCCGGTGCTGTGCTTCTCTGCCAAGTTGTATAGGGCTGCTCTTGCTCCTCCTCTCTGCTGAGCATTTGGGCCCTCCCGCCTCTCTAGCCGTGTGGGCCGCTCTCTGAATGTTGAGTTTTGGCCAGTCTGTGGAGACCCCACCTCTTGCTTTGCTATGACTTTCAGTGGTATTAGGCCAAATATGAATGCATGAGTGTCAAAAAGCATATTCCTGATAACTGGTAATAATAAAATGGTGCCACTATTATCAAACATAATGAGAAGATACACATACATATGTATCCATTACCAAATCCAAATGGTCTAAAATGGATAATGTACAGATTATTCTGGCAAAGGAAGCAACCAAAGCTCATATCCAACTGTTAAGATATAAGCTAATTGAAACACCTCCTGGATAACAAAAGTAGAACAATATCCCAGTTGGAGAAATGGTAATTAAAGTAGTTATTCACTAGCAAATATAATGGGGAAGTGAAGGAGGAGAATTGATAGGTAATGAAAAGAAATGGGATCGTGTTGATGGGTTATGCAGGGATAGATAGCAAAGATTTGTATATAATAAGATATAGTATAGCAGGGGGAAAGCAGTAGAGAAATCAAAGAAAGGAATAATTATAGAGATGAGCAATAGATACTATAGTTCTTAAGAGTTAAATCAAAAAGAGAGAGAATTGTGGTTAATAACAGAAAACAGGACAAAGGCAACAACAACAACAACAGAAAAACAATCAAATATGTCAAAACAAAGCAAAAAAAATGAAAAGAAAAAATAAACAAAAAAAAACCTGTTCCTGGTTCTCAGTTGTGAGCTTAAGTTCTCATCTGTGGTTGACTAGGGGATCATCCACTAGAGTTTGTTTCTGAGGCCCTTCTAGAAGGTTTGATTCTGTCTTATCAGGGACCAGTTTTGAAAGTGTAGCAGTTGCTTATATTTCTGATTTCACTGAGAGCTAGATATCATATTTCTAGTGTGTGGGGTCCTTGCAGAATCAGTTGTTCTGGTTTCTCCACTATGTGTCTGTTCCTGCACCATGTTCCCCTCAGCCCTCCAGGTATTGCCTCTCCCCCATTCCCTGCCTCTCCCAGTCAAGCTCAACCTCTCAGCGCCGGTGCTGTGCTTCTCTGCCAAGTTGTATAGGGCTGCTCTTGCTCCTCCTCTCTGCTGAGCATTTTGGGCCTCTCTCACACTGCCTCTCTGTGAGCCGTGTGGGCCGCTCTCTGAATGTTGAGTTTTAAGGCAGCTTTTTTACTCCTCTCTTTCACCTTCATCAAGAAGCTCTCTAGGGCTTCCCTAGTGATCCAGTGGGTAAAAAGTCCACCTTGCACTGCAGAGGGCATAGGTTTAATGCCTGACTTGGGAAGATCCTACATGTGGAAGAGTGGTTGGACAGGTGTGTCTAATTAGTAGCCAGTGCTCTGGAGTGCATGTGCAATGAGAGAGATCACTGCAATTGGAGGTCCACACAGGCCAAAGAATAAAATATAGATGAAAAATAAATTAATTTTAAAAAACAATAAAAGCTAAAATTAAAAAAAAGTGCTCAGTAAAAAAGAGGAAGGTTTTTAGTTGCTCTTTGCTTTCTGCTGTGACAGTGGTGTTATATGCTTACCTGAGATGACTGACCTTTTTCTGGATATCTTGGTTCAAGCTTGTGCTTCATCCAGAGCAGCATTTTGGATGATGTACTCTGCATATAAGTTAAATAAGTAGGGTGACAATATACACACTTCACATACTCTTTTTCCAGTTTGGAACCAGTCTGTTGTTCCATGTCTGGTTCTAACTGTTGCTTCCTGGCCTGCATACAGGTAATTTTCATAAGGCAGGTAAGGTGGTCTGGATTTCCCATTTCTTTAAGCCTTCCCCTCAGTTTGCTGTGATCCACATAGGCAAAAGCTTTAGAGTAGTCAATGAAGAAGTAGTTTCCTTCCCCGCCCCCCACCCTGGGGTTTACTTTTTCTATGATCCAAAAGATGTTGGCAATTTAATTTTTAGTTCCTCTGCCTTTTCTAAATCCAACCTGTATATCTGTCCTCACTGATGAGCTAGATATCATATTTCTAGTGTGTGGGGTCCTTGCAGAATCAGTTGTTCTGGTTTCTCCACTATGTGTCTGTTCCTGCACCATGTTCCCCTCAGCCCTCCAGGTATTGCCTCTCCCCCATTCCCTGCCTCTCCCAGTCAAGCTCAACCTCTCAGCGCCGGTGCTGTGCTTCTCTGCCAAGTTGTATAGGGCTGCTCTTGCTCCTCCTCTCTGCTGAGCATTTTGGGCCTCTCTCACACTGCCTCTCTGTGAGCCGTGTGGGCCGCTCTCTGAATGTTGAGTTTTAAGGCAGCTTTTTTACTCCTCTCTTTCACCTTCATCAAGAAGCTCTCTAGGGCTTCCCTAGTGATCCAGTGGGTAAAAAGTCCACCTTGCACTGCAGAGGGCATAGGTTTAATGCCTGACTTGGGAAGATCCTACATGTGGAAGAGTGGTTGGACAGGTGTGTCTAATTAGTAGCCAGTGCTCTGGAGTGCATGTGCAATGAGAGAGATCACTGCAATTGGAGGTCCACACAGGCCAAAGAATAAAATATAGATGAAAAATAAATTAATTTTAAAAAACAATAAAAGCTAAAATTAAAAAAAAGTGCTCAGTAAAAAAGAGGAAGGTTTTTAGTTGCTCTTTGCTTTCTGCTGTGACAGTGGTGTTATATGCTTACCTGAGATGACTGACCTTTTTTTCTGGATATCTTGGTTCAAGCTTGTGCTTCATCCAGAGCAGCATTTTGGATGATGTACTCTGCATATAAGTTAAATAAGTAGGGTGACAATATACACACTTCACATACTCTTTTTCCAGTTTGGAACCAGTCTGTTGTTCCATGTCTGGTTCTAACTGTTGCTTCCTGGCCTGCATACAGGTAATTTTCATAAGGCAGGTAAGGTGGTCTGGATTTCCCATTTCTTTAAGCCTTCCCCTCAGTTTGCTGTGATCCACATAGGCAAAAGCTTTAGAGTAGTCAATGAAGAAGTAGTTTCCTTCCCCGCCCCCCACCCTGGGGTTTACTTTTTCTATGATCCAAAAGATGTTGGCAATTTAATTTTTAGTTCCTCTGCCTTTTCTAAATCCAACCTGTATATCTGTAATTTGTTGGTCCACTGTTGAAACCTAGGCTGGAGGATTTTGAGCATTGCTTGGTTAGCAAGTGAAACGAATGCAATTATGCAGTAGTTCGAACACTCTTCTGCATTGCCTTTCTATTTGATTGAAACGAAAACTGACCTTTTGCAGTCCTTTTCCAAATTTGTTGGCATATTGAGTTTCTACCTATATAGTCTTAACTAGATTACTTTTTGAATTTTCAGTTATTTATAACCTGACAGGTTAGCTTTGGGGATTAAATAAAATAATGTGTGCATCATGCTTGATGCTTGATATACTCCTTAATGCATAGGACACATTTGGTAAATAGTGCCATGTTTTTTTTAATCTTTGGATGACTTTATGGATTATATATATTCCATAATATATGTATCTATCAGTTTACAATGAAAAGTGCCTTCAGGCACTTGTATAGTATTACAGATGGATGATCATGATCTCTTTTGCCTGGTATCTTTTGGCCTGGTGATTAGTAGGGAGTCTGAATTGGAGAAGGAGTGTTAATTCAATGACTGGATGGAAAATATTTCCTGAGTAGTGAAATAAAGTGAGAAGTGTTGATTATATAGTAATGAAAAGTGAATGTTACAATGGGAGTTCAGGGAATTGCAGTTTAGAGATATAGTACAGTTTTAGATTTTGAAGGTTTCTTTTTTATTTTTCTCTATCTCATAAAGCCAGACTGTTGAATACATAATAACACGTCTTTTTTTCCCCCTGGGTTGGATAGTATGATTGTCCATGTGAAATAATATTTGAATCAAAGAGTTGTATCCAATGCATTGAAAAAATTGAGCACATTATGAATTACTATCTGCTACTAGATCACAGTATAATGATTATTTATAATGGTGCCCTTAACACAGAGGGAATGACTGAACTGGGACCACTATGTTCTGCTTAATGCAACTGGGACATTTGTGCTATGTTTGAGGCATATTTCAACAAAAAGTGTTAAGTACTGTCAGCATTTTCCTGTGACAGGTTAGGCTGAAATGAGCTATTAGGCTTTTTTGAGTATGAGGTGTTTCTTGAAGTACATTCCTTATCTTAGATCACTAATGCAAAATTTTGCCATTTAGTGTATTGAAAGCATTTTTTAACTTAAAACAATAATGCTGATTAAATAGATATAACTTACTCTTAAGGCACTTATATATTGAAGTCTGACATCCAGTTGTTACAAGTACTTGTTAGTTGAGCAACATGACAGAATTTACTAATGTAACATGAGGATTGTTGTTTGTTGTTATATTTATACTTTATATATGCTTTTTATAAAATTTATATATCCTTTTTCCTAATTTTTAATGAATACTGAAGTTGCTAAATCTCATCTGTCGTTGGTTGACATGCTGATTTATTAATAGTTTGTGTTTTTTTAATCAAGTTTTTTTCTTGGTAGTGGAAGAGATCTGTCTTTTGAATATTATCTGTAAATGGATTAAGTCATTTAAAATATTAGACTATGGAAAAATAATGCTGAATGTTCTGTGGGGCACTTGTATAGTATTACAGATGGATGATCATGATCTCTTTTGCCTGGTATCTTTTGGCCTGGTGATTAGTAGGGAGTCTGAATTGGAGAAGGAGTGTTAATTCAATGACTGGATGGAAAATATTTCCTGAGTAGTGAAATAAAGTGAGAAGTGTTGATTATATAGTAATGAAAAGTGAATGTTACAATGGGAGTTCAGGGAATTGCAGTTTAGAGATATAGTACAGTTTTAGATTTTGAAGGTTTCTTTTTTATTTTTCTCTATCTCATAAAGCCAGACTGTTGAATACATAATAACACGTCTTTTTTTCCCCCTGGGTTGGATAGTATGATTGTCCATGTGAAATAATATTTGAATCAAAGAGTTGTATCCAATGCATTGAAAAATTGAGCACATTATGAATTACTATCTGCTACTAGATCACAGTATAATGATTATTTATAATGGTGCCCTTAACACAGAGGGAATGACTGAACTGGGACCACTATGTTCTGCTTAATGCAACTGGGACATTTGTGCTATGTTTGAGGCATATTTCAACAAAAAGTGTTAAGTACTGTCAGCATTTTCCTGTGACAGGTTAGGCTGAAATGAGCTATTAGGCTTTTTTGAGTATGAGGTGTTTCTTGAAGTACATTCCTTATCTTAGATCACTAATGCAAAATTTTGCCATTTAGTGTATTGAAAGCATTTTTTAACTTAAAACAATAATGCTGATTAAATAGATATAACTTACTCTTAAGGCACTTATATATTGAAGTCTGACATCCAGTTGTTACAAGTACTTGTTAGTTGAGCAACATGACAGAATTTACTAATGTAACATGAGGATTGTTGTTTGTTGTTATATTTATACTTTATATATGCTTTTTATAAAATTTATATATCCTTTTTCCTAATTTTTAATGAATACTGAAGTTGCTAAATCTCATCTGTCGTTGGTTGACATGCTGATTTATTAATAGTTTGTGTTTTTTTAATCAAGTTTTTTTCTTGGTAGTGGAAGAGATCTGTCTTTTGAATATTATCTGTAAATGGATTAAGTCATTTAAAATATTAGACTATGGAAAAATAATATGCTGAATGTTCTGTGGGAGCAGTATACAGTAGAATAAAGAATGTACTTTTTTAGCAACCTATTCAGAGACTTTGAATAACTAACTCTAGAAATCAGAAAAAATACTAACCTTTTGGTTTAAAAGTAAGATGAGTTGATAATGTCTTAAGAAAGTCAAAGAAAATAGGTCTTTTACTTTCACTATGCTTTAAATAGTTATTTTATTTTGCAAAAGCACACATAAACTCATTAATCATTAATGTTTTGTGAAATATTTATTATGACCATACAGATAAGAAAATGTATTTTTTTGGAAGAACAATAGGACAATATATAGAGAAATAGAACAAAGGTGAAAAAAGAACCATAACTTTTATTACTTCCAGTACTTTTAATGATCTGTTTTTTTTCCCCCAGTGATTTAACAATGGAATTGCTTTCTCTACTCCCTAATAGTATATATTTCCTCCATACATAGCTTTGTACTTCACTTGGTCAACTAAAATAAACTGATGCTTTCTACCTTTAGTAAAATTTCTTTTTGGATGAAAAGAAAGTAGCCAAGAGCTTAGTTATTTATTATAGATTCGTGTTCACATCATTTTACCAAAATAACTGAATTCTTTAGGAATCCAGCTTTGAGTCACATTGTTTCCGGTCTCACTGACAAATAATGATGGGGAAGGTGGGACGGTCTGTAATGGTTAGAGCTGAGGGATTGGATCTACATGGATTATGAGCACTTGTACCTCTTCCTAAAATTATTTTATGATAATTAGTATTTTTCCTGTCTGTATAGTATTTAATGCAATCAGTGTTAAATTGTTAACATGCTTATAATCCTGTTAGAAATTTCTTTATTTCTGTTATAAATAATATGAAATAGAATTCTCTGTATAGTTCAGTTTTTCTGCAATTTTTAAATTATTTGCCTAGAATTTAGATGATAGATTTTGCAAAAGATTGTGGTAGATTTTACTATTAGTAGGGGTGTAGCAATATGGAGGTACACATGCAACAATATAAAGTGTCTTAAGTCATATACAAAGCTCATCCTTATCTACATATGGACATTATGATTTCAATTTTTGTTTTGCTAATGTAATATTACTATTAATATTTGACTTAACATGCTCTATTCTCCTTGAGATATTTCTGATAAGAACTTCTTAATTTTTCTAGCTTAAACCATTTTTTTCCCCTAAAGCTGCAGATAGTTATACTAGAGATGTTATACTGTACATAACATCTATCTCTGGTTTTCTATGGATCCTGCCTCTGAAATAAGATAAACATGAGTTGAAACAATTCAGTTACTAGACAAGGCACTTATCTCTTTGTGCCTCAGTTTTCATTTTCTTTATTTATGACATAAAGATGATGATGGTGAAAGGAGGAAAGAAAGGGAGGAAGCATGCTTCCACAGGCAGTCACCACATGAAGTTCTTGGACCTTTTGCGGTGGCTCTAAAATTCTCATGTTGTTCTAAATGGGAGATGAAATCTCTGAATCATGGCTATGCAATTTATATGTTAGATACATCTCAATCAAATATTTTTATTTCAAATTATTTTCTATCAGTTATAATTCTTTTTTATTCCTTTATTTATCTATTTTTTTTGTAGTATTGCAACTTCTATACATGCCTCCTCTTTACATGAAAAAAATGACAAATTTCTAAGTTGATGAGATAGGTGAACAATGGTAACATGAATTATATTCCCCAGGTCAGAAATCAGAACGTTAATTGGAGTCATAAGCCTTTACTCTTTCTCTTATTGTAAATAGTTACTTAACACTTACCATGCACGAGGTTGTGTGGAAATTGCTGAATACAGTTTTGCTAAAAAGGCACACTTTTCACAAATAAGGGTTTATTCTGTCTTATTTCTTTAGTGATTCTCTTTGTTTTAGAACAAAAGACTACTAAAGAAGGAGAAATTTAGGAAAAGAGAATGAGGGTTTAGCAAAGAATAATCTTTCAAGTCAGGAAGAGACTTGATATGCAGTTTGACAGGGATTAGTATGCCTTACAGCTGACTCAAAGGACACTCACTTTGAGAAATTGGTCATAGTGTTTGAAATTGAAAATCTATTTTAGCTACTGTAGAATAGGCTTCTGTCTGCAGAACTAGGGGCATTTTGATCATCATTCATAAAGGCAGGCCAGAAAGGAAATTATATACTAGCCTAGCATTGGTGTTAACAGAGGCAATGTGGAAAGGGCAATGAGGAACATTTGAAGTAAATCCTGAGCAAGAGAGATATCATTGAACTGTGACTCACCTATTTGCAGGCGGTGAAGCTAGATGCCCTTCCAAGGTATTTGACCCTCACTATCAACCTACCCTCACAGTCCTGGAGAATATTTTTCTTTCAGAGAGCTGAGAAGTACCTTTACTGATGCCAAACTACTCTTACATTTAAATGTAAATTTTATTAAGACAGATTCATGTTTTGCTTTTTTTCATATCATCTTTGCAAAGAGAGAGAGAGAGAGAGAAAGAGATTCCCACAGATAGTATACTATGTAAACATTTATAAAATGAAATGCGAAGGTATGTGCTCATTTAGTCAATTTTACAGATCTTTATTTAATGCATGCTATAACCCAAGCATTTCTCTTAATGCTTATTACATGTTCATAAACAGACAAAACAGACAACTCTTGTACTCATGTAAATTATGTTTAGTGAATTTCATGGCAATAAATTAAAAATGAAATTATAACAAGCCCCATAAATGATATATTCCTTAGAGGGAGCATGAGATATGCCAGTGTCAGTGAAAAGTAATTATAAAATATTTAACTTTTCATTTGTTTGTATTTGTATTTCTGTATTAGCTGCATTTTTTGCATATACTTCAAAATTTTGCACGGTTGACTTCTAGTAAATCTTTACTGCTGGAAGGTGACTCCTTCCCCTTTTCTCTTTCTTACACAGGTTTTTAGAGAGCATTCTCCACATGTTTTTACTATTATGTATACACGAATACCTTCCTTAGACTTTCTGGACTATTTAAGAGCAATGACTATTTGTATATTTGTAGAGTAAATGCAGGTCATTAAATTCAAATGAAACCGACCAACTTGTTTCATTTGTTTAAATGAAACAAACTCAGAGTAGATTAACTAGATGCATTGAAATAAAATCAAATTAATCTTCCGTAATTGTTCAAAAAGAGCTATGAAGAAGACGAAAGGTCAAACTTAGTTATAATATTTAAGAAAATTAAATTACTGAATTTTAAGTAACATATGATGAGAAAAGACAATGTAATGAAAGCAGTGGCCTTTCTCTTTTAGGGTCAAACAAAAGAAATTTAGCAGAATTATAATAAATCTTGTTTTGAAAAGTATCATATTATTACATTATAAATGGTTAACGTAATTCTGAAACAAAGGAAGAAAATGCACTTAGCTAAGGTGATATAACATAAACTTCTTGTAAGCAAAGCAGAGCATAAAATATGGACATTTTTAAAACTACTTTTAAGGAGGCTATATAAGGGTGACCCTAAATTAGGAATGTATATTTTCACTGTTCTGAGGGAGAAAAGATAATGGTGTGTGTGTGTGTATGTGTATGTGTGTGTGTGTGCACGTGCGTGTGTGTGTGTGTGTGTATGTGTATGTGTGATGGGGTGACTATGGAATGATGGAGTGGGAACAGAAAAATGAAGAAAGCAAGATGACGCCAAAGTGAAACACTCATGCTTACATCAGTTGTTGGTATTTCATTTCAGAGAAAGCCATGAGAATTGGCTATAAAAGAAACTTTGCTTGTTTCTTTTCTGAATGTGAGTTAGTACTTAGTCCCTCAATCCCACCAAGGAAATCAAGCACTCAGATATGCATACAGAGAAGCGGAGAAGTGAGGCAAAGACCAGCAGTGTGGCATGACCCTGTGGTAGTGAAACCCAGCCCTGGTTTCAGTAAATGTGATTTTCTGCTTGTGTGGGAGAAAGTAGTAAAGGCTCCAAAGGCCTAGAAAACAGAATGACTTCAAAAACCAAAAAAAGCAGCTCAGGAGCTGTTCTTGATAGTAGTGGTTGTTCAAACTCCTTATATTTAGCTATATCTTATCTAATACGTTATATTTTACTAAATGTAAAAACTAGTATTGCTCTCTTTAATTGATAACATAAGGTTGTTTTCATTTATGTGTTACAAAGTATATGTTCAAAATGTGATTGCTTCCAAAGTCCACCATATTACAATTCATATCTAGGACATTTTTATACCAGTAGGAGGCTTACACAATTGGTAGATTAGACATCTTTCCCCAAAAGGAATTCATATGTTAGCCAAAAAGTTTTCTATGGACAAATGACTATTAATTTGGGGAAACATTTACCAAGTTCTTAAAGAAGATTGATACTAATGAATCACAAATATCCTGACTCAGTTAAAGAGGAAAACAAATTATGTTTTTAGGATTTTTCATCTTTTAAACATTTTTTTCTTATTCTAATAAAAATGTTTATTGGATGGAAGAGGATCATGGTAAAAATAACACTTATCTTACCTAGGGTCCTACCTTAGGTTTTTTTTTTTTTTTTTTTTTTAGCTGTAATAACTGAGTGCAAGAGGATTTTGAGCTAGAATAGTGGACATCTAGGTATTTTTAGCTCTAAAATACTAGTTTTATTAGAGTCACTGCAGACAAATGTTTTGAGAATATTAAATAAATATTAAATGTCATCGGAAGATGTCTTTGCAAATTATTTTTCTGAAAATAAAACTGAGATTGTGGGCCAAATCACAGAAATTGATACATCTTCCGCAATATATAATTTTTAAACCAGTTCAGTGAATGGATGGACTGTTACAGGGGCTTTCCACTGTCTCAAAATTACTCTGAATCACTAGATTTGACTGCAAAAGCTTTTGGCAAACCTTTAACGACACAGCATGAGTTAAGACTACTGTTCACCAACAGTAAACATCTGTGTTTCTTCGTTATTATAGATACCTCAGGGAGGTAGCATTGTGGGAGCAGAGGAAAGCCTTGTTTTAATCAGAAAAATGGGAAAATGTTGTTTCATTTAGCATCTATTCTCATTATCTTTCTAGCTTTCATTCACAAAAATAGGGTTATTTGAACAGAAATGTGCACTAGCATCTTTGTCAATTTAGGGGCAGGTTTGACATCAGAAAGGAAATTATACTTATTTAAAATTTGTTAAACAACATGAAAGTTCTGTGGGACCACAGTAATGATAGTTAACCATAGTTGTCCCTAAGCATTATCAGCTTTATTTCAGAAGTCATTTTTATGCTTGATTGAGTGTTCTTTAATTTTAAACTTTAGACTTATCTGTTTTCAGTAACTCTAGCTTTCTATAATCATTTAACAGCCTAACATTATTGAAGGGAAAAAATCTTAGAATGAGCTTCATATCACTAGCTTCTTTAAGTTTTATTCTGTTCTTGAATCCCACAGGGTATTTTCAAGTAGATAAAAGTAATAACACAGGTTGAAACCTTCCGGAATGGTATTCACATTTTAGTTTTATTTCCTATCCTGAGAGATGTCAATTCAGCAAACATTTATGGAAGTTCTGCTACTTGACAAGCCTCTAGGGATAAGTATGCTTAAGTTGTGTGCCTACTTTCGCAGGCACTGTGCTGCAGCTTACTCTGATTCCTATTCTTACTAGTTCTCACTAAAAGGCACTATCTTAAATAGATCATAGACCTTTTACAGTCACAGTGTAGTCCCCTCAGAGTCGTGAGTCTCCGACTTGGACAATAAAGTGTCATGGTCTCAAGTATTGTCAAACCAAGAGTAGCTTTATTAATCATAAAACTTATAATAATCAGAATCAAGATTCCATTAATCAGGATTCAAATAAAGGCAAACACAATCAGAACGCAATCAAATGCAAACTGATGTTCTTACCCCAGAGCTGGAGAGTCTCTATCTCACATCTGGCGCAGCCAATCTCCATGAGTGAACCGCCTGCACAATCTTACTTTACCCTTTTTATATATTTTTTCAACTGGAAATCTCAAGTTAATTAGTAATCATAAAGAAGCTTTTTGTTTCTCTAGAGATGCAAAAGAGGTCATCACTGGAGCCCTTTCTCCCCAGTCAACAACTTTGCTCTCCAGAGGAAACATTCTTACAATTTTTAAGTTACAAAGTGAACTCCGAGTTGTGAAGTATTATACATATTATTACAAATGGGGCAAGAGGAAGAGCCTTTGTGCTCTGTATTAGCACCTGTTCATCTTCAGAAGAGGTCTCAGAGAGGTGAGGCTTGCAGGCGGCGCTTATTGTTAGTGTGACGAGACATTTGTCTGCTTGGCCCAGATATCTTTTCTTGATCTTTCCTGTGAGAAGTGAAAATGCCTTTACTTGCCCATGACACCACCCTGAGAGAATATTTTAGTACCTGTGGAATTTTTCACAAAAGATTATTTTAAAATGCTGGTGTAAATGAAAAAGCCCATTCTTTGTTTGAGCAAACTTTTAGTCAAGTTCCTGAATATTACTCTGGGCATATCTGTCTCTTCCTTGTACAATCTTTAATCAAAGCTCCACCTAATGCCACTATATCAAATCAAGTCCCTCATCTATCACCAGTTTTCAAGTAATATCTGATCACCTTGGCTTGTCTTCAGTAGGAGTCCTCTTAGTTTGGCAAACATTTATGGCACTTGCTAGGATAAGTATGTAAGTTGTGTGCCTACTTTCGCAGGCACTGTGCTGAAGCTTACTCTGATTCCTATGCTTACTAGTTCTCACTAAAAGGCACTATCTTAAATAGATCAGAGACCTTTTACAGTCACAGTGTAGTCCCCTCAGAGTCGTGAGTCTTGGACTTGGACAATAAAGTGTCGTGGTCTTGAGTATTGTCAAACCAAGAGTAGCTTTATTAATCATAAAACTTATAATAATCAGAATCAAGATTCCATTAATCAGGATTCAAATAAAGGCAAACACAATCAGAACGCAATCAAATGCAAACTGATGTTCTTACCCCAGAGCTGGAGAGTCTCTATCTCACATCTGGCGCAGCCAATCTCCATGAGTGAACCGCCTGCACAATCTTACTTTACCCTTTTTATATATTTTTTCAACTGGAAATCTCAAGTTAATTAGTAATCATAAAGAAGCTTTTTGTTTCTCTAGAGATGCAAAAGAGGTCATCACTGGAGCCCTTTCTCCCCAGTCAACAACTTTGCTCTCCAGAGGAAACATTCTTACAATTTTTAAGTTACAAAGTGAACTCCGAGTTGTGAAGTATTATACATATTATTACAAACGGGGCAAGAGGAAGAGCCTTTGTGCTCTGTATTAGCACCTGTTCATCTTCAGAAGAGGTCTCAGAGAGGTGAGGCTTGCAGGCGGCGCTTATTGTTAGTGTGACGAGACATTTGTCTGCTTGGCCCAGATATCTTTTCTTGATCTTTCCTGTGAGAAGTGAAAATGCCTTTACTTGCCCATGACACCACCCTGAGAGAATATTTTAGTACCTGTGGAATTTTTCACAAAAGATTATTTTAAAATGCTGGTGTAAATGAAAAAGCCCATTCTTTGTTTGAGCAAACTTTTAGTCAAGTTCCTGAATATTACTCTGGGCATATCTGTCTCTTCCTTGTACAATCTTTAATCAAAGCTCCACCTAATGCCACTATATCAAATCAAGTCCCTCATCTATCACCAGTTTTCAAGTAATATCTGATCACCTTGGCTTGTCTTCAGTAGGAGTCCTCTTAGTTTGGTTTAACTAAAACCTCCCTCCATTATCTTTCATGGTTCCTCTTAGTGATTTCCATCCATTGACTTCCACTCTCCTTCTTTGGTTCTTGCACTTGCCCATGGTGTATTTGGAATTGAGCCCAGTTCTATACTAAGGTCTCTTACCCCTTACTATTGCAACAGTCTCAAATAAAATTTGTTTTTAACTGCTTTAATGACTAGCTTTAAGTATGTTTTTTTCTGTATCAGTTATGGTACTACAACTTGAATAGGATCAGATTCATCATTGGACTACTTCGACCACTCAGCCAGGACCCTAAGTATATAACTTTGAGACCTTTGTTTTCACTGCTGACTGATTGATTGGGGTCTGGTGGTGAGTCTGACTCCAAAAACATTGCTCCAGACAAATATCTGTTGGAGCTGGTAGGGACAAGATTATGATTTTTAAAATTCTGAGTGTACACTAACAGTTGAGTAAGAATCCCAGATAAAGAGAGCTGAGTTAGGGCTTCCCCTGGTGGTCCAGTGGGTAAGGGCACCGCCTTGCAGTGCAAGGGGTGCCGGTTCGATCCCTGGCCTGGGAAGACCCCACGTGCCACGGAGCGGCTGGACTGATGTGTCCAATTACCGAGCCGGAGCTCTGGAGCTCATGCGCCCAGAGCCGGTGCTCTGCGACGACAGAGGCCACCGCGATGGGAGATCCACAGGAGCCAAAGAACAAAGACGGATGAAAATAGAGAAATGAAAGAGCAATAGAAGTGGCCCGCCCGTCCCCCTCCCTCCCCACCCCACCCCCAAAAGATAAATAAAAAATAAAAAATAAAAATAAATGTTAAAAAAAAAAGAATTGAGTTAGATTCTTTGACTATTCCAATTATAAGATGCTAATTTCTGGAAGAAACAGAAGCTGTGATAGAATCACTGCTTTACTCTGGTGCTTTTGCAAAAGTGCTTTATGTAAGAAGAGATTCATGCAACAGACTATGACAAGTGCAGATCTCTAATAATGCTACCAAGATGAATCAAAGTTTCCGGAACTCTAATGAAAAAACTAGATGAAAAATACTGCCATCTCAAGATAAAGCAAGCCAGATATTAAATAAACATGGAACTAACAAAGCAAATCAACTAGCAAAGTTGATTATAATTTTGTGGTTCTCTATTTTAAGCATTGCTTTCACATTATCTTTTCTCCAGATTTAAAATAATTCTTATTATCTTCTCTTAATCTATCTATAACTTAGAGCAATTTAGTAAATTAGACCTTTGTAAAGAGAATTTAAACAATTTATCTTTTTTCTCTCTAACTAATCCCTCCAAAATTTAGAAACTTTCAATGAGTATTCTTACTTTTGTGGAAATATATTTTTTAAATGTAAATTCAATAAAAATCTCTTCTCTTTGTAACTTAATGTTGGAAAATTGATTATTTTGCCAAGACTTTGACTAGAATGTCATAATTGAGAAAGCTGTGCATATGATTAAAGGTAACAGGCATATTTAAGGAGGTATAGTTGCTTTGTAACATCAAAAGTGTGTTCCTTCAAAAAAACAATCTAGTATTTTCCTATGAATAAGTTTACTAAGGAAGGTCACGTTTTTTAGGGCCAAGAATTTCAGGATAGTTTGGTGATCTAGAGAAGGAAAGACTTCACTCAAACTTAGAGGTATTCCAAGTGGACTCTGACTGTGAGTCCTGGGTATGTCATCCAACCCTCAAGAGGCTTTTTAAAGTTTAATCTGAGATTTCTTATAGGAATTCCTGGTAGAACAAATTCTAAAGATCTATGTTGTCAGACTCTATTGTTTCTGCACTTTTGTAAATAATCAGACCAAGTTTAATGAGAATAGACTAATTTTGCAAATAGCCTTACTGTGACTATTTTGACAGTTAAAGGATCAGGTTACATGAGGATACATGCAAATTATGTAACATTAAAGACTGTACTTGACCATTCAATTTTTTGATTTTGGAAAGAAAGAATATTAGTTCTTTTATTTCACTGTAAAGGTTGATTCTAATTAAACACAGGCTAATTGTAAATTAATACAATTGCTCTTACAAATATAAACACTGTAACTTTCTTAGGACCAGTCTTTCATGAAAAAAATGATAGAAACATTTTTATCCTTATATTTAAGTATTTAGAACTTTATTATTATAAGCTTGGATTAGAAAATATTTAACTGTGCAAGAATAATTAGTTAAATATATCATTGAAAAAAACCACAAACTGAGAAAGGAGATGAACTGTTTCAATAAGATCAGGAACACCAGGTGCAGACATTACAAAGATAAGCTAAAATAACCTTGAGGTTCAAGCAAGTGGAGAATTAGGAATGGCCTCTGAATAAATGAAAAGATAGAGTAGGGGAAAATGAAATTAGCATCTGCAGAAAAGTCCTTAAAGCCATGACTACAGAAATGGGGATCTAAATGATTGAATTGCATCATTTTCAGAAAAGGACTGTGCACAATTTATTCTTAACTGGGGAAAAAATTAGACTTTTACTCAACTCCTCATTAATGTGTATAAGTGTGGAAATTTTCTGTGTTTGATGCATATATATATATATATATATACTTTATTAAAATGGACCCTTTGCTTTCTACTCATTTTGGGAAAATATGGATAAGTATCTATTATCTTTAACTCAAATACGTCAAGTCTTTATTTTCAATGAATGCTGTCTGAGGCTACTCTGTTATACTAGAAGGAAGCTTTGCTTTTAGGTTTGATGATCTTTTATTTGTTCAAAATTGGACACTATTAGTAATCTAGATAAGTTATTGGATCTCAGAGAATCTCTGTTCTCTAACTGTAACTTAGGATGTGCATGTGTGTGTCTGTATGTGTGAACTGTTTCCCTGTTTTAAAATTTAGATTTATAGAAAAGTTGTGATGATAATAAAAATAGTTCCCATATTCTCTCCAGAGCAAATTTCCTTTATTATTAACATCTTACATAAATATGGTACATTCAACATCATTAATCATCTAAAATCTGTACCCTATTATTAGCTAATGTCCACATTTTATTCAATTATATTTAATTTATCTGTCGTCCATATTTTATTCCAAGATCTCATTCAGTGTGTCACATTCCATTTAGCTGTCAAAACTCCCTATGCTTATCTCTGCTGTGATGACAATTTCTTAGTTTCCCTTGTTCTTGATGACCTTGATGATTTTGAATCTTATCAGTCAAATGTTATTGTAAAATATTCTTTAATTGATATTTGTTCAATGATTTCTTTCATGATTACAGTAGTGTGATGGATTTTAAGAGGAAGACAGTGGAAAAGTACAATATTCATCACATCATGTTAAGAGTATATACTATCACTGTTGTCACTTTTGTTTATTTGAATTTCTCTACTATAAAATTGCTGTTTTCTTCCCCTTTCCATATTTTACTCTTTGAAAAGAAATCACTGTACATAACCTACATTTCATAAGGTTGCATTTATGTTCTACTTCTAGGAAAATAACTGTCTTATGATAGAGATTTTGATAACTAAGTGCATATAAATATATATAAGACTAAGTATATATTAAAGGCTTGGAAAATATGCAGTATTATTTAAATAATTATTATTAATGATAATAATCATAGCAAGAGTGTCAAATACATGCCAGATGTGCTGTTACCCAGCATTTCCACAAATAAATGACAACTCATTTATAAAGTCTAGGAAATAGATGAAAAGAAAGAAAATAGTATTTTAACTAAGGGAGCAATAGTATTCCTAAATTATTTCATTTCCAGTATTTACCAAATGTTCTGAACTAGTTCACATAGATGTGCTCATTTATTTTTCAAATTTACTACCAAGTATGCATATGCTTTTTCAAAATCTATTTGATTTGAGCCAGATCAAACTTTTATCCAATTTACATTATTCTTTTATTTACCAAACTTTTATAGATTCTCCCTTTACAGTAAATTTTTCATTGTCAACTAGAGTGATGCAGAAATATGGGAAAATGCAAATCTATTATTATGTTGTTTTATATGTGTGCATTGGATCTGAAAAAAATAGAACAGAGATTAAAAGCAACTGTTCCCAAATAGCTCAGTGGGAAATAATCTACCTGCCAAAGCAGGAGATGCAGGACACACAATTCATCCATTGGATCATGAAAATCTCTGTCCTTTGTGTTTTTTTTTTTTGTCAACAATTCTCATTAAAAGCTGTCAAAACTCCCTATGCTTATCTCTGCTGTGATGACAATTTCTTAGTTTCCCTTGTTCTTGATGACCTTGATGATTTTGAATCTTATCAGTCAAATGTTATTGTAAAATATTCTTTAATTGATATTTGTTCAATGATTTCTTTCATGATTACAGTAGTGTGATGGATTTTAAGAGGAAGACAGTGGAAAAGTACAATATTCATCACATCATGTTAAGAGTATATACTATCACTGTTGTCACTTTTGTTTATTTGAATTTCTCTACTATAAAATTGCTGTTTTCTTCCCCTTTCCATATTTTACTCTTTGAAAAGAAATCACTGTACATAACCTACATTTCATAAGGTTGCATTTATGTTCTACTTCTAGGAAAATAACTGTCTTATGATAGAGATTTTGATAACTAAGTGCATATAAATATATATAAGACTAAGTATATATTAAAGGCTTGGAAAATATGCAGTATTATTTAAATAATTATTATTAATGATAATAATCATAGCAAGAGTGTCAAATACATGCCAGATGTGCTGTTACCCAGCATTTCCACAAATAAATGACAACTCATTTATAAAGTCTAGGAAATAGATGAAAAGAAAGAAAATAGTATTTTAACTAAGGGAGCAATAGTATTCCTAAATTATTTCATTTCCAGTATTTACCAAATGTTCTGAACTAGTTCACATAGATGTGCTCATTTATTTTTCAAATTTACTACCAAGTATGCATATGCTTTTTCAAAATCTATTTGATTTGAGCCAGATCAAACTTTTATCCAATTTACATTATTCTTTTATTTACCAAACTTTTATAGATTCTCCCTTTACAGTAAATTTTTCATTGTCAACTAGAGTGATGCAGAAATATGGGAAAATGCAAATCTATTATTATGTTGTTTTATATGTGTGCATTGGATCTGAAAAAAATAGAACAGAGATTAAAAGCAACTGTTCCCAAATAGCTCAGTGGGAAATAATCTACCTGCCAAAGCAGGAGATGCAGGACACACAATTCATCTCCCAGGTTTGGAAAATCCCCTGGATGAGGACATGGCAACCTACTCCAGTATTCTGAAAAATCCCATGGACAAAGGATCCTGGTGAGCCACAACCTATCAGGTCGCCAAAAGGTGAATACAACAGAGAATGCACACACATGTTCAGCAAGAATAAGTTACTGCAGTCACCTGGATGGATGCATGTGTGTGTGTGTGTGTATCTGAAGCTTCAGTCTTAAATAAATATCCACAGTCAATCCTAAATGAAATCAACTCTGAATATCCATTGAAAGGATTGTTGCTGAAGCCACCTGAAGCAAAGAGACGATTCATAGAACAAGATCCTGATGCTGGGAAAAAATAGAAGGCAGAAGAAAGGGGTGACAGAAGATGAGATGGTTGGATGGCATCATCGACTCAATGGACATGAGTCTGAGTAAACTCTGGGGTATGATGAAGGACAGAGAAGCTTAGTGTGCTAGAGTCCATGGGGTTGCAAAGGGTCAGATATGACTGAGCAACTGAATCAAACTGGACTGTACAAGCATACTCCAGGTTTATTTAACAAAAATATTATAAGAGAAATCACCTTTGAAATTCATTTTGCCATGAAAGTGGTGGTAATATATATATTGGTAATACATATGGTGGTATTATATATATATATATATATATATATATATATATATATATACATACATACATATGCCACTTCTATTGGTCTTTCATTTATTTCCATCTTTGTTCTTTGGCCTGTGTGGGCCTCCCATCACAGTGGCCTCTCTTGCTGCAGAACACCGGCTCTGGGCACATGAGCTCCAGAGCTCCGGCTAGGTAGTTGGACACATCCATCCAACTGCTCCACTGCACGTGGGATCCTCCCAGGCCAGGGATTGAACGGGTGCCCCTTGCATTGCAAGGCAGTGTCCTTACCCACTGGACTACCAGGGAAGCTCTGGTGGTAATATTTTTAAGGGTAAAAAACAATGACTGGAAAACACAAAAATAGAAGTCGAAACTTTAAATTGTCAATACCTAGAAATGGAAGTTGGCTAAACTAGACAATACATTTATAGATATTTAGGACATGGCAAAAAAAAAACTCCAGGGTGCAGGACACACAATTCATCTCCCAGGTTTGGAAAATCCCCTGGATGAGGACATGGCAACCTACTCCAGTATTCTGAAAAATCCCATGGACAAAGGATCCTGGTGAGCCACAACCTATCAGGTCGCCAAAAGGTGAATACAACAGAGAATGCACACACATGTTCAGCAAGAATAAGTTACTGCAGTCACCTGGATGGATGCATGTGTGTGTGTGTGTGTATCTGAAGCTTCAGTCTTAAATAAATATCCACAGTCAATCCTAAATGAAATCAACTCTGAATATCCATTGAAAGGATTGTTGCTGAAGCCACCTGAAGCAAAGAGACGATTCATAGAACAAGATCCTGATGCTGGGAAAAAATAGAAGGCAGAAGAAAGGGGTGACAGAAGATGAGATGGTTGGATGGCATCATCGACTCAATGGACATGAGTCTGAGTAAACTCTGGGGTATGATGAAGGACAGAGAAGCTTAGTGTGCTAGAGTCCATGGGGTTGCAAAGGGTCAGATATGACTGAGCAACTGAATCAAACTGGACTGTACAAGCATACTCCAGGTTTATTTAACAAAAATATTATAAGAGAAATCACCTTTGAAATTCATTTTGCCATGAAAGTGGTGGTAATATATATATTGGTAATACATATGGTGGTATTATATATATATATATATATATATTTATATATATATATATATACATACATACATATGCCACTTCTATTGGTCTTTCATTTATTTCCATCTTTGTTCTTTGGCCTGTGTGGGCCTCCCATCACAGTGGCCTCTCTTGCTGCAGAACACCGGCTCTGGGCACATGAGCTCCAGAGCTCCGGCTAGGTAGTTGGACACATCCATCCAACTGCTCCACTGCACGTGGGATCCTCCCAGGCCAGGGATTGAACGGGTGCCCCTTGCATTGCAAGGCAGTGTCCTTACCCACTGGACTACCAGGGAAGCTCTGGTGGTAATATTTTTAAGGGTAAAAAACAATGACTGGAAAACACAAAAATAGAAGTCGAAACTTTAAATTGTCAATACCTAGAAATGGAAGTTGGCTAAACTAGACAATACATTTATAGATATTTAGCATGAAATGTTGAAAATAAATCTTATACTTTGTCATTTGTTACATAAAAATATAAGTATTTAATTGGCTGATAGTGGTACATATTATTTTTCAAATGTGTAAGTTTGGAGATTTCCTGCTACTAACTTAGAGGCTAGGAATTAGAAGTCCGTCATGGAGCCATGATTGGTTTGTCATTTTAAGACCAAAGAATTCCTTACAATCCAGAATATGCAGTTCCTTTAGTTGAGAGGAACCATGAACTCATGTAAACAAAGATTTGGATTTGAATCCCAACTGATTTATTTATTAGCTGTGTGACTTTGAATAAATCATTAAGTCATCCTGTACTTGTTTTTATGTTTAGATTTGCAAAAACGGTATTTGTGAAGAGACCAGTACACAGTAGGCATTCCAAAAAGATAAGTGATGATTGGAAGTTACAGTTGTAACTGGCCTCTGGCAAGAGATAGCTGCTTCATATATCTTCTTTTGAAATTAAAAAAACGAAAACAAAAACAATGCTTTACTTATATTTTGAAAAAGTATATATTAAATTTTTCTTGCTTTCTCAGGCTGGAAGTACATATGCCACTTCTAGAAATTAATGTTACAACTGAGTAAACTTTTCCTGGGCTAAAATATTAAGGATGAAAATTCTGAGAATTTTAAGTTCATTTAATTTGTTCATTTGATTTTTATTATGAACTTAAAATGTTTTGGGTGTATCATTAAAAATTCTGGAAAACAATGACAAATACGGTTTAAATTCCTAAAATTCTGTTAAATTTTGTTAAGTATTAAACTTTTCTTTAAGAAGCAGAAAAATACTTGTTTCTAAAATCTTCCTAGTGAAAATGCTATCCAACTTCACTTTTACCTGGATCTTGATATTGAATTTTGGAACTTTATTTATTCCTTCTAAATGTTTGAGAGAGCAATGGTTTGTTTACACAAAGCTGAGAGAATATCTTGAAAGGAAAATAAAACACATTTGCTATTCAAAACCTTAAAGTGTCAATACCTAGAAATGGAAGTTGGCTAAACTAGACAATACATTTATAGATATTTAGCATGAAATGTTGAAAATAAATCTTATACTTTGTCATTTGTTACATAAAAATATAAGTATTTAATTGGCTGATAGTGGTACATATTATTTTTCAAATGTGTAAGTTTGGAGATTTCCTGCTACTAACTTAGAGGCTAGGAATTAGAAGTCCGTCATGGAGCCATGATTGGTTTGTCATTTTAAGACCAAAGAATTCCTTACAATCCAGAATATGCAGTTCCTTTAGTTGAGAGGAACCATGAACTCATGTAAACAAAGATTTGGATTTGAATCCCAACTGATTTATTTATTAGCTGTGTGACTTTGAATAAATCATTAAGTCATCCTGTACTTGTTTTTTATGTTTAGATTTGCAAAAACGGTATTTGTGAAGAGACCAGTACACAGTAGGCATTCCAAAAAGATAAGTGATGATTGGAAGTTACAGTTGTAACTGGCCTCTGGCAAGAGATAGCTGCTTCATATATCTTCTTTTGAAATTAAAAAAACGAAAACAAAAACAATGCTTTACTTATATTTTGAAAAAGTATATATTAAATTTTTCTTGCTTTCTCAGGCTGGAAGTACATATGCCACTTCTAGAAATTAATGTTACAACTGAGTAAACTTTTCCTGGGCTAAAATATTAAGGATGAAAATTCTGAGAATTTTAAGTTCATTTAATTTGTTCATTTGATTTTTATTATGAACTTAAAATGTTTTGGGTGTATCATTAAAAATTCTGGAAAACAATGACAAATACGGTTTAAATTCCTAAAATTCTGTTAAATTTTGTTAAGTATTAAACTTTTCTTTAAGAAGCAGAAAAATACTTGTTTCTAAAATCTTCCTAGTGAAAATGCTATCCAACTTCACTTTTACCTGGATCTTGATATTGAATTTTGGAACTTTATTTATTCCTTCTAAATGTTTGAGAGAGCAATGGTTTGTTTACACAAAGCTGAGAGAATATCTTGAAAGGAAAATAAAACACATTTGCTATTCAAAACCTTAAAGTGTAGCCAATAGAAACCTGAAAATCTTTCTGTTAGCTGTAGTGATTGAGAAATCAGATGGAGACCTATAATTGTCAATTGGATAATGAGTACCACGAGCTGGAAACAGCATGTGTGGAAGAATGATTTGTACCACCCACCATGGAAAAAGCTGCAACTTTTAGAGTCATGAAAACTGGAGGAATATAAAACTATACTAAAGAACTACAGACACTGAAGTTTGCTTTAGTAGATTTCAGGGACTTCTTACTGATAATCTTGTGCATATTTAACATGAATTTTTAGAGAGAACATATTTTTGGTATTTATCAACTGGCCTTTTACATATTTTATATTAAATCAGTTATCCTTGATAATTTTCTCATTACTCTACAAAGCAATTTGATTTACTTGTTGAACTCCATTAATGATTGGCCAAGGGAAAATAAGTTGATTTGATGGAAAAAATTGTTCCTATTTGATTAAGTGGCTTCAAAATGAAATTTGCTAGTATTACATTTAAATTTCTATGGCTTTTAATTTAAGGTAAGAAAAACTTGGAGATTTTCATATTTTTAATATTAACATTTCAACAGGAAAAAACATTCACAGTTTTCTATATGCCAGCATTGAATCAGGTGCTGGCAATTAAAAATCAAGAAAGACATGATATCTGTGTCCAATCTATTCAATAAATATTGTAATATTGTGCAATATATTCTATATAGCTGAGTTTTATACAGAGTTTTTCAAACTTTCTAGGTAGAGAACTAAATGTTAATGATTTCTAAAATTGTGTCATGAAAATAGAATAGAAATTTGTAAGGCAGAAATAGAGCATTTGAGGCATTGAAAATGTCTGTTTAGTAGAGATATTAAGACAGGAAATAATTTAGGAATGGAATAAGTGTTCTATAGAGCTAGAGCACATTTTAAAAGGTGAGAAAATAGTATAAACAGCTGATAGAATGAAAGGTAAATTGATGAATATTTATGTATACAATTAGACTATTATTGTTTACAAATCGTGTCAAAATCAAAGAAGTAACGTATTTTAGGAACATTATACTAATCTGTACTTAACTAGTGCTTTTTGAAAAGAAACAAAAATGAAATCTTATACTCTACTTTCTAAATGAACTGAATTGCTTTGGAATATTAGACACACCTTGCTGGAGAGACATGGCTCCCTTTTTCTCCCATTTCTTGTAGAATTTTCTTTTCTCTACCTTTAGGATTCTGCATCAGGCATGTAGGGTTTCATAGCTACAAGAAGGAGTTCTTATTACTTTTCCCTAAAACCACAGTCTAATAGTGGTTATGACTGAGGAAGGGGAATGAGACTCCAGAGAAATAATTTGTTTGGATGGGGAAACGACATTCCTAGGTGTAATGAGTAATGTAATGTGGCTTCTATTTCTGAATTAATTCAAGTCAAAAGTCCCTCATGATATAAAAATGTTAAGTGATGAGAATACCCCAGGAATCCAGAGAGATAGGTGTGCTCATTAAAGGTCAGGGGATGCATCTATAATTAAGGCTGAGAATGTGAGGTGAGCATAATTGTACAACCTGAATGGTCTTTACTATTTCTTCCTTGCATGTTTGCTCTGCTTCAGTTCACTCATTTGTTAGGCCCTCCTAGATCTAACGACAAGGTACAAATAACCATTCATGTTCTAGACTGTCACTCAGCATTCCAGTGGAATGCCATTTTTTGATCAGTACCTAAGATCTTCGTTCTTGCCTATCTGGCTTTCATATTTGACTTCCTTCCACAGATCAACCTCTGTTCCCATCTGATAAAAGTATTTTCTGCCTGACCTTCCCCACCCCATGTATTTCAAATGACAATTTGAACCTTGGCTCTTCTATGAATCATGTAATTTTATCTGCTTTTACAGCTTGGTGTCCATCTTTGCCCCTGATATGAGGGTTTCTGGTTCCAGGGATTACTGAGTAACTGAACTTTGATCTATTCCAGCCAGTTAATTTAAGGAATGGTGCTTTTAATAAGCCTTTTGTTTTTTTTTAAGGAGATCAAATGTAAAATTTTCCCCAAATCATGATAATAAGAAATGATGAATATTTATGTATACAATTAGACTATTATTGTTTACAAATCGTGTCAAAATCAAAGAAGTAACGTATTTTAGGAACATTATACTAATCTGTACTTAACTAGTGCTTTTTGAAAAGAAACAAAAATGAAATCTTATACTCTACTTTCTAAATGAACTGAATTGCTTTGGAATATTAGACACACCTTGCTGGAGAGACATGGCTCCCTTTTTCTCCCATTTCTTGTAGAATTTTTTTTTCTCTACCTTTAGGATTCTGCATCAGGCATGTAGGGTTTCATAGCTACAAGAAGGAGTTCTTATTACTTTTCCCTAAAACCACAGTCTAATAGTGGTTATGACTGAGGAAGGGGAATGAGACTCCAGAGAAATAATTTGTTTGGATGGGGAAACGACATTCCTAGGTGTAATGAGTAATGTAATGTGGCTTCTATTTCTGAATTAATTCAAGTCAAAAGTCCCTCATGATATAAAAATGTTAAGTGATGAGAATACCCCAGGAATCCAGAGAGATAGGTGTGCTCATTAAAGGTCAGGGGATGCATCTATAATTAAGGCTGAGAATGTGAGGTGAGCATAATTGTACAACCTGAATGGTCTTTACTATTTCTTCCTTGCATGTTTGCTCTGCTTCAGTTCACTCATTTGTTAGGCCCTCCTAGATCTAACGACAAGGTACAAATAACCATTCATGTTCTAGACTGTCACTCAGCATTCCAGTGGAATGCCATTTTTTGATCAGTACCTAAGATCTTCGTTCTTGCCTATCTGGCTTTCATATTTGACTTCCTTCCACAGATCAACCTCTGTTCCCATCTGATAAAAGTATTTTCTGCCTGACCTTCCCCACCCCATGTATTTCAAATGACAATTTGAACCTTGGCTCTTCTATGAATCATGTAATTTTATCTGCTTTTACAGCTTGGTGTCCATCTTTGCCCCTGATATGAGGGTTTCTGGTTCCAGGGATTACTGAGTAACTGAACTTTGATCTATTCCAGCCAGTTAATTTAAGGAATGGTGCTTTTAATAAGCCTTTTGTTTTTTTTTAAGGAGATCAAATGTAAAATTTTCCCCAAATCATAACAAGAAAATTTCAAATTAATCTTTATGAAAATACTTTTTTTTAAGTCCTAGATATTAGTCATAGTAATTTTAACTGTATTGTGATTGGGAGACACAGTATAATTTTATTTTTAAACATGTCCAACACAGCCTCAGAGACAAAATTCTTTTCACTAACTTCTGCCTAGAGCTCAGTTCCTTTTTCCAGTTCCTACATTCAGTAGGCAATTCCTTCTGTGTTTATAATCATGAACATAAATTTAGAGATTATTATCCTCAGCGTCCCACAGTAGGAATACTGGAAGCACTGAAAGCCATGGGGCTAATCCAGGAGGTTCTGGAAATGTTAGTTCTCCAGTTAATAGGGAAATGGAGCACCTACAAAAATCTGTGCCTTTGATTAAAATTTTTGCTTTTATCACCTATTGAACATCTCTGAAAATTTTCTTTACATTTTCTGTTTATTCCTTCCTGATGCTTTCTGGAGTTACTCCTTAATCTATACTAATTCACGAATTCAGTTCACTAATTCATTCTTCTACCTGAATCATCACACTCCTCAACTAATATGTTAAGTTTACTATAGTCACAATTATATTTTGTACATTCACTATTTCCAATTGTTTTCATGTTATATATTTTTTATGCTAGTACAAATATTAAAATTTCTCATATATTTGATGATATTTAATACACTTCAAAATATTTAACCTGCTGGATCCGTTAATTTTTATTTTATGGTGTAGATGGATTTTTTTTAACATTTATTTTATTTATTTATCTTTTGGGGGGGGGTAGGGAGGGGGACAGGCAGGCCACCTCCATTGGTCTTTCACTTCTCCATTTTCATCCATCTTTGTTCCTTGGCTCCTGTGGGCCTCTCATCGCGGCGGCATCTGTCGTCGCAGAGCACCGGCTCTGGGCGCATGGGCCCCAGCCAGCTCGGTAATTGGACACATCAGTCCAGCCGCTCCGTGGCACATGGGATCTTCCCAGGCCAGGGATCGAACTGGCGCCCCCTGCACTGCAAGGCGGTGTCCTTATCCACTGAACCACCAGGGAAGCCCTGTAGATGGTTTTGTACATTGTCTTTCTTTTACAGGGAATATGTTATAGGTGGGTAGAATCTCCAGATATTATTAGCTAATGAAACCTCAGACTCAGTTTACTTGTCCCAGTCTTTGGAATTGTATGTGTGCATGCCATGTTCCTGTCTCTCTCCCTGTGCCTATTCAGTTCTAATTTTGTTGGTCTGAGTCTATGAACATACCACCCTGAACCTGCCAGATTTTATCTAATTTAGTTGGTCCGACGTGGGGCCCAAGTTTCAGTTTTTTCAAAGCTGCCTTTATGGAGTCAATGTGCAACCATGTTCAAGAACCTCAGAGCCCTGATCATTGTGAGAAACAAATGCTTGGGGCCAGATGGGCACACCTCCTCTGTAATGTATTCCCTGAAGCCAGGAATGGCAATGAAATGGCTAGTGAGTGATCTGCCATGAACAATGTGAAGCAAATAAAAACTAATGGCTCAAGCCCACACTACATCTGTGGTTCAAGACTTGCCTCTTCATGCACTGTGAAGCTATAGTTGCCCTATTTTTTTCAAATTTTTTTCTCATCAATTTCCCTCTCCTTTGTGTACCCTATGCTGGACTGGCTGGCAGACATTCTTGCTAGGAACCACAAGTGTGAATTCTCTACTTGTTAGCCTTTCCTTGTAAACAATGGCAGAAAATTCAATGGAACAACCAGTGCTGCACAAGGGCAGATTCATGTATCATATGTTTCCCTGAAAGCTGTCACTTTATACCCCTTGGGAAGCTTGTCATTTCTTATAGTGATGATAATTTACATTATTTATAAAGGTATACATTATTAAAATGAAAGTACTAAATATGCTTTCTTATAGTAAATATATCTGTTGAATATTTCTACTTGAAATATTCCAACATACTTTGTTATAAAATTTTAACACATAATTTTAAAAATTCCTACTGTATTAAATGCTGATGTCTGGGTATATTTTAAGCATATTGGGAAGACATGAGATAGTCATGAGTACTATTGACTGCCCCATTATACCTTTGCAGTTCTTGGAACCATTTAACCGTTGTATTCTTCATTCATTTATTCATTTACTCAGTCAGTCATGTCCAACTATTTGCCACTCCATGGACTGCAAAATGCCAGGCTTCCCTGTCCTTTCACCTTCCAGAGTTTGTTGAAACTCATGTCCATTGAGTTGGTAACATCATCCAACCATCTCATGCTTGGTTGTCCCCTTCTCCTGCTCTCAACCTTTCCCAGCATCAAGATCTTTTCCAATGAGTCAACTCTTCACTTCAATTGGCCAAAATATCAGAACTTCAGCTTTATCATCAATCAGAGTTTTTTTCAAGAGAACACAGAGAATGCAATCAATCAGATTTTGGTGATAGTCATCTGATGATGCCCATGTGTAGAAACATCTTTGCAGCCAAAGATGGAGAAACTATATAGTCAGCAAAACCAAAACTTGATGCTGACTGTGACTCAGATCATGAGCTACTTATTGCAAAATTCAGGCTAAACATAGAAAGTAGGAAAACCACTAAGTCATTCAGGTATGAAAACAAATCCTGAAATGGCTAGTGAGTGATCTGCCATGAACAATGTGAAGCAAATAAAAACTAATGGCTCAAGCCCACACTACATCTGTGGTTCAAGACTTGCCTCTTCATGCACTGTGAAGCTATAGTTGCCCTATTTTTTTCAAATTTTTCTCATCAATTTCCTCTCCTTTGTGTACCCTATGCTGGACTGGCTGGCAGACATTCTTGCTAGGAACCACAAGTGTGAATTCTCTACTTGTTAGCCTTTCCTTGTAAACAATGGCAGAAAATTCAATGGAACAACCAGTGCTGCACAAGGGCAGATTCATGTATCATATGTTTCCCTGAAAGCTGTCACTTTATACCCCTTGGGAAGCTTGTCATTTCTTATAGTGATGATAATTTACATTATTTATAAAGGTATACATTATTAAAATGAAAGTACTAAATATGCTTTCTTATAGTAAATATATCTGTTGAATATTTCTACTTGAAATATTCCAACATACTTTGTTATAAAATTTTAACACATAATTTTAAAAATTCCTACTGTATTAAATGCTGATGTCTGGGTATATTTTAAGCATATTGGGAAGACATGAGATAGTCATGAGTACTATTGACTGCCCCATTATACCTTTGCAGTTCTTGGAACCATTTAACCGTTGTATTCTTCATTCATTTATTCATTTACTCAGTCAGTCATGTCCAACTATTTGCCACTCCATGGACTGCAAAATGCCAGGCTTCCCTGTCCTTTCACCTTCCAGAGTTTGTTGAAACTCATGTCCATTGAGTTGGTAACATCATCCAACCATCTCATGCTTGGTTGTCCCCTTCTCCTGCTCTCAACCTTTCCCAGCATCAAGATCTTTTCCAATGAGTCAACTCTTCACTTCAATTGGCCAAAATATCAGAACTTCAGCTTTATCATCAATCAGAGTTTTTTTCAAGAGAACACAGAGAATGCAATCAATCAGATTTTGGTGATAGTCATCTGATGATGCCCATGTGTAGAAACATCTTTGCAGCCAAAGATGGAGAAACTATATAGTCAGCAAAACCAAAACTTGATGCTGACTGTGACTCAGATCATGAGCTACTTATTGCAAAATTCAGGCTAAACATAGAAAGTAGGAAAACCACTAAGTCATTCAGGTATGAAATAAATCAAATCCCTTAGTATACACTGGAGGTGACAGATTCAAGGGACTAGATCTAGCAGAGAGAGTTCCTAAAGCACTCGGGACAGAGTTTCATAACATTGTAAAGGAGGTGGTGACCAAAACCATCCCAAAGAAAAAGAAATGCAAGAACACAAAGTTGCTGTGAGGAGGCTTACAAATAGCTGAGAAAAAGCAAAGAAGAAATGGAAAGATACAACCAGCTGAATGTAGTGTCCCAGAGACTAACATGGAGAGATAAGAAACCCTTCTTATATTTTTTTCAATTGCTTTGTTATTATTATTACTATTATTATTATTATTATTCCCCATGGCCTTCAGAAGAACTGTTTTCTCTGTTTTTGTAATAGTTTAAATAAAGGGATATTCATTCCATTTAGAATCATATAAAAAATAATAAACTCAGAGTGAGACAATTTTATGGACAAAATCCAATTCAAAGTTTTTGACTTTTTATAATTCTGGGAAACAATATTTGGAACAATTCTTGTCTTGAAATTAAAACCAGATTGTTACATTTGTTTTATCTAAATAACAACTAGATGAGAAATACAATTACTCAAAATAAACTATCAATTGTCTCCTGATATATTTCCCTTAAACGATAATAGATTTGAATTTCTCCCTCCACTCCACTCATTAGCTTATAAATATATATATATATATATATATATATATATATATTATATATATATTTTTTAATGTAGGGCACATTACCAATTCCCATAACAGACACTATGACAGTTCCATGAAACATATCCATAATCATATCATCTTTTATCATCAAACATAGCCTTGATAGTGCTTATTTTTCTGCAGATTTCCATAGAATTGTCTTTATGGACAGATGATATGTCACTACACGGAAATTTTCTTTTTCAACCAACTTAAGAATTGATGTGATATTGCTAGACAATCAATCTTAGGTTAACCTCTCCCCATAATTTTGCCTATAATGCAGAGGCACTTATATATTCTATTAGTCTATTTCTTAGGGATGTTTAAAAAGAGATACAAAGGTACACATTATTGAATTGGAAATTACCAAATTCTTTGATGGATTCTATTTTCTAGATATAACAAGTGTTTCATAAAACCATTTTATATACAATTTGACAAGTCAGCTGAATAAAAAATATTAACCTAGCATATCAATATTTTTTTCTTATAAATATAATCCCCAAATCAAAGTTTAAATATCTTTATAATTTTGTCACATTTTAAAATCAAGGCCCTGTTAAAGTGAAATAAAGCAGGATGACTTCACCTAGGATTTGATTAAAATAGATCAATTCACCAATCTGTAATGTTTTCTGTAGCACATGGCTTGCACAGGAAACATATTCAAAATATTAAATGTAATTTGTGCAATCATATCTTCCAATAGGATAATGCCCATTTGGAAAATAAGATATAACATTACATTTAAAATATATTCTTTTTGAAAATGGCCATCTATGATTAGTTAAAATTTTGGCAAAGCACATATAAGCACTATTTTAGTTAAAATTAAAATAGATTGTTTTATATAAGTGCTTATCAAAAAAGTCAGGGCCTCCCTGGTGGTCCAGTGGGTAAAGAGTCCATCTTGTGGTGCAAGGAACACCGTTTTAATCCTTAGCCGAGGAAGATTCCACAAGCCGCGAGCAGCTGGACTGCTGTGTCCAATTACGAGCCAGTCTCTAAAGCACATGAGCCTAGGGCTGGTGCTCTGTAAGGAGAGAGGCCGCTGCAATGGGAGGCCCACACAAGCCAAAGAATAAAGATGGATGAACATAAGTAAATAAGAAATCAATAAAAGAGGCCAAAATTAAAAAAAAAAAGAAAAGATCCTTTAAAATGTAATCTGACTTTGAAGTCAGATGTTTACTCCATATATTTCTTTAGAGGCAGCAAATTACTAGAACAGAGGAGATTGAGAGTAGCAGTATAATGTAATCCATACTCCAGAATGCTTACATACTTCTTTCTTAGACTGTGCAAATGTTGATGATCACACTGCCTTCAAAATATTGACATTTTCAAAGATATTTACATACACAGAATAAGCCATCTTTTAAATAAGGTCTACCTATATTATTTTATCAGATCACTGATTCTTCTTGATATTTAATTTGCTACAAAATTGATTTCACATGGCTATCTTATCACTGTGGAATTTTTCTACTTAGAAGCTGGCTGAGTTTTGTCTTTCCTGTTAGAATGTTTTATTGATAGTTGAATGTAATCAGTCTATTTTTTACCATAACTGATTTATTTTCTCATGTCTAAAAGAGGTCCCCATTAAATAGAAGTGGTAAAAGATGCCTTGTTCAGAGTATACTAAACAAATAAAAATTCTACATTTGCTTAGCTGATGAAAGAATACTTTCCTTTTTTCTTGATCCTTGCCCTTAATTTCATGGAATCTGTTGAGAACATTTTCTCCAGCTCATGAAAATGCGGTTTCCTGTATTCCTTTTATAAGCTGTCTAGGGTAATGTTATAATACCTCAGCTATTCTTTCTTCTTCAGAAGCAGTTCCAGTATTAAAGCATTTCTGTTTGTACTTACATAGGATCTGCCTGGGAGAAACTAGCTTACCTGTTAAAATACTGTAACTGTTTATTTTCTAGCCCTGACAGAGAGTGTGTTCTACTGACAAACTCAGAATGTTTGAAATTTTAGGAACTCCTAATGTCATCATTTTATACTATCCTTAGATTAATCATGAGGGATAGTTTTCATAGTTATTGGTTTTCTAGTAGAGTGGACCATGTATACTAAAACTATGATATAAGAATGCATATGTGTGTGTGTGTGTGTGTGTATTTAATCAGAATTTATATTCTAAAACTTGTGTATTGAGAGTCACACTCAGTAATGATTGCACCCCCCCCTCCCAAAAAATAAAAGAAACCTCAACACTGAGAGGAGAAATATCAGGTAAAGTCTATGACAAAGAAAGGATAAATATTTTTGCACTAAAGGTTAAGGAGAGAAAATAAAAACAAGGCTAAATCATTATAGGATTTAAGCTCCACATTCTAGTGTAATAGTGTAGAGCTAAGAGATGTTTCACTGGAACTGAGGACATATGTTTTGCCTGAGATTTATTGATAGCTCTTGGAACATAAATCCCTGTGTATCAAGGAGATATCTAAGTAATATATGCTGAGACTCGAAAGGATAATAACTGAATAAAGCACACAATTTTAAAAATCTTTAAGATAAACAATCTTGCTCATGTCTATGAAAGTCATCAAGTGAAAAAGTGTCAGAGCACTTAAGAGACAAGACTCTGAGCAGCCCTGTTTGAGTTCAAAATTTAGGTCTCTCTTTTACCAGCTGTGCAATTTTGATCAGGTTATTTAACTTCTCTGTGTCTTCCTTTTCTTATATTAGAATGTATAACATAGTGCTATGGTTAGTATCAGTTAATGAGTGTAAATTATTAATGTTTACAAGAGTGCCTGGTATATTAAAGAAAAAAAATGATGTTCAGTACATCTTGGCTAAAAGTGCCTTTTGAGTAATTATGACATTATAGCATTATAAATATATGATATTATATTGTTATAAAAGTATTATAATGTTATAAAGAAAAGGGAAAGTTGATTGAAAATTTCTGTTTGTACTTACATAGGATCTGCCTGGGAGAAACTAGCTTACCTGTTAAAATACTGTAACTGTTTATTTTCTAGCCCTGACAGAGAGTGTGTTCTACTGACAAACTCAGAATGTTTGAAATTTTAGGAACTCCTAATGTCATCATTTTATACTATCCTTAGATTAATCATGAGGGATAGTTTTCATAGTTATTGGTTTTCTAGTAGAGTGGACCATGTATACTAAAACTATGATATAAGAATGCATATGTGTGTGTGTGTGTGTGTGTATTTAATCAGAATTTATATTCTAAAACTTGTGTATTGAGAGTCACACTCAGTAATGATTGCACCCCCCCCTCCCAAAAAATAAAAGAAACCTCAACACTGAGAGGAGAAATATCAGGTAAAGTCTATGACAAAGAAAGGATAAATATTTTTGCACTAAAGGTTAAGGAGAGAAAATAAAAACAAGGCTAAATCATTATAGGATTTAAGCTCCACATTCTAGTGTAATAGTGTAGAGCTAAGAGATGTTTCACTGGAACTGAGGACATATGTTTTGCCTGAGATTTATTGATAGCTCTTGGAACATAAATCCCTGTGTATCAAGGAGATATCTAAGTAATATATGCTGAGACTCGAAAGGATAATAACTGAATAAAGCACACAATTTTAAAAATCTTTAAGATAAACAATCTTGCTCATGTCTATGAAAGTCATCAAGTGAAAAAGTGTCAGAGCACTTAAGAGACAAGACTCTGAGCAGCCCTGTTTGAGTTCAAAATTTAGGTCTCTCTTTTACCAGCTGTGCAATTTTGATCAGGTTATTTAACTTCTCTGTGTCTTCCTTTTCTTATATTAGAATGTATAACATAGTGCTATGGTTAGTATCAGTTAATGAGTGTAAATTATTAATGTTTACAAGAGTGCCTGGTATATTAAAGAAAAAAAATGATGTTCAGTACATCTTGGCTAAAAGTGCCTTTTGAGTAATTATGACATTATAGCATTATAAATATATGATATTATATTGTTATAAAAGTATTATAATGTTATAAAGGAAAGGGAAAGTTGATTGTTTTTATCATCTATTCTTAAATTATTTATCCCCAAATAGTTTTTAGAACCACACTCTTAAATTTTGATAAGACTTTTATTTTCAAGTCCATTTCAGGACACATTTAAGATACTCTACTACAATATATATATTTTTATAAATTCACAAAATATTAACAGTTTCTTATCTTTTGTTTCCTAATTTATAAAACTTTTGTTTTTTGAATTAGATAAGGGAGAAAAAACTCTACAGATAAGAAAAGAGAATCTGCCTAGAAGCTGGTATCTATGAACATGTGATTTTTTTTTAATGATATATTTTTTTCATTTTTATTCTTACTCTAAATTCTAATAATGTCATTTATTTTAAAAAATTAATTAATTAATTAATTAATTTTTTACATGTATGTTCCCAGATCATTCATATGCATATCCTTGGACCCTCCCCCGCCGCAGTTCCCCCCCTCCCATCCCTCCAGACCATCGCTCCAAGTGGTTGTAGGTACTCCTATTCCCCTAGCACAATGACAATAGCTATCTTTTCCACACATGACAGTATAGGCTTCCATGTTACTCCCCCCTTGCCTCCTCCCACTGTTCGGTCTCCACAATGTCTTTATGTCTATTCTCTGTTTTTCATAAGTTCGCTACTTATGTTATCATGACCATCTTACTAGATCCCATATATATGAGTTAGTATACTATACTTGTTTTTTTTCTTCTTTTTTGAGATCTTTGTAGTCTCTGCATTTCTTTTAACAGCTGTGCAATTTTGATCAGGTTATTTAACTTCTCTGTGTCTTCCTTTTCTTATATTAGAATGTATAACATAGTGCTATGGTTAGTATCAGTTAATGAGTGTAAATTATTAATGTTTACAAGAGTGCCTGGTATATTAAAGAAAAAATGATGTTCAGTACATCTTGGCTAAAAGTGCCTTTTGAGTAATTATGACATTATAGCATTATAAATATATGATATTATATTGTTATAAAAGTATTATAATGTTATAAAGGAAAGGGAAAGTTGATTGTTTTTATCATCTATTCTTAAATTATTTATCCCCAAATAGTTTTTAGAACCACACTCTTAAATTTTGATAAGACTTTTATTTTCAAGTCCATTTCAGGACACATTTAAGATACTCTACTACAATATATATATTTTTATAAATTCACAAAATATTAACAGTTTCTTATCTTTTGTTTCCTAATTTATAAAACTTTTGTTTTTTGAATTAGATAAGGGAGAAAAAACTCTACAGATAAGAAAAGAGAATCTGCCTAGAAGCTGGTATCTATGAACATGTGATTTTTTTTTTTAATGATATATTTTTATCATTTTTATTCTTACTCTAAATTCTAATAATGTCATTTATTTTAAAAAATTAATTAATTAATTAATTAATTTTTTTTACATGTATGTTCCCAGATCATTCATATGCATATCCTTGGACCCTCCCCCCACCCAGTTCCCCTCCCATCCCTCCAGACCATCGCTCCAAGTGGTTGTAGGTACTCCTATTCCCCTAGCACAATGACAATAGCTATCTTTTCCACACATGACAGTATAGGCTTCCATGTTACTCCCTCCATGCCTCCCTCCCACTGTTCGGTCTCCACAATGTCTTTATGTCTATTCTCTGTTTTTTCATAAGTTCGCTACTTATGTTATCATGACCATCTTACTAGATCCCATATATATGAGTTAGTATACTATACTTGTCTTTCTCTTTTTGACTTACTTCACTTTTGATGATAGGTTCTAGAGCCAGCCACCTCATTAGGACTGAGTCGTCTGCATTTCTTTTAACAGCTGAATAGTGTTCCATTGTATATATGTACCAGAGCTTCTGGATCCATTCATTCGTCGATGGACATCTAGGTTGCTTCCATGTTCTGGCTATTGTATAGAGAGCTGGAATGAACATTGGGGTACAGGTGCCTCTTTCAGTTTTGATTTCATCAGGATATAGGCCTAATAGTGGGATTGCTGGGTCATAGGGTGCTTCTATTTTTAGTTTTTTAAGGAATCTCCATATTGTTTTCCATAGAGGTTGTATTAATTTACATTCCCACCAGCAATTCAAGAGGGTTCCCTTTTCTCCACACCCTCTCCAGCACTTGCTGTCTGTCGATTTGTTGATGATGGCCATTCTGACAGGTGTGAGGTGGTATCTCATTGTGGTTTTAATTTGCATTTCTCTGATAATAAGCGAGGTTGAGCATCGTTTCATGTATTTTTGGGCCATCTGTATGTCCTCTTTGGAGAGGCGTCTCTTTAGATCTTTTTCCCATTTTTTGATTGGGCTGCTCATTTTCTCAATGTTGAGTTGTCTGAGTGGCTTGTAGTTTTTGTAGATTAATTCTTTGTCTGTTGTTTCATTTGCTATGATTTTCTCCCATTATGTGGGGTGTCTGTTCAACTTTTTGGTGATTTCTTTTGCTGTACAAAAGCTTTTAAGTTTCATGAGGTCCCACGTGTTGACTTTTCTTTTCAGTTCCATTATTTTAGTAGGTGGGTCAGAGAAGATGTCCTTGAGGGTTTTGCCCCTAATTTGATTCTGGTTTCCCACCAGACCATCGCTCCAAGTGGTTGTAGGTACTCCTATTCCCCTAGCACAATGACAATAGCTATCTTTTCCACACATGACAGTATAGGTTTCCATGTTACTCCCTCCATGCCTCCCTCCCACTGTTCGGTCTCCACAATGTCTTTATGTCTATTCTCTGTTTTTTCATAAGTTCGCTACTTATGTTATCATGACCATCTTACTAGATCCCATATATATGAGTTAGTATACTATACTTGTCTTTCTCTTTTTGACTTACTTCACTTTTGATGATAGGTTCTAGAGCCAGCCACCTCATTAGGACTGAGTCGTCTGCATTTCTTTTAACAGCTGAATAGTGTTCCATTGTATATATGTACCAGAGCTTCTGGATCCATTCATTCGTCGATGGACATCTAGGTTGCTTCCATGTTCTGGCTATTGTATAGAGAGCTGGAATGAACATTGGGGTACAGGTGCCTCTTTCAGTTTTGATTTCATCAGGATATAGGCCTAATAGTGGGATTGCTGGGTCATAGGGTGCTTCTATTTTTAGTTTTTTAAGGAATCTCCATATTGTTTTCCATAGAGGTTGTATTAATTTACATTCCCACCAGCAATTCAAGAGGGTTCCCTTTTCTCCACACCCTCTCCAGCACTTGCTGTCTGTCGATTTGTTGATGATGGCCATTCTGACAGGTGTGAGGTGGTATCTCATTGTGGTTTTAATTTGCATTTCTCTGATAATAAGCGAGGTTGAGCATCGTTTCATGTATTTTTGGGCCATCTGTATGTCCTCTTTGGAGGGGCGTCTCTTTAGATCTTTTTCCCATTTTTTGATTGGGCTGCTCATTTTCTCAATGTTGAGTTGTCTGAGTGGCTTGTAGTTTTTGTAGATTAATTCTTTGTCTGTTGTTTCATTTGCTATGATTTTCTCCCATTATGTGGGGTGTCTGTTCAACTTTTTGGTGATTTCTTTTGCTGTACAAAAGCTTTTAAGTTTCATGAGGTCCCACGTGTTGACTTTTCTTTTCAGTTCCATTATTTTAGTAGGTGGGTCAGAGAAGATCTTGCTTTGATTGATGTCCTTGAGGGTTTTGCCTATATTCTCCTCTAAGAGTTTGATGGTTTCTGGTCTTACATTTAGGTCTTTAATCCATTTGGAGTTGATCTTTGTGTATGGGGTCAGGGAATGTTCCAACTTATAGTTTCTCCTCCTTTGTCAAAAATAAGGTACCCATAGGAATGTGGGTTGATCTCTGGGTTCTCGATCTTGTTCCATTGATCTATAGTTCTGTTTTTGTGCCAGTACCATACTGTCTTGATAACTGTTGCTTTGTAGTAGAGTCTGAAGTTAGGGAGGCTGATCTCTCCAACTCCGTTCTTCTTCCTCAGGATTGCTTTGGCTATTCGAGGTCTTTTGTGTTTCCATATGAACTGTATTATTATTTGGTCTAGTTCTGTGAAAAATGTCAATGGTACTTGAATAGGTACTGCATTGAATCTGTAGATGATATTTGGTAGTATGGTCATTTTCACAGTATTGATTCTTCCGATCCAGGAACATGGAATATCTCTCCATCTGTTTACGTCTTCTTTAATGTCTCTCCTGAGTGTCTTGTAATTTTCTGTGTACAGTTCTTTTGTTTCTTTGGGTAGGTTTATTCCTAGATATTTGATTCTTTTGGTTGCAATGGTGAAGGGGATTGCCTCTTTGATTTTGTTTTCTGATTTTTCATTGTTTGTGTATAGGAATGCCAGTGACTTCTGTATGCTGACTTTGTATCCTGCGACTTTGCTGAATTCATTGATTAGCTCTAGTAGCTTTGTAACCGTGTCTTTGGGATTTTCTCTGATAATAAGCGAGGTTGAGCATCGTTTCATGTATTTTTGGGCCATCTGTATGTCCTCTTTGGAGAGGCGTCTCTTTAGATCTTTTTCCCATTTTTTGATTGGGCTGCTCATTTTCTCAATGTTGAGTTGTCTGAGTGGCTTGTAGTTTTTGTAGATTAATTCTTTGTCTGTTGTTTCATTTGCTATGATTTTCTCCCATTATGTGGGGTGTCTGTTCAACTTTTTGGTGATTTCTTTTGCTGTACAAAAGCTTTTAAGTTTCATGAGGTCCCACGTGTTGACTTTTCTTTTCAGTTCCATTATTTTAGTAGGTGGGTCAGAGAAGATCTTGCTTTGATTGATGTCCTTGAGGGTTTTGCCTATATTCTCCTCTAAGAGTTTGATGGTTTCTGGTCTTACATTTAGGTCTTTAATCCATTTGGAGTTGATCTTTGTGTATGGGGTCAGGGAATGTTCCAACTTATAGTTTCTCCTCCTTTGTCAAAAATAAGGTACCCATAGGAATGTGGGTTGATCTCTGGGTTCTCGATCTTGTTCCATTGATCTATAGTTCTGTTTTTGTGCCAGTACCATACTGTCTTGATAACTGTTGCTTTGTAGTAGAGTCTGAAGTTAGGGAGGCTGATCTCTCCAACTCCGTTCTTCTTCCTCAGGATTGCTTTGGCTATTCGAGGTCTTTTGTGTTTCCATATGAACTGTATTATTATTTGGTCTAGTTCTGTGAAAAATGTCAATGGTACTTGAATAGGTACTGCATTGAATCTGTAGATGATATTTGGTAGTATGGTCATTTTCACAGTATTGATTCTTCCGATCCAGGAACATGGAATATCTCTCCATCTGTTTACGTCTTCTTTAATGTCTCTCCTGAGTGTCTTGTAATTTTCTGTGTACAGTTCTTTTGTTTCTTTGGGTAGGTTTATTCCTAGATATTTGATTCTTTTGGTTGCAATGGTGAAGGGGATTGCCTCTTTGATTTTGTTTTCTGATTTTTCATTGTTTGTGTATAGGAATGCCAGTGACTTCTGTATGCTGACTTTGTATCCTGCGACTTTGCTGAATTCATTGATTAGCTCTAGTAGCTTTGTAACCGTGTCTTTGGGATTTTCTATGTATAATATCATGTCGTCTGCAAAAAGAGAGAGCTTGACTTCTTCCTTTCCAATCTGGATTCCTTTGATTTCTTTCTCTTCTCTTATTGCTGTTGCTAGGACTTCCAGGACTATGTTGAATATTAGTGGTGAAAGTGGGCACCCCTGTCTTGTTCCGGATCTTAGAGGGAATGCTTTCAGTTTTTCACCATTAACAATAATGTTCGCTGTAGGCTTCTCATAGATGGCTTTTATTATATTGAGATAGGTTCCTTCTATGCCCATTTGTTGAAGAGTTTTTATCATAAATGGATGTTGTACTTTTTCGAAGGCTTTTTCTGCATCTATTGAAATGATCATGTGATTTTTGTCTTTCAACTTGTTGATATGGTGTATCACGTTGATTGATTTGCGGATATTGAAGAAGCCTTGCATGCCTGGGATGAACCCGACGTGATCATGATGTATGAGTTTTTTGATGTGTCATTGAATTCTGTTTGCTAGGATTTTGTTGAGGATCTTGGCATCTAAGTTCATCAGTGAAATTGTCCTATAGTTTTCCTTTTTTGTGTTGTCTTTGCCTGGTTTGGGTATCAGGGTGATGGTGGCCTCGTAGAATGTGTTTGGAAGTGTTCCTTCCTGTGCAATTTTTTGGAAGAGTTTTAGAAGGACAGGCATTAGCTCTTCTTTAAATGTTTGGTAGAATTCGGCTGTGAAGCCATCTGGCCCTGGGTTTTTATTTTTGGGCAGATTTTTAATCATAAATTCGATTTCTGAGCTTGTGATTGGGTTCTTCAAAGTTTCTGTTTCTTCCTGGCTCAGTCTTCGGAGATTAATCCTGTCCAAGAAACTGTTCATTTCTTCCAGGTTGTCCAGTTTGTTGCCATAGAGTTGTTCCTAATAGTCTCTTAGAATCCTTTGGATTTCTTCATTATCTGTTGTAATCTCTCCTTTTTCGTTTTTGATTTTGTTGGTCTGGTTCTTCTCTCTCTTTTTCTTAATGAGTCTGGCCAGTGGCTTGTCAATTTTGTTTACCTTTTCAAAGAACCAGCTTTTTGTTTTATTTATCTTTACTATTGTTTCTTTTGTTTCTTTCTCAGTTATTTCTGCTCTGATCTTTATGATTTCTCTCCTTCTGCTGGCTTTGGGATGCTTTTGTTCTTCTTTCTCCAACTGTTTTAAGCGGAGGGTTAGGTCATCTGTTTCATGTTTTCCTAGTTTCTTGAGGTGGGATTGTATTGCTATAAATTTCCCTCTTAGAACTACTTTTGCAGTATCCTATAGGTTTTGCACTATCGTGTGTTCATTGTCATTTTCTTCTAGGAATTGTTTAATTTCTCCTTTGATTTCCTCAATGATCAGTTGTTTTTTTAGGTATGTATTGTTTACTCTCCATGTGTTCCTGTTTTTAGGGTTTTTTTTCTGGTAGTTGATCTCCAGTCTCATTGCATTGTGGTCCAAGAAGATGGTTGATATAATATCGGTTTTCTTGAACTGACTGAGGTTAGATTTGTGGCCCAAGATATGGTCTCTCCTGGAGAATGTTCTGTGAGCACTTGAGAAGAAAGTGTATTCTTCTGCTTTTGGGTGGAACGTCCTAAAGATATCAATGAGGTCCATTTCTTCTAGTGTGGCATTTAAGGCTTGTGTTTCTTTCTTAATTTTCTGTTTGGATGATCTGTCCAATGGTGTGAGAGGAGTGTTAAAGTCTCCTACTATTATTGTGTTATTGTTGATTTCTTCTTTTATGTCTGAAAGTACCTGTCTTATGTATTGAGGTGCCCCTGTGTTGGGTGCGTAGAGATATTCATGACTGTTATGTCTTCCTCTTGGATAGATCCCTTAATCATGATGTAGCCTTATCTCTTAGTACTCTTTCTTAGAATCTTTTTACCTTAAAACTATTTTGTCTGATATGGATTGCTACTCCAGCTATTAATCCTGTCCAAGAAACTGTTCATTTCTTCCAGGTTGTCCAGTTTGTTGCCATAGAGTTGTTCCTAATAGTCTCTTAGAATCCTTTGGATTTCTTCATTATCTGTTGTAATCTCTCCTTTTTCGTTTTTGATTTTGTTGGTCTGGTTCTTCTCTCTCTTTTTCTTAATGAGTCTGGCCAGTGGCTTGTCAATTTTGTTTACCTTTTCAAAGAACCAGCTTTTTGTTTTATTTATCTTTACTATTGTTTCTTTTGTTTCTTTCTCAGTTATTTCTGCTCTGATCTTTATGATTTCTCTCCTTCTGCTGGCTTTGGGATGCTTTTGTTCTTCTTTCTCCAACTGTTTTAAGCGGAGGGTTAGGTCATCTGTTTCATGTTTTCCTAGTTTCTTGAGGTGGGATTGTATTGCTGTATATTTCCCTCTTAGAACTACTTTTGCAGTATCCTATAGGTTTTGCACTATCGTGTGTTCATTGTCATTTTCTTCTAGGAATTGTTTAATTTCTCCTTTGATTTCCTCAATGATCAGTTGTTTTTTTAGGTATGTATTGTTTACTCTCCATGTGTTCCTGTTTTTAGGGTTTTTTTTCTGGTAGTTGATCTCCAGTCTCATTGCATTGTGGTCCAAGAAGATGGTTGATATAATATCGGTTTTCTTGAACTGACTGAGGTTAGATTTGTGGCCCAAGATATGGTCTCTCCTGGAGAATGTTCTGTGAGCACTTGAGAAGAAAGTGTATTCTTCTGCTTTTGGGTGGAACGTCCTAAAGATATCAATGAGGTCCATTTCTTCTAGTGTGGCATTTAAGGCTTGTGTTTCTTTCTTAATTTTCTGTTTGGATGATCTGTCCAATGGTGTGAGAGGAGTGTTAAAGTCTCCTACTATTATTGTGTTATTGTTGATTTCTTCTTTTATGTCTGAAAGTACCTGTCTTATGTATTGAGGTGCCCCTGTGTTGGGTGCGTAGAGATATTCATGACTGTTATGTCTTCCTCTTGGATAGATCCCTTAATCATGATGTAGTGACCTGCCTTGTCTCTTAGAATCTTCTTTACCTTAAAATCTATTTTGTCTGATATGAGGATTGCTACTCCAGCTTTCTTTTGATTTCCATTTGCATGAAATATCTTTTTCCAGCCTTTCACTTTCAGTCTATGAGTGTCTCTCGGTCTGAAGTGGGTCTCTTGTAAACAGCATATATATGGGTCTTGCTTCTGGATCCATTCAGCCAGCCTGTGTCGTTTGGTTGGAGCATTTAGTCCATTTACGTTCAAAGTAATTATTGATATGAATGTTCCTATTGTCATCTTCTTAGAAATTTGGGGTTTGATTTGTAACGCTTCTCCTACTCTTGTATTTATTGGCTATATCAGGCCGTTTAACACTTGTTGTAGGGCTGGTTTTGTGGTACAGAATTCTTTTAGCTTTTGCTTGTCTGTGAAGCTTTTGACTTCACCATCGATTTTGAATGAGATTCTTGCTGGGTAGAGAATTCTTGGTTGGAGGTTGTTCTCTTTTAGCCGTTTAAATGTATCTTGCCATTCTCTTCTGGCCTGTAGTGTTTCTGTTGAGAGATCCGCAGTTAAACGTATGGGGTTTCCTTTATATGTGATTTGTTGTTTGCTCCTAGCTGCTTTTAGTAATCTGTCTTTATATTTAGTCTGCGTTAGTATGATTAGTATGTGCCTTGGTGTGTTTCTTCTGGGGTTTCTCCTGTATGGAACTCTTTGTGCTTCCTGGACTTGGTTGACTGTCTCCTTTCCCATGCTGGGGAAGTTTTCCACTGTAACCTCTTGAAGAATTTTTTCATAATCTTTCTTCTCTTCTTCTTCTTCTGGAACTCCTATAATTCTAATGTTGGTGCGTTTGATATTGTCCCATAGGTCTCTGAGGCTATCCTCAGTTCTTTTAATTCTTTGGGCTTTGTTCTGTTCTTCAGCACTTATTTCCACCATTCTGTCTTCCAGCTCACTTATCCGTTCTTCAGCCTCTGATACTCTACTGTTGAGACCTTCTATAGTATTTTTCAGTTCAGCAATTGAGTTAGTGGTCTCCATTTGCTTATTTTTCATTTCTTGCATGTCTCTTCTCAATGCACTAAGTTCGTCTAATATTCTGTTTTCGGTGTTTTGCATCCTCATTAGTATAGCTTTTCTGAATTCTCTTTCAGATAATTTGTGTATCTCCTCCTCTGTCATTTGAAGCGGTGTTTCTCTAGCTTGGTCCTTCATTTGTACAGTGTTTCTCTGACGTTTCATTATTAGGTTAATTTTTGTTCCTTTGTGTGTGTCTGTGCGTATGGAGTTCTTATTCCCACCAGGCTTCTTGGTTGAGTTCTCCCTTCCTTTGGGTTTCTGTCCTTGTAGAAGGGTGCAGTGGTTTGTGTCTTGGGTGGTGTTAGACCTTGTTTACAAGTGAATAATCTCTAGTGTTGTATGTTCTTTGATAGTGTGGGATCTTGGAATCAGGGCTTCCGCTTCGAGGATCCTTGGTTTGATGATTGGTCAGGGGGTGTAGGCTCTATGTCTGGTTTGCTGTTGTGTTCCGTGATACTCGTTTACATACTAGCATCTGAAGAACAAGTGGTGCATTCCTGATGGGTGACAGTCGTAAAAGCATGCAGACATAATCGTGAGATATACATACATATACCGCTGACCCCCCCCCCCACAACTGACCGTATCTTGCCATTCTCTTCTGGCCTGTAGTGTTTCTGTTGAGAGATCCGCAGTTAAACGTATGGGGTTTCCTTTATATGTGATTTGTTGTTTGCTCCTAGCTGCTTTTAGTAATCTGTCTTTATATTTAGTCTGCGTTAGTATGATTAGTATGTGCCTTGGTGTGTTTCTTCTGGGGTTTCTCCTGTATGGAACTCTTTGTGCTTCCTGGACTTGGTTGACTGTCTCCTTTCCCATGCTGGGGAAGTTTTCCACTGTAACCTCTTGAAGAATTTTTTCATAATCTTTCTTCTCTTCTTCTTCTTCTGGAACTCCTATAATTCTAATGTTGGTGCGTTTGATATTGTCCCATAGGTCTCTGAGGCTATCCTCAGTTCTTTTAATTCTTTGGGCTTTGTTCTGTTCTTCAGCACTTATTTCCACCATTCTGTCTTCCAGCTCACTTATCCGTTCTTCAGCCTCTGATACTCTACTGTTGAGACCTTCTATAGTATTTTTCAGTTCAGCAATTGAGTTAGTGGTCTCCATTTGCTTATTTTTCATTTCTTGCATGTCTCTTCTCAATGCACTAAGTTCGTCTAATATTCTGTTTTCGGTGTTTTGCATCCTCATTAGTATAGCTTTTCTGAATTCTCTTTCAGATAATTTGTGTATCTCCTCCTCTGTCATTTGAAGCGGTGTTTCTCTAGCTTGGTCCTTCATTTGTACAGTGTTTCTCTGACGTTTCATTATTAGGTTAATTTTTGTTCCTTTGTGTGTGTCTGTGCGTATGGAGTTCTTATTCCCACCAGGCTTCTTGGTTGAGTTCTCCCTTCCTTTGGGTTTCTGTCCTTGTAGAAGGGTGCAGTGGTTTGTGTCTTGGGTGGTGTTAGACCTTGTTTACAAGTGAATAATCTCTAGTGTTGTATGTTCTTTGATAGTGTGGGATCTTGGAATCAGGGCTTCCGCTTCGAGGATCCTTGGTTTGATGATTGGTCAGGGGGTGTAGGCTCTATGTCTGGTTTGCTGTTGTGTTCCGTGATACTCGTTTACATACTAGCATCTGAAGAACAAGTGGTGCATTCCTGATGGGTGACAGTCGTAAAAGCATGCAGACATAATCGTGAGATATACATACATATACCGCTGACCCCCCCCCCCCACAACTGACCAGTTTTACAGAGATAAGGCAAGGGAAATCTTTCTAGCAATTCATGCAATCACAGATGATACTTGCCCGTTGAGCTTTGAATTGATTCAAATAGTTCCTGAATAATAGATCTAGCACAAGATCCTGGCTTGGATAATTACAATGTGAGCAATTTTAAATTAGTACATGTGTTCGGGGTGACAAGGAGCAGAGTCTATAAGTAATAAAAAGGAAAAGATTCGTCTTGGAAGTATTTTATAGGATTAGGTAGCAAAGATTAGTGTGTGTATTGTTTAGTGTATTTGGAAGAGAATAGTGGAGACAGGAAGATAGGAAATAATTTATCTAGAGGATATTGGTAGCTAGGAAAATGTTTTACATTTAGAACATAGAGGAAGATAGCAGTGGGAAAGAGGAAAGAGAAAAGAGAATTAGAGGTTTTCAAGAATTAAAATTAAAGTTTAAAAAGAAATACAATAAAAGTCAAAAAAAGTTAAAAATTAAAACGAGCAGAAAAAATTAATAAGAGACCGAAAAACAAAGGAAAAACACATAAAACAAATCAAACAAATGAAAACTACAAAAAAAAAAGAAAAAAAAAAACCACCAAAAAAAACTCCAATAAACAAAGAAATTAATAAACCCCAAACCAGACCAATCAATTAAATAAGCAACATAGTCCACCACAAACAATCAGAAGAAAAGGAAAAAAAAAAAAAAAGAAAAAAAAAAGGTAAATACTGTCCTTGGTATTTATCTTCTCATCTACCTGTTGGAAACCAATCTGCTCTTGATGGTGGTGTCTTGATGGCTAGTCTTTCCCTTATAGTGCCGGTTGCTGTGGTTTCTGTTTTTTTGTTCAGCAAAATGAGGGCTTTGCTGCCATACTGGGTGCTGGCCGGGGTAGTAGGCTGATTCCAGTCAGTCGAGCGGATGCGCGGCACGTGCAGTCCCGTGTAGGAGGGGGGCGCCCTGGTTCTACCGCGCACTCTCCTGTAGTCTCCAATCCCTGCTCTTTCCCCGGGTTCCTCCGCTACTGCAGCAGCTCTAGGGGAGCGCGGGCTCCTCCGCCACTGGCACACGCGCACTGCCGGTTACGTGTCTAAGTCCCCATGGCGGACGCAAGCTTTCCCGTCCAACTCGTGCCCGGTCCCTGGTCAGCAACCCGTGGACGACTTCCCCTCTCTGTTCAGCAAGCCCTCCAGTTGGAGTGGCTGAACTTACCCGCGCCGCGGTTTTCCTCGCGGCGTCCGCGGCTCCTCGCGGCGTCCGCGGCTCCTGGCGGCGGGTTCCGGCGGCTCCTCACGGCGGCGGATTCCCTGAACATGTGATTTGATAGAGAATAGAGCTGGCATCGAACAAAAGAAACATTGATGATTAGAGTGGTGATCAGCTATTGCCTTAAGCATAGGAAATGTCATCAAATTAAGTTTTAAAGCTCTTTAGTAGGATTGTTTTCACCAACTAAGTAAAAAAGAAGCTTTATTTTTACTTTTAACAATAATAAAAAAAATCTGGTAACTGATTTACTTTTTTTAAATGCTAAATTACAGCTGTCTTTTGATTTTGCGCTTTCCTCTTGGTTAATCAACCTGATTTCAGTATCGACCATCAGTAGATGTCCATGTGTATTCATCTCTTGTGTTGCTGGAAGATGTTTGCTATGACCAATCCACTCTCTTGCCAAACTCTTGTTAGCCTTTGACCTGCTTTTTCAAGGACAAACCTGCCTGTTACTTCAGGTATCTCTTGACTTCCTACTTTTGCATTCCAATCTCCAATGATAAAAAAGGACCTATTTTTTGGTGTTAAGACCTATTAGGTCTTTAGAGTACAGCTGAACTTCAGCTCCTTTGGCATTACTGTTTGGGACATACAGTTGGATTACTGCAATGTTGATTCGTTTGTGTTGAATACAAACAGATCACTCTGTCATTTTTGAGACTGCACCCAAGTACTGCATTTTGGACTCTTGTTGGGTATGAGGACTACGCCACTTGTTCTAAGAGATTCTTGCCACAGTAGTAGAATGTAAGGTCATCTGAATTAAATCCATTTTAGTTCACTGATTCCTAAGATGTGGATGTTTACTGTTGCCATCTCCTTCTTGACCACATCCAATTTACCTTGGTCCATCCACTTAACTTTTAGGTTCCTATGCAATATTGTTGTTTATAGCATCAGGCTTTAGCTTCACCACCAGAAGCATCATACAGTAAATCAAACCTGAATACTAATTGGAGGGCCCAATGCTGAAGCCGAAACTCCAATTTGTTGGCCACCTGATAAGAAGAGCTGACTCATTGGAAAAGACCCCGATGCTGGCAAAGACTGAAGACAGAAGGAAAGAGGAAAACAGAGAGTGAGATGGTTGGGTGACATCACCAATGTATATGATTTTGAGCAAACTCTGGGAGAAAGTGAACAGCAGGGTAGCCTGGGGGTCTGCAGTTCATGGGATCACAAAGAGTTTGACATGACTTAAAGACTGAATAACAACTTTGTTAATACTCAGGCTTAAATGAATGGCTTTAACAGTAAATTGTAGCAACCTGAGCATTATGTTATCTTTAAGAGGCAACTCAGTGGCTCTTACTTAGAAAAGAGCTCATTATTGATCTCTTTTAAGCAGTTTCCCAAATGAAACAACGTTATCATTGATTTTATTAACATGCAGCACAAAAGACCTCTGCTTACTAAACATTTTTGAGCACAGGACAGGCTTAGGCCTTTTTCCAACTATTAATTTGGAAAGAAAAAACAAAAACAAGAAAACAAAACAAAACACTAAACTTACTTACATCAGCATCAGGTGAAAGCACATATTTAATGCAGTTCCATAATAAATTTGAGTATCGTGTCCTAAATACAGATTTTAAACTTCTACGATCTTATTCTATCTTCCTTCAGATTCAACTGTTGCATTTTTTAATTAATATCATAATGACTGGAGATAAAATTAGAAAGGCATATATGATAGGAATTACATGTTTTTAATCTCAAAAAGGCAAGATCTGTTGTCACTCATAATTACATATGGAGCCTTGAATGTGAGAGCCTTGAATGAAGTGAGAACCAGATGCTGACCTTTACATAGTGCATCAACACTATGATGAGTCTTTTTATCTACTTTTACCCAAGTACTCATTTGGACTTTTAGGACAAATGCCACAGTAGTAGAATGTAAGGTCATCTGAATTAAATCCATTTTAGTTCACTGATTCCTAAGATGTGGATGTTTACTGTTGCCATCTCCTTCTTGACCACATCCAATTTACCTTGGTCCATCCACTTAACTTTTAGGTTCCTATGCAATATTGTTGTTTATAGCATCAGGCTTTAGCTTCACCACCAGAAGCATCATACAGTAAATCAAACCTGAATACTAATTGAGGGCCCAATGCTGAAGCCGAAACTCCAATTTGTTGGCCACCTGATAAGAAGAGCTGACTCATTGGAAAAGACCCCGATGCTGGCAAAGACTGAAGACAGAAGGAAAGAGGAAAACAGAGAGTGAGATGGTTGGGTGACATCACCAATGTATATGATTTTGAGCAAACTCTGGGAGAAAGTGAACAGCAGGGTAGCCTGGGGGTCTGCAGTTCATGGGATCACAAAGAGTTTGACATGACTTAAAGACTGAATAACAACTTTGTTAATACTCAGGCTTAAATGAATGGCTTTAACAGTAAATTGTAGCAACCTGAGCATTATGTTATCTTTAAGAGGCAACTCAGTGGCTCTTACTTAGAAAAGAGCTCATTATTGATCTCTTTTAAGCAGTTTCCCAAATGAAACAACGTTATCATTGATTTTATTAACATGCAGCACAAAAGACCTCTGCTTACTAAACATTTTTGAGCACAGGACAGGCTTAGGCCTTTTTCCAACTATTAATTTGGAAAGAAAAAACAAAAACAAGAAAACAAAACAAAACACTAAACTTACTTACATCAGCATCAGGTGAAAGCACATATTTAATGCAGTTCCATAATAAATTTGAGTATCGTGTCCTAAATACAGATTTTAAACTTCTACGATCTTATTCTATCTTCCTTCAGATTCAACTGTTGCATTTTTTAATTAATATCATAATGACTGGAGATAAAATTAGAAAGGCATATATGATAGGAATTACATGTTTTTAATCTCAAAAAGGCAAGATCTGTTGTCACTCATAATTACATATGGAGCCTTGAATGTGAGAGCCTTGAATGAAGTGAGAACCAGATGCTGACCTTTACATAGTGCATCAACACTATGATGAGTCTTTTTATCTACTTTTATTATAGTTTGTGTAAGAGGATGCATCGCTTCCTTCAAAATCATGCCACAGAAAATGATTTTGGCAACGTCTAATCCAAAAACACTAGTTCAACAAACATCTATGACCTTGAGAATATGTTTATCTTTCTATTCTGATACTGGTTGATGATTATAACTTCCATTTTGGGGCACCATTCTATAAGTCTTAAAAGTTGAGATTCAGAGGACGACGATAACTTATTGAAAGGACTGAGAACTCACATTCCTGAGAATGTAAGATCCAGTGAAACACTCTTGAAAATATATTTAAGGTTAAATTACAAGGTGACAGGGCATTTACTTTTAGATAAAGTAGATTTATCTAACCAGAAGATTGTCTAGTCAAACCCCCGCCCCCCCCCCAAAAAAAAAGAAAACGGGTAATATATATTACCAAAATTCTTCTCTCTCCTTCTATTTTATTTTCACTGCTGTAGGGATATAAGGATTAACTAGTATCTGTTGGCTAACGATGAAGAGTTTCTAGTCGAAGATTGAAACTCTGACTATCCAAACCTTTGTTATTGTGGCTTGTTGGATCTGATTAAATTTTTCTATATTTACAATTTCAGAGTACTGTTTTTACTTTAGAATGGATTCAAACCATTATTTTCAGAGTACATGCAACACTCAGAATGGAAGTTTACCATGCCTGAGTAGAAGTTATGTGGACAACTCCATAACAGTTCATTTTTGTGGTACTGTGCTCTCTACAGTTTAGGAAGGCTTGCTTTTGAGTGTTCTGTTGGTGTGCAATTCTTTGTATTGCTATGTCTGCTTGATGGTAACATATTTAACTTTATTTTCAAGTATCAATTGACTTAAAATATCTCCTCTTCCACTCCAAACTTTGAAAGTATGCAGAAATTATATTGTTGGTAAGACAGGATAAATGACTACATTTTGACAACTCGCCTAGAAATATTGACTAGAATTTTTGCTATTAAATGTAAGACACAGATACTAGGAACAAAAGTAAAATAGAAACACATTTTTTTTCATATGTAAATACTACTAGCTGTAACCGTGTGCTCTATTCCTGACACAATTAAGAGAGAAAAGTATATCTGTTTTATTATTTATTTCAAGACTTAATAGAAGTTGTTCCTAAATTTTCTTTTATCTATTTTATTAAAAATTATATGGTCTGGGACTTAAGTAAATGAAGTTCAACAAACATCTATGACCTTGAGAATATGTTTATCTTTCTATTCTGATACTGGTTGATGATTATAACTTCCATTTTGGGGCACCATTCTATAAGTCTTAAAAGTTGAGATTCAGAGGACGACGATAACTTATTGAAAGGACTGAGAACTCACATTCCTGAGAATGTAAGATCCAGTGAAACACTCTTGAAAATATATTTAAGGTTAAATTACAAGGTGACAGGGCATTTACTTTTAGATAAAGTAGATTTATCTAACCAGAAGATTGTCTAGTCAAACCCCCGCCCCCCCCCCAAAAAAAAAGAAAACGGGTAATATATATTACCAAAATTCTTCTCTCTCCTTCTATTTTATTTTCACTGCTGTAGGGATATAAGGATTAACTAGTATCTGTTGGCTAACGATGAAGAGTTTCTAGTCGAAGATTGAAACTCTGACTATCCAAACCTTTGTTATTGTGGCTTGTTGGATCTGATTAAATTTTTCTATATTTACAATTTCAGAGTACTGTTTTTACTTTAGAATGGATTCAAACCATTATTTTCAGAGTACATGCAACACTCAGAATGGAAGTTTACCATGCCTGAGTAGAAGTTATGTGGACAACTCCCTAACCGTTGCTTTTTGTGGTACTGTGCTCTCTACAGTTTAGGAAGGCTTGCTTTTGAGTGTTCTGTTGGTGTGCAATTCTTTGTATTGCTATGTCTGCTTGATGGTAACATATTTAACTTTATTTTCAAGTATCAATTGACTTAAAATATCTCCTCTTCCACTCCAAACTTTGAAAGTATGCAGAAATTATATTGTTGGTAAGACAGGATAAATGACTACATTTTGACAACTCGCCTAGAAATATTGACTAGAATTTTTGCTATTAAATGTAAGACACAGATACTAGGAACAAAAGTAAAATAGAAACACATTTTTTTTCATATGTAAATACTACTAGCTGTAACCGTGTGCTCTATTCCTGACACAATTAAGAGAGAAAAGTATATCTGTTTTATTATTTATTTCAAGACTTAATAGAAGTTGTTCCTAAATTTTCATTTTTATTTTCTGTTTTACATCTAAAATATTGTATATGGTACACTGGGACTTAAGTAAATGAAGTCTATTTCTAATATGTCATTTTCACTTTTACCTATAAAAGACATATAAATTATAATATATTTTAAATGTTCAGTGTGATGATCTGATATGCATTGTGAAAATTTTTCTACAATTGAAGTAATTAGCACACCTGTCATATAAGATTATATCTTTTTATGAGAACATTTAAGTTCTACTCTCTTAGCATATTTCAATTATATACTAAAGTATTACCAATTATAGTCACCATGTCACACATAAGAACAAAGTATCTTATTCATCTTATAACTGAAAATTTGTACTATTACCAACTTCTTCCAATTTCTCTCATTCCTCATGCTTGGCAACCAGTATACTGTTTCTATGAGTCTGAATTCTATTTTCAAGATTCTACCTAGAAGTGATGTCTGTAATATTTGTCCTTTTCTGTCTAGGTTATTTTGCTTAAGATAATACTTTTCAGGTACATTCAGGTTCTAAATAGCAAGAATTCCTTCTTTTTTAAGGACAACTAATATATAATTTTATATATCACATTTTCCTTATTCCTTCATTCTCACAGCAGTTACATTGCTCCCATCATAACTATTGTGAATAACACTTCAGTAAATATGGTGGTACAGATATTTCTTGATATTACAGTTTCATTTCCTTTATATATATGTGAATACATATATATATATATATCCAAAATGTGAATGCTGGATCATATTGTGGTTCTATATTTAATTCCATGAGGAGATTCCATAATGTTTTCTATAGTGGCCATATTATTGGATCAGACAAAACATTCATTTGTTTTCTTCCCGTAAGGTGGTTGTAGTAGTGTTTAGTTTTCTTAAATTTCATTTGCGACAGTATCATTATATTATATTGTGAGAGGTATCATATTACCATGTATTTTTAAGAAGGTTTATCAAAATGGTAAACATGGGATTTTAAAAAAAAGTAAATTAAGAACCGTGTGCTCTATTCCTGACACAATTAAGAGAGAAAAGTATATCTGTTTTATTATTTATTTCAAGACTTAATAGAAGTTGTTCCTAAATTTTCATTTTTATTTTCTGTTTTACATCTAAAATATTGTATATGGTACACTGGGACTTAAGTAAATGAAGTCTATTTCTAATATGTCATTTTCACTTTTACCTATAAAAGACATATAAATTATAATATATTTTAAATGTTCAGTGTGATGATCTGATATGCATTGTGAAAATTTTTCTACAATTGAAGTAATTAGCACACCTGTCATATAAGATTATATCTTTTTATGAGAACATTTAAGTTCTACTCTCTTAGCATATTTCAATTATATACTAAAGTATTACCAATTATAGTCACCATGTCACACATAAGAACAAAGTATCTTATTCATCTTATAACTGAAAATTTGTACTATTACCAACTTCTTCCAATTTCTCTCATTCCTCATGCTTGGCAACCAGTATACTGTTTCTATGAGTCTGAATTCTATTTTCAAGATTCTACCTAGAAGTGATGTCTGTAATATTTGTCCTTTTCTGTCTAGGTTATTTTGCTTAAGATAATACTTTTCAGGTACATTCAGGTTCTAAATAGCAAGAATTCCTTCTTTTTTAAGGACAACTAATATATAATTTTATATATCACATTTTCCTTATTCCTTCATTCTCACAGCAGTTACATTGCTCCCATCATAACTATTGTGAATAACACTTCAGTAAATATGGTGGTACAGATATTTCTTGATATTACAGTTTCATTTCCTTTATATATATGTGAATACATATATATATATATATCCAAAATGTGAATGCTGGATCATATTGTGGTTCTATATTTAATTCCATGAGGAGATTCCATAATGTTTTCTATAGTGGCCATATTATTGGATCAGACAAAACATTCATTTGTTTTCTTCCCGTAAGGTGGTTGTAGTAGTGTTTAGTTTTCTTAAATTTCATTTGCGACAGTATCATTATATTATATTGTGAGAGGTATCATATTACCATGTATTTTTAAGAAGGTTTATCAAAATGGGTACACTTTTGCTTAGTTGTGTTCATCTTGAAAATGAAAAAAAAAAAAAAAACATTTTTGGTCTCCTTTGCTTTATTACTTTCAGAAAGCTAAAAATACAACTAAAACTCAGAAAAAAATAATAAAATTTTTGCAATGTATGCAGAAGGTTCTGTGACAGATTGAACATGTCCACAAATGTTTATAAAGTTTTATGCTGGTTATTTTTTGCTGGATAATGCTACGTGGTCAGGTAGACCAGTTGAAAGCAATCAACCTGAGACAGTAACTGAAAACAATCAACATTACACCACACAGCAGGTAACTGATACACTGAAAATATTCAAAATTAACAACTGAAAATTATTGCACACATTTGGTTATGCTCAGTGCTTTGATGTTTGAGTTCCACATAAACAAAATATACCCTCTTAGCTGTATTTCCCCATATGCTTCTCTCCTGAAATATAATGAAAATGCTCTGTTTTTAAAGCAAATTCAGATGGGCAATGAAAAGTGGGTACTATACAATAATGTTGAATGAAAGAGATCATGGGACAATTGAAATGAACCAACACCAACCACAGCAGAGACTGGTCTTCATCCAAAGAAGGTGACGTTGTTTATGTGGTGGGATTGATTGCAAACTGATGGTTGGATGGCATCACTGAGTCAATGGACATAAGTTTGCACAAGCTCTGGGAGATGGAAAAGGACAGCGAAGCCCATCATGCCACAGTTCATGGAGCCTCAAAGAGTCGGACATGACTGAGCTACTGAAGCTCATTGATTGCAAATTTAATGGTTTCACGCGGCATGGTGATCAAGCTCGTGACAATTTATGTACCACTGTGGGCAAGAATCCCTTAGAAGAAATGGAGTAGTCCTCATAGTCAATGAAAGAGTCTTAAACACAGAAATTGGGTTCAGTCACAAAAACAACAGAGTGATCTGAATATATATGCAAGGCAAACTAATCAATATCGAAATAATCCAACTCTATGACTCATCCACTAATGCTGAAAAGGCTGAAGCTGAATGGTTATATGAAGATCTTCTAGAATTAACACCAAAACGGTGTCCTTTTCATCATAGGGTACTGGAATGCAAAAGTAGAAAGTCAAGAGATACCTAGAGAAACAGACAAATTTGGCCTTGGTGTACAAAATTATCAGATCAAAGATTAATAGAGTTTTTCCAAAAGAATACACTTCTCATAGCAATCACCTTCTTCCAACAACACAAGACAAGTCTATACACATACACATCACCTGATGGTCAATACTGAAATCATGTTGATTATTTGAGCAAGTTTAAAAACTATACAGCAAATATAAGACTAAGCTGATCTGTGACAGATTGAACATGTCCACAAATGTTTATAAAGTTTTATGCTGGTTATTTTTTGCTGGATAATGCTACGTGGTCAGGTAGACCAGTTGAAAGCAATCAACCTGAGACAGTAACTGAAAACAATCAACATTACACCACACAGCAGGTAACTGATACACTGAAAATATTCAAAATTAACAACTGAAAATTATTGCACACATTTGGTTATGCTCAGTGCTTTGATGTTTGAGTTCCACATAAACAAAATATACCCTCTTAGCTGTATTTCCCCATATGCTTCTCTCCTGAAATATAATGAAAATGCTCTGTTTTTAAAGCAAATTCAGATGGGCAATGAAAAGTGGGTACTATACAATAATGTTGAATGAAAGAGATCATGGGACAATTGAAATGAACCAACACCAACCACAGCAGAGACTGGTCTTCATCCAAAGAAGGTGACGTTGTTTATGTGGTGGGATTGATTGCAAACTGATGGTTGGATGGCATCACTGAGTCAATGGACATAAGTTTGCACAAGCTCTGGGAGATGGAAAAGGACAGCGAAGCCCATCATGCCACAGTTCATGGAGCCTCAAAGAGTCGGACATGACTGAGCTACTGAAGCTCATTGATTGCAAATTTAATGGTTTCACGCGGCATGGTGATCAAGCTCGTGACAATTTATGTACCACTGTGGGCAAGAATCCCTTAGAAGAAATGGAGTAGTCCTCATAGTCAATGAAAGAGTCTTAAACACAGAAATTGGGTTCAGTCACAAAAACAACAGAGTGATCTGAATATATATGCAAGGCAAACTAATCAATATCGAAATAATCCAACTCTATGACTCATCCACTAATGCTGAAAAGGCTGAAGCTGAATGGTTATATGAAGATCTTCTAGAATTAACACCAAAACGGTGTCCTTTTCATCATAGGGTACTGGAATGCAAAAGTAGAAAGTCAAGAGATACCTAGAGAAACAGACAAATTTGGCCTTGGTGTACAAAATTATCAGATCAAAGATTAATAGAGTTTTTCCAAAAGAATACACTTCTCATAGCAATCACCTTCTTCCAACAACACAAGACAAGTCTATACACATACACATCACCTGATGGTCAATACTGAAATCATGTTGATTATGCTTTTTGCAGTCAAAGATTTAAAAACTCCATACAGCAAATATAAGACTAAAGGCTGACTGTGGCTCAGATCATGAACCCCTTATTGCAAAATTCAGATTTAAGATTAAGAAAGTAAGGAAGCCACTAGGCCATTCAGTTATGACCTAAATCAAATCTTTATGATTATACAGCAGAAGTGACAAATAGATCCAAGGGATTACATCTGATAGATGGAGTGCCTGAAAACTGCACAGCAGTGCATAACACTGCATAAGAGGCCATAATCAAAAGCATTTTGAAGGAAAAGAAATGCAAAGAAGGCAAAATGATTGTCTGAGAAGGCTTTGCAAGTAGTTGAAAAAGAAGAGAGAAAAAAAGACATAGAAGAGGAAAATTATACCCAGAAAAAGCATCTACTTCTGATTCATTGACTATGATAAAGGTTTTACTGTAGGTCGCATCAAACTGTGGAAAATGTTTAAAGAGATCCGAATACCAGACCACCCTAGCTACCTCCTGAGAAAACTGTATGTAGATCGAGAGACAACAGTTAGAACTCCACATGGAGAAACAGACTACTTCCAAATTGGGAAAGGAGTACATCAAGGCTGTATATTGTCATCCTGCTTATTTAACTTATATTCATATATATAATGCCAAATACTGTCTTGGATGATGCAAAAGCTGGAATCAAGATTCTGGGAGACATATCAATAACCTCAGGTATGCAAATGACATCATCCTTATGCCAGAAAGTGAAGAGGAACTAAAGAGTCTCTTGATGAGGGTGAAAGATAAGAGTGAATCAGCTTGCTTAAAACTCATAAAATTCATAAAATTAAAATCATGGTATCTGGTTGGATGACTTTGTGGCAAAATGGGCAAACAATGAATGACTTTTCTTTTCTTGAGCTCCAAACTCACTGTGCACAGTGATTACAGCCATGAAATTTAAATTCTCTTGCTCTTTTCTTGAGCTCCAAACTCAGCATTGATTATGCTTTGCCTTGGTGTACAAAATTATCAGATCAAAGATTAATAGAGTTTTTCCAAAAGAATACACTTCTCATAGCAATCACCTTCTTCCAACAACACAAGACAAGTCTATACACATACACATCACCTGATGGTCAATACTGAAATCATGTTGATTATGCTTTTTGCAGTCAAAGATTTAAAAACTCCATACAGCAAATATAAGACTAAAGGCTGACTGTGGCTCAGATCATGAACCCCTTATTGCAAAATTCAGATTTAAGATTAAGAAAGTAAGGAAGCCACTAGGCCATTCAGTTATGACCTAAATCAAATCTTTATGATTATACAGCAGAAGTGACAAATAGATCCAAGGGATTACATCTGATAGATGGAGTGCCTGAAAAACTGCACAGCAGTGCATAACACTGCATAAGAGGCCATAATCAAAAGCATTTTGAAGGAAAAGAAATGCAAAGAAGGCAAAATGATTGTCTGAGAAGGCTTTGCAAGTAGTTGAAAAAGAAGAGAGAAAAAAAGACATAGAAGAGGAAAATTATACCCAGAAAAAGCATCTACTTCTGATTCATTGACTATGATAAAGGTTTTTACTGTAGGTCGCATCAAACTGTGGAAAATGTTTAAAGAGATCCGAATACCAGACCACCCTAGCTACCTCCTGAGAAAACTGTATGTAGATCGAGAGACAACAGTTAGAACTCCACATGGAGAAACAGACTACTTCCAAATTGGGAAAGGAGTACATCAAGGCTGTATATTGTCATCCTGCTTATTTAACTTATATTCATATATATAATGCCAAATACTGTCTTGGATGATGCAAAAGCTGGAATCAAGATTCTGGGAGACATATCAATAACCTCAGGTATGCAAATGACATCATCCTTATGCCAGAAAGTGAAGAGGAACTAAAGAGTCTCTTGATGAGGGTGAAAGATAAGAGTGAATCAGCTTGCTTAAAACTCATAAAATTCATAAAATTAAAATCATGGTATCTGGTTGGATGACTTTGTGGCAAAAAATGGGCAAACAATGAATGACTTTTCTTTTCTTGAGCTCCAAACTCACTGTGCACAGTGATTACAGCCATGAAATTTAAATTCTCTTGCTCCTTGCAAGAAAAACTATGACAAACCTAGGCAGCGTATTAAGAAGCTGAGGTATCATTTTCCCTAAAATGTCGGTATAGTCAAAGCTATGGTTTTTCCAGTAGTCCTGGTATGGATGTGAGATTTTGGCCATAAAGAAGACTGAGAGATGGAGAACTGATGCCTTCAAATTTTGGTTTTGGAAAAGACTCTTGAGAGTTCCTTGGACTGCAAGAGGATCAAACCAGTCCATCAAAGGAAATCAGTCCCAAAAATTCATTGAAAGGACTGATGCTGAAGGTGAAACTTCACATTTTTGACCACCTGATGCAAAAAGATGACTCACTGGAAAAGACAGTGATGCTGGAGAAAATGGAACACAGAAGGAGAAATGGATAGCAGGAGATGAGATGGTTGGATGACATAATTGAGTCAATGGACATGAGTTTGAGAGATATGGTAAAGGACAGAAAAATGTGGTGTGCTGCAGTCCATTGGTCACAAAGATTCAGACACTACTGAGTCAGTGACTGAACTGAATTGATGTTTATTCACTAGATCAAGTCTGCCTTTTTTTGTGACCCCCACCCATGGATTGTAGACTGCCTATGTTCATTGAATTTTCCAGACAAGAATACTGGAAAGAAAGGAAAGTAAAGTTGCTCAGTCATGTCTGACACTTTGCAGCTCATAGACAAGCTGTAAGATTCTTTAGGCAAGAATACTGGAGAGGGTAACCTTTCCCTTCTCCAGGTGATATTCCCAACTCAAGGATTAAACCCATGTCTCCCATATTTCAGGGGGATTCTTTACCACCTGAGCCACCAGAGAAGCTCAAGGGTACTGGAGTGGGAAGCCTATTCCTTTTCCAGTGGGCTCTCTCTTACCCAGGAATCAAACTGGGGTCTCCATCATTGCAGGTTGATTCTTTACCAGCAGAGCTACAAGAGAATCCTAGAATACTGGAGCCATTGCCATTTCCTTCTCTGAGATTTTACCATCCCAGTCATAGAACCAGCATCTCCTGCACTAGCAGACAGTTTCTTTACCACTGAATCATCAGAGACTATACACACACATATCCTGAGTTATATTCCATCTTCACACACACACACACACACACACACACAGTAAAGTATTACTCAGTCATAAAAAAAGAATTAAATGGGAATTTTGCCATTTCCAGCAACATGGATTGACTTGGTGGGCATTATGCTAAGTGAAACAAGTCAGATAAACAAAATAAAATATATTATGATACCACTTATATGTGGAATATAAAAATTCCCCAAACTAGTGAGTATAAAAAATACAATAAACTCTTGAAAATAATGCAAAGGAAATAGTTTCAGAAATACAGAGAACATTCTAGTGGAGAGAGAAGAGATGGAACAATATAGGGTCAGAGGATTAAGAGGTAGAAATTACTGTGTATAAAATGAGTTATAGTTAAATATTGTACAACAGGGAATGTGATATTTTTGTTAAAAAATCTACCAATGGAATGTGATTTTTAAAAGTTGTGAATCTGAAACATAACATCAACTACACTTCAGTAAAAAAAGCAAGGATCTTATTCTCCATGCTTTTTTCTGGAAGTTTTATGGTTTCAGGTGTTATGTTTAAAATTTAAATTTATTTTGATCTGATATTTATATATGGTGCAAGATTATTCAATTACTTTTCATGAGAGTATCCAGCTTTCTGAGAACCATTTATTGAAGAGATTATACTTTCCACATTACCACATTGTATATTCTTGTTTTCTTTGTCGAAAATGAATTGATCATATGCATTTTTGTTGAGTTATGGTTTTCTGCAGATGTGTTCCCTGATGCCTCAGTGATAAGGAATTCACCTGCAATGCAGGATATCTGGGTTTCATCCCTGGTTTGGGAAGAAAGCCTGGAGGAAGGCATGTCAACCCACTCCAGTACTCTTGCCTGGAGTATTCCATGAACAGAGGAGCCTCACAGGCTGTAGTCTATGGGGCCACACAGAGTTGGACATGACTGAGGTGACTAAGAAGCAGCATACTATTCTCCATAATGACTGTATCCATTTAAATTCCCACCAACAGTACAAGAGGGATCCTTTTTCTCCACACCCTCTTCAGCATTTTTATTTTTAGATTTTTGGGGTGGGGGGAGGGTGGGAGGCGGGTTGGGGAGGGGGGGCGGGCCACTTCTATTGGTCTTTCATTTATCTATTTTCATCCATCTTTGTTCTTTTGCCCGTGTGGATCTCCCATCGCAGTGGCCTCTGTTGTCGCAGAGCACCAGCTCTGGGCACATGTGCCCCAGAGCTCCGGCTTGGTAATTGGACACATAAGTCCAGCCGCTCCACGGCAAGCGGGATCGTCCCAGGCCAGGGATCAAACTGACGCCCCCTGCACTGTAAGGCAGTGTCCTTACCCACTGGACCACCAGAGAAGCCCTCTTTTTAGATTTTTTGATTAAACACAAAGTAGCAACAAATGTAGATGCAGGGAATAAATGCATGTAATGCGAAGGGGGAAAAGGGATGGGATGAACTGGGAGACTAGGATTGACATATGTGCACTACTGTGTATAAAATAGGGAGCTAATGAGAACCTAGTGCATAGCACAGGGACCTCTACTCAATGCTCTGTGGTGAGTTAAATAGGAAGAACATCCAAAAACAAATGTATATCTATGGCTGATTTAGTTTTCTGTGCTGTGAAACTAACACAATATTGTAAAGAAACTATTTGTTGTTTAGTTGCTCAGTAATGTCATGCCAAAACAAATGTATAGATCTGATTTAGTTTTGCTGTTGCCTTTTCATGAGAGTATCCAGCTTTCTGAGAACCATTTATTGAAGAGATTATACTTTCCACATTACCACATTGTATATTCTTGTTTTCTTTGTCGAAAATGAATTGATCATATGCATTTTTGTTGAGTTATGGTTTTCTGCAGATGTGTTCCCTGATGCCTCAGTGATAAGGAATTCACCTGCAATGCAGGATATCTGGGTTTCATCCCTGGTTTGGGAAGAAAGCCTGGAGGAAGGCATGTCAACCCACTCCAGTACTCTTGCCTGGAGTATTCCATGAACAGAGGAGCCTCACAGGCTGTAGTCTATGGGGCCACACAGAGTTGGACATGACTGAGGTGACTAAGAAGCAGCATACTATTCTCCATAATGACTGTATCCATTTAAATTCCCACCAACAGTACAAGAGGGATCCTTTTTCTCCACACCCTCTTCAGCATTTTTATTTTTAGATTTTTGGGGTGGGGTAGGGTGGGAGGCGGGTTGGGGAGGGAGGGGCGGGCCACTTCTATTGGTCTTTCATTTATCTATTTTCATCCATCTTTGTTCTTTTGCCCGTGTGGATCTCCCATCGCAGTGGCCTCTGTTGTCGCAGAGCACCAGCTCTGGGCACATGTGCCCCAGAGCTCCGGCTTGGTAATTGGACACATAAGTCCAGCCGCTCCACGGCAAGCGGGATCGTCCCAGGCCAGGGATCAAACTGACGCCCCCTGCACTGTAAGGCAGTGTCCTTACCCACTGGACCACCAGAGAAGCCCTCTTTTTAGATTTTTTGATTAAACACAAAGTAGCAACAAATGTAGATGCAGGGAATAAATGCATGTAATGCGAAGGGGGAAAAGGGATGGGATGAACTGGGAGACTAGGATTGACATATGTGCACTACTGTGTATAAAATAGGGAGCTAATGAGAACCTAGTGCATAGCACAGGGACCTCTACTCAATGCTCTGTGGTGAGTTAAATAGGAAGAACATCCAAAAACAAATGTATATCTATGGCTGATTTAGTTTTCTGTGCTGTGGAAACTAACACAATATTGTAAAGAAACTATTTGTTGTTTAGTTGCTCAGTAATGTCTGACTCTTTTGTGACCCCAAGGGTATAGACTGCCAAGTTCCTCTGTCCATGGAATTCTCCAGACAAGTATACTGGAGTGGGTTGCTATTCCCTTCTCCAGAGGATCTTCCCCATCCAGGGATCAAACCCATGGTATCTTGCATTGACAGATTTGCTGTTGAGCCACTGTTCCAATAAAAAGTGAATTAGAAAGCCCTAATTGACCAAATAAACATAGGTTTCTTTCTAGGCTCTTTATTCTATTCTATTCATCTATGTGTCCGTTTTTATATGGAAACCACACTGCTTTGACTACCATGCTTTTGTAAGTTTGAAATGAAACATCTTGCCTCCAGTTTTTTACTTCTTTCTCGAAATTGCTTTGATATTTTGGGATCTTTTGTGGTTCCATATGAATTTTAGGATTTTAAAAAACATTTCCTGTGAACACTAGGAATTTGATAATTATATTTAGCATGTAAATGACTTTGAATAGTCAGCACATTTTAATAATATTCATTTTCTAATCCATAAATAGATTAGCTTTCCACTTGTTTGAATCTTCTTAACTTTCCTTCAGCAAAGTTTTATTATTGTTTGTTCAGGTATTTCAGCTCCTTGTTGAAATTTATTTCTAAGTATTTTAATCTTTTTGATCCTATTGTAATTTGGATTGTTTTCTTAAGGTGTATTTTTCTTTGTTATATAGAAACATAACTAAGTATTGTAAGTTGATTTTGTATTCTGAATACTTACGGAATTTTTTGTTGTAATAGCACTGTAGTTGAGTCTTAAGTGTAATATCTTTCATATGGAAATAGTGACACTTTGGCTTCTTCCTTTTTGTTTTTTCCTTTTCCTAGCTTAACTGCCTTGGCTAACACATTCAGTACATTTTTGCATAACAAATTTGAGAATGTGCATTCTTGTCATCTCTTCTGCTTCTCTTAGGTCTTTAAATATTACTGTCCCTTATCATTTCCATGCTTGAATGAAATGTTCCCTTGGTATCACCAAATTTCGTGTGACCTCTAGTCTTTCCTATTCTATTATTTCCTTCTCTTTCTTTGCATTGCTAATTTAAGAAGGCCTTGTTATCTCCTTGTTATTCTCTGAAACTCTGTATTCTGTTGGGTATATCTTTCCCTTTCACTCTTGCCTTTCTCTTCTTTCCTCAACTATTTGTAAACCCTCCTCAATTACTTTGCCTTCAAAATTGGGAAATTATGACAAGACTGTATATTGTCACCCTGCTTATTTAATTTATATACAGAGTACATCATGCAAAATGGCTGGATGAATCACAATCTGGAATCAAGATTGCCAGGAGAAATATCAACAACCTCAAATATGAAGATGATACCACTCTAACGACAGAAAGTAAACAGGAACTAAAAAGTCGCTTAATAAGGGTAAAAGAGGACAGTGAAAAAGCTAGCTTAAAAGTCAGCATTCAAATAATTACGATTGTGGCATCTGATCCTATCACTTAATGGCAAATAGAAGGAGAAAATTGAGAAGAGTGATGTTTTAGGATTTTAAAAAACATTTCCTGTGAACACTAGGAATTTGATAATTATATTTAGCATGTAAATGACTTTGAATAGTCAGCACATTTTAATAATATTCATTTTCTAATCCATAAATAGATTAGCTTTCCACTTGTTTGAATCTTCTTAACTTTCCTTCAGCAAAGTTTTATTATTGTTTGTTCAGGTATTTCAGCTCCTTGTTGAAATTTATTTCTAAGTATTTTAATCTTTTTGATCCTATTGTAATTTGGATTGTTTTCTTAAGGTGTATTTTTCTTTGTTATATAGAAACATAACTAAGTATTGTAAGTTGATTTTGTATTCTGAATACTTACGGAATTTTTTGTTGTAATAGCACTGTAGTTGAGTCTTAAGTGTAATATCTTTCATATGGAAATAGTGACACTTTGGCTTCTTCCTTTTTGTTTTTTCCTTTTCCTAGCTTAACTGCCTTGGCTAACACATTCAGTACATTTTTGCATAACAAATTTGAGAATGTGCATTCTTGTCATCTCTTCTGCTTCTCTTAGGTCTTTAAATATTACTGTCCCTTATCATTTCCATGCTTGAATGAAATGTTCCCTTGGTATCACCAAATTTCGTGTGACCTCTAGTCTTTCCTATTCTATTATTTCCTTCTCTTTCTTTGCATTGCTAATTTAAGAAGGCCTTGTTATCTCCTTGTTATTCTCTGAAACTCTGTATTCTGTTGGGTATATTTTTCCCCTTTCACTCTTGCCTTTCTCTTCTTTCCTCAACTATTTGTAAACCCTCCTCAATTACTTTGCCTTCAAAATTGGGAAATTATGACAAGACTGTATATTGTCACCCTGCTTATTTAATTTATATACAGAGTACATCATGCAAAATGGCTGGATGAATCACAATCTGGAATCAAGATTGCCAGGAGAAATATCAACAACCTCAAATATGAAGATGATACCACTCTAACGACAGAAAGTAAACAGGAACTAAAAAGTCGCTTAATAAGGGTAAAAGAGGACAGTGAAAAAGCTAGCTTAAAAGTCAGCATTCAAATAATTACGATTGTGGCATCTGATCCTATCACTTAATGGCAAATAGAAGGAGAAAAGTGAGAAGAGTGATGGATTTTATTTTCTTGGATTCCAAAATTACTGTGGACAGTGATTTCAGAAATAAAATTAAAAGATGCTTGCTGCATAAAAGAAAAACTATAGCAAACTTAGGGTATTAAAATGCAGAGACACCACTTTGCTGACTCAACCACTTTGCTGTGGTTTTTCTAATGATCAAGTATGGGTGTAAGATTTGGACCATAAAGAAGTCTGAGCCCTCTAGAATTGATGCCTTTTAATTGCGATGCTGGGGAAAATTTTTGAGAGTCCCTCAGACTGCAAGAAGACCAGTCAATTCTAAAGGAAATAAAACTTGAATATTTATTGGAAGGACTAATGTTAAAGCTAAAATTCTATGGTTACCTGATGCAAAGAGCTGACACATTGGAAAATACCTTGATTCTGGGAAAGACTGAAAGCAAATGAGAAAGGGATGGAGCAGGATGAGTAGGTTGTGTCTCATTACTGATTTGATGAACTTGAGTTTCCACAAATTCTGGGAGAGAGTGAAAGACTAGGGAGACTGGTGTGTGCTACAGTCCCTGTGGTAGCAAACAGATGGACATGACTTATTGACCCAACAATGACAACATTCTTGTCATGTTTTTGATCGTAGGAAGGCTTAGAAAGGCTTTCATCTTTTCCCTGTTAATAATGTCAACACTAAGTAAAATAAAGGTTTAAAAAAAAATAATATCAACACTGAATTTGTCATATGTGGTCTTTAGTTTGTTGAGGTACATTTCCTGTATACTCTGTATGTTGAGAAGTTTTTGCATAAGGGTATTTAATTTAGTCAAATCGCTTTTCAATATAATTGAGATGATCATGAATTATATTCTTCATTTTGTCAAAGTGATGAATCACATTTATTGATCTACCTATGTTGAATCATCTTTGTGCCCTTGGAATAAAATTCCAGTTGATCATGGTGTACTGTACTCCTACCATACTTTTCAGTTTAGTTTGCCATTATTTTGTTGAGATATTTTGCATTTGTTTTCATTGAGGGAATTGGTCTGTAATTTTTTTTTTCTTCTTGGGTTGTTCATATCTGTATTTGACATTGAGTTTGAGTGTTCCTTTTTTTTTTTTTTTTTTTTTAAGAGTTGCAGAAGAAATGGGATTAATTCTTCAAGTGTTTCTTAGAATACATTAGTGAAGCCTAGTTCTGGTCTTGTGGTTTTCTCTGTTGGGCAGTTTTGATTACTGATTCAATCAATCTTCCTCATGATTCAATCTCCATAAGGTTGTATATTGTTAAGAATTTATCTGTATCTTCTATGTTGTCTGATATGTTGTCATATAACTATTCACATTTTTTCTAATAATCTTCAATATTGTTATGTTATCAGTTCTAATGTCACCACTTTTGTTTCTGCTTTTATGTCTTTCTCTTTACTCAGTCTAGCCAATTATTTGTCCATTTTGTTTATCTCAACTTTGCCTCCATCCCTCCCAAACCCAGATATGTTACTTTCATTGATCTTTTCTATTCATTTTTTTTCAAAATTTTTTTCACAGTGTTTTGTTGTTTGCTGCCAAACATCAACGAATTATACATTGTAAACAATCCTGCAATGAACATGGGGTGCATGTGTCTTTTTTTCAATTTTGGTTTCCTCAGGGTATATACCTAGTAGTGGGATTTCTGGGTCATACGGAGATTTTATACCTAGACTTTTAAGGAATCCACAAAATATCGTCCCTAGTGGCTGTATCATTTTACATTCCCACCTGCATTTATTGTCTGTAGACTTTTTGATGATGGCCATTTTGGCAGGTGTGAGGTGATATTTCATTGTAATTTTAATTTGTATTTCTCTAACAATGAGCAAGGTGAGCATCTTTTCATATGCTTATTGGCCATCTGTATGTCTTCTGTGGCAAGATGTCTATTTAGGTCTTTTTCCCACTTTATGATTGTTTTTTTTTTTTTTTTTTTTTTGGTATTCAGTTGTCTGAGCTGCTTGTATATTTTGGAAATTAAGCCTTTATCAGTTGTTTCAATTTCTATTATGTTCTCCTATTCTGAGGAGTGTCTTTTCACCTTATTTGTAGTTTCTTTTGCTGTGGAAAAGATTTTAAGTTGAATTACATCCAACTTGTTTGTTTTTATTTCCATTACTCTAGGAGCTGAGTCATAGAAGGTCTTTGCTTTAATTTATGTCGTTGAGTTTTCTGCCTTTTTTTTTTTTCTAAGAATTTTATAATTTATGGTTTTACATTTAGTTCTTTAATCCAGTTTGAGTTTATCTTCGTGTATGGTGTTAGGAAATGTTTCAACTTCATTCTTATACATGTAGCAGTTTTCCCAGCACCACTTATTGAAGAGGCTGACTTTGTGCTATTGTATTTATTTCCTCCTTGTCAAGAATAAGGTACTCATAAATGTGTGGGTTTATTTTTGGGACCTCTATATTGTTTCATTTGTCTATACTTCTGTTTTTGTGCCGGTAACATACTGTCTTGATTTCTGTTTCTTTGTAGTACAGTCTGAAGTCAGGAAGGTGGTTTTCTTCAGTTCCAATCATCTTTCTCAAGACTGTTTTGGCTGTCTAGGGTCTTTTGTGTTTCCATACGAATTGTGACTTTTTTGTGTGCTAGTTCTGTGAAAAATGTCATTGGTAATTTGATAGGGATCACATTGAATCTGTAAATTTCATTTGGTAGTAACGTTATTTTAATGATATTGATTTTTGACCCTAGGGACATTGACTATCTCTCATTTGAGTATGCTATCTTTGAAATTTTTCATCCATCTTGTAATTTTCTGTGTTACAGTTCTTTTGTGTCCTTAGGTAGATTTGCTCCTAGATACTTTTAATCTTTTGTTGTAATAGTGAAATAAATCGATGCCCTGCTTTCTCTCAAAATTTTCATTGCTAGTATATAGGGATACAAGTGATCTCTGTGTATTGATTTTGTATCCTGTGACTTTCCTAAATTCACTGAGTAGCTCTAGTAATTTTCTGATAGTATCTGTAGGATTTTCTAGGTATAGTACTTTACCATCTGCAAACAGTGAGAGTTTTACTTCTTCTTTTTCAGTCTGGATTGCTTTTATTTCTTTTTCTTCTCTAACTGTTGTAGGTAGAATTTCCAAGTTAATGTAGAATAATTATTGATGAGTATGGACCCCTCACCTTTTTTCAAATCTTAGTAGGAAGTTTGTGAAGCACAAATTGTCCAATATGGGATTAACCCTAGAAGAAGCACACAGGACACATGCTAATTAAACTAACACTGATTAAAAGCAGCAAGGGAAAAAGCAACAAGTGACATACATGGGTAACCCCATATGTTTAACAGTTGGTCTTTCAGCAGAAAATCTGCAGGCCAAAAGGAATTGGTAGACATCTTTAAAGTACTGAAAATGAAAAATATCTACAACCAAGATGATTCTACCTGGCAAGAGTCCCACTCAAAATTGAAGGATATATCAAAAGCTTTAGAGACAAGCGAAAGCTAAAAGAATGTAATAGCATCAAACCAGCCTTACAAGAAATGTTAAAGGAACTTATAAAGTCAACAAATACAAGAGGGCTTCCCCTGGTGGTCCAGTGGGTAAGGACACCGCCTTGCACTGCATGGGGCGCTGGTTCGATCCCTGGCCTGAGAAGATCCCACGATCCGTGGAGTGGCTGGACCGATGTGTCCAATCGAAGAGTCGGAGCTCTGGAGCGCATGTGCCCAGAGCCAGCGCTCTGCAACCACAGACGCCACCGTGATGGGAGGCCCACAGGAGCCAAAGAATAAAGACAGATGAAAACAGAGAAATAAAAAGACCAATAGAAGTGGCCCGCCCGCTCCCCTCCCTCCCCAACACAACCCCCGCCCAAAAATAAAATAAATAAATAAATCTTTAAAAAAAAAAAATACAAGAGAAGAAAAAGACCTACAAAACAAATCCCCAAAATTTAAGAAGATGGGAATAAGAACATATCTATCAATTATTACTTTATATCTTTCATAATTTTCTTTTTAGTCAATATTTAATTGTTTTCCCCCTTTTTTATCTTCTTCTATTATCTTTGGTCCTAATGTGTTATTCTTTTTCTAGTTTCTTTAGATGTAAATTATAGTCATTTAATTAAGATCTCCTTTAGTTAATGTAAGCATTTGTGACTATGACTTTCCAATTAGATTGACTTTTACTGTAGTCAATAAGTTATATGTTGTATTTCCATTTTAATTTGTTTCAAGGTATTTTTTCATTTTCTTCTATTAGCCGTTTTAGCATAATAGCTTAGTAGCATATAATTTAATATGCTTAGCTTAGTAGCATATAATTTAATATTCACATATTTGTGACTTTTCCAGTTTTTTCTTGTAATTGGTTTCTAGTTTTGTATCATTCTGGTTGGAAAATGAAGACTTGTTTTGTGGCCTAACACATGATTTAACTGGGAGAATATCCCATCTATTCTTTTTTTTTTTTTTTTAAAGATTTATTTATTTATTTATTTTGGGCAGGGGTCAGGTTGGGGAGGGAGGGGATTGGGCGGGCCACTTCTATTGGTCTTTCATTGCTCTTTGTTCTTTGGCTCCTGTGGGCCTCCCATTGCAGTGGCGTCTGTCGTCGCAGAGCGCCGGCTCTGGGCGCATGAGCTCCAGAGCTCTGGCTCGGTAATTGGACACATCAGTCCAGACCAGAGCTCTGGCTCGGTAATTGGACACATCAGTCCAGCCGCTCCGCGGCACTTGGGATCTTCCCAGGCCAGGGCTCGAACTAGCGCCCCTTGCACTGCAAGGCGGTGTCCTTACCTACTGGACCACCAGCGGAAGCTCCCATCTATTCTTGAAAGAATATGAATTCTGCTCCTGCTGGGTAGACTCCTCTGAATATATTTTTTAGATCTATCTAGTCTAACATGGATATAAAGACCAATTTTTATATTGGTTTTCTGCCTGAATGACCTAGTTATTGTTGAAAATTGGGTGTTAAAAAATTCTAATATATAATAGTATTGTTGTCTATTTCTGTTTTCAGATCTCTTAATGTTTATATATTTAGTTGGTCTGAAGTTGTTTGCATATATATGTATATTTGATTATATGCTCTTGATGAATTGACCCCTTACAGTTGTGTCATATCCATTGTCTCTTATTACAGTCATTTGGTTAAGTTTTATTTGTCTCACGTAAATACAGCTATCTGCCTTTTTTGCTTTCCTTTTGCATGGAATATGTTTTCTCATTCCTTCACTTGGTCCTTAAAGCAGAAATGAGTCTCCTGTATTCAGCCTATAGTTGGATATTGTTTTATAATCTATTCAGTAAATCTATGTCTTTTGATTACAGAATTCAATTTATTTGCATTTGAAGTAGATTTAACTTTCTGTATCCTTACTCTTATTCTTTTTCTGGCTCTTTTGCAGTTCCTTTATTCCTTTCTGTTTCTTTTCCTGTCTTCCTTTGTGATTTGACTTGTGTATTATTTTTTTGTAGTGGCATGGTTTGATTCCTTTCTCTATACTTTTTGGGGTATAAACTATGGCTTTTTGTCCTGTGGTTTCCATGATACTTATTTAAGAGAGAGAGGAAAAAAAAAAACTTATAGTGATAATGATCTACCTAAAAATGAAAACTTCAAATGAATAAGAAAACACTGCATTTTTACATGCCCCCTCAAATTTTATATTTTGATGTCATATTTACACATATTTATACTATATATCCATGAACATATTTTGTTTCTTTCTTGGAATATATTTGTTTTACCATGTTGCACTAGCATTCTTGCACTAGCAACATGGTAAAACAAATGTATTTCATTAACACATTTTTCTCATAGCTATTTTAGTGCTTTTGTCTTTTGACCTTCATAGCAGTACTATAAGTTATTTACCTACCACCATTAAGAGATTTGAGCATTCTGAGGTAAACTGTGTACTTATCTTTACCAGCAAGTTTTATACTTTTGTGTGTTTTTTTGTTACTAGTTAGTGTTCTTTTATTTCAGCTTGAAGAACTTCCTTTAATGTTTCTTGTAAGGTCAGTTAAGTGATCTGGTTATCTTCAGCTTTGCGTTTTCTTTTTCTTTTTCTTTTTTTAAGTTCATTTTTAAACTCCTTTTCATGGGTAGAGTGTTCTCAGTTGAGCCTTTGCTTTCTTCCAACACTATGAATGCATCATCCATTGCTTTTAAGCCTGTCAGATTTCTGCTGAGAAGTCCTCTCACAGTCATAAGTCTTTACTTTCTATACGGCACATTTTTGGTTTTGTTTTGCTGCTTTTAAGATTCTAACTTTTGTCAATTCAATTATGATGTAGTTAATTATAATGCATCTTGTTGTGGGAAACTATAGTTTTATCTCATTTGGCATTACTTAGCCTTCCTGAATTTGGATGAGTATTTCTTTTTTCCCGGTTAGGCATTTTTCAGCCATTATATTTCTTTGTGTAAGCTTTCTGATATAAATATATATTCACACATACACACACACGCATATATCAAATTGATTACAGAATTCAATTTATTTGCATTTGAAGTAGATTTAACTTTCTGTATCCTTACTCTTATTCTTTTTCTGGCTCTTTTGCAGTTCCTTTATTCCTTTCTGTTTCTTTTCCTGTCTTCCTTTGTGATTTGACTTGTGTATTATTTTTTTGTAGTGGCATGGTTTGATTCCTTTCTCTATACTTTTTGGGGTATAAACTATGGCTTTTTGTCCTGTGGTTTCCATGATACTTATTTAAGAGAGAGAGGAAAAAAAAAAACTTATAGTGATAATGATCTACCTAAAAATGAAAACTTCAAATGAATAAGAAAACACTGCATTTTTACATGCCCCCTCAAATTTTATATTTTGATGTCATATTTACACATATTTATACTATATATCCATGAACATATTTTGTTTCTTTCTTGGAATATATTTGTTTTACCATGTTGCACTAGCATTCTTGCACTAGCAACATGGTAAAACAAATGTATTTCATTAACACATTTTTCTCATAGCTATTTTAGTGCTTTTGTCTTTTGACCTTCATAGCAGTACTATAAGTTATTTACCTACCACCATTAAGAGATTTGAGCATTCTGAGGTAAACTGTGTACTTATCTTTACCAGCAAGTTTTATACTTTTGTGTGTTTTTATGTTACTAGTTAGTGTTCTTTTATTTCAGCTTGAAGAACTTCCTTTAATGTTTCTTGTAAGGTCAGTTAAGTGATCTGGTTATCTTCAGCTTTGCGTTTTCTTTTTCTTTTTCTTTTTTTAAGTTCATTTTTAAACTCCTTTTCATGGGTAGAGTGTTCTCAGTTGAGCCTTTGCTTTCTTCCAACACTATGAATGCATCATCCATTGCTTTTAAGCCTGTCAGATTTCTGCTGAGAAGTCCTCTCACAGTCATAAGTCTTTACTTTCTATACGGCACATTTTTGGTTTTGTTTTGCTGCTTTTAAGATTCTAACTTTTGTCAATTCAATTATGATGTAGTTAATTATAATGCATCTTGTTGTGGGAAACTATAGTTTTATCTCATTTGGCATTACTTAGCCTTCCTGAATTTGGATGAGTATTTCTTTTTCCAGGTTAGGCATTTTTCAGCCATTATATTTCTTTGTGTAAGCTTTCTGATATAAATATATATTCACACATACACACACACACGCATATATCAAATTGATAGTGTCCCATACACTACTTAAGTTATCGTTATTCTTTCAAATCTTTATTTTTTCCTTGTCCCCTATTGATTGAATGAATTCCATAGCACTGTCTTTGAATTTTGTAATGTTTGCTTCTGCTTGTTCTAGATGCGCTTCTATTGAATTTTTCAGTTCAGTTATTGTATTCTTTGGCACTATGCTTTTGGTTTTTACGTTTCTTTCTATTGAAATTGTCATGTTCATGTTGAACTCCTTATGTTGGTGAGCATTTTTATGAGTGCTAATGTGAATTCTCTGGTAACAATCAATCACTTATCTCTCTTTTATTAATATTTGTTTCTGAAGATTTTTCATGTTATGTTTGAAATATAATTCTTGTATATCTTGATTTTCTTGGATTTGTATCAATCTTTGACTACTTTTCATTGCAGTGCATGGATTTCTCATTGAGATGACTTCTCTTGTTCTGGAGCTCAGGATCTGGATGCATGAGTTTCACTGGTTGCATCTCATGGGCTGCAGAATACTGGCTTATTAGGTGCAGCTCATAGGCTTACTTGCTCCATAATATACAAAAGAACAGGGATTGAACCCATGCACCCTGCACTGGCAGGTGGATTCTTACCCATTAGACCGCCAAGGGAACCATCAACATTAGTTTCTGCATAATGACAAAAACAGTCATTTATTCCAATCTTTACAGACTTGTCTTATGTCAGACATAAGCCTTGTCAAATTGGCCTAGCCCATACTCCTATGTGCTTCTCAAACCTTTCTAATTATCCCAAGCCACTGTTTTTATTCTTTTTTTCTTTTTTTTGGCTATTCTGGGTTTTCACTGCTGCCACAAGCTCTTCTTTAGTTGACAGGAGTGGGGGCTATTCTCTAGTTGAGGTGAGCAGGCTTCTTGTTGCATTGACTTCTTTTGTTGTGGACCTCAGGCTCTAGGGAACACGTGCTTCAGTAGTTTTAGCACATGGGCTCTATAGCTGTGGCTCTGAGGCTCTATAGCCTAAGCTCAATTGTTGTGGCTCATGGGCTTAATTGCTCTGCAACATGTGAAACTTCTTGGATCAGAAATTGAACCTTTGTCTCCTGCATTGGCAGGTGAATTTTTCACCACTGAGCCACCAGGGAAGCCCCAATGTCTTTACTCTTACTAACTGTCAATAACTCAGGATGTCCCAAGAATCTCAAGACCTTTCAGTGCCCCAAAAGGACGGATTGCAATCAGCACATAGATACAGGCATATCGGAAGCCAGACCCTCAGGCAGCAGCTGTGTGTCTTGGTGTGTGATTTTCTTATTTACCTAGCGTGAAGGAGTCAGTGAGCTGGTTTCTGAATTTCTCTCAGTGAATTACTCCAGATATAACTTTGTACATTCAGTATACATGTTAGAGGAGGGAAATTTAGGTGCCTCCTATTTACTATTTTGGTCCTGCCCCTTAAAACCTCATTTAAACTAAAAAGTATATATACTTCAGTTTTTCAAGTAATATTTGGATTAATTTTTAAGTTCTTACATTTTGGTACAAGAAAACCATGTATTCTACAACATCATTTTAAGATACCTTAATTAAAATAGTGTCTTTGGAGTGTTTTCTGTGCATTTGTTTCTTTATTCTAGTTCTTTATATTGAATAAATTTTTTACATTCTAGAGCCAATGGGAACTCATGGCATCATAGGCTTACTTGCTCCATAATATACAAAAGAACAGGGATTGAACCCATGCACCCTGCACTGGCAGGTGGATTCTTACCCATTAGACCGCCAAGGGAACCATCAACATTAGTTTCTGCATAATGACAAAAACAGTCATTTATTCCAATCTTTACAGACTTGTCTTATGTCAGACATAAGCCTTGTCAAATTGGCCTAGCCCATACTCCTATGTGCTTCTCAAACCTTTCTAATTATCCCAAGCCACTGTTTTTATTTTTTCTTTTTTTTGGCTATTCTGGGTTTTCACTGCTGCCACAAGCTCTTCTTTAGTTGACAGGAGTGGGGGCTATTCTCTAGTTGAGGTGAGCAGGCTTCTTGTTGCATTGACTTCTTTTGTTGTGGACCTCAGGCTCTAGGGAACACGTGCTTCAGTAGTTTTAGCACATGGGCTCTATAGCTGTGGCTCTGAGGCTCTATAGCCTAAGCTCAATTGTTGTGGCTCATGGGCTTAATTGCTCTGCAACATGTGAAACTTCTTGGATCAGAAATTGAACCTTTGTCTCCTGCATTGGCAGGTGAATTTTTCACCACTGAGCCACCAGGGAAGCCCCAATGTCTTTACTCTTACTAACTGTCAATAACTCAGGATGTCCCAAGAATCTCAAGACCTTTCAGTGCCCCAAAAGGACGGATTGCAATCAGCACATAGATACAGGCATATCGGAAGCCAGACCCTCAGGCAGCAGCTGTGTGTCTTGGTGTGTGATTTTCTTATTTACCTAGCGTGAAGGAGTCAGTGAGCTGGTTTCTGAATTTCTCTCAGTGAATTACTCCAGATATAACTTTGTACATTCAGTATACATGTTAGAGGAGGGAAATTTAGGTGCCTCCTATTTACTATTTTGGTCCTGCCCCTTAAAACCTCATTTAAACTAAAAAGTATATATACTTCAGTTTTTCAAGTAATATTTGGATTAATTTTTAAGTTCTTACATTTTGGTACAAGAAAACCATGTATTCTACAACATCATTTTTAAGATACCTATAATTTGTAAATCATAGTGTCTTTGGAGTGTTTTTTTCTGTGCATTTGTTTCTTTATTCTAGTTCTTTATATTGAATTACACTTTATTATCTTTGACTATTTCTATTTTTTTAAATTTACTTTTAAATGTATGACGAGTGTACCAGGAAAAGTTAATTTTGAATTCATGCTGGATTTGCTTCTGTAACTTTAATTCCTATCTTGCTGCTTTGTGTTATTATAGGCATACATAATGGCCTGTCTCAGGAAGATAGCCTGAGCCTGCCCCCCTGTGAAGGGCTGTGGCATTCTTGAATTATTTGTGTGACAAATGGTGTGGCACCCCTCCTCTGCTGTTTACCAACATGACCCAGGAATTCTCACTTGGGGGAGGACAGAATCACAGATACATGTGACATCTTTGTGTGTTGCTATGACAGAATATATTCTATTTTATACCAGCCATGAAATAACTGTAAGGAAGTGAAACTAACATATCACACAACTTAAGCTCAGCATTCTAGGAGATGTTCGCAAGAACTGTTGTTGTTGTGGTTCAATCACTAAGTCATTTCACAATCTTTGCAAGCCCCATGGACTATTGTATTCCTTCACTGTCTCCCATAATTTGTTCAAACTTATGTCCATTGAATCACCCATGCCCTTCAATGATATCATCCCCTGTTGTCCGTTTCTTTGCATACCCTCAATCTTTCTCAGTGTCAAGGTCTTTTCAAATGAGTTAACTATTCATATCACATAGCCAAAGCATTTGAGTTTCAACTTCAGAATAAGTCCTTCCAATTATTTAGGTTCATTTCCTTTAGGATTGATCTTGTAGTCCAAGGGACTCTCAAGAGTCTTTTCCAACGCCACAGTTCAAAACCATGAATTCTTCAGTGCTCAGCCTTTTTTATGGTATAAATCTCACATCTGTATATGACTACTGGGAAAATCATAGCTTTGACTATACAGAAACTTTGTCAGCAAAATTATGTGTCTCTGCTTTTTAATATTTGTCTAGGTTTGTGTTTCTATTCTTCCAAGAAACAAGCATCTCAATTTCATGGCTGCGTTCACCATCCACAGTGATTTGGGAACCCACAAAAATAGTCTGTCACTCTTTTGATTTTCTTCTTATCTATTTGTCATGAAGTGATGGGAAGAGCTACCATGATCTTGGTTTTGTGAATGTTAAGTTTTAAGCTATCTTTTTCACTCTCCTCTCTCACCTTCATCACTTTCTGCCATTAAAGTGGTACCATCTGCTTATCTGACATTATTGATATTTCTCTTGGCAATCTTGATTCCAGCTTGTGATTCATCTAGCACAGTATTTCAACATGATACCTGCCCCTTTAATTCCTATCTTGCTGCTTTGTGTTATTATAGGCATACATAATGGCCTGTCTCAGGAAGATAGCCTGAGCCTGCCCCCCTGTGAAGGGCTGTGGCATTCTTGAATTATTTGTGTGACAAATGGTGTGGCACCCCTCCTCTGCTGTTTACCAACATGACCCAGGAATTCTCACTTGGGGGAGGACAGAATCACAGATACATGTGACATCTTTGTGTGTTGCTATGACAGAATATATTCTATTTTATACCAGCCATGAAATAACTGTAAGGAAGTGAAACTAACATATCACACAACTTAAGCTCAGCATTCTAGGAGATGTTCGCAAGAACTGTTGTTGTTGTGGTTCAATCACTAAGTCATTTCACAATCTTTGCAAGCCCCATGGACTATTGTATTCCTTCACTGTCTCCCATAATTTGTTCAAACTTATGTCCATTGAATCACCCATGCCCTTCAATGATATCATCCCCTGTTGTCCGTTTCTTTGCATACCCTCAATCTTTCTCAGTGTCAAGGTCTTTTCAAATGAGTTAACTATTCATATCACATAGCCAAAGCATTTGAGTTTCAACTTCAGAATAAGTCCTTCCAATTATTTAGGTTCATTTCCTTTAGGATTGATCTTGTAGTCCAAGGGACTCTCAAGAGTCTTTTCCAACGCCACAGTTCAAAACCATGAATTCTTCAGTGCTCAGCCTTTTTTATGGTATAAATCTCACATCTGTATATGACTACTGGGAAAATCATAGCTTTGACTATACAGAAACTTTGTCAGCAAAATTATGTGTCTCTGCTTTTTAATATTTGTCTAGGTTTGTGTTTCTATTCTTCCAAGAAACAAGCATCTCAATTTCATGGCTGCGTTCACCATCCACAGTGATTTGGGAACCCACAAAAATAGTCTGTCACTCTTTTGATTTTCTTCTTATCTATTTGTCATGAAGTGATGGGAAGAGCTACCATGATCTTGGTTTTGTGAATGTTAAGTTTTAAGCTATCTTTTTCACTCTCCTCTCTCACCTTCATCACTTTCTGCCATTAAAGTGGTACCATCTGCTTATCTGACATTATTGATATTTCTCTTGGCAATCTTGATTCCAGCTTGTGATTCATCTAGCACAGTATTTCACATGATGGAAGTCTAGCCTGGCATTTCATATGATGCATAATTTCAGGAACTAAATGGTCTTTTGACTTTGTTTCCTCACTTCCCTCATCTCTGATCCATAAAAGGACCTAGCATACAGGCCCTGACAGGATGGTTATTTTGAGCCACTAGCCTGCTATCAGGAGAAGGAAATGACAACCCACTCCAGTGTTCTTGCCTGGAAAATCCCATGAATGGAAAAGCCTGGTAAGCTGTAGTCATTAGGGTCAGAAACATATATACTAGGACTTCCCTGGTGGTTCAGTGTTGGGGAATCTGCCTACAATGTGGGAAACCTGGGTTCAATTCCTGGTTCAGGAAGATCCCCTGGAGAAGGGCATGGCAGCTGACTCCAGTACTTTTGCCTGGAGAATCCTATGGACAGAAAAGCCTGGTGAGCTACAGTCTATGGAGTTGTGTGAAGTTGGACATGACTCAGCGAATAAGCAGCAAGAGCAGACTGCCATCTTCTTGGTTAGTCAGCTTCTGAGTAAAGCCCTTTCTTTGTCTCAAAGATTTACTGCCTTATCAAGCAGCAAGCAGAGAGAATTTGGACTGGGTGAAAAATGCTTTACAATGTTGTGTTACCTTTTGCCATACAATGACATGAATTAGCCACAAGTCTGTGTATATCCCCGCCATCTTGAGCCCCCTTCTCACAGCCATCCCTACCCCAACCCCAATAGTTTGTAGAAATTTTTTCTCTGCTTTTTAATATTTGTCTAGGTTTGTGTTTCTATTCTTCCAAGAAACAAGCATCTCAATTTCATGGCTGCGTTCACCATCCACAGTGATTTGGGAACCCACAAAAATAGTCTGTCACTCTTTTGATTTTCTTCTTATCTATTTGTCATGAAGTGATGGGAAGAGCTACCATGATCTTGGTTTTGTGAATGTTAAGTTTTAAGCTATCTTTTTCACTCTCCTCTCTCACCTTCATCACTTTCTGCCATTAAAGTGGTACCATCTGCTTATCTGACATTATTGATATTTCTCTTGGCAATCTTGATTCCAGCTTGTGATTCATCTAGCACAGTATTTCACATGATGGAAGTCTAGCCTGGCATTTCATATGATGCATAATTTCAGGAACTAAATGGTCTTTTGACTTTGTTTCCTCACTTCCCTCATCTCTGATCCATAAAAGGACCTAGCATACAGGCCCTGACAGGATGGTTATTTTGAGCCACTAGCCTGCTATCAGGAGAAGGAAATGACAACCCACTCCAGTGTTCTTGCCTGGAAAATCCCATGAATGGAAAAGCCTGGTAAGCTGTAGTCATTAGGGTCAGAAACATATATACTAGGACTTCCCTGGTGGTTCAGTGTTGGGGAATCTGCCTACAATGTGGGAAACCTGGGTTCAATTCCTGGTTCAGGAAGATCCCCTGGAGAAGGGCATGGCAGCTGACTCCAGTACTTTTGCCTGGAGAATCCTATGGACAGAAAAGCCTGGTGAGCTACAGTCTATGGAGTTGTGTGAAGTTGGACATGACTCAGCGAATAAGCAGCAAGAGCAGACTGCCATCTTCTTGGTTAGTCAGCTTCTGAGTAAAGCCCTTTCTTTGTCTCAAAGATTTACTGCCTTATCAAGCAGCAAGCAGAGAGAATTTGGACTGGGTGAAAAATGCTTTACAATGTTGTGTTACCTTTTGCCATACAATGACATGAATTAGCCACAAGTCTGTGTATATCCCCGCCATCTTGAGCCCCCTTCTCACAGCCATCCCTACCCCACCCCAATAGTTTGTCACAGATTACCTAGATGAGCTCTTTGTGTTATATAGCAATTTCCCATTGGCTATCTCTTTTACACATGGTGATGTATGTATTTCAATACTACTCTCTCAGTTTGTCTCACCCTGTCCTTCTCCCACTGTGTTCACAAGTTTGTTCTCTACATCTGCATCTCTTCTTGCCCTGCCAATAGGTTCATCAGTACCATTTTCTAGATCCTATATATATGAATTAATATACATCATTTTTTGCACATTCATTTTAACAAAAACTAATACTTTAGTAACAATATTATCTCTGTATATTTAAAATCATCTTCTTTCCTTCAGTCACAGTATAAATATAAATTAAGGATAAAAATTCCTGTTGTTAATTTTGGGCAATATTTTTTTTTTCTGAAAATAAATTGAATATAATACTTATGGGGTGATATTATTCATCCACATTTTGCTCAGAGTTTATACTTTTTCTTTTAGCTTTTATGCATGAAATACAAATTAATTTTCCAAATGTTTGATTTTTAGTATGTTAATGCTTTCAAGGATATATCTGGTGCTTTGCAATGCCACTGGAAAAAGATGTTGTCTGTATATCAAGTTGAAATCATACCATGGTTGTTCATAAGTTTGATAGAGAGTTCTATAAACACTGGAGTTTCAGTGGTGGACTTTGATTACATTTCCATTTTTTTGAAGTGCAATATAATTTTAATATATTTCTTTAAAGTAAGTTACTTTAATAAAAAATAATACTGTTACTGAACCAAATTTGGATCTGCTCATCTGTTTGCAGTAAAGTCAATGTTGATATTGAGCTGTAGTGAAGGGAAATGAAATGTTTATTGCAGGACACTAAGCAGAGAGTCCAGGGGAACTAGTACTCCAAACACCAGAACTCCTGGATGGTTTCATGAAAGAATTTTTTTTTTTTTTAATCTAAGTGACGGGGCAGGCATCACAATGTATGCGAACAATTCATGTACAATTCTATGATTGGTTGATGGTGAGGTAACAAAGGAGTGACATAGGGGTTAACGTTATCAATTCTTTGGTTCTGGTAGGCTTAGAGCCTGTGTGCACACAGTCATCAAGTTAATATTTTTCATTTCATGGGGGCTTTAGCATCTGTAACGTTACTCAAAATGTGCATCATATACCATTATTTAGGTACTTCAGAGATAAGCTAAGAAGATGATATTGGGGAGGGATCTGTCTTGGGAAAGGGCCCCTTGCTATTCAATTGCTAAGTCATGTCCCACTTTGACCCCATGAACTGCCAATAGGTTCATACCATTTTCTAGATCCTATATATATGAATTAATATACATCATTTTTGCACATTCATTTTAACAAAACTAATACTTTAGTAACAATATTATCTCTGTATATTTAAAATCATCTTCTTTCCTTCAGTCACAGTATAAATATAAATTAAGGATAAAAATTCCTGTTGTTAATTTTGGGCAATATTTTTTTTTTCTGAAAATAAATTGAATATAATACTTATGGGGTGATATTATTCATCCACATTTTGCTCAGAGTTTATACTTTTTCTTTTAGCTTTTATGCATGAAATACAAATTAATTTTCCAAATGTTTGATTTTTAGTATGTTAATGCTTTCAAGGATATATCTGGTGCTTTGCAATGCCACTGGAAAAAGATGTTGTCTGTATATCAAGTTGAAATCATACCATGGTTGTTCATAAGTTTGATAGAGAGTTCTATAAACACTGGAGTTTCAGTGGTGGACTTTGATTACATTTCCATTTTTTTGAAGTGCAATATAATTTTAATATATTTCTTTAAAGTAAGTTACTTTAATAAAAAATAATACTGTTACTGAACCAAATTTGGATCTGCTCATCTGTTTGCAGTAAAGTCAATGTTGATATTGAGCTGTAGTGAAGGGAAATGAAATGTTTATTGCAGGACACTAAGCAGAGAGTCCAGGGGAACTAGTACTCCAAACACCAGAACTCCTGGATGGTTTCATGAAAGAATTTTTTTTTTTTTTAATCTAAGTGACGGGGCAGGCATCACAATGTATGCGAACAATTCATGTACAATTCTATGATTGGTTGATGGTGAGGTAACAAAGGAGTGACATAGGGGTTAACGTTATCAATTCTTTGGTTCTGGTAGGCTTAGAGCCTGTGTGCACACAGTCATCAAGTTAATATTTTTCATTTCATGGGGGCTTTAGCATCTGTAACGTTACTCAAAATGTGCATCATATACCATTATTTAGGTACTTCAGAGATAAGCTAAGAAGATGATATTGGGGAGGGATCTGTCTTGGGAAAGGGCCCCTTGCTATTCAATTGCTAAGTCATGTCCCACTTATTGTGACCCCATGAACTGCAGCACATCAGGCTTTACTGTCTTTCACTATCTCCCAGAGTTTGTTCAAATTCATGTCCATTGAGTCAATGATGCTATCTAACCATCTTATTTTCTACCATCCTCTTTTCCTTTTGCCTTCAATGTTTCCTAGTATTGGGGTCTCTTCTAGTAAGTAGCCAATTCACATCAGGTGGCCAAAGTATTGGAGCTTCAGCTTCTTTGTTGATTCACATTATCTTGTTTAGAATTGGGAAGCAGAACTAGTTTTCACTGGTTGTTTCATGAGCATAGAAATGTTGTTAAAAGGTAACTTTCCCTTAGGCATGTTTCTTCTTGGTTAAAGGGACTCCCGGTGAAATATTTTTCAGCATTGCACAGTATTCTATTGTAATTATAAGACTGTGTTCCCACAATCTTCTTGCATCTTCTCCCTGGTGACTATTGTTCAAACACAAGAAAAATTTCCTTACTGGGAAAATCTTATGCTAATAAAGATTCACTTCAGATTTGTTGTGTATATGTTAGTTGCTCAGTTGTATCCATCTCTTTGTGACTCCATGGACTGTAGAGGGCCAGGTTCCTCTGGAATTCTCCAGGCAATAATACTGGAGTGGGTTGCCTTTCCAGCGAATCTTCCTGGCATGGGATCAAACCCAGATATTCAGCATTGTAGGCATATTCTTTACTGTCAGAGCCAATATGCAGTGATTAATACAGCCTCTGTCAATTTAAGAAATAGTCACAACCTAGATGTTGACAGTTATGTTTTATTTGGTGGGAAGTTTTAGCGAACAATTCATGTACAATTCTATGATTGGTTGATGGTGAGGTAACAAAGGAGTGACATAGGGGTTAACGTTATCAATTCTTTGGTTCTGGTAGGCTTAGAGCCTGTGTGCACACAGTCATCAAGTTAATATTTTTCATTTCATGGGGGCTTTAGCATCTGTAACGTTACTCAAAATGTGCATCATATACCATTATTTAGGTACTTCAGAGATAAGCTAAGAAGATGATATTGGGGAGGGATCTGTCTTGGGAAAGGGCCCCTTGCTATTCAATTGCTAAGTCATGTCCCACTTATTGTGACCCCATGAACTGCAGCACATCAGGCTTTACTGTCTTTCACTATCTCCCAGAGTTTGTTCAAATTCATGTCCATTGAGTCAATGATGCTATCTAACCATCTTATTTTCTACCATCCTCTTTTCCTTTTGCCTTCAATGTTTCCTAGTATTGGGGTCTCTTCTAGTAAGTAGCCAATTCACATCAGGTGGCCAAAGTATTGGAGCTTCAGCTTCTTTGTTGATTCACATTATCTTGTTTAGAATTGGGAAGCAGAACTAGTTTTCACTGGTTGTTTCATGAGCATAGAAATGTTGTTAAAAGGTAACTTTCCCTTAGGCATGTTTCTTCTTGGTTAAAGGGACTCCCGGTGAAATATTTTTCAGCATTGCACAGTATTCTATTGTAATTATAAGACTGTGTTCCCACAATCTTCTTGCATCTTCTCCCTGGTGACTATTGTTCAAACACAAGAAAAATTTCCTTACTGGGAAAATCTTATGCTAATAAAGATTCACTTCAGATTTGTTGTGTATATGTTAGTTGCTCAGTTGTATCCATCTCTTTGTGACTCCATGGACTGTAGAGGGCCAGGTTCCTCTGGAATTCTCCAGGCAATAATACTGGAGTGGGTTGCCTTTCCAGCGAATCTTCCTGGCATGGGATCAAACCCAGATATTCAGCATTGTAGGCATATTCTTTACTGTCAGAGCCAATATGCAGTGATTAATACAGCCTCTGTCAATTTAAGAAATAGTCACAACCTAGATGTTGACAGTTATGTTTTATTTGGTGGGAAGTTTTAGAATTTCAAGCTCAGGAAGCAGCATCTAAAGTAACCCTGACACAACTGTTCTGAGGAGATCAGGGAGAGAAGTCAGGTTACATAGAAGTTTGCAAAAAGGCGTAGGTAGTCTGAACATCAAAAGATTCTTATCAATTAAGGAAAAATATATCTCAAGTTAAGGCATTTAACACTATTCTTTGTGTGGGAAGATACAAGGGTCTGGGCTTACTGAAATCACTCTTTTTGTATTGCATCTTAACTAGGATATATGCACCCATGAATGCATGCGTCTAGAGCAGCATCCTGCAATTTGATTTTTTGCAGTCTTAGTTCCTTACTCACACAGACAGTGGTGGCAGTCAGATAGGTTCTGGAATACAGGTATTTTTTTTCCCCCCTGAGTTCCCTCTGGGCTCAGAAATTCACATTTGGTGGGCTGGATAATTTATGGCTGTGGCATCCTTGTTTATTGATATGGCAAGAAATGCTCCATTTCTCACCTCTGTGCCACCATGGATTTTCTGTGGTTTTTTAACTTAATGAGGGTCAGATTGGTGACTGATAAATAGTAAGGGTCGTAGGTCTTCATTAAGTATGTTATTATTTTTTTTTTTCAAATGAAAAGGCTACATAACCTAAAAGTTGAGAGTTTTGTTTTATTTAGTGGACAAACCTAAGAAATTTTGTCTGAGACACAGCATCTCGTATGATGAAAAAGTGTTTTGAAAGGGATGTGGGGAAGCCAGGATATATAGAAGTTTTTACAACAAAACCAGATAATAGGAGCATCAAAAAAATACTGTTAATAATAATAATAATAATAATAATAATAATAATAATAAATATATACTCAAGTTAAGGAATGTAGTGCTTTCTATGTATAGAAAAAGGAAGAGTCTGATCTCACTGAAATAATTCCTTTGATATGCACCTCAACACTTTGGGACCAGTATCCTGTGTTTTATTATTTTGGGTTTCCCTAAAGTGCACCATCAGAGTTGAGGGGGTGGCTGTGGTGACTGTTCAATGTAGGCATTGCCCTTTGTCTTCATCCTGAGATTCCTTCAGGGATTACTGTCAGGGAGATTATAATGTGATGGCTTGATGGATGCCTCGTTCTTTGTTTACAGCTATAGCAGGCAATGCATTAGTTTACATGTAAATGATGAATGACTGCCTGACTTAATAAGTGAATACTTACTATTGACCAAAGCTAAACATTGCTTCTCCACAGCAGAGATGTGAATTATTTTTCTATGATGAATACAGTTGTGTTTTTTCTTATTTTCAACTTAAAGGGTGCATCATTGTTCCCACCTATAATGGAGAACATAGAAAATTCCATAAATTACTCCTTCAATTTTTATTCCAGAAAAATACTCTCAGCAACACTTTTGTTCAGTATTAGAAAATGTCTTTAATACAGCACCCATGAATGCATGCGTCTAGAGCAGCATTAAACATTTCCTTACTCACACAGACAGTGGTGGCAGTCAGATAGGTTCTGGAATACAGGTATTTTTCCCCTGAGTTCCTCTGGGCTCAGAAATTCACATTTGGTGGGCTGGATAATTTATGGCTGTGGCATCCTTGTTTATTGATATGGCAAGAAATGCTCCATTTCTCACCTCTGTGCCACCATGGATTTTCTGTGGTTTTTTAACTTAATGAGGGTCAGATTGGTGACTGATAAATAGTAAGGGTCGTAGGTCTTCATTAAGTATGTTATTATTTTTTTTTTTTCAAATGAAAAGGCTACATAACCTAAAAGTTGAGAGTTTTGTTTTATTTAGTGGACAAACCTAAGAAATTTTGTCTGAGACACAGCATCTCGTATGATGAAAAAGTGTTTTGAAAGGGATGTGGGGAAGCCAGGATATATAGAAGTTTTTACAACAAAACCAGATAATAGGAGCATCAAAAAAATACTGTTAATAATAATAATAATAATAATAATAATAATAATAAATATATACTCAAGTTAAGGAATGTAGTGCTTTCTATGTATAGAAAAAGGAAGAGTCTGATCTCACTGAAATAATTCCTTTGATATGCACCTCAACACTTTGGGACCAGTATCCTGTGTTTTATTATTTTGGGTTTCCCTAAAGTGCACCATCAGAGTTGAGGGGGTGGCTGTGGTGACTGTTCAATGTAGGCATTGCCCTTTGTCTTCATCCTGAGATTCCTTCAGGGATTACTGTCAGGGAGATTATAATGTGATGGCTTGATGGATGCCTCGTTCTTTGTTTACAGCTATAGCAGGCAATGCATTAGTTTACATGTAAATGATGAATGACTGCCTGACTTAATAAGTGAATACTTACTATTGACCAAAGCTAAACATTGCTTCTCCACAGCAGAGATGTGAATTATTTTTCTATGATGAATACAGTTGTGTTTTTTCTTATTTTCAACTTAAAGGGTGCATCATTGTTCCCACCTATAATGGAGAACATAGAAAATTCCATAAATTACTCCTTCAATTTTTATTCCAGAAAAATACTCTCAGCAACACTTTTGTTCAGTATTAGAAAATGTCTTTAATACAGCCACTATTTAATTGAGCTTTTTTAATATAGGAAATTCTTTGCTCATTAAAGAATTTATTAATCTTAAAATCAGATTGATATAATTTTTTTCCTTTTTATAGCAAAATTAATATTAAGTGACTCTGTCATGTCTCTCATGATACAACCAAGCTATAGAGTTGATTATTCTGTTGATGCATTTTCTTTGGGGGCTCAAGCAAAGCTCATTGAATCATTTATCCATTAATAAATTGAGAAATTTGTGAACATCTATAATATTTGAGTCATTATACTAAGGCCAGGAAATGCAATGTATCTGTCCACAGACATTCAAAGTCTAGTGGAGGAGGGAATCACTGTGGTTAATGAGTTAAGTGCTCAGGCATGGTTGAATAAGCATCTGAACCAAACCAGGACACCCTAGCATATTTCTATAGGAGTTGGTGATTTAGCTGACTTTTGAAGAGACAGATGCACATTAGCTATATAAAAAAGCATGGTTGTTCTGGAACAGTGATGGTAGGTGTACAAGAAGAGCCAAGAGAATCTGTGAAAACATGGAGAGATAAAAAAAGACAGTGAATAATTATGCATGGCTGATAGTAGTATCTGCTAAGACAGGAACTCTCTATTATATAGCAAACATTTGTATGGTAGAAAGGGCAGAGTGGCTTCTTCCCCTTTTTATCATATTAAACTCTCCACCCAGATAATTTCGGTCACTGCCCAAGTAAATATACATGTTTTTCAAGAATATAGATACACTAAACATGCCTGTTGGTGGACTACAATCTTAGCTAAACTACGTTAAACAATGTTTTGAGAAATGGAATAGTTCCTTGAGAAATGTGATGGCTTGATGGATGCCTCGTTCTTTGTTTACAGCTATAGCAGGCAATGCATTAGTTTACATGTAAATGATGAATGACTGCCTGACTTAATAAGTGAATACTTACTATTGACCAAAGCTAAACATTGCTTCTCCACAGCAGAGATGTGAATTATTTTTCTATGATGAATACAGTTGTGTTTTTTCTTATTTTCAACTTAAAGGGTGCATCATTGTTCCCACCTATAATGGAGAACATAGAAAATTCCATAAATTACTCCTTCAATTTTTATTCCAGAAAAATACTCTCAGCAACACTTTTGTTCAGTATTAGAAAATGTCTTTAATACAGCCACTATTTAATTGAGCTTTTTTAATATAGGAAATTCTTTGCTCATTAAAGAATTTATTAATCTTAAAATCAGATTGATATAATTTTTTTCCTTTTTATAGCAAAATTAATATTAAGTGACTCTGTCATGTCTCTCATGATACAACCAAGCTATAGAGTTGATTATTCTGTTGATGCATTTTCTTTGGGGGCTCAAGCAAAGCTCATTGAATCATTTATCCATTAATAAATTGAGAAATTTGTGAACATCTATAATATTTGAGTCATTATACTAAGGCCAGGAAATGCAATGTATCTGTCCACAGACATTCAAAGTCTAGTGGAGGAGGGAATCACTGTGGTTAATGAGTTAAGTGCTCAGGCATGGTTGAATAAGCATCTGAACCAAACCAGGACACCCTAGCATATTTCTATAGGAGTTGGTGATTTAGCTGACTTTTGAAGAGACAGATGCACATTAGCTATATAAAAAAGCATGGTTGTTCTGGAACAGTGATGGTAGGTGTACAAGAAGAGCCAAGAGAATCTGTGAAAACATGGAGAGATAAAAAAAGACAGTGAATAATTATGCATGGCTGATAGTAGTATCTGCTAAGACAGGAACTCTCTATTATATAGCAAACATTTGTATGGTAGAAAGGGCAGAGTGGCTTCTTCCCCTTTTTATCATATTAAACTCTCCACCCAGATAATTTCGGTCACTGCCCAAGTAAATATACATGTTTTTCAAGAATATAGATACACTAAACATGCCTGTTGGTGGACTACAATCTTAGCTAAACTACGTTAAACAATGTTTTGAGAAATGGAATAGTTCCTGCGACAACAGTAAAGAAGAATGTCACAGTCATTAGTGACAGTAGCCCTCCAATGTAGGCTGGTGGGCCCTAAGCATACTCAGGAAGGAGAAAGTTTGTGATCTGGCAGTCATCAGACTACAGCCACTGCTGGTGAACCTCAAGGAAGCTCAGAATGTGAAAAACAGAGGATAATTGGCTCCAGAGAAATAGTTATTTCAAATAAATAATTTCAGTGAGCCTAGATACTTGCATCTTTCTGTACATAGAAAAAACACTAAATTCCTTAACCTGGGATAACTAGTTATCTTTAATTAACAATAAATTTTTGATGTTCAGCCTACATGTCCTTTGTAGCAAAACATCTATATAACCTGGATCCCCCATCACCCCGTCAGAGTAGTTCTCTCAGGCTTACTTCAGATGGTGTCTCCCAAACTTGAAGTCCTAAATATCTCCACCAATTAAAACATAACTCTCAAATTTTAGGTTGTGAGTATTTTTAAGTCAATGGTTTCATGCAGAACCCATTTTTTTTATAGCACAGTCTTAGACACTAAAAAAAAAGTTTGAAAATGTAAAAACATACTTCAAAACAACTCAGAGATTATAAAGAAATCATTATGGAAATGATATAGTGTGAACTGAATGAAAGCAATCACTATGAAACTGATGGGTGTCATTTTGAGTGGTCCCAAAGAGCTCCAGTCCTTTATGCATCAGCACAGAAAATAATTCAGTAAGAGACAAGTGATAATAGGAAGTGATTATTTGAAGCCACATGTGAGACTTACAAGTTGGCAGACAAGAGGATGTCATGCCCTGATATGTTTGGGCTGCAGTTTTATAATCAAAGGGAATGTGAGGAGGAGAAGACCTTATTTATCTTTCTTGAGAATATGTCATGCTTCCATCATCAGTTGTTCCTCCAGGTTGAGCAGAGGATTTTTCTTGTTCCTACATTGTCAAGTAAAGTTCACAAATTGTTTATTATTATTATCGTTATGTGTGTAGAGAACCTGGCCTAACTTGTTGAGCCCATCAGAGAGGATCTGGGGCTCATGTGGCCATTGTTTTATTGTTTGGGGGCATCACTCATGTTTCTGTTGCATGGTTTGATTGCTAAGCAAGACTGTTTTGTTTTGAGGTAAACAAATCCAATTTCTTGAGTAATCATTTAATTACAAGGGTCTCCCATATATTTTCTACTTACAGTGCTCTGGTAGGATTACCTATTTAATCATCTATTTTGTCCCTTTATGGTATTTACAGGGGCTCAGATGTTGGGAAAACAGAGGATAATTGGCTCCAGAGAAATAGTTATTTCAAATAAATAATTTCAGTGAGCCTAGATACTTGCATCTTTCCATACTTAGAAAAACACTAAATTCCTTAACCTGGGATAACTAGTTATCTTTAATTAACAATAAATTTTTGATGTTCAGCCTACATGTCCTTTGTAGCAAAACATCTATATAACCTGGATCCCCCATCACCCCGTCAGAGTAGTTCTCTCAGGCTTACTTCAGATGGTGTCTCCCAAACTTGAAGTCCTAAATATCTCCACCAATTAAAACATAACTCTCAAATTTTAGGTTGTGAGTATTTTTAAGTCAATGGTTTCATGCAGAACCCATTTTTTTTATAGCACAGTCTTAGACACTAAAAAAAAAGTTTGAAAATGTAAAAACATACTTCAAAACAACTCAGAGATTATAAAGAAATCATTATGGAAATGATATAGTGTGAACTGAATGAAAGCAATCACTATGAAACTGATGGGTGTCATTTTGAGTGGTCCCAAAGAGCTCCAGTCCTTTATGCATCAGCACAGAAAATAATTCAGTAAGAGACAAGTGATAATAGGAAGTGATTATTTGAAGCCACATGTGAGACTTACAAGTTGGCAGACAAGAGGATGTCATGCCCTGATATGTTTGGGCTGCAGTTTTATAATCAAAGGGAATGTGAGGAGGAGAAGACCTTATTTATCTTTCTTGAGAATATGTCATGCTTCCATCATCAGTTGTTCCTCCAGGTTGAGCAGAGGATTTTTCTTGTTCCTACATTGTCAAGTAAAGTTCACAAATTGTTTATTATTATTATCGTTATGTGTGTAGAGAACCTGGCCTAACTTGTTGAGCCCATCAGAGAGGATCTGGGGCTCATGTGGCCATTGTTTTATTGTTTGGGGGCATCACTCATGTTTCTGTTGCATGGTTTGATTGCTAAGCAAGACTGTTTTGTTTTGAGGTAAACAAATCCAATTTCTTGAGTAATCATTTAATTACAAGGGTCTCCCATATATTTTCTACTTACAGTGCTCTGGTAGGATTACCTATTTAATCATCTATTTTGTCCCTTTATGGTATCCCTATGAATGAATCCATGTGGGTTACAGCTGAAGTAATATTTTAAAAAAACAGATTTACACATAAATGCTACATTAGAAAGATTAAAAGTTAAAAAATTATTAGCTAAGCATTTAATATCAAAAGTAAAAGTTAAATATATCCAAAGATTTTAGGAAGAAGAAAACAGTGAACATAATTCATAAATTAATGATGTAGAGAAAATAAGCTAAAATGTAAAATAGAGTGGATTCACAAGGAGTCATTAAATTTTGAATAGCTAATACAAATAGACAAGCCTCTGGTTGGGATTAATAATTTTAAAAAGCAATGCACAAATACATTGAAATTGTAGATGTAAGTTTTACTACTACAGAGACAGAACCACTAATAAGAGAATATTAAAAATAACATTATGCCAATAAGCTCAGAAAAGTTAGAGGGACTGGAATAACTTCTATATCATTTGCAGTAGCCTTAAAAATCAGTCCTCTAGAGTTTGTTCTCAAGTCCTCATTATCTATACAGTAAAATTATCAGTTTACAAAAGTCCACTCATGCTAAGTATGGTTGCTTAAGTATAAACCTAAAATGCTAGTCTAAGGGGAAAATATGTTTCCAGAAAGAGACATCATCTTTCTTTCACTGCTACATTTTCATTTCTTCCTGTCCTGTCCTTGCTAACAACTCTCCCACCACATTATTTTCCTCTCCATCTGTTTCTAAAATGTATGAGTTGCTTTTGCCTTAGGCTCCCTACCCATGTTATACTTTCCATAATGGCGCTTTTTTTTCTTCCACCACATTCTCTTAATTCTTATTTAGCGTTCAAATCATAGCTAAATGTTATTTCCTCCATGAGAACTCCCTAGATGTTATAATCCCAGATTACACTGCACTAGTACAGATTTCTCCACTATTCCATGCTTTCTTTGAAAAACTGAATCCCATATAAGTATGATACATTATTTATTTTTTATTACTCACTGCATGTACATATACATTTCAAAATGGCAGGGGTCAAGTCTGTTGAATTGACTTCTTTAATCCTCAGTAAGATTTCAGTCCACTCCTCCATTCATTCAGGAAAAAAATGCTTATTGGCCACTTTTTTATGTACTTTGTCCTCCTAGAAGTTATGGCAATTCAGCAATGAACAAAACGGACATAGTATCTGGAGTTTAATTTTATCTATGTGTATGATACTTAATCACTGACTCAATGGACATGAATATTCTCAATCTCTGGGAGATAGCAAAAGACAGGGGAGTCTGGCATGGTGCAGGCCATGGGATCACAAAGAGTAGGACATGACTTAAGGAATGAACAACAACAACAATGGGACTATATAGGTATACAACAACATAAATGAATGAAATGTTGTCAGATGGTGATAAGTGCTAGAGAGAAAAATAGAGATGTTAGAGAGGGTTGTACTTTTAGAGATGTTGATTAAAAAAAGATAACTTGAGATTTGTGGGTTAACTTTTATTTGGGGCACAAGTAGGATGGCAATCCAGGAGGGATAACATTTCAGATGGTTCCAAGAGACTGCAAAGATGCAGGGGAGGAAAGCCAAAATAAGGATTTTGGTGTGTGGGGAGTTCAAACGTTATTAAACAAATGGTTTCCATAGGGTTTTGTTTTACAAATGGTTTGTGTCTGTCATGAGGATGTGATATCTTCATGAAGGATTTTAGAACTTTTCTAGGTGTGAGAAGATTCATGGATTGAGATAATAAAATCTGTTCCTAAAAGCCATTTACCTATTTAAAGATCTGTTCCACCTGATTCCCCTGATCCCCCTGAGCACGGGGTGCCTTGCCCCACCCTTATTTCCTTCAGGGCTTGCTAAAAGTCAGCAGCTCCCAACAGCACAGCCTGAAGTCTCTGCAGAGGCAGATGACAAATGCCCTAGTTCATTTGTAGTTGACAGAGAGAATAGACAGGAAACATATCACTGGGAAGCTTGAGTGATGATTTGAAGTAATCTTCTGTCATAACTGCAGGAAAAATATAATGATCCCTTCTTCAAGATTATTAATACTCTATTTATAAAAATTTCATTATAATTTGTTATTTTATTTTATGTCACTTGCCCAGCTGTGTCTACGGATACCTTAGAGATACCTACGGATACCTTGCTGTGTTAGTCGCTTAGTCGTGTCCAACTCTTTGCAACCTCTTGGACCCTTTGCAACTCTGTCCATGGAATTCTCTAGGCAAGAATACTGGAGTGAGTAGCCATTCCCTTCTCAAGAGGATCTTTTCAACCCAGGAATTGAACCTGGGTCTTCTGCAGTGCAAGCAGATTCTCTACTGCCAAGACCACTAGTGAATAACTATTTTATCTTTAATTCGCATCAATTTATCTTTTCCAGTCAGTACTTTTGAACAAGTTAAAGATAAAATGAAGATATTTAGAGATAGATTTTAAGCTTTTCATTTTACACAAAACTTTTGAAATGTTTTTATCAAGGTATGAAAAACGTACAATAAATTGCACATATATAAACTATACAATTTGACAAGTTTTGATGTATGCATAGTCCCATTTTGTGAATCATTCTTTCTGCCTGCCCCCCTATCCCCAAAGCAACCACTGGCCTGCTTTCTGTTAGTATGGATTAGTTGTAATTTTATTGAGGTATGAAAGGAGTCTATATAAACTCATTTATGTCTGGCTTATTTAATTCAGCATTGTGTTTTGAGATGTATCCATGTTGTGTTTACCAATGTTTCATTAATTTTAATTGCTTAATAGTACTTACCACATGGATGTAACAAGGTTTATGTTTTCCTTATTGATAGATTTACATAGTAATCTGTCTATGACTTACTTCTTCATAGAAATGTTAGTAGTATTAAAGTCCAAATGTTAAATTTGAAAATAGAGAAAAAATGTAAGACTATTTACTATAGATATTTCTAAATTAGTAGATATTTGCTTATTATTACATAGAAGTTTGAAAATTGCCTGTAAACATTGGCATGGTTTTTGGTTACAAGAAAGACTAAAGACAAATATTGAATAGTTGTAGAATCACTAATTGCCGTCTAATTTTTGAAAACTATAGTAATGCCCAAAAAAGTTCATTTGTAGTTGACAGAGAGAATAGACAGGAAACATATCACTGGGAAGCTTGAGTGATGATTTGAAGTAATCTTCTGTCATAACTGCAGGAAAAATATAATGATCCCTTCTTCAAGATTATTAATACTCTATTTATAAAAATTTCATTATAATTTGTTATTTTATTTTATGTCACTTGCCCAGCTGTGTCTACGGATACCTTAGAGATACCTACGGATACCTTGCTGTGTTAGTCGCTTAGTCGTGTCCAACTCTTTGCAACCTCTTGGACCCTTTGCAACTCTGTCCATGGAATTCTCTAGGCAAGAATACTGGAGTGAGTAGCCATTCCCTTCTCAAGAGGATCTTTTCAACCCAGGAATTGAACCTGGGTCTTCTGCAGTGCAAGCAGATTCTCTACTGCCAAGACCACTAGTGAATAACTATTTTATCTTTAATTCGCATCAATTTATCTTTTCCAGTCAGTACTTTTGAACAAGTTAAAGATAAAATGAAGATATTTAGAGATAGATTTTAAGCTTTTCATTTTACACAAAACTTTTGAAATGTTTTTATCAAGGTATGAAAAACGTACAATAAATTGCACATATATAAACTATACAATTTGACAAGTTTTGATGTATGCATAGTCCCATTTTGTGAATCATTCTTTCTGCCTGCCCCCCTATCCCCAAAGCAACCACTGGCCTGCTTTCTGTTAGTATGGATTAGTTGTAATTTTATTGAGGTATGAAAGGAGTCTATATAAACTCATTTATGTCTGGCTTATTTAATTCAGCATTGTGTTTTGAGATGTATCCATGTTGTGTTTACCAATGTTTCATTAATTTTAATTGCTTAATAGTACTTACCACATGGATGTAACAAGGTTTATGTTTTCCTTATTGATAGATTTACATAGTAATCTGTCTATGACTTACTTCTTCATAGAAATGTTAGTAGTATTAAAGTCCAAATGTTAAATTTGAAAATAGAGAAAAAATGTAAGACTATTTACTATAGATATTTCTAAATTAGTAGATATTTGCTTATTATTACATAGAAGTTTGAAAATTGCCTGTAAACATTGGCATGGTTTTTGGTTACAAGAAAGACTAAAGACAAATATTGAATAGTTGTAGAATCACTAATTGCCGTCTAATTTTTGAAAACTATAGTAAACTTGAAACTGTATGTTTAACTTCTACATGGAAATCTTCTAAAGTTATAATTAAAAGCTGATAAAACAACTGTATTGAAAATGACATTTAATATTAGCACTTTGCCTTTACATGAAAAAAAAATAATTTTAAATTAGATTGTCCTTTATCTATAAAAAGTAATCTACTGTTTATTATATATATATTATGTTTAACATCATCATTTTTCTGAAGTCAAGTGTTAGTCATAAATTAAGTAAGGACATACTGCATCTTTTTTTTTTTCTTCTTTTGAGTTTAATTGATTTAAACTGTATCTATTTTATGTGGGGGTACATCTCTATATCAACATCTATTTGTCAACATCTACTTTTAGAGTAGTGTTATTCAAAGATTCAGTAAGAACAGAATGAAAACAACAGTTTGTCCTATACTTTCCCTTTCAATATGCTCTTCTAGAAAATGCCCCTCTGACAGTTTTTTGGACTTATTTGAATGAAAGTCAATCATCCAAATGTGTTAGAATTTTCATATATCAGCGTTCCTTTTGCAATAGATATATAGACTTGTAAAAGCTCCAATTGCAAAAATTAAAAAATGTAATAATGTTGGACATTGTCTGAGAAAGACAATTGAAAAGGCAATGCCACCTATGTCTAAAATGTCAACTCATCTTTGCAAGAACGGTCAGCTCAGGTATCTTTGGTAGAGCTTTAAATACAAAAAAAGCTAAAACTGTTAAAAGTATAAGTATGAAGAAGAAATAGAAAGGAAATATGCTAATATTGCCATGTTTGCTGATAATTTAATTGTAATCTGTCTTATGACTTACTTCTTCATTAGAAATGTTAGTAGTATTAAAGTCCAAATGTTAAATTTGAAAATAGAGAAAAAATGTAAGACTATTTACTATAGATATTTCTAAATTAGTAGATATTTGCTTATTATTACATAGAAGTTTGAAAATTGCCTGTAAACATTGGCATGGTTTTTGGTTACAAGAAAGACTAAAGACAAATATTGAATAGTTGTAGAATCACTAATTGCCGTCTAATTTTTGAAAACTATAGTAAACTTGAAACTGTATGTTTAACTTCTACATGGAAATCTTCTAAAGTTATAATTAAAAGCTGATAAAACAACTGTATTGAAAATGACATTTAATATTAGCACTTTGCCTTTACATGAAAAAAAATAATTTTAAATTAGATTGTCCTTTATCTATAAAAAGTAATCTACTGTTTATTATATATATATTATGTTTAACATCATCATTTTTCTGAAGTCAAGTGTTAGTCATAAATTAAGTAAGGACATACTGCATCTTTTTTTTTTTCTTCTTTTGAGTTTAATTGATTTAAACTGTATCTATTTTATGTGGGGGTACATCTCTATATCAACATCTATTTGTCAACATCTACTTTTAGAGTAGTGTTATTCAAAGATTCAGTAAGAACAGAATGAAAACAACAGTTTGTCCTATACTTTCCCTTTCAATATGCTCTTCTAGAAAATGCCCCTCTGACAGTTTTTTGGACTTATTTGAATGAAAGTCAATCATCCAAATGTGTTAGAATTTTCATATATCAGCGTTCCTTTTGCAATAGATATATAGACTTGTAAAAGCTCCAATTGCAAAAATTAAAAAATGTAATAATGTTGGACATTGTCTGAGAAAGACAATTGAAAAGGCAATGCCACCTATGTCTAAAATGTCAACTCATCTTTGCAAGAACGGTCAGCTCAGGTATCTTTGGTAGAGCTTTAAATACAAAAAAAACATAAAACTGTTAAAAGTATAAGTATGAAGAAGAAATAGAAAGGAAATATGCTAATATTGCCATGTTTGCTGATAATCGACAGTTCTTAGTAATCGACATTTGATTTTTAGCCCTAGTTCTCCAATTATGGAAGGTGCTTTAGCTATAATTCTAACTTGTTTAACTGATAGTTTTGATGTTAGTTTCAATGTCATCATTTAGGTTTACATTATTTTATTGCTGGGATGTAGTACCGTGGAGTGATTAAGAATGTAGTTGGGGGTTTCCCAGGTGGTCCAGTGGGTAACGAGTCTGCCTTAGAGTGCAAGGGGCACCGGTTGGATCCCTGGCCCAGGAAGACCCCATGTGCCATGGAGCCGCTGGATCAGTGTGTCCAATTACAAGCCAGCGCTCTGGAGCACATGTGCCCAGAGCTTGTGCTCAGCAACAAGAGAGGCCCATGCAATGAGAGGTCCACATAGGCCAAACAATAAAGATGGATAAAAATAAATAAATACAAAATGAAAAAAAAAAAAGAATGTACTCGGAAAAATCTGGATTTGAAGTTCTTTCTCATGGGCTTATTTTTAGGATCATGATTGGATTCTTTCACATCTTTCTCTTCAAGATTCAATAGCCACATCTAAAAATGAAAAACTAATTTTATTGAAATGTCTGTGTATAATAGTAAATAAGAAACATATTAATGCTGTATTATAATGCCTATTGCATACATAATATGTATGCACTTCAGTTCCTGAACACTAATGGTGGCACCCATATTTAAAAATTTTTGTATTCTCCACAATGCCTTTTTCCTTTCAATATGCTCTTCTAGAAAATGCCCTCTGACAGTTTTGGACTTATTTGAATGAAAGTCAATCATCCAAATGTGTTAGAATTTTCATATATCAGCGTTCCTTTTGCAATAGATATATAGACTTGTAAAAGCTCCAATTGCAAAAATTAAAAAATGTAATAATGTTGGACATTGTCTGAGAAAGACAATTGAAAAGGCAATGCCACCTATGTCTAAAATGTCAACTCATCTTTGCAAGAACGGTCAGCTCAGGTATCTTTGGTAGAGCTTTAAATACAAAAAAAGCTAAAACTGTTAAAAGTATAAGTATGAAGAAGAAATAGAAAGGAAATATGCTAATATTGCCATGTTTGCTGATAATCGACAGTTCTTAGTAATCGACATTTGATTTTTAGCCCTAGTTCTCCAATTATGGAAGGTGCTTTAGCTATAATTCTAACTTGTTTAACTGATAGTTTTGATGTTAGTTTCAATGTCATCATTTAGGTTTACATTATTTTATTGCTGGGATGTAGTACCGTGGAGTGATTAAGAATGTAGTTGGGGGTTTCCCAGGTGGTCCAGTGGGTAACGAGTCTGCCTTAGAGTGCAAGGGGCACCGGTTGGATCCCTGGCCCAGGAAGACCCCATGTGCCATGGAGCCGCTGGATCAGTGTGTCCAATTACAAGCCAGCGCTCTGGAGCACATGTGCCCAGAGCTTGTGCTCAGCAACAAGAGAGGCCCATGCAATGAGAGGTCCACATAGGCCAAACAATAAAGATGGATAAAAATAAATAAATACAAAATGAAAAAAAAAAAAGAATGTACTCGGAAAAATCTGGATTTGAAGTTCTTTCTCATGGGCTTATTTTTAGGATCATGATTGGATTCTTTCACATCTTTCTCTTCAAGATTCAATAGCCACATCTAAAAATGAAAAACTAATTTTATTGAAATGTCTGTGTATAATAGTAAATAAGAAACATATTAATGCTGTATTATAATGCCTATTGCATACATAATATGTATGCACTTCAGTTCCTGAACACTAATGGTGGCACCCATATTTAAAAATTTTTGTATTCTCCACAATGCCTTTTTCCTTATCGCTCACTCTTTCCTAAACACTATAACTGTATTAAAGTTCATAAAGTGAAGGTAAGGAAAAGGTGTATCTTCTCAGTGACACTCTATTAATAACTAATATTTAGTTTATAAAGTGTTATATACACATTATCTCATATAATCATTTAAAAAAATATATTAGGTTAGCCAAAATTTTTGTTTGCGTTTTTCTGTAAGATGTTAAAGAAAATTGGAATGAACTTTTTGCCAATCCAATTTATATTGTCACCCTATTTTACATAGTAGAAAATTGAACATGCATAGATAGAGATTTTAAAGAATTGCTTCAAGCAATTTTGGAGGCTGGCAAGTTCAAAATCTGAAAGCCACTGAAGATCCAGGAAAGCGTCAATGTGACATCTAGAGTTTGAAGGTGGTCTAGCAGCAAACTTTTTTTTTTTTTTTAAAGATTTATTTACTTATTTATTTGGGGCGGAGTTTGGGTTAGGGAGGGAGGGGAGCGGGCAGGCCACTTCTATTGGTCTTTCATTTGTCTATTTTCATCCATCCTGTTTTTTGGCTCCTGTGGGCCTCCCATCGCGGTGGCGTCTGTCGTTGCAGAGCACTGGCTCTGGGTGCATGCGCTCCAGAGCTCTGGCTCGGTAATTGGACACATTGGTCCAGCCACTCCACGGCACGTGGGATCTTCCCAGGCCAGGGATCGAATCGGCGCCCTTTGCACTACAAGGCGGTGTCCTTACCCACTGGACCACCAGGGGAAGCCCTAGCAGCAAACTTTTGTCTTACTTATGTGAAGACTATCTTTTTCCTTTCAAGACCTTTTTTAACTAGATGAGATTGACCTACGAATAAAAATTAAAAAAAAAAGAATGTACTCGGAAAAATCTGGATTTGAAGTTCTTTCTCATGGGCTTATTTTTAGGATCATGATTGGATTCTTTCACATCTTTCTCTTCAAGATTCAATAGCCACATCTAAAAATGAAAAACTAATTTTATTGAAATGTCTGTGTATAATAGTAAATAAGAAACATATTAATGCTGTATTATAATGCCTATTGCATACATAATATGTATGCACTTCAGTTCCTGAACACTAATGGTGGCACCCATATTTAAAAATTTTTGTATTCTCCACAATGCCTTTTTCCTTATCGCTCACTCTTTCCTAAACACTATAACTGTATTAAAGTTCATAAAGTGAAGGTAAGGAAAAGGTGTATCTTCTCAGTGACACTCTATTAATAACTAATATTTAGTTTATAAAGTGTTATATACACATTATCTCATATAATCATTTAAAAAAATATATTAGGTTAGCCAAAATTTTTGTTTGCGTTTTTCTGTAAGATGTTAAAGAAAATTGGAATGAACTTTTTGCCAATCCAATTTATATTGTCACCCTATTTTACATAGTAGAAAATTGAACATGCATAGATAGAGATTTTAAAGAATTGCTTCAAGCAATTTTGGAGGCTGGCAAGTTCAAAATCTGAAAGCCACTGAAGATCCAGGAAAGCGTCAATGTGACATCTAGAGTTTGAAGGTGGTCTAGCAGCAAACTTTTTTTTTTTTTTTAAAGATTTATTTACTTATTTATTTGGGGCGGAGTTTGGGTTAGGGAGGGAGGGGAGCGGGCAGGCCACTTCTATTGGTCTTTCATTTGTCTATTTTCATCCATCCTGTTTTTTGGCTCCTGTGGGCCTCCCATCGCGGTGGCGTCTGTCGTTGCAGAGCACTGGCTCTGGGTGCATGCGCTCCAGAGCTCTGGCTCGGTAATTGGACACATTGGTCCAGCCACTCCACGGCACGTGGGATCTTCCCAGGCCAGGGATCGAATCGGCGCCCTTTGCACTACAAGGCGGTGTCCTTACCCACTGGACCACCAGGGGAAGCCCTAGCAGCAAACTTTTGTCTTACTTATGTGAAGACTATCTTTTTCCTTTCAAGACCTTTTTTTAACTAGATGAGATTGACCTACGTTATGAAGAATAAAGCTGCTTCACTTAAAGTTTATTTATTAAATGTTAATCTCATATATATATATATATCCTTCATAACATCTAGACTAGTGTTTGATTAGATATCTTGGTACTGTGACCTAGCCATATTGACAGACAAAATAAACCCTCATTGTTGGTTAGTGATAAGTTGACCTTTAGGTCCCCAGAACACAGGTTGGGGGTCATTTCTGTTTATTTCCCATATGCCTCTTTCAGGGATGCATAACAGACACCTTTCTACAAGTGTTCCTGGCATTAGTTTAAAGAGGTCATGTGCCCACTGATGGAGTGGACCTTGTGCAGCCTTGTGAATGCAATTTCCAGACCTGTAATATAGAAAGATGGAGAGTTTGTATGTAGATCTCCTAAGTTAGATATACAAAGTAATAACTTTCTTTATAAATCCACAACATTGTTTACCTATGCTTTAAAAATGCATAAAAGTAGAACAGACTAGTTTTTATTGTATTTATATTAGTATATAATTTCTATATTGATTTTTGAAAGAAAAAGTATAATTTATTCTATCCAGTGTGGTTTTTTTTTTACTTTTTTCAAACTGAATTAAAAAAAAGCATCAGTGATACAAGTTTCTTATGGTTAAAATTGCTTTAATTAAGGATTCATGCTATATCATCATCAGATTTGTCTTAATCAAAAGTACATATTTGGTAAGCAATAGACAGTTTAGAGGAAAATTTTAGTATTTTAGTCATCATGTAAATATGGTGTTTACATTTGTGAAAGCAGTGTTTTCTATTTCCTTATAGAAATATACCAAATTTTTTTTCTTTCTTTTTCCTTCCTTCTTTCCTTCCCTCTTTCTTTCTTTCTTCCCTCCCTTTTTCCCTCTTTTCTTTCTTTCTTTTTTAAATTCTCTACTGTTTTTTTTTCAGAGAACATATACTAGATAGAAGATAATGGTCTGTATCTTTATCAATGTATCTCAAACCTTTTTCTACAATGAAGTGAGGTAATCATAATTAATATTTATCTTGGTAAAATATCTCAATGATAAGAATTAGAATTACAAACTGATGCTTTTTAGAAAATAAACCAATCAAAAAGAAAAAAAAAATTTAAATCATTTTTTGAAATTTTCATTTTTTCTATTACAGTATATTCTTAGTGGCTAAAGAAATGTTTATTTAAAAACTTTTAAACATATTTCAAAAATTGTTTTTCTGAAATGTAAAGCCCAGTTTGATTAGATATCTTGGTACTGTGACCTAGCCATATTGACAGACAAAATAAACCCTCATTGTTGGTTAGTGATAAGTTGACCTTTAGGTCCCCAGAACACAGGTTGGGGGTCATTTCTGTTTATTTCCAATATGCCTCTTTCAGGGATGCATAACAGACACCTTTCTACAAGTGTTCCTGGCATTAGTTTAAAGAGGTCATGTGCCCACTGATGGAGTGGACCTTGTGCAGCCTTGTGAATGCAATTTCCAGACCTGTAATATAGAAAGATGGAGAGTTTGTATGTAGATCTCCTAAGTTAGATATACAAAGTAATAACTTTCTTTATAAATCCACAACATTGTTTACCTATGCTTTAAAAATGCATAAAAGTAGAACAGACTAGTTTTTATTGTATTTATATTAGTATATAATTTCTATATTGATTTTTGAAAGAAAAAGTATAATTTATTCTATCCAGTGTGGTTTTTTTTTTACTTTTTTCAAACTGAATTAAAAAAAAGCATCAGTGATACAAGTTTCTTATGGTTAAAATTGCTTTAATTAAGGATTCATGCTATATCATCATCAGATTTGTCTTAATCAAAAGTACATATTTGGTAAGCAATAGACAGTTTAGAGGAAAATTTTAGTATTTTAGTCATCATGTAAATATGGTGTTTACATTTGTGAAAGCAGTGTTTTCTATTTCCTTATAGAAATATACCAAATTTTTTTTCTTTCTTTTTCCTTCCTTTTTTCCCTTTCCCCTCTTTCTTTCTTTCTTCCCTCCCTTTTTCCCTCTTTTCTTTCTTTCTTTTTTAAATTCTCTACTGTTTTTTTTTCAGAGAACATATACTAGATAGAAGATAATGGTCTGTATCTTTATCAATGTATCTCAAACCTTTTTCTACAATGAAGTGAGGTAATCATAATTAATATTTATCTTGGTAAAATATCTCAATGATAAGAATTAGAATTACAAACTGATGCTTTTTAGAAAATAAACCAATCAAAAAGAAAAAAAAAATTTAAATCATTTTTTGAAATTTTCATTTTTTCTATTACAGTATATTCTTAGTGGCTAAAGAAATGTTATATACTTTTAAACATATTTCAAAATTGTTTCTGAAATTATACATGCATGTAGTACGAAAAATACTGATGGATAGAAGACAAAAAGTAAAAGCCTTATACATTGTCTCCATTGATAACTTGTAAAGACTTTCCCTTTACAAATGGTGCTGATTATCTAGATCATTGTTTGTCTAATCCAGAGTGTGGTGAGGAGACAGGCAAGATGGCCATCCTATGATGGACTTACCACATTCCATTTGAAACAATTCATCTCAGTTTAATTAACATCTTTCTTAATAAGACTGGAGGGAAAGTATTTACTTGGAGTCCTTCCTGTCAACTTTAGGTTAATTTATGCCTCAGTTTCCTTTGAGAGAGTGAATGGCACACTGTTTTATGTGTTGTGTTACTTATATTAGCTAATAGAGATACTAATTAGATGATATCCTCTACAAAACATAATGATAGAGTAATTTGCCTGCAGTGCCAAGCATTCATTTTTAGCCTTTGAGAGCTAACAAATGCACACAGAAAGATCACCAGTAACAGTTTCATTCTCTTTAGTAAATACTTCATTACATGTACATATACTACATGTAAGGCAAGATGTGCAAGATGAGGCAAGATGTGATTTAAAAAGTTGAATTTGAATTTAAAAATGAATTTAATTCATTTTTCAATTTAAAAGTTGAATTTAAAAATGTGAATTTGAATCAGTTCTCTTACTAGCTAGATGTATGTTTTTCAGCAAACATTCATGATGTCTATGCCTTTGTTTCTTCATCTATAAACTAAGATTGTTGAGCTGAAAGAGTTTAAGGTTTCTCTACCTCTGAAATATTTGTCAGAATTGTTATGGAAAATCTTATGAAAAAACAGTTGTCAGTGAAATGGGAATGCACAAATTTAGGAAAATTATTAATTGCCAAATAACCTGTTTATATGATCATTTATTACTAATTTATACAAATTTTGAGCAGTCTTTAAAATAAATCCTTCATCTCTGAAAATAAAAATATTTTAACTTGGACTGACTTGCCTACATCACAGGAGCTGGAAAATGTTATTTTAATGTAAGTTTTTTATTATTATTATCTCTAATTCTACTGGGAGTAAGTGTTGGAGCTGGTGAGATGAGTGGTGGACCAGAGGTGAAAAGCAATTCAGCAAGTAAAGAGAAGAGAACAGCCTCAGTCTGGGGTCAGTTTTAATTACTAGTGTTCATTTTAGGAAGAACCTTGATCCATCATGTTTATTGCTAAAAGCAGCTGATCTCACCCATAATTAACAGCTACAGAGTACGTATTGTATGCCAAACACTGTTTTAAGCACATTACATTTAATCCTCATAAAAACTAAATTGGAGACATATTTTAGGTTACAACACTAACTATAAATTGGTAGATTTCAATTCCATTTCAGATTGTTTGATTCCAGATTATGTGTTCTCAACCACTCCATATCCTACCTCCTAACTACTCTGTTCTGTTTCCTCTATTTCACAGCATATTTGTATGCTTTCCACCTCCAATTCCCCAAGCCTTTTTTTTTTTTTCCTTTACTTCATGAAACTCTTACTGTTCCAAAAAATCATTAGTTTCATGGAAAAACTAGGTGGTTTAGTTTACTGCTTGTGCACTCCTGCTAAGAAATCCAGTTGTTTGACTGAAGGCACCTCAGGCCATATGCCAGTTGCTTGACTTGGATAGTAACAGTTTTGAAAATAAAGCATGTAAAACTTATTTAAAAATTCATTTGGATTCAACTCAATCTATATTTTAACACAGATTTTTAACATAATATATTTTTTTAAATCAGTGATTCTTAAATTTGGCTGTGAGACAGAGTCCGCCAAAAAGTTGAGCCTATGAAATCTCTATGCCAAGAGAAAGAAAGAAATGTATATGAACACATTTTCATATACTGTTACAGATAGCTTTTTACCTCTGAAATATTTGTCAAATGTTATGGAAAATCTTATGAAAACAGTTGTCAGTGAAATGGGAATGCACAAATTTAGGAAAATTATTAATTGCCAAATAACCTGTTTATATGATCATTTATTACTAATTTATACAAATTTTGAGCAGTCTTTAAAATAAATCCTTCATCTCTGAAAATAAAAATATTTTAACTTGGACTGACTTGCCTACATCACAGGAGCTGGAAAATGTTATTTTAATGTAAGTTTTTTATTATTATTATCTCTAATTCTACTGGGAGTAAGTGTTGGAGCTGGTGAGATGAGTGGTGGACCAGAGGTGAAAAGCAATTCAGCAAGTAAAGAGAAGAGAACAGCCTCAGTCTGGGGTCAGTTTTAATTACTAGTGTTCATTTTAGGAAGAACCTTGATCCATCATGTTTATTGCTAAAAGCAGCTGATCTCACCCATAATTAACAGCTACAGAGTACGTATTGTATGCCAAACACTGTTTTAAGCACATTACATTTAATCCTCATAAAAACTAAATTGGAGACATATTTTAGGTTACAACACTAACTATAAATTGGTAGATTTCAATTCCATTTCAGATTGTTTGATTCCAGATTATGTGTTCTCAACCACTCCATATCCTACCTCCTAACTACTCTGTTCTGTTTCCTCTATTTCACAGCATATTTGTATGCTTTCCACCTCCAATTCCCCAAGCCTTTTTTTTTTTTTCCTTTACTTCATGAAACTCTTACTGTTCCAAAAAATCATTAGTTTCATGGAAAAACTAGGTGGTTTAGTTTACTGCTTGTGCACTCCTGCTAAGAAATCCAGTTGTTTGACTGAAGGCACCTCAGGCCATATGCCAGTTGCTTGACTTGGATAGTAACAGTTTTGAAAATAAAGCATGTAAAACTTATTTAAAAATTCATTTGGATTCAACTCAATCTATATTTTAACACAGATTTTTAACATAATATATTTTTTTAAATCAGTGATTCTTAAATTTGGCTGTGAGACAGAGTCCGCCAAAAAGTTGAGCCTATGAAATCTCTATGCCAAGAGAAAGAAAGAAATGTATATGAACACATTTTCATATACTGCAGAAATGTTGGGACAGCCTGAAGCCTTCCCTAGGGCCATAGGTTAAGAACACCAGATCCATAGTTGAAGTTTATTTATCCACACAAGGTAACTTGAGAAAAGTAGTAAGGTTATTATACTACTTTCTGAGATATTTGAGCAAAGAATGAGTAAATGGAATAAAAGCCAATATACACTTCGGCATTTTGAAAGGAAACCTTCCACCTTTCCTCCATCAGTCTTTGACCTTCCTTTACCATCCTTCTTTGTAGCAGGTCTGCTTTACTGATAGTTAAAAGGGTCCCACTCTAATTATGTCTGTATGTAAAGGTCAGGGCCTAACCCTGAATTTTCTATATTCAGCCTAATGACTTTTGAAAGAAACAAAAGATCTGCTGCAGTTAAAGAAGGGTCAAGGAAGGACAGTTGGCTAAATGATTAAATAAGAAAGCAGCTATTAATTTAGAAAAATATTGCTGGAGAAAGACCCATGGAATCCTGAGCCATTAAATCTGAAAGAGCTCGCATATGTAAGTCCTAAGGCCGAAACTATTCCTGAAGTGGGTGAGAAAGAAAAGTAATTGTGTATACTTCATTTTGAATATACTCTTGCCAAAATTCATTAACTTTCATTAAACTCTCAGGAAAACATGAATACCACATTTTAGATTTGTGGCTATCTAAAATTCTAATTTATATTTCAGTTGAAATTAGTGCTTCAAGATGATTGGCTCACAAGAATAAATATATTCAGTTAACTAAATGAGTTTCTAAGTAATTCATCTGCTATTTGGTTACATGAGTACAACTCCACTTTATGCTGATTTATTAAAGATAAGTGATTTGAGGTTTTTAATCTCTAAAAATGAACACACATGATTTTGTTTAGTAAAGCATGTAAAACTTATTTAAAAATTCATTTGGATTCAACTCAATCTATATTTTAACACAGATTTTTAACATAATATATTTTTTTAAATCAGTGATTCTTAAATTTGGCTGTGAGACAGAGTCCGCCAAAAAGTTGAGCCTATGAAATCTCTATGCCAAGAGAAAGAAAGAAATGTATATGAACACATTTTCATATACTGCAGAAATGTTGGGACAGCCTGAAGCCTTCCCTAGGGCCATAGGTTAAGAACACCAGATCCATAGTTGAAGTTTATTTATCCACACAAGGTAACTTGAGAAAAGTAGTAAGGTTATTATACTACTTTCTGAGATATTTGAGCAAAGAATGAGTAAATGGAATAAAAGCCAATATACACTTCGGCATTTTGAAAGGATACCTTCCACCTTTCCTCCATCAGTCTTTGACCTTCCTTTACCATCCTTCTTTGTAGCAGGTCTGCTTTACTGATAGTTAAAAGGGTCCCACTCTAATTATGTCTGTATGTAAAGGTCAGGGCCTAACCCTGAATTTTCTATATTCAGCCTAATGACTTTTGAAAGAAACAAAAGATCTGCTGCAGTTAAAGAAGGGTCAAGGAAGGACAGTTGGCTAAATGATTAAATAAGAAAGCAGCTATTAATTTAGAAAAATATTGCTGGAGAAAGACCCATGGAATCCTGAGCCATTAAATCTGAAAGAGCTCGCATATGTAAGTCCTAAGGCCGAAACTATTCCTGAAGTGGGTGAGAAAGAAAAGTAATTGTGTATACTTCATTTTGAATATACTCTTGCCAAAATTCATTAACTTTCATTAAACTCTCAGGAAAACATGAATACCACATTTTAGATTTGTGGCTATCTAAAATTCTAATTTATATTTCAGTTGAAATTAGTGCTTCAAGATGATTGGCTCACAAGAATAAATATATTCAGTTAACTAAATGAGTTTCTAAGTAATTCATCTGCTATTTGGTTACATGAGTACAACTCCACTTTATGCTGATTTATTAAAGATAAGTGATTTGAGGTTTTTTTTAATCTCTAAAAAATGAACACACATGATTTTGTTTAGTAAAGCATACACTCAGTGAAAAACTGATTTAATCATTCATTGCTAGGTTAAAAAATAATTTAATTGAGTAATACTATTCTCAAGAGGCTAGACTTAACTGCTTGAAGTTGTACATAATGCATGTCAGTTTTTATGTTTGACCATAAAATAAAATAATTGCTGTGAACTAACTAGACCTGACAATCACCTTGGAGACCTTTTAATAAAAGTAACTGAATAATATTGGAAAATCCCAGTACTTTTGTATTCTGTATATTAAATATTTGTTCGATGTGAATAAGCTATGCTATATGAGAAGTTGCCCTGCTAAGGGCAATCTGTGTTCCAACATTTCTTTCCTTAAGTCTACTTATTCATCATTATTCAACATTTATTTCAACATTGCTTTGTGCAGGGAGGCTCTATCTCTGCCACTGAAGAGCCCAACTTTGATAGTGGAAGGCCAAATGGAATGCAGTCATGGAATTAAAAGGAATTATACTTGTATCATGTGAGAGTCAGAACTTGGATTTGACCATAAAGGACTGGAATGAGAAGGGCAATTGAGGATGATCAAAGGAACTACTTAAAGGCAGAGAGATCTGGAAATAATGCACAGATGGAGACATAATCTTGTTTGGCTGCGACAAGGATTGTCAAGAGGAAAGTGTAATGATAGAAATCTGGAAAACCAGGCTGTGCCATAAAGTGAAAGGGCTTGTATTTTTGGCTTAGAAGCTTGCAATTTTATCTTCATAGGTGATTTTAAGGCCTTAGAGGTAGAGATATAAATAAAATAACATCTCATATTTATTGAATATTTACTGGATATTGAGTATATTGCTGGGAATTTCTTATTTTATTAAATCCTCAGTTGAAAATTTAAAAGTATATGTACTATTTCCCCCTATTTAACAGATGAATAATCTGTGTTTTAGAGACATCAAGTAATTTGGCCAAGTCACTTAAAATAAGTGGCAGAACCAGGGCTCAATCCTGGGTGCCTTTACTCCAGAGTCTCTCTTATTTTCCAAACCATGATCTGAATTTAATCTTAGGAAGCTAATTCTAGAAGCATTGGTTCATAGATAAAATAAACTAGGAACTGTAAAAAAAAGTAATGAGAAATGAAACAAAGCACTACTTAGAATTTCCCTGGTGATCCAGTGGTTAGGAATCGACCTTCCAATGCAGGGAATGGTGGTTAAGTCCTTGGTCTAGGAGCTAAGACCCGACATGCCATGCCTCAGGGCAACTAAGCCTACATGTCACAACTACTGAGCCAACATGTCACAACAAAGATCCTGTATGCTACAACTAAGACCTAACACAACCAAATAAATAGACATTTGTTTCAAAAGAAAAAATATTGCTACTGGAATGAGCTTTAGCATCAGGGCAAAGATCAAAGCATGGAACTTGGCCTACTCATAACTGTTTCTAGGAGAAGGATCTTCCTTTCTAACTAGAGTAGACTTAAAGGATACCTGTAATTCATATAATCCACAATATTTGCATATTATATATTATTAGTTCATATTAATCACTGCTTTTTCTCAAGTTGTTTTGCATATGTTAATGTTTAATTTCTTTTTTTTTTTTTAATTTTGGCCCCTTTTATTTATTTATTTATTTATTTATTTATTTTTCATCCATCTTTATTCTTCGGCCTGTGTGGGCCTCCCGTTGCAGTTTCCTCTCTTGCTGCAGAGCACGGACTCTGGATGCATGTGCTACAAAGTGCTAGCTCATAGTTGGACACACCAGTCCAACTGCTCTGCAGCATGTGGGATCTTCCCAGGCCAGGGATCTAACCAGTACCCCTTGTACTGCAAGGAGGACTCTTTACCCACTGGACCACAAGGGAAACCCAATGCTTAATTTCTTTATGCAGACTATAAATTCACTGCAGGCAAAAATTGCTTCTCTTACTATTGTCTATTCCACATAGCTTTAACTGGATGCTAAATATAGTTGTCACTCAAAAGAAATTTGGCCAAGTCACTTAAAATAAGTGGCAGAACCAGGGCTCAATCCTGGGTGCCTTTACTCCAGAGTCTCTCTTATTTTCCAAACCATGATCTGAATTTAATCTTAGGAAGCTAATTCTAGAAGCATTGGTTCATAGATAAAATAAACTAGGAACTGTAAAAAAAAGTAATGAGAAATGAAACAAAGCACTACTTAGAATTTCCCTGGTGATCCAGTGGTTAGGAATCGACCTTCCAATGCAGGGAATGGTGGTTAAGTCCTTGGTCTAGGAGCTAAGACCCGACATGCCATGCCTCAGGGCAACTAAGCCTACATGTCACAACTACTGAGCCAACATGTCACAACAAAGATCCTGTATGCTACAACTAAGACCTAACACAACCAAATAAATAGACATTTGTTTCAAAAGAAAAAATATTGCTACTGGAATGAGCTTTAGCATCAGGGCAAAGATCAAAGCATGGAACTTGGCCTACTCATAACTGTTTCTAGGAGAAGGATCTTCCTTTCTAACTAGAGTAGACTTAAAGGATACCTGTAATTCATATAATCCACAATATTTGCATATTATATATTATTAGTTCATATTAATCACTGCTTTTTCTCAAGTTGTTTTGCATATGTTAATGTTTAATTTCTTTTTTTTTTTTTAATTTTGGCCTCTTTTATTTATTTATTTATTTATTTATTTATTTTTCATCCATCTTTATTCTTCGGCCTGTGTGGGCCTCCCGTTGCAGTTTCCTCTCTTGCTGCAGAGCACGGACTCTGGATGCATGTGCTACAAAGTGCTAGCTCATAGTTGGACACACCAGTCCAACTGCTCTGCAGCATGTGGGATCTTCCCAGGCCAGGGATCTAACCAGTACCCCTTGTACTGCAAGGAGGACTCTTTACCCACTGGACCACAAGGGAAACCCAATGCTTAATTTCTTTATGCAGACTATAAATTCACTGCAGGCAAAAATTGCTTCTCTTACTATTGTCTATTCCACATAGCTTTAACTGGATGCTAAATATAGTTGTCACTCAAAAAGAAATTGTCCACTTACACTGAAAGTCTGTTTGTTACTTATATTGTCAGTATTTTATTAATTTCACTGTGGGAGATAGGTATTAGGCTTGTATTGGCTCTGTGGCCAGAGAAAGTATGTTTGCATACAGTAATCTTATTTAGTTTATAAATTGGCCCTCATACCCAGAGAACACCAAGAAACCAAAGATAAAGGCAGATCATTCCAGATTGATAGGTAGCAAGTTTAATAAGGGAAATCACTCATGAATCTTGCCATTGGTGGCCTCAGAGTGTAAATATTTGTCATCAGAATCTCGGAGTTTGTATAATGAACTTAACTGGAGTCCATCAGATATGCAGTCTGGATAGTTTCAATAATGCATGCTTGACTCAAAACTGTCGTTGGGGAACTTCTTTGAATATGGAAGGCACATTCCAAAGAAAGAGGAGTACATGTAGAGTATCCAGCTGCACAGATGCAGCTCATAGTTTCAACTGGTGATCTTGTGATGAACTCCCTCAATATTAACATTAGATGTAAAGGGGGCTTAGGTGTTTCTTCTTAAGACGGCAAATATTTAGAAAACTTCTGAATATACTATGATATGTATCTGTGAAGAGTCTCAAATCACAGAACTATGTGAGGATCACTCAGTTTGCAACCCTGGTTTTTAAGTGAATGTGTGATATTTCTGCTGAGAAAATGGTGCAAAAATATCTGATATTTAGTAACAGGAACTCACAAATATATAATAGTCCTTTCAATATGTAGTAAATGTAGTTTTGTGAATTCCGGAAAGTGTGTGGCTAATTTTACATTGAAAGACACTTACTCCTTGGAAGGAAAGCTATGACAAACACAGCTTATTAAAAAGCAAAGACATCACTTTGCCAACAAAGGCTATACAGTCAAAGCTATGACTTTTCTAGTGGTCATGTATAGATGTGAGCATTGGACCATAAAGAAGACTATATACCAAAGAATTGGTGCCTTTGATTTGTGGTGCTGGAGAAGATTCTTGAGAGTCCTTTGGACTGCAAGGAGATCAAACCAATCAATCGTAAAGGAAATCAACCCTGAATATTCACTTCAAGGACTATGATGAAGATGAAACTCCAGTACTTGCCACCTGGTGTGAAGAGAAACTCATTGGAAAAGGGCCTAATGTTGGGGAAAATAGAAGGCAAAAGGAGAAGGGAAGTGCATTTGAAAGTCTGTTTGTTACTTATATTGTCAGTATTTTATTAATTTCACTGTGGGAGATAGGTATTAGGCTTGTATTGGCTCTGTGGCCAGAGAAAGTATGTTTGCATACAGTAATCTTATTTAGTTTATAAATTGGCCCTCATACCCAGAGAACACCAAGAAACCAAAGATAAAGGCAGATCATTCCAGATTGATAGGTAGCAAGTTTAATAAGGGAAATCACTCATGAATCTTGCCATTGGTGGCCTCCAGAGTGTAAATATTTGTCATCAGAATCTCGGAGTTTGTATAATGAACTTAACTGGAGTCCATCAGATATGCAGTCTGGATAGTTTCAATAATGCATGCTTGACTCAAAACTGTCGTTGGGGAACTTCTTTGAATATGGAAGGCACATTCCAAAGAAAGAGGAGTACATGTAGAGTATCCAGCTGCACAGATGCAGCTCATAGTTTCAACTGGTGATCTTGTGATGAACTCCCTCAATATTAACATTAGATGTAAAGGGGGCTTAGGTGTTTCTTCTTAAGACGGCAAATATTTAGAAAACTTCTGAATATACTATGATATGTATCTGTGAAGAGTCTCAAATCACAGAACTATGTGAGGATCACTCAGTTTGCAACCCTGGTTTTTAAGTGAATGTGTGATATTTCTGCTGAGAAAATGGTGCAAAAATATCTGATATTTAGTAACAGGAACTCACAAATATATAATAGTCCTTTCAATATGTAGTAAATGTAGTTTTGTGAATTCCGGAAAGTGTGTGGCTAATTTTACATTGAAAGACACTTACTCCTTGGAAGGAAAGCTATGACAAACACAGCTTATTAAAAAGCAAAGACATCACTTTGCCAACAAAGGCTATACAGTCAAAGCTATGACTTTTCTAGTGGTCATGTATAGATGTGAGCATTGGACCATAAAGAAGACTATATACCAAAGAATTGGTGCCTTTGATTTGTGGTGCTGGAGAAGATTCTTGAGAGTCCTTTGGACTGCAAGGAGATCAAACCAATCAATCGTAAAGGAAATCAACCCTGAATATTCACTTCAAGGACTATGATGAAGATGAAACTCCAGTACTTCGGCCACCTGGTGTGAAGAGAAAACTCATTGGAAAAGGGCCTAATGTTGGGGAAAATAGAAGGCAAAAGGAGAAGGGGAATGGCAGAGGATAAGTTGTCTAGATGGTATTACTTAATCAGTGGACATGAGTTTGAGCAAGATTTAGAGATTGTATATAAACAGTATACAAAGAAGTCCCTTTTTTCTGGGTCCCTAATTCATTGGAAGGTTGATTCAGTTTTCTCATTTGTAAAATGATTTTCTATGTAGTGTACAGATAAGGCAACACAATTAAAGAAATATAGCATAGTTTCTTACTAAAACACTTTGAAATCTGAGATGAAAGCTATTTCAGAAGTTCAAATTGGCATCAGGGCTTAAGCTAACATTGTGGATTACTTCTTTATTTGCCCATAAGTGAAATATCCTCATAGATCAAAGTCTGGAGAAGTAAGTGAATGGTAACCCCAAGGTTTACTTACCTCTCCAATCATTTATTATATGGTTTACTATCTATGCAGCAAAATAAACCAGGATTTTAAAATATCTTGACTCAGAAACTACCTTTAGCACTGTTTCATGTTAGAATCTTGAAAGTTTTAATATGCTTTAGATATTAAAATTAATCAGAATATGATATTTTTAAGATTATACCTTAAATGTATCTATATATATCACATGAAATATTTTCTAGAAAAAAAATAAATGGCCAGATCCTAGTACAGAACTTGTTTCATCTTTGATGCATTTGTAAATAAGGAAGTTAGAATCATTTTGGTTAAATTGATATATTTAGATAGAGTAGAAATGGAACCAGCCAGTTACTTTCACAGGATTTGTTTAAGCTATGTAAGAGTTCAGGACATTAAATGCTTACAAGATGTTGCCTGTGAACAGCTGTTATCTGTTATCCCAGTGAACTTCTATGATTCTCATAAGCTTTAGTGGGAGAATTGCATGGTTTAAATGTCACATGTTAAGTGACTGCTTTATTTTCTTCTACTACTGGACTTTCATTTCTAGACTTGATTGAATGTGTGCTCTTTAAGCATTTTCCTGTGTCTACAGTTTCTAAGGACTTTAGGTAAAGAAAAGCTGGGTGATTTGAGATTCTGCTTTATGAAATAAACTGTGGCTCACACTGGAAATCATATACTGAATAAAGAATTAAATATATTCCTATATTGGGTTAAATAATGGCTCAATTTTGAGCTGGATATGTCCCTGTTATTTCAATGAATCATTATAAAATCTATTCACTCTTTCTGATCTGTTGATTTATGTCTCAAATCTATCATCAATAAAAAGAAGGATTAAAAATGAAACATTATAACTGCTTTCAAATGATATCATAGATATTTCAGATAAAATATCAATAATATTTACTGAGCACCTTCTTTATATTGAGCACTGCCATATATTGCTGCTGTTCCTCAAATCCTAGATCATGTCCAACTCTTTGCAACCCTATGGACTGCAGCTTGCCTGGCTTCCTTGTCCTTATGCATCACCTGGAGTTTGCTCAAACTAAACTATGTTAACAATGTCACTCAATCATCTCATCCTGTATTTCCCCCTTCTCCTGTCTTTGATCTTTACCAGCATCAGGATTTTTTTTCCTGATGAGTAGACTCTTTACATCCTGTGGTCCAAGTATCGGAGCTTCAGTTTCAGTATTAATATTCAAGGTTTATTTCCTTTAGGACGGACTGGTTTGATCTCCGTGCAGTCCAAGGGATTCTCAAGAATCTTCTCCAGCACCACAATTCAAAAGCATTAATTTTGGTGCTAAGTTTTCTTTGTAGTCCAACCCCATTCCAAACAGCTTCCATATATTTTTTCTTTGTTTTTGCTATTTGTAAAGTTTAAGGAAATGTTAGAATCATTTTGGTTAAATTGATATATTTAGATAGAGTAGAAATGGAACCAGCCAGTTACTTTCACAGGATTTGTTTAAGCTATGTAAGAGTTCAGGACATTAAATGCTTACAAGATGTTGCCTGTGAACAGCTGTTATCTGTTATCCCAGTGAACTTCTATGATTCTCATAAGCTTTAGTGGGAGAATTGCATGGTTTAAATGTCACATGTTAAGTGACTGCTTTATTTTCTTCTACTACTGGACTTTCATTTCTAGACTTGATTGAATGTGTGCTCTTTAAGCATTTTCCTGTGTCTACAGTTTCTAAGGACTTTAGGTAAAGAAAAGCTGGGTGATTTGAGATTCTGCTTTATGAAATAAACTGTGGCTCACACTGGAAATCATATACTGAATAAAGAATTAAATATATTCCTATATTGGGTTAAATAATGGCTCAATTTTGAGCTGGATATGTCCCTGTTATTTCAATGAATCATTATAAAATCTATTCACTCTTTCTGATCTGTTGATTTATGTCTCAAATCTATCATCAAAAAAAAGAAGGATTAAAAATGAAACATTATAACTGCTTTCAAATGATATCATAGATATTTCAGATAAAATATCAATAATATTTACTGAGCACCTTCTTTATATTGAGCACTGCCATATATTGCTGCTGTTCCTCAAATCCTAGATCATGTCCAACTCTTTGCAACCCTATGGACTGCAGCTTGCCTGGCTTCCTTGTCCTTATGCATCACCTGGAGTTTGCTCAAACTAAACTATGTTAACAATGTCACTCAATCATCTCATCCTGTATTTCCCCCTTCTCCTGTCTTTGATCTTTACCAGCATCAGGATTTTTTTTCCTGATGAGTAGACTCTTTACATCCTGTGGTCCAAGTATCGGAGCTTCAGTTTCAGTATTAATATTCAAGGTTTATTTCCTTTAGGACGGACTGGTTTGATCTCCGTGCAGTCCAAGGGATTCTCAAGAATCTTCTCCAGCACCACAATTCAAAAGCATTAATTTTGGTGCTAAGTTTTCTTTGTAGTCCAACTTTCACCTCCATATATGACCACTGAAAAATCCATAGCTTTGACCATATGGACCTTTGTCAGCAAAGCAATGTCTCTGCTAATAAGCTATCTAGCTTTGTAATAGCTTTTCTTGAAGGAACAAGTATGTTTTAGTTTCATGGCTGCAGTCACTATCTGCAGTGATTTTGAAGCCCAAGAAAATAAAATATGCTACTGTTTCTACTTTTTCCCTATTTGCCATGGAAGTGATGAGACTGCCTGTCATGATCTAAGTTTTTTTACTGACCTTTTTTGCCTTAATCAAGAGGCTCCTTTGTTCCTCTTTGCTTTCTGCCATTAGTATGGTATCCCTATATATTTGAGTTGCTGATATTTCTCCTGATAATCTTGATTCCTGATTGTATTTCATCCAGTTGAGCTTTTTGCATGGTACACTCTGGATATAAGTTAAATAAACAGGGTGACAATACACGGCCTTAACATTCTCCTTTTCCAATTTTAAACTTGTCTATAGTTCCATATCCAGTTCAATCTATTGTTTCACGTGCTACTTCTCAGGAACCAGGTAAGGTGGTCTGGTATTCTCATCTCTTTAAGAATATTCCACAGTTTGCTGTGAACAACATAATCAAAAACTTTGGAGTAGTCAATGAAGCAGAAGTAGATGTTTTTTCTGGGATTCCCTTGCTTACTCTTTGATCCAATGGATGTTTGCAATTTGATCTCTGATTCCTCTGCCTTTAGAAAAATCCAACTTGTACATTGGGAAGTTCTCAATTCATGCACTGCTGAAGACTAGATTGAAGGATTTTGTGCTTTACCTTCTAGCAAATGAAATAAGTGCAATTTTGCAGCAGTTTGAACATTTATTTTGCATTGTTTTCCTTTGTGATTGGAATTAAAATGACCTTTTCCAGTTCTGCCGTATCTATCATCTTTCAATTCATCAATATTTATAAGATGGGATTTTTAACTTATTACTAAAATGAAGGTTAGAGACCTGAAAATGTTACATGACTTCCTATATTTGTGCAGGTTGTAAAGCCAGAGACATTTCACTAGATTACATATAGTGAATTGATTTCTGAATTTAAAGATTTTGCAATTTCTATAATTTTTATAACTTCATTTGGCTCCAGGAGTAATCATGGATAATTGACATGAGAATGGAAAAGTTGAGAATAAGAAATACTGTATAGCTTATTTATCCAAATTTTATAGAACAGCATTGTAACTTATCAATCATGATCTCATTTCTTAGAAGACACTAATGTTCGGTTTAATTATTGATATTATTTTTGAAAAATACAGACTACAAGTAGCTCACATAATCTGGCTTTCTAGCCTTCACCTCTTAAATATAGAAAAGGGATGATATAATTACTAAATATTTTCCTTTCTCTTTCATTTCTATCTCTTACTGAAAAACAATTTGACCTGCCAATTATTTTATGGTAAGTATTTAGGTTCAGCGTGAATTAGCAAGCTAATTTCTCTCTATCTCAGTTTTTAATGATGAAACAATGTAACATCATATGTTCAAATTTCATTTTTTTCTTCCCATTAAAGGTTGTATGTTCAGTCTACTCCAGTTATATTTTGAGACATTAGCCCTTGACTATATTTCATTTAACCTGTGATGTAAAATAATTTCTCTTTACCATTCTTAGGGTACTGTGGTTCTAGTGCAGGGGTTCCTCAACTGTAGTCCCCAGATCAGCAGCATCAACATCACATGGGACTTTGTTAAACATGCAAATTCCTGGCCCCACCCCAACATCCTAAATCAGAACTATGGGGTAAAGACCAGCAATCTGTGTTTTCAAAAAGCCCTCTGGATCACGGTAAGACATTCTAAAGTTTGAGAATCCTGGTCCTAGAAATATGCCAAAACAATGATGAATATTAACAATAGGTAACTCCATGTTTTTGACACTAAGCTTCTGTGTAAATTGTTAGATTGATTGACAATATTTTATTTCTGAATATAGATTTTCTCTACTGGTGACTCAGACAGTAATGAATATGCCTCCAGTGCAGAAAACCTGGGTTCAATCCCCTGGTCAGGAAGACCCTGATACTCAGGAGAAGGAAATGTTAACCAACTCCAGTATTCTTGCCTGGAGAAGTCCATGGACTGAAGAGCCTTGGCGACCCCATGGATTGTAGCCCACCAGGCTCTTCAGTCTATTCTATTGTTTTCCTCTGTTTCTTTGCATTGTTCACTTAGGAAGGCTATCTTATCTTTCCTTGTTATTCTTTGGAACTTTACATTCAGATAGGTAATATCTTTCCTTTTCTCCTTCACCTATGTTTTTTTCTTTTTCTCAGCTATTTGTAAGACCTCCTCTGATAACCATTTTGCCTTTTTGCCCCTCCCCCCCCCTTTTTTTTTTGCTTTATTTGTACTGCAGTGGTAAATGGGATTGTTTACTTAATTTCTTTCTGATGTTTTGTCTTTAGTAGAAATATGAGAGATTTCAATTTTATCGATTTGTGTCCTCTCCTTTTTTGGAGGGAATGGGGATATTGCTAAGGACTTTTCAGTTTTATTGTCTTAAATAAAGAGCTTTTAGTTTCATTGAGCTTTATGTTTTTTCTTCCTTTATTTCTATTTTTATCTTTATGATTTATTTTTATGTTTGAACTTTGTGTTTTGTTTGTTCTTTTTCTAGTTGTTTTAGGTGTAAGGTCAGGTTCAGCTTTTTCTGAGATTTTTCTTATTTCTTGAGACAGGGTGTTATTGCTCTAAACCTCTCTCTTAGAACTGCTTTTGCTGCATCTGCAGGTTTTTTGGGACATCATATTTTCATTGTCATTTAGCTCCATTTTATCATTTCCTCCTTGATTTTTTCAGTGATCCATTGTTTTCTTAGTAACATATTGTTTAACCTCTATGTGCTGTGTGTTTTACCATTTTTTTCCCTCTAATTCATTTTGAATCTCACAGTGTTGCAGTCAGAAAAGATCTTTCATATGACTTCTGTTATTTTAAGCTTACTGAGGTTTGTTTTACAACACAAGATGTGATCTATTTAGAGAATGCTCCATGTCCACTAGAGATAAATGTGCTGCTTTCAGATGGAATGTCTTATAAATATCAAGTAGGCCTATCTGTTCTGATGTGTCATTCAAGGTTGTGTTTCCTTTTTAGTTTTCTGTCTGGATGATCAGTCCATTAGTGTAAATGAGATGTTAAAGTTCCCCAATGTTATTGTATGACTGTCAATTTCCCCTTTTATGGGTGTTGACATTTGCCTTATGTGTGTTCCTATGTTGCGTTAAAATACTACAATTTTTATATCTTCTTAATTTTATGTTTTGATTGTTATATGGAGTCCTTCCTTATTTATTTTAACAGTTTTAACAGTTTTTATTTTGAGTCTATTTTGTGTGATTATGAGTATTGCTACTCCAGGTTTCTTTTGATTTGCATTTGCATGGAATACTTTTTTCCATCCCTTCACTTTCAGTCTGTATATATCCATAGATCCGAAGTGCATCTCTTGTGGACAGAATATATACAGGCCTCGTTTTTGTATTCATTCACCAGTCTGTGTCTTTTCATTGGTGCATTTGATTTGTTTACATTTAAGATGCTTATTAATATGCATGTTTCTATTGGCATTTTCTTAATTGTTTTGTTTTTGTTTTTGTTTTTGCAGGCCTTTTTCTTCTCTTGTGCTTCTCACCTAGAGAAGTTTCCTTAGAATTTGTTGCAAAGCTGACTTGGTGGAGATGAGTCTTGGTGTCAGATGGAGACTTCTGTGACAGCTCTCACCAATTAATATACTCTGGGACTGAACATTTGTTGGTGATCCAGTGTCCTGGATCAGTTCTCATCCTAGGGGCTCAGGCAGCTAGCAAACCCTGAGCTTTTTCTGAGATTTTCTTATTTCTTGAGACATGTTTTTTTGCCCAGGTTTTTGGGACATCATATTTTCATTGTCATTTAGCTCCATTTTATCATTTCCTCCTTGACTTTTTCAGTGATCCATTGTTTTCTTAGTAACATATTGTTTAACCTCTATGTGCTGTGTGTTTTACCATTTTTTTCCCTCTAATTCATTTTGAATCTCACAGTGTTGCAGTCAGAAAAGATCTTTCATATGACTTCTGTTATTTTAAGCTTACTGAGGTTTGTTTTACAACACAAGATGTGATCTATTTAGAGAATGCTCCATGTCCACTAGAGATAAATGTGCTGCTTTCAGATGGAATGTCTTATAAATATCAAGTAGGCCTATCTGTTCTGATGTGTCATTCAAGGTTGTGTTTCCTTTTTAGTTTTCTGTCTGGATGATCAGTCCATTAGTGTAAATGAGATGTTAAAGTTCCCCAATGTTATTGTATGACTGTCAATTTCCCCTTTTATGGGTGTTGACATTTGCCTTATGTGTGTTCCTATGTTGCGTTAAAATACTACAATTTTTATATCTTCTTAATTTTATGTTTTGATTGTTATATGGAGTCCTTCCTTATTTATTTTAACAGTTTTAACAGTTTTTATTTTGAGTCTATTTTGTGTGATTATGAGTATTGCTACTCCAGGTTTCTTTTGATTTGCATTTGCATGGAATACTTTTTTCCATCCCTTCACTTTCAGTCTGTATATATCCATAGATCCGAAGTGCATCTCTTGTGGACAGAATATATACAGGCCTCGTTTTTGTATTCATTCACCAGTCTGTGTCTTTTCATTGGTGCATTTGATTTGTTTACATTTAAGATGCTTATTAATATGCATGTTTCTATTGGCATTTTCTTAATTGTTTTGTTTTTGTTTTTGTTTTTGCAGGCCTTTTTCTTCTCTTGTGCTTCTCACCTAGAGAAGTTTCCTTAGAATTTGTTGCAAAGCTGACTTGGTGGAGATGAGTCTTGGTGTCAGATGGAGACTTCTGTGACAGCTCTCACCAATTAATATACTCTGGGACTGAACATTTGTTGGTGATCCAGTGTCCTGGATCAGTTCTCATCCTAGGGGCTCAGGCCTGAGTGCTAGCAAACCCCTGAAATAACAAGGGGCATAACACTGCCCCAAAAAACATAAAAATTCAAAGAAAACAGGTAAACAGGCAAACAAAAGAACCCCAAAATAAGAAAAAATACAAAATCAACAAAAGTAAGAAACAAAGCAAAAACAGAAAGAAAACTAAAATAGCAAGCAGGAAAACATAAAAATAACACCCAATAATAATAATAATAAAAAAGATAAAAGAAAAGCAAAAGAAAAAATAAATAAAAATTGGAAAACAAAAAGTAAAATAAAAATGAAAACATAAAAATTAAAAATAGTAATAAAATTAGAACGGCAACAACAGAACAAGACATATATTTTCCTGGGACTTTTGATGTAGTGTCCTTATCTTTATAGTCAGCCACAGTGAATCCAACCTCAATAAGAGGCCCTCCAATACCTCTATATATGTTTCTGGATTCTGAATCTGTGTTTTACTCTGAGATAGCTCAGACTCGCATCTGACCCAACTCTTGCATATACTTGTCTGCAAAGTTCACAGCTGATAAAACTAGACTGTTGTCGTTTTGGGGATCACTCATTGCCTAGTTGGATATTCCACAATCATATTATTTACCATGCCAATCATGGTAAATGGGATCTAGTTTGAGGCTTGTGCTGATGAAATGAGAGATTTCTATGTCTCTTTTTCAGTTGCATAGACTCTGGGGCTCCACATTCATCATCTGTTATCTGTCTGGATGGAGGAGGCATTGATTTGAGGGGTAGGTCACTCTGTTCAGAAGAGTGCTCATCACAGTGCCTGTGGAGGCAGAGAATAGGGAATTAGGAAGGGGATTGCAATTGGGTCCCTGCTCCTTAGGTGCCACTTAACAGTGATACGGTGCTTCTCTGTGGCTAGGGCTTCTTCCCCAAATTTTCCCAGTTGTGGATCTCCTTACTCTGTCCCTTATGGCTCTCTTTTGATAGCCAACAGTCATCCTTTTTATGGGTCCACTTTCCAAACCGAACTTTCCAGCACCCATCCTCCTTGGCACCAGGAGAAACTTGACTCCAGCTAAGTGATTCAGCCCAGGGTTGCAACATGGACCATGTGACCAGATCTTACTCGGCCCTGTCTTTTAGAGACCAGTTGCTGTGTTCCTCTCTGATCCCCTGAAGTTCCTTCTCTGTCTCAGCTGATTTCCCCAATGTGAGGGCTTTTCTCTAAGGACAAGAACCTCTCCTGACCTTCAGCTTCTTTTCAGGGTGCTGGTCCTTTCTTGTTTCTTCCTTGCTTTCTTTCCTTACACCTGGTTGCCAGGGAAATTTTCTTATTTATTTATTTATTTTTTAATTGTCCAAGGTCTTCTACAAGTCTTCAGCAGGTAATCTGAGGGAATCATTTCATTTATTGACATATCCTTGATGCATTTATGAGAAGAGGGAAAGTTCACATCCTCCTATTTGCCATCTTGAATCTTCCCCTAAACTTGTGAATACTGAATAATCATTGCCTCCCTGAGACAAATCCCACTATATCTTTGTGTATGATTCTTCTAAAATTTAATTGTTTCACTTTCTAGTATGTGATTGAAGATTGCTGCACCTGTATATGCTGGTGATGTTGGTTGGCAATTCTTTCTGTATAGACCCAACTCTTTGCATTTTTTTACTTGTCTGCCAAAGTTCCCCAACAGCTGATAAAACTAGACTGTTGTCGTTTTGGGGATCACTCATTGCCTAGTTGGATATTCCACAATCATATTATTTACCATGCCAATCATGGTAAATGGGATCTAGTTTGAGGCTTGTGCTGATGAAATGAGAGATTTCTATGTCTCTTTTTCAGTTGCATAGACTCTGGGGCTCCACATTCATCATCTGTTATCTGTCTGGATGGAGGAGGCATTGATTTGAGGGGTAGGTCACTCTGTTCAGAAGAGTGCTCATCACAGTGCCTGTGGAGGCAGAGAATAGGGAATTAGGAAGGGGATTGCAATTGGGTCCCTGCTCCTTAGGTGCCACTTAACAGTGATACGGTGCTTCTCTGTGGCTAGGGCTTCTTCCCCAAATTTTCCCAGTTGTGGATCTCCTTACTCTGTCCCTTATGGCTCTCTTTTGATAGCCAACAGTCATCCTTTTTATGGGTCCACTTTCCAAACCGAACTTTCCAGCACCCATCCTCCTTGGCACCAGGAGAAACTTGACTCCAGCTAAGTGATTCAGCCCAGGGTTGCAACATGGACCATGTGACCAGATCTTACTCGGCCCTGTCTTTTAGAGACCAGTTGCTGTGTTCCTCTCTGATCCCCTGAAGTTCCTTCTCTGTCTCAGCTGATTTCCCCAATGTGAGGGCTTTTCTCTAAGGACAAGAACCTCTCCTGACCTTCAGCTTCTTTTCAGGGGTGCTGGTCCTTTCTTGTTTCTTCCTTGCTTTCTTTCCTTACACCTGGTTGCCAGGGAAATTTTCTTATTTATTTATTTATTTTTTAATTGTCCAAGGTCTTCTACAAGTCTTCAGCAGGTAATCTGAGGGAATCATTTCATTTATTGACATATCCTTGATGCATTTATGAGAAGAGGGAAAGTTCACATCCTCCTATTTGCCATCTTGAATCTTCCCCTAAACTTGTGAATACTGAATAATCATTGCCTCCCTGAGACAAATCCCACTATATCTTTGTGTATGATTCTTCTAAAATTTAATTGTTTCACTTTCTAGTATGTGATTGAAGATTGCTGCACCTGTATATGCTGGTGATGTTGGTTGGCAATTTCTTTTTTCTGTAATATCTCTCCATGATTTTGGTACCAGTGTGATACTGGCCTCATAATGAGTTCAGAAGTGATCCTTTCTCTTCATTTTTTTTTTTTTTTTTCTGGAAAAGTTTGAGAAGTGTAGATATTCTGTATGTTTGGTTGAAGTCTTCCATGAAGCCATCTGGTCCTGAACTTTTATTTGCTCTGCATTTTTAAATTACTGTCAGTTTAATTCCTAGTAATTTCCCCGTTTATGTTTTCTATTTTCCCTGATTCAGTCTTGGAATATTATGCATTTCTAAGAATTTCCCCCTTTATGCTAAGGTGCCCACTTAGTATATAATTTTTCATTTTGAACCGATGATTTTTGCATTTCTGTGCTGTTAGATTAAATTCTACCTTTTCATTTCTGATTTTTTTTATTATGATTCTTTCTGTATCATTTTTTTAGTGGTCTAACACATTTAATAAATTAGAGAATATAACTCAATTTATGTGTAAATAATAGTAACCAGTACGCATAGCACATACCAATGGATTTTATTATCCCTCCATATATTTTTTTAAAGTATCATTTTAATACTGAATATTTAAAAGTATGGCACACACAGACACCATAGAAATATAAAATACATAAAATTATCAACTATTTTATGAAACCTTAGCATGGACAGTTGACATTTCCTAACAGATAAAACTCTATAGACAAATGTACCATATGTATTTAAGGCTTCATTTTAAATATCACTTATTCATGCAGACAATTAGGAGGTTTTCTGAAAAATAAATATGACAAATATATGGATTTTGAAGTACAACTTGACATACAAATCTATATATTTTCATAATTTTTTTCACTAAAAAATCTTTAAAAAAGCATTCTGTAAAATGAAGTTGAGAACTGAAATTAGATGAAAGGCATAAAGTTCTTTTTTTTTTTTTTGGAATGGGGCAGGTTGGGAAGGGATGGGGTGGGCAGGTCACCTCTATTGGTCTTTCATTTATCTATTTTCATCCATCTTTGTTCTTTGACCTGTGTGGGCCTCCCATTGCAGTGGCCTCTGTTGTCACAGAGCACCGACTCTGAGCACATGCACTCCAGAGCTCTGGCTCGTAATTGGACACATTGGTCTAGCCGCTCTGCGCATGTGGGTTCTTCCCAGGCCAGGGATCAAACTGGCACCCCTTGCACTGTAAGTTGGTGTCCTTACCCACTGGACTACCAGGGAAGCCCGGCATTAAGTTTTAATAACATTCAATAATTCTATTAAATTACCAAATCTCTATATAAAAGACAAAATTGCAAACATATTTGTTTTATCCTGTAAGTTACCAACCTCATAAAAATTACTTATTGGAATAATTGTTGTAAGACAAAATTCTCAATTCTGAATGTTAGTAAGGAAACACATTTAGGAACAATATGAGAAAAAGTGAATTCCTCCTTCTGAGAAGTAGTGAAGGAAGGATTGTCATAATTACCCTTTGGGGATTGTTAAACTTTTCTTAGAACTCCAAGAAGGTACGTTCTTTTGTAAAATAGCAAGAACTAATACTACATCCCCTTACTAGTGCATAAACCTATGATAAGCTTTCTTTTCCAAACTTACAGATGCTCACAATTCTGATACATGTTAGTTGATAACTAGGGTAAAATGTCTCTACCTTCCATTTCCCCAATATGGCAGCTCCAAAGAGAGGGGGGCGGGATTCATTTCCTGTTTCACCTGACCAGCTTGAATAAAATTTATATATGAATTTAAAGAGAAGAAATAATAACCTTACACATAAGCAAGCTTGATGGAATTTAAGATGGAAAAAATAGTATATATCAGAAGAGCCTATTTCTAAATGGAAGTTAAACATCAAAACTTAACTGGATTATATTATATTGCTAGTTTAAAAGTTACATATTGAAAGGCATAAAGTTCTTTTTTTTTTAAGGCTTCATTTTAAATATCACTTATTCATGCAGACAATTAGGAGGTTTTCTGAAAAATAAATATGACAAATATATGGATTTTGAAGTACAACTTGACATACAAATCTATATATTTTCATAATTTTTTTCACTAAAAAATCTTTAAAAAAGCATTCTGTAAAATGAAGTTGAGAACTGAAATTAGATGAAAGGCATAAAGTTCTTTTTTTTTTTTTTGGAATGGGGCAGGTTGGGAAGGGATGGGGTGGGCAGGTCACCTCTATTGGTCTTTCATTTATCTATTTTCATCCATCTTTGTTCTTTGACCTGTGTGGGCCTCCCATTGCAGTGGCCTCTGTTGTCACAGAGCACCGACTCTGAGCACATGCACTCCAGAGCTCTGGCTCGTAATTGGACACATTGGTCTAGCCGCTCTGCGCATGTGGGTTCTTCCCAGGCCAGGGATCAAACTGGCACCCCTTGCACTGTAAGTTGGTGTCCTTACCCACTGGACTACCAGGGAAGCCCGGCATTAAGTTTTAATAACATTCAATAATTCTATTAAATTACCAAATCTCTATATAAAAGACAAAATTGCAAACATATTTGTTTTATCCTGTAAGTTACCAACCTCATAAAAATTACTTATTGGAATAATTGTTGTAAGACAAAATTCTCAATTCTGAATGTTAGTAAGGAAACACATTTAGGAACAATATGAGAAAAAGTGAATTCCTCCTTCTGAGAAGTAGTGAAGGAAGGATTGTCATAATTACCCTTTGGGGATTGTTAAACTTTTCTTAGAACTCCAAGAAGGTACGTTCTTTTGTAAAATAGCAAGAACTAATACTACATCCCCTTACTAGTGCATAAACCTATGATAAGCTTTCTTTTCCAAACTTACAGATGCTCACAATTCTGATACATGTTAGTTGATAACTAGGGTAAAATGTCTCTACCTTCCATTTCCCCAATATGGCAGCTCCAAAGAGAGGGGGGCGGGATTCATTTCCTGTTTCACCTGACCAGCTTGAATAAAATTTATATATGAATTTAAAGAGAAGAAATAATAACCTTACACATAAGCAAGCTTGATGGAATTTAAGATGGAAAAAATAGTATATATCAGAAGAGCCTATTTCTAAATGGAAGTTAAAAACATCAAAACTTAACTGGATTATATTATATTGCTAGTTTAAAAGTTATCAAGGAAGAGGTAAGAGGATTTTCTTGAACTGATTTAGAGTAGTGGTCCTTAACCTTCACTACAAATTACAATCACTCTGACAACCTTTAGAAAAACTGAAGCACAGCACTACTATTGTAAGAAATTCAGATTTAATCGTTGTAGTGTGGGGTCTAGATGATTCTAATATGAAATGAAGGTTTAGAAACACTGATTTGGAAAAATCATTAATTACTCATGGTGAATTTGATTTAAGTAAGTTATTCAGAATATCAACACTTCCCACACAAAAGGCATAGGAGGAAATCATTTCTTTCTGTAAAGATCACTGAATAGTATTAATATAACTTTTTATCTTTTGAATAGCTACATAATTTTATTAAAATATTATTCAAATATTTTATTATGGTTGGCTGGCATAAAATATTTCCTTCTACTTTTCTGAACTATCCTCGCTTGAAGCTCAAACTTCTTCTAAAGATCTGTGCAGAGAATGTAACAATAACAATTTTATTTTTCAAGTCATAGTGTTGGAGATATTCTCCACCATGTATATAGAGTAACAAAGCTATAACATAAAAACTGAAATTAGGTATTGCTTTAATGCTTTACTGAATCAAAAATGAACTACCACTGTTTTCATTGCTTGAGTTATATTTCATAAAAAATACTCTATGACAGAGCCTCAGAGAAAGTGGGTCCTAATGTAGATCATGCTTCTTATGACCTTTTTATAAAATAATTCTTTAAGAAAAAATTATAAGAAATGTTTTTGAATGATTAAAAATTAACTAGAAATTAGTCCAATAGTTAGATAATTGATAATTAGAATAATTAAAAACTAATAATTGATAATTCAATAATTAGAAATTATCTACAAGAAAAAGAAATACAGTTTTGGAAATGCTACGTTATTAAAAATTAGTTACTATTCCATGATGACAGCTTAAGCTTTAACATTTTAAACTAAAACCAAACTATATTAGGTATTATTAAATGCATTTTAACTCATGAAAATAGTAAGATTTAAATTAATAAATCTGAGTTGTACCTACTTTTCAGTTTTCAGGTTTAAGTGTTATAAAACTGACTAATTTATGAATCCTCTACTAGGCTAATTATCTTTTTTCCTGCTGGACAGCAGGCCAAAAATGATGAAATTTTGGTTAAACTAAAATATATGAATGTAGAGAAAAAAATGACAGTTTAGTTTCCATATATTATGCAATTAAAACAGTGTTAAAGTTTTTATGAAAGCTGCTCAGTAGTCAAAATAAATGCTTAATAAAAATATATACCATAACAGGATATCAAAAACTTAGTGCTTAAAAATAAACTTTATCTCATTGCTTTGCCTTCAGTTAAAAATAACTCAATTTAGCTATCTAATTAAGATGAAAAATTAAAATTCAGGTAATACTAGAAAGATAATACTAAGATGAAATAGAAACTTACTGTTTTAACTCAAAAGTTTAATGAAGCTAGTTGCTAAGACTTTTTAATATGACTATAATCCTAAGAAACAGGAATAGTTTGGAAAATAAAAGTTGAGAGTCAATGATTATGTGGGGATTATGTGGTTCATGCTGTGAAACTCAGTACACACAAAGAATGGAAATACAGTATAAATGAACACCATCAGAAATGTGTGTGTATATACTTATTTAAAACTTTATCTGATTAAAAATTGCTATATAGATAGTGAAGTTAAGGACAAGCACAGTTATGAAATGTTAATACATTCTTTTTTTTTTTTAAATATGGAACGCTTCACGAATTTTCGTGTCATCCTTGTGCAGGGGCCATGCTAATCTTCTCTGTATCATTCCAATTTTAGTATATGTGCTGCTGAAAACGAGCACTGTTAATACATTCTTAAGCTAACATGTCGTATGACTTATTTTAAAATGTTTTATCTGACGTTCCTTCTAAAAATCAAAAATGAATACAGTGCAAGAAAAGTCAGCCAGTATTGTTTTGCAGTGCAAAGTCCCTTAGTTAAATAGAAGTTTACAGAAGAAAAAAGAATGTGTTCAATAGTGTTTTCAATTCATAGTCAGATTCCAATTGTTAAAGGCAAAATGAGGCCTAATCAATGTGAATTCACAGAGTAAATACACACATGTTGGGTCTGCCCTTATGGGATCATCTTTCAGACCCTAGATTACTTTTAATTGGGAGTAGTCAGTATTATTCTGCTGAAAGAATCTTCCTTCTGTAAGAAAAGGTACAGATTTGCCACCTATTTACTATTTCTGCTACAGTCAACAAAACTCAAAAAACTACTTTCATATATAATACATACCCTGGGGTAATGAAAGGGTCTTTAATTAAAATCTTATTTTGATCCTACATAGAGGCAGCACATGATACATTGTTAGTATCCTTGCTATTTTTCAAAGCTCCCAGTCAGTATAAGATCACATGATGTAGACTGGAGTTCTTTGAAACCACAGTCACATGATAAAGAATAATGCTATTCACCATTTAAAATATGTTCAGTCTCTTCCAGTATTTTTAAAGCAGCAACTCTTTTATTTTCAATTTCTGTGATTTCCTTTGTTGTTTTGTAGGAGATTTCTTTGGCTGTAGTTTTTCCTAATTGTTTGTTGGATTTAGACTAACTTTCACTGTCATGTGTTTTTATCTGTGTAGGTTTGGGTTCACTTTTGAATTCTTTTATATTTTTCAGTTGAAATTTTGTTGGCTTCTACACCTGAAGTCTTACCAGTTGGGAATACTGACTGTTCTACAAACTAGATGAAGGAATTTTATCCCTGACTGTATGCAAGTGGTGCTGAATATATTCCTCATATAGTGCTAATGCCAATGTCTCAACCAGGAATCTTTCAGCTTTTATTAAGTCCTTCTCTTCAAAATAAACATCACAAAGATTGTGTTTTCTTTACATATTGACTAGATCCATCTCTAAAATCTTTTCAAAACATTTTTTTGCTCCAAGTGTATTTTTCTTTTGATTCATCCGAATGTCTCCCTTTAAAATGAGATCCTTGATATGATCAGGATAGTATGTGAGTAACTCTTCAAAGACTGGCAAAGCCATTAATTCCTTTGCAGTCTGAGAATACAGGAGAGCCAGATTAAACAAAGCACTTCTGAAATCAGCTTGTAATTTTATGGCTTTCTTCATCCACATCTCTGCTTCAATGTCCTTTTTGTCATCCATGGCAAGCAAATTGAAATAACCATTAGCATCCTGTGGATCTTCATCTTTCAGACCCTAGATTACTTTTAATTGGGAGTAGTCAGTATTATTCTGCTGAAAGAATCTTCCTTCTGTAAGAAAAGGTACAGATTTGCCACCTATTTACTATTTCTGCTACAGTCAACAAAACTCAAAAAACTACTTTCATATATAATACATACCCTGGGGTAATGAAAGGGTCTTTAATTAAAATCTTATTTTGATCCTACATAGAGGCAGCACATGATACATTGTTAGTATCCTTGCTATTTTTCAAAGCTCCCAGTCAGTATAAGATCACATGATGTAGACTGGAGTTCTTTGAAACCACAGTCACATGATAAAGAATAATGCTATTCACCATTTAAAATATGTTCAGTCTCTTCCAGTATTTTTAAAGCAGCAACTCTTTTATTTTCAATTTCTGTGATTTCCTTTGTTGTTTTGTAGGAGATTTCTTTGGCTGTAGTTTTTCCTAATTGTTTGTTGGATTTAGACTAACTTTCACTGTCATGTGTTTTTATCTGTGTAGGTTTGGGTTCACTTTTGAATTCTTTTATATTTTTCAGTTGAAATTTTGTTGGCTTCTACACCTGAAGTCTTACCAGTTGGGAATACTGACTGTTCTACAAACTAGATGAAGGAATTTTATCCCTGACTGTATGCAAGTGGTGCTGAATATATTCCTCATATAGTGCTAATGCCAATGTCTCAACCAGGAATCTTTCAGCTTTTATTAAGTCCTTCTCTTCAAAATAAACATCACAAAGATTGTGTTTTCTTTACATATTGACTAGATCCATCTCTAAAATCTTTTCAAAACATTTTTTTGCTCCAAGTGTATTTTTCTTTTGATTCATCCGAATGTCTCCCTTTAAAATGAGATCCTTGATATGATCAGGATAGTATGTGAGTAACTCTTCAAAGACTGGCAAAGCCATTAATTCCTTTGCAGTCTGAGAATACAGGAGAGCCAGATTAAACAAAGCACTTCTGAAATCAGCTTGTAATTTTATGGCTTTCTTCATCCACATCTCTGCTTCAATGTCCTTTTTGTCATCCATGGCAAGCAAATTGAAATAACCATTAGCATCCTGTGGATCTTCATTTATATAGCTTAGAAGTCATTTTCTAGCTTCAGGTCTGAGTTTAACTTCACCTGATTCTTGCATTAACATAGCAAAATTAAATAATGCTAGCTTATGCTTTGGATTTAGTTCTAAAGCATGATTAAAGTTGTTCAGTGTATCATTTGGTTCTTTAAGTTCATTATGAACAATCACCAGGTTGTACCAAAGATCTGCATTATTTCTTTCCAGCTACAATGCTTTAAGATATGCTTCTTTTGCTTTGACAGACTTATCCATTTTTGGAATCAACTCTCCTCTGCTAATGTAAGCCTGCCTGAAATCTGGTGTCATGCTTATTGCTTATCGGTAGAGCTGATCTGCTTCTTCCAGTCAGGATTCATTTGCTCGTATCAGGTTGGCCAGATTAATACAAACATTTAAGTGATTAGGTGCAGTTCTGGCTGGATAGTTTTTACCAGGGATAATTTGAGACATTAGGGACTTAGTTGTCATATAAGATCCTTCAACTTCTTTGGTTCTATTTAAATTTTTATAGGCTCTTCCTACATTCATGTGGGCACAAATATCATCTGACTGAACATGCGTAGCCTGCAAGAGGTATTTTAAAGATTTCTCAACTTTTTTTTTTTTCATTTTCCAGAGCATGACCCACATTATTCCATAATTTGGCATTATTTTTATTTACCTTCAAGGCTGATATAAACAGCATATATTCGACTCCCAATCCCAATTCCTGTGGAGTGTTTTTAAGGCGTAAGTGAATATCAGCAAAGACAGACAAACCCAGCATAATTTTTAAAATACACTTTTGTTTGATATTTTCTGCCATGCATGGGCTAACAAAATACAGAACCCCATGCTAGGAATATATAATACTCACTCAACAACAGCAAATCCAACTGGGAAAAAAAAGTTTGATGCAGGAATAAATGACAATGCCATTAGATAAAGTGCCATTAAAACAGTCTTGGAGGAATTACTAGGGTATCTGAGACTAAATATTCCCAAAGCTCCCAAAAAGCAAAAATAAATAAATAAATAAATGTGGCAAGATTTTGAATATCTAGAAATGACTCTATCAGTGATATCAATCCCATAGTCCAATCACAGCAGAGCTCTGAAGGATTTAACAGAAGCCAAGCATTCACACAAAGGAGGTAGTTAAAAGTTCGCTGCCTTGTAGGAGTTGGTCTTACAGCAGCTGGGTCATCAAATCTGGTGAATACTGGAAGTTGGGATTGAATAACCTGGATTCTAATCACAACAAGTAACAGTATACTGAACATCAAAACAATGAGTTTTATTAGTGTCTTCAGCATAGAAAATGGAATACTACCCTTTCCATGAAGAAACTTTCCAGCAGTAGTACTTAACAATAGCAAAGTATGCCCCTGGGCAATAAATACTTCATAGACACAGCAAATTCCCACAACTATTATTCCTTGTTCTTTACAGAGAGTTGCAACAGCCACTATAAAAACCTGTCAATGCAATTGGAGTCCATGCTATGGAATTATCTGGTCCTTTTGATTTAGTGTATGACAAAAATGCAGCTAGAAAAAAGATAGATGGCAGGAGTTCTGCTCTTCTGACAACACCTGTTACTGCTTCTGTGTGGATTGAGTGCACGGCAAAAAGTAAAGAGGCAATCATACTATTCCGGTTATTAAGAAGAAGTCTGTACACTTTAAGAAATGTCACACTAACCACAGCATGAAAAATCATATTTAGGAGATGATATGACATTGGTTTTAGTTCACTAAACAGACAATACAAGCGAAATGTCAAAACTGTTAAGGGACAGTCAGATTTGTGGCTTCTGTCTTCAGACATAGGAGTCCCCCAAAAATCATTCTGAAATAACATTTTTAGAGGTGTAGATGGATGCAGGTCTTTGTTATCCAGTATTGCTGAAACATCATCAAAAACAAAACCACAAAACAGGCTGTTCCTGTAGCAAGCAGCAACCACACCAACTATTAAGGTTACTTCTTTGAGGTTAATATCAGCCATCTTCTCCATAAGCACATAAGCACTTGTGGACAAAATCTGAGACCAGTTGTACCAGGGGATGGTTTAGAGAAATCTAGGGAGGAGTGGTCCAGAGAGTGACACCTGTGGAGGCACGGTCATGGTCTGCCTCCTTCAGGGCACTGGTGCAGACATGCCTCAGTCGCTGCACATCCCGCCTCTGGGCGTTTCCACCGCACTCCAAAACAGGAGCAGCCTCCCGCGCTGCACGCCAGGAAAGGCCTCTCCATATATAAACTTACTGAAATTACACCATAATCCACTGAGTTCAGTTCTGCTGCTCAGTCAAGGCTGATTCTTTGAGATCCCGTAGACTGCAGGATGCCAGGCATCTCTGTGCTTCACCAGCTCCTGGAGCTTGCTCAAACTCATGTCCATTGACTCAGTGATGCCACCCAAACATTTTGTGCTCTTTTGTCCCTTTCTCCTTTTGCCTTCTATTTTTCCCAATATAAGAATCTTTTCCAGTGAGTCATCTCTTCACATCAGATAGAGTTTTGGAGCTTCAGCTACAATATCAATCATTCCAATGCATATTCAGGGCTGATTTCCTTTGGGACTAACTGGTTTGCTCTCCTTGCAGTTCAAGGAACTCTCAAGAGTCTTCTCCAACACCACAATTCAAAGGCATCAATTCATCCAATTCATCTATTTTCCATGAAGTGATGGGACTGGATGCCATGATCTTAATATTTTGAATGTTGAGTTTTAGGCCAGATATTTCACACTCCTCTTTCACTGTCATCAAGAGTCTCTACAGTTCCTCTTTGCTTTCAGCCATAAGGGTAGTGACATATGTATATATGAGGCTAGTGATATTTTTCCCCCAATCTTGCTCCCAGCTTCTATTTCATCCAGACTGGCATTTCTTATGATGTACTCTGCTGAATAATTAAACAAGCAGGGTGACAATATACATTCTTGATGTACTCCTTTCCCAATTTGGAACCAGTCCATTGTTCCATGTCCAGTTCTAATTGTAGCTTCTCATCATGCCTACAGGTTTTTTTTTTTTTCTAATTTTTACAAAGTTTTGTTGTTCAAAGACATGTATGTTCCCAGATAAGTCATATGTATATCCCTGGCACATTTACCCCTCCCAGGCGCCCCCATCCCACCCCTCCAGGCCATCACACCCCACTCCTGAAGAATCTTCTAGTCCCACAGGGCAATGACCATAGTTATCTTTTTCACATATGGTAGTATAGGTTTTCATGTTACTCCCTTTATGCATCCCAACTACTGGTCACACCCCACAATGTCCATATGTCTGTTTTCTATGTCTGTTTTTCCATCACTTCACTGCATGTGTTACCATTAACCTCTTACAAGATTTCATATATATGTGTTAGTATACTGTACTGGTCTTTCTCTTTTTGACTGACTTCACTTTTTTATGATAGGTTTTAGATCCAGCCACCTCATTAGGATTGATTCTTCTGCATTTCTTTTTATAGCTGAGAATTACTCCATTGTATATATGTACCAAAGCTTTTGTATCCATTCATTCATAGATGGACATCTAGGTTGCTTCCATGTTCTTGAAATTGTATAGAGAGCTGCAATGAACAGTGAGGTACAGGTGCTTCTTTCAGTTTTGATTTCATCAGGTTATAAGCCTAAGAGTGGAATTGCTGGGTCGTATTGTGCTTCTATTTTTAGTTTTTAAAGGAGTCTCCATACTGTCTTCCATAAAGACTGTATCAATTGACATTCCCACCAGCAATGCAAGAGTGTTCCCTTTTCTCTGCACCCTCTCCAGCATTTATTGTCTGTAGATCTGTTGATGATGGCCATTATGATGGGTGTGAGGTGATATCTCATTGTAGTTTTGATTTGCATTTCTCTAATAATAAGTGAGGTTGAGCATCGTTTCATGTGCTTTTGGGCCATCTGTATGTCCTCTTTGGTGACATGTCTCTTTAGACTTTTTTCCCATTTTTGAATTGGGTTGTTCATTTTTCTGGTGCTGAGTTGTCTGAGTTGCTCGTAGATTTTGGAGATTAATTCTTTGTGTGTTATTTTACTTACTATTACTTTCTCCCATTATGTGGGCTGTCTGTTCACACTTTTTGTAAATTCTAGTTGCTGTACAAAGGCTCTTAAAAGTTTCATTATATCTCGCAGGTTATTTTATTTTATTTTTTTTTAAGATTCATTTATTTGTTTATTTATTTTTGGGTGGGGGTCAGGTTGAGGAGGGAGGGGAGCGGGAGGGCCACTTCCATTGGTCTTTCATTTCTCTATTTTCATCCGTCTTTGTTCTTTGACTCCTGTGGGCCTCCCATTATGGTGGCGTCTGTCATTGTAGAGCGCTGGCTCTGGGCGCATGCATTCCAGAGCTCCGGCTCGGTGATTGGACACATTGATCCAGCTGCTCTGCGGCACATGGGATCTTCCCAGGCCAGGGATGGAACTGGCACGCCTTGCACTGCAAGGCGGTGTCCTTCCCCACTGGACCACCAAGGGAAGCCCTCAGGTTAATTTTTGTTTTTAGTTCTGCTATTCTAGTAAGCAGGTCAAAGCGCCCCAAAGCTAGCAGAAGAAGAGAAATCATAAAGATCAGAGCAGAAATAAATGAAAAAGAAATGAAAGAAACAATAGTAAAGATAAATAAATTAAAAAGATGGTTCATCAAAAAGAGAAACAAAATTGACGAACCACTGGCCAGACTCACCAAGAAAAAAAGGGAGAAGAAACAGATCAACAAAATCAAAAATGAAAAAGGAGAGATTACAACAGATAATGCAGAAATTCAAAGGATTCTAAGAGACTGTTATGAACAACTTTATATGAAGAACTGCAACAAGTTGGACAACCTGCAGCAAATGGACAGTTCCTTCGAAAAGATTAATCTTCCAAGACTGAACCAGGAAGAAATAGAAACTATGAACAACACAATCTCAAGCTCAGAAAGCTAATTTCTGATTAAAAATCTACCCAAAAATAAAAGCCCAGGGTCAGATGGCTTCACAGGTGAATTATATCAAACATTTAAAGAAGAGCTAATGCTTGTCCTTCTAAAACTGTTTCAAAAAAATCACACAGGAAGGAACACTTCCAAACACATTCTACAAGGCCATCATCACCCTGATAACAAAACCAGGCAAAGACAACACAAAAAAGAAAATTATAGACCAATTTTACTGATGAATTTGGATGCCAAAATCCTCAACAAAATCCTAGTAAACAGAATTTAACAGTGTATCAAAAAACTCATACATTATAACCAAGTCAGGTTCGTGCCAGACATGCAATGATTCTTCAATATCCGCAAACTAATCAATGTGATGCACCATATCAACGCATTGAGAGACAAAAATCACATGATAATCTCAATAGATGCAGAAAAAGCCTTTGACAAAATCCAACACCTAAAATTCTTACAGGGGAATATAGGCAAAATACTCAAGGACATAAACCAAAGCAAGATATTCCATGATCTGTGTACTAGAATAGCGGAACTAAAAGCAAAAATTCACGTGTGGAACCTAATGAAACTCTCTTTCATTCTTTTTTTTTTTTTAAGATTTATGTATTTATTTACTTTGGGCGGGGGTCGGGTTGGCGGGGAGGGGAGCGGGCGGGCCACTTCTATTGGTCTTTCATTTCTCTATTTTCATTCATCTTCGTTCTTTGGCTCCTGTGGGCCTCCCATTGCGGTGGCGTCTGTTGTTGCAGAGCACCGGCTCTGGGCGCATGCGCTCCAGAGCTCCGGCTCGGTGATTGGACACATCAGTCCAGCTGCTCCACGGCACGTGGGATCTTCCCAGGCCAGGGCTTGAACCGGCGCCCCTTGCACTGCAAGGTGGTGTCCTTACCCACTGGACCACCAGGGGAAGCCCGAAACTCTCTTTCATTCTTGATGAGTGTGATCGAAGTTTTACTTTGTTTCTTTTTCCAAGAGACTAGCTCTTAGTTTCATGGATTGATTTCTTAATCAATCAATTAATTAACATTTTAATTTTTTAGTAGCATTTTGTTTACCCTTCATGTGTTTGTGGGCTTTTCATCTTGACTGATTTCTAGTTTCACAGCATTCTGGTGGAAAGGCATGCTAGATGTTATTTCAGTCTGCTTAAAGTTATTGAGACTTGCTTTTTGGCCTAGAATGTAGTATATTCTGTAGAGTGCCACATATATACTTGAAAGAAATGTTCATTCTCCTGCTTTTTGTGAGAATGTTTTGTTTAAACCCATTTGATTTAATGTGTCATATAAGATCAATTTTTGTAAGGCCAATTTAAAACCACTGATGTAAGTGAGTTGTTAAATTCCCATATGATAACTGTGTTACTGTCAATTTTGACCTGAATGTTTGTGAATACATGCTTTGGGCATATAGATTCTTCTATGTTGGATTCATACATATGTATGTATTTACAATGATTGCATCTTCTCCTTTGATTGACTCTTTATCTTTATGTTGTTCAGTCACTAAGCCACATCCAACTTTTTGTGACCCCAAGGACTGAAGCATGCCAGACTCATCTGTCCTTCACTATAGGCAAAATACTCAAGGACATAAACCAAAGCAAGATATTCCATGATCTGTGTACTAGAATAGCGGAACTAAAAGCAAAAATTCACGTGTGGAACCTAATGAAACTCTCTTTCATTCTTTTTTTTTTTTTAAGATTTATGTATTTATTTACTTTGGGCGGGGGTCGGGTTGGCGGGGAGGGGAGCGGGCGGGCCACTTCTATTGGTCTTTCATTTCTCTATTTTCATTCATCTTCGTTCTTTGGCTCCTGTGGGCCTCCCATTGCGGTGGCGTCTGTTGTTGCAGAGCACCGGCTCTGGGCGCATGCGCTCCAGAGCTCCGGCTCGGTGATTGGACACATCAGTCCAGCTGCTCCACGGCACGTGGGATCTTCCCAGGCCAGGGCTTGAACCGGCGCCCCTTGCACTGCAAGGTGGTGTCCTTACCCACTGGACCACCAGGGGAAGCCCGAAACTCTCTTTCATTCTTGATGAGTGTGATCGAAGTTTTACTTTGTTTCTTTTTCCAAGAGACTAGCTCTTAGTTTCATGGATTGATTTCTTAATCAATCAATTAATTAACATTTTAATTTTTTAGTAGCATTTTGTTTACCCTTCATGTGTTTGTGGGCTTTTCATCTTGACTGATTTCTAGTTTCACAGCATTCTGGTGGAAAGGCATGCTAGATGTTATTTCAGTCTGCTTAAAGTTATTGAGACTTGCTTTTTGGCCTAGAATGTAGTATATTCTGTAGAGTGCCACATATATACTTGAAAGAAATGTTCATTCTCCTGCTTTTTGTGAGAATGTTTTGTTTAAACCCATTTGATTTAATGTGTCATATAAGATCAATTTTTGTAAGGCCAATTTAAAACCACTGATGTAAGTGAGTTGTTAAATTCCCATATGATAACTGTGTTACTGTCAATTTTGACCTGAATGTTTGTGAATACATGCTTTGGGCATATAGATTCTTCTATGTTGGATTCATACATATGTATGTATTTACAATGATTGCATCTTCTCCTTTGATTGACTCTTTATCTTTATGTTGTTCAGTCACTAAGCCACATCCAACTTTTTGTGACCCCAAGGACTGAAGCATGCCAGACTCATCTGTCCTTCACTATCTCCCAGAGTTTGCTCAAATTCTTCTACACTGAGTCTGTAATGATATCTATTATATCATCCTCTGCTGCCCCCTTCTTCTTTAGGCTTCAGTCTTTCCCAGAGTCTGGGTGTTTTCCAATGAATTGGCTCTTTGACCCACATGGCCAAAGCATCAGCTTCACATTCATTCCTTCTCATGAATGTTGAGGCTTTTATACCCTTTAGGACTGACCTGTGTGTCCTCCCTGCTATCATTAGATAATGCTCTTCTCCATTTCTTCTTTCAGTATTAAATTTTATTCTGTCAGATGTAACTATTGTTACTCTTATTTCTTTCTGTTTCCATTTGTATGGAATACCTTTTTTTGGTCTCACTTTCAGTCTATGTATCTTTATATCAGAATTGAGTCTCATGGTTATATATATTGGCCATGGTTGTATATCCCTCAGTCACTGTGTGTTGTCTCATTGGGGTATTGTTCCACATATATCTAAAGCATGCACTTATTGAGATTTCCCTTATGGTTCAGATAATAAAGAATCTGCCTGCAATACAGGAGACCAAGTTTTGATCTTTTGGTTGGGAAGATACCCATGGAGTAGGGAATGGTAACCCAGTCCAGTATTCTTGCCTAGAAAACCCCATGAATGGAAAAGTAAAGCATGGCAGGCTACACTCCATGGGGTTGTGTGTGTGTGTGTGTGTGTGTGTGTGTGTGTATATATATATATATATATATATATTCAATGCAGGATACGAGGGTTTGATGCTTGGGTGGGGAATAGTTCCTGGAAGTGGAGGGCATGGAAACCAACTCCAGTAGTTTTGCCTGGAGAATTTCATGAACAGAGGAGCCTGACATTCTGGACACAAGAGAATTGACTAAGCAGCAGCACCCTTCATTTTTGCTCTCCCACCTACATTAAGTGTTTTTCACAATATATCTAAATTATTTTTACTTTTGCATTTGTGAAGTACTTATTGTGGATACATATGATTATACTATTTTTTTTTATCTTTAACTTTCTAGCATTGTAAATGATTGTTCTACTAACTTAATGTCTGTACTATCCTATCAATTCTTCCAACTCTCTTCTTCCCCTACTGTGTTCAGAATTCCATTCTCTATATTAGTGTCTCTATTCATGTGTTGAAAATCAGTACCGTTCTTCTAGATTCCATACATATTCACTAATATATTCGTTTTTGTCTTTATGACATACTTCACTCTGTGTGACAGAATCTATGTTCATTCACTTCATTACAAATGAGTCAATTTCTTTTTTTTCTTTTAATGGTTGAGCAATATTTCAGTCTATGTATATAAATCATCATTATCTATTCATCTACCTATGGACATCTAGGATTCTTTCATGTTCTGGATATTGTGAATAGTGCTGCAGTGAACAGTGGGACATGTGTGTTTTTTGAGTTATTGTTATCTTCTGGTGTAGTCCCAATAGCATTATTTCTCAGTTATATAGTAGTTTTATGTTTAAGTTTTTAAGTAACCTCCATACCATTCTCCAGATTTGCTGAAATATTTAATTAGGTCCCATTTGTTAATTTTTGTTTCTATGTTTATTAGTCTAGGAGGTGGATCAAAAGAGATCTTGCTGTCATGTCAACGAGTGTTTTTCCTACGTTTTTCTTTAGAGTTACATTGTTTATTGGCTTCAAGTTAGACCTTTTATCCATCTTGAGTGTATTTTTGTGAACATTATTAGGTAGTATTTTAACTTTATTCTTTCACATTTAGCTGTCTAGATCCCAGTAGCATTTATTGAAGACGCTATCTTTTCTCCACTGTATACTCTTGTCTTTCCTGTCATAGATTAGGTGACTGTAGGTGCATTCAGCTGTATTCTGCAATTTTACCGGATTCACAGATTAGGTCCAGTAGTTTTCTGGTCATGTCTTTAGGTCTTTCTATGTATAGCAACATGCCATCTGCAAATAATGGCAGCTTTACTTCTTTTCAGATTTGAATTCCTTTTATTTATTTTTAAGCCTTTTAAAAATTTATTTCAATTGTAGGATAACTACAACATTGTGATGATTTTTTAAAAACATTTATTTATTTATTTATCTTTTTTTGAGGGGAGGTGGGGTGGGGAGGGAGGGGGATGGGTGGGCCACTTCTATTGGTCTTTCATTTCTCTATTTTCATAGGTCTTTGTTCTTTGGCTCCTGTGGGCCTCCCATCGCGGTGGCCTCTGTCATCAGATGATTTTTGCCATGCATCAATATGAATGGGCCATGTGTCTCAGTTGTTCTCTGATTGCTGTGGTAAGGACTTCAAAAACTCTGTTGAATAAGAGTGATGAGAGTGTACATCCTTTTCTTCTCCTGATATTTGGGGAAATCCTTTCAGTTTTTCATCACTGAGAATGATATTTGCACAGGTTTGTCTTATATGACTTTTATTATGTTGAGGTTTTATTATTTTGAGGTGCCCTCTATGCCTACTTACTGAGCATTTTTATCCTAAGTAGCTATTGAATTTTTCCAAAACATTTTCTGCATCCATCGAGACTATTATGTTTGCTAGTCTTTAACTGATTAACATGGTATATCACATTGATTGATTTGCATACAGTGAAGAGTCCTTGAATTCTTGAGATAAGTCTCACTTGTTATGCTATGTTTATTAGTCTAGGAGGTGGATCAAAAGAGATCTTGCTGTCATGTCAACGAGTGTTTTTCCTACGTTTTTCTTTAGAGTTACATTGTTTATTGGCTTCAAGTTAGACCTTTTATCCATCTTGAGTGTATTTTTGTGAACATTATTAGGTAGTATTTTAACTTTATTCTTTCACATTTAGCTGTCTAGATCCCAGTAGCATTTATTGAAGACGCTATCTTTTCTCCACTGTATACTCTTGTCTTTCCTGTCATAGATTAGGTGACTGTAGGTGCATTCAGCTGTATTCTGCAATTTTACCGGATTCACAGATTAGGTCCAGTAGTTTTCTGGTCATGTCTTTAGGTCTTTCTATGTATAGCAACATGCCATCTGCAAATAATGGCAGCTTTACTTCTTTTCAGATTTGAATTCCTTTTATTTATTTTTAAGCCTTTTAAAAATTTATTTCAATTGTAGGATAACTACAACATTGTGATGATTTTTTAAAAACATTTATTTATTTATTTATCTTTTTTTGAGGGGAGGTGGGGTGGGGAGGGAGGGGGATGGGTGGGCCACTTCTATTGGTCTTTCATTTCTCTATTTTCATAGGTCTTTGTTCTTTGGCTCCTGTGGGCCTCCCATCGCGGTGGCCTCTGTCATCAGATGATTTTTGCCATGCATCAATATGAATGGGCCATGTGTCTCAGTTGTTCTCTGATTGCTGTGGTAAGGACTTCAAAAACTCTGTTGAATAAGAGTGATGAGAGTGTACATCCTTTTCTTCTCCTGATATTTGGGGAAATCCTTTCAGTTTTTCATCACTGAGAATGATATTTGCACAGGTTTGTCTTATATGACTTTTATTATGTTGAGGTTTTATTATTTTGAGGTGCCCTCTATGCCTACTTACTGAGCATTTTTATCCTAAGTAGCTATTGAATTTTTCCAAAACATTTTTCTGCATCCATCGAGACTATTATGTTTGCTAGTCTTTAACTGATTAACATGGTATATCACATTGATTGATTTGCATACAGTGAAGAGTCCTTGAATTCTTGAGATAAGTCTCACTTGATCAGGGTGTATGATCCTTTTAATATTTTGTTGCCTGTTTGGTAGTATTTTGTCCAGGATTATTATGTCTATGTTCATTACTGACATTTATCTATAATTTGTATTTTATTTTTTGTGATATCTTTGGGATGATGCTGGTCTCATAGAAGAAATTTGGGAATATTCTTTCCTCTGCAATTTTTTGGAAGCGTTTGAGAGTGATTAATTGCTAGATTTTCTCTAAATGTTTGATAGAATTCAGCTGTGAAGTCATCTGGCCCTAGACTTTTGTTTGTAGGAAGATTTTTAATAGCTTTAAGTCCATTACTTGCGATTGATTGATTTAGATTTTCTAATTCATCCTGGTTTTTTCATGGAGGTTTTATAAGACCTTTTCAAGAATTTGTCCATTTCTTCTGTTTCCATGTTATTGACTTATGCTTGCTTATAGTAGTTTCTTATGATCCTTCAGCTACAGTGTCATTTTTAACTTCTTCTTAATTTCTAATTTTATTAAATTAAGTCTTCTTTTTCTAATGATTTGTTTTAAGGCTTACTAATTTTTGTATCTTCTCAAAGAATCTTCTCTATTGTTTTCATTATTTCCATTTTATTTATTTCTGTTCTGATCTTTGTGATTTCTTTTCTTCTACTAACTTTGGGTTTTTGTCATTGTTCTTTCTCATTCGGTTTAGGTGTAAGGTGGTTTTTTTGTGTTCCTGTTGTCATTTGTTTTTCTGTACTTTAAAAAATTTCCTTTTTGATTTTTTCATTGTTCACTTGGTTACTTATCTGTATACTCTTCTGCCTCCAAGTGTTTGTGTTTTTTACCAGTATTTTTTGTTTGTTTGTTTCCTGTCTGTGCCATTTGCTCAGTCATGTCCAACAGTTTCCAACCCCATGGACTGTAGCCTACCAGTCTTCTCTGTGAAATTTTCCAAGCAAGAATACTAAAGTGGATTGCTGTTTCCTTCTCCAGGGACTATCTTCCTGACCAATGTCCCCTGTGCCTCCTGCATTGCAGGTGAATTATTTTATCCCATAATTGATGAGTCCTTGAAATTTCACATTGATTGATTTGCATACAGTGAAGAGTCCTTGAATTCTTGAGATAAGTCTCACTTGATCAGGGTGTATGATCCTTTTAATATTTTGTTGCCTGTTTGGTAGTATTTTGTCCAGGATTATTATGTCTATGTTCATTACTGACATTTATCTATAATTTGTATTTTATTTTTTGTGATATCTTTGGGATGATGCTGGTCTCATAGAAGAAATTTGGGAATATTCTTTCCTCTGCAATTTTTTGGAAGCGTTTGAGAGTGATTAATTGCTAGATTTTCTCTAAATGTTTGATAGAATTCAGCTGTGAAGTCATCTGGCCCTAGACTTTTGTTTGTAGGAAGATTTTTAATAGCTTTAAGTCCATTACTTGCGATTGATTGATTTAGATTTTCTAATTCATCCTGGTTTTTTCATGGAGGTTTTATAAGACCTTTTCAAGAATTTGTCCATTTCTTCTGTTTCCATGTTATTGACTTATGCTTGCTTATAGTAGTTTCTTATGATCCTTCAGCTACAGTGTCATTTTTAACTTCTTCTTAATTTCTAATTTTATTAAATTAAGTCTTCTTTTTCTAATGATTTGTTTTAAGGCTTACTAATTTTTGTATCTTCTCAAAGAATCTTCTCTATTGTTTTCATTATTTCCATTTTATTTATTTCTGTTCTGATCTTTGTGATTTCTTTTCTTCTACTAACTTTGGGTTTTTGTCATTGTTCTTTCTCATTCGGTTTAGGTGTAAGGTGGTTTTTTTGTGTTCCTGTTGTCATTTGTTTTTCTGTACTTTAAAAAATTTCCTTTTTGATTTTTTCATTGTTCACTTGGTTACTTATCTGTATACTCTTCTGCCTCCAAGTGTTTGTGTTTTTTACCAGTATTTTTTGTTTGTTTGTTTCCTGTCTGTGCCATTTGCTCAGTCATGTCCAACAGTTTCCAACCCCATGGACTGTAGCCTACCAGTCTTCTCTGTGAAATTTTCCAAGCAAGAATACTAAAGTGGATTGCTGTTTCCTTCTCCAGGGACTATCTTCCTGACCAATGTCCCCTGTGCCTCCTGCATTGCAGGTGAATTATTTTATCCCATAATTGATGTCTAATCTCATAGAGTTGTGATTGGAAAAGATGCTTGACACAATTTCAGCTTTCTTAAAATTTCCAAGTCTTGATTTGTGACCCAAGATGTGATCTATCCCAGAGGACATTCTATGTGCACTTGGGAAGAAATTGTCTTCTGCCACTCTCGGGTGAAATATTTTATAAATAGCAATTAAATCTATCTAATCTGTTGTGTTGTTTAAAACTTCTGTTTTCAATTTGTTTTCTGTCTGGCTGATGTGTCCATTGGTGTAAATTAGGTGTAAAAGACCACACTATTACTGTATTACTGTTAATTTCACATTTTCTGATTATTAGGGTCTTCCTTATATATCAAGTTGTTTCTATATTGAGTGCATACATATTTATAATTGTTATATCTTCTTTTGGGGTTGATATCTTGATTATTATGTAGTGTCCTTCCATATCTCTTAAATATTTTATTTCAAAGTCTTTATTTTAAGGTCTATTTTGTCTAACTATCACTATTCCAGTTTTCTTTTGATTTCCATTTGGATGAAATCCCTTTTTTCATTCCCTCATCTTCAATCTTTTTGTATTCCCTCTTTATCAAATGGTTGCCAGTTTGATCATGGTGGGTCTTGGTGTGGTCTTCTTTGTGTTGATCTTGATTCAGATTCTCTGTGCTTTATGGACTTTGGTGTCTGTTTCTCTTCCAAGGCTAGGGAATTTTTCAATAAGTGTTTTTTCATATAGATTCTCTCTCTCATCTTTCTCCTCTGTACCCATGTAATGTGAAGGTTAATATGCTTGGTATTTTCCAAGAGGGCTCTTAAAATGTTCTAACATTTAAAATTTTTTTTTTTTTTCTGTTTAGCTTAAGTGATTTCCAGTACCTGTCTTACAGCTCACTGATCATTTCTTCTCTATTGTCATTTCTATTGTTGTTTTCTTCTACAGCAATCTTTATTCCAGTTATTGTATTATTTGTTTGATTCACCTGTAAAATTTCTAACCTTAATCTAAATTTAAATTTCTAAATTTTAATTTGTTAAAAGATCCTAGCTTTTAAATTGATTTTGACAAATTTTAATTTGTCAAAGATTTAAATTTAGAATTTATATTTCTAAATTTCTAAATTTTAATTTGTTAAAACTCCTTAATTTTCATTCTGTTCACTTATCCTCTTCCTGTATTCTTAAAAAATCTTTATTATCAATATTTTAGACTCTACTGGGTAGGTTGCTTATCTTCACTTATTTATTCTGAGGTTTCATCTTGTTTCTTCTTTTAGAGTGTATTCCTCTCTCATCTTATTTTGTCTTCACTGTTTTTGTTTCTTTGTATTTGATAAGTTGGTTGTTTACCAGGCTTAAAGAAGTGACCTATTCATCCTAGCAGGATATCTTCTCTGTGGTCATGAGAGCTATATGTTCCACTGACACCCTCTATATGGCCTACTAGATTCTTCTGTTTTGGTTTGCTGACTACCATGGGGAGTTTGCTCAGTGTCCCTGGTCCTCATTCTGGTTGTTTCCAGACCCTGTCTTGTGCAGAAGGTATTGATCACTGGTGTTTGTGGTGAGGTAATAGGGTGAATGGCTATGGATCCCCAGAATATCTTGGGCCTAGTATTGGCTGATATGAAGGGAGAGCTCCATAATGGGGTTTCTACCTGTGGGGCTGGAAATCCTGGAGCTAGTGTAGCCCTCCCGTGGGTAAGGTTGATTCATGATATAGCTAGCTGCAGATATCAATGTGACCTGGGTTGATGACATAACACTGATAAGTTAGACTAAATTCCAAAATGTCTGGCTGAAATGCTCAAATTTTTCGGGGACTGGTATTGGTTTCCTTTTGGGTGGGACCAGAGACCAGGGAGTCCTGGGGTGATGACAGTCTCCTGATGTGTGGACCAAGTCTTATCATGGCTACATGCAGAACCACAGAATTCCAGGGCTTGGTGTTATCCCGCTGGTTGAGTGTGCCATATCTAAGGGGACTTTGAGCTGGTCTTCCTCTCAGAAGTAGGTAAATCAGTTTTGTGGGTCTAGTGTCAATCCATTGACCTGGGTTGCACCAAGTCATTTGAACTCTGGTGAGTACAGCCATATTTCCAGTTTTCTGGAAGATTTGGGGGTACTAAAACAATGGATCTTCCTGTGAAAAGGGGTGTGCCTCTGCTGAGCTTGCTGTTTATCCTATGAAGTCCCAGGACTGATACAGATTGTCTGGTGGGTAGGGTCATGTACTTTGGTTACCTGATTAAGAACCATTGCATTGGAAAATATGCTGATGCTGGGAAGGATTGAAGATAAAAGTAGAAGAGGGTGAAAAGGATGAGATGGTTAGATAGTATCATCAATTCAATGTATATGAATTTTGGCAAGCTCCAGGAGATAATGGTAGCAGAGGAGGGTGGTGTGATACAATTCATGGGGTTGCAAAGAGTTGGACGTGACTTAACAACTGAACCACAACAAAGGATCATGTCTTGGCACTAATAATCTAGAATGAGGATGTCAAAATGAGTCTTACCAGCACCAGTATTCCTGTGCTGGCATGAGCTCCCAGAAGTGGCTGCTATCAGCATCTTGGGGTCCTAAAGTGAGTCCTAATTTCTATTTGCCTATTCAGGAGGTTCTTTAAGATCAGCAAATGATTTTGGGGGTGTTAAATTTTCAGTGTGTCTTTTAAGAGTGGAGTCTCTCTCTTCCACATAGCCTTCTGACTCTTCTGAAAGTAAGCACCAATGATCTTCAAAGCCAAACTTTCTGAGGGCTTGAATTCCCGTTCAATATTCTTGGGCTCAAGGGATCAATGTGGTGCTTATACCTGTTATTCCTTGAGGAGAACTTCTGCAATTGTAATTGTTATGTTTGTTCGTCTCTTTAAGGTTGGGATGACATAACACTGATAAGTTAGACTAAATTCCAAAATGTCTGGCTGAAATGCTCAAATTTTTCGGGGACTGGTATTGGTTTCCTTTTGGGTGGGACCAGAGACCAGGGAGTCCTGGGGTGATGACAGTCTCCTGATGTGTGGACCAAGTCTTATCATGGCTACATGCAGAACCACAGAATTCCAGGGCTTGGTGTTATCCCGCTGGTTGAGTGTGCCATATCTAAGGGGACTTTGAGCTGGTCTTCCTCTCAGAAGTAGGTAAATCAGTTTTGTGGGTCTAGTGTCAATCCATTGACCTGGGTTGCACCAAGTCATTTGAACTCTGGTGAGTACAGCCATATTTCCAGTTTTCTGGAAGATTTGGGGGTACTAAAACAATGGATCTTCCTGTGAAAAGGGGTGTGCCTCTGCTGAGCTTGCTGTTTATCCTATGAAGTCCCAGGACTGATACAGATTGTCTGGTGGGTAGGGTCATGTACTTTGGTTACCTGATTAAGAACCATTGCATTGGAAAATATGCTGATGCTGGGAAGGATTGAAGATAAAAGTAGAAGAGGGTGAAAAGGATGAGATGGTTAGATAGTATCATCAATTCAATGTATATGAATTTTGGCAAGCTCCAGGAGATAATGGTAGCAGAGGAGGGTGGTGTGATACAATTCATGGGGTTGCAAAGAGTTGGACGTGACTTAACAACTGAACCACAACAAAGGATCATGTCTTGGCACTAATAATCTAGAATGAGGATGTCAAAATGAGTCTTACCAGCACCAGTATTCCTGTGCTGGCATGAGCTCCCAGAAGTGGCTGCTATCAGCATCTTGGGGTCCTAAAGTGAGTCCTAATTTCTATTTGCCTATTCAGGAGGTTCTTTAAGATCAGCAAATGATTTTGGGGGTGTTAAATTTTCAGTGTGTCTTTTAAGAGTGGAGTCTCTCTCTTCCACATAGCCTTCTGACTCTTCTGAAAGTAAGCACCAATGATCTTCAAAGCCAAACTTTCTGAGGGCTTGAATTCCCGTTCAATATTCTTGGGCTCAAGGGATCAATGTGGTGCTTATACCTGTTATTCCTTGAGGAGAACTTCTGCAATTGTAATTGTTATGTTTGTTCGTAGCCTACTTGAGGGTGTTGTTATTTAAAATGTTGTGTTTCTGTCTTCCTACCCATTCTGTTTTAATTGCCTCTTTATATATTTAGTTACAGATATTTCCTACTAGTCTTCAAGTCATTCTTATTGATATCTGCTCTGTAAATAGTTGTAATTTTGGTGAGTCTCTGGGAGGATGTGAGGTCAGGATCTTACTACTCTACCACCTTTTTCTTCCTAAGTTCCCATATATATATATATATATATATATATATATATATATATATGTATATATATATATGTATGTATGTATGTATGTATGTAACACTAAATGATCTGTTTTCAAGCTCATATAGACTTGAACACACATCTTCAGGAATTGCCTTCAACTATCTTGTTACCAACATGTATTGATCCATAAATTCATCAATCCTGTAATACTTTTTTCCTCCCACAGTTACCAGGTCTTACATAGTGACTCCATCCCCTTAACTGATTAGGCGCTTATAGTATTATTTAATATAATACAATTTGTAAAGATAAAAGTCACTAAAATACTGCTCTGATCCGATAGTTCATTTGTAAAAAAAATAATAAATAAATATAACAAATTCTTGCCTACCTCATTCTGGCTAATATTTCTCTGTAATCTTGCTTTAACCAGTCTTTGCTGTTCTACTTCCTCCTTGCTACATACACCAGCAGCCCCTGCCCTATATTTTCTAGTTAAATGAGATTTGAAATCAGTCTTACCAGCACCAGTATTCCTGTGCTGGCATGAGCTCCCAGAAGTGGCTGCTATCAGCATCTTGGGGTCCTAAAGTGAGTCCTAATTTCTATTTGCCTATTCAGGAGGTTCTTTAAGATCAGCAAATGATTTTGGGGGTGTTAAATTTTCAGTGTGTCTTTTAAGAGTGGAGTCTCTCTCTTCCACATAGCCTTCTGACTCTTCTGAAAGTAAGCACCAATGATCTTCAAAGCCAAACTTTCTGAGGGCTTGAATTCCCGTTCAATATTCTTGGGCTCAAGGGATCAATGTGGTGCTTATACCTGTTATTCCTTGAGGAGAACTTCTGCAATTGTAATTGTTATGTTTGTTCGTAGCCTACTTGAGGGTGTTGTTATTTAAAATGTTGTGTTTCTGTCTTCCTACCCATTCTGTTTTAATTGCCTCTTTATATATTTAGTTACAGATATTTCCTACTAGTCTTCAAGTCATTCTTATTGATATCTGCTCTGTAAATAGTTGTAATTTTGGTGAGTCTCTGGGAGGATGTGAGGTCAGGATCTTACTACTCTACCACCTTTTTCTTCCTAAGTTCCCATATATATATATATATATATATATATATATATATATATATATATATATATATATATGTATGTATGTATGTATGTAACACTAAATGATCTGTTTTCAAGCTCATATAGACTTGAACACACATCTTCAGGAATTGCCTTCAACTATCTTGTTACCAACATGTATTGATCCATAAATTCATCAATCCTGTAATACTTTTTTCCTCCCACAGTTACCAGGTCTTACATAGTGACTCCATCCCCTTAACTGATTAGGCGCTTATAGTATTATTTAATATAATACAATTTGTAAAGATAAAAGTCACTAAAATACTGCTCTGATCCGATAGTTCATTTGTAAAAAAAATAATAAATAAATATAACAAATTCTTGCCTACCTCATTCTGGCTAATATTTCTCTGTAATCTTGCTTTAACCAGTCTTTGCTGTTCTACTTCCTCCTTGCTACATACACCAGCAGCCCCTGCCCTATATTTTCTAGTTAAATGAGATTTGAAAGCATATTCAATTGTTTTTTCTTAAATTTCTGGTCTTGTCATTCTTTTATCATGATTTAATTTGCTCTAAAATATATATTCTCATAAATGTGATCAGTTAATAAAACTCATTAACAGTTTTTTCAGCTTTATTAAGATGCAACTGACAAAAATTATATATATTTAATGTATACAAGATGATGATTTGATATGTGGGGTATTCAGAAGTGATTATGACAGTCAAACTAGTTAACACCAGCATTTCTCTTTCTCACTGTTTTTTTAATTTTGTTTTATTTATTTAATTTTTTTGGTACTAGAACATGAAAATCTTCTCTCTTAGCAAATCTCAAGTATAAATAACAGTACTGCTAACTATAATCACCATGCTGTGTATTAGATTCTGGGAGTTTATTCACTTTTAAGAAAAATTTCCCCCTTTTCAAAAATATGTATTCTGGAAAACTCAGAACATATATAAAATTCACAAAACATGAGTAGCGATATAATCTCATGTCAGTTCATTCTTACTAATTTTATGCTAGTGATTCTATTATTCATCCTTTTTTTTTTTTGTATATTCCCATTGTTACAACGTTATTACATATTCATTTTGGAAAACTGTTTTTGGAGCATATTTAGGTTCACGAAAATTTATGGAAGATACAGAGATTTCCTATAAAACAGCAACCCTTACACATGTATAGTCTCCTTATTATCAACATCCCCTACTAAAGTGTTGTATTTGTTGCATTTGGTAAAAATACATTGGCATATCATAATCACTCAAAGCCATAACTTATACTATGGTTAACTCTTGGTGTTATACATGTTATGGGTTTCGACAAAAGCATAATGGCATGTGTTCCTCGTTAAAGTATCAGAGTACTTTTGCAATCCTAAAAATCCTCTTTGCTCCACTTGTGCATTTCTTCCTCACCCCAACCCCTAGAAATTACTATTCTTTTTATTGACTCCTTAGATTTGTCTTTTTTGAAAATCATATAATTGGAGTTGGTATAGCATTTAGTCTTTCTAAATTTCTTCTTTCACTTAGTAATATGCACTGACATTTCCTCCATGGATTTACAGCTCATCTATTTACTGTTAATATTCCATTATCTGGATGTACCACATTTTATTTATCGATTCATTTACTGAAGGGCATTTTGGTAATTATAAAGAAAACTACTAGGAACACATATCTGCATTTATTTGTGTAGGCATAAGTTTTTTACTCTTTTCAATGATTTGCTCTAAAATATATATTCTCATAAATGTGATCAGTTAATAAAACTCATTAACAGTTTTTTCAGCTTTATTAAGATGCAACTGACAAAAATTATATATATTTAATGTATACAAGATGATGATTTGATATGTGGGTATTCAGAAGTGATTATGACAGTCAAACTAGTTAACACCAGCATTTCTCTTTCTCACTGTTTTTTTAATTTTGTTTTATTTATTTAATTTTTTTGGTACTAGAACATGAAAATCTTCTCTCTTAGCAAATCTCAAGTATAAATAACAGTACTGCTAACTATAATCACCATGCTGTGTATTAGATTCTGGGAGTTTATTCACTTTTAAGAAAAATTTCCCCCTTTTCAAAAATATGTATTCTGGAAAACTCAGAACATATATAAAATTCACAAAACATGAGTAGCGATATAATCTCATGTCAGTTCATTCTTACTAATTTTATGCTAGTGATTCTATTATTCATCCTTTTTTTTTTTTGTATATTCCCATTGTTACAACGTTATTACATATTCATTTTGGAAAACTGTTTTTGGAGCATATTTAGGTTCACGAAAATTTATGGAAGATACAGAGATTTCCTATAAAACAGCAACCCTTACACATGTATAGTCTCCTTATTATCAACATCCCCTACTAAAGTGTTGTATTTGTTGCATTTGGTAAAAATACATTGGCATATCATAATCACTCAAAGCCATAACTTATACTATGGTTAACTCTTGGTGTTATACATGTTATGGGTTTCGACAAAAGCATAATGGCATGTGTTCCTCGTTAAAGTATCAGAGTACTTTTGCAATCCTAAAAATCCTCTTTGCTCCACTTGTGCATTTCTTCCTCACCCCAACCCCTAGAAATTACTATTCTTTTTATTGACTCCTTAGATTTGTCTTTTTTGAAAATCATATAATTGGAGTTGGTATAGCATTTAGTCTTTCTAAATTTCTTCTTTCACTTAGTAATATGCACTGACATTTCCTCCATGGATTTACAGCTCATCTATTTACTGTTAATATTCCATTATCTGGATGTACCACATTTTATTTATCGATTCATTTACTGAAGGGCATTTTGGTAATTATAAAGAAAACTACTAGGAACACATATCTGCATTTATTTGTGTAGGCATAAGTTTTTTACTCTTTTCAATAAATACCAAGGAACATGTTTGCTGTATTATGTGATAAGAATCTGTTTAGTTTTATAAGAACCCAGCCTTCCAAAGTGGCTATATTATTTTGCATTCCCATCCACAATGAATGAGAATTCTTGTTGCTCCACATCTTTACAGCATTTTATGGCGTCCAGGTTCTTGATTATAACCATTCCAAAAGGCATTTAGTATCCCATTGTTGTTTTAATTTGCATTTTTCTGAAGATGTATAATAAGAAATACCTTTCCAATGCTTGTTTAGTCATCTGTATATCTTCTTTGATGAACTTTCAACTGAGGTCTTTGACCCATATTTTTACAGGGATTTTCTGTTTTATTTTCAGAGTTCCTTGTATATTTTGGATAATAGCCCTTTATCATATGTGCCCTTTACAAATACTTTATCCCAGTCTTTGGCTTGACCTCTCATTTTCCTGAAGTATTCAGTTTTGTGTAGTGCTTAACATAAAAATTTTGGGGTGTTAAGTTTTTGCTTTTAAAAATAATTTCATCAACTCCACAATAGCTTAGAAGGAATATTCTATAGTCTATTTAATAGTTGTCTTCTGATTTAACACTCAGGATGTTTCAAGTCATATTCATGGGATGTAGGTGTAAATTTTATAAATATTTGCCTCAAAACATATTTGCATATCTCCAATTACCCTTATTTTTGTTATTAAAATTGATTCTTAGAAATGAAGTTGTTCCATTAGGTACCATAAACATGTAAATAAACAATCACTTATAATGTACGACTTTGGTAATTCAGTGGTAAAGAATTATTCTGTCAATGAAAGAGATACAGGCTCTATTGCTGAGTCAAGAAGAGCACCTGAAAAAGAAATTTGGAGTTGGTATAGCATTTAGTCTTTCTAAATTTCTTCTTTCACTTAGTAATATGCACTGACATTTCCTCCATGGATTTACAGCTCATCTATTTACTGTTAATATTCCATTATCTGGATGTACCACATTTTATTTATCGATTCATTTACTGAAGGGCATTTTGGTAATTATAAAGAAAACTACTAGGAACACATATCTGCATTTATTTGTGTAGGCATAAGTTTTTTACTCTTTTCAATAAATACCAAGGAACATGTTTGCTGTATTATGTGATAAGAATCTGTTTAGTTTTATAAGAACCCAGCCTTCCAAAGTGGCTATATTATTTTGCTTTCCCCATCCACAATGAATGAGAATTCTTGTTGCTCCACATCTTTACAGCATTTTATGGCGTCCAGGTTCTTGATTATAACCATTCCAAAAGGCATTTAGTATCCCATTGTTGTTTTAATTTGCATTTTTCTGAAGATGTATAATAAGAAATACCTTTCCAATGCTTGTTTAGTCATCTGTATATCTTCTTTGATGAACTTTCAACTGAGGTCTTTGACCCATATTTTTACAGGGATTTTCTGTTTTATTTTCAGAGTTCCTTGTATATTTTGGATAATAGCCCTTTATCATATGTGCCCTTTACAAATACTTTATCCCAGTCTTTGGCTTGACCTCTCATTTTCCTGAAGTATTCAGTTTTGTGTAGTGCTTAACATAAAAATTTTGGGGTGTTAAGTTTTTTGCTTTTAAAAATAATTTCATCAACTCCACAATAGCTTAGAAGGAATATTCTATAGTCTATTTAATAGTTGTCTTCTGATTTAACACTCAGGATGTTTCAAGTCATATTCATGGGATGTAGGTGTAAATTTTATAAATATTTGCCTCAAAACATATTTGCATATCTCCAATTACCCTTATTTTTGTTATTAAAATTGATTCTTAGAAATGAAGTTGTTCCATTAGGTACCATAAACATGTAAATAAACAATCACTTATAATGTACGACTTTGGTAATTCAGTGGTAAAGAATTATTCTGTCAATGAAAGAGATACAGGCTCTATTGCTGAGTCAAGAAGAGCACCTGAAAAGGAAATGGCAGCCCTTCTCAGTAATTTTGCCTGGGAAGTTCCATAGACAGAGGATACAGACGGGCTGTGGTTCATGGGATCACAAAGAGTTGGGCATGACTTGCAAATTAAACAAGAAAAAATCTTCCACACACTCTCAAGACATAGGAGCAGACCAACCCCAAAAGAATCTTCCTCTTCCCTCTTGTCTTTTCCTTTAAATACATCCCTTATATATAGTTATAGTTATATAGATATATAAAATATTTGTCAACTCTTAATGGGCTTCGAACTGCCTAAGGTTACTTGGAGAAATCCTTGTGGTTAGTTTCTATCCACTGTGTGCTACACATGTACAGAAGCTGCAAAAGTCACTCTGGTTGCTTTTGTACCATATCTATGAGCCTCCTGGTTGTTTGAATGGAATTTAGAGGTCATCTTACATCCCTGTCAGTCATGACACACCTCATTGCTTCTGCCAAACTTCTTAACAGTATCATACATATATTTCTTGATATTTTTTAATATTTAGCATAAATATTTTGTCATGACATCAGAATTTATGTCATTTTAATGAGTGTGTAATATTTCAGTTAGCAGTATTTAGTCATTTTTATCACTATCTCTACTTTGATATTTCTATTAAAAGAAAAAAAATTGTCAGGAAAAATTTCATACAAATGTTTCTTTCAAAATTATTTCTTATGCTAATTTCCTGAAAGTACCTCAAAGGGTATGATTATAAATTAAAGTTCTTGAAATATCTTGCTAAATCTTTCCAGAAAGATTTGCCAAGTTATACTGTTAGTAGAATATGCAATTTCTTGTTTCAGTGTTTGATTTTTTTAGCATTGATGATAATGTTTTCATCATTGCTGAATTTATATGGGAAAATAGCATTTTGTTTTAATTTGCATTTTTTTGACTAGTCACATTTGAATGTTTTCAATTTCATCAGTCATTTGTATTCTCTGAATTTTCTGTATATAGTCATTATCTACTACTTAATTGTGATTGTATGGTTTTCTATTTGATGTTAACTATATTAAACCTTTGTCAGTTAAAGTTATATTATAGAATAGTATGAATTTGTTTTAAGTTTTACATGTTTTAGAGTGCTGTCTTCAAAATAATGATTATTTTACTATAATTTTGCCTGGGAAGTTCCATAGACAGAGGATACAGACGGGCTGTGGTTCATGGGATCACAAAGAGTTGGGCATGACTTGCAAATTAAACAAGAAAAAATCTTCCACACACTCTCAAGACATAGGAGCAGACCAACCCCAAAAGAATCTTCCTCTTCCCTCTTGTCTTTTCCTTTAAATACATCCCTTATATATAGTTATAGTTATATAGATATATAAAATATTTGTCAACTCTTAATGGGCTTCGAACTGCCTAAGGTTACTTGGAGAAATCCTTGTGGTTAGTTTCTATCCACTGTGTGCTACACATGTACAGAAGCTGCAAAAGTCACTCTGGTTGCTTTTGTACCATATCTATGAGCCTCCTGGTTGTTTGAATGGAATTTAGAGGTCATCTTACATCCCTGTCAGTCATGACACACCTCATTGCTTCTGCCAAACTTCTTAACAGTATCATACATATATTTCTTGATATTTTTTAATATTTAGCATAAATATTTTGTCATGACATCAGAATTTATGTCATTTTAATGAGTGTGTAATATTTCAGTTAGCAGTATTTAGTCATTTTTATCACTATCTCTACTTTGATATTTCTATTAAAAGAAAAAAAATTGTCAGGAAAAATTTCATACAAATGTTTCTTTCAAAATTATTTCTTATGCTAATTTCCTGAAAGTACCTCAAAGGGTATGATTATAAATTAAAGTTCTTGAAATATCTTGCTAAATCTTTCCAGAAAGATTTGCCAAGTTATACTGTTAGTAGAATATGCAATTTCTTGTTTCAGTGTTTGATTTTTTTAGCATTGATGATAATGTTTTCATCATTGCTGAATTTATATGGGAAAATAGCATTTTGTTTTAATTTGCATTTTTTTGACTAGTCACATTTGAATGTTTTCAATTTCATCAGTCATTTGTATTCTCTGAATTTTCTGTATATAGTCATTATCTACTACTTAATTGTGATTGTATGGTTTTCTATTTGATGTTAACTATATTAAACCTTTGTCAGTTAAAGTTATATTATAGAATAGTATGAATTTGTTTTAAGTTTTACATGTTTTAGGGAGTGCTGTCTTCAAAATAATGATTATTTTACTATAGAAATGAAGGTATATTTATGAAACAATTATAGACTATGAAGCAGAAATCATATTGTATTATATAGATATTGCAGTATTTTCATTCTTTTGAGTAACAGTAGAAAATGCAACCAGTTTTATATATTGGGAATAACAAATATAGGGCCTTCAGAAAGTATACTAGATTTGGGAAAATACTGAAAAAGGATTTTCTCACACTTGTAATTTCCCATATCTTTTTGTTTAGACTTTGGATTTTAAATTTGATAATTTAAAAAGTCATTATTTCTATGGTAAATTTTCACCCACTTTAATCAAGAAATTTCCTCCCTCTTGAGTTACTAGACATTACTTTATAAAAATCTTGTTGGTTATGCTATGTATGCATTGTATGGATTTAAATGATTATCATTTTCTTGCATGAGTTAACCAATTATCAGAAAGCAGAGGTACTTAACTACCCTTGTGAGATGAGTTGTGATTGGACTGACTACACTTAAATATCATTCACTTTAATTTTCTTGTTCATCTATTTTATAGAACATTTTCCTTAAAATATATTTGACAGATTTATTTATTCTTTCTAGATTACTTTTGTACATATCTAAATAGGAGGAAGAGGGAGCATAGAAGAGTAGAATGTGTAGTCAATCTCAAGTTGTTGTTTTCCTGTTCTTAAAGATATTTGTCTATTTATTTCTATGAAAAAAGTAATAGTACACCTTTTGAGTATCTCTTGCTTTAAAATGCTTCAGGAAAGAAAATTTGTCTTGAATGCTTTTTACAGGGACTGGATTTTTAAAAAAAATCTATTTGTGAGTTGCCATGAATACAACTGAAAGGCAAATATCTATGTAAGAAAATATTTTTAACTTTTATAAATGCTTTGAAACTTTATTACAAAATTATATAAGAAAATAGAGGACACACCAATAGAAAAATGGACAGAATCTACAATTCACAGACACACACCCAGAGTGTAATCTTGTTAGTAATCTAATAAATACAAATGCCAAAAATGAGATATACTTTTCCTATGAAATTGACAAAAGAAATTATAATTCAGAGTGTTATCAAAAGAGTATTGAAATGGATGGTCACAAACTTGGATTATGGGAGAAGTGAAAAGGTGCAGATTTCTAGGTAACAGTATGACAGTATCAAACTTTAAAATATTTATTCTTTTCATTCTGCTTTAGTACTTCTAGGACTTTTCACAGGAGATAAAAGGAATTACACAAAAATTCTTTTAAAAACTTATAATAATAATAACTAATTTCAAACAAACTAAATTTCCAGCCATAAGGAAGTCAGGATGGCTTAATTGATGATAAATTCATACATAATAACCCAATGTGACCACTACAGTTCACATGATACAGAAAAATATTAATGAGATAGATTCTTTATTCAGCATGAGACTAATGTATAATTATGTGTACATGTTTTTATGTGTTTGTGTTTGGGGCAGATTTGTGTGTGTGTTGGGGGAGGCTGTCACTTCAGTTTTCTAACTCTTTGTGACCCTATGGACTGTAGCTAACCAGGATCCTCTGTTCATTGGATTCTCCAGGGAAGGATGCTGGAGTGGGTTGCCATACCCTCCTCCAGCAGATTTTTCCAACTCAGTGATTGAATCTATGTATCTTAAGTCTCCTGCATTGGCAGACATGTTATTTACCACAGTCACTGTGGAGGGCGGAGAGGATTGGTATATTTGGGTAGTAGTGTATATGGTAGAATGTGAGTTTTAGTATGCATTTAATTGTTTATGCTGGACAATTGTGGGAATTTGTAGATATGTGTAGTCAATCTCAAGTTGTTGTTTTCCTGTTCTTAAAGATATTTGTCTATTTATTTCTATGAAAAAAGTAATAGTACACCTTTTGAGTATCTCTTGCTTTAAAATGCTTCAGGAAAGAAAATTTGTCTTGAATGCTTTTTACAGGGACTGGATTTTTAAAAAAAATCTATTTGTGAGTTGCCATGAATACAACTGAAAGGCAAATATCTATGTAAGAAAATATTTTTAACTTTTATAAATGCTTTGAAACTTTATTACAAAATTATATAAGAAAATAGAGGACACACCAATAGAAAATGGACAGAATCTACAATTCACAGACACACACCCAGAGTGTAATCTTGTTAGTAATCTAATAAATACAAATGCCAAAAATGAGATATACTTTTCCTATGAAATTGACAAAAGAAATTATAATTCAGAGTGTTATCAAAAGAGTATTGAAATGGATGGTCACAAACTTGGATTATGGGAGAAGTGAAAAGGTGCAGATTTCTAGGTAACAGTATGACAGTATCAAACTTTAAAATATTTATTCTTTTCATTCTGCTTTAGTACTTCTAGGACTTTTCACAGGAGATAAAAGGAATTACACAAAAATTCTTTTAAAAACTTATAATAATAATAACTAATTTCAAACAAACTAAATTTCCAGCCATAAGGAAGTCAGGATGGCTTAATTGATGATAAATTCATACATAATAACCCAATGTGACCACTACAGTTCACATGATACAGAAAAATATTAATGAGATAGATTCTTTATTCAGCATGAGACTAATGTATAATTATGTGTACATGTTTTTATGTGTTTGTGTTTGGGGCAGATTTGTGTGTGTGTTGGGGGAGGCTGTCACTTCAGTTTTCTAACTCTTTGTGACCCTATGGACTGTAGCTAACCAGGATCCTCTGTTCATTGGATTCTCCAGGGAAGGATGCTGGAGTGGGTTGCCATACCCTCCTCCAGCAGATTTTTCCAACTCAGTGATTGAATCTATGTATCTTAAGTCTCCTGCATTGGCAGACATGTTATTTACCACAGTCACTGTGGAGGGCGGAGAGGATTGGTATATTTGGGTAGTAGTGTATATGGTAGAATGTGAGTTTTAGTATGCATTTAATTGTTTATGCTCGTGGGTTTGGACAATTGTGGGAATTTGTAGATATGTTTGTGCATTTGGGGTATTTATATGGATTTGTGGATATACTTTAGTGTTTATGGGTGTGTGAGTGTCTAAGCAAATACTCAAATATGACAAAAATCAAAGCCAAAACATTGATTATCATATCTGAAGTTAAATAGAAAAGGTAAATTTTATTAACTATATATATGTTTAATAATGTGTTTTCATGTGTAGACGCATGTATTCCATTGTAATTAGCTGTTCAGTTCAGGCACTAAGTCATGTCTATATCTTTGGAAACCCATGGACTGTGGTACTACAGGCTTCCCAGTCCTTCACCATCTCCAGGAGGTTGCTCAAGCTCATGTCCATTGATTCAGTGATGTCATCCAATCATCTCATCCTCTGTCATCCCCTTCTCCTTTTGCCTTCTGTTTTCCCCAACATCAGGCTCTTTTTAAATGAGTTGTCTTTTTGCATCATGTTCCCAACGTATTGGAGCTTCACTTTTGTCATCATTACTTACAATGAACATTCAGGTTGATTTCCTTTAGGATTGACTGGTTTGATTTCCTTTCAGTCTAAGGAACTCTTAAGAGTCTCCTCCAACACCACAGTTCAAAGGCATAAATTCTTCTGTGCACAGCCTTCTTTATATTCCAAATCTCACATTCATACATGACTACTTGGAAAACCATAGTTTTAACGATACAAACTTGTCAAAAAGTGATATCTCTGTTTTTGAAAACCCTGTCTAAGTTTGTCATAGCTTTTCTCCCAAGGAGCAAATGTCTGTTCATTTCATGGCTGCAGTCACCATCCACAGTGACTTTGGATCCCAAGAATATGAAGTTGGTCACTGTTTTCATTGTTTGCCTATCTATTTGCCATGACGTGATGGAACTGGATGGCATGATTTTGGCTTTTTGAATGTTGAGTTTTAGGCAAGCTTTTTCACTCTCTTCTTTCCCATTCAACTACAGGATCTTCAGTTCCTCTTTGGTTTCTGCTTCAAGGGTAGTGTCATCATTATACCTGAGTTTATTGATATTTCTCCAGACAGTCTTGACTCCAGATTGTGCTTAATCCAGACTGGCATTTTGCATGATGTACAATGCTCATAAGTTAAATAAGCAGGGTGAAAATATATAGCCTTGACATACTTTTTTCCCAATTAGGAACCAGTTCATCATTCCATGTCTGTTTCTAACCTTTACTTCTCCTCCTGCATACTGTTTTTTTCTGGCGACAGGTAAAATGGTCTGGTATTCCCATCTCTTTTAGAATTTTCCATGGTTTGTTCTGATCCACACAGTCAAAGGCTTTAGAGTAATCAATGAAGCTGAAGTGGGTGCTATTCTGGAATTCCTTTGCTCTTTCCATGACCCAACAAATGTTGGCGTTTGGATCTCTGGTTCTTCTGCCTTTTCTAAATCCAGCTTGTGCATCTGGGATTTCTTAGTCCATATTCTGTTGAAACCTAGCTTTGAGGATATGTAGGTATCATTGCTACATATTTAATCCCTCTTAGATGATTATTTATATCCTAGTCAGACACATAGTTCATGTTAGATAGTGTCCAGAATCCTGCGGTTAATTCTTAAAGAGCAACTAAAGATCAAAAGGAGCCTGATGCTGATATACAGCATAAGAGACCAATTTCCTTCTTAGTAAAAACTACCTTTAGATACACAGGACCTATACTAGCATTTTAAAGTTTTGAAAGTATTTTGAATATTCAGATCATAATTATACTTTCCTCACAAACCTCCAGGGAGCCTAATTAATGTTCTCATCCTTTTGATTCACTACCACTCAGGTGAATTTCTCTAAGGACATTCCCTTTCACAGTTTCAGTATCTTGGAACTCATGTTGTCCTCTGTCATGACCCTCTTGCTAATCACCACTTCTTGGCTAGTCACCTGTGGTTTTTGGATCTATATCCAAAGTTTTCTGCGTGATAAACATTTTATTATTTTCTCTTACTTATTATTTTTTTTTCATAAGCATGCTACTGCTAATAATTTTTCTGGAAGCTACCTGTTGGGAGGGACTGACTGTTGGCAAAGCTGGATTTTTCTCTGGTTGGTAAAGCCATGTTCAGCAGATCTTTAGTACAAGTATCTGCTGATAGCTATAAATGTGTTTCTTCCCTGTAGTTTGGCCTGAGCCCAAACTATAGTAGGGTAATGGCTACTTTCTCCAAAAGGACGTTAGTCAGCATGCAGTACGAGTAAAGTTATTTTGGAGTCTCTGACCCTACTGTCAACCCATACCTCTGCTAGAGACTCCAGAGCACTCAGAAACAAATATGGATCAGTTTCATGTGGGGCCCCTGCTCCTTCCTCCTGGGTCCTGGTGCACATAAGCTTTTATTTGTGCCCTCCAGAGTCTGTTTCCCAGCGCTACTGGGGACCTCTATAGACTGGTTAATGGAAACCTCCTTGAAGAGGATTTTTGACACATACCACACAGTCAAAGGCTTTAGAGTAATCAATGAAGCTGAAGTGGGTGCTATTCTGGAATTCCTTTGCTCTTTCCATGACCCAACAAATGTTGGCGTTTGGATCTCTGGTTCTTCTGCCTTTTCTAAATCCAGCTTGTGCATCTGGGATTTCTTAGTCCATATTCTGTTGAAACCTAGCTTTGAGGATATGTAGGTATCATTGCTACATATTTAATCCCTCTTAGATGATTATTTATATCCTAGTCAGACACATAGTTCATGTTAGATAGTGTCCAGAATCCTGCGGTTAATTCTTAAAGAGCAACTAAAGATCAAAAGGAGCCTGATGCTGATATACAGCATAAGAGACCAATTTCCTTCTTAGTAAAAACTACCTTTAGATACACAGGACCTATACTAGCATTTTAAAGTTTTGAAAGTATTTTGAATATTCAGATCATAATTATACTTTCCTCACAAACCTCCAGGGAGCCTAATTAATGTTCTCATCCTTTTGATTCACTACCACTCAGGTGAATTTCTCTAAGGACATTCCCTTTCACAGTTTCAGTATCTTGGAACTCATGTTGTCCTCTGTCATGACCCTCTTGCTAATCACCACTTCTTGGCTAGTCACCTGTGGTTTTTGGATCTATATCCAAAGTTTTCTGCGTGATAAACATTTTATTATTTTCTCTTACTTATTATTTTTTTTTCATAAGCATGCTACTGCTAATAATTTTTCTGGAAGCTACCTGTTGGGAGGGACTGACTGTTGGCAAAGCTGGATTTTTCTCTGGTTGGTAAAGCCATGTTCAGCAGATCTTTAGTACAAGTATCTGCTGATAGCTATAAATGTGTTTCTTCCCTGTAGTTTGGCCTGAGCCCAAACTATAGTAGGGGTAATGGCTACTTTCTCCAAAAGGACGTTAGTCAGCATGCAGTACGAGTAAAGTTATTTTGGAGTCTCTGACCCTACTGTCAACCCATACCTCTGCTAGAGACTCCAGAGCACTCAGAAACAAATATGGATCAGTTTCATGTGGGGCCCCTGCTCCTTCCTCCTGGGTCCTGGTGCACATAAGCTTTTATTTGTGCCCTCCAGAGTCTGTTTCCCAGCGCTACTGGGGACCTCTATAGACTGGTTAATGGAAACCTCCTTGAAGAGGATTTTTGACACATACCACAGTTTCCAGAAATGCTGCAAGCCACTACTGAACTGTGCTTCTGCAAGCGACACTCAAGAGACACACAGATACTCAAAGACAAATCTGATTCAGTCTCTTGTGGAGGTCACTGCTTCTTTCCCTGTGTCCTGGTGTTCACAAAATTTTGTATTTTGTGTAAGATCACCAAAGATGGACTGTTCATGGTGGAGAGTTCTGACAAAATGTGATTCGCTGGAGAAGAGCATGACAAACCACTTCAGTATTCTTGCCTTGAGAACCCTATGAAGAGTATGAAAAGGCAAAAATATATGACACTGAAAGATAAACTCCTCAGATTAGTAGATGCCCAAAATTCTTCTGGGGAAGAGCAGAGAAATAACTTCAGAAGGGATGAAATTGCTGATATTTCAAGAATCAGTGAATTAAAAAGAATAAGAATGGACCATATTTAATTCAGATTAACATTGTATCTACTACTATGGGCAAGAATCCCTTATAAAAAGTGAAGTAGCCTCCATAGTGAAAAAAAAAAATTGAAATTCAGTGCATGGGTGCAATCTGAAAAATTACAAAATTATTGCAATTTGTTTCCAAGGCAAAACATTCAGTATCACAGTAATCCAAGTCTATGCCCCAACCACTAAGATGAAAAAGCTGAAGTTGAACAGTTCTATGAAGACCTACAAGATCTTATACATTCACACACACACACACACACACACACACACACACACACATATACTTTGCATCACTGGAGAGTGGAAAGCAAAGTAGGAAGTCAAAAGATACCTGACTAACAGGCAAGTTTAGCATTAGAGCACAAAATGAAGCATGGCAAGAGCTCACAGAGTTTTGCCAAAAGAATGCAATGGTCATAGCAAATACCTTCTTTCCACAATATAAAAGGCAACTCTAGATATGGAAATCATAAAGTCAGATTTATTATATTTTTTGCACCCGAAAATGGAAAAGCACTATACAGTCAGCAAAAACAAGACCTGGAACTGAAGTGGGGCCCCTGCTCCTTCCTCCTGGGTCCTGGTGCACATAAGCTTTTATTTGTGCCCTCCAGAGTCTGTTTCCCAGCGCTACTGGGGACCTCTATAGACTGGTTAATGGAAACCTCCTTGAAGAGGATTTTTGACACATACCACAGTTTCCAGAAATGCTGCAAGCCACTACTGAACTGTGCTTCTGCAAGCGACACTCAAGAGACACACAGATACTCAAAGACAAATCTGATTCAGTCTCTTGTGGAGGTCACTGCTTCTTTCCCTGTGTCCTGGTGTTCACAAAATTTTGTATTTTGTGTAAGATCACCAAAGATGGACTGTTCATGGTGGAGAGTTCTGACAAAATGTGATTCGCTGGAGAAGAGCATGACAAACCACTTCAGTATTCTTGCCTTGAGAACCCTATGAAGAGTATGAAAAGGCAAAAATATATGACACTGAAAGATAAACTCCTCAGATTAGTAGATGCCCAAAATTCTTCTGGGGAAGAGCAGAGAAATAACTTCAGAAGGGATGAAATTGCTGATATTTCAAGAATCAGTGAATTAAAAAGAATAAGAATGGACCATATTTAATTCAGATTAACATTGTATCTACTACTATGGGCAAGAATCCCTTATAAAAAGTGAAGTAGCCTCCATAGTGAAAAAAAAAAAATTGAAATTCAGTGCATGGGTGCAATCTGAAAAATTACAAAATTATTGCAATTTGTTTCCAAGGCAAAACATTCAGTATCACAGTAATCCAAGTCTATGCCCCAACCACTAAGATGAAAAAGCTGAAGTTGAACAGTTCTATGAAGACCTACAAGATCTTATAAAGCTAACACACACACACACACACACACACACACACACACACACACATATACTTTGCATCACTGGAGAGTGGAAAGCAAAGTAGGAAGTCAAAAGATACCTGACTAACAGGCAAGTTTAGCATTAGAGCACAAAATGAAGCATGGCAAGAGCTCACAGAGTTTTGCCAAAAGAATGCAATGGTCATAGCAAATACCTTCTTTCCACAATATAAAAGGCAACTCTAGATATGGAAATCATAAAGTCAGATTTATTATATTTTTTGCACCCGAAAATGGAAAAGCACTATACAGTCAGCAAAAACAAGACCTGGAACTGAATGTGGCTCAGATAATGAACTCCTCATTGCAAAATTCAGAGTAAAATTGAAGAAAGCACAAAAAAACACTAGACCATTTATGTATGATCTAAATCAGATCACTTATGATTATACAGTGGAACTAAGAAATAGAGTCAAGGGATTATATCTGATAGACATAGTGCCTGGATAACCATGGATAGAGAGATTCATAACATTGTACAGGAGGCAATGATTAAAACCATTCCCAAAAAAAGAGAAATGCAAAAAAAGCTAAAATTGTTGTCTGAAGAAATCTTTTTTTTTTTTAGCTTTTTTTTTGGGGGGGGGGGGGAGTGAGGGGAGCGGGCGGGCCACTTCTATTGGTCTTTCTTGTCCATTTTCATCCGTCTTTGTTCTTTGGCCCGTGTGGGCCTCCCATTGCGGTGGCATCTGTTGTCGCAGAGCACCGGCTCTGGGCGCATGAGCTCCAGAGCTCCGGCTCGGTGATTGGACACATCAGTCCAGCCGCTCCGCGGCACGTGGGATCTTCCCAGGCCAGGGATCGAACTGGCGCCCCTTGCACTGCAAGGCCGTGTCCTTACCCACTGGACCACCAGGGGAAGCCCTGAAGAAATCTTAAACATAGCTGAGAACAAAAGAAAATCAAAAGACGAAGAATGTTATACCCATCTGAATGCAGAGTTCCAGAGAATAGCAAGGAGAGACAAGAAAACCCTCCTAAGTGAGCAATGCAAAGAAATACAGGAAAACAATAGAGTAGTAAAGACTAGAGATTGCTTCAAGAAAATTAGTGATTCTAAGGAAAAATTTAATGCAAAGATTGGCGTAATACAAGACAGAAACAATATGGACATAACAGAAGAAGAAGATATTAAGAAGCGAAGAAAAGAATACACAGAAAAACTATACAAAAAAAATTCTTAATGACCTCATATGACAATTATAGCGGGATCACTCACCTACAGCCAGACATCTTAAAGTATGAAATCATATCAGCCGTAGGAAACATTACTACAATCAAAGCTAGTGAATGTGATGAAAGTCCAGGTGAGCTATTTCAAATATTAAAACGTGATGCTGTTGCAGTGCTATGCTCAATGCACCAGAAAATCTGGAAATATAAGCAGTGATCTTAGGACGGAAAAAGTTTCCATTCCAAATGGGTTCAAAAAATTCAGAGTAAAATTGAAGAAAGCACAAAAAAACACTAGACCATTTATGTATGATCTAAATCAGATCACTTATGATTATACAGTGGAACTAAGAAATAGAGTCAAGGGATTATATCTGATAGACATAGTGCCTGGATAACCATGGATAGAGAGATTCATAACATTGTACAGGAGGCAATGATTAAAACCATTCCCAAAAGAGAAATGCAAAAAGCTAAAATTGTTGTCTGAAGAAATCTTTTTTTTTAGCTTTTTTGGGGGTGGGAGGAGGGGGATGGGCGGGCCACTTCTATTGGTCTTTCTTGTCCATTTTCATCCGTCTTTGTTCTTTGGCCCGTGTGGGCCTCCCATTGCGGTGGCATCTGTTGTCGCAGAGCACCGGCTCTAGGCGCATGAGCTCCAGAGCTCCGGCTCGGTGATTGGACACATCAGTCCAGCCGCTCCGCGGCACGTGGGATCTTCCCAGGCCAGGGATCGAACTGGCGCCCCTTGCACTGCAAGGCCGTGTCCTTACCCACTGGACCACCAGGGGAAGCCCTGAAGAAATCTTAAACATAGCTGAGAACAAAAGAAAATCAAAAGACGAAGAATGTTATACCCATCTGAATGCAGAGTTCCAGAGAATAGCAAGGAGAGACAAGAAAACCCTCCTAAGTGAGCAATGCAAAGAAATACAGGAAAACAATAGAGTAGTAAAGACTAGAGATTGCTTCAAGAAAATTAGTGATTCTAAGGAAAAATTTAATGCAAAGATTGGCGTAATACAAGACAGAAACAATATGGACATAACAGAAGAAGAAGATATTAAGAAGCGAAGAAAAGAATACACAGAAAAACTATACAAAAAAAATTCTTAATGACCTCATATGACAATTATAGCGGGATCACTCACCTACAGCCAGACATCTTAAAGTATGAAATCATATCAGCCGTAGGAAACATTACTACAATCAAAGCTAGTGAATGTGATGAAAGTCCAGGTGAGCTATTTCAAATATTAAAACGTGATGCTGTTGCAGTGCTATGCTCAATGCACCAGAAAATCTGGAAATATAAGCAGTGATCTTAGGACGGGAAAGTTTAAGTTTCCATTCCAATACTAAAGAAAGGCGATGCCAAAGAATGTTCAAACTACCACACCATTGCACTCATTCCACAGGCTAGCAAAGTAACACTCAAAATCCTCTGAGCTAGTGTTCAGCAGTACATGAACCAAGAACTTCCAGAGGTACAAACTGGATTTAGAAAAGACAGTGAAACCAGAGATTCGGTTACTAACAAACATCTGTGGGATCATAGAAACAGCAGCAGAATTCCAGAAGAATATCTACCTGAGTTTCATTGACAACACTAAAGACTTTGACTGTGTGGACCACAATGAACTGTGTGGATCAAAACAAACTGGAAAATTCTGAAAGAGATAGAAATACCAGATCACATTTCTTGCCTCCTCCAAAAACTGTGTGCAGGAAAAGAAGCAACAAGTAGAACTGAACATCGAAAGATGGTCTGATTACAAATTGGGAAAGAGTAGGTCAAGGCTGTATATTGTTGCCCTGCTTGTTTAACTTATATGCACTGTACATCATGCAAAATGCCAGTTTGAATGAAGCACAAGCTGGATACATATTGCTCTGTAAAATACCATAATCTTAGGTATGCAGATGATGAAGAGGAAATAAAGTTTCTTTTGTTGAATGTCAAAAAGGAGAGTGAACAAGCTGGCCTAATACTTAACATTTGAAAAATGAAAATCATGCCCTTTGTTCCCATCACTACATGGCAAGTAGATGGACAAACATTGGAAACATTGACATACTTTATTTTCTTGGGCTTCAAATGGTGATTTCCACCATGAAATTAACAGATGATTGCTCATAGGAAGAGAAGCTATGACAAATTAAACAGCATATTAACAACAGAGACATCACTTTGCCAACATAAGTCCTTACAGTCAAAGCTATGGTTTACCCAGTCATCACATGTGTATGTGAGAGTTGGACTCTAAAGAAGGTTGCGCACCTAAGAATTGATGCCTTTGAACTGTGGTGTTAGAGAAGACTCTTTAGAGTTTCTTAGACTGCAAGGAGATCAAACCAGTCAGTTGTAAATGGAATCAACCCGGAATATTTACTGGAAAGACCGATGATAAAGCTGAAACTCCAATACTTTGGCCACCTGATCCTGAGAGACAACTCGTTGAAAAAGTGCCTGATGTTGGGGAAAATAGAAGACCACCATTAAAAAACAAAGAATGTTCAAACTACCACACCATTGCACTCATTCCACAGGCTAGCAAAGTAACACTCAAAATCCTCTGAGCTAGTGTTCAGCAGTACATGAACCAAGAACTTCCAGAGGTACAAACTGGATTTAGAAAAGACAGTGAAACCAGAGATTCGGTTACTAACAAACATCTGTGGGATCATAGAAACAGCAGCAGAATTCCAGAAGAATATCTACCTGAGTTTCATTGACAACACTAAAGACTTTGACTGTGTGGACCACAATGAACTGTGTGGATCAAAACAAACTGGAAAATTCTGAAAGAGATAGAAATACCAGATCACATTTCTTGCCTCCTCCAAAAACTGTGTGCAGGAAAAGAAGCAACAAGTAGAACTGAACATCGAAAGATGGTCTGATTACAAATTGGGAAAGAGTAGGTCAAGGCTGTATATTGTTGCCCTGCTTGTTTAACTTATATGCACTGTACATCATGCAAAATGCCAGTTTGAATGAAGCACAAGCTGGATACATATTGCTCTGTAAAATACCATAATCTTAGGTATGCAGATGATGAAGAGGAAATAAAGTTTCTTTTGTTGAATGTCAAAAAGGAGAGTGAACAAGCTGGCCTAATACTTAACATTTGAAAAATGAAAATCATGCCCTTTGTTCCCATCACTACATGGCAAGTAGATGGACAAACATTGGAAACATTGACATACTTTATTTTCTTGGGCTTCAAATGGTGATTTCCACCATGAAATTAACAGATGATTGCTCATAGGAAGAGAAGCTATGACAAATTAAACAGCATATTAACAACAGAGACATCACTTTGCCAACATAAGTCCTTACAGTCAAAGCTATGGTTTACCCAGTCATCACATGTGTATGTGAGAGTTGGACTCTAAAGAAGGTTGCGCACCTAAGAATTGATGCCTTTGAACTGTGGTGTTAGAGAAGACTCTTTAGAGTTTCTTAGACTGCAAGGAGATCAAACCAGTCAGTTGTAAATGGAATCAACCCGGAATATTTACTGGAAAGACCGATGATAAAGCTGAAACTCCAATACTTTGGCCACCTGATCCTGAGAGACAACTCGTTGAAAAAGTGCCTGATGTTGGGGAAAATAGAAGACCAAAGAAGAATGGGATGGAAGAGGATGAGATGGCTGTATGGCATCACTGAGTCAATGGACATGAGTTTAAGCAAGCTCCTGGTGATGGCGAAGGACACAGAAGTCTGGCCTACTGCAGTCATGGGGTCTCAAAATTCAGACAGGACCGAGCAACTGAACTGACTGACTGATTAATAATTTTTGATAATTATCACTCCCACTCAATTGTAAGCTCTTTAAATGGAAGTTCCATGTTACCTATATATGGTGGTGGTGCCATAGTCACTAAACTGTTCTGGAGACTTTCGACCACATGAACTGTAGCCTATCATGCTCCTCTGCCCATGTAACGCTCTAGGAAAGAAATCTGGAATTTCTTGCCATTTCCTTTTTCTGTGGGATCTTCCCTACCCAAAAGTTGAAATCAGGTCTCCTTCATTGGAGGCAGATTCTTACCAACAGAGCTATGTGGGAAGCTCCTAACCTATACATAGCCATCTTCTATAGTACCTAGATTGTGTGAATAGGACAGATCTCAAAAGATTTATTGAGGTGAGTTTGAGATACCAACTTGTATTTTATAATTATTCTTGTCCTAGTTATAATATGCTATTTTGATATGAATAGTCTTATCAACTATTTTATCAACATGAGATTTAAGTAGTTTAAGAAAGAGCATGATTTTCTTCTTTAATAAAGAGAATAACAAATAAAAAGATGGATGTTTTATAATACAAGAAACCATAAACTTTCTAAAAGCTTGATGAAAAATACTATGTAATCTGATTTGTATTCATTTAATTATCTGTTTATAGGCCTCTAGTTTCATGTAAATGTCAGGGACATATTGGTTAGAAGGGTGAAATATAAGTGAAACTACTTTTCACTAAATTTCTGAATTTCGTTAACCATTATTATAACTTTGTAATCTGTTGATATTTTAATATTCTCTTCTATTTTGAATTCCCTGGCTAATAAGCACATAAAAAGGTGCTTAACTTCACTCATTATTAGAGAAATGCAAATGAAACTGCAATGAGGTGTCATCTCACACTGTTTAGAATGGCCATCATAAAAAATGTACAATAATAAATGCTGGAGATGGTGTGGAGAAAAGAGTACCCTTCTACACTCTTGGTGGGTGTGCCAATTGATACAGTCACTATGGAGAATAGTATGGAGATTCCTTTAAAAAGTAGGAATAAAACTACCATATGACTCAACAACCCAACTACTGGGCATATACCCTGAGGAAACCAGATTTGAAAAAGACACATGAACCCCAATAGTCATTACAGCACCATTTACAATAGATAGGGCATGTAAGCAACCTAGATGTTCATCAACAGATGAGTGGATAAGGAAACTGTGGTACATATACACAATGACATATTATTCAGCTATAAAAAGGAACTGATTTGAGTCTATTTTAATGAGGTACATGAAGCTAGAGCTTATTATACAGAATGGAGTAAGTCAGAAAGGGAAAAATATTGTATGTTAGTTTCTATATATTGAATTTCTTGCCATTCCCATCTTCCCTACCCAAAAGTTGAAATCAGGTCTCCTTCATTGGAGGCAGATTCTTACCAACAGAGCTATGTGGGAAGCTCCTAACCTATACATAGCCATCTTCTATAGTACCTAGATTGTGTGAATAGGACAGATCTCAAAAGATTTATTGAGGTGAGTTTGAGATACCAACTTGTATTTTATAATTATTCTTGTCCTAGTTATAATATGCTATTTTGATATGAATAGTCTTATCAACTATTTTATCAACATGAGATTTAAGTAGTTTAAGAAAGAGCATGATTTTCTTCTTTAATAAAGAGAATAACAAATAAAAAGATGGATGTTTTATAATACAAGAAACCATAAACTTTCTAAAAGCTTGATGAAAAATACTATGTAATCTGATTTGTATTCATTTAATTATCTGTTTATAGGCCTCTAGTTTCATGTAAATGTCAGGGACATATTGGTTAGAAGGGTGAAATATAAGTGAAACTACTTTTCACTAAATTTCTGAATTTCGTTAACCATTATTATAACTTTGTAATCTGTTGATATTTTAATATTCTCTTCTATTTTGAATTCCCTGGCTAATAAGCACATAAAAAGGTGCTTAACTTCACTCATTATTAGAGAAATGCAAATGAAACTGCAATGAGGTGTCATCTCACACTGTTTAGAATGGCCATCATAAAAAATGTACAATAATAAATGCTGGAGATGGTGTGGAGAAAAGAGTACCCTTCTACACTCTTGGTGGGTGTGCCAATTGATACAGTCACTATGGAGAATAGTATGGAGATTCCTTTAAAAAGTAGGAATAAAACTACCATATGACTCAACAACCCAACTACTGGGCATATACCCTGAGGAAACCAGATTTGAAAAAGACACATGAACCCCAATAGTCATTACAGCACCATTTACAATAGATAGGGCATGTAAGCAACCTAGATGTTCATCAACAGATGAGTGGATAAGGAAACTGTGGTACATATACACAATGACATATTATTCAGCTATAAAAAGGAACTGATTTGAGTCTATTTTAATGAGGTACATGAAGCTAGAGCTTATTATACAGAATGGAGTAAGTCAGAAAGGGAAAAATATTGTATGTTAGTTTCTATATATTGAATCTAGAAAGATAAGTATTGATGATCCTACATACAGTGCAGCAAAGAAGAAAAACATTTTGGACACAGTTGGGGAAAGGAGAGGGTGAGATGATTTGAAAGAACAGCATCAAAGCATATATATTGTCATATGTAAAATAGATAGAAAGTGGGAGTCCAAATTTATGCCACGGGGAACCCAAAGTCAGTGCTCTGTGACAACTGAGGTGTGGGATGGGGAGGGAGGCCGGAGTGAGTTTCAAGATAGACGGGACATATATATACCTAATGATGATCCATGCTGATGTATGGCAAAAACCATCACAATATTATAAAGTAACTTATCTTTGCTCTAAAAAATATATTAAAAGAAGATTATTTAAATTCATCCTATCTGCTGTGCTGTTATATTTTATTGCAGTTTTACAGTTATTATATATGTAAAATTTCAAATCATACTCTCAATTATAGTCTTACCATTTTTCATATATGTGTACATGTATTATATGTAAATATAAAATATTATATATATATATATGGTTTTTCAAGGGGTTTTATTTTTTGCTTCCTACTTTTTTGCATATGAATTTTCTTTTCTTTGAGGTTATTAATTACAAAGATTTTGTTTTGGTTTGTTTTTTTGACTTTTTGTGTGTGTCTGCTTTCTTTCTAATACTTATTTTTTTTTTAATGTCATTTTCTTCTTTCAAAATTCTCAGTTTGGAGAAGTGAGAACTGACAAGAAGCAAATAATACAACATTTACTTGTTACTTGCATAATATAACAGCAATTTTCAGCTATCTGTATCTGTGTCAGACATAGGCACTTAAGAGGTTGAATGTGAAGACTGAGCTTGCAATTGTGGGTCTCACTGTATATAGTTGTGTAGTGATCTTGACTCTAGGCTTTTAGCAAGTAGAGAATTTTCTTTTAGCTTTTGATTTCTCTAGAAATCTATTCATGAGTGAGGAAAATAACACTATCTACCAGCCTGGAACCCAAGTAGGGAGAAGGATAGTGATTGTCACCATTTAGTGTGTAGACTATCACTCAACTAACCATCCCCCCAGCAGCCATTCCAGTACCTAATCTTTATGCTACACCCTTAATTCTACCATGTGGACAGTCTCTTTGTTCTGAGATTTTTTGGTTGACTTTTTTCAGAAGCTAATCCTCATCTGTTTGCAGGATAGTCATCTGGGTGCACAGATGACCCAGACTGGATTCTTGAAAATCTGACTGATTCATATACAGCCTTTAAAAAATCCTTTGTAAGGCTCTGTTTTCTTTTTTGTATGACTTATACCCTGAGTGCTCTGTGACAACTGAGGTGTGGGGGGGGGTGAGTTTCAAGATAGACGGGACATATATATACCTAATGATGATCCATGCTGATGTATGGCAAAAACCATCACAATATTATAAAGTAACTTATCTTTGCTCTAAAAAATATATTAAAAGAAGATTATTTAAATTCATCCTATCTGCTGTGCTGTTATATTTTATTGCAGTTTTACAGTTATTATATATGTAAAATTTCAAATCATACTCTCAATTATAGTCTTACCATTTTTCATATATGTGTACATGTATTATATGTAAATATAAAATATTATATATATATATATGGTTTTTCAAGGGGTTTTATTTTTTGCTTCCTACTTTTTTGCATATGAATTTTCTTTTCTTTGAGGTTATTAATTACAAAGATTTTGTTTTGGTTTGTTTTTTTGACTTTTTGTGTGTGTCTGCTTTCTTTCTAATACTTATTTTTTTTTTAATGTCATTTTCTTCTTTCAAAATTCTCAGTTTGGAGAAGTGAGAACTGACAAGAAGCAAATAATACAACATTTACTTGTTACTTGCATAATATAACAGCAATTTTCAGCTATCTGTATCTGTGTCAGACATAGGCACTTAAGAGGTTGAATGTGAAGACTGAGCTTGCAATTGTGGGTCTCACTGTATATAGTTGTGTAGTGATCTTGACTCTAGGCTTTTAGCAAGTAGAGAATTTTCTTTTAGCTTTTGATTTCTCTAGAAATCTATTCATGAGTGAGGAAAATAACACTATCTACCAGCCTGGAACCCAAGTAGGGAGAAGGATAGTGATTGTCACCATTTAGTGTGTAGACTATCACTCAACTAACCATCCCCCCAGCAGCCATTCCAGTACCTAATCTTTATGCTACACCCTTAATTCTACCATGTGGACAGTCTCTTTGTTCTGAGATTTTTTGGTTGACTTTTTTCAGAAGCTAATCCTCATCTGTTTGCAGGATAGTCATCTGGGTGCACAGATGACCCAGACTGGATTCTTGAAAATCTGACTGATTCATATACAGCCTTTAAAAAATCCTTTGTAAGGCTCTGTTTTCTTATTTAATAGAGCTTCAGAAGGGGACAGTATAAATGCATATGATTTACCCTGTCATAAATCTTAAATATGTCCTCTGTATCTATGTATAAAGTTAGTATTCACAGTTTAATTAAGTGCATAGATATGATATTCCATAAAAGCAAATTAGTTCATAGCATCCACTTCATATTGACCCTACCAAAGTGATTTTCTTTATCTTGTGATATCACACTTTTAAAAAAATTCTCACCGTGCAGATAATTATTTTTCTAAGAAATAAAGATCTTGCAATTCCTAACAAATAACTACACCTAATTAATGGTTATTAGTGGCTGATTCTGGTTGAAAAAAAATTTACACAGACACAATGTGAATGTGAATATTTATCTATCAACTTACAGGATGCAGCATAGCCATTGACTTGATCAACGACACCATGAAGATGTAATCAATGGAATCTAAGGATATAGTCTGAAACAATCTCTATAAAACCATCAGGTTTCTTTAAGAAATAATTAGAAGAAAATAAAAGGATGAACTTGGGGAAGTTTTTAACTGTAATAACCTAAAAGACCTAAAGAACACAATATAGAGAGCCTTATCTATATTCTAGTAAAAGCAATGTGTGTGTGTATATATATATATATATATATATATATTTATCTTTTTGGGGGGTGGGGGGGGGGGGGGGGGACAGGTGGGCCACTTTTATTGGTCTTTCATTTCTCTATTTTCATCCGTCTTTGTTCTTTGGCTCCTGTGGGCCTCCCATCGCGGTGGCCTCTGTCATCACAGAGCGCCGGCTCTGGGTCCATGCGCCCCAGAGCTCCGGCTCGGTAATTGGACACATCAGTCCAGCTGCTTTGCGGCACGTGGGATCTTCCCAGACCAGGGATCGAACTGGCACCCCTTGCACTGCAAGGCGGTGTCCTTTCCCATTGGACCACCAGGGGAAGCCCAGCAATGTATATAGATGAATGATAAAACTAGAGGAGACATATGGAGACATATGCTTATTTGAAGAATCCTTTTTGTGAATTTGGGCACAGATGACCCAGACTGGATTCTTGAAAATCTGACTGATTCATATACAGCCTTTAAAAATCCTTTGTAAGGCTCTGTTTTCTTATTTAATAGAGCTTCAGAAGGGACAGAATAAATGCATATGATTTACCCTGTCATAAATCTTAAATATGTCCTCTGTATCTATGTATAAAGTTAGTATTCACAGTTTAATTAAGTGCATAGATATGATATTCCATAAAAGCAAATTAGTTCATAGCATCCACTTCATATTGACCCTACCAAAGTGATTTTCTTTATCTTGTGATATCACACTTTTAAAAAAATTCTCACCGTGCAGATAATTATTTTTCTAAGAAATAAAGATCTTGCAATTCCTAACAAATAACTACACCTAATTAATGGTTATTAGTGGCTGATTCTGGTTGAAAAAAAATTTACACAGACACAATGTGAATGTGAATATTTATCTATCAACTTACAGGATGCAGCATAGCCATTGACTTGATCAACGACACCATGAAGATGTAATCAATGGAATCTAAGGATATAGTCTGAAACAATCTCTATAAAACCATCAGGTTTCTTTAAGAAATAATTAGAAGAAAATAAAAGGATGAACTTGGGGAAGTTTTTAACTGTAATAACCTAAAAGACCTAAAGAACACAATATAGAGAGCCTTATCTATATTCTAGTAAAAGCAATGTGTGTGTGTATATATATATATATATATATATATATATTTATCTTTTTGGGGGGTGGGGTGGGGAGGGAGGGGGACAGGTGGGCCACTTTTATTGGTCTTTCATTTCTCTATTTTCATCCGTCTTTGTTCTTTGGCTCCTGTGGGCCTCCCATCGCGGTGGCCTCTGTCATCACAGAGCGCCGGCTCTGGGCCCATGCGCCCCAGAGCTCCGGCTCGGTAATTGGACACATCAGTCCAGCTGCTTTGCGGCACGTGGGATCTTCCCAGACCAGGGATCGAACTGGCACCCCTTGCACTGCAAGGCGGTGTCCTTTCCCATTGGACCACCAGGGGAAGCCCAGCAATGTATATAGATGAATGATAAAACTAGAGGAGACATATGGAGACATATGCTTATTTGAAGATATTATTAAATTATGGTGAAAGTTTTATTAGTGATAATGGTAAAGTAATACTTAAGAGTAGATATTGAAGTAAATTATTAGTGAAATGATAGCATTCCTTGTGATATCTTGGATAGACTTTTTAGTAATTTGGGGGAGGAATGAGTAGAGTTTAGAGATGGTACAAGATCAGGAGCATATTGAAAACTGTTGAATATGTGTGTACATTAGATTCATTTACCATTATTTCTACTTTTTTCTGATTTAAAGTAATAAAAGAAGAAAAAAAGAACTAAGATTGTTTTTACTCCTTTCCAAAACATGGGTGTATATACTTCTGAAAAATTCAAAATTCAAAATGCTTTTAACTCAAAACAAAAAATTGACTAAGAATGCTATCCTACAATTCATATGGCAAAATATTGTATTATGACTACCGTGTCTACACTGAAACATGCATACTGATCAGAGCCAGGTATTGAAATAAGCAACCCTGGAACATTATAAAGATTTGTTCTATTTTTATTTTAATTCAATGAACATTGTCATTGTATAAAATGACCTATTAAATATCTATTTGTCCCATAGCCTAATGCGTTTCTGTGCTTTTCAGTTTACCAGACGGCTGGCTTTATAAATTATTTAAATGAAAGCGACACTGATCCCAAAAGGCTAATTTAACAAAAGTTCTTAATAGTCAATAAAGTCATAATTTCAATTTTTTTATTATGTGCTGTATTACTTCAGCACTTATCACAGTCTAGTGGTCTGTAACCTTATGCAATTGTTGTTCAGTTGCTAAGTCATGTTCAACCCTTTTTGACCCCATGAACTGCAGCACACTAGGCTTCCCTGTCCTTCTCTATCTCCTGGTATTAATCTGCTCAAATTAATGTCCATTGAGTCTGTAATGCTATCTAACCATTTCATCCTTTGCTGTTCCCTTCTTTTGCTTCAATATTTCCCAGTATTAGGGTATTTTCCAATAAGTTGCCTCTTACGCAAGGGAAAAGTTAAAAGTTAAAAACCTGCATGGTCTAAGATTTCTTGTTTTCTTTTTCCTTTTCCTAATTTTTTTTTTAAAGTTTATCTCCTATTGTGTTGCTTTGTCTTTACCCTATTCCATGTCTAAAAACATGCTCTTGCCTGTGTATTTGACAACTGCTATCATCTGCCTGGATCTGCGTACCTCCTTCCTTCGACTTCCTCCAGTCTTTACTTAAAATTTCATTTTCTTATTGAGGTTGTGCTTGCCTGTCCTTCCAATAATTGGATATTGCTCTCCCCAGTTCTCCTTTCCTGCTTTTTTTTTTTTCTTTGTGTCACTCTTATCTCTATGTAATATCCTATGTTTCACCTTTGCTTATAATATTTACTATTTTTTCTTATTTTTCTCACTTCACCCGAATGAGAGCCATGTAAAAGTGTTATAAGGGTTTCTAAAAGGTAACTTTTAAATTCTGTATTTTACCTTGTCATAGATCAATCAGATATAGTCATGGCTTCAGATTTGTGCCAGTCTTTGGAGCACTCCTTGAAGATCATTGTTTTATCTTACATAGGATATTTCATGTTAAAATATATACTCATAATTGTAGGAAAATAGTTTTCAGATAGCACAAATATATGTGATATAAGAAACACTTATGAACATGCATGGGCATCATGTAATTTTTAAAAAAGGCACTCATGATGGAATATATATTTTATTGATATATTTTATATACTTACTTTCTTCTATTCATGAAATAAGCTCATCTTGAAATATGCATTTACCATATATGTTAGTTAGAATCCTGGCAAGGAAAATAAGTGATACACTAACCCAGAAGAATTACAATAAGGGATTACCTTCTGATATTTAAAGAGGGTTAAAATAACCTACAGAATATAGTGAGGGACCTTGAGATAAGCAACAGGCGGTAGTTTTTACTGTCTTTGTTATAGGAGGCTAAATGTATGGGTTTCAATTTTCAGAGCCTGGTGAAATCTGTAGTTATGGAAGAATCACTGTCTGAAAGATGTATGAACATGCACTAAGGGTAGTACAAGGAGCATAGATATCTATGTTTTCACTTTCACTGGTTTTCTGTTCTCCACTGTGTTACTGTTTCCCTTTGCACAATTCAAACAGATAACAAATGGTAAGGGAGCCTGAGTAGTACAGTCCATGGATGTCAGGCTCCAGGGTACAGATCTGAGGGGGATCGAAAACTGACTGTACGAAGCAAGTGGAAACTTAAACATAGCAATTTTAGAGACGTCTTTAGATTCAGTTGCTATTATATTTTTTTAAAGTTTCCAATCTGTTCAGGCATGAAATGTTCTCTAATTTATCATCTCTCTTGTTATTTATTTTTCTTTTTTTTTTAATTGGGGTATGTTTGGTTTAAAAATGATGTATAAGCTTCAGGTCTACAGCGAAGCTATTGTTATAAGATTTTACTGACTTTTCTTGTTCACTGGTATACATAACCATCAATCGGTCATAGGTATATCCCTGATGCCTCTCACCTGAGCCCTCCCTCACTTTTATCATTTACAACACCCTCAAGTTGATGCTTAGTTCCTATGTAGGTTCCTTTCATCTTACAAAATAGTCACAGTGGTAACCTTTATTACATATGATAGCATAAGTTCCCTTGTTGCTCTTTGCATACCTCCCATCCAATCTTTCCTCCCCCATTGCCATAGGTCTGTTCTCTATGTCTGTTTCTCTATCACTGCTCTGTGTGTGCATTTATCAGTACCAGCTTACTAGATTCCATAGATATGCTTTAGTGTACTGTATTTGTGCTTTTGCTTTTGACTTATTTCACTTTGTATAATACGTTCTAGCTTATCCACCTCATTAGGACTGATTCTTCTGCATTCTTTTATGGATGAAAAGTATTACATTGTATATATGTACCATTTTTTCTTTATCCATTCATTCATCAATGGACATCTAGGTTGCTTCCATGTTCTAGCTATTGTACAGAGCACTGCAATGAACTTTGGAGTACAGGTGTTTCTTTCAATTTTGATTTGATCAGGATATATACCTAATAGTAGGATCGCTGGTCATATGGTGTTTCTATTTTTAGTTTTCTGAGGAATCTCCATACTGTCTTCCATAGTGGTTTTATCAATTTACATTCCCCAAAACAATGCAGGAGTGTTCCCTTATCGCCACACCCTCTCCAGCTTTTATTATCTGTAGATTTTTTAATGGTGGCCATTCTGACTGGTGTGAGATGATTGCTCATTGTAGTTTTGATTTGCATTTCTCTAATAATAAACGACACTGCGTACCTTTCATATGTTGTTGGCCATCAGTGTGTCTTCTTTGGAGAGATTTCACTTTAGGTGTTCTTCCCATTTTTTGATTTGTTTGTTTTTTGAGTGTTGAGTTGTCTAAGTTTCTTGTAGATTTTGGAGATTAATTCTTTGTGTGTTATTTCATTTTCCATTATTTTCTCCCATTAATTGGGTTGTCTGTTCATCTTGTTTGTCGTTTCCTTTACCGTGCAAAAATATTTAAGTTTTATTAGGTCTCACATGTTTATTTTTGTTATCATTTCTGGTATTCTAGAGGGCTGGTCATAGAAGATCTTGCTTTGATTTATGTCATTGAGTGTTTTGATTATATTCTGCTCTGAGAGTTTCATGGTCCTACATGTAGGTCTTTGATCCATTTTGAATTTATCTTTGTATATGGTGTTAGGGAATGTTCCAACTTCATTTTTTTTTTTTTTTGCATTTAGTTGTCCAATTTTCCCAGCACCACTTGTTGAAGAGGCTGTCTTTGTTCCACTATATATTTTTGCCTCCTTTGTCAAAAATAAGGTACCCATAGGTGCGTGGGTTTATCTCTGGGTTCTCTATCTTGTTTCATTGGTCTATATTTCTGGTTTTGTGCCAGTGCCATACTGTCTTGATGACTGTTTGCTTTGTAGTATAGTCTGAAGTTAGGGAGGCTGATCCCTCCAGCTCCATTCTTCTTCCTCAGGATTACTTTGGCTATCTAGGGTCCTTTGAGTTTCCGTATGAATTGTGCTAGTTTTTTACCTAGTTCTGTAAAGAATGATAGGGATCACATTTAAACTATAGATGATATTTGATAGTATTTTCATGATATTGATTCTTCCAACCCAGGGAAGTGGAATATCTCTCCATTTGTTTATGTCGTCTTTGATTTCCTTCATTAGTGTCTTGTAATTTTCTGTGCATAGTTTTTTGTCTCTTTAGGTAGGCTCATCCCTAAATATTTTATTCTTCTAGTTGCAATGGTGAATGGGATTGCATTCTAAATTTCTATTTCTGATCTTTTATTGTTCGTATATAGGAATGCAGGTGATTTCTGTGTATTGATTTTGTATACTGCTATGTTGTTGAATTCGTTGATTAGCTGCAGGAATTTTCTAATAGAGGTTTTGGGGTGTTCTATGTATAGTATCATCGCTTCTGCAAATGGGAGAGTTTTACTTCCTTTTTTTCCTATCTGGACTCCTTTTATTGCTTTTGCTTCTCTTATGACTGTCGCTAGAACTTCCAGGAATATGTTGAATAGTAGTGTTAATATTTGACACCCTGTCTTTTCCTGATCTTAGAGGGAATGTTTTCAGTTTCACTGTTGAGGATAGTGTTCACTGTGGACTTCTCATATAAGGTTTTCACTATGTTGAGGTAGGTTCTTTGCATGCCCATTTTTTGAAAGCTTTTTGTCATAAACAAATATTGGAGTTTGTGGAAGGTTATTTCTGCATCTATTGAGATTATGATGTGATTTTTGTTTTTCAGTTAGTTGATATGGCAAAAATATCTTTGAGATCCATCTCTTTGAATATGTCATTTAAGGTCTGTGTTTCCTTATTAATTTTATGTTTTTAATATCTGTCCATTGGTGTAGGGGGAGTGTTAAAGTCTCCTACTATTATTGTGTTACTGTCTGTGTCTTCCTTTATGTCTGAAAGTGTTTCCTTTATGTATTGGGGCTCTCCTGTGTTGGGTGCATAGATGTTTATGATTATTATGTCTTCCTCTGAACAGTCCTGTGGTCATTATGTAGTAGTCTGCCCTGTCTCTTATAAGCTTCTGTATTTGCAGTTTATTTTCTCTGATTTGAGGTTTGTTACACCAGCTTTCTTTTCATTTCCCTTTGCATGGAATATGTTTTTCCATCTTTTCACTGTCAATCTATGTGTGTCTTCAGGTCTGAAATGGGTTTCTTATAAGCACCATATATATGGGTCTTGTTTTTGCATCCATTGAGCCAGTCTGTGTCTTTGCATTGGAGCATTTCGTTTAAACCATGCTTCCGACCCAGGGAAGTGGAATATCTCTCCATTTGTTTATGTCGTCTTTGATTTCCTTCATTAGTGTCTTGTAATTTTCTGTGCATAGTTTTTTGTCTCTTTAGGTAGGCTCATCCCTAAATATTTTATTCTTCTAGTTGCAATGGTGAATGGGATTGCATTCTAAATTTCTATTTCTGATCTTTTATTGTTCGTATATAGGAATGCAGGTGATTTCTGTGTATTGATTTTGTATACTGCTATGTTGTTGAATTCGTTGATTAGCTGCAGGAATTTTCTAATAGAGGTTTTGGGGTGTTCTATGTATAGTATCATCGCTTCTGCAAATGGGAGAGTTTTACTTCCTTTTTTTCCTATCTGGACTCCTTTTATTGCTTTTGCTTCTCTTATGACTGTCGCTAGAACTTCCAGGAATATGTTGAATAGTAGTGTTAATATTTGACACCCCTGTCTTTTTCCTGATCTTAGAGGGAATGTTTTCAGTTTCACTGTTGAGGATAGTGTTCACTGTGGACTTCTCATATAAGGTTTTCACTATGTTGAGGTAGGTTCTTTGCATGCCCATTTTTTGAAAGCTTTTTGTCATAAACAAATATTGGAGTTTGTGGAAGGTTATTTCTGCATCTATTGAGATTATGATGTGATTTTTGTTTTTCAGTTAGTTGATATGGCAAAAATATCTTTGAGATCCATCTCTTTGAATATGTCATTTAAGGTCTGTGTTTCCTTATTAATTTTATGTTTTTAATATCTGTCCATTGGTGTAGGGGGAGTGTTAAAGTCTCCTACTATTATTGTGTTACTGTCTGTGTCTTCCTTTATGTCTGAAAGTGTTTCCTTTATGTATTGGGGCTCTCCTGTGTTGGGTGCATAGATGTTTATGATTATTATGTCTTCCTCTGAACAGTCCTGTGGTCATTATGTAGTAGTCTGCCCTGTCTCTTATAAGCTTCTGTATTTGCAGTTTATTTTCTCTGATTTGAGGTTTGTTACACCAGCTTTCTTTTCATTTCCCTTTGCATGGAATATGTTTTTCCATCTTTTCACTGTCAATCTATGTGTGTCTTCAGGTCTGAAATGGGTTTCTTATAAGCACCATATATATGGGTCTTGTTTTTGCATCCATTGAGCCAGTCTGTGTCTTTGCATTGGAGCATTTCGTCCATTTACATTCAAAGCAATTATTGATGCAAATGTTCCCATTGTCATCTTCTTAGATGTTTTGGATCTGTTTTGTAAGACTTTTCTAACTCTTGTATTGATATGAATGCTCCTATTATCATCTTTTTTAGGCATTTGGGTTTGTTTTATAGAGTTTTTCCTGCTTTTGTGTTTATTGACTATATCAGTCCCTTTAACATTTTTTGCAAGGCTGGTTTTGTGGCACAAAATTCTTTTAGCTTTTGCTTGTCTGTGAAGCTTTTGACTTCTCCATCAATTCCAAATGAAATCCTACCTAGTAGAGAATTCATGGTTGTAGGTTATTCTCTTTTAGTTTAGTTTAAATGTGTCCTGCCATTCTCTTCTGGCCTGCAGGGTTTCTGCTGCAAGATCAGTGTTTAAACATATGGGGTTTCCCTTGTATGTTACTACTTGTTTCTCCCTTGCTGTTTTAAGTAATCTTTCTTTGTGTTTAGTCTGTGTTAACTTGATGAGTATGTGGCTTGGCAGGTTTATTCTGGGGTTTATTCTGTATGGAACTCTGTTGGACTTGGTTGACTATTTCCATTCCCATGCTGGGAAATTTTTCAATTATGATCTCTTCAAGAATTTTTTCATAGCCTTTCTTTTCCTCCTCTTCTTCTAAGACACCTATAATTCTAATGTTGTGTGTTTAATATTATCCCAGTGTTCTCTGAGGCTATCCTCAGTTCTTTTTATTCTTTGTGCTTTCTTCTGTTCTTCAGCAGTTAATTTCATCATTCTGTCTTCCAGCTGACTTATCCATTCCTCTGTCTCTGATACTCTACTGTTGAGTCCCTCCATAATATTTTTAAGTTCAGCAATTGAGTTGTTTGTCTCTGCTTATTTTTCATTTCTTGTATGTCTTTTCCCAGTGCTCTAATTTCCTCTAAAATTCTGTTTTCAGAGTTTTGGATCCTCACTAGTATCGCTCTTCTGAAATATGTTTCAGATAGTTTGTTTATCTCCTCTTCGGTCACTTGAATTTGTGTGTCTATCATTTGTTCCTTCATTTGTTCCTTCTTGCTCTGTCTTTTCATTATTATGTTATTTTTTGTTTTTGTGTCTGTATGTTTGAGGCCTCTTTTTAGGCTTCCTGGTTGAGTTCTCCCTTCCTTTTGGTTTTTGTCCTTGTAGAAAGGTTCAATGGTTTGTTGCCTCAGCTTGTCAGCTGGGTACACAGGGAATAGCGGGTGTGATGAGACTTTACATACACACATACATAGACAGAAAGGATGGGAATGGTGGGCTCAAGACCTCTTGGGTCAAGGCCCAGAACACATTCACAAGTCTTGCTTTCATTCAGTGCTGAAGCCGCCAGTTGTTTACAGGGAATGATATTAGCATGGGCTAATCAGTCACAGTCCTCTTCAATAATCACCCTTTGTAACTCTAAGTAACTTTCATAGTCTTTCCAATGGACAGAGCACATTACAGCTGGAGGGGAATGGTACCAGGAAGAAGTTAAGGAGTCCACACAGACCAGGCGTTCTAAAGTCCATAGCAGATTTCTCACTTGTTTTTATTCAGTATGACCTCAGTTAATAAGCCTATCTGAATCAAATTGACTTGCCTTTCTCTTAGTTTTCTTATTTCCAAGATGATTTTCTCCTGGCTCAGCCAAAGCTGCAAAATCTTTCACTGGTCTGTTTCCCACAGTTTGTGTCTTAATTAGGTGATGTTGATTCTTATTTGCAGGTGAATATCCTCTAGTGTTCTCTGTTCTTTGGTAGTGTAGCATCTTGGAGTCAGTGTTTCACTCGCAATTTCCCAGGTTTGATCTTTGGCCAGGGAGTGTAGATTCTATGTATGGTCTACTATGTCGTTCAGTGGTATTAGTTCAAATATAAACATATGAAGGTGCGTCCCTGGTAGATGGCAGTCGTAAAATCAGGCAAATATTCTTTTTTTCCCAGCAGTTAATTTCATCATTCTGTCTTCCAGCTGACTTATCCATTCCTCTGTCTCTGATACTCTACTGTTGAGTCCCTCCATAATATTTTTAAGTTCAGCAATTGAGTTGTTTGTCTCTGCTTATTTTTCATTTCTTGTATGTCTTTTCCCAGTGCTCTAATTTCCTCTAAAATTCTGTTTTCAGAGTTTTGGATCCTCACTAGTATCGCTCTTCTGAAATATGTTTCAGATAGTTTGTTTATCTCCTCTTCGGTCACTTGAATTTGTGTGTCTATCATTTGTTCCTTCATTTGTTCCTTCTTGCTCTGTCTTTTCATTATTATGTTATTTTTTGTTTTTGTGTCTGTATGTTTGAGGCCTCTTTTTAGGCTTCCTGGTTGAGTTCTCCCTTCCTTTTGGTTTTTGTCCTTGTAGAAAGGTTCAATGGTTTGTTGCCTCAGCTTGTCAGCTGGGTACACAGGGAATAGCGGGTGTGATGAGACTTTACATACACACATACATAGACAGAAAGGATGGGAATGGTGGGCTCAAGACCTCTTGGGTCAAGGCCCAGAACACATTCACAAGTCTTGCTTTCATTCAGTGCTGAAGCCGCCAGTTGTTTACAGGGAATGATATTAGCATGGGCTAATCAGTCACAGTCCTCTTCAATAATCACCCTTTGTAACTCTAAGTAACTTTCATAGTCTTTCCAATGGACAGAGCACATTACAGCTGGAGGGGAATGGTACCAGGAAGAAGTTAAGGAGTCCACACAGACCAGGCGTTCTAAAGTCCATAGCAGATTTCTCACTTGTTTTTATTCAGTATGACCTCAGTTAATAAGCCTATCTGAATCAAATTGACTTGCCTTTCTCTTAGTTTTCTTATTTCCAAGATGATTTTCTCCTGGCTCAGCCAAAGCTGCAAAATCTTTCACTGGTCTGTTTCCCACAGTTTGTGTCTTAATTAGGTGATGTTGATTCTTATTTGCAGGTGAATATCCTCTAGTGTTCTCTGTTCTTTGGTAGTGTAGCATCTTGGAGTCAGTGTTTCACTCGCAATTTCCCAGGTTTGATCTTTGGCCAGGGAGTGTAGATTCTATGTATGGTCTACTATGTCGTTCAGTGGTATTAGTTCAAATATAAACATATGAAGGTGCGTCCCTGGTAGATGGCAGTCGTAAAATCAGGCAAATATTGTGTAACATAATGGAAAAACATACATACGTATACATCTATAAACAAACCCAAACAGTGTAAAAGGGGTAAAGTACAGGGAATTGTTCTGGCAAATGATGCAATCAAAGTTGGTACCTGACTGTTAAGATCAAAGCTAATTAAAACACAGCCTGGAAAAACAGATCTAGAGCAAGGCTGGGGATATTGCTATGAAGGTAGTTAGTAACTAAAACTTGTACTGGGGAGGGAGAAGGAGGAGAGTGGAAACGTAATAAAAAGTAATAGAATCATGTTCCAAGGATTATGTTGGGATAGATAACAAAATTAGTATCTATAAAACTTTAGTAAAGCAGGAAGAGAACAGTAGAGACATCAAGGAAGGAAATATTTACAGAGAAGATAATAGTAGATTTTTAAAAAGATTTTACAGTTAGAGTGAAAAGAGAGGAATCTAAAGAAAACATACTGTCCCTGATTCTTAGTTGTGAGTCTATCTTCTCATCTGTGTGTGTATCTTCTGTCCCTGGTCTGTCCTGGTGGGGGTTGGGTTTGGGGCTGGGAAGCTGCTTATATCTTAGTTTTCAGTGAGATTCAGGTTTCAAATTGGTAGGCAGGGCCCTTGCAGAACGGTTGCTCTAGTTTTGCCACAGTGTGTTTGTTGGATTCCAAGCACCCTGGTAGCATTCTATGGCAGTTCCCTGTCAGAATGCTTCTCTTTGATCCAGTCTCAGTCCTGGCAGAAGTGGAACTGAGTGCCACTCTCTGTCCCCAATGCCAGAAGGGGCTCCCTGATCAGGCATGGGTTGGGTTGCCGAACTCTGTCCCGCGGTGGATTACCCGATTCTATTCCATACACCCTGATAGCCTTCTGTCTCAGCTGTCCTCCTGACATTCCTGCCACAGCTCTGCAGCTGTTGGGACTGAGCACAGTTTGTCCCAGAGGCCTGGTACACTTTTCCAGGCACTCCCGGCAGCAGGACTGAGCGCCACTTTTTGCCCCGGTCATGGGCAGGGGCTCCCCAAACACACTGAGGCTAGGCTGCTGAGCTCTGTCCTGCAGGGGATCTCCCGATTCTGTTTCCTATGCCCTGCTAGCATTCTCTCTCAGCTGACCATCTGGCGTCCCTGTCACAGTATGGTCTCTGGTGAGATTCTCACACTGAGAAGAGCTTTCCATCCTGGCACACTTCCCAGTGCTCTCTCTGCCTGGTCCAATGTGCGAACTTGGAGACAGGAGCGCAGGGAAACCTCAGGCTTCTCAGTCTCTATGTGGTGTTTATGCCCTAGTCTCCTCAAGGTTCTGCTGTTCTCCTTAGCCTCCCTTGCATAAGACGTTACCAGGTGGATGCGTCTTCCCCATTATCTCTTTCCCTCCTCCCTCCCTCGGAGATCGGGCACTCCTTTCTCGTAACTTTCCCCCCTTTCCGTGTCTCTGGTCATTTCCTCCTTCACTCCAGGGAACATGTCCTACCCCTTGTAGACCTGAGGACTTCTTTTGTTGTCTAGAGGCGGGCTTGTAGGGATTGTTCCGTTTCTTGATTAGTTCCTGGTGATTCTGTTGAGGAGCTGGTGATATCCTCCTCTCATTCCTCTGCCATCTTGGGCTTTTTCTTTTCTTTTTTTATAGTCTAGTTTCACTGACTGAGGGTGCAGTGTGCATAGACCTTGCATCCAGTGGTTTCTACCACAAAGTAGCTGAGTGAGATACCTCTGTGTTTGTTTTTAGATTTAGAATTAGAGAGTTTACTCATTGTATGAGTCTAAATGAATTCTGTCCACTTATTACCTTGAAAATGGTAAAATTTAGGATCGCAGGCTTAGACTAAGGATGGAGAGATCAAAGTGGATCTGAGATGTATTTATTGTGCACAATCAGTGAGATGTGTATTATACTGGATGATTGTTGAAAGAGATAAGAAAACAAAATTAGAATGTGTCAATATAACTTCCAGATTTGGAAATTGGTTGACTAGATTGTATCATTTACCTTCACAAATAACATAGGGTTGGGTAATGTTTGCCCTGTACTCGGAGCCACATGAAGAATGATGAAGGGTTCAGTTATACATGTGGTGACTGATGTGTTATGGAGATATCTAAATGTAGATGTTTCAGAGAACATTTAAATACATTACTGGAGCTCTGGAAGGAGACTTCAACTGAAGTTACAGATAGAGGATTGATCAACATTTAGGTATTGGATTAAGATATTATTATTATTATTATTATTATTATTATTATTATTATTATTATTATTATTATCATTAGCAGCAGCCTTCATACATTGAAAAACCACCAATATGTTAGGTGCTTGGTAGACAGAGAAGATCACTGACTCGTTTCCTCAGAAGATGAATTCTCTAAGTGTAGAGAAATTTAAAGGTCATATTTTAATGGGAGTGGGGATATAGTGGCAAGGAAGAGACATCAGCAAATAGAAATAACAATCTGATTTCTTTCCCAATTGTATTGATATTAATTGCTTTAAGTGATTACTTCTTTTCCTAATCTGCTCTTCTTTGGTCTGTAGTTATGAGGGTAAGTATATAGCTTCAGGGTTCTATGATCACAAAACTCATGAGAAAAATAACATTTGAAATTAGGACTAGGAAAGGAAATAAGCTCTTTCTAAAACAATCCTTTGACAATTATCGTTGATCTTATAATTGAATGTTTTTAAGCCTTTGCCCTGAATTTTAACAAATTCAAGTGAGTTAGGTGAATAGCAACTATGCAGATATTAGAGTATTCATAATCTATATTAATTTTGCCACTAGAATTATCTTCATATCTACTCACCATTACATGTCAATGTTTTCTATTTTACTCAAATTCATTGTATTTCTTTATTTTCTATAATTTAGTAGTAACACTTTGTTATTTTGACTTTTGTATGTAAATCTATCATTCATCTTTTTTTTTTTTTACTTTGTATTTTTACAAAATTTTGCTGTTTACAGATATGTATAATCCCAGATTAGTCATATGTATATCCTTGGCCTCCTCCCTTCTCTGTCCCCCTCGCAATAGCTGCCATCCCACCTCTCCAGGCCTTTGCACAGGGCCCCTGCAAAATCCCCTATTCCCACAGTGCAATGACAATAGCTATCATTTTCAGACATGATGCTACAGGTTTCCATGTTACTCTCTCTACATCTCCACCCACTGTTCATTTCCCACAATGTCCATATATCTGTTCTCTGTGTCTGTTTTTCCATTGCTTTTCTGCATATGGTGTAATTACCACCTTACTAGATTCCATATATGTGTGCTAGTATACAGTACTTGTTTTTCTCTTTTTGACTTACTTCAATTTGTACAATAGGTTCTAGATTCATCCACCTCATTAGGACTGATTTTTCTGCATTTCCTTTTATAGCTAAGAAGTACTCCATTGTATTTAAGTACCAGAGCTTTTTATCCATTCATTGGTTGATGGACATCTACACTGCTTCCATGTTCTGGCTATTGTACAGAAAGAGCTGCAATGAACGTCGGTGTACACGTGTCTCTTTCAATTTTGATTTGATCAGGATATATGCCTAATTGTGGGGTTGCTGGTCATAAGGTGCTTCTATTTTTAGTTTTTTAAGAAACACTGTCTTCCATAGCAGCCGATCAATTTACAGTCCCACCAGCAATGAAAGAGTGTTCTATTTTCTCTGCACCCTCTCTAGCATTTACAGTCTGTAGACTTTTTGATGATGGTCATTGTGACTGGTGTGAGGTGATATCTCATTGTAGTTTTGATTTGCATTTCTCCAATAATAAGCGACTTTGAGCATCGTTTCATGTGTTTCTTGGCCATCTGTATGCCTTCTTTGGTGAGATGTCTCTTTAGATATTTTTCCCATTTTTTTGATTGGGTTCTTCATTTTTCCAGTGTTAAGTTGTCTGAGTTGCTTGTAGATTTTCGAGATTAATTATTTTTGTGTTATTTCATTTGCTATGGTTTTCTCCCATTCTGTGGGTTGTCTGTTCACTTTCTTTTGTAGATTGTTTTGCTGTACAAAAGCTTTTAAGTTTCATTGGGTCCTATTTGTTACTTTATAGTTTCACTATTCTAGTAGGTGGATCATAGAAGATCTTGCTTTGATTTATGTCCTTAAGTGTTCTGCCTATATTCTCCTCTATGAGTTTTATGGTTGCTGGTCTTACATTTAGGCCTTTAATCCATTTTGAGTTTATCTTTGTGTATGATGTCAGGGAATATTCCAACTTCATTTTTTTGCATGTATGTCCAATTTTCCCAGCACCATTTGTTGAAGTGGCTGTCTTTTTCCCATTGTATCTTTTTGCCACCTTTATCAATAAGGTACCCATAGTTGTGTGGGTTTATCTCTGGGTTCTCTATCTTGTTCCATTGGTCCATATTTTTGTTTTTTTGCCAGTACCATACTGTCTTGATGACTGTTGCTTTGCAGTATAGTCTGAAGTTAGGGAGGCTGATCCCTCCAGCTCCATTCTTCTTTCTCTGGATTGCTTTGGCTATTCGAGGTCTTTTGTAAACCATATGCACTGTGTTGTTTTTTAGTCTATCTCTGTGATGAATGTCATTTGTAATTTGATAGGAATCACATTGAATCTGTAGATATTGTTTAGTAACATGGTCATTTTCACAATATTGATTCTTTCGACTCAGGAACGTTGAATTTGTCTCCAACTGTTTAAGTTGTCTTTGATTTCTTTCTTTAGTGTCTTGTAATTTCCCATGTACAGTTCTTTTGTTTCATTGGGTAGGTTTATTCCTAGGTATTTTATCTTTTGATTGCAATGGTGAATGGGATTACATTCTTGGTTTAGCTTTCTTATTGTTCTTTGTTTGTTTATAGGAATGCCAGTGATTTTGGTGTATTAATTTTGTATCCTGCGACTTTGCTGAATTCGCTTATTAGCTCTAGTAGTTTTCTAACAGTGTCTTTGGGGTTTTCAATGTATAATATCATGTCATCTGCAAATAGAGAGAGTTTTACTTCTTCTTTTCCAATCTGGATTCATTTGATTCTTTTTGTTCTCTAATTACTATTGCTAGAACTTCCATAACTATGTTCAATAATACTGGTGCATGTAGACATCCTTGTCTTGTTCCTGATCTTAGAGGGAATGTTTTCAGTTTCTCACCTTTGAGAATAATGTTTGCTGTGGCCTTTCACTATGCTGAGGTAGGTTCCTTCTATGCCCATTTTATAAAGAGTTTTTATCATAAATGGGTGTTGGATTTAATCAAAAACTTTTTCTGCTTCTATTGAGATTATCATGTGATTTTTGTCTTTTAATTTGTTGATATGGTGTATCACATTGTTTGATTTGTGGAAATTGAAGAATCCTTGCATGGCTGGCATGAACCCAATTCGCCTTTTTGAAGTGGCTGTCTTTTTCCCATTGTATCTTTGCCACCTTTATCAATAAGGTACCCATAGTTGTGTGGGTTTATCTCTGGGTTCTCTATCTTGTTCCATTGGTCCATATTTTTGTTTTTTTGCCAGTACCATACTGTCTTGATGACTGTTGCTTTGCAGTATAGTCTGAAGTTAGAGGCTGATCCCTCCAGCTCCATTCTTCTTTCTCTGGATTGCTTTGGCTATTCGAGGTCTTTTGTAAACCATATGCACTGTGTTGTTTTTTAGTCTATCTCTGTGATGAATGTCATTTGTAATTTGATAGGAATCACATTGAATCTGTAGATATTGTTTAGTAACATGGTCATTTTCACAATATTGATTCTTTCGACTCAGGAACGTTGAATTTGTCTCCAACTGTTTAAGTTGTCTTTGATTTCTTTCTTTAGTGTCTTGTAATTTCCCATGTACAGTTCTTTTGTTTCATTGGGTAGGTTTATTCCTAGGTATTTTATCTTTTGATTGCAATGGTGAATGGGATTACATTCTTGGTTTAGCTTTCTTATTGTTCTTTGTTTGTTTATAGGAATGCCAGTGATTTTGGTGTATTAATTTTGTATCCTGCGACTTTGCTGAATTCGCTTATTAGCTCTAGTAGTTTTCTAACAGTGTCTTTGGGGTTTTCAATGTATAATATCATGTCATCTGCAAATAGAGAGAGTTTTACTTCTTCTTTTCCAATCTGGATTCATTTGATTCTTTTTGTTCTCTAATTACTATTGCTAGAACTTCCATAACTATGTTCAATAATACTGGTGCATGTAGACATCCTTGTCTTGTTCCTGATCTTAGAGGGAATGTTTTCAGTTTCTCACCTTTGAGAATAATGTTTGCTGTGGCCTTTCACTATGCTGAGGTAGGTTCCTTCTATGCCCATTTTATAAAGAGTTTTTATCATAAATGGGTGTTGGATTTAATCAAAAACTTTTTCTGCTTCTATTGAGATTATCATGTGATTTTTGTCTTTTAATTTGTTGATATGGTGTATCACATTGTTTGATTTGTGGAAATTGAAGAATCCTTGCATGGCTGGCATGAACCCAATTCGATCATGATGCAAGAGTGTTTTGATGTGTTGTTGGATTCTGTTTTCTAGGATTTTGTTGAGGATTTTGACATGTAATTTCATCAGTGAAATTTGTATACACATTTTGTTTGTGTGTGTCTGTGTGTTGTCTTTACCTGGTTTTGGTATCAGGGTGATGATACCAAATTGTAGAATGTGTTTGAATGTGTTCCTTCTTGTGCAATTTTTTGAAAAAGTTTTAGAAGTTTAGGCATTAGATCCTCTTTAAATGTTTGGTAAACTTCACCTGTGAAGCCATCTGGTCCTGGGCTTTTATTTTTGAGTATATTTTTTTATTACAAATTCGATTTCTGAACATGTGATTGGGTTTCATATAGTTTATATTTCTTTCTGCTTCAGTCATGGAAGATTGGTCTTCTCTAAGAAACTGTTCATTACATCCAGGTTGTCCAGTTTGTTGCCATATAGCTGTTCATAGTAGTTTCTTATAATACTTTGTTTTTCTAAATTATCTTTTCTAATCACTCCTTTTCATTTTTGATTTTGTTGGTCTGTTTCTTTTCTCCTTTTTTCTTTTTTTTTCTTAATTTTTATTTTACTTTTTACTTTTACAGAGTTTTGTTGTTTAAAGATATGTATGATCCCGCAACCATCCCATCCCTCCAGGCCATTGCACAGCACCCCTGCAGGATCCAATTTTCTCACAGCACAATGACAATAGCTATTTTTTTTTTTCACATATGTTAGTATAGGTTTTCATGCTACTTCCTTTACACCTCCAATCCACTGTTCATTGCCCACAATGTGCATATGTCTACTGTCCATGTCTGTTTTTCCATCACTTCACTGCGTGTGTTATCATTACTAGATCCAGCCACCTCATTAGGACTGATTCTTCTGCAATTCTTTTTACAGCTGTGTAGTATTCCATTGTATATATGTACCAGACCTTTTGTATGCATTTGTTTATTGATGGACATCTAGGTTGCTTCTATGTTTTAACTATTGTATACAGAGCTGCAATGAACTTTGAGGTACATGTGCTTCTTTCAGTTTTGATTTCATCAGGGTATAAACCTAAGAGTGGGAATGCTGGGTCATTTGGTGCTTCTATTTTTAGTTTTTTAAGAAATCTCCATACTGTGTTTCATAGTGATTCTATCAATGTACTTTCCCACTAACAGTGTAAGAGTGTTCCCTTTTCTCTGCACCCTCTCCAGCATTGATTGTCTATCAATTTGTTGATGATGGTCATTCAGACGGATGTGAGGTGATATCTCATTTTGGTTTTGATTTGCATGTCTGTAATTATAAGTGAGGTTGAGCATCGTTTCATGTGCTTTCTGGTCATCTGTATGTCCTCTTTGGAGAGGTGTCTGTTTAGGTCCTTTTCTCATTCTTTGATTTTGTTGTTCATTTTTCCGATGTTGAGTTGTCTTAGTTGCTTCTAGATTTTGAAGATTAATTCCTTGTTGCTTCATTTGCTATGATTTTCTCCCATTCTGTGGGATGTCTGTTCATTTTTTTTGTAGTTTCTTTTGATGTACTCTCCTTTCTTCATGATGAGTCAGGCTAGCAGTTTGTCGATTTTGTTTATCTTTTTGAAGAATCAGCTTACCATTTTATTTACCTTTGTTCTTGTTTCTTTCATTTCTTTTTCACTGATTTCTGCTCTGATCTTTATGATTTCTCCTCTTTGGCTCACTTTGGGGTTTTGTTTTTCTTTTTCTCCAGTTGTTTTAAGTGCAGAGTTTTTTCTTCTTCTTCTTTCTTGAGGTAAGATTGTATTGCTATAAACTGCCCTCTTGGAACTGCTTTTGCAGTATCCCATAGGTTTTCCACTGTTGTGTGTTCATTGTCATTTTATTCTAGGAACATTTTTATTTCTCCTTTGATTTGGTCAGTAATCAGTTTGTTTTTTCGGTATGTGTTGTTTAATTTCCATGTGCTTATGTTTTTAGCGTTTTTTTTTTTTTTTCCTGCAGTTGATCTCTAATCGCATTGCATCGTGGTCAGAGAAGATGGTTGATATAATTTCAGTTTTCTTGAATTGACTGAGGTTTGATTTGTTGCCCAGGATGTGTTCAATACTGGAGAATGTTCCATGAGCATTTGAGAAGAAAGTGTATTCTTCTGTCTTTGGATGGATGGTCTAAAAGATATCAAAGAGGTTCTTCTCTTCCAGTGTGTCATTTAAGGCTGTGTTCCCTTATTAATTTTCTGTTTTGATGATTTCTCCATAGCTGTAGGAGGAGTGTTAAAGTCTCCTTCTATAACTGTGTTGCTGCCAATTTCTTCTTTTATGTCTGAAAACGTTTGTCTTATGTATTGGGGTTCTCTTGTTTTGGGTGCATAGATATTTATGATGGTTATGCCTTCCTCTTGGATAGATCCCTTGATCTTAATGTAGTATCCTGCTTTGTTTCTTAAAATTTCTTCACCCTCTCCAGCATTGATTGTCTATCAATTTGTTGATGATGGTCATTCAGACGGATGTGAGGTGATATCTCATTTTGGTTTTGATTTGCATGTCTGTAATTATAAGTGAGGTTGAGCATCGTTTCATGTGCTTTCTGGTCATCTGTATGTCCTCTTTGGAGAGGTGTCTGTTTAGGTCCTTTTCTCATTCTTTGATTTTGTTGTTCATTTTTCCGATGTTGAGTTGTCTTAGTTGCTTCTAGATTTTGAAGATTAATTCCTTGTTGCTTCATTTGCTATGATTTTCTCCCATTCTGTGGGATGTCTGTTCATTTTTTTTGTAGTTTCTTTTGATGTACTCTCCTTTCTTCATGATGAGTCAGGCTAGCAGTTTGTCGATTTTGTTTATCTTTTTGAAGAATCAGCTTACCATTTTATTTACCTTTGTTCTTGTTTCTTTCATTTCTTTTTCACTGATTTCTGCTCTGATCTTTATGATTTCTCCTCTTTGGCTCACTTTGGGGTTTTGTTTTTCTTTTCTCCAGTTGTTTTAAGTGCAGAGTTTTTTCTTCTTCTTCTTTCTTGAGGTAAGATTGTATTGCTATAAACTGCCCTCTTGGAACTGCTTTTGCAGTATCCCATAGGTTTTCCACTGTTGTGTGTTCATTGTCATTTTATTCTAGGAACATTTTTATTTCTCCTTTGATTTGGTCAGTAATCAGTTTGTTTTTTCGGTATGTGTTGTTTAATTTCCATGTGCTTATGTTTTTAGCGTTTTTTTTTTTTTTTCCTGCAGTTGATCTCTAATCGCATTGCATCGTGGTCAGAGAAGATGGTTGATATAATTTCAGTTTTCTTGAATTGACTGAGGTTTGATTTGTTGCCCAGGATGTGTTCAATACTGGAGAATGTTCCATGAGCATTTGAGAAGAAAGTGTATTCTTCTGTCTTTGGATGGATGGTCTAAAAGATATCAAAGAGGTTCTTCTCTTCCAGTGTGTCATTTAAGGCTGTGTTCCCTTATTAATTTTCTGTTTTGATGATTTCTCCATAGCTGTAGGAGGAGTGTTAAAGTCTCCTTCTATAACTGTGTTGCTGCCAATTTCTTCTTTTATGTCTGAAAACGTTTGTCTTATGTATTGGGGTTCTCTTGTTTTGGGTGCATAGATATTTATGATGGTTATGCCTTCCTCTTGGATAGATCCCTTGATCTTAATGTAGTATCCTGCTTTGTTTCTTAAAATCTTCTGTATTTTGTGGTGCATTTTGTCTTATATGAAGATTGCTACTCCGACTTCCTTTTGATTTCCATTTTAATGGAATATGTTTTTCCTTCCTTTCACTTTCAGTCTATATTTATATTTAGATCTGAAGTGTGTTTCTTGTAGGCAGCATATATGTTGGTCTTGCTTTTTTTTTTTTTTTTTATCAATTTAGCCTGTCTGTGTCCCTTGGTTGGGGAATTCAGTCCATTTACCTTTAAGATAATTATTGATATAAATGATCCTATTGTCATCTTCTTAAATGGTACAATTGGCTAGTTTTATAGATCTTTCTCTTCTGATGTGTTTGTTATCCATATAAGTCCCGTTTTTTGTTTTTTTAATTTTGGCCTCTTTTATTGGGTCTTCATTTATTCATTTTTCCACTTCCATTGGTCTTTCATTTATCTATTTTCATCCATCTTTGTTCTTTGGCCCGTGTGGGCCTCCCATCACAGCAATCTCTATTGTCTCAGAGCGCTGGCTCTGGGCGCATGTGCTCCAGAGCTCGGCTCGGCAATTGGACACATCAGTCCAGCCGCTCCGCAGCACATGGGATCTTCCCAGGCCAGGAATCGAACCGGCGTCCCTTGCACTGCAAGACGGTGTCCTTAACCACTGGACCACCAGGGGAAGCCCTGCAGCAGCCTTTCTTGCTGCAGAGCACTGGCTCTTGGTGCTTGCACTCCAGATCACTGGCTCATAACTAAACACACCTGTCCAGCTGCTCAGTGGCACATGAGATCCCCCAGACCTGGGATTGAACCAGCACCCGCTGCACTGCCAGGCACACTCTTTTCCCACTGAATTACCGGGGAAGCCCTGTTGTGTAGATAGGTCCCTTTAACATTTGTTGTAAAGCTGGTTTTGTGGTAATGAATTCTCTTAGCTTTTGTTTGTCTGTAAAGGTTTTGATTTTCCATCAATTTTCAATGACATTTTTGCAGGCTAGAACATTTATGGCTATAGATTTTTCTCTTTCAGCACTTTAAAAGTGTCTTGCCATTCTCTTTTGGCCTGAAGTGTTTTTGTTGAGAGGTCAGCCATTAAACGTATAGGAATTCCCTTGTATGTTACTTGTCTATCCCTTGTTGCTCTATGTATTCTGTCTCTGTGTTTACTCTGTGTTAGCTTGATTAGTATGTGTCTTGGGGTGTTTCTCATTCGATTTGTAATGTGTGGTACTCTTTGTGCTTCCTGGAGTTGATTGACTATTTCCTTTACCATTTTGGGGAAGTGTTCTACTATAATCTTTTCAAAAATGTTTTAATATTCTTTCTTTTTCTCTTATTCTGGGATTCCTATTATTCGAATTGTTGTTGTGTTTGATATTTTCCCAGAGGTCTCTGAGATTGTTCTCAGTTCTTGCCATTCTTTGCTCTGTTTTCTGTTCCTCAGCCATTATTTCCACCATTCTGTCTTCCAGCTCACTTATCCATTCTTCTGCCTCTGATACTCTACTATTGTGTTCTTCCATAATATTTTTAAGTTCAGCAATTGAGTTGTTTGTCTCTATTGGTTGTTGTATTTTTTAAGTTTATCAGTTGGGCTGTTTGCTTCTTTTAGTTGTTTAATTTCCTGCATGTCTTTCTCCAGAGTGTCAATTCTACTATTCCATTTTTTGTGTTTTGAATCATCATTTCTATTGCTTTTCTGAGTTATCTTTCTGATAGTTTGTTTATTTCTTCCTGGGTCATTTGGTTCTGTATGTTTATAGTTTGTTCCTTCATTTTCTGGTGTTTCTCTGTCTTTTCATTATTACACGTTTTTTGATGTTTTATATTTGAGTCTTGGTGTCCATGTTTTCTCTCTGGGATTCCTAGTATTGATCTTTGCTCAGTGTGTGGAGATTCCACCTCTGATTTGTTATGGCTTTCATTGATATTAGTTCAAATATAAACGTGTGAGAGACAAAAGTCATATCCTTGATAACTGGCAATTATAAATTCATTCCACTATTATCAGACATAATGGAAAAACATACATACATTCATATCCATAACTAAATATGGACAGTCTAAAAGGAATAACGTACAGGAGATTCTTCTGGAAGATGACAAAACCAAAGCTGATACCAGTTGTTAAGATACAACCTCACAGAAATACATCCTGGCTAACAAAACTATAACTATACCCTGACTGGAGAAAAGTTAATCAAAGCAGTTCTTCACTAACAAATATAGTGGGGAAAGGAAGGAGGAGGATGAATAGTTAATGAGGGAAAAGGGGTCATGTTACAGGGTTATGCAGGGAAAGACAGTGAAGATATGTATATAGTAAGATTTAGTATCACAGGGAGATAACAGTAGAGAAATCAAGGAAAGGAATAGTTATACGAAGATTAGCAGTAGATGTTATAATTTATGAGTCAATATAAAGAGAGAATTGTGGTTAATAAAAAGAATAAGTAGAAAATAGGACAAAGGCAAAAAAAATAAATAAAAAGAAAATTAAACATATCAAAACAAAGCCAAAAAAAAAAAAAAAGCAAAGAACAAAAAACTGTTCCTGTTTCTCAGCTCTGACCTTAACTTCTTTGTGTGTGGAACATCTCCTAGTGTTTGGTTCTGAAGCCATCCTAGAAGGTGTGATTTTGTCTTATCTGGGTTTATTTTTACAGTTGGGCTGTTTGCTTCTTTTAGTTGTTTAATTTCCTGCATGTCTTTCTCCAGAGTGTCAATTCTACTATTCCATTTTTTGTGTTTTGAATCATCATTTCTATTGCTTTTCTGAGTTATCTTTCTGATAGTTTGTTTATTTCTTCCTGGGTCATTTGGTTCTGTATGTTTATAGTTTGTTCCTTCATTTTCTGGTGTTTCTCTGTCTTTTCATTATTACACGTTTTTTGATGTTTTATATTTGAGTCTTGGTGTCCATGTTTTCTCTCTGGGATTCCTAGTATTGATCTTTGCTCAGTGTGTGGAGATTCCACCTCTGATTTGTTATGGCTTTCATTGATATTAGTTCAAATATAAACGTGTGAGAGACAAAAGTCATATCCTTGATAACTGGCAATTATAAATTCATTCCACTATTATCAGACATAATGGAAAAACATACATACATTCATATCCATAACTAAATATGGACAGTCTAAAAGGAATAACGTACAGGAGATTCTTCTGGAAGATGACAAAACCAAAGCTGATACCAGTTGTTAAGATACAACCTCACAGAAATACATCCTGGCTAACAAAACTATAACTATACCCTGACTGGAGAAAAGTTAATCAAAGCAGTTCTTCACTAACAAATATAGTGGGGAAAGGAAGGAGGAGGATGAATAGTTAATGAGGGAAAAGGGGTCATGTTACAGGGTTATGCAGGGAAAGACAGTGAAGATATGTATATAGTAAGATTTAGTATCACAGGGAGATAACAGTAGAGAAATCAAGGAAAGGAATAGTTATACGAAGATTAGCAGTAGATGTTATAATTTATGAGTCAATATAAAGAGAGAATTGTGGTTAATAAAAAGAATAAGTAGAAAATAGGACAAAGGCAAAAAAAATAAATAAAAAGAAAATTAAACATATCAAAACAAAGCCAAAAAAAAAAAAAAAGCAAAGAACAAAAAACTGTTCCTGTTTCTCAGCTCTGACCTTAACTTCTTTGTGTGTGGAACATCTCCTAGTGTTTGGTTCTGAAGCCATCCTAGAAGGTGTGATTTTGTCTTATCTGGGCCGATTGTGGAGGTGTAACAACTACTTATATTTCAGGTTTCAGTGAAAGCTATATATCATATTTCTAATCGGGAGGGCAGTCCTTGTAGAACCAGTTTCTCTCCTTTATCCACTGTGTGTCTATCTCTGTGCCACGTTGATCTCAACCCTCCAGGTATTATCTTGTACTGGCACTCAGCCCCTCCACCGGGCAGCCCAGTAGCTCTGTTTTCTCCCTCAGGTCGTGTAGTCATGCTACCTCCTCTCCCCCTATTCAGTGTTTTTCTGAGAGTTATTTTTTATTTTATTTTATTTTTGGCCACTTCTCTTGGTCTTTCATTTATTTCCATCTTTGTTCTTTGGCCTATGTAGGCCTCCCATTGCAGTGGTCTTTCTCGCTGCAGAGCACCAGTTCTGGACACATGTGCTCCAGAGCTCTTGCTCGGTCGTTGAACACATCAGTCCAGCCGCTCCGTGGCACGTGGGATCTTCCCAGGCCAGGGATCGAGCTGGCGCCCCTTGCACTGCAAGGTGGTGTCCTAACCCACTGGACCACCAGGAAAGCCCGAGAGTAATTTTAAATACTGAATAAGTTAGAATATTTTCAAAGGAATACAAATGTAATCATCTAATTCTGTTTCACACAGCAGTTTTTGTCATTCTCAAACCATTTGGGTTTGCGGGATCAACCCATTTCAAATTTTAATTTGCAGTATTTATCAAGTCAAAATAATATTCTATACTAAACATAGGTGAGTAATATGTAAGAGTCAATGTAGAAGATCTTAACATAATGTTTACTAGATTAGTGTTCTAATGACATTGCTACAGAAGTACAGATTTTTTTACATTTAATCAGTGCAAGCATAACCCCTGATACTCAATTAAAATAGCTTTAAGCAATCTCTAAAATTATGTTAGGTCTCATATATTGCACACTAAAAGAATTGCTTTTGACTGGTTTGCCTGTTAATTTTCATATATTTATCAAGTCTTTTAAAATCATAACCACTGAAAAGTTAAATACTATAGAAATTGTCTTCTGCTTCAACTTTATATGCACAAATTTCATTCATAAAATGTACACATGCTGAATGATTTTTTGGGGAAACATGTACAAAGTTACTATGCACATGCAAACATAATATATAAATATCTATGTATGTGTTCTTACTAATAGTTTGCATTCATCTCTTTGTATCAATTCATCTGGACTAACTTGATTCTTTTTTGTTAGTATATAATATTCTATTGTAATCATTTGTCTACTCATTCAAAATTCATTGAGTAGCTAAGCCATACGAGGGTCTTCTGCAAGTTTAATAGGATGTTCAGAAGTCCTTTCCTAATGGAACCTAGAGTCCCATAGGTGAAAGACAGGTGAATTAAATGGCTATTTTGGAACATAGTTTAGAGGAATCAAATAGGTTATGCAGATATAAAGTAATAGGAGAAATGAATTTTTTTAGGGTGATTTAAAAAGGAGTCTCTCTGAGGAGGTAGCACTTGAGCTGGATAATTGAAGAGAAGCAACCAGGCACGAGAAAAAGATCAAAGTCTCTTTTCCGTTGTGTTATATAGTTTTCCATTGACATATTATGCCATATTTTACTAATTAATTTCATACTCTAGTTAGAAGTTTTCTAACTATCTCTAAGGGTTATACCTTACTATCTGTAAGGATATAACTAGAGATAAATTTGCAGAGTGAGAGCTATTTATACCTATTTTTATATATTCCAAATAATTTCCTATTATATTGTGTATATGTAAATTTGCATCAGAGGATGGAAGAAGTTCTTCTACAACTTTGCCAGCACTTTGTAATGCTATTTTTTTCTAATTTTTTCTTAAATTTTCTTTCATTAGTCTTAAAGAGATATGACCCTAAATAATTCCCTCTCAGATTCAATGAAACCTCTGATTTTTTCTACTTCCTGATATCTCCAATATCTCTTTTGTTGGTATCTTTCCTTTGATACCCTAAGTCTTTATGCTTCATCCTGCTCTTTTGTGTTCTCTTGCCCTTAGTGTCCTACTTCTAACTTCCCTCTATGTCCCACTGTGTGTACATGCTAAGTAGCTTCACCTCTGACTCATTGCAGTTGTATTGATTATTAGCCCACCAGCATCCTCTATCCATGAAATTCTGCAAGCAAGACTACTGGAGTGGGTTGCTGTGCCTTCCTCCAGGTTGTCCTGGTGGCCCAGGGCTTAAACCTGCATCTCCTGCATTTCAGGCAGATTACTTGACCCTGAGCCACCAGGAAAGCCATTCTGTCCCACTGTTGCTTTCAAAATGCACAGCCCTTATACTTCTGTTATTCTTATTACAATTAGATGGTATTCTTATTATAATTCATATTTTCAGGGAGTGTAAGATACCAAAGATATAGCTTGCCTGCCACATTACCATACGTATGCCAATTTCTGGTCAGGGAATACAGATTCAATTGATATGTATAAATAACACTTGATTCATTAGGAAAGCTAATTTATGGATTTGTAAAGTGAAGACAAGGTAGCAATATGGATAAATAAAACATATTTAGGCACATGTTCAAAAGAAAAACTGCCTGTTGCAAATTTTTAACTATGTCTTAAAAGTTTTTATTTGTAAAGTGAAGACAAGGTAGAATATGGATAAAACATTTCTAATTAATAGTTTTCCATTGACATATTATGCCATATTTTACTAATTAATTTCATACTCTAGTTAGAAGTTTTCTAACTATCTCTAAGGGTTATACCTTACTATCTGTAAGGATATAACTAGAGATAAATTTGCAGAGTGAGAGCTATTTATACCTATTTTTATATATTCCAAATAATTTCCTATTATATTGTGTATATGTAAATTTGCATCAGAGGATGGAAGAAGTTCTTCTACAACTTTGCCAGCACTTTGTAATGCTATTTTTTTCTAATTTTTTCTTAAATTTTCTTTCATTAGTCTTAAAGAGATATGACCCTAAATAATTCCCTCTCAGATTCAATGAAACCTCTGATTTTTTCTACTTCCTGATATCTCCAATATCTCTTTTGTTGGTATCTTTCCTTTGATACCCTAAGTCTTTATGCTTCATCCTGCTCTTTTGTGTTCTCTTGCCCTTAGTGTCCTACTTCTAACTTCCCTCTATGTCCCACTGTGTGTACATGCTAAGTAGCTTCACCTCTGACTCATTGCAGTTGTATTGATTATTAGCCCACCAGCATCCTCTATCCATGAAATTCTGCAAGCAAGACTACTGGAGTGGGTTGCTGTGCCTTCCTCCAGGTTGTCCTGGTGGCCCAGGGCTTAAACCTGCATCTCCTGCATTTCAGGCAGATTACTTGACCCTGAGCCACCAGGAAAGCCATTCTGTCCCACTGTTGCTTTCAAAATGCACAGCCCTTATACTTCTGTTATTCTTATTACAATTAGATGGTATTCTTATTATAATTCATATTTTCAGGGAGTGTAAGATACCAAAGATATAGCTTGCCTGCCACATTACCATACGTATGCCAATTTCTGGTCAGGGAATACAGATTCAATTGATATGTATAAATAACACTTGATTCATTAGGAAAGCTAATTTATGGATTTGTAAAGTGAAGACAAGGTAGCAATATGGATAAATAAAACATATTTAGGCACATGTTCAAAAGAAAAACTGCCTGTTGCAAATTTTTAACTATGTCTTAAAAGTATTTTAAACATAAATCATTAGACATAATAGTAGACAAGAGGAATCCAACAAGTAGAAAACAGAATTTATGGTAGAGAGTATATGTGGCTCAAAGAACATATGCTTAATAGGAGGAGATTCCAAATAGGCCCATGAGATGTTCACCAGTAAGAATGCATCATAGCAAAGGAATGGTTTCTATTTGTTTTTCTGTTTATCCATAGTGGCTGTAGAGATCACAGATATTTTTGTCAAGAAATATATCTGTTGCCTAAAATTTTCGTGTATGCTTCAGATATTTTGGAAGTGTGTTGTGTATATAATTATATATATATAATATATATATATATATATAATTATACTATAGGTCTAGCACAAAAATTCTTGTTGGAATTTTTAAAAATAATAATAATAACTACTTGTAGGGGGGGCAAAAAACCCACAAACTCCTTGTAGGGATTTTTTTAAACCCTTATCACAATTCTGTGAGTTAGTGATAGTAATATCTCCATAATGAAACGGTTTTACCTCGATTTGAGATTTAAACCCCGGGTCCAGACCTGATCAAATCCTGTTTGAGACGTGAACCCATGAGCCTGGGGCTTGAATTCCAGCCAAAACCCTGTTTGGGACTTGAACCCACTTGGCTAAGGCTTAAGCCCAGCCAGAACCCTGCTTGGGACTTGAACCCACCTGGCTAAGGCTTAACACCACCCAAAACCCTGCCTGGGACTTGATCCCATGTGGTCAGGACTCCTTCCCTGGCAAAATACTGTCTTGGACTCAGACCCATGTGGCCAGGACTTAATCCAGCATTCACCCAACGTCTGGACCCACTGAGGCTCAGGTTCTTCATGCCTCGATGAAGAAGGAATTCAGCGAAAAGCAGAGTAATAGACAAGAAGAGGATTTATTAGGATGGGTACTTATAAGAGGTGCAAGCAGAGAGTCAGGAAAGCTCTGCTCTGCTCTCCCTTCAATTGAGTGGGCAGCAATATATATAGGATGGTAGAAGACTGCCCCTGTCAAGTAGATGCAGATGCAAGGCATACATCATTATTTCCTTCTTCACCAACTCCTCCTTCATCAGCTGTTTATACCCAGTCAAACCTACTTTACTGAACAAGGAGCAGCTCTCCTGAGTTATCATCAACTCACTGGCCTCCCAACCTTTCTCAGGTTTCACCCTTCTACCTACCCTCCCTTACTAGGACACTATAACCACCTACCTATTCTACTCTGTCCCTATTGATAACTCAAATGTACAAACTGAGGCTTACAAAGGACATTTACTTTTCTCAAGATCATAACATGTAAGTTTATGATCCATGCTTGAATCTGTGTCCTCCACTCAAAAGCTATACCCATACCTGCAATATAATCCTGCCTATCAGTGACGACTTAAGCGTCCGATGATCTGCCTGTACATTAAATGCCATGAAAGGCTAGAGAGAGAGAGAGAGTGAAAGAGTGTGTGTGTGTGTGTGTGTGTGTGTGAGAGAGAGAGAGAGAGAGAGTGAAATACATAGATAAAGAGAGAAGGAAAGATAAAGACAAAGAAAATGAGAGAAAATGCACTTTTGTATATTCAGAATAATAGTGGTCTGGGGCTATTGTGAACATAAGTAGATCCCAGGGAGCATATTCTCTGGTTCATAAAGAGACCAGTTTGGATAACATCAAGAAAGTATATAGGGTTTTAGTCAGAGTTGTGTTTACAGAAGTAACTATGTATGAATTTTTGCAGTTTATTAAATGCAAGGATAACAAGTTTTAAACCAGTACAGGAAGTAAATGATAGCAATAATAGTAATTTTGAACAGGAAAATTAAGAAAAAGAAAATTATATTTTAGGATAAATAAGCACTAAATAAGATAGATTGCAATGGAATGAAAGATGGGGAATGAATTAGGCAATTAGGAAAATGTCACAATATTTAAGTACAAGAAAACCTAGGCTAGGGAGGTGACATTGAAGATGTAAATGGGACAGAGGAAACTTTTGCTTAAAAAAAAAAAAAAAACAGTGTTTTTACAGTTGTGTTTAAATTCTATTGGATTGTCTTGTGTGGTTTGGGAGCCCTTTCCAGGTATACATAGTGTCCATATAAGATTCTATTAGAGTCACTGCTTATTACTCTGATGGCTCAACTAAGAACTTGATGGCAAGCACTTTGCTATTTCTTTGTATCCTTCCCAACCGTTTTTCTCAGCTGTTTATACCCAGTCAAACCTACTTTACTGAACAAGGAGCAGCTCTCCTGAGTTATCATCAACTCACTGGCCTCCCAACCTTTCTCAGGTTTCACCCTTCTACCTACCCTCCCTTACTAGGACACTATAACCACCTACCTATTCTACTCTGTCCCTATTGATAACTCAAATGTACAAACTGAGGCTTACAAAGGACATTTACTTTTCTCAAGATCATAACATGTAAGTTTATGATCCATGCTTGAATCTGTGTCCTCCACTCAAAAGCTATACCCATACCTGCAATATAATCCTGCCTATCAGTGACGACTTAAGCGTCCGATGATCTGCCTGTACATTAAATGCCATGAAAGGCTAGAGAGAGAGAGAGAGTGAAAGAGTGTGTGTGTGTGTGTGTGTGTGAGAGAGAGAGAGAGAGAGAGTGAAATACATAGATAAAGAGAGAAGGAAAGATAAAGACAAAGAAAATGAGAGAAAATGCACTTTTGTATATTCAGAATAATAGTGGTCTGGGGCTATTGTGAACATAAGTAGATCCCAGGGAGCATATTCTCTGGTTCATAAAGAGACCAGTTTGGATAACATCAAGAAAGTATATAGGGTTTTAGTCAGAGTTGTGTTTACAGAAGTAACTATGTATGAATTTTTGCAGTTTATTAAATGCAAGGATAACAAGTTTTAAACCAGTACAGGAAGTAAATGATAGCAATAATAGTAATTTTGAACAGGAAAATTAAGAAAAAGAAAATTATATTTTAGGATAAATAAGCACTAAATAAGATAGATTGCAATGGAATGAAAGATGGGGAATGAATTAGGCAATTAGGAAAATGTCACAATATTTAAGTACAAGAAAACCTAGGCTAGGGAGGTGACATTGAAGATGTAAATGGGACAGAGGAAACTTTTGCTTAAAAAAAAAAAAAAAACAGTGTTTTTACAGTTGTGTTTAAATTCTATTGGATTGTCTTGTGTGGTTTGGGAGCCCTTTCCAGGTATACATAGTGTCCATATAAGATTCTATTAGAGTCACTGCTTATTACTCTGATGGCTCAACTAAGAACTTGATGGCAAGCACTTTGCTATTTCTTTGTATCCTAGTGCCTGGCTTTTCCATAAAGCAAACAGACCACACACACACACACAAACAAAGAAAAAAAACTGGATATGCACCAAGGTTAAAAAGATAGTAAAACATAAACAATAACACCTACAATGTACTTTGCAGAATTGTGTCTACCTCTGAAAGATACCATGTATTGATTTCCTTATCCCAACTACTGTCAGAATTGCATTTATGAACTGCTCCACTTGTGTTCCTATTCCTTTCAATTCATTGCTTATACAGTCCCCAGAATGCTATTTTTTCAGGTATAAATTTGATTACATAACTTAGAGGCATAATGCCCTTTTGTGTTATTCAAATTAAAACCCTACAAATTGTTTAATAATTTTATTGTTAGAACTCTTTTCTAGATCATTCTCTCTCAGACAGAGTAACTTTCAGTTTCTTAAAATTCCAGAGCTCTTTCATGATGCTCTAGGTATATATTACAATGAAACAATCTGCCCCAAAACTTAGTCTGTCAAAACAATGACATGAATTTTGCTCATATATCTGTAATTGGGGCAAATCTCAGCAAGAAAATCTTGTCTCTGAGAGAACTACTCATAGAATGGGAGTAGGAATTACTTGAAAGCATGTTATTCACTTCTTGGAAATTGGTGCTGACTAATGGGCTGAGGATTTAGATGTCAGTGAGAGCATCTGTGTGTGACTGTTACAGCCTTGCTTCCTCTCAATATGAAACTTGTATTCTCTGAGTGAGTCTCCAAAAAGAGGGAACCAGGAAGAAGCAGTATCCTAATATGCAATAATAGTAATTTTGAACAGGAAAATTAAGAAAAAGAAAATTATATTTTAGGATAAATAAGCACTAAATAAGATAGATTGCAATGGAATGAAAGATGGGGAATGAATTAGGCAATTAGGAAAATGTCACAATATTTAAGTACAAGAAAACCTAGGCTAGGGAGGTGACATTGAAGATGTAAATGGGACAGAGGAAACTTTTGCTTAAAAAAAAAAAAAAAAACAGTGTTTTTACAGTTGTGTTTAAATTCTATTGGATTGTCTTGTGTGGTTTGGGAGCCCTTTCCAGGTATACATAGTGTCCATATAAGATTCTATTAGAGTCACTGCTTATTACTCTGATGGCTCAACTAAGAACTTGATGGCAAGCACTTTGCTATTTCTTTGTATCCTAGTGCCTGGCTTTTCCATAAAGCAAACAGACCACACACACACACACAAACAAAGAAAAAAAACTGGATATGCACCAAGGTTAAAAAGATAGTAAAAAAATAAACAATAACACCTACAATGTACTTTGCAGAATTGTGTCTACCTCTGAAAGATACCATGTATTGATTTCCTTATCCCAACTACTGTCAGAATTGCATTTATGAACTGCTCCACTTGTGTTCCTATTCCTTTCAATTCATTGCTTATACAGTCCCCAGAATGCTATTTTTTCAGGTATAAATTTGATTACATAACTTAGAGGCATAATGCCCTTTTGTGTTATTCAAATTAAAACCCTACAAATTGTTTAATAATTTTATTGTTAGAACTCTTTTCTAGATCATTCTCTCTCAGACAGAGTAACTTTCAGTTTCTTAAAATTCCAGAGCTCTTTCATGATGCTCTAGGTATATATTACAATGAAACAATCTGCCCCAAAACTTAGTCTGTCAAAACAATGACATGAATTTTGCTCATATATCTGTAATTGGGGCAAATCTCAGCAAGAAAATCTTGTCTCTGAGAGAACTACTCATAGAATGGGAGTAGGAATTACTTGAAAGCATGTTATTCACTTCTTGGAAATTGGTGCTGACTAATGGGCTGAGGATTTAGATGTCAGTGAGAGCATCTGTGTGTGACTGTTACATTGTAGCCTCTGCTTCCTCTCAATATGAAACTTGTATTCTCTGAGTGAGTCTCCAAAAAAGAGGGAACCAGGAAGAAGCAGTATCACTTTTTCAAATACAGCCTTAAAAGTCATGTGGCATCACTTCCATCATATTCTGTTACTCAAAAGCAAGTACAAGGACCAGCCCACAACCAACTGGAGGAAAAATTAACTCCTTTTGATGGGACAAATCTCAAAAAATGTTTACACATAACCACCTCTCATATCAGTCTCCTAAATATAAGCCTCTCTTTCTTTTCTAACTTTATGTTTCAAGTTTCAGTTGGACTATCAGTTTACCACATGGGCCTTCTTATCTTCTATATCTAAATTCGATACTTTATTTAGACTTTGACAATATTACATTCTTTTAAATTTCTTGTTACAATCTGAAGTGACTTATTTACTTAATGCTTATCTTGCCAGCCCTCAGTCTGTAAGCTCAATTAGACCAAAGATTGTTCATGTGTTATTCATGCATATAACCCCAAACACTAGTCAAAAACCTGTTCAGTTCAGTCACTCAGTCGTGTCCGAATCCTTTCAACCCCATGGACTGCAGCACATTAAGCCTTCCTATTCTTCACCATTTCCTGGAGCTTGCTCAAGCTCATTTCCATTGAGTCAGCGATCCATCCAACCATCTCATCCCCTGCCATCCCCTTCTTCTGCCTTCAAACTTTCCCAGCATCAGGGTCTTTTCCAGTGAGTGTTCTCTTCACATCAGGTAGCCAAAGTATTAGCATCTGTCCTTCCAATGAATATTTAGGATTGATTTCCTTTCAGCTGGTTTGATCTCCTTGTAGTCCAAGGAATTCTACAACACAAGTTGGAACGCCAAAATTCAAAGTCATCAATTCCTTAAAAACTCATACAGTATAGATTTTCAGTAATTATTAATATTTGTTTAACTAACCCATAATGCGAGAGGTTTGCTTGATTTTTAAGACTCTTATTCTTTATAGGGACCTGGAATATTGCTTCTTACCCTTAAAATATTTTAATTAACCTTAAGGTATATGTATTTTTAGAACATAGGTAACCTTATTTTGAAGAAAAATATCTAATGTCACAAAGCATTCAACACTTTAATGATCTTAATTTTAATAAATGTTAAACTCTTTTCAAACTTCAGTGGTATGCTAACTCTCCTAAAAATAAATAAATAAATAAAAATTTACATTTCTAAGAACTATATACCCTTATGGGCAAAGGGTACCTTTATGATTTTGAAGCCAAGATGTTCCTGGAGAGAGAAAACTGTTTTATGAGAGCACCCAGTACTGACAGTGGAATGCAGGTTTTTTTGGTTTTTTTTTTTTTTTTTTTTTTTTTTTGCTCTTTTAAAGTATTATTTCACTGTTCAGTCTATCTTCTGGAGTGATATTATGATAACATATCCTCATTAACTCATCTCTCTTGCATCAAATTAACTTTTTGTTGACTGCCTCCAAAATTAAAATATAAATGAATGGATTTGCCATATCAAGCCTATTTTCTTACCATCTTGCAGAGATCATAAAGAAACAGGACACACCTCCCCTTTTCCTTCAGAGGACTATGCTGTTTTTAACGAACACTTAAAACTTTTGTTTTTAAAGAACTTAATGTTATTTTCAAACTTTTACTTTTAGATAATAATAATTTCTAGCCTTATGAGAGATATTCACACTTTCCGTTTGGAACTAGTAACATATGGAGTCTGTTGGGCAGATGCAGTAGTACATGCTAAGTTGCTTCAGTTATATCCAACTATTTTCATTCATATGGACTATATAGCCCACCAGGCTCCTCTCTCCATAGGATTCTCCAGGCAAGAATGCTGGAGTGGATTGCCATACCCACCTCCAGGGTATCTTCTCTACCTGGGGATTGAACCCATATATCTTGTCTCCTTTATTTGCAGGTGGGTTCTTTACCATTAGTGCCACTTGGGAAACACATTGGGAAGATAAATAATGCTTATTAATGTTCTTATTATTTGCTTTTATTTCTGTTCTGTTATGTACAGTGAAATGGTCAGTCTTCCCACTGATGGTATTCAGCTGTATGAAATATGATAGCTGATTTTTGACCTAGAAGGTCCTTTGTAGATCATCTTTTTTTTTTTTTTTATGTATTTTTTTGGGTGGGGGTCGGGTTGGGGAGGGAGGGAAGGGGGCAGGCCACTTCCACTGGTCTTCCATTTCTCTGCTCTCATCCGTCCTTGTTCCTTGGCTCCTGCAGACCTCCCATCGCAGTGGCGTCTGTTATCGCAGAGCGCCAGCTCTGGGCGCATGCGCTCCAGAGCTCCGGCTCGGTGATTGGACACATCAGTCCAGCCACTCCGCGGCACGTGGGATCTTCCCAGGCCAGGGATCGAACCGGCGCCCCTTGCACTGCAAGGCAGTGTCCTTATCCACTGGATCACCAGGGGAAGCCCTGTAGATCATCTTTAATCTTAGATAATAAAGGTTAGGTGTGCCAAAGACTCCTTGTTTTTGGCATTTTGGCAGTTGTTAAGGTCAAGTTTCATTTTAGATTCTTTATGAGACTTGCATTCCTGCCTATCACCTACTTGCTCTGAGGCAGCTGTGAGCAAGTTGATCAACACTTCTCAGTCTATTTGCTTACTTTTAAGATGAAGCCAATAACACCTAACTGACAAACTTGTGATAACTGCATAATTTAATATAGCAGAGAAATTAGCACAGTGCTTGAATTATTAAATGTTAACTTTTGGTATGTTTTTTACACTGAATATCAGTGTTTTCATAACAGCAGTTCTCAAGAGGCTAAAAACAAGTCCACAGTGATGTTTATCTTCAGGTGAGGTGAAGAAAGATAGAATTTGAACAAGCAATGATAAAAACAGAAAAACTGCTAAGTTCTTTCCCAACTTTGACCCAAGTTGTCACTCATATTTTTCCTTTTTACGAATTTCCTACAGTTTATATAGAGGGTCCTAGAAGTTATTGACTTTTTCTATGGGTGTGATAAACAGAAGTGTTATTCATGTTTGCGGCACTCAACGAAAGTTTGAGGACTCTCACTGGAGCCTCGTTGTATGTGTCAGGTGTTGGGTAAGAACGATTAATCAGGTAGTTAAACCAGTGAGCAGAAAACAGCTGTCTCGCTGATCCTGTCAACCTCACCAATTATCTTGCTGTATCTCACTGTGCACAATGTTTGCTGAACACAGAGTAGGCAAAGTGTGATCACGAAACTGGAAGAAAGCTAGAGTAAGAGAATAAATGTGTCACACTGGGGAAAATTTTAGGGAATTAGCTTCATTTTAAAACTTATGGAAGTTTCTATAAGATCATTCATCTCTGCACTTTCTATTGCATTCCTCCATCATTTTTTGAATCATTCACAATTTCCCCCTTTTGTTTACCAATTTACCATATTCAGAATTGGTGGTTGTTGTTTATTCACTAAGTTGAGTCTGATTCTTTCACATCCCCTTGCAGTGTAACTCACCAGGCTCCTCTGTCCATGAAAGAAGGACAGAAGTGTTCTTCCCAGGTAAGAATACTGCAGTGGATTGCCATTTCCTTCTCCAAGAGATCCTCTCAACCAAGGGGTCAAACTTATGTCTCCTGCATTGTCAGGCAGATTCTTTACCAAAGAAGCCATAACTAAACATTATATATATTATAAAACATATTCAAAATAGAAATATTAAGAGGAGATAAGGATGCAATAATTAAATAATGATTTTTATATGTTTATTATTTTAAAAACATTGATTTAACACTTTGAAATACACCAATTTTAAGATGTTTTATTTCTTATGTTTATTCAAGTACAAGTAATGTACAGTATTATATATGCTTCAGGTGTACAAAACAATAATTTGATATTTTTATGAATTACATGTGATACAAAATTATTATAAAATATTGACTATATTCCTTGTACTGGATAATACATCCTTGCAACTATCCTTTTTTTATACATACAGTTTATACCTTTTAATCCTCTTTACCAGTCTTACTACTGCCCCTGATCTCTGTTCTCTGGTAGCCACTATTTTTATCTCTCTCTATATAAGTCTGTTTCTACTTTGTTATATTCATTCATTTGTCTTATTTTTTAGACTCCACATATACGTAAAAATGTATAGTACTTGTCTTTGTCTTTTTTCTACAAGCATAAGATCCATTTATTTCTAATCATTTAAAAAATAGCTATGCCTAAAAAGATAGCTTATAAAAATAAGTGCTGATAGACATAGCAGGAAAAGTTATGTCATTAGCTGATAGCAAGTCATTAGGCTTATTCATCAGTTATACAATGCTTTTTTGGTAAAATTCAGATGGTAAGTTCTCATCTTCCCTGATGTCTATCAGTCATTTCTAAAAACTAATCAGAAAGTGTTGCATTTTCATATATTTAACAAATGGATTTACAACCTACTGAAACTAGCCATTTGACAGGTTATTTGACAGGTGAAAAAATCTATTCCTAGAATACTAAAGTAGAAAATTCTGAGACAATTTCAATAGCTGATGTATTTATAGCTTTTGAGAACGAAGTCATGTGATAATGGAAACACTTCCAAACATATATCCTTAAAATACTCTCTATATGTGACATCTTGCTTTCAAAAGCTCGGCTTTTGTTTGTTTATTTGTTTTTCTCACTTGATTTGTTAAAATATGACTTTTATTTTAATGAGATAGATTTTTTTTAATTTATAATCACAAAATAGCTATTGAGTAGTATATTGCAGTTGACTCTTGAACAACATATATTTGACCTGTACATTTCTGCTTACATGTGCATGCCTGCTAAATCACATCAGTCATGTCCAACTCTTTGTGACTCTATGGACCATAGCCTACCAGGATCCTCTTTCCACACGATCCTCCAAGCAAGAATACTGGAGTTGGCTCCCACGCCCTGCTCCAGAAGCAATTTCCCAACCCAGGGGTCAAGCCCATATCTCTTATATCTACCTCTGTTTGCAGGCAGGTTCTTTATCACTAACACCACCTGGGAAGCCCCTGCTAACATGCAAATGCTTTAAATTTATTTTTAATTGGAGGGTAATGGTGTTATGATATTGTGTTGATTTCTGCCATACACCAACATGAATCAGCCATAGGTATACATATGTCCTCCCCCTCTTTAACCTTCCTCCAGCGTCCAATCCCATGACATCCCTCTATGCTATCACAGAGCACCTGATTTAAGCTCCTTGTGTCATACAGGAAAGTTCCAAGCTTTAATACTACATATATTAATGTACATGTTTTGATACTGTTCTCTCAATGCATCTATTCTTTGTCCCCTCACCATGTCCACTAGCCTGTCTTTTTTACAAGCATAAGATCCATTTATTTCTAATCATTTAAAAATAGCTATGCCTAAAAAGATAGCTTATAAAAATAAGTGCTGATAGACATAGCAGGAAAAGTTATGTCATTAGCTGATAGCAAGTCATTAGGCTTATTCATCAGTTATACAATGCTTTTTTGGTAAAATTCAGATGGTAAGTTCTCATCTTCCCTGATGTCTATCAGTCATTTCTAAAAACTAATCAGAAAGTGTTGCATTTTCATATATTTAACAAATGGATTTACAACCTACTGAAACTAGCCATTTGACAGGTTATTTGACAGGTGAAAAAATCTATTCCTAGAATACTAAAGTAGAAAATTCTGAGACAATTTCAATAGCTGATGTATTTATAGCTTTTGAGAACGAAGTCATGTGATAATGGAAACACTTCCAAACATATATCCTTAAAATACTCTCTATATGTGACATCTTGCTTTCAAAAGCTCGGCTTTTGTTTGTTTATTTGTTTTTCTCACTTGATTTGTTAAAATATGACTTTTATTTTAATGAGATAGATTTTTTTTAATTTATAATCACAAAATAGCTATTGAGTAGTATATTGCAGTTGACTCTTGAACAACATATATTTGACCTGTACATTTCTGCTTACATGTGCATGCCTGCTAAATCACATCAGTCATGTCCAACTCTTTGTGACTCTATGGACCATAGCCTACCAGGATCCTCTTTCCACACGATCCTCCAAGCAAGAATACTGGAGTTGGCTCCCACGCCCTGCTCCAGAAGCAATTTCCCAACCCAGGGGTCAAGCCCATATCTCTTATATCTACCTCTGTTTGCAGGCAGGTTCTTTATCACTAACACCACCTGGGAAGCCCCTGCTAACATGCAAATGCTTTAAATTTATTTTTAATTGGAGGGTAATGGTGTTATGATATTGTGTTGATTTCTGCCATACACCAACATGAATCAGCCATAGGTATACATATGTCCTCCCCCTCTTTAACCTTCCTCCAGCGTCCAATCCCATGACATCCCTCTATGCTATCACAGAGCACCTGATTTAAGCTCCTTGTGTCATACAGGAAAGTTCCAAGCTTTAATACTACATATATTAATGTACATGTTTTGATACTGTTCTCTCAATGCATCTATTCTTTGTCCCCTCACCATGTCCACTAGCCTGTTCTGTATGTCTGGATCTCCAATGCTGCACTGCAAATAAATTCATCAGTACCATCTGTCTGGTTTCCATATGCATACGTTCATATACATTTTTTTTGACTTATTTCACTCTATATAATAGGCTCTAGGTTCATTCACCTCATTAGATCTGACTCAAATGTGTTCCTTTTTATGGCTGAGAAATACTCCATTGTACACATATACCGAACTTCTTTATCCATTCCATCCTGAAGATAACACTCTAGGTTGCTTCCATTTCCTAGCTATTGTAAATACTAATACAATAGACTTTGGTTTATGTGTGTTTTTAAGTTCTGGTTTTCTCAGGGTATATTCCCAGGAGTGGAATTGCAGGGTCATATGGTAGATTTACTCCTAGTTTTTAAAGAAATCTCCATATTGTTCTCCACAGCGATTGTATTAGTTTTCATTCCCACCTATGGTATAAGAGGGTTCCCTTTTCTCCACATCTTCTCCAGCATTTATTTTTTGTAGATGTTTTATGATGGCCATTCTGAATAGTGTGAGAAACCTCACTGTGGTTTTGCTTTTCATTTCTTTAATAATGTGGGATGTTTCATCATCTTTTCATTTGTTTATTAGTCATCTGTATGTCTTCTTTGAAGAAATGTCTATGCCTTCTGCTCACTTTTTGATTGGGTTGTTTGTTTATCTGGTATTGTGTTGCATGGGCTGCTTGCTTATTCTGGGGATTATTTGTCGGTTGTTTCATTTGCTATTACTGTCTCTCATTCTGAGGGCTACTCTACTTTTTGCAACCCTATGAGCTATAGCCCACTATGTTCCTCTGTCAATGGGATTTTCCATTAAAGAGTAATGGAGTGGGTTGCCATTTCCTTCTCCAGGAAATATTACTGAGCTAAGGAAGGGGCCCATGTCTCCCATGTCTCCTGTGTTCAGCCATGGGCGTCCTCCCCCTCTTTAACCTTCCTCCAGCGTCCAATCCCATGACATCCCTCTATGCTATCACAGAGCACCTGATTTAAGCTCCTTGTGTCATACAGGAAAGTTCCAAGCTTTAATACTACATATATTAATGTACATGTTTTGATACTGTTCTCTCAATGCATCTATTCTTTGTCCCCTCACCATGTCCACTAGCCTGTTCTGTATGTCTGGATCTCCAATGCTGCACTGCAAATAAATTCATCAGTACCATCTGTCTGGTTTCCATATGCATACGTTCATATACATTTTTTTTGACTTATTTCACTCTATATAATAGGCTCTAGGTTCATTCACCTCATTAGATCTGACTCAAATGTGTTCCTTTTTATGGCTGAGAAATACTCCATTGTACACATATACCGAACTTCTTTATCCATTCCATCCTGAAGATAACACTCTAGGTTGCTTCCATTTCCTAGCTATTGTAAATACTAATACAATAGACTTTGGTTTATGTGTGTTTTTAAGTTCTGGTTTTCTCAGGGTATATTCCCAGGAGTGGAATTGCAGGGTCATATGGTAGATTTACTCCTAGTTTTTAAAGAAATCTCCATATTGTTCTCCACAGCGATTGTATTAGTTTTCATTCCCACCTATGGTATAAGAGGGTTCCCTTTTCTCCACATCTTCTCCAGCATTTATTTTTTGTAGATGTTTTATGATGGCCATTCTGAATAGTGTGAGAAACCTCACTGTGGTTTTGCTTTTCATTTCTTTAATAATGTGGGATGTTTCATCATCTTTTCATTTGTTTATTAGTCATCTGTATGTCTTCTTTGAAGAAATGTCTATGCCTTCTGCTCACTTTTTGATTGGGTTGTTTGTTTATCTGGTATTGTGTTGCATGGGCTGCTTGCTTATTCTGGGGATTATTTGTCGGTTGTTTCATTTGCTATTACTGTCTCTCATTCTGAGGGCTACTCTACTTTTTGCAACCCTATGAGCTATAGCCCACTATGTTCCTCTGTCAATGGGATTTTCCATTAAAGAGTAATGGAGTGGGTTGCCATTTCCTTCTCCAGGAAATATTACTGAGCTAAGGAAGGGGCCCATGTCTCCCATGTCTCCTGTGTTGGCAGGTGGATTCTTTACCACTCAGCTACCTTGGAAGACCTCATGAAAATAAGGTATTGGTAGTTATATTTTGGGGGCGTTTAAAGTTATACACAGATTTTTGAGTGCAATGTGGGTGAGCACCCCTAGCTTCAACATTATTCAAGAGTCAACTGTATTTACAACTACTTGTCTTTACAGAAAAAAGAAAAGATAATATATATATATATATATATATATATATATATATTTCTCTTTTTGTAAAACAATAGAAATTTTTATTTATTTAACTGTGGCGACTTTTTAAGTACTTTCTCATGAGGTAAGCAGGAAATGGGACTCCCACTTGTCATGGTGGTAAAGAATCTGGCTGCCAGTGCAGGAAATAAAAGAGACTTAGGTCTAATTTTGGGTTAGGAATATCCCTTGAAGAAGAAGGAAAGGGCAACTCACTCTACTACTGTTACCTGGAGAATTACATGGAAAGACAAGCCTGACATTCTATAATCCATGGGTCTCAAAGAGTCAGACATGACTGAGCATACACAGACAAGAGCAGGAAATACCTATTTGATACAAAATATTTTCTTGGTCGTTTCACATCATAAAATATAAAATTTCTACTTTTTAAAATGACCAATCTGTAAATCCATTGAAAAATAGTTGCCTATTGTAATGTGTGGTAATCACTTCTGAAGATAACACTCTAAACCCCTTTGCACTGTGAAGCTCCAACTCATCCCTTAGGACACTTGATGGAACACAAGTGACAAATGAATGTATGAAGTCTGTCCAAGAGAGGATAGCAGAACCAACCTTTGCATTACCTAAAAGTGAAGGGGTTCTTTTTGTTGTTTTTGTTTGTTTGTTTGTTTTTTTAATAGTTTGAAGAGCTCATGTATAGATGTGTGGATGTGTGCATTATATAAAATGCTCTGGTATTTGGTATATACATTTCAATGACATTTTGTATCTTTACCTCAAAAAAACCTTATTGAGGTTAATTTCTTCATTATGGTTTGGTGTTGGTCAGACTAAGCCTCTCCCTACCCTCAAAAGAGGAAAGTTCAGTCCATCATCCACATGCCTTCTTTTCAAGTAATATCTTTTGGAAAATTCACAGGAGAGACAAATAAAGTGTATCATAATACTCTTAACTTTCCAGCACAATGCTTGAAATAATGAACCTAAGGGACTCCATTTTGTTGGACCACTCAGCTACCTTGGAAGACCTCATGAAAATAAGGTATTGGTAGTTATATTTTGGGGGCGTTTAAAGTTATACACAGATTTTTGAGTGCAATGTGGGTGAGCACCCCTAGCTTCAACATTATTCAAGAGTCAACTGTATTTACAACTACTTGTCTTTACAGAAAAAAGAAAAGATAATATATATATATATATATATATATATATATATATTTCTCTTTTTGTAAAACAATAGAAATTTTTATTTATTTAACTGTGGCGACTTTTTAAGTACTTTCTAATGAGGTAAGCAGGAAATGGGACTCCCACTTGTCATGGTGGTAAAGAATCTGGCTGCCAGTGCAGGAAATAAAAGAGACTTAGGTCTAATTTTGGGTTAGGAATATCCCTTGAAGAAGAAGGAAAGGGCAACTCACTCTACTACTGTTACCTGGAGAATTACATGGAAAGACAAGCCTGACATTCTATAATCCATGGGTCTCAAAGAGTCAGACATGACTGAGCATACACAGACAAGAGCAGGAAATACCTATTTGATACAAAATATTTTCTTGGTCGTTTCACATCATAAAATATAAAATTTCTACTTTTTAAAATGACCAATCTGTAAATCCATTGAAAAATAGTTGCCTATTGTAATGTGTGGTAATCACTTCTGAAGATAACACTCTAAACCCCTTTGCACTGTGAAGCTCCAACTCATCCCTTAGGACACTTGATGGAACACAAGTGACAAATGAATGTATGAAGTCTGTCCAAGAGAGGATAGCAGAACCAACCTTTGCATTACCTAAAAGTGAAGGGGTTCTCTTTGTTGTTTTGCTTGTTTGTTTTTTTAATAGTTTGAAGAGCTCATGTATAGATGTGTGGATGTGTGCATTATATAAAATGCTCTGGTATTTGGTATATACATTTCAATGACATTTTGTATCTTTACCTCAAAAAAACCTTATTGAGGTTAATTTCTTCATTATGGTTTGGTGTTGGTCAGACTAAGCCTCTCCCTACCCTCAAAAGAGGAAAGTTCAGTCCATCATCCACATGCCTTCTTTTCAAGTAATATCTTTTGGAAAATTCACAGGAGAGACAAATAAAGTGTATCATAATACTCTTAACTTTCCAGCACAATGCTTGAAATATAATGGAATCTCTTTAAGGGATGTTGCCTTTTTTATTAATTAGTTTATTTTTTCTAATGAAACAAAGATGAATAGTTTTAATGATAAAAGGTACAATTCAAAAAGAAGATACATATTGAAAGCCCTTAGACACAAAAAACAAAGAAACAAAGATACAAAAAGTGAAAATCAGAGAAAATATAGGGAAATGAAAAAATATACTGACGTTATTTCTCTGAGAAAACAAGTACAGAAAAAAAGAATAAGACATTTTAAATGATGTCATTTATAATTTAAACATAATAGATTTATATTCCCATTCATTTATATTAATACAATTTCTAATTAAAACTTTGTGTCTCATATATATATATATATATATATATATATTTTACTAATTAAATACTTTATTGAATAAATATAATACCAAACAAAATGCATTCAAATGCTTTCTAAAAAAATCATTTAAAGGCCTTTCTATTTCAGGCTAATGACAAACACAATAAAGGCAGATATGCTAGTTTAACATAATTGGCTGATTTTATACAGCACTTATATCTTTTAGTCCACAAGTATATTATTAAATGATAGAGAACATCTAATACAACCATTTCTACATAACTAGGAAATAAATTTCTAAGAAAGAAAGATTTTACAGACCCCATCTTTTATACCCACCCCAACAGTCTACCTCTAAAGAGGATAAAGCCAATGGACATTTAAGAGATGTCCATAGGAAATTTAGATAAACAGACAAAAGATAAACATTACTAAATTTTGAAAAATAGAATTTGTGTGTGTGTGTGTGTGATTCAATTATACATGTACACATATACTCTTTTTGAAATTATTTTCCATGATTGGTTGTTGCAATATATTAACTAGAGTTCCCTTTGCTATAAAGAAACCATTGTTGCATGCCTATTTATTTAATTCAAAATCTAGTATTCTATTCATACTGAGTCAAACAAGTGAAATCAAAATGTCATAAATTTTAATTGGACAAAATATTATAATTTTTCTATAATATAAATGTATACATATTATTTATATATGTATATAAAACATTTTTTACTATGCTTGATGAAGGATTGAGAAGAAACAACAACAAAAAAAAAAAGTAAAAAGGAAGTAATGGAGTAATTGGAAAACGTAAGCCAAATGAAATAGGAGCACTGTATATGAAATATAAAAAGTGAAACATAGTATGTAAAAGTAAAAGATTCTCATATAGTCAACTTGTTTCTAAACATGGCTACTCATTATTGGAAACATATCAAGAGCTGTGGAGAAAGAAAAAATAAAGCAGTGCCTGAGTATTTGTAATTTCCAAAAAATTCCTAGATAATTCTGATATACATTTGGACTTTAAAAGTTATTGCAGATTTTTATATTAAATGGTAGTTTTGATGATATAGAATTCTATTATTTTTCTGTAGACCAACATGATACAATAGTATTAATTGATTAATAGTAACATAATCACAATAGAAGAAGTTGTTTTCCAGTTTTTCCAATCATTAGCCAGACAAAAATAAAAGATATTGCAAGCCATTATTGGAACATGATTAATCAACAATATAAAATAATAACATACAATTTGGGAGATGAAGTAGAGTGATGTGCTAGGTGGAAATGCATGCATGGACTTGATTTTATCTTCTCAAGCAGTCTATGCCTTTTGGTTGGTGCATATAATCTATTTACATTTCAGATAATTATTGATATTTATAATCCTATAGCATTTCCTTTACTGTTTGGGTTTATTTTCTGTAGGACTTTTCCTTCTCTTGTGTTTTCTGCCATTTAAGACATGTCCCCAAAAAAAAGGGAAAAATTTAAAAATTTAAAAACAGACAAAAGAGAAACATTACTAAATTTTGAAAAATAGAATTTGTGTGTGTGTGTGTGTGATTCAATTATACATGTACACATATACTCTTTTTGAAATTATTTTCCATGATTGGTTGTTGCAATATATTAACTAGAGTTCCCTTTGCTATAAAGAAACCATTGTTGCATGCCTATTTATTTAATTCAAAATCTAGTATTCTATTCATACTGAGTCAAACAAGTGAAATCAAAATGTCATAAATTTTAATTGGACAAAATATTATAATTTTTCTATAATATAAATGTATACATATTATTTATATATGTATATAAAACATTTTTTTTTACTATGCTTGATGAAGGATTGAGAAGAAACAACAACAAAAAAAAAAAGTAAAAAGGAAGTAATGGAGTAATTGGAAAACGTAAGCCAAATGAAATAGGAGCACTGTATATGAAATATAAAAAGTGAAACATAGTATGTAAAAGTAAAAGATTCTCATATAGTCAACTTGTTTCTAAACATGGCTACTCATTATTGGAAACATATCAAGAGCTGTGGAGAAAGAAAAAATAAAGCAGTGCCTGAGTATTTGTAATTTCCAAAAAATTCCTAGATAATTCTGATATACATTTGGACTTTAAAAGTTATTGCAGATTTTTATATTAAATGGTAGTTTTGATGATATAGAATTCTATTATTTTTCTGTAGACCAACATGATACAATAGTATTAATTGATTAATAGTAACATAATCACAATAGAAGAAGTTGTTTTCCAGTTTTTCCAATCATTAGCCAGACAAAAATAAAAGATATTGCAAGCCATTATTGGAACATGATTAATCAACAATATAAAATAATAACATACAATTTGGGAGATGAAGTAGAGTGATGTGCTAGGTGGAAATGCATGCATGGACTTGATTTTATCTTCTCAAGCAGTCTATGCCTTTTGGTTGGTGCATATAATCTATTTACATTTCAGATAATTATTGATATTTATAATCCTATTAGCATTTCCTTTACTGTTTGGGTTTATTTTCTGTAGGACTTTTCCTTCTCTTGTGTTTTCTGCCTAGAGAAGTTCCTTTAGCATTTGTTGCAAAACTGGTTTAGTGGTGCTGAATTCCCTTAACTCTTGCTTGTCTGTGAAATTGTTGACTTCTCTATCAATTATAATTGCAAGTCTAGTTGGGTAGAGTATTCTTGGTTGTAGGTTCTTCCCTTTCACCAATTAGAATATATCATTGTGTTCCCTTCAGGATTCTAGAGTTTCTGTTGAGGAATCAACTGATAACCTTATGGGATTTCCTTCACACGTACTCTTTGCCCTTGTTAGTTTTAATATTTTTATCTTTTCGTTTTTTTTAAAAAAATGAAAGGTTGTTGTTTTAAAGGTTGTACAGAGTTTCATTTTCACAGACCTGTATGTTCCCAGATCAGTCATATGCATATCCCTGGTCCCCACTGTCCCAGTTCCCCCATCCCACCCCTCCAGACCATCACCTCAAGACATTGTGAGCACTCCTATTCCCTGAGCACAATGACAATAGCTAACTTTTCCACAGCATGAGAGAATAGGTTTCCATGTTACTCCCTCCATGTCTCCCCCTCTCTATTTTTTCCCCACAATGTCCATATGTCTATGCTCTGTCTGTTTTTCCATGAGTTCACTGCACATGTTATCAAGACCAATTTACTAGTATGAGTTAGTGTACTGTACTTGCCTTTCTCTAGAGTCAGCCACCTCATTAGGGCTGATTCTTCTGCATTTCTTTTAACAGCTGAACAGTATTCCTTGTATGTATGTACCAGAGCTTCTGTATCCATTCATTCGTCAAAGGACATCTAGGTTGCTTCCATGTCCTGCCTATTGTATAGAGAGCTGCAATGAGCATTGGGGTACAAGTGCTTCTTTCAGTTTTGATTTCATCAGGATATAAGCCTAATAGTGGGATTCCTGGGTCATATGGTACAAAAACCTATTTTAAAAAAATTCTTATCCAGCATTTATTGTCTGCAGATTTTTGATGATGGCCATTCTGGTTGGTGCACTTTTGATAATTATTGATATTTATAATCCTATTAGCATTTCCTTTACTGTTTGGGTTTATTTTCTGTAGGACTTTTCCTTCTCTTGTGTTTTCTGCCTAGAGAAGTTCCTTTAGCATTTGTTGCAAAACTGGTTTAGTGGTGCTGAATTCCCTTAACTCTTGCTTGTCTGTGAAATTGTTGACTTCTCTATCAATTATAATTGCAAGTCTAGTTGGGTAGAGTATTCTTGGTTGTAGGTTCTTCCCTTTCACCAATTAGAATATATCATTGTGTTCCCTTCAGGATTCTAGAGTTTCTGTTGAGGAATCAACTGATAACCTTATGGGATTTCCTTCACACGTACTCTTTGCCCTTGTTAGTTTTAATATTTTTATCTTTTCGTTTTTTTTAAAAAAATGAAAGGTTGTTGTTTTAAAGGTTGTACAGAGTTTCATTTTCACAGACCTGTATGTTCCCAGATCAGTCATATGCATATCCCTGGTCCCCACTGTCCCAGTTCCCCCACCCCACCCTCCAGACCATCACCTCAAGACATTGTGAGCACTCCTATTCCTGAGCACAATGACAATAGCTAACTTTTCCACAGCATGAGAGAATAGGTTTCCATGTTACTCCCTCCATGTCTCCCCCTCTCTATTTTTTCCCCACAATGTCCATATGTCTATGCTCTGTCTGTTTTTCCATGAGTTCACTGCACATGTTATCAAGACCAATTTACTAGTATGAGTTAGTGTACTGTACTTGCCTTTCTCTAGAGTCAGCCACCTCATTAGGGCTGATTCTTCTGCATTTCTTTTAACAGCTGAACAGTATTCCTTGTATGTATGTACCAGAGCTTCTGTATCCATTCATTCGTCAAAGGACATCTAGGTTGCTTCCATGTCCTGCCTATTGTATAGAGAGCTGCAATGAGCATTGGGGTACAAGTGCTTCTTTCAGTTTTGATTTCATCAGGATATAAGCCTAATAGTGGGATTCCTGGGTCATATGGTACATCTATTTTTAGTTTTTTAAGGAATCTCCATACTGTCTTCCATAGAGGCTGTATCAATTGACATTCCCACCAGCAATGCAAGAGGGTTCCCTTTTCTCTGCACCCTCTCCAGCATTTATTGTCTGCAGATTTTTTGATGATGGCCATTCTGACGGGTGTGAGGTGGTATCTCATTGCAGTATTAATTGGTATTTCTGTAATGATAAGCGAGGTTGAGCATCGTTTCATGTGCTTTTGGGCCATCTGTATGTCCTCTTTGGAGAGGCGTCTCTTTAGATCTTTTTCCCATATTTTGATTGGGTTCTTCGTTTTTCCTGTGCTGAGTTGTCTGTGTTGCTTGTAGATTTTGGAGATTAATTCTCTGTTTGTTGTTTCATTTGCTATGATTTTCTCTGACTCCGTGGCGTGTCTGTTGAGCTTTTTTGTAATTTCTTTTGCTGTACAAAAGCTTTTCAGTTTCATGAGGTCCCACGTGTTGACTTTTCTTTTCAGTTCCATTATTTTAGTAGGTGGGTCAGAGAAGATCTTGCTTTGATTGATGTCCTTGAGTGTTTTGCCTATATTCTCCTCTAAGCGTTTGATGGTATCTTGTCTTCCATTTAGGTCTTAATCCATTGGGAGTTGATCTTTGTGTATGGGGTCAGGGAATGTTCCAACTTCGTTTTTTTTTTTTTGCATGTGGCTGTCCAATTTTCCCAGCACCACTTGCTGAAGAGGCTGTCTTTGTCCCATTTTATAGTTTCGGCTCCTTTATCAAAGGTAAGGTACCCATAGGTGCGTGGGTTTATCTATGGGTTCTCAATCTTGTTCTATCGGTTTATAGTTCTGTTTTTGTGCCAGTACCTTACTGTCTTGCTGACTGTTGCTTTGTAGTACAGTCTGAAATTAGGGAGGCTGATTCTTCCAGCTCCGTTTTTTGTTTCTCAGAATTGCTTTGGCTATTCAGGGTCTTTTGTGTTTCCATATGAACTGTGTTCTTCTTTGGTCTAGTTCTGTGAAAAATGTCAATGGTAGTTGGATAGGTATTGCATTGAATCTGTAGATGATATTTGGTAGTATGGTCATTTTCACAATATTGATTCTTTCGACCCAGGAACATGGACTATCTCTCCATCTGTTTAAGTCTTCTTTAATGTCTCTCATGAGTGTCTTGTAATTTTCTGTGTACAATTCTTTTGTTTCTTTGGGTAGGTTTATTGCTAGATATTTGATTCTTTTGGTTGCAATGGTGAAGGGGACTGCCTCTTTCATTTTGTTTTCTAATAGTTTGTTGTTTGTGTATAGGCATGCCAGTGATTTCTGTGCGTTGATTTTGTATCCTACGACTTTGCTGTATTCATTGATTAGCTCTAGTAGCTTTGTAATAGAGTCTTTGGGATTTTCTATGTATAATATCATGTCATCTGCAAAGAGAGAGAGCTTCATTTCTTCCTTTCCAATCTGGATTCATTTCATTTCTTTCTCTTCTCTTATTGCTGTTGCTAGAACTTCTAGGACTATGTTGAATAGTAGTGGTGCACGTGGACACCCCTGTCTTTTTCCTGTTCTTAGAGGGAGTGCTTTCAGTTTTTCACCTTTGAGGTTCACTGTGAGCTTCTCATTTATGGCTTTTATTATGTGGGTCAGAGAAGATCTTGCTTTGATTGATGTCCTTGAGGGGTTTGCCTATATTCTCCTCTAAGCGTTTGATGGTATCTTGTCTTCCATTTAGGTCTTAATCCATTGGGAGTTGATCTTTGTGTATGGGGTCAGGGAATGTTCCAACTTCGTTTTTTTTTTTTTGCATGTGGCTGTCCAATTTTCCCAGCACCACTTGCTGAAGAGGCTGTCTTTGTCCCATTTTATAGTTTCGGCTCCTTTATCAAAGGTAAGGTACCCATAGGTGCGTGGGTTTATCTATGGGTTCTCAATCTTGTTCTATCGGTTTATAGTTCTGTTTTTGTGCCAGTACCTTACTGTCTTGCTGACTGTTGCTTTGTAGTACAGTCTGAAATTAGGGAGGCTGATTCTTCCAGCTCCGTTTTTTGTTTCTCAGAATTGCTTTGGCTATTCAGGGTCTTTTGTGTTTCCATATGAACTGTGTTCTTCTTTGGTCTAGTCCTGTAAAAAATGTCAATGGTAGTTGGATAGGTATTGCATTGAATCTGTAGATGATATTTGGTAGTATGGTCATTTTCACAATATTGATTCTTTCGACCCAGGAACATGGACTATCTCTCCATCTGTTTAAGTCTTCTTTAATGTCTCTCATGAGTGTCTTGTAATTTTCTGTGTACAATTCTTTTGTTTCTTTGGGTAGGTTTATTGCTAGATATTTGATTCTTTTGGTTGCAATGGTGAAGGGGACTGCCTCTTTCATTTTGTTTTCTAATAGTTTGTTGTTTGTGTATAGGCATGCCAGTGATTTCTGTGCGTTGATTTTGTATCCTACGACTTTGCTGTATTCATTGATTAGCTCTAGTAGCTTTGTAATAGAGTCTTTGGGATTTTCTATGTATAATATCATGTCATCTGCAAAGAGAGAGAGCTTCATTTCTTCCTTTCCAATCTGGATTCATTTCATTTCTTTCTCTTCTCTTATTGCTGTTGCTAGAACTTCTAGGACTATGTTGAATAGTAGTGGTGAAAGTGGGCACCCCTGTCTTGTTCCGGATCTTAGAGGGAATGCTTTCAGTTTTTCACCTTTGAGGAAAATGTTCACTGTGAGCTTCTCATTTATGGCTTTTATTATGTTGATATAAGTTCCTTCTATGCCCATTTTTCAAAGAGTTTTTATCATAAGTGTGTGTTGTACTTTGTCGAAGATTTTTCTGCATCTATTGAGATGATCATGTGATTTTTGTCTCTCAATTTGTTGATATGGTATATCACATTGATTGATTTGCGGATATTGAAGAATCCATCCATGCCTGGGATGAACCCGTCTTGGTCATGATGTATGCGTTTTTTGATGTGCCGTTGAATTCTGTTTGCCATGATTTTGTTGAGGACCTTGGCATCTAAGTTCATCAGTGAAATTGGTCTACAATTTTCCTTTTTCGTGTTGTCTTTGCCTGGTTTTGGTGTCAGGGTGATAGTGGCATCATAGAATGTGTTTGGAAGTGTTCCTTCCTGTGCAATTTTTTGGAAGAGTTCTTGAAGGACAGGCATTAGCTCTTCTTTAAATGTTTGGTAGAATTTGGCTGTGAAGCCGTCTGGCCCTGGGCTTTTAATTTTGGGTAGATTTTTAATCAAAAATTCGATTTCTGAGCTTGTGATTGGGTTGTTCAAAGTTTCTGTTTCTTTCTGGCTCAGTCTTGGGAGATTAATCTTCCCCCAGAATCTGTCCATTTCTTTCAGGTTGTCCAGTTTGTTGCCATAGAGTTGTTCATAATAGTCTCTTAGAATCCTTTTAATCTCTGCATTTGTGCATTTTCTGTTATAATCTCTCCTTTTTCATTTTTTATTTTGTTGATTTGGTTCTTCTCTTTCTTTATCTTGATGAGTCTGGACAGTGGCTTGTCAATTTGTTTACCTTTTCAAAGAAACAACCTTTTATTTATTTATCCATACTATAGTTTCTTTCATTTCTTTCTCATTTATTTCTTCTCTAGTCTTTATAATTTCTCTTCTTCTGCTGACTTTGGGGTGTTTTGTTCTTCTTTCTCCAAATGTTTTAATATAGGTTTAGGTCATCTGCTTCATATTTTCCTAGTTTCTTGAGGTACAATTGTATTGGTATAAATTTCCCTGTTAGAAGTGCTTTTGCGGTATCCCATAGGTTTTGTCCAGTCGGGTGTTCATTATCATTTTCTTCTAGGAATTTTTAAAATTTCTTCTTTGATTTCCTCAGTAATCAATTGATTTTTTAGTTATGTGTTGTTTAATCTACATGTGTTTTTGTTTTTAGTGGTTTTTTTCCTGTAGTTGATCTCTAGTCTTATTTCATTGTGGTCCAAGATGATGGTTAATATAATTTTTGTTTTCTTGAATTGACTGAGGCTTGTTTTATGGCCCAGCATGTGGTCTATCTTGGAGAATGTTCCGTGAACACTTGAGAAGAAAGTGTATTCTTCTGCTTTTGGGTGGAACGTCCTAAAGATATCGATGAGGTCCATTGTTTCTAATGTGGCATTTAAGGCTTATGTTTCTTTGTTAATTTTCTGTTTGGATGATCTGTCCATTGGTGTGAGAGGAGTGTTAAAGTCTCCTACTATTACTCTGTTACTGTTGACTTCTTCTTTTATGTCTGAAAGTATCTGTCTTATGTATTGAGATGCCCCTGTGCTGGGTGCATGGATATTTATGGCTGTTATGTCTTGCTCTTGGATAGATCCCTTAATTATGATGTAGTGACCTACCTTGTCACTTTGAATCTTCTTTATGTTAAAACCTATTTTGTCTGATATGATGATTGCTATTCCAGCTTTCTTTTGATTTCCATTAGCGTGGAATATCTTTTTCCAGCCTCTCACTTTCATTCTATGAGTGTCTCCAGGTCTGAAGTGGGTCTCTTGTAAACAGCATATATATGGGTCATGCTTCTGGATCCATTGAGCCAGCATGTGTCAGTTGGTTGCAGCATTTAGTCCATTTACGTTCAAAGTAATTATTGATACGAATGTTCCTATTGTCATCTCCTTAGAAGTTTGGGGTTTGATTTTATTTACCTTCTTCAAAGAAACAACCTTTTATTTATTTATCCATACTATAGTTTCTTTCATTTCTTTCTCATTTATTTCTTCTCTAGTCTTTATAATTTCTCTTCTTCTGCTGACTTTGGGGTGTTTTGTTCTTCTTTCTCCAAATGTTTTAATATAGGTTTAGGTCATCTGCTTCATATTTTCCTAGTTTCTTGAGGTACAATTGTATTGGTATAAATTTCCCTGTTAGAAGTGCTTTTGCGGTATCCCATAGGTTTTGTCCAGTCGGGTGTTCATTATCATTTTCTTCTAGGAATTTTTAAAATTTCTTCTTTGATTTCCTCAGTAATCAATTGATTTTTTAGTTATGTGTTGTTTAATCTACATGTGTTTTTGTTTTTAGTGGTTTTTTTCCTGTAGTTGATCTCTAGTCTTATTTCATTGTGGTCCAAGATGATGGTTAATATAATTTTGTTTTCTTGAATTGACTGAGGCTTGTTTTATGGCCCAGCATGTGGTCTATCTTGGAGAATGTTCCGTGAACACTTGAGAAGAAAGTGTATTCTTCTGCTTTTGGGTGGAACGTCCTAAAGATATCGATGAGGTCCATTGTTTCTAATGTGGCATTTAAGGCTTATGTTTCTTTGTTAATTTTCTGTTTGGATGATCTGTCCATTGGTGTGAGAGGAGTGTTAAAGTCTCCTACTATTACTCTGTTACTGTTGACTTCTTCTTTTATGTCTGAAAGTATCTGTCTTATGTATTGAGATGCCCCTGTGCTGGGTGCATGGATATTTATGGCTGTTATGTCTTGCTCTTGGATAGATCCCTTAATTATGATGTAGTGACCTACCTTGTCACTTTGAATCTTCTTTATGTTAAAACCTATTTTGTCTGATATGATGATTGCTATTCCAGCTTTCTTTTGATTTCCATTAGCGTGGAATATCTTTTTCCAGCCTCTCACTTTCATTCTATGAGTGTCTCCAGGTCTGAAGTGGGTCTCTTGTAAACAGCATATATATGGGTCATGCTTCTGGATCCATTGAGCCAGCATGTGTCAGTTGGTTGCAGCATTTAGTCCATTTACGTTCAAAGTAATTATTGATACGAATGTTCCTATTGTCATCTCCTTAGAAGTTTGGGGTTTGATTTGTAGGACTTCTCCTACTCTTGTATTCATTGGCTATATGAGGCCCTTTACCACTTGTTGTAGGGATGGTTTCATGGTACAGAATTCTTTTAGCTTTTGTCTGCCAGTGAAGCTTTTGACTTCACCATCAATTCTGAATGGGGTTCTTGCTGGGTAGAGAATTTTGGGTTGGAGGTTATTCTCTTTTAGCCGTTTAAATGTGTCTTGCCATTCTCTTCTGGCCTGCAGGGTTTCTGTTGAAAGATCCGCTGTTAGACATATGGGGTTTCCTTTATATGTTATTTGTTGTCTGCTCCTAGCTGCTTTTAGTATTCTGTCTTTGTATCTAGTCTGCATTAGTTTGATTAGAATGTGCCTTGGTGTGTTTCTTCTGGGGTTTATCCTGTATGGAAATCTTTGTGCTTCTTGGACTTGCTTGACTATTTCCTTTCCCATGCTGGGGTAGTTTTCAACTATAACCACTTCAAGAATTTCTTCATAGCCTTTCTTCCCTTCTTCTTCTTCTGGCACTCCTATAATTCTAATGTTGGTGCGTTTGATACTGTCCCATAGATCTCCAATGCTATCGTGAGTTCTTTTCATTCTTTGGACTTTGTTCTGTTTTTCAGCACTTATTTCCACCTTTCTGTCTTCCAGCTCACTTATCCATTCTTCTGCCTCTGATATGATGATTGCTATTCCAGCTTTCTTTTGATTTCCATTAGCGTGGAATATCTTTTTCCAGCCTCTCACTTTCATTCTATGAGTGTCTCCAGGTCTGAAGTGGGTCTCTTGTAAACAGCATATATATGGGTCATGCTTCTGGATCCATTGAGCCAGCATGTGTCAGTTGGTTGCAGCATTTAGTCCATTTACGTTCAAAGTAATTATTGATACGAATGTTCCTATTGTCATCTCCTTAGAAGTTTGGGGTTTGATTTGTAGGACTTCTCCTACTCTTGTATTCATTGGCTATATGAGGCCCTTTACCACTTGTTGTAGGGATGGTTTCATGGTACAGAATTCTTTTAGCTTTTGTCTGCCAGTGAAGCTTTTGACTTCACCATCAATTCTGAATGGGGTTCTTGCTGGGTAGAGAATTTTGGGTTGGAGGTTATTCTCTTTTAGCCGTTTAAATGTGTCTTGCCATTCTCTTCTGGCCTGCAGGGTTTCTGTTGAAAGATCCGCTGTTAGACATATGGGGTTTCCTTTATATGTTATTTGTTGTCTGCTCCTAGCTGCTTTTAGTATTCTGTCTTTGTATCTAGTCTGCATTAGTTTGATTAGAATGTGCCTTGGTGTGTTTCTTCTGGGGTTTATCCTGTATGGAAATCTTTGTGCTTCTTGGACTTGCTTGACTATTTCCTTTCCCATGCTGGGGTAGTTTTCAACTATAACCACTTCAAGAATTTCTTCATAGCCTTTCTTCCCTTCTTCTTCTTCTGGCACTCCTATAATTCTAATGTTGGTGCGTTTGATACTGTCCCATAGATCTCCAATGCTATCGTGAGTTCTTTTCATTCTTTGGACTTTGTTCTGTTTTTCAGCACTTATTTCCACCTTTCTGTCTTCCAGCTCACTTATCCATTCTTCTGCCTCTGATACTCTACTGTTGAGACCTTCTATAGCATTTTTGTGTTCAGCAATTCAGCTGGTGGTCTCTATTTGCTTCTTTTTCATTTCTTGCATGTTTCTTCTGAGTGCTCTAATTTCCTCCAATATTCTATTTTCAGTGTTTCGAATCCTCATTAGTATAGCTTTTCTGAATTCTCTTTCAGATAATTTGTGTATCTCCTCCTCTGTCATTTGGAGCTGCGTGTCTCTAGCATGGTTTTTTATTTGTGCAGTGTTTCCCTGTCGTTTCATTATTAGGTTAATTTTTGTTTCTTTGTGTGTGTCTGTGTGTATGGAGTTCTTTTCCCCCAACCAGGTTTCTTGCTTGAATTCTCTCTTCCTTTGGGTTTCTGCCCTTGTAGAAGGGTTCAGTGGTTTGTGTCTTGGATGGTGTTAAGTCTTGTTTACAGGTGAATAATCTCTAGTGCTGTATGTTCTTTGATAGTATGGGGTCTTGGAATCGGGGCTTCCACCCCAAGGGTCTTTGGTTTGATGATTGGTCAGGGGATGTAGACTCTATGGTTTGCTATGGTGTTCAGTGAAATTAGTTCAAATACTAGCATCTGAGGAACAAGAGGTGCATCCCTGATGGGTGGCAGTCATAAAAGCATGCAGATGTTTTCTAACATAGTTGTAAGATATACGTACATACACAGCAATAACCACATCTAACCAATCTTACAGAGATAAAGCATAGAAAATTTTTCTGGTAAACGATGCTTTCAAAGATGATACCTGCCCGTTAAGCTCTGAATTAATTAAAATAGTGCCTGGAAAAATAGATCCGGGGCAAGTTCCTAGCTTGCACTATTTCAATGAAAGCGATTTTTAACTAAGACATGTGTTGGTGGTGAGGAGGAAGAGAGTGTATGGGTAATGAGAAGGAATAGATTCATCTTGGAAGGATTTCATAGGGTTACGTAGCCAAGATTGGTGTATTGTATTGTTAAGTGCAGCAGGAAAAGAATAGTGGAGACAGGAAGATAGGAAAAAAGGGTATTTAAAAGTTTTACATTTAGGGGGGAAGTAGTGGCAAAGAGGAAAGAAAATTAGAAGTTTCAAGAATTAAAATGGACTTTGTTCTGTTTTTCAGCACTTATTTCCACCTTTCTGTCTTCCAGCTCACTTATCCATTCTTCTGCCTCTGATACTCTACTGTTGAGACCTTCTATAGCATTTTTGTGTTCAGCAATTCAGCTGGTGGTCTCTATTTGCTTCTTTTTCATTTCTTGCATGTTTCTTCTGAGTGCTCTAATTTCCTCCAATATTCTATTTTCAGTGTTTCGAATCCTCATTAGTATAGCTTTTCTGAATTCTCTTTCAGATAATTTGTGTATCTCCTCCTCTGTCATTTGGAGCTGCGTGTCTCTAGCATGGTTTTTTATTTGTGCAGTGTTTCCCTGTCGTTTCATTATTAGGTTAATTTTTGTTTCTTTGTGTGTGTCTGTGTGTATGGAGTTCTTTTCCCCCAACCAGGTTTCTTGCTTGAATTCTCTCTTCCTTTGGGTTTCTGCCCTTGTAGAAGGGTTCAGTGGTTTGTGTCTTGGATGGTGTTAAGTCTTGTTTACAGGTGAATAATCTCTAGTGCTGTATGTTCTTTGATAGTATGGGGTCTTGGAATCGGGGCTTCCACCCCAAGGGTCTTTGGTTTGATGATTGGTCAGGGGATGTAGACTCTATGGTTTGCTATGGTGTTCAGTGAAATTAGTTCAAATACTAGCATCTGAGGAACAAGAGGTGCATCCCTGATGGGTGGCAGTCATAAAAGCATGCAGATGTTTTCTAACATAGTTGTAAGATATACGTACATACACAGCAATAACCACATCTAACCAATCTTACAGAGATAAAGCATAGAAAATTTTTCTGGTAAACGATGCTTTCAAAGATGATACCTGCCCGTTAAGCTCTGAATTAATTAAAATAGTGCCTGGAAAAATAGATCCGGGGCAAGTTCCTAGCTTGCACTATTTCAATGAAAGCGATTTTTAACTAAGACATGTGTTGGTGGTGAGGAGGAAGAGAGTGTATGGGTAATGAGAAGGAATAGATTCATCTTGGAAGGATTTCATAGGGTTACGTAGCCAAGATTGGTGTATTGTATTGTTAAGTGCAGCAGGAAAAGAATAGTGGAGACAGGAAGATAGGAAATATTTATCTAGAGGATAGTGGTTGATAGGAGAAGGTTTTACATTGAGAATATAGAGGGAGGAAGTAGTGGCAAAGAGGAAAGAAAATTAGAAGTTTCCAAGAATTAAAATTTTGAAAAAAGTTAAAAATTAAAAATAAAAAAAAAAGAAATTAGAAATTAAAAAGGGAAGAAAAATTTAAGATTAGACAAAAAAAGGAAAAAACACCCTAAACCTGACCAATCAATCAAATAAACAAAAACGTCCACCACAAATAAACAAACAAACAAAAAAGCTAAATACTGTCCCTGGTTTTATCCTCTCATCTGTCTGGTGGAAGCGGATCTCCTCTCGATGGTGTTGTCTCGATGATGTAGTCTTTCCCTAACAGCACCAGTTGGTATGGTTTCTGTTTTTGTTTTCAGCAAATCAAAGGTTTTGCTGCAAGCTCAGTTTCTGTCCGGGGCTGAGGGCTGATCGCAGTCAGTTGGGCAGGGGGCCGCAGCGCGCAGTCCCATATTGAAGTGGACGCCCCAGCTCTATCACGCACCCGCCAGTAGCCTCCAATCGCTACTCTTCTCCCAGCTTCCTCCGCTGCATCTGCAGTTATAGGGGTTCACGGGCTATTGGGTTGTGTGGGCTCCTCCGCCGCTGGCGCGCACACACTTCCAGTTACGTGTCCAAGTCCCAAAAGCATGCAGGAGCTTTCCCAACCGGCTCAAGCTTGGTCCCTGGTCAGCAATCTGTGGGCGACTTCCCCTTTCCATTCAGCAAGCCCCCCACTAGGAGTGTTTGAACTTACCTGGCACCAGGTGGAAAGTCACCATTTTCACCTAGCCAAGCGGCGCGATTTTCCTGCTGGGCATGCCCTGTTTGGCTCTATCCATGTCTAAGCAGCAGTCCGCGGGGAAGTTCCTGTGTTCCGCATGTCCCCATTCCAGTATCTTATCTTCGCAGTGTCTTAATTTCTGCCAGAGATCCGGTCGGATTTTTGGAATTTTTGCACTGAGCACTGCCCTGTCTCCCCCTATGCTCCACTCAGGCCCCCTTTTAGGGCACTTGCTGGCTCACTCTCCATCAGTCCAGTCTGGCGTAGTGGTTAGGATAGAGGGTTCTCAGAACAGGAGCTCCAGGAAAGTTCTGGCTATTCCCTCTTTGACCCTCGTGGACCTAAGGACTTCTCTGTCATCTAGCGGCTGGTTTGTTGGTGGTGCTTCATTTCTTCATTAGTTCTGGTGATTCTGTTGGGGAGCTGGTGAAATCTTCCTCTCATTCCTCCACCATCTTGGCCCCCCAATATTTTTATCTTTGTCTTTAATTTTTGTCAGTTATATTACTATATATCTCAGTTTGTTCCTACTTGGCATATCCTGCCTGGGACTCTCTTTGCTTCCTGTATTTGCTTGATTATTTGCTTTCCCATGCTTTGGAATTTTTCAACTATTGCCCCTTCAAAAATTTTCTCAGATCTATTCTCTCTCACTTCTCCTTCTTGGACCCATTTAATGCAACTGTTGCTGTGTTTAATATCATTCTAGAAATCTCTTAGTGTGTCTTAATTTCTTTTTTTTTTTCCATATTCTATGTTTGTTATAGCTATTCTGCCAAGGATCAAGAATCTTTTATTTTCATGGCTACAGTCACCATCCACAGTGATTTTGGTACCCAAGGAAATAAACTCTGTCACATTTTCAGTTTGCCCAACTATCTGCCATAAAGTCATGGGACCAAATGCCATGATCTTAGTTTTTGAATGTTGACTCTAACCTCTTTCACCTTCATCAACAGGCTCTTTAGTTCCTCACGATTGTGGTTATCTGGGTTGTTAAGATCTTTTCTTACAGTTTTTCTGTGTATTCTTGCCACTTCTTCTTAAAATCTTTTGCTTCTATTCAGTCCATACAATTTATATTCTTTATGATGCCCATCGTTGCATGAAATATTCCCTTGGTATATTTAATTTTATTGAGGAAATTTCTAGACTTTCCCATTCTATTGTGTCTTCTATTTCTTTGCATTTTTCACATAAAAGGGCTTTCTTATGTCTCCTTGTTATTCTCTGGAACTCTTTATTCAGATGGATGTATCTTTCCTTTTCTCCTTTGTGTTTTGCTTCTCTTCTTTTCTCAGCTCTTTCTAAGGCTTCCTCACACAACAATTTTGCCTTTTTGCATTTCTTTTCTTGAGGATGGTTTTGATCACTGCTTTCTCTACAATGCTACAAAACTCCATCCATAGTTTTCCAGATACTCTGTCTATAGATCTAATTATTTGAATAATCTATTTGTCACTAACATTGTATAATTGTAAATACTTTCTCTCTGTATATATATATATGTATATATACACACATAAGTGGAAGTGAATGCTATTATAATAATATACTTATCACCCTTTTCCATGGTCTTCCATCCTAAGTACTATAATTTAATCACTGGGTATTTGAAACTTGCTTTTAGCCTTACCAAACATCAGCTAAAACTATACCTAAAATAACTGTGTCAGTCACAAATAGGAATATACAATGGCAAAGTGATTTTTCAGGTTAAATAAAACTCTAAACCCTATCTCCCTTTTCTTCCTCTCTACTAATTTCTATAATATATAAAATATATCCTTTCATCTCCTACTGTATTTATTATTTGTTTACTCACTTTTTTTTTTCTGAGAGGACGGCTGTCTGAGAATCATTTTCAAGTATTCTCTCTACATGTTGGTTACTGTCAGTGAGGATGTTTTAATATGGCTATTGCCTTTTTTTGACTCTCTTGAGTAAATGAGCAGTAATATCTCAAATTTATACTAAATCATTGATAAACACCTTCATGTACTATAGCTTTGTCATGACAGGGGCTTGCATAGATCAGTAAAGCTATGAGTTATGCCATGCAGGACCACCTAAGACAGACATGAGGAACCCATTTCAATATTCTTGTCTGGAAAACACCAAGGACAGTTGTTCTGTCATCGAGTTGTGCCCAAGTCTTTGTGACCCTATGGACTGAATCTTGCCAGGCCTTCATGTCACTCACCATCTCTTGGAGTTTGCCCAAGTTCATGCCCATTGAATTGGTGATACCCGTGAACATTATGAAAATTCAAAAAGATATGATGCTGGAAGAAGAGCCCTCCATATTGAAAGGTATACAGATTTCCTACTGGGGAAGAGAAATTAATAATAGCTCCAGTAAAAATGAAGCCATTTGGCTAAAGCAGAAATAATACTCATCTGTGGGTTTGCCTTGTGGTGAAAGTAAAAATCTTATGATGCAAAGAAAAATAGTTCAAGGGAACCTGGAACGTTAGGTCCTTGAATCTAGGTATTCTGGATTTGGTCAAGCAGGAGTTGGCACATTGACATCTTAGGGACTGAAAGTGGATAAATTTAATTCAGATGTCCATTATATCTACTTTTATGAGAAATAATCCTTTAGAAGAAATGGAGTATCTCTCATAGTCAACAAAAGAATCCAAAATGCATTATTTGGGTGTAATCTCAAAAACGATAGAATGATCTTAGTTTATTTCCAAGGCAAACCATTTAGCATCACAGTAATACAAATCTGTGCCCACTGACTTATCCAGAAGAAGCTGAAGTTGAGCAGAGCTGTGAAGATCTACAATGCATTCTAGAATTAACAACAAGATATAAAAATAAAATCCTTATTATACGGGATTGGAATTCAAAAGCAGGAATTTAGGCAGTACCTCGAGTAGCAGGTAAGTTTGGCCTTGGGGTATAAAATGAAGCAATGGAGAGACTGTCACTTATTTGTAAAGTGAACATACTGGTCTTAGGAAACAGCCTTTTGCAACAACAGAAGAGACGACACTACACATGAACATCATGAGATGGTCGATACAGAAATCATATTGATGATGTTCTTTGTAACCAAACATGGAAAATCTTTGAGTCTATTGTTTGACTATGCTTTGTCATGACAGGCTTGCATAGATCAGTAAAGCTATGAGTTATGCCATGCAGGACCACCTAAGACAGACATGAGGAACCCATTTCAATATTCTTGTCTGGAAAACACCAAGGACAGTTGTTCTGTCATCGAGTTGTGCCCAAGTCTTTGTGACCCTATGGACTGAATCTTGCCAGGCCTTCATGTCACTCACCATCTCTTGGAGTTTGCCCAAGTTCATGCCCATTGAATTGGTGATACCCGTGAACATTATGAAAATTCAAAAAGATATGATGCTGGAAGAAGAGCCCTCCATATTGAAAGGTATACAGATTTCCTACTGGGGAAGAGAAATTAATAATAGCTCCAGTAAAAATGAAGCCATTTGGCTAAAGCAGAAATAATACTCATCTGTGGGTTTGCCTTGTGGTGAAAGTAAAAATCTTATGATGCAAAGAAAAATAGTTCAAGGGAACCTGGAACGTTAGGTCCTTGAATCTAGGTATTCTGGATTTGGTCAAGCAGGAGTTGGCACATTGACATCTTAGGGACTGAAAGTGGATAAATTTAATTCAGATGTCCATTATATCTACTTTTATGAGAAATAATCCTTTAGAAGAAATGGAGTATCTCTCATAGTCAACAAAAGAATCCAAAATGCATTATTTGGGTGTAATCTCAAAAACGATAGAATGATCTTAGTTTATTTCCAAGGCAAACCATTTAGCATCACAGTAATACAAATCTGTGCCCACTGACTTATCCAGAAGAAGCTGAAGTTGAGCAGAGCTGTGAAGATCTACAATGCATTCTAGAATTAACAACAAGATATAAAAATAAAATCCTTATTATACGGGATTGGAATTCAAAAGCAGGAATTTAGGCAGTACCTCGAGTAGCAGGTAAGTTTGGCCTTGGGGTATAAAATGAAGCAATGGAGAGACTGTCACTTATTTGTAAAGTGAACATACTGGTCTTAGGAAACAGCCTTTTGCAACAACAGAAGAGACGACACTACACATGAACATCATGAGATGGTCGATACAGAAATCATATTGATGATGTTCTTTGTAACCAAACATGGAAAAGCTCTATATAGTAAACAAAAACAAGACCTGGAGCTGGATGTGGCTTAAATTGTCAGCCCCTTATTGCAAAATTCAAGCTAACTTGAAGAAAATAAGGAAAACCACAAGGTCATTCAGGTATGATCAAATCCTACATGATTGATTATACAGTGGAGATTATGAACGGATTCAAGGGATTAGATCTGATAGACAGATATCTGAAAAACTATGGATGGAGGTTCATGATATTGTATAGGAGACACTGAACAAAACCATGCCAAAGACAAAAAATTCGAGAAGGAAAAGTGGCTGTCAGAGGAGACTTTATAAATAGCTGAGGAAAGAAGAGAAGGAAAAGGCAAGGTAGAAAGGAAAAGATATAAATAACTGAATGTAGAGATCCAGAGAATAGCAAGGAGAGATAATAAGGCCTTTTTAAATGAACAGTGCAAATAAATGGAGGAAAGCACTGACATGGGGAAGACTAAAGATCTCTTCAGGAAAACTGAATATATCAAGGGAAAATTTCATTCAAGGATGGGCATGATAAAGGACAGAAATGGTAAGGATTAACAAAAGCAGAGAGGTTAAAATGAGGTGGTAAGAGTACTGTGTGACAGTCTGGAGGGGTGGGATGGGGGGGTATACATATGACTAATCTGGGAACATACATATTTGTAAAGAACAAAACTCTGTAAAAGTTAAAAGTAAAGAAAAGTTAAAAAAAGAATGTACATAAAGGTCATAACGAACAGTAACATGATGATGATTGTATTAAGAATACCATTTAGCATCACAGTAATACAAATCTGTGCCCACTGACTTATCCAGAAGAAGCTGAAGTTGAGCAGAGCTGTGAAGATCTACAATGCATTCTAGAATTAACAACAAGATATAAAAATAAAATCCTTATTATACGGGATTGGAATTCAAAAGCAGGAATTTAGGCAGTACCTCGAGTAGCAGGTAAGTTTGGCCTTGGGGTATAAAATGAAGCAATGGAGAGACTGTCACTTATTTGTAAAGTGAACATACTGGTCTTAGGAAACAGCCTTTTGCAACAACAGAAGAGACGACACTACACATGAACATCATGAGATGGTCGATACAGAAATCATATTGATGATGTTCTTTGTAACCAAACATGGAAAAGCTCTATATAGTAAACAAAAACAAGACCTGGAGCTGGATGTGGCTTAAATTGTCAGCCCCTTATTGCAAAATTCAAGCTAACTTGAAGAAAATAAGGAAAACCACAAGGTCATTCAGGTATGATCAAATCCTACATGATTGATTATACAGTGGAGATTATGAACGGATTCAAGGGATTAGATCTGATAGACAGATATCTGAAAAACTATGGATGGAGGTTCATGATATTGTATAGGAGACACTGAACAAAACCATGCCAAAGACAAAAAATTCGAGAAGGAAAAGTGGCTGTCAGAGGAGACTTTATAAATAGCTGAGGAAAGAAGAGAAGGAAAAGGCAAGGTAGAAAGGAAAAGATATAAATAACTGAATGTAGAGATCCAGAGAATAGCAAGGAGAGATAATAAGGCCTTTTTAAATGAACAGTGCAAATAAATGGAGGAAAGCACTGACATGGGGAAGACTAAAGATCTCTTCAGGAAAACTGAATATATCAAGGGAAAATTTCATTCAAGGATGGGCATGATAAAGGACAGAAATGGTAAGGATTAACAAAAGCAGAGAGGTTAAAATGAGGTGGTAAGAGTACTGTGTGACAGTCTGGAGGGGTGGGATGGGGGGGTATACATATGACTAATCTGGGAACATACATATTTGTAAAGAACAAAACTCTGTAAAAGTTAAAAGTAAAAGAAAAGTTAAAAAAAAGAATGCACAGAGGAATTGTACATAAAGGGTCATAACGACACAGATAATCATGATGATGTATTTGCTCACTTAGAGCAATACATCTTGGAGTGTGAAGTCAAGTAGGGTTTAGGAAGCATTACTACAAACAAAGATAATGGAGGTGACAGAATTTCAACTGAGCTATTTAAAATCCTAGACATTGATAGAGTTGACATGCTGCATTCATTATGTCGGCAAATTTTGAGACTTGAACAATGGCCACAGAATTGGAAAATGTTAGTTTTCATTTCAATCGCAAAAATGTCAGTGCCAAGAGATGTTCAATCATCCCTAAAACTGTGTTCTCACACGCTAGTAAGATTATACTCAAAAGTCTTCGGTTAGGCTTCACCAGTACATGAAAGGAGAACTCCCAGATACAAAATCTGGGTTTAGAAAAGGCAGAGGAATCACAGGTCAAATTGCCAACATTATTCCATCACAGAGAAGGCAAAGAAATTCCAGAAAACCATCTACTTCTGCTTCATTGACTGTATTAATACATTTGACGGTGTGAACTACAACAAACCGTGGAGATTTCTTAAAGTGATGGATATACCAGTCCCTCTTCTTTGTCTCCTAACAAATCTATATGTGAGTCATGAATAAGCAGTTAGAACCAGACATGGAACAATGGATTGATTCCAAATTGGGAAAGGAGTACATACAATAATATGCAAGACTGTATATCATCACTCTGCTTATTTAACTTGTATGCAGAGTACATCACGTAAATTGCCAGGCTGTATGAATCATAAGTTATAATTAAGATTGACCAGAAAATACCAATAACCTCAGATACGCAGATGGTAATACTCCAATCGCAGAAAGTGAAGATGAACAAAATAGCATTTTGGTGAGTGTTAAAACAGGAGAGGAAAAAGTGAAGTTGCATGTTCAACAAAATAAAACCCTGGCATCTGAATCCATCACTTCAAGGAAAAGACAAGGGAGAAACAGTGGAAGCAATGACAGATTTATTTTTCTTGGGCTCCAGTGGAAGCAATGACAGATTTATATCTCTTGGGCTCCAAAGAGGTGGAGTGGTGGCTACAGCCATGAATTTAAAAGACAGGTGCTCCTTGGAAGGAAATGAAAAACCTAGACAGCATATTAAAAACCAGAGTCACCACTTTGCCAACAAAGGTTCATATAGTCAAAGTTTTGCTTTTTCTGCATGATGATGGGTGGAGAGCACGTGACATTTAGCAAAATCCAGGAGATAGTGAATGACAGGAAAATCTGGAATTCTGCAATCCATGGGATAGAAAATATTCAAGCACAAGTGAACAACAATGTGTATGAATGGGTTTTGAACTATCAAAAAGGCTCAGCACTGAATAATCAATGCTTTGAAATTGTGTCTGTGGAGAAGACTCTTGAGAGTCCTTTAGACTGAAAAGTGATCAAAACAGTCAATTCTAAGTGATATCAACCCTGAATATTCATTGGAAGGACTGATGCTGAAGCTGAAACTCCAATACCTCAGCCACATGATGGGAAGAGCCAACTCACTGGAAAGTACTTTGAAGCTGGGAAAGATTGAAGGCAAAAGGAGAAGGGGTTGACAGAAGATGAGATGTGAGCAGAATCACTTAGTCAGTGGACATGAATCTGTGCAAAGTCTGCGAGATAGCTGAGAACAGAGGAACTTGATGTTCTACAGTACATGGGATCCCAAAGAATCAGAAATGACAGTGACTGAACAACAAAAGAATTTATTAACCTTAACAGCTGGAGGAACATTTAATTCTCTAGATTTTAATACATACTGACCTAAGAGATGAGAAAGGGTATATATTCTAGAAATGCTCTCTTATATTTTCCATTCAGCATAAGAAACATTCTTTTTTTTTTTTTTTTCTGTCGTCATTGATATTGACATACATAGAAATCGGTATGTCAAATTTCAGGATACATGCATATGGATAGCTGTATCAAGTAACACAGATTTTAACTATATGGTTAAATAAATTATTAAGGGAAAAAAAACATTCTTTCTTAATGACTTTACTGAAACTTTGTGTGCCTGCTACTCCTGATTTATATCAGAATCTAGTAATGGCAAAATTTATTTACATGAATTTAATATTTAAGATTTTTTTCCCTTTATTGCCTATGTATCTTCTTTCTTTGCATAAAACAGACCACTTCTGGTTGTTTTTCCATATAAATAATCATTAAATAAGGACATAGGTTTTTTCTCCAAGAGAGCAAGGTATTTGAATATATTAGTAACACAGAGAATGTAATTCAAACATAAATTGTGTTGCACAATTTGAAGTTCTGTATTTGTTCTTTGGTTGGTCTGGTAATAATGAGATAGTCAATCCCAGACAGTAAAATGAGTCAAAATTTTCCTTAAGAGAAACATGTATGCCTCATCATTTTTTCTATGTTCCTGAATGCACATGTCAATCCTGTAAGCAAAATAAAAAATAAAAATAAAATAAAAATTGAATTCCTATTTTGTAGATTATCTCTATTTTGAAATGTGGGGAATATCAAGCAATATATGATTCTGTAAACTCTGTGTTTTGTCTTTCCTCACAATTCTGAATACTTAAATCTCACATGCATTTTTCAGTCTTACTTGTTCCCAGGACATATCTTAACTTATACATCAAGAGCACAGAACAATCAGTAATCATAAAATAATAATATGATTTACTGAGCAAGAATTATACTGGTGACTTTACATATTCTCAACTCTCACATCGACTGTGCAAGTTCACTGTCATTTCTCCAAAATGCATACTCATGAAGAAGTTTTTCCTCAAGTACCTATTATGTGCATTTTAAAACATTGCATAAAATAATCAAGAAAGAGTCATAGATCAAATTTATTTCCAACAAAGAAGGAGGGGTAACATTTTTTAAATTTTGAAAATAGTAATTATTTCAAATAACAATGTATGAGGATGGATGTCTATAGTCTAGTCTTGATAACATAAAATGTACTTTTAAATTTTACTTTGAAATTTGATTTTTAATCAAATCAGATTATAATTTAGCAGAAAGCAAAAAAGCTATAAATAAAAGGTTTTCTTCTGTCATTATAGTGCACCCAAATCGGTATGTCAAATTTCAGGATACATGCATATGGATAGCTGTATCAAGTAACACAGATTTTAACTATATGGTTAAATAAATTATTAAGGGAAAAAAAACATTCTTTCTTAATGACTTTACTGAAACTTTGTGTGCCTGCTACTCCTGATTTATATCAGAATCTAGTAATGGCAAAATTTATTTACATGAATTTAATATTTAAGATTTTTTTCCCTTTATTGCCTATGTATCTTCTTTCTTTGCATAAAACAGACCACTTCTGGTTGTTTTTCCATATAAATAATCATTAAATAAGGACATAGGTTTTTTCTCCAAGAGAGCAAGGTATTTGAATATATTAGTAACACAGAGAATGTAATTCAAACATAAATTGTGTTGCACAATTTGAAGTTCTGTATTTGTTCTTTGGTTGGTCTGGTAATAATGAGATAGTCAATCCCAGACAGTAAAATGAGTCAAAATTTTCCTTAAGAGAAACATGTATGCCTCATCATTTTTTCTATGTTCCTGAATGCACATGTCAATCCTGTAAGCAAAATAAAAAATAAAAATAAAATAAAAATTGAATTCCTATTTTGTAGATTATCTCTATTTTGAAATGTGGGGAATATCAAGCAATATATGATTCTGTAAACTCTGTGTTTTGTCTTTCCTCACAATTCTGAATACTTAAATCTCACATGCATTTTTCAGTCTTACTTGTTCCCAGGACATATCTTAACTTATACATCAAGAGCACAGAACAATCAGTAATCATAAAATAATAATATGATTTACTGAGCAAGAATTATACTGGTGACTTTACATATTCTCAACTCTCACATCGACTGTGCAAGTTCACTGTCATTTCTCCAAAATGCATACTCATGAAGAAGTTTTTCCTCAAGTACCTATTATGTGCATTTTAAAACATTGCATAAAATAATCAAGAAAGAGTCATAGATCAAATTTATTTCCAACAAAGAAGGAGGGGTAACATTTTTTAAATTTTGAAAATAGTAATTATTTCAAATAACAATGTATGAGGATGGATGTCTATAGTCTAGTCTTGATAACATAAAATGTACTTTTAAATTTTACTTTGAAATTTGATTTTTAATCAAATCAGATTATAATTTAGCAGAAAGCAAAAAAGCTATAAATAAAAGGTTTTCTTCTGTCATTATAGTGCACCCTAATTTCCCAAACTTATTATTCACTATTGTAGATTGATGAAATGCTAAGCTATCTATCTTGCTGTATTTGTACAGTAAACATGTTTTATTTTATAGGAGTAAAGAAAGTGTATATATACCTGAGACTCTAATATTTCTTTTGAGACTTTGAGCTGTGTTTATTCCTAATCTTCCCTATTTGAACCTGACCTTAATTCATTGGTAGAAGATATCACTGTTTACAAAGCACTGTAATTTTTTGACCAGAGTGGTTCCCTGTGGGGCCAGCCGACAGAGGAGAAACGGTGGCGGGATTGCCCATAGCCAGGCCATGGGAAGGTCAGAGAGGGGTGAGCCTGCTGTCCGCCAACCCAGCCCTCCTGCGATCGAGAGACAATCAGACGTGGCAGGGGTTCCGTCAAAGCAGTTCCGTTTTATTAGTGCAGACTTACAGCTTATATAGGCAAGTGAAGGGGGTTTCCTAAGGAATTTCCCATAGTTAAACCAATCAAACTAAAGGTCAAGCAATCATGCGTAGATCACGCCTCGTCTCTTCCTTCCTTATGCTTGCAAAAACTTAGATCACGCCCTCATCTCTTCCTTCCTTATGCCTGCAAAGACCCTCTTTCATTTAGGGCCCCACAGTTTCCTACCTTTGATGTTGAGTGTTCAGTTCACAGCTTAATATGTGGCTAGTTTTTCATCATCACTGTGACCAAATTATTCTCATTCAGAAAGTATTAGTTTCTTATTATTTAGGAGTTTTTGGTACAGTTTTTTTACTCAAATTATTCTATCATTTCTCCAAAATGCATACTCATGAAGAAGTTTTTCCTCAAGTACCTATTATGTGCATTTTAAAACATTGCATAAAATAATCAAGAAAGAGTCATAGATCAAATTTATTTCCAACAAAGAAGGAGGGGTAACATTTTTTAAATTTTGAAAATAGTAATTATTTCAAATAACAATGTATGAGGATGGATGTCTATAGTCTAGTCTTGATAACATAAAATGTACTTTTAAATTTTACTTTGAAATTTGATTTTTAATCAAATCAGATTATAATTTAGCAGAAAGCAAAAAAGCTATAAATAAAAGGTTTTCTTCTGTCATTATAGTGCACCCTAATTTCCCAAACTTATTATTCACTATTGTAGATTGATGAAATGCTAAGCTATCTATCTTGCTGTATTTGTACAGTAAACATGTTTTATTTTATAGGAGTAAAGAAAGTGTATATATACCTGAGACTCTAATATTTCTTTTGAGACTTTGAGCTGTGTTTATTCCTAATCTTCCCTATTTGAACCTGACCTTAATTCATTGGTAGAAGATATCACTGTTTACAAAGCACTGTAATTTTTTGACCAGAGTGGTTCCCTGTGGGGCCAGCCGACAGAGGAGAAACGGTGGCGGGATTGCCCATAGCCAGGCCATGGGAAGGTCAGAGAGGGGTGAGCCTGCTGTCCGCCAACCCAGCCCTCCTGCGATCGAGAGACAATCAGACGTGGCAGGGGTTCCGTCAAAGCAGTTCCGTTTTATTAGTGCAGACTTACAGCTTATATAGGCAAGTGAAGGGGGTTTCCTAAGGAATTTCCCATAGTTAAACCAATCAAACTAAAGGTCAAGCAATCATGCGTAGATCACGCCCTCGTCTCTTCCTTCCTTATGCTTGCAAAAACTTAGATCACGCCCTCATCTCTTCCTTCCTTATGCCTGCAAAGACCCTCTTTCATTTAGGGCCCCACAGTTTCCTACCTTTGATGTTGAGTGTTCAGTTCACAGCTTAATATGTGGCTAGTTTTTCATCATCACTGTGACCAAATTATTCTCATTCAGAAAGTATTAGTTTCTTATTATTTAGGAGTTTTTGGTACAGATCTTTTTCCTATCATATCAAAAATAATATGACTCTCCAAATGCTGTCATCTCAATAGCTTAATTAAAGCAATTTAAAACAAAAGCAAGCTCAAGGAAGACACCCCCATAATGATTAAAAAAGTTTTAAACAGATTATCTATTTTCATCTGTGTTTCCATATTGAATATTATGTAAGCCAAGAAGGACAGAGGATAAAATTTATACTTGAAAGCATTGTGGGTATAGTCATTCAGGTTTTAAATTGATCTAGAGTAAGTTTGTCTACAGTATGCTTTGCTTCAATAAGAAATGTTACGGAGAACTTGTGGGTTTCATGCTCTAATATGATACCAAATGTAGTCATGCTTGATTTTCCATTGTTTTGTGGGAAGCTGTATAACAAACTTCAATTGAGAATTATTCCTGGTCAATTATTGCTGATGTTAGAGAAGACTTCTTGATTAACATACAACGTTGATATTAAAAATGGTCAGATCTGCTCAAAGTGACCCATCATCTTATTGACATTGATTTTTCAGCCATAATCATAAAATGGTATATCTAGTCTTTCTGATATTTTAAAAATAAAAATAATTATTCACTTCACATTCATTGGGAAAAAAAGCCTTCATAATGAATAATATAATATTAAAAAAAAACTTGGAGAAAAATAAACATTCTGTATATAATTCAACTTCATTTGTTTGAAAGACTATATCATGACTCAAACATGGTATATTTTCACTATGCACTTAAATTTATGTCTTTTAGGTACTCTATTTGTATATAAATCATAGGGCTTATTAATTTTCTTTTTACTATTCTCATAAGCACAATTGCCAGTAGGTTAGCACCCATGTGTAACCAACAACATCAGCTCTATATCAAGCAAGATATGGATGCAAAAAAAAGTGTTATGGGGAAATAAAAAGTCAATTTCAGAATATGTGTGCCTGTGTACTGTTAAAAAGCATTATAAAATCTTTACATTTTAGTGAAATTGCATGGCAATCATATTGAATTTCTTAGTAAATAATATATTGTCAGTGAAATTTTATCTCCTTAATTCAGGGTGAAAAAGGTCTGTTTCAGACTGCACTGGGATACTGAATATGTGTCTTCTCTGGCAGCCTGTAGGTTAGATGAGAAGAGTGTTTTTATTTGTTTTCACTATGTGGTAAATAAGCCTACTAGATGTAGTTTCAGCAATAAATCTGTCTAACAGTGATGAATTCACTATGTTCTTAAATAGTTTTAGAATAAATGTCTAATCTTATTTTTAAGGGGTTGTGCTTACTTTGCAGGGATTGGTTTCTTGAAAAACCACCAATGATTTCGCCTTATATTTTACACATTAAGACTTTGATGTGTTTTATTTCTATTGGTGCAATTTTACTTCTATAATTCTAGCTATTTTCACTGATAAAATAATTTTTACATGTTTTAATTGTAAGATGTTAATGGAAGCATATCAGGTATTGCAATTTCATAGGGTTATTATTTTTACAACAAATAACCTTATGTGGGAGCAGAAACTTATGTTGGTGAATATCTTCCATTAAAGTAGAACAGCTTTTATTTTATGCTGAAGGCAGAATTACTTAGCCTTTCTCAATTGGACAGGTAGTTCACTGCACTTTTAGAAATCTTAAGGCTCTATGATAGATTGAAATAAGGGACAACAGGATGAGATATGGGCAGGACATGTAATTGTGCATTTAAAATGAATGCACAGAATTCTAAGACTAGAAAGCTTATGCTTTCTAGCAAATATACCCCACAATCCCCTTAAATAACCCAAGTTTTGGTTATTTTTAAAAATCTAATCTTAAATGACTATGATTTTTGGCTGTAGTCATGACTAGGCGTAACACCGACATCTTTCTCTAATTACCCTCTCAAGTCTCTCTTCCCTAGAAAGAACAGAATTAAGATAATGAAAACCTGAGGAGAGGGACACATATTCTTAAAAAAATAGACTGTTTTTATCTGTATGAAATTTAGATCACATAAGCAATTGCCAGTATGCACCCGTAACCAACAACATCAGCTCTATATCAAGCAAGATATGGATGCAAAAAGTGTTATGGGGAAATAAAAAGTCAATTTCAGAATATGTGTGCCTGTGTACTGTTAAAAAGCATTATAAAATCTTTACATTTTAGTGAAATTGCATGGCAATCATATTGAATTTCTTAGTAAATAATATATTGTCAGTGAAATTTTATCTCCTTAATTCAGGGTGAAAAAGGTCTGTTTCAGACTGCACTGGGATACTGAATATGTGTCTTCTCTGGCAGCCTGTAGGTTAGATGAGAAGAGTGTTTTTATTTGTTTTCACTATGTGGTAAATAAGCCTACTAGATGTAGTTTCAGCAATAAATCTGTCTAACAGTGATGAATTCACTATGTTCTTAAATAGTTTTAGAATAAATGTCTAATCTTATTTTTAAGGGGTTGTGCTTACTTTGCAGGGATTGGTTTCTTGAAAAACCACCAATGATTTCGCCTTATATTTTACACATTAAGACTTTGATGTGTTTTATTTCTATTGGTGCAATTTTACTTCTATAATTCTAGCTATTTTCACTGATAAAATAATTTTTACATGTTTTAATTGTAAGATGTTAATGGAAGCATATCAGGTATTGCAATTTCATAGGGTTATTATTTTTACAACAAATAACCTTATGTGGGAGCAGAAACTTATGTTGGTGAATATCTTCCATTAAAGTAGAACAGCTTTTATTTTATGCTGAAGGCAGAATTACTTAGCCTTTCTCAATTGGACAGGTAGTTCACTGCACTTTTAGAAATCTTAAGGCTCTATGATAGATTGAAATAAGGGACAACAGGATGAGATATGGGCAGGACATGTAATTGTGCATTTAAAATGAATGCACAGAATTCTAAGACTAGAAAGCTTATGCTTTCTAGCAAATATACCCCACAATCCCCTTAAATAACCCAAGTTTTGGTTATTTTTAAAAATCTAATCTTAAATGACTATGATTTTTGGCTGTAGTCATGACTAGGCGTAACACCGACATCTTTCTCTAATTACCCTCTCAAGTCTCTCTTCCCTAGAAAGAACAGAATTAAGATAATGAAAACCTGAGGAGAGGGACACATATTCTTAAAAAAATAGACTGTTTTTATCTGTATGTGAAAAGTTTAGTCATTCACATAATTTGGTTCAAAGTGAATCACCCTAAATAAGTGAAAGGATACACTTTACATGAGAAAAAGTCCCTTGAAGATATCTAGTGATGTTCAGACAGACCAGTTTCATAGGATTAAATTGTCATTGCAAATGATGTAGAACTGAAAATGACATTACGGAATAATTGGCCACATGTTTTAATGCTATTAGAGCTGTTCGGTTCAGTTCAGTTGCTCAGTTGTGTCCTATTCTTTGTGACACCATGGACTGCAGCATACAAGGCTTCCCTGTCTTTCACCATCTTTTGGAATTTGCTCAAACTGGTGTCCATTGACTCACTGATGCCATCCAATCATTTCATCCTCTGTTATCTCTTTCTCCTTCTGCTTTCTATTTTTCCCAACATCAGGTTCTTTTACAATGAGTCATCTGTTTGCCTCAGGTGGTCAAACTACTGAAACTTCAGCTTCAACATCATTCCTTCCAATGAATATTCAAAGTTGACTTCATTTAGGACTGACTGCTTTGATCACCTTGCAGTCCAAGGATCTCTCAAGAGACTTCTCCAACATCACAGTTCAAAAGCATCAGTTCTTCTGCACTCATCCTTCTTTATGGTCCAACTCTCACATACATACATGACTACTGGTTAAACAACAGCTTTGACTATGTGGAATTATGTCAAAAAAGTGATGTTTCTGCTTTTTAATGCATTCTCTAGGTTTGTCATAGAAACAACTATGACTGATTAGAACTGTAGTCCGTACTTATTTGGGGCTGCTCTTGTGGCTCAGTTGTAAAGAATCTGCCTGCAGTGATGGAGACCTGGGTTTGATCGCTGGGTTAGGAAGGTCCCCTTGAGGAGGGCAAGGCCACCCACTCCAGTACTCTTGTCTGGAGAATTCCACAGACAGAAGACCCTGAAGGGTCACAGTCTGTAGGGTCTCACAGACTTTAGTCATGACTAGGCGTAACACCGACATCTTTCTCTAATTACCCTCTCAAGTCTCTCTTCCCTAGAAAGAACAGAATTAAGATAATGAAAACCTGAGGAGAGGGACACATATTCTTAAAAAAATAGACTGTTTTTATCTGTATGTGAAAAGTTTAGTCATTCACATAATTTGGTTCAAAGTGAATCACCCTAAATAAGTGAAAGGATACACTTTACATGAGAAAAAGTCCCTTGAAGATATCTAGTGATGTTCAGACAGACCAGTTTCATAGGATTAAATTGTCATTGCAAATGATGTAGAACTGAAAATGACATTACGGAATAATTGGCCACATGTTTTAATGCTATTAGAGCTGTTCGGTTCAGTTCAGTTGCTCAGTTGTGTCCTATTCTTTGTGACACCATGGACTGCAGCATACAAGGCTTCCCTGTCTTTCACCATCTTTTGGAATTTGCTCAAACTGGTGTCCATTGACTCACTGATGCCATCCAATCATTTCATCCTCTGTTATCTCTTTCTCCTTCTGCTTTCTATTTTCCCAACATCAGGTTCTTTTACAATGAGTCATCTGTTTGCCTCAGGTGGTCAAACTACTGAAACTTCAGCTTCAACATCATTCCTTCCAATGAATATTCAAAGTTGACTTCATTTAGGACTGACTGCTTTGATCACCTTGCAGTCCAAGGATCTCTCAAGAGACTTCTCCAACATCACAGTTCAAAAGCATCAGTTCTTCTGCACTCATCCTTCTTTATGGTCCAACTCTCACATACATACATGACTACTGGTTAAACAACAGCTTTGACTATGTGGAATTATGTCAAAAAAGTGATGTTTCTGCTTTTTAATGCATTCTCTAGGTTTGTCATAGAAACAACTATGACTGATTAGAACTGTAGTCCGTACTTATTTGGGGCTGCTCTTGTGGCTCAGTTGTAAAGAATCTGCCTGCAGTGATGGAGACCTGGGTTTGATCGCTGGGTTAGGAAGGTCCCCTTGAGGAGGGCAAGGCCACCCACTCCAGTACTCTTGTCTGGAGAATTCCACAGACAGAAGACCCTGAAGGGTCACAGTCTGTAGGGTCTCACAGGGTTGGACACCCCTGAAGAGACACAGCAGCAGCAACAGTGCTTAATTGTTCTGTAAAATGACATTTTAGATGTGGGATATGAACTTTAATTTCCCTTTCCTGCATAGATGCCCCAGTAGGGGGGTCATATTGTTGAAAAAAAAAATCTTCATTTTGTGAAGTTGAACTCCTAAAGAGCAGAGATGATCTTATCTGTGATTTTATCCAGTATCTACTGTAGCACCTTATACAGGGTAAGCTTGTAACAAATGATCAGCCTTTTGATTTATAATTATATTTTGGTCTATGTTAGGTCTGTAACAAGCACTGAAATTAAAAAAAAAAAAAAATCACCTAAAGCTAATAAAAACAAAGCAATGAAATATTATATGTCCTCGAAGAGGAAATAGAGTACAGAAGCAATGCAAATATAAAAACAAACTGATTATCATAAAACGCTTTAAATTTTGAAGATGAGCTAAAAGGCTAAAAGTAGCTTTACTTGTTATTGCAGGTTTGGTTGCAGAAGTACGGCTACCTTCCACCTACTGACCCCAGTATGTCCGTGCTACGCTCTGTGGAGACCATGCAGTCTGCCTTAGTTGCAATGCAGCAGTTTTACGGCATTAACATGACAGGAAAAGTGGATCGAAACACAATTGAGTAAGTAATAGTATCTGCATTCTTTCTTTCTCAGTTCTTGAGCCAAATTAAGTAGTCTGGAAAGCCCTAATTGTACTTCACCAACCACAAATGGAATGATTTGAAAATTTTCCAAATTAGAAAAAAATTTAGTTTTCATGTCTTTATGGTCCAACTCTCACATACATACATGCTTTGACTATGTGGAATTATGTCAAAAAAGTGATGTTTCTGCTTTTTAATGCATTCTCTAGGTTTGTCATAGAAACAACTATGACTGATTAGAACTGTAGTCCGTACTTATTTGGGGCTGCTCTTGTGGCTCAGTTGTAAAGAATCTGCCTGCAGTGATGGAGACCTGGGTTTGATCGCTGGGTTAGGAAGGTCCCCTTGAGGAGGGCAAGGCCACCCACTCCAGTACTCTTGTCTGGAGAATTCCACAGACAGAAGACCCTGAAGGGTCACAGTCTGTAGGGTCTCACAGGGTTGGACACCCCTGAAGAGACACAGCAGCAGCAACAGTGCTTAATTGTTCTGTAAAATGACATTTTAGATGTGGGATATGAACTTTAATTTCCCTTTCCTGCATAGATGCCCCAGTAGGGGGGTCATATTGTTGAAAAAAAAAATCTTCATTTTGTGAAGTTGAACTCCTAAAGAGCAGAGATGATCTTATCTGTGATTTTATCCAGTATCTACTGTAGCACCTTATACAGGGTAAGCTTGTAACAAATGATCAGCCTTTTGATTTATAATTATATTTTGGTCTATGTTAGGTCTGTAACAAGCACTGAAATTAAAAAAAAAAAAAATCACCTAAAGCTAATAAAAACAAAGCAATGAAATATTATATGTCCTCGAAGAGGAAATAGAGTACAGAAGCAATGCAAATATAAAAACAAACTGATTATCATAAAAACGCTTTAAATTTTGAAGATGAGCTAAAAGGCTAAAAGTAGCTTTACTTGTTATTGCAGGTTTGGTTGCAGAAGTACGGCTACCTTCCACCTACTGACCCCAGTATGTCCGTGCTACGCTCTGTGGAGACCATGCAGTCTGCCTTAGTTGCAATGCAGCAGTTTTACGGCATTAACATGACAGGAAAAGTGGATCGAAACACAATTGAGTAAGTAATAGTATCTGCATTCTTTCTTTCTCAGTTCTTGAGCCAAATTAAGTAGTCTGGAAAGCCCTAATTGTACTTCACCAACCACAAATGGAATGATTTGTCTCAAAATAATTTCTTTGGACCTTAATATTAACAAAGAATCTAAGTTCTATTTCATAAAAATAAAATATAAAATTAAGTTTTTTCATCTGGAGTTTAGCAATGCATTTTCAAAATATGAAAGAAAATACCAAGAATGGGAGTCAAAAACGATGCACAACTGAAGCCACTACAAGACTTGTTATCAGTCATGTGCTGAAGCTGGCTTGTATGGCTAGAGGGAACAGAGTGTGCACATCTTTTTCCCTACATGATATCATGCCAGTAGCTTAAAATTGGCCAAAGTCCAAATGCTGAAATCAAGGAAAATAGGAAGCAATGCAAATGAGAGCTATTTTTGAGGGAGAGAGATTCAGGAGCAAGTTAATGATTTACTAGCTTTCTGTTCCTGTCAATTTTCACACTAGTTAAGTCTAGGGAAGAGTTTGCACTGAAAAGTCTGTGCTTTCAATCCTTTTTTAGTAGCAAATGGCTTATATTTATTGTTTTACAAATCATTTGTTTATTTGTTCAATCAGTTACTCTTTACTGAGGATTTTATCTGTGAAATAGGCATATAGAAATGAAAAAGACATAGTCTCTTCTTCAAAGGAACTTAATTGCAGTAAGTGCTATCTCTTAACGCACATCCTTACAGACCATTCTTATAACTTGTTAAGAAAATTCAGTGTAAAAGGACCAATAGCATAGATATTTTATAGTAGATTAAATATCACAGAGTCATTCACAGAGTCTAATTTGAAAAGATAAAACAGGCCAAAATGTCACTGTGATTGATTTTGCATGGTCAATCACATAATTCCTCAGTATGGACTATGACAGTGATCATGAGACATGCAAGGAAATGGCAGTGGTGGGAGCAAAATGTTCTGGAAGATACAAGTCAACATTTGCCAGAAGTAACTTCCTTGGAAATTCACATTTGGACAATTCCTAAACAAGATGGTGTCATGAATAAAGTAGTAGCTAATCTGGTTCCTGAGAACAACTAAACAGTTAAGCATAAAGACAATGTTCAAAGAAACATTATAGTGCTAATGAGACTATAAAGTTGTCCTAACCTGTGTAGTCATACCAGCCAATAGACTCAATACAGACAATCTAGGATTTTATAAAATGATAATTTTGGAGAAATAACTGATACCACTGTCTCAGTGAAAACATCATAAAAGTAAATAAGATATTGGTTTGGGTAGAGGACAAGTTAAATGAAGAAATATAAAAATAAATAATCATCTAGGTAAAGCTGGTTTCATATAGGCTGATGACTCATCTAAATGACAATTCAGCAGATCAAATCTTAAGGGTATTTCTATGGTAACAACCATACTTATTAGATACATAGTGTTATGCATTTATAACTTTATTCCTAGAAGCAGTTAGATAAAAACATGAAAGTATAAAATATCATATTTGTGGTATCTAAAAAGAAATCAGAGCAAAATAGATAGAGCTATTATCATAAAGACAATTGATTTTAAACTTGATTCCTTATGGAATCTTTATTATCTCTGTTCCATATTATGTTCTGAGTGAAACATACAAGCTAGAGAAATAAAGAAAATAACCTGAGTAGTATAATACACCTTGTAGCAAAACAGTACAATCAGTGTTATAACACAAAGAAAATTATGCCATAGTTACCAAGGAAGACATTAAGTGGTCCTTTTCAATGGGAAAGAAAAAAGAAAATGTTAGATGACAGTAGATAGCTTACAATGAATGGTGTCAAATTTGTGACCTCCAAAGGAGAAAATTGCTTTTGGGATTTTATCTGTGAAATAGGCATATGAAATGAAAAGACATAGTCTCTTCTTCAAAGGAACTTAATTGCAGTAAGTGCTATCTCTTAACGCACATCCTTACAGACCATTCTTATAACTTGTTAAGAAAATTCAGTGTAAAAGGACCAATAGCATAGATATTTTATAGTAGATTAAATATCACAGAGTCATTCACAGAGTCTAATTTGAAAAGATAAAACAGGCCAAAATGTCACTGTGATTGATTTTGCATGGTCAATCACATAATTCCTCAGTATGGACTATGACAGTGATCATGAGACATGCAAGGAAATGGCAGTGGTGGGAGCAAAATGTTCTGGAAGATACAAGTCAACATTTGCCAGAAGTAACTTCCTTGGAAATTCACATTTGGACAATTCCTAAACAAGATGGTGTCATGAATAAAGTAGTAGCTAATCTGGTTCCTGAGAACAACTAAACAGTTAAGCATAAAGACAATGTTCAAAGAAACATTATAGTGCTAATGAGACTATAAAGTTGTCCTAACCTGTGTAGTCATACCAGCCAATAGACTCAATACAGACAATCTAGGATTTTATAAAATGATAATTTTGGAGAAATAACTGATACCACTGTCTCAGTGAAAACATCATAAAAGTAAATAAGATATTGGTTTGGGTAGAGGACAAGTTAAATGAAGAAATATAAAAATAAATAATCATCTAGGTAAAGCTGGTTTCATATAGGCTGATGACTCATCTAAATGACAATTCAGCAGATCAAATCTTAAGGGTATTTCTATGGTAACAACCATACTTATTAGATACATAGTGTTATGCATTTATAACTTTATTCCTAGAAGCAGTTAGATAAAAACATGAAAGTATAAAATATCATATTTGTGGTATCTAAAAAGAAATCAGAGCAAAATAGATAGAGCTATTATCATAAAGACAATTGATTTTAAACTTGATTCCTTATGGAATCTTTATTATCTCTGTTCCATATTATGTTCTGAGTGAAACATACAAGCTAGAGAAATAAAGAAAATAACCTGAGTAGTATAATACACCTTGTAGCAAAACAGTACAATCAGTGTTATAACACAAAGAAAATTATGCCATAGTTACCAAGGAAGACATTAAGTGGTCCTTTTCAATGGGAAAGAAAAAAGAAAATGTTAGATGACAGTAGATAGCTTACAATGAATGGTGTCAAATTTGTGACCTCCAAAGGAGAAAATTGCTTTTTGGGATCAAAAGACTTGGTTTGGTCACTCAGAGTTTTGTGCAGCAAACATTTATTAAAGACAAAAAAAGATTTAAAAAAAGCTTTCAGCAGTTGGCACTGGAAATAGGATAGGAAAATACTCCCAGCAGCTAGTTTAGGTGAGGCATTTTGTACTTTTTCAGTTGGTAATTAACAGCAGATCAAAATATGTTTGTTTGTTTGTTTCTCTTTTCACAGTCATGCCTCTTTCATTTCTTTATTTTTATCCATTTATTTATTTATTATCATTTGGTATGTATAGGCCTCCCATTGCAGTGGCTGTGCTGTCATATGGGATCTTCCAGGGCCAGGGAACGAACCAGTGCCCCCTGCACTGCAAGACAGACTCGTTACCCATTGAACCACCAAGGAAGACCCAAAATAATTTTTAAGGCTGTAAAGGTCTTATGAGACCCACTCCCACAAAGTTACATAAGATTAACCAGAGGGCAGTCTCAGGACATCAAGACTAGACGAGACATTCCAATGCAAAATAGTTTACATCCACACAACAAGAAAGCTACTTTCAGAGTAGATCTTCATCATGGCAACATTTAGGTAGAAAATGTTTGTCTCCTCTCCTCCTTCTCCTCCTTGGAAACCGCTAACATCCTTACCAAGTCGGTAAAACAATTATTAGGTTTACATAGTGTTATGCATTTATAACTTTATTCCTAGAAGCAGTTAGATAAAAACATGAAAGTATAAAATATCATATTTGTGGTATCTAAAAAGAAATCAGAGCAAAATAGATAGAGCTATTATCATAAAGACAATTGATTTTAAACTTGATTCCTTATGGAATCTTTATTATCTCTGTTCCATATTATGTTCTGAGTGAAACATACAAGCTAGAGAAATAAAGAAAATAACCTGAGTAGTATAATACACCTTGTAGCAAAACAGTACAATCAGTGTTATAACACAAAGAAAATTATGCCATAGTTACCAAGGAAGACATTAAGTGGTCCTTTTCAATGGGAAAGAAAAAAGAAAATGTTAGATGACAGTAGATAGCTTACAATGAATGGTGTCAAATTTGTGACCTCCAAAGGAGAAAATTGCTTTTTGGGATCAAAAGACTTGGTTTGGTCACTCAGAGTTTTGTGCAGCAAACATTTATTAAAGACAAAAAAAGATTTAAAAAAAGCTTTCAGCAGTTGGCACTGGAAATAGGATAGGAAAATACTCCCAGCAGCTAGTTTAGGTGAGGCATTTTGTACTTTTTCAGTTGGTAATTAACAGCAGATCAAAATATGTTTGTTTGTTTGTTTCTCTTTTCACAGTCATGCCTCTTTCATTTCTTTATTTTTATCCATTTATTTATTTATTATCATTTGGTATGTATAGGCCTCCCATTGCAGTGGCTGTGCTGTCATATGGGATCTTCCAGGGCCAGGGAACGAACCAGTGCCCCCTGCACTGCAAGACAGACTCGTTACCCATTGAACCACCAAGGAAGACCCAAAATAATTTTTTAAGGCTGTAAAGGTCTTATGAGACCCACTCCCACAAAGTTACATAAGATTAACCAGAGGGCAGTCTCAGGACATCAAGACTAGACGAGACATTCCAATGCAAAATAGTTTACATCCACACAACAAGAAAGCTACTTTCAGAGTAGATCTTCATCATGGCAACATTTAGGTAGAAAATGTTTGTCTCCTCTCCTCCTTCTCCTCCTTGGAAACCGCTAACATCCTTACCAAGTCTGCCTATTCACCCTTTTCAAAAATATGAAATAATTCTAATCATGAGCATAAAGATTTTCTGAAGACTGCATTTTTTTTTCATATGATAAAACAAGCAAAAGCATAGACTGTGTGACAGAAGTTAACCAAAGGTGTAACATATGAAAAGCAACTAAGGCTTAAAAAAAAAAAAAAGAAAGAAAGAAAGAAAGAAAAGAAAAACTCGTAGATCAGTTTCTGGATATTTGGTTACTTTTTGGGTAGTGGGTGAAAGAAAATGATTATGTGCCTATGTGCAAGGTATAAAAATGTCATTATTTAAAATTTGAGAGTAAAATAAAGCTGTAAATGTGAAAACAATGACAAACACAAAAATAGACAACTAAATTATTATTTTGCATTCTGTGATATTTTCCATGATATTCTGTATTCATCAAAATATTTGTATTGTTATTAATAATCGTAAATGGGGGGGGCAAGACAGCAGAGGAATGAGAGGATGATTTCACCAGCTCCCCAACAGAATCACCAGAACTAATCAAGAAATGAAGCACCACCAAGCAACCAGCCTCTAGAGGACAAAAGTCCTCAGATCTACAAGGGACAGATAGCCAGCAGCCTGAACATTCCTGGAGCTCCCATCCCTGAGCTCCTGTCCTCTAGCTCCCACACCAGACTGGGTAAAGAGAAACACTTGGGGAAGTGCACCAGGAATGGATTTATTTTTATCCATTTATTTATTTATTATCATTTGGTATGTATAGGCCTCCCATTGCAGTGGCTGTGCTGTCATATGGGATCTTCCAGGGCCAGGGAACGAACCAGTGCCCCCTGCACTGCAAGACAGACTCGTTACCCATTGAACCACCAAGGAAGACCCAAAATAATTTTTAAGGCTGTAAAGGTCTTATGAGACCCACTCCCACAAAGTTACATAAGATTAACCAGAGGGCAGTCTCAGGACATCAAGACTAGACGAGACATTCCAATGCAAAATAGTTTACATCCACACAACAAGAAAGCTACTTTCAGAGTAGATCTTCATCATGGCAACATTTAGGTAGAAAATGTTTGTCTCCTCTCCTCCTTCTCCTCCTTGGAAACCGCTAACATCCTTACCAAGTCTGCCTATTCACCCTTTTCAAAAATATGAAATAATTCTAATCATGAGCATAAAGATTTTCTGAAGACTGCATTTTTTTTTCATATGATAAAACAAGCAAAAGCATAGACTGTGTGACAGAAGTTAACCAAAGGTGTAACATATGAAAAGCAACTAAGGCTTAAAAAAAAAAAAAAGAAAGAAAGAAAGAAAGAAAAGAAAAACTCGTAGATCAGTTTCTGGATATTTGGTTACTTTTTGGCTAGTGGGTGAAAGAAAATGATTATGTGCCTATGTGCAAGGTATAAAAATGTCATTATTTAAAATTTGAGAGTAAAATAAAGCTGTAAATGTGAAAACAATGACAAACACAAAAATAGACAACTAAATTATTATTTTGCATTCTGTGATATTTTCCATGATATTCTGTATTCATCAAAATATTTGTATTGTTATTAATAATCGTAAATGGGGGGGGCAAGACAGCAGAGGAATGAGAGGATGATTTCACCAGCTCCCCAACAGAATCACCAGAACTAATCAAGAAATGAAGCACCACCAAGCAACCAGCCTCTAGAGGACAAAAGTCCTCAGATCTACAAGGGACAGATAGCCAGCAGCCTGAACATTCCTGGAGCTCCCATCCCTGAGCTCCTGTCCTCTAGCTCCCACACCAGACTGGGTAAAGAGAGCACTGGGAAGTGCACCAGGACAATGGAAAGCAGCTCAGTGTGAGAATCCCGCCAAGGAGAGTACTGTGACAGGAATTGCCAGGAACCAGGTAGATTGAGACTGAATGCTAGCAGGGTGTGAGAAATAGAACAGGGCAATCCCCTGAGCGTTGCAGTCCAGAAACCACGCTCGAGCTGGATGGGGAAGCTCATGCCCACAATTAGGGCAAGGAGTGAGGCATAGTTGGGACAGGCACGCCTGCAGGTCAAACAAGCCTGCACAGCCCCAGAACTGCTGCAGAGAAGCCAGACATGTGGGACGAAAATCCCCACTTCTGCCAGAAACAGCCACAGCAGAATCACCAGGAGAAGAGCAGCGATTAAGGCTACTGGGGGTATGCAATAGAACCGGGAAACCCCCTCAAGTATGAGGTCTAGAGGCACAACCCCCGCCCAACGAACTTGGAACTACCCACTGCACCCACCCTGGCCAGCATCAGGGGTGAAGACACAAGGGTCAGCTGCACCGTCTACAGACACACTGTGCAGAAACCAGAGAGAAACCTGTTCTGCAAGGGTCGAGAATACAAACTTAAAACCTGACCCTCACTGAAACCCTCACTGAAACCGCCCAGCCGCCACACACGACCCCCACCAGTACAGACTAGGGGACAACATCAAGAGCAGACTGGTGGAATGTTCACAAGCAGATGAGAAGATAAAAACCAGGGACAGTATTTTCTTTTTTTATTAAGAAACACAAACACACACACACACACACACACACACACTTTTAATGATACATATATATTTAATTTTTGAAATTATTTTATTTTATTTTGGCCACAGCTTCCTCTCTCTATGCTCTAACTGTAAAATCTTTCCTATCTCACTCTCTACTATTCTATTCCAGCTGTACTAAACTTTACTACACACTACTCTTTGTTGTCTAGCCCTACAAAATCTTTGCAAGGCAAATTTATTCCTTCTCATTGCACATACACTCTCTTCCTTCTCACTCCCAACACATGTCTTAGTTAAAACCTGCTTTAATTGTAATTTTCCCAGCCAGGACCTTGCTCTGGGATCTGTTTTTTCCAGGCAGTGTTTTGATTAACTTAGAGCTTAATGGTCAAGTACCAATGTTGACTGTGCTGTTTGCCAGAAACATATCCTGTACTTTATCCCTTTAAGACTGTTCAGTTGTGTTTAGTGATGTACACGTACATATATGTTTCAATTATATTAGGAAATATTTGCATGATTTTATGAGTGTCATCTACCAGGGATGCACCTTTTGTTCCTCATATGTTTATATTTGAACTAATACCACTGAATGCCATAGCAAACCAGACATGGAGCTTACACTCCCTGGCCAGAGATCAAACCAAGGAACCCTGGAGTGAAAGCCCTGATGCTAAGACCCCACACTATCAAAGAACATACATCACTAGAGAATATTCACCTGCAAACAAGACCCAACACCACCTAAAACACAAACCATCAAACCCTTCTAGAAGGACAAAAAAACAAAAGGAAAGGAGAATTCAACCAGGAAGCCTGGGGAAAAGACCTCAATCACACAGACAAAGAAACAAAAATTAACATAAAAATGAAAAGACAGAAAAACACCACAAAAATGGAGGAACAAATCAGAGAAATACAATTACAAATGACAAAAGATGAGCTAGACAAATTATCTCAAAGATAACTCAGAAGAGCTATATTAGCAAGGATCCAAAACTCTGAAAACAGAGTATTAGAAGAAAGTAGTGCACTGAGAAGAGACATGCAAGAAATGAAAAATAAACAGAGACAAACAACTCAATTGCTGAACTTAAAAGTACTATAGAAGGACTCAATAGTATAGTATTAGAGGCAGAAGAATTGATCAGTGAGCTGGAAGACAGAATGATGGAAATAACTTCTGAAGAACAGAAAAAAATATAAGGAATAAAAAGAATTGAGAATAGCCTTAGAGACCTATGGGACAATATCAAACATATCAATATTAGAATTATAGGTGTCCTAGAAGAAGAAGAGGGAAAGAAGGGCTATGAAAAAATTCACGAAGAGATAATAGTTGAAAATTTCCTCAGCATGGGAAAGGAAATAGTCAACTAAGTCCAGGAAGCACAAAGAGTTCCATACAGGATAAACTCCAGAAGAAACACACCAAGGCACATTCTAATCAAGCTAACACAGACCAAACACAAAGACAGAATCCTTAGAGCAGCAAGGTAAAAACAACAAATAACATACAAAGGAAACTGCGTACATTTAACCGCTGATCTTTCAGCAAAAAACCTATAGACCAGAAGAGAAGGACAGGACACATTTAAATGGCTAAAAGAGAATAATCTACAGCCATGAATTCTCTACCAGGTAAGGATTTCATTCAGGATTGGTGGAGAAGTCAAAAAGCTTCACATACAAGCAAAAGCTAAAAGAATTTTGTAGTACAAACCAGTCTGACATGGAGCTTACACTCCCTGGCCAGAGATCAAACCAAGGAACCCTGGGTGAAAGCCCTGATGCTAAGACCCCACACTATCAAAGAACATACATCACTAGAGAATATTCACCTGCAAACAAGACCCAACACCACCTAAAACACAAACCATCAAACCCTTCTAGAAGGACAAAAAAACAAAAGGAAAGGAGAATTCAACCAGGAAGCCTGGGGAAAAGACCTCAATCACACAGACAAAGAAACAAAAATTAACATAAAAATGAAAAGACAGAAAAACACCACAAAAATGGAGGAACAAATCAGAGAAATACAATTACAAATGACAAAAGATGAGCTAGACAAATTATCTCAAAGATAACTCAGAAGAGCTATATTAGCAAGGATCCAAAACTCTGAAAACAGAGTATTAGAAGAAAGTAGTGCACTGAGAAGAGACATGCAAGAAATGAAAAATAAACAGAGACAAACAACTCAATTGCTGAACTTAAAAGTACTATAGAAGGACTCAATAGTATAGTATTAGAGGCAGAAGAATTGATCAGTGAGCTGGAAGACAGAATGATGGAAATAACTTCTGAAGAACAGAAAAAAATATAAGGAATAAAAAGAATTGAGAATAGCCTTAGAGACCTATGGGACAATATCAAACATATCAATATTAGAATTATAGGTGTCCTAGAAGAAGAAGAGGGAAAGAAGGGCTATGAAAAAATTCACGAAGAGATAATAGTTGAAAATTTCCTCAGCATGGGAAAGGAAATAGTCAACTAAGTCCAGGAAGCACAAAGAGTTCCATACAGGATAAACTCCAGAAGAAACATACCAAGGCACATTCTAATCAAGCTAACACAGACCAAACACAAAGACAGAATCCTTAGAGCAGCAAGGTAAAAACAACAAATAACATACAAAGGAAACTGCGTACATTTAACCGCTGATCTTTCAGCAAAAAACCTATAGACCAGAAGAGAAGGACAGGACACATTTAAATGGCTAAAAGAGAATAATCTACAGCCATGAATTCTCTACCAGGTAAGGATTTCATTCAGGATTGGTGGAGAAGTCAAAAAGCTTCACATACAAGCAAAAGCTAAAAGAATTTTGTAGTACAAAACCAGTCTTACAACAAGTGTTAAAGTGCCTGATATAGCCAATAAATAGAAGACTAGGAGAAGTCCTACAAATCAAACTCCAAACATCTCAGAAGATGACAATAGGAACATTTGTATCAATAATTACTTTGAATACAAACAGACTAAATGCCTGAACCAAAAGACACAGACTGGCCGAATGGATAAAAAAGCAAGACCCATGTATATGTTGTTTAAAAGAAACACACTTCAGTCATAACGACACAAATAGACTGAAAGTGAGAGAATGGGAAAAGATACCCCATGCAAATTGAAATCAAAAGAAAGTTGGAGTAGCAATCCTCATATCAGAAAAACTAGACTTTAAAATAAAGAAGGATGCAAGAGACAAGGCAGGTCACTACATAATGATCAAGGGATATATCCAAGAGGAAGACATAACATTCATAAATGTCTATGCACCCAACACATGAGCACCTGAATACATAAGACAAACATTTTAAGACATAAACAAACAAACAATAACACAATAACAGTAGGAGTCTTTAATACTCCTCTCACACCAATGGACAGATCATCAAAACAGAAAATTAATAAAGAAACACAAGCTTAAATGACACACTAGAAGTGATGGACCTCTTTGATATCTTTAGGACCTTCCATCCAAAAGAAGAAGAATACACTTTCTTCTCAAGTGCTCATGGAACATTCTCCAGAATTGACCACATCCTGGTTGATAAATCAAACCTTGGTAAATTCAAGAAAATTGAAATTGTATCTACAATCTTCTGATTAATGCAATGAGACTAGATATCAACTATAAGGAAAAAAGACACTAAAAACACAAGCACATGGATATTAAATAATACCTACCTAAAAAACAAGCTGATTACTGACCAAGTCAAAGGAGAAATAAAAAATACTAGACAAAACGACAATAAATTCATGACAGTGCAACACCTATGGGCTACCACAAAAGCAATCTTAAAAGGGAAGTTTAAAGCAATACGATCCTATGTCAAGAAACCAGAAAAATATCAAATAGACAACCTAACTGTATGCTAAAAACAATTGGAGAAATAAGAACAATAAATACCCAAAGTTAGCAGAAGAAATCATAAAGATCAGAGCAGAAATAAATGAAAAAGTAATGAAAGAAACAATAGTGAAGATAAATTAAATGAAGGGTTTAAGTTGGTTATTTGAAAAGATAAAAAAAATCGACAAACTGCTGGCCAGACTCATCAAGAAAAAATGAGAGAAGAACCAGATCAACAAAACAAAGACAGAAAAAGGAGAGATTACAACAGATAATGCAGAAATCCGAAGGATTATAAGAGACTATTATGAACAACTATATGGCAACAAATTGGACAACCTGGAGGAAATGGACAGTTTCTTGGAAAAGATTAATCTCTCAGGACTGAACCAGGAAGAAATAGACACTATGAACATTCCAATCACAAACTCAGAAATCAAGTTCAGATGACATGATATTATATATGGAAAACCCCAAAGACAGAATTAGAAAACTAATAGAGCTAATCAACGAATTCAGAAAAGTCACTGGATACAAAATAAATATACAGAAATCACTGGCATTCCTATATACAAACAATAAAAAATTAGAAAACAAAATCAAAGAGGCAATGCCCTTCACCATTGCAAGCAAAAGAATCAAATATCTAGGAATAAACCTACCCAAAGAAACAAAAGAACTGTAACCAGGTGATCAGAAGACATTAGTGAAAGACATTAAAGAAGATTTAAACAGATGGACAGATAGTCCATGGTCCTGGGTCAGAAGAATCAATATTGTGAAAATGACCATACTTCCAAATGTCATCTGTAGATTCAATGCGATCCCTATCAAACTATCAATGACATTCTTCACAGAACTAGACCAAAGAAGAACACAGTTCATATGGAAACACAAAAGACCCCGAATAGCCAAAGCAATCCTGAGGAAGAAGAATGGAGCTGGAGGGATCAGCCTCCCCAAATACAGATTCAACTACAAAGCAACAGTCCTCAAGACAGCATGGTACTGGCACAAAAACAGAAATATAGACCAATGGAACAAGATTGAGAACCCAGAGATAAACCCATGCACCTATGGGTACCTAACCTTTGACAAAGGAGGGAAAAATCTAAAATGAGACAAAGACAGTATCTTCAACAAATGGTGCTGGGAAAATTGGACAGCTACATGCAAGAAAATGAAGTTGGAGCATACCCTGACACCATACACAAAGATCAACTCAAAATGGATTAAAGACTTAAATGTAAGGCCAGAAACCGTCAAACTCTTAGAGGAGAATATAGGCAAAACCCTCAAGGACATCAATCAAAGCAAGATCTTCTCTGACCCACCTACTAGAATAGCAGAACTGAAAAGAAAAATATACCTGTGGGACCTAATGAAACTTAAAAGATTTTGTACAGCAAAAGAAATTATAAAAAAGCTGAACAGACAACCCACAGAATGTGAGAAAATCATAGCAAATGAAACAACAAGCAAAGAATTAATCTCTAAAATCTACAAGCAACTCAGGCAACTCAGCACCGGAAAAATGAACAACCCAATCAAAAAATGGGAAAAGGACTTAAATAGACACCTCTCCAAAGAGGACATACAGATGACCCAAAAACACATGAAATGATGCTCAGCTCCACTTATAATTAGAGAAATGCAAGTCAAAACTACAATGAGTTATCACAGACCCGTCAGAATGGCCATCATCCAGAAATTGACAGACAATAAATGCTGGAGAGGCCGTGGACAAAAGTGAACACTCCCGCATTGTTGGTGGGAATGTAGATTGATACAGCCTCTATGGAAGACAGTATTGAGTTTCCTAAAAGAAACTAAAAATAGAAGCGCCATATGAGCCAGTCACCCCACTCTTAGGCTTATACCCTGATGAAATCAAATTGGAAAGAAGCACCTGTACCCCAATGTTCATTGCAGCTCTCTATACAATAGCTAGATCATGGAAGCAACCTAGATGTCCATTGACGAATGAATGGATACAGAAGCTCTGGTACATATATACAATGGAATACTACACAGCTGTAAAAAGAAATGCAGAAGAATCAGCCCTAATGAGGTGGCTGGATCTAGAACGTATCCTAAAAAGTGAAGTCACTCAGAACAAGAAGGACAAATACAGTATATTAACACATATATATGGAATCTAGTAGGATGGTTATGATGGAACATGCAGTGAAGCGCCAGAAAGACAGACATTCGCAGTGGACATATGGACATTGTGGTGAAGAAACAGTGGGTGAGAGGCATAAAGGAAGTAGCATGAAGGCCTGTACTATCATATGTGAAGAAAATAGCCATAGTCATTGCTCTGTGAAAAAAGCAGAGCCTTCATGGGTGCTGTATGACGGTCTGGAGAGGTGGGATGAGGGGGATACAGATATGACTAATCTGAGAACATATATATCTGCAAACAACAAAACTCTGTAAAAGTTAAAAGTAAAATAAAAGTTAAAAAAAAAGAAACGAAAAGCTGAAGGAATTTTAAGGTATTAAAAATAAACAAATTTCTAAAATTTCTAGAAAAATGTCTTGAGACAATTTCGAGATTAGATATTACTCTTACCTTTCATTGGAACTTGGAAGTTTGGAGTATAGAAACCTGTTTAATGTATTAAACAGATAATAAATGCGGTTTGTTATTCATTATGCTGATGGAAACTTTTCATAGATTACTAATGCATAAGATACAAAATATATATTTTTAAGTATTTCTTTCTCTGGATGAAGTTAGATATATGTGCCAAAGTCCACTATGTGGTACAACCTCAACCCCAAAGGGCAGCATTCTCATTCTTTTGAGGAGGTAACTTCCTGGGCTTACACTATGGACATCAGTGACATGAATACAACTTGAAGGAGCATCTTAGTCATACAATGGGTAGTCCCACATATTTGACATGGATACCTGACTCATTTTTTAACTGAAGGTAATGAACTCTGTTTAATATATAGTGACCCTTAGCATTACTGTAAACTTGTTTGGAGGCTTGTGGTTACATTATATACATAAAACAGAGGATAATTTTTTTTATCAGTTTTTACCTTACAATAGCTAGATCAGGGAAGCAACCTAGCAGAAGGCTCTGGTACATATATACAATGGAATACTACACAGCTGTAAAAAGAAATGCAGAAGAATCAGCCCTAATGAGGTGGCTGGATCTAGAACGTATCCTAAAAAGTGAAGTCACTCAGAACAAGAAGGACAAATACAGTATATTAACACATATATATGGAATCTAGTAGGATGGTTATGATGGAACATGCAGTGAAGCGCCAGAAAGACAGACATTCGCAGTGGACATATGGACATTGTGGTGAAGAAACAGTGGGTGAGAGGCATAAAGGAAGTAGCATGAAGGCCTGTACTATCATATGTGAAGAAAATAGCCATAGTCATTGCTCTGTGAAAAAAGCAGAGCCTTCATGGGTGCTGTATGACGGTCTGGAGAGGTGGGATGAGGGGGATACAGATATGACTAATCTGAGAACATATATATCTGCAAACAACAAAACTCTGTAAAAGTTAAAAGTAAAATAAAAGTTAAAAAAGAAACGAAAAGCTGAAGGAATTTTAAGGTATTAAAAATAAACAAATTTCTAAAATTTCTAGAAAAATGTCTTGAGACAATTTCGAGATTAGATATTACTCTTACCTTTCATTGGAACTTGGAAGTTTGGAGTATAGAAACCTGTTTAATGTATTAAACAGATAATAAATGCGGTTTGTTATTCATTATGCTGATGGAAACTTTTCATAGATTACTAATGCATAAGATACAAAATATATATTTTTAAGTATTTCTTTCTCTGGATGAAGTTAGATATATGTGCCAAAGTCCACTATGTGGTACAACCTCAACCCCAAAGGGCAGCATTCTCATTCTTTTGAGGAGGTAACTTCCTGGGCTTACACTATGGACATCAGTGACATGAATACAACTTGAAGGAGCATCTTAGTCATACAATGGGTAGTCCCACATATTTGACATGGATACCTGACTCATTTTTTAACTGAAGGTAATGAACTCTGTTTAATATATAGTGACCCTTAGCATTACTGTAAACTTGTTTGGAGGCTTGTGGTTACATTATATACATAAAACAGAGGATAATTTCTGTTGGTAACTTTGTTATCAGAATATTATGTTTATCCCTATCTTAAATAATAAAGTGCTTTAGGTCAACATAAAAATCAAATTGAACTGAAAAATATAGGAACATAATTATCTATCTACTTCTACTTTTACAACTACTACTAGTGCAACTATTTCCTAATATTTGTAAAAGAATAATATGTATTATAATTGGAAGTTAATAATAATATTTACTATGTGCCAAGAACTGTTATAAGTACTTTATATGATTTTAGCTAGTTTAATTCTCACATTAACTCAATAATAGTATAATGTTTCCCTATAACTGTAATGTTTCCCTTTATAGAAGAGGAAACTACGGAACAGAAAGAAACAATTGATTGAATAGTAACACAAGACTTGTGAGTAAGAGGAGTTGGAAGGGAAACCCTGGCAATTTGGCTCTGCTTCCAACTTTTATAATATAACTCTTCATAAGGAAATTAATTTTAATTATGAAGTCGAGTTAATGTAAATGAAGACATTAAAGATCTGCTTAATCAGTTTAAAATAATCTGGCTCCTAAACAGTTAAATCAATACTTAAAACCAGCATCATATTTATGAAAATTGGGGTGATGTCATTATTTACAGCTCGAAATAACAAAATGTCTCTCTTGTAGCTTACAAGAGAATAAAACCAGAGCTCATTCCATATGTCTTTGCTTTGGAATGTCAAATCAAAATTCTTAGAAAGTCAATAAAGAAACACTGGTATATGTGTGTTGACACACTGAAAAAAAGAAGTGCTTTAGAAATGATATTTTCACAAAAAAAGTACTACTTGAATATAATACATATACACCCACATAAATAAACAATAACCTTTTCTTTTCATATGATGAAGCTATTACCTTACATGAGACAATCAGTTTTACTTTTTTACATGCAAATTTGCATTCTTATGTGTAGGTAGATATGAAATTTATCAAATTGATATATGAATTCAGCTAACATTTTGGTGTATAACACTAGAAAGGAATCACTGACTCTATCTAAATTATGATATTAATATACCAATCTTATAACCAATCAAATGTTAGTATTTAGCAGCACTTCATTCATTGATATGTTCTAATAAACACTGACCATTTTTTATGTCATTTATAACTTTAAAAATTGTAAGAGAAAGAAATAAATGCTTATAAAATTAAAGAATAAAAGCTTGGAAACACATATAAATTCTGAAGAGATTCAGCTCAAGCACTACATATCAGATTTAGCATCACAATGTTCTCTGTATTTTAGAGATTTTATATATTTTGATAATTAGTACCTGATAATATCTCTATACTAATATTTAGATGCATATACTGGTGAAGTTAACATAGTTATTTGACCAACCCTCCTTAAGGGCTCTTTCATTTGAATTAGTAGTTTATATTACATTATGCCTGTTCTTATGTTTATTTCTTATATTTTTCATCTACTTTGATTTAATTTGTGAGTAAGAGGAGTTGGAAGGGAAACCCTGGCAATTTGGCTCTGCTTCCAACTTTTATAATATAACTCTTCATAAGGAAATTAATTTTAATTATGAAGTCGAGTTAATGTAAATGAAGACATTAAAGATCTGCTTAATCAGTTTAAAATAATCTGGCTCCTAAACAGTTAAATCAATACTTAAAACCAGCATCATATTTATGAAAATTGGGGTGATGTCATTATTTACAGCTCGAAATAACAAAATGTCTCTCTTGTAGCTTACAAGAGAATAAAACCAGAGCTCATTCCATATGTCTTTGCTTTGGAATGTCAAATCAAAATTCTTAGAAAGTCAATAAAGAAACACTGGTATATGTGTGTTGACACACTGAAAAAAAGAAGTGCTTTAGAAATGATATTTTCACAAAAAAAGTACTACTTGAATATAATACATATACACCCACATAAATAAACAATAACCTTTTCTTTTCATATGATGAAGCTATTACCTTACATGAGACAATCAGTTTTACTTTTTTACATGCAAATTTGCATTCTTATGTGTAGGTAGATATGAAATTTATCAAATTGATATATGAATTCAGCTAACATTTTGGTGTATAACACTAGAAAGGAATCACTGACTCTATCTAAATTATGATATTAATATACCAATCTTATAACCAATCAAATGTTAGTATTTAGCAGCACTTCATTCATTGATATGTTCTAATAAACACTGACCATTTTTTATGTCATTTATAACTTTAAAAATTGTAAGAGAAAGAAATAAATGCTTATAAAATTAAAGAATAAAAGCTTGGAAACACATATAAATTCTGAAGAGATTCAGCTCAAGCACTACATATCAGATTTAGCATCACAATGTTCTCTGTATTTTAGAGATTTTATATATTTTGATAATTAGTACCTGATAATATCTCTATACTAATATTTAGATGCATATACTGGTGAAGTTAACATAGTTATTTGACCAACCCTCCTTAAGGGCTCTTTCATTTGAATTAGTAGTTTATATTACATTATGCCTGTTCTTATGTTTATTTCTTATATTTTTCATCTACTTTTTGATTTAATTTTTTATAAAAGTTTCCACGCAATATCCATCCATATAGGCATTTGTTCAGGGCACAAAACTGTAAGAGTTATGAAGTCCTCAAGAAACTCATAAGATAGTAGGAGAGATCAGTATATGCAACACACACACACACACATATATATTATAAATATTTATTTACGTCTTGTTCATTACTGGAAACTTCACTGGGTCCTGGCCACATACAGGGATCTCTAGCTAGACTCACAGGTTAGTGGAAGATAGAGACAAACATGAACATATTGGTTTATACACTATAATGCATGCAGTGTTGAGATGGTAAAGTGTACCTGTGGGAGTTAAGTAAAGAAGGAAAATTAAGATTCTCACTGTAAACAGGAAGGAAAAACTATTCCAGACAAAAATCATCGTGTACAAAGGCAGAAACAGATTTTGTTCTGTAGGAAGTTGTGTGGGTCTTGGGAATTAGAGGGACAAGGGGCATCCTCGCTAAGTATGTCTGAATAAAATACTGTCTATAAACACATTTCATGCACAGAACATGTAGGAGACACGTCGTTTTCAGAGAACTTTTGGAGGCAGAAGAGAATACATCATGACTGATTAGATGTGGGGAGAAATCAATGGAAGATGTTATCTGGATACCTGGATTAGATATTAGAAAGAATCCTGGCTGAGATAAGGTATCAGAGGAAATGGTGCAAGTTTGGGGCTGGAAAAGAATGTTTTATATTGCATAAAAAGTTAGAAATTATGACAAGATAGCTAGATGGAGATATGAGAACACAACCAATTATATTGTGTTTTCTTTTTCTTTTTTTGTTATTATGCATGTCTCTTAGACTGGGAGTCAACAAGACCTTCTTGTCTTATTGTTAATCCAAACATTTTTTTCCCCACATATCTTTCTTCTTTATTATTTTACCTTTTACTTTCACAGAGTTTTGTTGTTTGCAGATATGTATAATCCCAGACAGGTCATATGTATATCCCTGACCCCCATATATCTCTTGTGCTATGTGTGCTAATTTGCTTCAGTTGTATCTGATTCTTTGTGACTCTATGGGCTGTAGCTTGCTTGGCTCCTCTGTCCATGGGATTCTCTATGCATAAATACTGCAAAATGTTGCCATTTCCCCTTGCAGGGGATATTTGTAACTCATGGATGGAATTCAAGTTTCTTATATTTCTTGCATTGGCGGGCACTTTCTTTACTACTAGCATCATATGGGAAGTCCCACGTTTATCTCTTAGCATACTATGAAGGCTTAAAAATGTTGTAGGAAAATGGATTCAGATGGGATGAGCAAATAAATAGTTGGAATATTTAAAAAAGCTTATATGAAATGGGACAAAGCTAAAGAAATACATATAAAACTTAGCAAGATATCTTTCAGCATAGAAACCAAATTAACACTCATCCTTGAAACCCCTGTCCTTTGGAAGATGCAGTGTTCCCTGAGAAAATTTTTTTTACTGGATCCAACATACACACAACTTAAAATAGAAATGTATATGAATATATTTCAATATTTTCAGTGACTGCTTTCATCTTTTAACTTTATGTATTGCTAAAGTAATTTAGAGAATATATCCTTGTTGATAAAAGCATTTTATCCTGACAATGTATCAGTATAAGTACAAATTGTCAACTCTTATCCCACTATCCATTTCAAAATTATTTCTCCTCCCAGAGTGCCTGTTTAAATATTTCCTTTAGCTACATGTAAGTGTAGTCACTTCCCATATTAAGTAAATTTATTCATATTTAATATATATATATTTTCTCACAACACTTTCAGGGAGATATAATAAGTACTTGCCTAGGAAATGTAACTTTTGTTGAGACTGTGATTACTGAAGCACTTATACATAAAAGTAATTGAAATTCTCATAAGCCCACCAATAATGCTTAATATTTGCTAGCTGAATATGTATATAAATTATAGAATATAATAAAATATATTTTCATTAGAAATGTCTTTATTCACCTGTTTATTAAACATCTTTTAAATACTAGAGATTGTACAGGTACTGAGAGCATATAGATCCCCTTGCCTTGAGTGTTTTATAGTGTAGTGACCCCATATATCTCTTGTGCATGTCTAATTTCTCATATATCTCTTGTGCTATGTGTGCTAATTTGCTTCAGTTGTATCTGATTCTTTGTGACTCTATGGGCTGTAGCTTGCTTGGCTCCTCTGTCCATGGGATTCTCTATGCATAAATACTGCAAAATGTTGCCATTTCCCCTTGCAGGGGATATTTGTAACTCATGGATGGAATTCAAGTTTCTTATATTTCTTGCATTGGCGGGCACTTTCTTTACTACTAGCATCATATGGGAAGTCCCACGTTTATCTCTTAGCATACTATGAAGGCTTAAAATGTTGTAGGAAAATGGATTCAGATGGGATGAGCAAATAAATAGTTGGAATATTTAAAAAAGCTTATATGAAATGGGACAAAGCTAAAGAAATACATATAAAACTTAGCAAGATATCTTTCAGCATAGAAACCAAATTAACACTCATCCTTGAAACCCCTGTCCTTTGGAAGATGCAGTGTTCCCTGAGAAAATTTTTTTTACTGGATCCAACATACACACAACTTAAAATAGAAATGTATATGAATATATTTCAATATTTTCAGTGACTGCTTTCATCTTTTAACTTTATGTATTGCTAAAGTAATTTAGAGAATATATCCTTGTTGATAAAAGCATTTTATCCTGACAATGTATCAGTATAAGTACAAATTGTCAACTCTTATCCCACTATCCATTTCAAAATTATTTCTCCTCCCAGAGTGCCTGTTTAAATATTTCCTTTAGCTACATGTAAGTGTAGTCACTTCCCATATTAAGTAAATTTATTCATATTTAATATATATATATTTTTCTCACAACACTTTCAGGGAGATATAATAAGTACTTGCCTAGGAAATGTAACTTTTGTTGAGACTGTGATTACTGAAGCACTTATACATAAAAGTAATTGAAATTCTCATAAGCCCACCAATAATGCTTAATATTTGCTAGCTGAATATGTATATAAATTATAGAATATAATAAAATATATTTTCATTAGAAATGTCTTTATTCACCTGTTTATTAAACATCTTTTAAATACTAGAGATTGTACAGGTACTGAGAGCATATAGATCCCCTTGCCTTGAGTGTTTTATAGTGTAGTGAAATGTCGTTCAAATTTAGTGATTAAGAGAGTTCTGGGAAATAAAATGTCTCAATTCTTTGCTCCAGAGACGTCAGTTACATAGGGCTAGATAGGCATTAGCTTTTGCAAGACATCTCATTTGGTTTGAAATAAAGGGAAAGAATGATTTCCTGAAGTATTTCTGCAATGCATAATAAACATCTTAGAGTTTAAGCCTGATAACTGCAGTGCTTACATTATTACTGGCAGCAGAATACAAAAGGAAAAATGTATAATGCTTACCAGAGAAGTGTCACCATTTTCAAAAAGTGAAAATCATACTCTTGTTGTTGCAGGACATTATTCATGTTTATAAAAGCTGGTTAGATAATTTATCCATGTAATATGTAAACTATCACATTAGTTTTTGTGAAAATTACATTTTTAAACCATCATCTTTGCAGTCAATTGTTTCATCTACAAAGAGTTATTTGATAAAATATAACAAAAAATGATTATTTTCTCACTTTCATTTTGTGAAACATGTACCACCATAAAGATTATTCTTTAGTATTGTTATTGTTAAATTAAATTGTCTAATAAACAGTAAAGATATTTTACGAGTCACTAATGAAAAACTGACTAAAGTCATGAAAATCTTTCTCCATAGACAAAAGGAAAGCACATAGAAAACATGAAAATATTCAAATAAGACCTTCCAGAAAAGAAGTTAGATCACTGTATCCATATAACCATTAACAATTAATAAATCAAAGCCAGCATTTTTTTTTTAAAGATTTATTTATTTATTTATTTTGGGCGGGGGTCGGGTTGTGGAGGGAGGGGAGCAGGCGGGCCACTTCTATTGGTCTTTCGTTTTTCTATGTTCATCCGTCTTTGTTCTTTGGCTCCTGTGGGCCTTCCATCACGGTGGCGTCTGTTGTTGCAGAGCATCGGCTCTGGGCGCATGCACTCCAGAGCTCTGGCTCGGTAATTGGACACATCAGTCCAGCCGCTCTGTGGCACGTGGGATCTTCCCAGGCCAGGGCTCGAACCGGCGCCCCTTGCACTGCAAGGCAGTGTCCTTAATCCACTGGACCACCAGGGGAAGCCCCAAAGCCAGCATTTTATTCCTAATGTTTATATTTAAATTTTATTTCTGTGATACTAAATCTTACATTCAGAAAATTTTCTTAAATACTCAATTTGGTTATTTTTAAAAATTCAAAGAGAATCGTTACTTGTCAATTATTAAAGTAAAAAAAAAGGAAAACATGGAGAAAGGCAAATCTTATTTTAAATAATTTCCTTTTATGTAAGCTAGAAGAGACTAGTGTATTATCTCCTTGAATCCTAGAATTTAAGGCCATGTAATAGATTTTTTCTTTTCAAAATCTAAAACAGTGTTATTAAATTTGGTGTCTCTTAAGCAGTATAAAAAAAAGAAAGTCAGTCCTTGGCATTGGTTTGAAGAGGACTAGTCCATGGGTTTGTTTGTTAGAGATGGACTGCGATGGGATGCTGCCTGCCTCAGTTTGGGAAGCCCAGGCCCTGAATCAGGGACCATGGTCAGAGGTCTGGGCCACTCAATTCCTCATGCTCTGGCTAAGGCAGCCAGAGTTCACATGTGGAAGCCAAAGCCACTCAATTCTGCGGTCTAGCAGAAAGGGTCAAAGGGCAGGGTTCTAAGTTTCTGAATTCAGGGCTGTGACCCAGAGGGCACCAGGCCACACAGTATTAATAATCCAGCAGAAGCTGGACAGCCAGGGTTCTCCTGCCCCTCAGGAGGGGCAGGCCCATAATCTAGAAACCTAGTGAGTGTGCTACTATCAGGAAAACTGCTGTCCAAGCAAAGAATGTCCTGCACTGTCCTGAGGGGGTGGGGCTTCAGTGATGATATCCTATCTGAGACTGAGGTCCACAGTCACCTGAGATTTGGACATGCTTCCTTTAGGACTTCCTAAGGCTGGCTTCCTCTTGGATCCCTCTACTCCCTGCCAACCCACTTCCTACGGGGATCCTCAGCACTCAGGAAACCAGGGCCAGAGGTCCTTGAGGGTTTTGGACCCTGGGACGTGTGGGAGGAGAACAGGGGGATTATCCAAGGGGCTAAGGGGGTGACCTCTGCAGCAGAGGAGGGGGGCACCCATTACCAGAGGCGCTCAGAGAAAGCCTCGGGCCCCAAGCAGGGCCTGATTGGAAGGGCTCGTCACCAGTGCCTGCTGTGTTCTCAGGTGTGGGTTCTGCCAAGAAGCCGGGGGGATTATTGCTGAAAGAGGTCAAGCCACTGCCTTCCCTCGGTCTGAGTCATTCACGTTCCCACTCACCTTTATTGCGGCTGGCACTACAGCCCTTGTGACACTTCCCCCAGATGTTATAGATTTTTAAAATTGTTGAATGTAAAGCTGAAAGACACCTTAGTTATAATTTATTGTGCAAAGTATCATTTTATGAATGAGGGTTGTCCAAGTTCACATATCTTGTTGACAGCAAATGAAGTTAGAAGAGAGTTAGAAGAAGCTTTAGAATTAGCACAAAATGAATTAGAAAATTTATCTAAAGGATATGAGTGTTAAGGTAGTGATTCTTGATCATTCAGGCAAAATATAATTTCTTCTTAGATTCTAAAGCAAAGAAATGACAAAATTCTCCTTTATGTTTTCCCATTTTTGTTATCACTGTCATAACTTCTCAATGGCTTCTTTTGAAATTAACGATAAAGGCTGTTGGTAATTAACTGGAAAATATTGCTTTTTGCAGATGGATGAAGAAGCCTCGATGTGGTGTGCCTGACCAGACAAGAGGCAGCTCCAAATTTAATGTTCGTCGAAAGCGGTATGCATTAACAGGACAAAAGTGGCAGCACAAACATATCACTTACAGGTATAACAGCTAATGCTGATTTTTTTACATGTTTTTACTGTTTATTTTGATATTTTCTTTATACTGTTATACTATAACATAAGAAAGCAAAAAAATTCATTTAAGAAAAAAATGAATTGTCCATTTAGGGGCCCAATATAGAGACATTCTTTGAAACACGTTTGTAAACTAAAACCTTCAGATTTTTGAGCCAATTCTAATATTCTGAGAGATTTTCAAATGATTATTCTAATATATAGCATTCTTTAGCAAGTACTCATAATCTAAAAAAATCATCAAATAATGAAGTATATAAATAATTGCCATGTGAACAATATATGTTTGAATTATTAACTATTAACATTAGTGCACCATTTAATTTTCAATTGTTTTAGCAGCAAAGCAAATGCAGCTTCCTTTCTTCTAAGCTTAAGTGGCAATTTGATGCTAGTGGGGATGTTCATATTTATTATGTAATTAATGAACAAAATTTTATTGAGTCCTCATTTGGATAAAGAACAATACTAGGTAATGAGACTACAACAATAAATAAAACACAGGGACTTCATCTGTCCTCATGGTATTACAATCATAAGGAGAAGTTGAACAGGAATATAAATGTGATTCATAATTTGAAAGGGAAGGACCAGGATGCAAGAGAAATATAAACTATGGTCATTCAACCTAACCTAGAAATCCAGGGCTGTTCTCCATTCTGTCCTATAAATAATATGGAATACTAAAGAATTTCTCTATATGATCACCTTAGTAGATAAAGAAATTTGTTGAATAAAATATAATTCCATTCACGATAACTTGGAATTAGAGCATTAAAGGATATTTAATCAGAATACTGGAATTCACAAAAGCAAACATCAGAGTTTCATTATGTATTACACATATAACATGAGCATTATAATGTGAAGCATTGGGATAAATATAGTTAAGGAAAACAAGAAAAATATTGCTTTTGCAGATGGATGAAGAAGCCTCGATGTGGTGTGCCTGACCAGACAAGAGGCAGCTCCAAATTTAATGTTCGTCGAAAGCGGTATGCATTAACAGGACAAAAGTGGCAGCACAAACATATCACTTACAGGTATAACAGCTAATGCTGATTTTTTTACATGTTTTTACTGTTTATTTTGATATTTTCTTTATACTGTTATACTATAACATAAGAAAGCAAAAAAATTCATTTAAGAAAAAAATGAATTGTCCATTTAGGGGCCCAATATAGAGACATTCTTTGAAACACGTTTGTAAACTAAAACCTTCAGATTTTTGAGCCAATTCTAATATTCTGAGAGATTTTCAAATGATTATTCTAATATATAGCATTCTTTAGCAAGTACTCATAATCTAAAAAAATCATCAAATAATGAAGTATATAAATAATTGCCATGTGAACAATATATGTTTGAATTATTAACTATTAACATTAGTGCACCATTTAATTTTCAATTGTTTTAGCAGCAAAGCAAATGCAGCTTCCTTTCTTCTAAGCTTAAGTGGCAATTTGATGCTAGTGGGGATGTTCATATTTATTATGTAATTAATGAACAAAATTTTATTGAGTCCTCATTTGGATAAAGAACAATACTAGGTAATGAGACTACAACAATAAATAAAACACAGGGACTTCATCTGTCCTCATGGTATTACAATCATAAGGAGAAGTTGAACAGGAATATAAATGTGATTCATAATTTGAAAGGGAAGGACCAGGATGCAAGAGAAATATAAACTATGGTCATTCAACCTAACCTAGAAATCCAGGGCTGTTCTCCATTCTGTCCTATAAATAATATGGAATACTAAAGAATTTCTCTATATGATCACCTTAGTAGATAAAGAAATTTGTTGAATAAAATATAATTCCATTCACGATAACTTGGAATTAGAGCATTAAAGGATATTTAATCAGAATACTGGAATTCACAAAAGCAAACATCAGAGTTTCATTATGTATTACACATATAACATGAGCATTATAATGTGAAGCATTGGGATAAATATAGTTAAGGAAAACAAGAAAAATACTTGCTCTCTTTGTCCCCATTGAACAATATTGTGCAAGTACTTATGCCTGTAAAGAAATAAAAGAAAATAAAAAATACAAGGGTTTTTAGAGAAACAAAATTATCTTTACTCATAGTTATATTACTTTCTAACAGAACACCCAGAATAAATTCTAAATAATTTTTTTACAAATCATAAAATAATGTATCCAGGTTTTAAAGGCAGATTTTATTTTAGGTCAACTTTAGATTTACAGAAAATTTGAACAGATATTGCAGGTATTCTCACTTCCCCATATATACACACTAACATAGTTTCTCCATCATTAAGATTTAGTTTATGTATTTCTTACAATTGTTGAGCCAGTATTGCTGTATTACTGACTAACATCAATAGTTTGCATCAGAGTTCATTCTTTGTGTTACACTTTTATGGGTTTTGAGAAATGCTTAATATCATATAGCATTACATTACCTCCATGCATTTGTGCTTGCTCACTTCAGTTGTGTCTAATTCTTTGCTGCTGTATGGACTGTAGTCCACTAGCATCTTCAGTCCATAGAATTCTCAAAGCAAGAATATTCAAGTGAGAAAACAAGACAAAACTATAAACCTAATCATAAGCAGACAGGATTACCACATAACTCAGGCCTACCATCAAAGAGAAATAAATAAATAACTTGCCTCCACCCACATCCTACACAACGCTTGCACAAACCACTGGACCAATCTTACAAGGGCAGAAAACATAAGGTAGAAAGATTTCAACCCCAAAGACTGGGAAAAGGAGACCTTAAACATAATTAATTAAAACCTGGGGAGAGTGGACAGGGGTGAAAAAAGAAGAGAGGGCTCAGGCAAGAGGAGTCAGGGATATACCTATGACTGTTTGGGGATAATGTATACCTGAAAACAAGAAAACTGTGTAAAAACACATAACAATAACTTTGCTGTACACCTGAAGCTAATGTGACATTGTAAAACAAATATACCCCAATAAAAATAAAAATTAAAAAAATAAATGTAATAATAATAATAATAATAATAGTAATGAGAGGGCAGAGAAATATGGCACAAATGAAAGAAAAACCTATAAACACAGAAGTCCAAATAAATTAACACGAATTAGGCAAATTTTCTGTAGGAGAATTCAGCAAAAATGATAGGAAAAGGTGATTCAAACCTCGAAAATAGAACGGAAAAAATGCAAGAATCAATTAACACATTAAGTAAAGAAATACAAGAAATTAAGAATATACAAACAGAGACAAACAGCAAAATTACTAAAATTAAATATACTTTAGAAGGAATAATAGTAGAGGGTCTGTTCATTAAGTGACTTGGAAAATGGAGTGGTAGAAATAACTGAAGAACAGAAAAAAGTACAAAGAATGAAAAGAAGTGAGAATAGTCTCAGGGAGCTATGATAATATCAAGTTCACCAATACTCAAATTATAGAGGTTACAGAAGAAGAGGAAAAGAAAGGGTATGAGAAAAAAAATTTTTTTGAAGAAATTATAGTTGAACATTTCCACAACATGTGAAAGGAAATTGTCAGCTAAGACCAAGAAGCAAGAAGAGTCACATACCGGATAAACCATAGGAGAAATACAAGATCCATACTAATTAAGCTAACACAGATTAAACACAAGGAAAGAATATTAAAAGCAGGAAGGGAAAAACAACAAATGCCATACAAGGGAAACCCCATACGTTTAAGAGCTGACCTTTCAGCAGAAACTCTGTAGACCAGATGGGAATGGCAAGACGTGTTTAAAATACTGAAAGAATAAAAATCTAAAACCAATATCACTCTACCCGGCAAGGATCTCATTCAAAATTAATGGAGAAATCAAAAGGTTTACAGACCAGAAAAAGTTAAGAGAATTTAGAACCACCCAACCAGCTTTACAAAAAAATGTTAAAGGGACTTGCATAGTCAGGAAATACAAGAGAAAATAATGACCTACAAAATAAACCCCCCAAATTTAAGAAAATGGCAGTAAGAACTATGTATTAATAATTACTTTAAATGCAAATGGATTAAATACATCAACTAAAAGACAGACATTGCCTGAATGGATACAAAAACAAGACCTGTATATATGTTTACCCACTTCAAACTAAAAGTCACATATAGACTGAAAGTAAGAGGATGGAAAAATGTATTTCACGCAAGTGGAAATCTAAAGAAAGCTGGAGCAGCAATCCTCATATCAGACAAAATAGACCTTAAAATAAAGAAGATTATAACAGACAAGGCAGAACACTACATAATGATCAAGGGATCAATCCAAGAGGAAGACATGATTATAAATATCTATGCATCCAATATAGGAGCACCTTGATACATAAAACAAAAAATTTCACACATAAAAAGAGAAAGTGAGGGCTTTCCTGGTAGCTCAGTGGTGAAGAGTTCTCGTGCCTATGCAGGAGACACAGTTGTGATCCTTGATTCAGGAAGATCCCACATGCTGCAGAGTGGCTAAGTCCATGAGCCACAACTATTGAGCCTGTGCTCTAGAGCCTCAGAGCTACAACTATGGAGCCCATGTACTGCAACTATTGAAACCTGTGTGACGTAGATCCCGAGTTCCACAAGATAATTCACGGCAACAGGAAGCCTGTTCACCTCCACTAGAGAGTAATTCCCATTCCCTTAAACTAGAAAGGAGCCCGCAACAGCACTGAAAACCCAGAATATCCAAAAATAAATAAATATATAAAAATTTTAAAAAAGAAGAAAGTAACAGTAGCACAATATTAGCAGGTGACTTTCACACTCCACTTACACCAAAGGACTGATCATTAAAACACGAATCATTAGAACACGAACAAGGAAACAGAAGAGTTAAATGACACATTAGATGAGATAGTTCTCATTGATATCTTCAGGACATTCCATCCTTATGAAGAGGAATACACTTTCTTTTCAAGTGCACATGGAATGTTCTCCAGAATAAACCACATCGTGGGTCACAAATCAAACCTCAGTAAATTTAAGAGCATTAGAAGCATATAAACCATATTTTCTGACAACAGTGCTATGAGACTGGATATTAATTAAGAGAAAAACATATATACATGCAAACACATGGAAATTAAACAATACATTTATAGATAATGGACAAATTAGACCTTAAAATAAAGAAGATTATAACAGACAAGGCAGAACACTACATAATGATCAAGGGATCAATCCAAGAGGAAGACATGATTATAAATATCTATGCATCCAATATAGGAGCACCTTGATACATAAAACAAAAAATTTCACACATAAAAAGAGAAAGTGAGGGCTTTCCTGGTAGCTCAGTGGTGAAGAGTTCTCGTGCCTATGCAGGAGACACAGTTGTGATCCTTGATTCAGGAAGATCCCACATGCTGCAGAGTGGCTAAGTCCATGAGCCACAACTATTGAGCCTGTGCTCTAGAGCCTCAGAGCTACAACTATGGAGCCCATGTACTGCAACTATTGAAACCTGTGTGACGTAGATCCCGAGTTCCACAAGATAATTCACGGCAACAGGAAGCCTGTTCACCTCCACTAGAGAGTAATTCCCATTCCCTTAAACTAGAAAGGAGCCCGCAACAGCACTGAAAACCCAGAATATCCAAAAATAAATAAATATATAAAAATTTTAAAAAAGAAGAAAGTAACAGTAGCACAATATTAGCAGGTGACTTTCACACTCCACTTACACCAAAGGACTGATCATTAAAACACGAATCATTAGAACACGAACAAGGAAACAGAAGAGTTAAATGACACATTAGATGAGATAGTTCTCATTGATATCTTCAGGACATTCCATCCTTATGAAGAGGAATACACTTTCTTTTCAAGTGCACATGGAATGTTCTCCAGAATAAACCACATCGTGGGTCACAAATCAAACCTCAGTAAATTTAAGAGCATTAGAAGCATATAAACCATATTTTCTGACAACAGTGCTATGAGACTGGATATTAATTAAGAGAAAAACATATATACATGCAAACACATGGAAATTAAACAATACATTTATAGATAATGGACAAATTACTAAAAAAATCAAAATGAAGTTTAAAAACTCCTAGAAGCAAATGACAAAGGAAAACACAATAACTCAAAATCTACAGGATGTAGCAAAGGCAGTTCTAAGAAGGAAATTTATACCAATACAATCTTACCTAAAGAAACAAGGCAAAAAATAAACAAAAAACATTGAATAGACAGCCTAACTTTACACTTAAAGCAATTGAAAAAGAAGAGACCTCCCCTCCCCTGCCAACAAACTTAGCAGAGCTAGAGAAATAATAAGATCTGAGCAGAAATAAATGAAAAAGAAATGAAAGAAACAATGGAAAAGATTAATAAAACCAAATGATGGTTCTTTGAAAATATAAATAAAATTTGACAAACTTTAGCCAGACTCATTAAGAGAAAAACAGAAAAAAAATCAACAAAATTAGAAAAAAGTTAAAAAAATAAAAAGGTTACAGCAGACAATGTAGAAATACAAAGCATTATAAAAAACTACTATGAACAATTATATGACAATAAAATGGAGAACCTGAAAAAATGGTCAGATTCTTAGAAAAGTTCAATCTTCCAAGAATGAATCAAAAAGAAATAGAAATTATGAACAATATAATTACAAGCATGAAATTGGTTCTGTAATGAAAACTCTCCCATAAAGGAAAAGCCCAGGGCAATATGGCTTCACAGGTTAATTCTATCAACATTTATAGAGGATCCAATGCCTATCCTTCTAAAACTCTTTCAAAAAACTGCACAGGAAGGAACATTACCAAACTCATCCTATGAGGCCATCATCTCCCTGATACCAAAACCAGACAAATACAACACACACACACACACACAAAAACAATTTTGCTGATCAGTATGACTGATGAATATAGATGCAAACCCCTTCAAAAAATTCTAGTAAACAGAATTCAATAGCACATTAAAAAAAAAAAAGAAAACTCATGCACCATGATGAAGTTAGGCTTATTCCAGGCATGAAAGAATTCTTCTAAATTTGTAAATCAAACAATGTGATACACCATATTAACAAATCAAAAGACAAAAATTTTTTCATAATCTCAATAGATTTGAAAAACTTTTGCAAACACATGGAAATTAAACAATACATTTATAGATAATGGACAAATTACTAAAAAAATCAAAATGAAGTTTAAAAACTCCTAGAAGCAAATGACAAAGGAAAACACAATAACTCAAAATCTACAGGATGTAGCAAAGGCAGTTCTAAGAAGGAAATTTATACCAATACAATCTTACCTAAAGAAACAAGGCAAAAAATAAACAAAAAACATTGAATAGACAGCCTAACTTTACACTTAAAGCAATTGAAAAAGAAGAGACCTCCCCTCCCCTGCCAACAAACTTAGCAGAGCTAGAGAAATAATAAGATCTGAGCAGAAATAAATGAAAAAGAAATGAAAGAAACAATGGAAAAGATTAATAAAACCAAATGATGGTTCTTTGAAAATATAAATAAAATTTGACAAACTTTAGCCAGACTCATTAAGAGAAAAACAGAAAAAAAATCAACAAAATTAGAAAAAAGTTAAAAAAATAAAAAGGTTACAGCAGACAATGTAGAAATACAAAGCATTATAAAAAACTACTATGAACAATTATATGACAATAAAATGGAGAACCTGAAAAAATGGTCAGATTCTTAGAAAAGTTCAATCTTCCAAGAATGAATCAAAAAGAAATAGAAATTATGAACAATATAATTACAAGCATGAAATTGGTTCTGTAATGAAAACTCTCCCATAAAGGAAAAGCCCAGGGCAATATGGCTTCACAGGTTAATTCTATCAACATTTATAGAGGATCCAATGCCTATCCTTCTAAAACTCTTTCAAAAAACTGCACAGGAAGGAACATTACCAAACTCATCCTATGAGGCCATCATCTCCCTGATACCAAAACCAGACAAATACAACACACACACACACACACAAAAACAATTTTGCTGATCAGTATGACTGATGAATATAGATGCAAACCCCTTCAAAAAATTCTAGTAAACAGAATTCAATAGCACATTAAAAAAAAAAAAGAAAACTCATGCACCATGATGAAGTTAGGCTTATTCCAGGCATGAAAGAATTCTTCTAAATTTGTAAATCAAACAATGTGATACACCATATTAACAAATCAAAAGACAAAAATTTTTTCATAATCTCAATAGATTTGAAAAAACATTTTTGACAAAATCCAGCACATGTTTATGATAAAAACTCTTCCAAATATGTACATAGAAGGAACTTACCTCAACATAGTGAAAGCCAGATATGATAAGCCAACAGCAAACATTATTCTCAATGGTGAAAAATGAAAGCATTCCCTCAAAAATCAGGAACAAGACAGCGGTTTCCACACTCACCACTTTTATTCAACATAGTCTTGAAAGTTCGAACTACAGCAGTTAGACAGGCAAAAGAAATAAAATGAATCCAGATTGGAAAAGAAGAAACAAAACATTCACTGTTTGCAGATGACATGATACTATATGTAGAAAACACTAAAGATAATATCAGAAAATTACTTGAACTTATCAGAGAATTTAGCAAAGTTTCAGGATAAATCACTTGCATGTCTATATACCAACAATGAAAAATCAGAATGTGAAATCAAGGAAGAAACCCCATTCACCACTGCAAGAAAAAGAATAAAATATCCAGAAATAAACCTAGGTACCTAAAGAGAGAAAAGAACTGTACACAGAAAAAAGACAGTAATGAAAGAAATCAAAGAAGACATAAACAGATGAAGAGATACTCCATGTTCCTGAGTCGGAAAAATTAATATTGTAAAAATAAGTGTAATACCAAATGTAATCGACAGATTCAATGCTGTCCCTATCAAATTAACAATGGCATTTTTCACAGAACTAGAAAAACAGTCACAATTCTTATGGAAGCACAAAAGACCATGGATAGTCAAAGAAGTCTAGAGAAAAAAGAGTTGAGCTGGAGGAATCAACCTTCCTGATTTCAGTCTTTATTACAAAGCAACAGTCAACAGGTCAATGTGGTACGGGCAAAATCACAGAAATATAGACCAATGGAACAAGATAGCCCAGAGATAAGTTTGCACTCTAATTGGTAGTTTATTTTCTTCAGAGGAGGTCAGAAGATTGCATGGGGAAAAGACAGCTCTTAAATAGGCTGTACAGTTATGTGTAAAACAATGAAGTTGGAACACTTCCTAACACCATAAACAAAAATAAACTCAAAATGAAGTAAGCCTAAATATAAGACCAGAAACTATAAAACTCTTAGGGGAAAGCATAGGCAGAACACTTGATGACATAAAACAAAGTAAGATCTTCTATGGCCTGCCTCCCATAACAATGGTGATAAAACCAAAAATAAACAAGTGGGACTTAGTTAAACTTAGAAGCTTTTGCACTTTCAAGGAAACTATAAAAAATGTGAAAAGACAACCCTTAGGATAGGAGAAAATAGTAGTAAATGAAACAATTGATAAAGGATTGATTTCCAAAATATACCAGAGCTCATACAACTCTACACCTTAGAAGCAAACAACCCAATCAAAAAATGGGAAAAAAGACTTAAAGAGACATCTCTCACAAGAAAGCGTACAGATGGCCAAGGAACACATGAAAAGATCATCAACGTCACTCATTATCAGAGAAATGCAAATAAAAACTACAATGAGATATCACCTCACACCAGTCAGAATGGCCATCATCAAAAAATCTACAGACAATAAATGCTGGAGAGGGTATGGAGAAAAGGGAACCCTTTTGCACTGTTGATGGAAATGTAAGCTGATACAGCCACTGTGGAAGACAGTATGGAGATTCCTCAAAGAAAAAAAAAAAACTAGTAAAAGAACCACCATATGACGCAGCAATCCCACTACTTGACATTTCAGAATTATTTACAATAGTTAGAATATGGAAACAACTTAGATGTCCATCAAAAGAAGAATGGATAAAGTATCAGTCATACATATATACAATGGAATATTACTTAGCCATAAAAAATAGTACATTTCAGTCAGATTTAAGGAGGTAGATGAATCTAGAGGGTCTTATATGGGCTGAAGTATGTCAGAGAGAGGAAGATAAATATTGTATACTAACACATATATATGGAACGTAGAAAGATAGTACTGATAAATGTATATGCAGAGAAGCAATGGAAAGACATAGAGAACAGACTTATGTACATTGAGGGGAGGAAGAAATGGGTGAGGAGTATGGAAAGAGTGACATGAAAACTTACATTGCCATATGTAAAATAGATAACCAATGGAAATCTGCCATAAGACTATAGAAATTCAAACAGGTTCTGTAACAACCTACAGCAGAGAGATGGGGAGGGAAATGGAGGAGGGATGTGGGAACCTTCTGCAGAAACAGCGATTGCCCCGGCTGAACCAGGAGATCTCGGAGAAAGTTTTAAAACTAAAAATGTGAAAAAGAACAACCCAAAAATAAACAAGTGGGACTTAGTTAAACTTAGAAGCTTTTGCACTTTCAAGGAAACTATAAAAAATGTGAAAAGACAACCCTTAGGATAGGAGAAAATAGTAGTAAATGAAACAATTGATAAAGGATTGATTTCCAAAATATACCAGAGCTCATACAACTCTACACCTTAGAAGCAAACAACCCAATCAAAAAATGGGAAAAAAGACTTAAAGAGACATCTCTCACAAGAAAGCGTACAGATGGCCAAGGAACACATGAAAAGATCATCAACGTCACTCATTATCAGAGAAATGCAAATAAAAACTACAATGAGATATCACCTCACACCAGTCAGAATGGCCATCATCAAAAAATCTACAGACAATAAATGCTGGAGAGGGTATGGAGAAAAGGGAACCCTTTTGCACTGTTGATGGAAATGTAAGCTGATACAGCCACTGTGGAAGACAGTATGGAGATTCCTCAAAAAAAAAAAAAAAAAAAACTAGTAAAAGAACCACCATATGACGCAGCAATCCCACTACTTGACATTTCAGAATTATTTACAATAGTTAGAATATGGAAACAACTTAGATGTCCATCAAAAGAAGAATGGATAAAGTATCAGTCATACATATATACAATGGAATATTACTTAGCCATAAAAAATAGTACATTTCAGTCAGATTTAAGGAGGTAGATGAATCTAGAGGGTCTTATATGGGCTGAAGTATGTCAGAGAGAGGAAGATAAATATTGTATACTAACACATATATATGGAACGTAGAAAGATAGTACTGATAAATGTATATGCAGAGAAGCAATGGAAAGACATAGAGAACAGACTTATGTACATTGAGGGGAGGAAGAAATGGGTGAGGAGTATGGAAAGAGTGACATGAAAACTTACATTGCCATATGTAAAATAGATAACCAATGGAAATCTGCCATAAGACTATAGAAATTCAAACAGGGGTTCTGTAACAACCTACAGCAGAGAGATGGGGAGGGAAATGGAGGAGGGATGTGCGGGAACCTTCTGCAGAAAGGGAAGGCAGCGGGATTGCCCCCGGCTGAACCAGGAGATCTCGGAGAAAGGCAAATCTTGGCTGCCCGCCCAACAGCCCCCTGGCTCAGGCAGGGGAACAATCAGATGCGACAGGGGTTCCATCGAAGTAGTTCTGCTTTATTGAAGAAGATCCACAGCTTTTATAGGCAAGTGAAGGGGGTTTTGCATGGGATTTCCTATAGATTACACCAATCAAGCTAAAGGCCAAGCAATCATTCACGAGCACGGAAACCAAGGGAACCAATCAGACATTTTGACCATCAAATAACAATTTAGATCACGCCCTGTCTCTTCCTGTAGGTGCCATCTTAGCTGCAAACATGTGCTTAAGCTTCTTTAAACAATGTGCTTAAGCTTCCCTTCATTCCCACGCCCCTTCCTGTAGGCGCCATCTTAGCTCAAAACTGCAAACATGTGCTTAAGCTTCTTTATGCTTGCAACGGTCTCTTTCAATTCAGAGCCCCACATCTGCCCCTCTTTTATTTTAAAATTAAGAGACTTTTGTCGAGGGAACACGTAGAGCTAAGAGGTGGCCAGCCTCTAGCCTCGTCCGCTCTCCCTTGTGGCTGTGCCTGTCTTAGGTCAGGACAGAGCACTATTCAGGCAGAGCCCGTCATTGGATCAGGCAGCAGCTGCGGCAGCCCTCCTGTCTTAGGCCTGCTCTGCAGTGGTGTCCTCTTACCCATCACTGGCTAACCAGCCATTTCGCAAGGGCTGGACGGAGTTTTTAGAGCATTTTTCATTCAAAGGCCTCATTATATGTCTCAAGTGATTTCTTGAAGGGCCCTATCGACCCAGGAGTTTTGTCCAACGTGGGACTCCTCTTCTAGGACCTAAGCAAGCATAATTATTTTGTTGTAACTGTCTATTGTGGGCCATAACAATGGAAAGATTGTACATTGAGGGAGGAAGAAATGGGTGAGGAGTATGGAAAGAGTGACATGAAAACTTACATTGCCATATGTAAAATAGATAACCAATGGAAATCTGCCATAAGACTATAGAAATTCAAACAGGGGTTCTGTAACAACCTACAGCAGAGAGATGGGGAGGGAAATGGAGGAGGGATGTGCGGGAACCTTCTGCAGAAAGGGAAGGCAGCGGGATTGCCCCCGGCTGAACCAGGAGATCTCGGAGAAAGGCAAATCTTGGCTGCCCGCCCAACAGCCCCCTGGCTCAGGCAGGGGAACAATCAGATGCGACAGGGGTTCCATCGAAGTAGTTCTGCTTTATTGAAGAAGATCCACAGCTTTTATAGGCAAGTGAAGGGGGTTTTGCATGGGATTTCCTATAGATTACACCAATCAAGCTAAAGGCCAAGCAATCATTCACGAGCACGGAAACCAAGGGAACCAATCAGACATTTTGACCATCAAATAACAATTTAGATCACGCCCTGTCTCTTCCTGTAGGTGCCATCTTAGCTGCAAACATGTGCTTAAGCTTCTTTAAACAATGTGCTTAAGCTTCCCTTCATTCCCACGCCCCTTCCTGTAGGCGCCATCTTAGCTCAAAACTGCAAACATGTGCTTAAGCTTCTTTATGCTTGCAACGGTCTCTTTCAATTCAGAGCCCCACATCTGCCCCTCTTTTATTTTAAAATTAAGAGACTTTTGTCGAGGGAACACGTAGAGCTAAGAGGTGGCCAGCCTCTAGCCTCGTCCGCTCTCCCTTGTGGCTGTGCCTGTCTTAGGTCAGGACAGAGCACTATTCAGGCAGAGCCCGTCATTGGATCAGGCAGCAGCTGCGGCAGCCCTCCTGTCTTAGGCCTGCTCTGCAGTGGTGTCCTCTTACCCATCACTGGCTAACCAGCCATTTCGCAAGGGCTGGACGGAGTTTTTAGAGCATTTTTCATTCAAAGGCCTCATTATATGTCTCAAGTGATTTCTTGAAGGGCCCTATCGACCCAGGAGTTTTGTCCAACGTGGGACTCCTCTTCTAGGACCTGAGCAAGCATAATTATTTTGTTGTAACTGTCTATTGTGGGCCATAACGCCCTTGACCTTAAACAATATAGCTAGCAAGACAACAAAAACAAGCAGATAGAAAGCATTTTTAAACCAGGTGAAAGGACTTTGTATCCATAGCCAAAAATCATTAACCCCCTTTTCTCAGGCAAAAGCAGGGATTTTTCACATCATAGTCCAAGCGTGCCAGAACGCTTAATATCTCGATAGCTCTGGCGTGTAGATCAAGCTGTTGCTGGAGTCCCATTATGGCAGCCCTCAGGTGTTCAAGTTGGTGTAGGCTGGTCTGAAGTCCCTGGGAAGAGGCGGTGGATGTTGTTTACTGTCGTGATGGTGTGCACTTGTTGAACTCCGAGCACGGATGTTGTTACTGTTGTACCTATTAAGGAGAGAAAGAGAGAGAGATGCCTCAAGAACTTTCTGTTCTTGGGCCTAATATATGGTCATATTTTATCTGCAGCAGATTCTAAGGTTTGATCCTTGTTTTGTGACATAAATTTAAGATTTCTCGCTGGTACCCATATAGGGCTGGGTTCCCCAATGGGGAATATGCACCCAAATCCTCTCGCCATCGTGAGGAATGGATCAGGCCCCTTCCACTGGCCAGTGATCGGGTCTTTCCATCTCACTTGTATTTCAGGTTTTATTTTTTGGTTGGACCAGTGTTTTTGAAAGGGTGCCATCAGTTCATTTTTTGAAAAGTTTGAAATATGTAGAGAAGAGTGCCATTCCCAAATTGCTGGTGAGGGCTTATTCCCCATTTTTGTTTTTGTAATTAGGCCTTTGAGTTTTGATGATGATGTTTAATTATGGCCTGTCTTTGAGGGTTGTATGGGATCTCTGTGGTTTGGCAGATGTGTCATAGCTGGAAAAAGTTTTGTAAATTTTTGCTAACAAAGCAGGGACCATTGTCTGTTTTTATCTGATAAGGTAGACACAGAGTTGTAAAGCATTGTAAGAAATGGCTCTGGGCATGTTTTGTTTTTTCTCCTGAGTGGGCTAAGGCCTCATTATATGTCTCAAGTGATTTCTTGAAGGGCCCTATCGACCCAGGAGTTTTGTCCAACGTGGGACTCCTCTTCTAGGACCTAAGCAAGCATAATTATTTTGTTGTAACTGTCTATTGTGGGCCATAACGCCCTTGACCTTAAACAATATAGCTAGCAAGACAACAAAAACAAGCAGATAGAAAGCATTTTTAAACCAGGTGAAAGGACTTTGTATCCATAGCCAAAAATCATTAACCCCCTTTTCTCAGGCAAAAGCAGGGATTTTTCACATCATAGTCCAAGCGTGCCAGAACGCTTAATATCTCGATAGCTCTGGCGTGTAGATCAAGCTGTTGCTGGAGTCCCATTATGGCAGCCCTCAGGTGTTCAAGTTGGTGTAGGCTGGTCTGAAGTCCCTGGGAAGAGGCGGTGGATGTTGTTTACTGTCGTGATGGTGTGCACTTGTTGAACTCCGAGCACGGATGTTGTTACTGTTGTACCTATTAAGGAGAGAAAGAGAGAGAGATGCCTCAAGAACTTTCTGTTCTTGGGCCTAATATATGGTCATATTTTATCTGCAGCAGATTCTAAGGTTTGATCCTTGTTTTGTGACATAAATTTAAGATTTCTCGCTGGTACCCATATAGGGCTGGGTTCCCCAATGGGGAATATGCACCCAAATCCTCTCGCCATCGTGAGGAATGGATCAGGCCCCTTCCACTGGCCAGTGATCGGGTCTTTCCATCTCACTTGTATTTCAGGTTTTATTTTTTGGTTGGACCAGTGTTTTTGAAAGGGTGCCATCAGTTCATTTTTTGAAAAGTTTGAAATATGTAGAGAAGAGTGCCATTCCAAGTTGCTGGTGAGGGCTTATTCCCCATTTTTGTTTTTGTAATTAGGCCTTTGAGTTTTGATGATGATGTTTAATTATGGCCTGTCTTTGAGGGTTGTATGGGATCTCTGTGGTTTGGCAGATGTGTCATAGCTGGAAAAAGTTTTGTAAATTTTTGCTAACAAAGCAGGGACCATTGTCTGTTTTTATCTGATAAGGTAGACACAGAGTTGTAAAGCATTGTAAGAAATGGCTCTGGGCATGTTTTGTTTTTTCTCCTGAGTGGGCTGTAGCCCAACAGGCATGGGAATAAGTATCAATGGATACAAAGATGTACTTGAGTTTTCTAAAGGGAGAAAAGTGAGTGACATCTGTCTGCCACAACATATTAGGCCTCAATCTTCGAGGGTTTACTTCAGGAGGTTGTAAGGGAGGAACTTGTAAGTGAGGGAGGCAAGATTTACAAGTATACACAATTTTCTTTAAATTTTTGATGGGGATCCGTGGGTTAAGTTTTATTTGAGGTATATGTTAGGGTGGTATGCTATTAAAGGGCTAACACCGCAGCCGGAGATTCCCCAGCACTAAATAATCATAAGAAAGGGCCAAGTTGTTAGGATCAACACCGCGACCAGACTCCCGGCACCAAATCAGGGGGTCAGTTGCTTACCTGCTGGTGCCTGAGAATCTCCCTAGACCTGCGATAAGGAGATAGCCTTGGCCATAAAAATTCCTCACAAAGTGTCAAGAATTTCACACCCCCCGCCCACAGCCACCTGAAGGATAGTGGGCTCATCACTGGACTTCCCGCCAAACTTAAACAAAGAACTCGTTTCTGCGCCTGCCCTGAGGGATCCCCCTCCCATTTTCTCCTGTTCCCTCCCCCCTAATAAAACCTCCTCGTCCCATCTCCGGGGCGCGATTTCCCTGGCCCATCTCTCGGACCTGTGGATCTCGCCCGGGAACTCTTCCCAAATAAACTTCTTCCCTAACAGCCTGCAGCCCGCCGTGTCTTTACGATTCTTACATCTGGTGCCGAAGACCTGGGAGGAGTGTGAGCCTCGTGGCCCTCTGCGAGTGCCCCTCCTCTCCCACTGACACGGCGGGACCTCTCTGACCATCACCCGCTCCGGCACACGTGAGTGGTAAGTCCCCCTTATTAAATCCCATTATTCTCACTCGAGACTCTGCTCCGGGCCCCTGGCTGAAAATCGCGGCCGCGTCAGGGCAACCCTCCGCCCCTGTGGCTTCCGGCGACTACCGTTGCGGAGACGTCTGCCACGGTTTTCGCACTCTCCGGTGTTCTGCTCACACCAAGCAGAACATCTATCCTGTGGTCCCAGGCAGTCTCGGGGACGCCTGTCTCTGCCTAGTTCCACATCCGCCGGTCTCGGGTGACAACGTGGGCAACTCTAAATCTAAACCTGATCCTCAGACCCCTTTTGGGCTGTTTACACCCCTCCTGCCCAAGCCGGTTCCTCCGGCCCTCCAGTCCAGGACTGGTTGGCTCCCGCCCGTGCTGGGCTCCCGTTCCTCCGGCCCTCCAGTCCAGGACTGGTTGGCTCCCCACCGTGCTGGGCTCCTGTTCCTCCAGCCATCCAGTCCGGGACTGGTTGGCTCCCACCCACACTCTTTAAGACTGCAATACTGCAATAGTGTGTGGCCACAATATCCTCTAAATAATCAAATCAGTGGCCTAAAAATGGGGCTTACGACTTTAATGTCCTCACTGATTTAGATAATTTCTGCCAAAGGAATGGGAAATGGTCAGAGATTCCTTATGTTCAAGTTTTTTGGGATGTTCGTTCCCGTCCTTCTCTCTGTGCTGTCTGTTCTACCTCCCAAGTCCTTCTTGCTAAAGAAACTCCGCCTACATCGCTGATAGCTCCACCACTAAGAAACACCAAACCTGCTCTCTCTCTTTGATTTAGACGCGGAAGCCTCGTCTTCACTTTCTGAACCTCCTGAAAACCTTTCTTCTCTGCCGGCTAAACCCATCCAGGCTCGGCCAGAAACCCCACCCTCTTTAGCTCCTGAAACTGTCTCTCTTTCACCTAGTAACTTTACCCAACCTCCACCATACCCCGAATCAACCTCTCACCAGGGTCCACCAAACTCACCTTTAGCGCCCGCAGAACCTACCCCCCCCTTCACTTTCTCCCACTTCCCCTAATCCCCGCTTTTCAATGCCTGTACCTTCTCAAGCCTCAGCTTTATACCCGACACTTCCATCCTCAGAATCTATGCGACCTTCTTCTTTCTATGACTCCCCCATTAGTGCTCACACTCGCTCTAAAATTACGCCTGCTACAGACCCTTCCCCTATATGCCCACTTCGAGAAGTGGCCGGGGCAGACGGAGTCGTGCGGCTACATGCACCTTTCACTCTTGCTGATCTCTCCCAAATTGAAAAACGCCTAGGTTCTTTCTCTGCTAACCCTTCTTTATACATCAAAAAATTTCAATATCTTACACAAGCATATGACCTTACCTGGCACGATCTCCAGGTGGTCCTATCCTCCAGCCTAACTCCAAAAGAAAAAGAACGAATTCTAATTGCTGCCACAGCTCATGCTGACCAAACACATCTTACTGATGACACTATGCCACTAGGCGCTGAGGCGGTTCCCAGAACCGAACCAGCTTCAAATTACCAACCAGGGCAACCTGGCCGTCAGCGAAATCAAATGATTACATGTCTAATAGTAAGAATGAGGACTGTCTCACATAAAGTAGTTAACTATACCAAACTTCAAAAAGTCACCCAGATGCCAGATGAAAATCAGGCCCTCTTCCTTAACCGACTTACAGAGGCCCTAACTCTCTATACTTAAATAGACCCTGCCTCTGACGCAGGAGCCACCATTCTTGCTACTCACTTTATCTCCCAATCGGCTCCTGACATTAGAAAAAGTTACAAGAGGCAGAAAGGGGACCGCAGACCCCTATCCAAGACCTGGTAAATATGGCCTTTAAAGTTTTTAATGCCCGAGAGGATGAAGCCGAGGCCTCACGTAAGGCCCAGCTGCAGCAGATGGTAGCCCTCCAAACCCAAGCCATGGTAGCTGCCCTGAGGCCTGCCAACGCCAAAGGCAAACAAGGGGGATCTAAAGGCACACAAAAGAGACCCCACCAGGGCCATGTTAAATATGTGGCAAAGAAGGCCACTGGGCAAGGAATTGCCCCAATCCCCGAGTCCCTAACGGACCCTGCCCATTGTGTAACCAGAAGGGACATTGGAAGAGTGAATGTCCCACACGGTCTGGTACGATCTCGATGCCTCCACATCGGAGCCCTGCCAGCCCCTCTCCTCTGGACCTGCTGGGCTTGGCTGATGACTGACGCGGCCCGGACTCGAGGACCCCCATCACCCTCGCAGAGCCCAGGGTAACGCTCCAGGTAGCGGGTAAGTCTATTTCTTTTTTTTTTAGACACGGGGGCTACCTACTCTGTTTTGCCATCCTATGCGGGACCTTTGACTACTTCCCAGATCTCGGTCACGGGTATAGACGGTCAGCCCACTGCACCCTTTCACACAGAGCCTCTACCTTGCAAACTCGATTCGACCTACTTTACACACTCATTTTTAGTTATTCCCTCCTGCCCTCTCCCGCTTTTAGGACGAGATATCCTAGCCCATCTAAAAATGGTCATGCTCATAGGCTCTGACTCTGCCACTCATCTCCTTTCCTTATTAGTTCCTCCTATCGAGTCACCCCAAGTCCTCCCTGACACTAAAGCTGATCCTATAGTCTGGGACACAGCCACCCCAGTCATCACTGCCCACCATCAACCAGTACTCATTAAACTAAAAGATCCCTCTTATTTCCCATTGAAGCCCCAATTCCCTATTTCTGATGCTCATAGAAGGGACTCAAACCAATCATCACCCGGTTGCTAGACCAAGGCCTTCTCATTCCTACCAACTCTCCCTGTAATACTCCGATCCTTCCTATAAAAAAGCCCACAGGAGCCTATAGACTGGTCCAAGATCTTCGCCTGATCAATGAGGCAGTTATTCCTATTCACCCAGTAGTCCCAAATCCTTATACCCTTCTCTCTCATATTCCTCCGAACACCACCCACTATACTGTCCTAGATCTTAAGGATGCCTTCTTTACCATCCCTCTTCATCCTGATTCCTATTTTCTTTTTGCCTTCACATGGACTGATCCGGACACCCAGGTCTCACAACAACTCACCTGGACAGTCCTCCCCCAAGGGTTTAGGAACAGTCCCCACCTGTTTGGACAGGCTCTAGCTAAAGACCTAACTGACTGCCCATTACCGGACAGCCATCTCTTACAATATGTCGATGATTTACTATTATGCAGCCCCTCTTATTCTCATTCACAACAAGACACCATAATGCTTCTCAATTTCTTCGGACAAAGAGGATATCGAGTCACTCCCTCTAAAGCCCAACTATCCAGCCCCACAGTCACCTATCTAGGAGTTAGCTTAAACCGCTCCTCAAAAACTCTGACCACAGATAGAATACAGGCACTACGGAGTCTGACTCCTCCCACTACCACTGATCAAATTCTCTCCTTCCTGGGTCTAGTAGGATTTTTCAGACACTGGATACCCAACTTTGCCATTCTTGCTAGGCCCCTCTATTGAGCAGCGAAGGAAACCCCCACAGGGCCTTTGACTTCCCCTACAGAAGTGGCAAAAGCTTTCCATGTTCTTCGAGATATTCTGATCGCTTCTCCGACTCTCGCATTACCAGACCCTAATAAACCCTTTCACCTCTTCACCGACGAAAAAACAGGAATAGCAACCGGCCTTCTGGCTCAACCACTAGGCCCTGCCTATCAGCCTATCGCTTATTTATCAAAGCAGCTAGATAATACTGTTAAAGGATGGCAACCTTGCCTCCGGGCTCTAGCAGCAGCCTCAAAGTTGGCAAAGGAATCTCTCAAACTGACGCTCTCTCAACCCTTATCGGTCTTTTCAACCCACAGACTTCAAGATTTACTAACCCACCGCTCTCTTTCCCTGCTGGGACCCTCCCGCATACAAGAGTTTCACCTGCTGTTCATTGAAAACCCCCTTATTAACTCTATGCCCTTCTCCTCCTTTAAACCCTGCTTTTTTACTGCCCAAGTCCACAACACTCCCCTACCCGCTGCACTCCTGCCCTGAGGTGGTAGAAGAACTCTCCAACTCCCCCACAAAGTGGCTGTTATACACTGCAAAGGGCACCAGTCTCAAAATAACTCAGTAGCCCAAGGCAATGCTAGAGCAGATGCTGTGGCCAGAAGCCTGACTTCTGGTCCCCCCACTACTAACACTGCTTTATTCTTAACCCCCACTGAAACCCCTAACTACTCTCCAGAAGAGCAATCACTCTTAAACACACAAGGAGGTGCTTACTCAAAAGAAGGGTGGATTACTGTCCAAAACAAAATAGCCCTTCCCGCCTCCCAGGCATTAGACATCCTAACCCAAGTACATCAGACACTACATATTGGCCCACGAGCTATGTTCCATTTCTTAGAGCCTTTATTCTTTCACCCCAATCTAAAAACTCTGATTAAGCAGGTCCACTCGCAGTGTCACATTTGCTCTGTCACCTCATCCCAAGGAGGGCTTCACATCAGGCCGCCAACACATCAGATGAGAGGACACCTCCCGGGAGAAGACTGGCAAATTGACTTTACCCATATGCCTCCCTGCCGTAAATTGAGATTTTTGCTTACTCTGGTAGATATCCACTATTTTGCTAGAGCAGATAATACCCCGCTTCGGATTGCCCTCTTCCATTCAGTCCGATAACAGGCCAGCCTTCATCTCTCAGATAGTACAGCAAGTCTCCTCTGTTCTAAATATTTCTTGAAATCTTCACATTCCGTATCGCCCTCAATCATCAGGAAAAGTAGAAAGAGACAATGGACTGATTAAGGCTCACCTGGCTAAACTAACTGTGGAAGTACGCCTTTCCTGGCCTGAACTGTTGCCTCTTACACTGGCCAGGCTCAGGGCTACTCCTAGAGCCCCCACGTTCCTCAGTCCCTTTGAGCTCCTCTATGGATGCCCCTTTCTTATCAATAACAACTTGTCTACTAAAACCTCTTTGTTAGCCTCTTATCTCCCTTACTTGACTCTGCTTCAAAAACTTCTTTGAGAACAGGCAGACCTGAGAACACGCAGACCGGGTCCTGCCACAACCCAGTCATCGTGACACACCTAACACAAGCACTCAATCCTCTCCTACTTCCTTACAACCAGGAGACTCAGTGCTTCTCAAAACTCTACACCCAAAGCCCATAGAGCCACGGTGGACAAGACCACACACAGTAATCCTAACCACCCCAACGGCAGTTAAGCTACTGGGAGATCGAGCCTGGCATCACGTGTCTCAGATAAAAAGGGCTCCAAGCCACCTAGATCAATTCTCTGCTAAACTCACCGGATCCACCAAGATCCTGGAAAATGAACATTCAAGACCCCTGGGACTCCAGGTGACAATCTGGACAGTATGGTAAGCTGGATAGAGGCTACCAACAGATGCCATAGACCACTTTATATATTCAAAAAATATATATATATAGAGAGAGATTAGACACCTTAACAGAAATAAAACAAACCATAGATCAGGCTGAATCTAGCCTTAATCAGAACATAAATCAGCCATGGGTCCCAGAAGCCTTCACCTGGATAGAAGTTACCAGACAGGGTGTAAAACTGCTTAATAACACAAAGGACTATCAGGTATCTGACTGTTTTTTGTGTGCATCTTTGAATAGACCAGTACTAGCAGCAGTGCCATTAGCATACTCCGTGAACTTATCTAAGGCTAGTTTACCAAACCAACCCCAAAATCCTGTGGCAGTAGTAGATGTCCCCCTCTTTCAATCTGAACAGACTTACTTCCTCTGCTATGACAAAGAGGTGTCAAATTCCCCTTGCAATATGACCATACGGGTAACAGAAACCTTGTATCCCCCCCCTGACATTTTCTTCTAGTGCAACAAAACTCTCTACAATCACATAAGTCCACAATCACCATTCCCATGTTGGCCTGTTATCCTAGTTCCTCAACTAATGTTGTATGGCAGAGCCAAGTTTGCATCTCTTTACAGACCTCCGGCACGACAGAAAAGAGCCGTTTTTCTTCCTCTCCTGACTGGAATCACTTTGATCACCTCATTAGCTGCAGCTGGAATTAGCGCCGGAGCTTTGGGACATAGTGTTTCTACTCAACAAAAACTTGAAGAAAAGCTTCAAATAGCAGCAGAAGCCTCTGCAACCTCTATGTTGTCTCTCCAGAGACAGATAACCTCCCTGGCTAAAGTAACCTTACAGAATCGGAGGGCCCTAGATCTCCTAACTGCCGACAAAGGGGGAACCTGCCTCTTCCTGCAGGAAGAATGCTGTTACTATATTAATGAGTCAGGTCTGGTGGAAGAGTCGGCTGGGGGAGCAGCTTCGCTCTGGTAGACAGTCCCCACCACCCTTTGAAGAGTGGTGGCGCTCTCCCCTAATGGCATGGATAACCCCTCTCTTAGGACCCCTTCTAATTATTTCACTTTTACTCATGCTTGCTCCTTGTTTCCTCAGATTTCTACTGAGCGGAATGAAAGACATCTCACAGGTCACTATTCATCAGATGCTCCTTCAGCCCTATTCCCGACTGCCCACCAGCCCACCACCCTCAGACCAGCCTTAAACTCCCCATGCCCAAACGAAGACTCAGCAGGAAGTAGCCAGACAAAGCTCGGCGCCCTATATCACCAAAAAGGCTGGAATGTTAGGGTGGTATGCTATTAAAGGGCTAACACCGCAGCCGGAGATTCCCCAGCACTAAATAATCATAAGAAAGGGCCAAGTTGTTAGGATCAACACCGCGACCAGACTCCCGGCACCAAATCAGGGGGTCAGTTGCTTACCTGCTGGTGCCTGAGAATCTCCCTAGACCTGCGATAAGGAGATAGCCTTGGCCATAAAAATTCCTCACAAAGTGTCAAGAATTTCACACCCCCCGCCCACAGCCACCTGAAGGATAGTGGGCTCATCACTGGACTTCCCGCCAAACTTAAACAAAGAACTCGTTTCTGCGCCTGCCCTGAGGGATCCCCCTCCCATTTTCTCCTGTTCCCCTCCTCCCTAATAAAACCTCCTCGTCCCATCTCCGGGGCGCGATTTCCCTGGCCCATCTCTCGGACCTGTGGATCTCGCCCGGGAACTCTTCCCAAATAAACTTCTTCCCTAACAGCCTGCAGCCCGCCGTGTCTTTACGATTCTTACAGTATAATTAGGACAGCAGCCCTGGAGGAAGCACCCCAGATAGCTCCTAGAGACCTCTCCAAAGAGTTAGGGGAAGAAAGTCAACACAAGGGTATCAGTGTGGGGGAAATTTAAATGTCAAAGAAAGGGTTTTTTAAAAGGCTTTTGTTTTACAAATGGCTTGTGCCTGCCATGAGGATGTGATATCTTCATGAAGGATTTTAGCACTTTTTCAGTTGTGAGGAGATGCAGGGATTGAGATAATAAAAGTTCTTTTTAAAAGTCGTTTGCCTATCTAAAGACCTGTTCCACCAGATTCTCCTGAGCACAGTGTCTTGCCCCACCCTGATTTCCTTCAGGGGGTGTTTCCATGGGATGTTTTCTTATCTCTTTAGGGGGAACTCTCTCTTAAAGTGTCCCAGTTGGCTGCAGTTAAAGCAGTGGCCTGATTCTCGGGTGAGGCGGGGGGCCCCTGGGATGCGGCCCTGCCTGTAACCCATTGCAGTGGATAAGGCTTTAGTCATTGCCTCAGAGAGAGCCTCAGTTTGAGCCTGAAGGGCACTGTCTATAGAGCGGGCTTGGTGGCTTTGTGTGCCTACATCTTTAGAGCACACAATCTATCTCTCAATGGAATGATCTTTTTGTCTTGTGCAGGCCAATTTGTGGTCTGTATTCATTCCCTCCCAAACTAACATTCTGAGGAACTGATCTCTTAAAGGCCCTGGAGGAACTTTTCTGGAGGCTCTTTTCTACATGATCTATAAAAGTGGCAAGGTCTTCGCTATTCTTTTGTGTTATATCGTCAGTTTCAGTAGGGCCCTCAGCAAGTTTTTTCTCCCTAGACCTGCGATAAGGAGATAGCCTTGGCCATAAAAATTCCTCACAAAGTGTCAAGAATTTCACACCCCCCGCCCACAGCCACCTGAAGGATAGTGGGCTCATCACTGGACTTCCGCCAAACTTAAACAAAGAACTCGTTTCTGCGCCTGCCCTGAGGGATCCCCTCCCATTTTCTCCTGTTCCCTCCTCCTAATAAAACCTCCTCGTCCCATCTCCGGGGCGCGATTTCCCTGGCCCATCTCTCGGACCTGTGGATCTCGCCCGGGAACTCTTCCCAAATAAACTTCTTCCCTAACAGCCTGCAGCCCGCCGTGTCTTTACGATTCTTACAGTATAATTAGGACAGCAGCCCTGGAGGAAGCACCCCAGATAGCTCCTAGAGACCTCTCCAAAGAGTTAGGGGAAGAAAGTCAACACAAGGGTATCAGTGTGGGGGAAATTTAAATGTCAAAGAAAGGGTTTTTTAAAAGGCTTTTGTTTTACAAATGGCTTGTGCCTGCCATGAGGATGTGATATCTTCATGAAGGATTTTAGCACTTTTTCAGTTGTGAGGAGATGCAGGGATTGAGATAATAAAAGTTCTTTTTAAAAGTCGTTTGCCTATCTAAAGACCTGTTCCACCAGATTCTCCTGAGCACAGTGTCTTGCCCCACCCTGATTTCCTTCAGGGGGTGTTTCCATGGGATGTTTTCTTATCTCTTTAGGGGGAACTCTCTCTTAAAGTGTCCCAGTTGGCTGCAGTTAAAGCAGTGGCCTGATTCTCGGGTGAGGCGGGGGGCCCCTGGGATGCGGCCCTGCCTGTAACCCATTGCAGTGGATAAGGCTTTAGTCATTGCCTCAGAGAGAGCCTCAGTTTGAGCCTGAAGGGCACTGTCTATAGAGCGGGCTTGGTGGCTTTGTGTGCCTACATCTTTAGAGCACACAATCTATCTCTCAATGGAATGATCTTTTTGTCTTGTGCAGGCCAATTTGTGGTCTGTATTCATTCCCTCCCAAACTAACATTCTGAGGAACTGATCTCTTAAAGGCCCTGGAGGGAACTTTTTCTGGAGGCTCTTTTCTACATGATCTATAAAAGTGGCAAGGTCTTCGCTATTCTTTTGTGTTATACTCGATACGGAGGTTTCAGTAGGGCCCTCAGCAAGTTTTTTCCAGGCAGCCAGACATATAGACTGTACTTGGTCTTGATAAGGGGCAGGGATGGTGGCCTGCTGAATACTAGTGCTCCATCGGTCCACTGTTCTCGATAGCATTCCGAAAGTTATTGGAATGACGGGATTGGCAGCCTGGTTTCTCTCTGTTTGAGCATGGCATTTCTCTTTGAAGAAGGCACACCATTTGATATAAATATTATTGGGAAGTACTGCCTTACATAGCATCTTCCAGTCTTGGGTGGTAGAAGGTTGGTGGGCTAGCCCTTGGAGTATGGTTTCTGTCCATGGGGAGTTTGGACCGTTTTCAGTTACCACCTTCTTAAGTTCCTTTAGGTCATTGGCCTCCCATGGATACTAGGCGTCTGGTCTGTTTTCCCCCGGGTTAACCCTTTACAGGAAAAGCTTGGGTTGGGCCCGTGAAGGGCGCTGAGGGCTCCCAAGTTTCTTCAGGATAGGTCCTCTCTCTCCAAGGTGACCCCAGTCCCTTCCCTCCACGTGGAGCCTCTGTGATCTCTTTAAAGTGGTGAGGGAGTGTGGAGTGCAGCCCTGTGTCTTGAGGTCTTGTCCCCAAGTGATTGGGGAAACGCTCATCATAGCTAATTTCGTCTTCATTTATAAACGAGTCCCAGGCTCTGTTAAGAGCTTGAATATAGTTTCCCACATTGTTGAAAGAGAGCAGAAAAGAAAGACAACAGAGGAAAACCACCAAAATTCCTAACGGGAGTGGTGGCGGCCGGGAAGTTGGGCTCATGTCGTGTTTGTGAAACAGTGACGGAGTCCCTAGCGTTTGCACGGACATTGTCTTGCTGGGGGCGGGTGCTCTAAGAGGCTCTGGCCAGTTCCATGACCCCCTTATCCTGTCACGGGAGTCTTCAAGCAGCAGGCGCCCTAATGGCTTTTAAGTGCCTGACCCGTGCCCTCAAGGGAGAGGTTTAGGCGCGTCCTCAATTTGAAATATAGAAAGAGGGCTTCCACACAGTCTTCAAGGCCGCCAACCTAAAAGTGGCAAGGTCTTCGCTATTCTTTTGTGTTATACTCGAACGGAGGTTTCAGTAGGGCCCTCAGCAAGTTTTTTCCAGGCAGCCAGACATATAGACTGTACTTGGTCTTGATAAGGGGCAGGGATGGTGGCCTGCTGAATACTAGTGCTCCATCGGTCCACTGTTCTCGATAGCATTCCGAAAGTTATTGGAATGACGGGATTGGCAGCCTGGTTTCTCTCTGTTTGAGCATGGCATTTCTCTTTGAAGAAGGCACACCATTTGATATAAATATTATTGGGAAGTACTGCCTTACATAGCATCTTCCAGTCTTGGGTGGTAGAAGGTTGGTGGGCTAGCCCTTGGAGTATGGTTTCTGTCCATGGGGAGTTTGGACCGTTTTCAGTTACCACCTTCTTAAGTTCCTTTAGGTCATTGGCCTCCCATGGATACTAGGCGTCTGGTCTGTTTTCCCCCGGGTTAACGTTTACAGGAAAAGCTTGGGTTGGGCCCGTGAAGGGCGCTGAGGGCTCCCAAGTTTCTTCAGGATAGGTCCTCTCTCTCCAAGGTGACCCCAGTCCCTTCCCTCCACGTGGAGCCTCTGTGATCTCTTTAAAGTGGTGAGGGAGTGTGGAGTGCAGCCCTGTGTCTTGAGGTCTTGTCCCCAAGTGATTGGGGAAACGCTCATCATAGCTAATTTCGTCTTCATTTATAAACGAGTCCCAGGCTCTGTTAAGAGCTTGAATATAGTTTCCCACATTGTTGAAAGAGAGCAGAAAAGAAAGACAACAGAGGAAAACCACCAAAATTCCTAACGGGAGTGGTGGCGGCCGGGAAGTTGGGCTCATGTCGTGTTTGTGAAACAGTGACGGAGTCCCTAGCGTTTGCACGGACATTGTCTTGCTGGGGGCGGGTGCTCTAAGAGGCTCTGGCCAGTTCCATGACCCCCTTATCCTGTCACGGGAGTCTTCAAGCAGCAGGCGCCCTAATGGCTTTTAAGTGCCTGACCCGTGCCCTCAAGGGAGAGGTTTAGGCCGCGTCCTCAATTTGAAATATAGAAAAGAGAGGCTTCCACACAGTCGGGCTGCCGCTACTGGGGCGAACTATCTTAAAGCCTTTTGAGGCCGCCAGAGAGTGGCCCTGGCCAGGCCCCGTCAGTTGCTTTTTAGACTGTCCACCTGTTCGCTGGAAGTCTCGAATCGGAGAGAATGTGAAAGTAGGAATTAAAGTAAAGAAGGAGGAACAAGGAAAAGCAGCATTCAGTTTTTTTGTGACTACCCTAAATCCCCACCCTCTTGGAAGTGGCGCGATAGAGGGGAAGACTCACCTTGAAATCCGGATTACTCCGAGAAGATGCCCCTCTAGAGGGAGGCGCCACACTGAGGCCCGTCGGCCGCTTCGTCGGTTCTCTTTCAAACCCGCACAGTGATGCTGCCTTCTACTTTCTTGCCGTGAGGCCCCACGTTGGGCGCCAGCTTCTGCGGGGACCTTCCGCAGAAAGGGAAGGCAGTGGGATTGCCCCCGGCTGAACCGGGAGATCTCGGAGAAAGGCAAATCTTGGCTGCCCACTCCACATCCCCCTGGCTCAGGCAGGGGACAATCAGATGCGACATGGGTTCCATCGAAGTAGTTCTGCTTTATTGAAGAAGATCCACAGCTTTTATAGGCAAGTGAAGGGGGTTTTGCACGGGATTTCCTATAGATTACACCAATCTATAGGCCAAGCAATCATTCACGAGCACGGAAACCAAGGGAACCAATCAGAAATTTTGACCATCAATTAACAATTTAAATCATGCCCTGTCTCTTCCTGTAGACGCCATCTTAGCTGCAAACATGTGCTTAAGCTTCTTTAAACAATGTGCTTAAGCTTCCCTTCATTCCCACGCCCCTTCCTGTAGGCGCCGTCTTAGCTCCAAACTGCAAACAATGTGCTTAAGCTTCTTTATTCTTGCAACGGTCCTCTTTCAATTCAGAGCCCCACAGGATGTCCAAGAAAGGAGGGACATATGTATGTGTATGACTGATTCAGGTTGATGTATGGCAGTAAACAACAAATCTCTGTTAAAGAAAAAGCTAAATTCTGAAGTGGGTTTCCATCCCTTCCCCCCCAAGTGATCTTCCTGACCCAGTGATCAAATTGAAGGTAGATTCCTTTCTACTGAGGCACCAGAAGACCCATAAGCATTGCAATATCAAACAGAATAGTTTCACTGCCTTGAAAATTCTTTATTGTACCAAATCATGACATTTATCTTCTGGAAACTACTGATAGTTTTAACATCCTTATAGTTTTTCCTTTTGTAAAATGATATATGGTTGTAAATACCACAGCCATTCCAACTGTACCTTTTCAGACTGACTTGGTTCACTTAATAATATACATTTATGTTTTACCCATCTCATTTCATGACTTGATATGTCATTTCTCTTTATCACTGAGTAATATCCCATTGTATGGATGTATCTTAGCTTGTTTAACTATTAATCTGTTGAAAAATTCCTGGTTGCTTCTAGGATTTGGCAATTATTAATAAGGCTGGTATAAGCATATATGTGCTAGTTTTGTTTGGGCATTAATTTTTAGCTTATTTGTCTAAACACAGGGGAATGGAATTTTGCTTATCAAAGATAAGATTATCATTAGCTTTTTAAGACCCTACCAAACTATCTTTGAAGTGGCTATACCATTTTCTATTACTGCCAGGGATAAATTAAAGTTGCTCTACAAGTTTGTGAAGACCTGCTGTCATCAGTATTCTGGATTCTAATAGATAGTCCCTCATTCTTTTTTTTTTTTTTTTTTTAATTTATTTGTAATTTTCTAATAACATGTTAAGATAGGCATAATTTCGTATGCTTGTTTGCATCTGTATATCTTCTCTTGTGAAATGACTGATTAGATCTTTTGATCAATTTTTGAGTTGCCATTTTAGGTGTTTCTCATATATTTTGGATCAAAAATCTTTTATAAGATATTTTGAGGCATGTTGTCTCATTCTGTGGCTTTGCATTCTATTGTCTTTTTCAGAAAATAATCTTTTTTTTTCCTTTTTTTTAAATTTTGGCCTCTTTTATTGGTCTTTTATTTATTTTCATCCGTCTTTGTTCTTCGACCTGTGTGGACCACCCATTGCAGTGGCCTCTCCTGTTTCAGAGCACTGGCTCTTAATTGGACACACCAGTCCAGTTGCTCTGCAGCATGTGTGATCTTCCCAGGCCAGGGATCGAACTGGCGCCCCTTGCACTGCAAGGTGGATTGTTTACCCAATGAACCACCAGGGAAACCCCAGAAGAGAATTTTTAATGATAAGTTCTAATGTATAGGGTTTTTTTTTTTCTATATTGTGCCTTTGAGGTTGTATTGAAAATCAAATTTCCAAATCAAAGGTCACTTAGAATTTCTCCTTTGTTGTCTTATACATTTAAATAATTTTATGTTTATATTTCAGTATATGATCCATTTTTTGAGTTTGTTTTTGTGAAAGGTATAAAAATCACTTGTGTGGACTCAGTTTTTACATATGAATTTTCAGTTTTTCTAGCATCTTTGGTTGGAAAGACCATCTTTTCTCTATTGTCTTTGATCTTTTGTGAAAGATGAACTGAACTGTTCATGTGGATAAATTTATGGAACCTTTATTCCACTTCATTAATCTGCCTGTCCACTCATAAAACAATATCACATTTCTTGATTACTGTAGTAAATCTTGATATCAGATAATGCCAGTTTTCTGATTTTATTCTGATTCAGTATTATATATATTTTTAGAGTCCCTTGCCTTCCCAAATAAACTTTAGAATTAGCTTGCCATTATAAGCATCCCTCATAGATATTCTGGGTTCAGTCCTAGGCCAACACAATGAAGTTACTATAAAAATCAAGCGTAAATAGCAAATAGAGTAAATTATGTGACTTTTTAAATTTGCAGTGTGTATGGAAGCTATGTTTACACTATACTACACAGTCTATTTATTCTGTAACTCCATTATGTACAAAGGCACTATGTTCACGTCTTAGTTAAAAAATATTTATATATAAAAATTGCTAAACTTCAGTTGCTGATGACTGCTGAGTACTCAAGGTGGTGGTTGGCAAAAGTCACAGTGACTGAGGAAATTTTTAAAAAGAAGACAACAGTGAAGCTTGCCACATTGATTGACTCTTCCCTTTATGAATGATTTCTCTGTAACATGCAATGTTGTGTGATAACAATTTACCCACAGTAGCACTTTTTTTCAAAATCAGTGTTTATTTTCTCAAACATTGCTATTGCTTCATCAACCAAGTTTGTCAAGTTCTAAATATTGTTGTTGATATTGTTGCTATTTCAATAATCTTCAGAGTATCATCGCCATGATTGGAATCCACTTTCTTTGTTCATAGATAGGAACCAACCTCTCATCATTTAAAGTTTTATCACAGCATAAATCAAAGCAGGATCTTCTATGACCCTCCTCCTAGAGTAATGGAAATAAAGACAAACATAGGCAACTGGGACCTAATTAAACTTAAAAGCTTTTGCACTGAAAAATATACTGTAAACAAGGTGAAAAGACAACATTCATAATGGGAGAAAATAATAGCAACTGAAACAACCAACAAAGAATTAATTTAAAAAATATACAAGCAACTCAGACAACTGAACACCAAAAAAAAATTAACAACTCAATCAAAAAATGGGAAAAAGACCTAAACAGACACCTCTCCAAAGATGACATACACATGACCAACAAACACGTGAAAAAGATGCTAAACATCACTCATCGTTAGAAAAATGAAAATCAAAACTGCATTAATATATCACCTCACAGCAATCAGAATGTTTATCATCAAAATGTCTACAAACAATAAATTCTGGAAAGGGTGTGACGAAAAGGGGACCCTGATATTATTGGTGGGAATGTAAGTTGATACATCCACTATGGAAGATAGTATGGAGGTTACTCCAAAAAATAGGAACAAAAACCTCATATGACCAGTTATCCCACTACTAGGCATATACCCTGACAAAAACAAAATTGATAGAGACATATGTACACCTTTGTTCATTGCAGCACTATTAATAATAGAACATGGAAACAACCTAGATATCCATCTACAGATGAATGGGTAAAGAACATATGGTATGTATATACAATGGAATATTACTCAGATATAAAATGGAATGCATTTGAGTCAGTTTTAAGGAAGTAGCTGAATCTAGAGTCTCTTATACAAAGTGAAGTATGTCAAAGAGAGAAAGATAAACTTTGAATACTGACATATATATGGAATCTAGAAATATGTTGCTGAAATGAATATGCAGAGAATCAGTGGAGAAGTGGACACGGAGAACAGTCTTAAGGATATTGGGGTGAAGGAGGAGAATGTGCTATGGGACTAGGGGATCTCAAACAGGGGCTCTGTGGAGACTGGAGGAATGTGATGGAGAGGGAGATGAGAGGGAGTTTTGAGGCTGGGGGATGTGTGTATACCTATGGAGGATTGGGGTCGATGTGTGGCATTAAACAACAAAACTCTGTAAAAGTAAAATAAAAATTAAAAAAATAAAGTTTTGTCATGAGTTCGAAACAATTCAGTCATATCTTTAGGCTCATGTTTACTTTTGTCATCATATTTCCACCACATCTGCAGGATTGCTTTCACAGAAGTTTTGAACCACTCTAAGTCATACATGAAGAACAAGATTCAATTTCTTCCAAAGTCTTATGAATAAAGACATTTAATCTCTTTCCATGAATCATAAATGTTTTTAAGAATGGTGAATTCTGTCTAATTTTTTTTCAGTTTACACAAATCCATCAGAGAAATCACCATCTATCACAGCTATATTCTTACAAGATGTATTTCTTAAGTAATAAAATTTGAAAAGTAAAAATCACTTCTTAATTCAAGAACTAGAGAATGAATGTTTTCTTAGTAGTCATGAAAGCATGAATCTTGTATACTGTCATTACAGCTCTTGGGTTACCAGATGCATTGTCAAAGACCAATGATGTTTTGAAAGGAATTTCTTTTTTTTTTTTTTTTTTTTGCCTGAGTGGTAAGCCTCAGCACTAAGCTTACAGTATTTGGTAAACCATGCTGCAAACAGATACATTGTCATCCAGGTTTTGTTGTTTTATCTACAGAGCACAGGCAGAGTAGATATAGTATAATTTTACAAGCCCAATGATTTTGGAATAGCAAATGTGTGTTGGTTTCAAAGTAAAATCACCAGCTACATTATCCACTAACAAGAGAATGAGCTTATCCTTTCAAGCTTTGAAATTAGGCATCAGCTTCTCTTCTCTAGTTTTAAAAGTCCTAGATTACATCTTCTTTCAATATAATAAGGTTGCTTCATCTACAGAGAAAAACATAATGTTTGGTGTAGCAACATTTATTAATTAATTATCTTGGCCAGATCTTCTGGATAACTTGCTGTAATTTCTGTGTAGTACTTAAGGCTTCACTGTATGCTTTTATATTATGGAAATAGCTCTCTCCCTTAAATATTCTACCAACCTCAGATTTAAAGTTTTCTTCTGTAGCTTCCACACCTCTGTTACACTTCAGAAAATTGAAGAGAGAGCTGCTTTTGCTTTTTATCATTTATGTATTCACTGGAATAGCAGTTTAAATTTCCCTCAAAAATTTTTCATTCATATTTATAACTTGGCTAAATGGTGGATCTAAATTTTACCTATCAGTTTTTGGCATGCCTTTCAAGCTTAACTATGTATTGCTTTTGAATTTAAGTGAAAGATGTATGACCCTTCCTCTAATACTCACAGGCCATTGTAGGGTTACTAATTGATCTAATTTCAGTATTGTTGGGCATCAGGGACTAGTGAGGCTCAATGTGTGAGAGAGATGGGGGCTGGCAGCTTAGAATACAGACATTTATTAAGTTTGCTGTTTCATATAGACATTGCTCATGTTGTCCTGAAACGACTACAGTAGTAACATCAAATATCACTGACCACACATCACCATAACAAATATACTATTAATATAAATAAGAAATATTGTGAGAATTACCAAAATGTGACATAGAGACACAAAGTGAGCTAATACTTTTGGAAAAATGCTGCCAATTAGCTTCCTTATTGTATTTTGTTATTCAGTCACTAAGTCACCTCTGACTCTGTGAACCCAAGGACTGCACTAAGTCAGGCTTCCATATTGTTGTCATCTCCTCGAGCTTGCTCAAACTCATGTCCATTGAGTCAGTGACACCAGTTAGTTTGCTCACATTCATGTCTATTGAGTCAGTGATGCTATCTTACCATCTAATTCACTGCTGCTTCCTTTTCCTTTTGCCTTCAATCTTTCCCAGCATCAGGGTCCTTTCTAGTGAGTCAGCTCTTTACATCATGTGGGCCAAGTGTTGGAGCTTCAGCTTCAGCACTAGTTCTTCCAATGAATATTATGAGTTGATTTACCTTAGGACTGACTAGTTTGATCACACTGCAGTCCAAGGGACTCTTGAGTCTCCTCCAGCACCACAATTTGAAAGCATCAATTTTTCATTGCTCAACTTTCTTTACGATCCACCGGTCACATTCAAGACTACTGGAAAACACTTAGCTTTGACTATATGGACCTTTGTCAGCAACATAAATGAGTAGAGAGAAAAATAAATTTCTAGTTTCTTCTCTTCTTATAAAGACACCAGACCTATTAAGTTAACGTCGCAACCTGTGACTTTATTTAGCATCAAGCACCTGCTTAAAGTCCTTATTTCCAAATACAGCTGCACTGATAGTTGGGGCTTCAATATATGAATTTGGGTGTACACCATTCAGTCCATCACATCATCTAACATACTTATAGATTTGTCTTTATTAGTATTATTATCCTTGTAACATGCATGGTATCAGCAGCAATGTCCTTTCTTTCATAATTTACAGCAATCTGTCTTCTCCCATTCTTTATGTAGTCTGGCAAGGGGTTTATTATTATCTTTTTAAAAATTGCTTGCATTTTTTTTTAATTCCTGTATTACTTTCCTTTTTTCCAGTTTCATTGATTTCTGCTTCAACTTTTAGTTTTTTTTTTAAACCTTTATTTTAATTTTAACTTTTACAGAGTTTTGTTGTTTACAGATAAGTATGTTCTCAGATTAATCATATGTATATTCCCCCCTTCCCACCCCTCCCAACCATCACACAGCACTCCTGAAGGATCCCCTTTTCTCACAGAGCAATGACTAGAGCTATTTTCTTCACATATGATAGTACAGGCCTTCATGCTACTTCCTTTACGCCTCTCACCCACTGTTCCTTCCCCACAATGTCCATATGTCCACTGTCCATGTCTGTCTTTCTGTCGCTTCACTGCATGTGCCATCATTACCATCTTACTAGATTCCAAAATATATATTTTTTTTGTTTTTAATTTATACCTGGTATTTGCTTTCTCTTTCCCCAATCTTTCCCAGCATCAGGGTCCTTTCTAGTGAGTCAGCTCTTTACATCATGTGGGCCAAGTGTTGGAGCTTCAGCTTCAGCACTAGTTCTTCCAATGAATATTATGAGTTGATTTACCTTAGGACTGACTAGTTTGATCACACTGCAGTCCAAGGGACTCTTGAGTCTCCTCCAGCACCACAATTTGAAAGCATCAATTTTTCATTGCTCAACTTTCTTTACGATCCACCGGTCACATTCAAGACTACTGGAAAACACTTAGCTTTGACTATATGGACCTTTGTCAGCAACATAAATGAGTAGAGAGAAAAATAAATTTCTAGTTTCTTCTCTTCTTATAAAGACACCAGACCTATTAAGTTAACGTCGCAACCTGTGACTTTATTTAGCATCAAGCACCTGCTTAAAGTCCTTATTTCCAAATACAGCTGCACTGATAGTTGGGGCTTCAATATATGAATTTGGGTGTACACCATTCAGTCCATCACATCATCTAACATACTTATAGATTTGTCTTTATTAGTATTATTATCCTTGTAACATGCATGGTATCAGCAGCAATGTCCTTTCTTTCATAATTTACAGCAATCTGTCTTCTCCCATTCTTTATGTAGTCTGGCAAGGGGTTTATTATTATCTTTTTAAAAATTGCTTGCATTTTTTTTTAATTCCTGTATTACTTTCCTTTTTTCCAGTTTCATTGATTTCTGCTTCAACTTTTAGTTTTTTTTTTAAACCTTTATTTTAATTTTAACTTTTACAGAGTTTTGTTGTTTACAGATAAGTATGTTCTCAGATTAATCATATGTATATTCCCCCCTTCCCACCCCTCCCAACCATCACACAGCACTCCTGAAGGATCCCCTTTTCTCACAGAGCAATGACTAGAGCTATTTTCTTCACATATGATAGTACAGGCCTTCATGCTACTTCCTTTACGCCTCTCACCCACTGTTCCTTCCCCACAATGTCCATATGTCCACTGTCCATGTCTGTCTTTCTGTCGCTTCACTGCATGTGCCATCATTACCATCTTACTAGATTCCATATATATGTGTTAATATACTGTATTTGTCCTTCTCTTTCTGACTGACTTCACTTTTGATGATACGTTCTAGATCCAGCCACCTCATTAGGGTTGATTCTTCTGCATTTCTCTTTACAGCTGTGTAGTATTCCATTGTATATATGTACCAGAGCTTCTGGATCCATTCAGTCGTCGATGGGCATCTAGGTTCCTTTCATGTTCTAGCTATTGTATAGAGAGCTGCAATGAACATTGGGGTACAGGTGCTTCATTCAGTTTTGATTACATGAGGGTACAAGCCTAAGAGTGGGATTGCTGGGTCCTATGGTGCTTCTATTTTTAGTTTTTTAAGAAATCTCCATACTGTCTTCCATAGAGGCTATATCAATTTACACTCCCACCAGCAATACAGGAGTGTTCCCTTTTCTCCGCAGCCTCTCCAGCATTTATTGTCTGTCGATTTGTGGACGATGGCCATTCTGACGGGTGTGAGGTGATATCTCATTGTAGTTTTGATTTGTATTTCTCTAATTATTAGTGAAGTTGAGCATCGTTTCATGTGCTTTTGGGCCATCTGTATGTCATTGTGGGAGAGGTGTCTGCTTAGGTCCTTTTCCCATTTTTTGATTAGAGTGTTCATTTTTCCAGTGCTGAGTTGTCTGAGTTGCTTGTAGATTTTGGAGATTAATTCTCTGTCTGTTGTTTCATTTGCTATGATTTTCTCCCACTCTATGGGCTGTCTGTTCAACTTTTTTGTAATTTCTTTAGCTGTACAAAAGCTTTTAAGTTTCATGAGGTCCCACATGTTCATTTTTCTTTTCAGTTCCGCTATTCTAGTAGGTTGGTCAGAGAAGATCTTGCTTTGATTGATGTCCTTGAGGGTTTTGCCTATATTCTCCTCTAAGAGTTTGATGGTTTCTGGCCTTACATTTAAGTCTTTAATCCATTTTGAGTTGATCTTTGTATATGGTGTCAGGGAAAGTTCCAACTTCATTTTCTTGCATGTAGCTGTCCAAATTTTCCCAGCACCATTTGTTGAAGAGGCTGTCTTTGTCCCATTTTATATGTTCACCTCCTTTGTCAAAAATACGGTACCCATAGGTGCGTGGGTTGATCTCTGGGTTCTCGATCTTATTCCATTTGTCGATATTTCTGTTTTTGTGCCAGTACCATACTGTATTTGTCCTTCTCTTTCTGACTGACTTCACTTTTGATGATACGTTCTAGATCCAGCCACCTCATTAGGGTTGATTCTTCTGCATTTCTCTTTACAGCTGTGTAGTATTCCATTGTATATATGTACCAGAGCTTCTGGATCCATTCAGTCGTCGATGGGCATCTAGGTTCCTTTCATGTTCTAGCTATTGTATAGAGAGCTGCAATGAACATTGGGGTACAGGTGCTTCATTCAGTTTTGATTACATGAGGGTACAAGCCTAAGAGTGGGATTGCTGGGTCCTATGGTGCTTCTATTTTTAGTTTTTTAAGAAATCTCCATACTGTCTTCCATAGAGGCTATATCAATTTACACTCCCACCAGCAATACAGGAGTGTTCCCTTTTCTCCGCAGCCTCTCCAGCATTTATTGTCTGTCGATTTGTGGACGATGGCCATTCTGACGGGTGTGAGGTGATATCTCATTGTAGTTTTGATTTGTATTTCTCTAATTATTAGTGAAGTTGAGCATCGTTTCATGTGCTTTTGGGCCATCTGTATGTCATTGTGGGAGAGGTGTCTGCTTAGGTCCTTTTCCCATTTTTTGATTAGAGTGTTCATTTTTCCAGTGCTGAGTTGTCTGAGTTGCTTGTAGATTTTGGAGATTAATTCTCTGTCTGTTGTTTCATTTGCTATGATTTTCTCCCACTCTATGGGCTGTCTGTTCAACTTTTTTGTAATTTCTTTAGCTGTACAAAAGCTTTTAAGTTTCATGAGGTCCCACATGTTCATTTTTCTTTTCAGTTCCGCTATTCTAGTAGGTTGGTCAGAGAAGATCTTGCTTTGATTGATGTCCTTGAGGGTTTTGCCTATATTCTCCTCTAAGAGTTTGATGGTTTCTGGCCTTACATTTAAGTCTTTAATCCATTTTGAGTTGATCTTTGTATATGGTGTCAGGGAAAGTTCCAACTTCATTTTCTTGCATGTAGCTGTCCAAATTTTCCCAGCACCATTTGTTGAAGAGGCTGTCTTTGTCCCATTTTATATGTTCACCTCCTTTGTCAAAAATACGGTACCCATAGGTGCATGGGTTGATCTCTGGGTTCTCGATCTTATTCCATTTGTCGATATTTCTGTTTTTGTGCCAGTACCATACTGTTTTGAGGACTGTTGCTTTGTAGTAGAGTCTGAAGTTGGGGTGGCTGATCCCTCCAGCTCCATTCTTCTTCCTCAGGATTGCTTTGGCTATTCGATGTCTTTTGTGTTTCCATATGAACTGTGTTATTCGTTGATCTAGTTCTGTGAAGAATGTTATTGGAAGTTTGATAGGGATTGTATTGAATCTATAGATGACATTTGGTAGTATGGTCATTTTAACAATATTGATTCTTCCGACCCAGGAACATGGAATATTTCTCCATCTGTTTAAGTCTTCTTTAATGTCTCTCATGAGTGTCTTGTAATTTTCTGTGTACAGTTCTTTTGTTTCTTTGGGTAGGTTTATTCCTAGATATTTGATTCTTTTTGTTGCAATGGTGAAGGGGATTGCCTCTTTGATTTCGTTTTCTGATTTTTCATTGTTTGTGTATAGGAATGCCAGTGATTTCTGTATATTGATTTTGTATCCTGCGACTTTGCTGAATTCGCTGATTAACTCTAGTACTTTTGTAATAGTGTCTTTGGGATTTTCTATGTATAATATCCTGTCGTCTGCAAATAGAGAGAGTTTGACTTCTTCTTTTCCAATCTGGATTCCTTTGATTTCTTTCTCTCCTCTTATTGCTGTTGCTAGAACATCCAGGACTATGTTGAATAGTAGCGGTGAAAGTGGACACCCTTGTCTTGTTCCTGATTTTAGAGGGAATGCTTTGAGTTTTTCACCATTGAGGATAATGCTCGCTGTGGGCTTGTCATATATGGCTTTTACTATGTTAAGATAAGTTCCTTCTATGCCCATTTTTTTGAAGAGTTTTTATCATAAATGGATGCTGTACTTTGTCAAAGGCTTTTTCTGCATCTATTGAGATGATCATGTGATTTTTGTCTTTCAATTTGTTGATATGGTGTATCACATTGATTGATTTGCGGATGTTGAAGAATCTTTGCATGCCTGGGATGAACCCAACTTGATCGTGATGAATGAGCTTTTGGATGTGTTGCTGAATTCTGTTTGCTAGGATTTTGTTGAGGATTTTGGCATCTAGATTCATCAGTGAAATTGGCCTGTAATTTTCTTTTTTTGTGATGTCTTTGCCTGGCTTTGGTATCAGGGTGATGGTGGCCTCGTAGAATGTGTTTGGAAGTGTACCTTCCTGGGCAACTTTTTGGAAGAGTTTTAGAAGGACAGGCATTAGCTCTCCTTTAAATGTTTGGTAGAATTCACTTGTGAAACCATCTGGCCCTGGGCTTTTACTTTTGGGTAGATTTTTTATCACAAGGTCGATTTGTGAGCTTGAGTTTGGCTTGTTCATAGTTTCTATTTCTTCCTGGTTGAGTCTTGGGAGATTAATCTTCTCTAAGAAACTGTCCATTTCTTCCAGGTTGTCCAGTTTGTTACCATAGAGCTGTTCATAATAGTCTCTTATAATCCTTTGGATTTCTGCATTATCTGTTGTAATCTCTCCTTTTTCATTTTTGATTTTGTTGATCTGGTTCTTCTCTCTTTTTCTTGATGAGTCTGGCCAGTGGTGTGTCGATTTTATTGACTTTTTCGAAGAGCCAGCTTTTCGTTTTATTTATCTTTACTATTGTTTCTTTCATTTCTTTTTCATTTATTTCTGCTGTGATCTTTATGATTTCCCTTCTTCTGCTGGCTTTGGGGTGTTTTTGTTCTTCTTTCTCCAGTTGTTTTAAGCATAAGGTAAGGTCGTCTGTTTCAGATTTTCCTAGTTACTTGAGGTGGAATTGAATTGCTATAAATTTCGCTCTTAGAACTGCTTTTGCAGTATCCCATAGGGTTAGCACTGTCGTGTGTTCATTGTCATTTTCTTCTAGGAATTTTTTTATTTCTCCTTTGATTTCCTCAATGATCAGTTGGTTTTTTAGGTATGTGTTGTTTAATCTCCAGGTGTTTGTGTTTTTAGCAGTTTTTTTCCTGTAGTTGATCTCTAGTCTCACTGAATTGTGGTCCGAGAAGATGGTTGATATAATTTCACTTTTCTTGAATTGACTGAGGATTGATTTGTGGCCCAAGATGTGGTCTATCCTGGAGAATGTTCCGTGAGCACTTGAGAAGAAAGTGTATTCTTCTGCTTTTGGATGGAAAGTCCTAAAGATATCAATGAGGTCTATTTCTTCTAGTGTGGCATTTAGGGCTTGTGTTTCTTTATTAATTTTCTGTTTGGATGATCTGTCCATTGGTGTGAGAGGAGTGTTAAAGTCTCCTACTATGATTGTGTTGCTGTCAATGTCTTCTTTTATGTCTGAAAGTGTTTGTCTTATGTATTGGGGTGCTCCTGCGTTGGGAGCTTAGATATTTATGATTGTTATGTCTTCTTCTTGGATTGATCCCTTAATCATGATGTAGTGACCTGCCTTGTCTCTTAGAATCTTCTTTACTTTAAAATCTATTTTGGCTGATATGAGGATTGCTACTCCAGCTTTCTTTTGATTTCCATGTGCATGGAATATCTTTTTCCAGCCTTTCACTTTCAGTCTATGAGTGTCTTTAGGTCTGAAATGATTTTCCTGGAGGCAGCATATGTATGGGTCGTGTTTTTGGATCCATTCAGCCACTCTGTGTCTTTTGGTTGGGGCATTTAGTTCATTGACATTCAAAGTAATTATTGATACAAATGATCCTATTGTCATCTTCTTAGATGTTAGGATGGATTTGTTTCGTGGATCTTCTCCTTTTATACTTGTTTTCTATATAAGTCCCTTTAACACTTGTTGTAAGGCTGGTTTGGTGTGACTAGATTCTCTTAATTTTTGCTTGTCTGTAAAGCTTTTGATTTCTCCATCAATTTTGAAGGTGATCCTTGCAGGGTAGAGGATTCTTGGTTGCAGATTATTCTCTTTTAGCCGTTTAAATGTGTACTGCCATTCCCTTCTGGCCTGCAGAGTTTCTGTTGAAAGATCAGCTGTTAGACAGATGGGCTTTCCCTTGTATGTCACTAGTTGCTTTTCCCTTGCTGCTTTGAGAATTCTATCTTTGTGTTTAATTTGTGTTAACTTCATTAATATTTTGGCCTTTTTTTTTTACTTATATGAATTTGTCCGGAAATGGTTGATATAATTTCACTTTTCTTGAATTGACTGAGGATTGATTTGTGGCCCAAGATGTGGTCTATCCTGGAGAATGTTCCGTGAGCACTTGAGAAGAAAGTGTATTCTTCTGCTTTTGGATGGAAAGTCCTAAAGATATCAATGAGGTCTATTTCTTCTAGTGTGGCATTTAGGGCTTGTGTTTCTTTATTAATTTTCTGTTTGGATGATCTGTCCATTGGTGTGAGAGGAGTGTTAAAGTCTCCTACTATGATTGTGTTGCTGTCAATGTCTTCTTTTATGTCTGAAAGTGTTTGTCTTATGTATTGGGGTGCTCCTGCGTTGGGAGCTTAGATATTTATGATTGTTATGTCTTCTTCTTGGATTGATCCCTTAATCATGATGTAGTGACCTGCCTTGTCTCTTAGAATCTTCTTTACTTTAAAATCTATTTTGGCTGATATGAGGATTGCTACTCCAGCTTTCTTTTGATTTCCATGTGCATGGAATATCTTTTTCCAGCCTTTCACTTTCAGTCTATGAGTGTCTTTAGGTCTGAAATGATTTTCCTGGAGGCAGCATATGTATGGGTCGTGTTTTTGGATCCATTCAGCCACTCTGTGTCTTTTGGTTGGGGCATTTAGTTCATTGACATTCAAAGTAATTATTGATACAAATGATCCTATTGTCATCTTCTTAGATGTTAGGATGGATTTGTTTCGTGGATCTTCTCCTTTTATACTTGTTTTCTATATAAGTCCCTTTAACACTTGTTGTAAGGCTGGTTTGGTGTGACTAGATTCTCTTAATTTTTGCTTGTCTGTAAAGCTTTTGATTTCTCCATCAATTTTGAAGGTGATCCTTGCAGGGTAGAGGATTCTTGGTTGCAGATTATTCTCTTTTAGCCGTTTAAATGTGTACTGCCATTCCCTTCTGGCCTGCAGAGTTTCTGTTGAAAGATCAGCTGTTAGACAGATGGGCTTTCCCTTGTATGTCACTAGTTGCTTTTCCCTTGCTGCTTTGAGAATTCTATCTTTGTGTTTAATTTGTGTTAACTTCATTAATATGTGTCTTGGTGTGTTTCTTCACGGATTGATTCTGTATGGTACTCTTTGTGCTTCTTGGACTTCATTGACTATTTCTTTTCCCATGTTGGGGAAATTTTCAACTATAATCTCTTCAAAAATTTTCTCATAGCCTTTCTTTTTTTCTTCTTCTTCTGGAATCCCTATAATTCGAATATTGGTGCGTTTGATATTATCCCAGAGGTCTCTGAGGCTATCCTCTGCTCTTTTCATTCTTTGAGCTAGAGTCTGTTTTTCAGCAGTTACTTCCACCATTTTATCTTCCAGCTCACTTATCCGGTCTTCTGTCTCAGATACTCTGCTCTTGATTCCTTCTACAGTGTTTTTCAGTTCAGCAATTGAGTTGTTTGTCTCTGTTACTTTTTTGGTAAGTTCTTGTATTTCTTTATTCAGTGTGTTAGTTGTATCTTGCAATTTCTCTCAAATTCTGTTTTCAGTGTCTTTGATCATGTTTACTATCATTCTTCTGAAATCACTTTCAGAAAGTTTGTCCAAATTCTCTTCTTTAATTTGATCTTGTGTGTTTGTGGATTGTTCCTTCACTTGTGTGGTATTTCTCTGCCGTTTCATTGTTACTATTAATTTTTAAAAACTGACTCTGTTTGTGATTTCCTTTTCCCAGACTTTGAGTTACGTCTGTTGGTGTTTGTTGTTTGGATGGGGCTTCTTATTCTGGGTGATGCTGGTGATTGGGTGATGTCAGGACTTGCATACAAGTGATTACCTTTGTTGGCGTTCTCACTTGTATACTGCTCTTCAGTGTTAGGCGTCCTCTAGTATTGTAGAGTTTTGGAGTCAGTGTTCCCTCCTTAAAACCCCTGGGGCTTGTTGCCTGACCAGGAAATGAAGATTTCACGGCTGGTTTGTTATGGCATTAAATAATATTAAAATATATATATGCAAATGGGAAACAGAAGGTATACCTTTGACAAATGGCAATTTAAAAATTATGCAAGTACTATATAGCATATTGAATTTTACACATAAACATATAAAGCTATAACATAACCCAAGCATTCACAATAATAAATTATGAAAAATATTCTATTGTGTTTAATTTGTGTTAAACTTCATTAATATGGTTTTGTGTTTCTTCACGGATTGATTCTGTATGGTACTCTTTGTGCTTCTTGGACTTCATTGACTATTTCTTTTCCCATGTTGGGGAAATTTTCAACTATAATCTCTTCAAAAATTTTCTCATAGCCTTTCTTTTTTTCTTCTTCTGGAATCCCTATAATTCGAATATTGGTGCGTTTGATATTATCCCAGAGGTCTCTGAGGCTATCCTCTGCTCTTTTCATTCTTTGAGCTAGAGTCTGTTTTTCAGCAGTTACTTCCACCATTTTATCTTCCAGCTCACTTATCCGGTCTTCTGTCTCAGATACTCTGCTCTTGATTCCTTCTACAGTGTTTTTCAGTTCAGCAATTGAGTTGTTTGTCTCTGTTACTTTTTTGGTAAGTTCTTGTATTTCTTTATTCAGTGTGTTAGTTGTATCTTGCAATTTCTCTCAAATTCTGTTTTCAGTGTCTTTGATCATGTTTACTATCATTCTTCTGAAATCACTTTCAGAAAGTTTGTCCAAATTCTCTTCTTTAATTTGATCTTGTGTGTTTGTGGATTGTTCCTTCACTTGTGTGGTATTTCTCTGCCGTTTCATTGTTACTATTAATTTTTAAAAACTGACTCTGTTTGTGATTTCCTTTTCCCAGACTTTGAGTTACGTCTGTTGGTGTTTGTTGTTTGGATGGGGCTTCTTATTCTGGGTGATGCTGGTGATTGGGTGATGTCAGGACTTGCATACAAGTGATTACCTTTGTTGGCGTTCTCACTTGTATACTGCTCTTCAGTGTTAGGCGTCCTCTAGTATTGTAGAGTTTTGGAGTCAGTGTTCCCTCCTTAAAACCCCTGGGGCTTGTTGCCTGACCAGGAAATGAAGATTTCACGGCTGGTTTGTTATGGCATTAAATAATATTAAAATATATATATGCAAATGGGAAACAGAAGGTATACCTTTGACAAATGGCAATTTAAAAATTATGCAAGTACTATATAGCATATTGAATTTTACACATAAACATATACAGCTATAACATAACCCAAGCATTCCAACCAAAAGTACAGTACAATACGTTAGCACAGCGAATAGAGAAATCCAAGAATGATATCCACCAGTTAATAAGCAAACTAAGTAGAGCACCAGTTGGAGAATAATGCTAGAGCAGGGTCCCCATTGGACATAAGGCAATGAGGACAGAACAGACTAAGAAATATGGTGGGGAAAGGGAAAAAGAGAAAGGGAGGATAGAAGAGAAATATAGAATAATTTTGCAAAGTTAAATATAGGGAGATGAAGATTTGTATGTATTAGAATTTAGTGCTATAGGAAATGAGCTTCAGAGAAAGCAAAGAATTATAGAGGAAGTATTAGTACAAATGAAAAATTATTAAAAATTAAAAGATCTAATTTTATAGAAAAATATAGAAAAACAAACCAAAAAAAAAAAAAAAAACCCACAGAACCTTAAAAGGCTAATGGGGAACTAGAAGTTTATACCAAAATAAAATGTGTGGTTTAAAAGGAAAAAGAAAAAAAAAAATTATGTAAACTTGAATACATTCAGTCTTACTGATAAGATTAGTCACTTCAATAGAATTCAGTGAAGGAACTGAACACACCCACTCTCTCTCTCACACACACACACCCAACAAAAAGAAAAAAAAAAACACAAAAAGCGGTGGGTGCACTGAGTGGGTTTGGAAAAAAGAGACAAAAAAAAAAAATTGAAACACAGTAATACAATACAAAAAATGAAATTTTAAAGTCCAGCAGTAACTCCAGCTTCAGACAAAACGTGAAAATAGTGTTTATGTTCTTCTGTCTCTTGTTGACTATTCAGGAATTATCAGTCTTTTTCTTGCCTCTGGCAGTGGTTGGATCTGAAGACCTCTTTGACTGCTTGTTTATTTCGGCCTATTCCAGAATTAAAAGGCCCGCCCAGGCTGGCCCTGGGAGTTTCTTAAGCCATATCCCTTTTCTTGCTGGGTGAAGCTAAGTTCCCTCCCTGTAGCTTGACCAGCAGCCCTGCAGTTTGACCAGCAGCCAAACTACAGTAGGGAAAATGGCATCTGTCTCACAGAGGATTTATTCCCACACGCTCTATGGGAAGCACTTCCACAGTGACCCCAACCCTGCTGCAGGCCACCGTCGACCCCCGCCACCTAGGGAGACGTCAGGTTACTCAGAGGTGAGTCTGTCTCAGTCTCATGCAGGATCGCTATTCCTCTGTCCTGGATCACAGTACGCAGAGACTTTCCAGTCCTCCTCGGCGGCTCTGTGATTGGGTTAATGGTAACCTCCTCCAAAGGAAACTGAGTGCCGTCCTTCCGAGGCCTGCTCAGGGGCACTTCTAGCTCAAGGGGGCACCTGGACCCTCCAAAGCAGGTCTGGCTCAGTCCCTTATGTGTCAGAGTTCCTCTCCCGGGTTTTGATCTGCAACAGGCTTTTTGCCTTTGGCCCGCCCAGCCTCTCCAGCAAGTATGAGGTTTGACTTTTAAAAGTGCGATTGCGCCCCTCCTACCGTCTTGATGCGGCTTCTCCTTTGCTCTTTGATGTGAGGTATCCTCTCTGTGATCAGATCCAACCTCCTTTTGTCGATGGTTTCCCAGGAACTCGTCGCAATTCAGGCGATTTTGCAGGAGAGATGAGTGCACGTCCTTCTATGCCGCCATCTTAGCTCCACCCCCCCCCAACTTTTAGTTTTTAAAAACCTTTTAATTGTTTTTTTTTTTTTTTTAGTTTTTAGTTTTTTATGATTGCAGCTTGAAATAATTTTCTTTATCTTTCTTTTCCTCCTAATATCATTTAATACCTTAAATTATACATTAAGTTTATTTTGCTGCATTACACAAATGTTGATAAGTTGTAATTTTAATCTAGTTCAAGTAATGTAAAATAATCCATGAGTTTTTTTTTTTTTTAACTTACATGTTATCTGTGATTATGCTGTTGCATTTCCAATTTTGAGATTTTCTGCTTGTATTCTTGTTATAGCAATAAAGGGGATGAAAGCAAAATGAAACAAATAAACAAACAAAATAGACCCCCAGGAAACAAACAAACAAACAAGAAACACAGACAAATGGTAAAATCAGATTCAGACCAAAAAAAAAAAGTAACACACACAAATATCAAATAGTTCAAAGAACACAAAGCATAAGAGAGTGTCTCAGTTTCTAAAAGAAACTAAAAATGGTATCAGCCACGTAAAAACAAAACTAACTAAAAGAGAAAACACGAGCAAAGCAGGGTGCCAACTGAGGAATAAAACAAAGAAAAAACAAATAAAAAAAAAACATAACTTAAAAAATATTGAAGTGAATTGAAATAAAAGTAGATATTTTTAGAAATGTACATATTAAATCAAATTTATAGGAAAACAACCAAAGTCAAAAAAAAAAAGAAAAAAAATTACCAAGAACTAAAGTAGAATTATATAAAAGAAATAAAAAGTGTGATTGTAAAAAAATTCCCAAAAGCCTAAAAACTGCAACCACAATACCAAAGGAAAAATGAAGAGCAAAAACAAAAAATCCTGAAGCTACTGCAAAACAAATGAAAACATATGAATAATAATATGTATTTTTCTCTGGTTTTAGCTTTCAGAATGTTTTCCCCATTGGGAGCCATGGTCCTCTTTTCTCTTGCTATGAGTCCTAGGAGGCCTCCCCTCTGGACATGATATTAGGACAGCTCAGAATCTAATCTGGCTCTTCTCCTGTATTTTCTTGCCTCCAGAGACCACAGTTGTCAAAGCTAGTGTTTCTTTTGTGGAAACACTCATAGTCCTTTTATATATTTCATAGACATAAAGTCTACCTAGTTGATTGTATGAATTTAATCTGAAGTTTCTCAGCTGATGGAAAGATTTGCAAACTTTTACCATATATGTTCTGCCCCTGGATCTCAATTGTAGTTTTATCCTCATCTCTGAATGTTTGTCACCCATGGGATTTTACTTCCCAGGCTGTCTTAAAGGACTTGGGTCTGCTCCAGTGAGAATTGAGCATAGAGATGGTGCAGCTACTTTGGTTGCAGGTACCCCAGGGTGCCAAGTGCATAGGGAAGCCAGGGATTGTGGGCACAGGAAATATGGCTTTATTAGGATTCTTTTCTAGCCTCTGACACCTGGCACCCAAAATGCCTCCATGGATGGTCCTTCTGTATTGCTTGGCACAGCAGATGATCAAAAGACAGCCCTGCTTGTGTTCCTTATCTATTGCTCAGTCAATCAGACACCCAAGAGATCACTCTTGATGGAATCTTTATTTAGTGCTCAACTGTTGGTAGAGGCATGTGGGGAGAGAGAATCTATAGTGAAGGCTCCACTTTTTGCACATGACTCAACATTAGCACCCTGCTTCCATGACTTCCCAGCTTTCCTTCAAAGACATGCTGAACCATGAATTTCTTCCCTTCTGTACCCATACATTCTCATACTGCAGTCAGTTAAGATGCTGGGATCTCTACCCTGCTTCTGCTCCCCCACTCCCTGGTGTGGGTCTGGTCCTGCTCACTCTCTTACTCCCTTATTTCCTTCATCCTACTTACTTGTGCTTAATTCTATATGTTCCAGTGGCCAGGGACTCCTACCAGTACTCAGCTCATGCTCTGTGAGAACTTCTGCATTTATATGTAGATGTTTTTCTGATGAAACCATGGACAGAGATGTACTATATGTCTATCTACTCCCCCACTGTCTTGTCCTTCTCTCTCTGGAAAGTCTTAAATAAGCTCTGTGTCTTGCAGCTTTCTCATTTATAATACATTGTTATTATACTGAGCCTTGTTAATGTGGTACAATCTATCTGATTGAAGAAGCAGTCTATAATCTGTGATTAAATCTTAGTTTCTTTAGGAGGGTAAGACTTTTGGGAATTTTATCCCCAAAATTTATCTTAGCTTTTCAATTATTTTATACTATTTTAAAATGTTTCAGGGACATTTGTCTCTGATTCTCTCTGGTCTTCTGTCTGGCTATCCTATATATAACATGTTAAGAAATTGCCTTTGTATGATAAGTAATATCATTTGCTAATAGTTTTCTGATTTATTGTACTTAGGAAAGTACATACCAAATATGATGCTGGAGCTCAAAAAACAATTATTCACAAAAAGCATTACTGAACATGCCATTATAGAATAAAGATAAGAGTTGAAATGTGGGTGATTGAATCTAGATTTATTTGATTACAAGCTCATTATGAACACTAGCACACTCATTATGAGGTGGCAGCATAATGTGGCTCAAATGAATAAACAAATAAATAAAATGCTAGGCTGTCCAGATTAGATTTATAGAAAGCAAAGTGTTCAAATCAGTGGAGATGCTATTTTTTTTTCTCTTTTCTTTTTTGGCCATATCTTACTTTACATATCCTTTCCTCTTTGAGCCACCATTTTCAGTTACTTCTTGACTAATTAATGTAAATCTCTAAAAAGAAATCAAAATATTAAGAGACCTTGAGAGCAGCTTTCATGAGGAAAAGCTCAAGATTAGAACCAAGGATTCTTAACATGGTGGAAAGAGAATTTAAGGAAGAAATTTCCTGTTATCCTTAAATGTTAAAAGGTTTTCAGAAAATCTAATATTCAGTCAGTTATGATGCTGGGTTCTCTACCCTGCTTCTGCTCCCCCACTCCCTGGTGTGGGTCTGGTCCTGCTCACTCTCTTACTCCCTTATTTCCTTCATCCTACTTACTTGTGCTTAATTCTATATGTTCCAGTGGCCAGGGACTCCTACCAGTACTCAGCTCATGCTCTGTGAGAACTTCTGCATTTATATGTAGATGTTTTTCTGATGAAACCATGGACAGAGATGTACTATATGTCTATCTACTCCCCCACTGTCTTGTCCTTCTCTCTCTGGAAAGTCTTAAATAAGCTCTGTGTCTTGCAGCTTTCTCATTTATAATACATTGTTATTATACTGAGCCTTGTTAATGTGGTACAATCTATCTGATTGAAGAAGCAGTCTATAATCTGTGATTAAATCTTAGTTTCTTTAGGAGGGTAAGACTTTTGGGAATTTTATCCCCAAAATTTATCTTAGCTTTTCAATTATTTTATACTATTTTAAAATGTTTCAGGGACATTTGTCTCTGATTCTCTCTGGTCTTCTGTCTGGCTATCCTATATATAACATGTTAAGAAATTGCCTTTGTATGATAAGTAATATCATTTGCTAATAGTTTTCTGATTTATTGTACTTAGGAAAGTACATACCAAATATGATGCTGGAGCTCAAAAAACAATTATTCACAAAAAGCATTACTGAACATGCCATTATAGAATAAAGATAAGAGTTGAAATGTGGGTGATTGAATCTAGATTTATTTGATTACAAGCTCATTATGAACACTAGCACACTCATTATGAGGTGGCAGCATAATGTGGCTCAAATGAATAAACAAATAAATAAAATGCTAGGCTGTCCAGATTAGATTTATAGAAAGCAAAGTGTTCAAATCAGTGGAGATGCTATTTTTTTTTCTCTTTTCTTTTTTGGCCATATCTTACTTTACATATCCTTTCCTCTTTGAGCCACCATTTTCAGTTACTTCTTGACTAATTAATGTAAATCTCTAAAAAGAAATCAAAATATTAAGAGACCTTGAGAGCAGCTTTCATGAGGAAAAGCTCAAGATTAGAACCAAGGATTCTTAACATGGTGGAAAGAGAATTTAAGGAAGAAATTTCCTGTTATCCTTAAATGTTAAAAGGTTTTCAGAAAATCTAATATTTTGAGTTATTTGAAAACTAAATCCTCCATCCTAGAAGCCTTTTCCATCACTGGAGACATAAAAACCAGGAAATGTATAACTTTAAAATCTCTTCCCATCTTTAGAATGTGAGCTTGGAAGGGAATTTCTATAATCAGCCTATTTAAAAGGAATGTCTAGGCCTTGTGCCTTCTGCTTTAATGACCTCAGTATTTGAGGGCTAGTAATGAGAACTTCTGAGGCTGTACTATTTATGTGCTCTTAAGGGTATGCATCTTATGCATCAGTTCTTGGGCTAGTACATAATATGTATCTGACTATAACTGTAATAGAAATATTGATGGCTATTCAACTATTACTTAAATCTTTGTGGTCAATTTTCTTATGGCAGAATTTGCTTTTTAGATAATGAGGTGTTTGTCATTCAGTAAATGGTTATTGAACAGCGCTATGAGGCATAGATGATTGGGTGGCATCACTGAGTCATTGAACATGTGTTTGAGCAAGCTCTGAGAAATGGTGAAGCACAGGGAAGCTTGGCATGCTGCAGTCCATTGGGTCGCAAAAAGCTGGACATGACTGAGTGACTGAACTGACTGACTGACTGATGAGGCAAAAATGCCAGTAGACAGATGCATTAGGCCAAGGCCCTGTTCCTGTGCAAATTGTAGTCTAGTAAAGGAGACAAGTATGAAGGTGAACAATTGTAAAATAGTGTATTGTATCATGACCATACAGGAACTTCAGTTCATCAGAGAATATACCTATTTTATGTTACCTAATAAAGTTTCTTTTGACTATTAGGTTCTTAATAAAGAATTATTGAATAAACAAATGAATTCTTACTAGGCTTTGGTTAAACTTTGTTCAAAATATCGATTGAACCTTAATGAATTTTACCTTTATCAAGTAGGTCATTATTTCCCAGATTTAGTGATGATCACATAAAATGTATTTACTCAATATCTCTTCTCTCTATTAAAAATAATCTCTAAAATAATATGTGTAATAAATGTCCAATGGGATTGGTATCAATTGCCAAATAAATCTATTTACAATTTAATTACTGAGTAGTTATAGCATATTAATTGATATGATAATATATGTTACATTAATTGTAGTGATTTTCCTAGTAAATTCTTTCTTTAGCTAACCTTAATTTTAAATTCATGCTTCTGTGATTTGTAAGGTTAAAGCACTAAAAGTTATTATTTTACTTTGGCAATGTATACACAGAAAATAAACCTAGAAATTGCTAAAGTAATTTCCTCTTTGGAAACATTTATCATCGTTCTTTCTACAACCTCAGTGAGCTCACTGAACTTGATTATCCTATTGACCAATTTGTATATCCAATATTTAAATAAGACCAACATAGTCCATGGAGTTGAAAGAAGCAGACACTACTTAGTGACTGAACAAAAACAAATGCACTACCTAGAAAACTAGCATCTTTGGAAATAGCCAGATATTTAACATTAGCTTCCCTAGAGGGACTCTATAGTCAGTCACTTCTCTGATGATTTGTTGTATTTTAAAAAACAAAAGTAAAGCCACATCAATTATGCAAATATGATATGAGTAAATTAATCTACTATTTTTCTAATAGACTATCTTAATATATTCTGAATAAGGATCTGCTAATAATTTAAATATGTAGTTTATTATTTTTACTCTTTTAGCAGTTGTATACTTTCCCATTCACAATTAATTCCATTTAATTGCTAGTCACTTTTAATAAAATTATAACATTTTTCTGAACAACTATTTTTCTTTACTGAATTGAGTAAAAGGATATTTAGCCTTGGTCATACCAAAATTTCAGAATGGAAGAAAATATTTGCAAATGAAGCAACTGACAAGGGATTAATCTTCAAAATATATAAACAGATCATGCAGCTCAATTAAAAACAATAATAGGGCTTCCCCTGGTGGTCCAGTGGATAAGGACACTGCCTTGCAGTGCAAGGGGCGCCGGTTCGAGCCTTGGCCTGGGAAGATCCCACGTGCCACGGAGTGGCTGGACTGATGCGTCCAATCGCCAAGCTGGAGCTCTGGCGCACATGCGCCCAGAGCCGGCGCTCTGCGACAACAGACGCCACCGCGGTGGGAGGCCCACATGGGCCAAAGAACAAAAAGACAGCTGAGAATAGAGAAATGAAGGACCAATAGAAGTGGTCAGCCTGCTCCCCTCCCTCCCCAACCCGACCCCTGCCCCCCCAAAAAAAAACAATAATAATAAATGACAGAAAGATATAAATGCATATTTATCTAAAGAAAACATACAAGTGGCCAAAAAAAAAAAAAAAAAAGAAAACCATGGTTAATATTACTAGTTATTAAAGAAATGAAAATCAAAACCATGATGAGGTGTCACCTCACACCGGTCAGGATGGCCATCATCAAAAATTATATAAACAATAAATTCTGGAGAGGATATTGAGGAAAATCCCCCTTCTTACACTCTTGGTCGGAGTATAAATTGGTACAGCCGATGTGGAGGACAGTATGGAAGTCCCTTACAAAACTGAAAATAGAGCTATTATATGACCCAGCAATCCCATTATTAGACAGATAACCCCAAGAAAAACCATAATTCAAAAAGATACATATGCCCTAGTGTTCATTGTAACACTATTTACAATAGCCAAGATATGGAAGCAACCTCAATGTCTATCAGCAGAGAAATGTATAAATGAAATGTGGTCCCTATATACAATGGAATATTACTCAGCCATAAAAATAATACCATTTGCAGCAATATGGATGGATCTAGAGATTGTCATACTGAGGACTTCGAAGTAAGAGAGAAAGACAAACATATAATATCATTTATGTGTGACATCTAAAAAAAAAAGTACAAATGAATTTATTTACAAAACAGAAGTAGAGTCACAGATGTAGAAAACCAGGGATTAAGTGAGGGAGGTATAAACTGGGAGATTGGTATTAACATATACATGCTATTATATATGAAAGAGACAACTAATAACCTGCTATATAGCACAGGGAGTTCTTCTCAATACTCGTGACTGGCCTATATGGGAAAAGATTCTAAAAGAAAGTGATTATATGTATATGTATAACTGATTCCCATAGCTCTTCTAAAGGAGAATGAATATATGTGTAACTTATTCACATTGTTCTTCCCTGAAAATAACACAACATTTTAAATCTACTATAATTCAATAAAATAAATACTTTACACCCTATTTCCTTCACATGTAATAGATGATAATTAATTTTCATGGAAGACAAACTGAGAATAGAGAAATGAAGGACCAATAGAAGTGGTCAGCCTGCTCCCCTCCCTCCCCAACCCGACCCCTGCCCCCCCCAAAAAAAACAATAATAATAAATGACAGAAAGATATAAATGCATATTTATCTAAAGAAAACATACAAGTGGCCAAAAAAAAAAAAAAGCCACGGTTAATATTACTAGTTATTAAAGAAATGAAAATCAAAACCATGATGAGGTGTCACCTCACACCGGTCAGGATGGCCATCATCAAAAATTATATAAACAATAAATTCTGGAGAGGATATTGAGGAAAATCCCCCTTCTTACACTCTTGGTCGGAGTATAAATTGGTACAGCCGATGTGGAGGACAGTATGGAAGTCCCTTACAAAACTGAAAATAGAGCTATTATATGACCCAGCAATCCCATTATTAGACAGATAACCCCAAGAAAAACCATAATTCAAAAAGATACATATGCCCTAGTGTTCATTGTAACACTATTTACAATAGCCAAGATATGGAAGCAACCTCAATGTCTATCAGCAGAGAAATGTATAAATGAAATGTGGTCCCTATATACAATGGAATATTACTCAGCCATAAAAATAATACCATTTGCAGCAATATGGATGGATCTAGAGATTGTCATACTGAGGACTTCGAAGTAAGAGAGAAAGACAAACATATAATATCATTTATGTGTGACATCTAAAAAAAAAAGTACAAATGAATTTATTTACAAAACAGAAGTAGAGTCACAGATGTAGAAAACCAGGGATTAAGTGAGGGAGGTATAAACTGGGAGATTGGTATTAACATATACATGCTATTATATATGAAAGAGACAACTAATAACCTGCTATATAGCACAGGGAGTTCTTCTCAATACTCGTGACTGGCCTATATGGGAAAAGATTCTAAAAGAAAGTGATTATATGTATATGTATAACTGATTCCCATAGCTCTTCTAAAGGAGAATGAATATATGCATATGTGTAACTTATTCACATTGTTCTTCCCCTGAAAATAACACAACATTTTAAATCTACTATAATTCAATAAAAATAAATACTTTCACTTGATTTGCCTTCTTATTTCCTTCACATGTAATAGATGATAATTATCAATAGTCATTATAAGTCTGGTTTATGATATGTATTAGAAAATAGCGAAAACATTGTTTTAGATGTGTGGTCTAGCTTTGAATTTAATATAATTAAGTCTTGATTCAGGGTATTTGAGTTGAAAAACTAACTCTAGCATTCTAAATTTTCTCTAAATTCCTCTAAATCTCAGTTCATTTATTTGAGTGATAGGCATATATGTCTATGTCATTGGACTACTCAGGAGGTTAAGTAAGTTATTGTGAAATGCTCGTCTGACTCACATTTAAATGTTCATTGTAAATGCTCATTTTCTAGCCTAATGCTTGTAATTCTCCTGTCGTAATTATAATTGGTTTAAAATATAATATGCATATTGTTTTCAACATAAATTATATCCTAAATAGTTTTCCATATGGCTAAATTGTTAAATATTGCAAAGTCAGGATTTGCTATTTTTAATTTCAAATCCTGTATATATTATGGCATTTAATAGAGATACCATAATTTGTATGTCTTTTAGCCTCAATGCAATAATAAAATAACAACACTTATCTGAATATTATACCTGCCTATACATTAAGATATTCCCCTTGGATTCATGAGTGTAAGATTATTGGTTGATTATCCGAAGCTTATTTATAGCCCCTGTGAAATTACACATTGCTTACTACAAAGATGTATGAACTTATACTATATATATATATACATATATAGATTTGTTTTGTTTATGCCTTTTTTAGAAAACAGTAAAATAAATGATGAAAGAGAAATATCTGATTAGTGCTAAATAGGAAAAATAATTGTAATTTTTATTAGCCTCAGGAAAAAATAAGGTAATAGTGTCCAAGCTACTTCTTTAAATTCATATAACTGTTAAATATTTGTATTAAAAAACTATTAACTTACATTGTTTTATTTTGACTATAAATGATTAAGCATATAAGAAAATAATGAATATCAGAAACTGTAATTGACTTTCTGTTTAAAAACAGAAATAATTGTGTTCACAGAATTGTTCATGATAGGAACATAAAGGCATTGTTTGTAAGTAACATGTGTGTACACAATAGTGTCCCCCTAAAAGTAATTATTACCAGATAGAAATTGAATTTTTTATTTCATTTGAAAATTACTTCACCTGTTTGATCAATTTGTCAAAGCTGCATTTCTATTGTTGTTCAGGAGACAAAGTGACTGACTGATCTAATTACCTTGGTGATCTGCAGAAAAGATCTGCTGTAGCCTGGTAGATGAGTACTATACTGCTGAAAATTAAATTTCCCAGCATAGCGAATTCTAGCTATATAGAGAGAAAGAATCAGTTTCTATCCAACTTACTAGGAGTCGTCTTTTAATTTCTTCATTCATAATAGTTGAAAAGATGAAAATATGTAATAAATCAACATGTAATATGCAGGTTTATATATAATAAAGTCATACTGATTATTCTTTTTTTCTCATTTGCAGTATAAAGAACGTAACTCCAAAAGTAGGAGACCCTGAAACCCGAAAAGCTATTCGCCGTGCCTTTGACGTGTGGCAGAATGTAACTCCTCTGACGTTTGAAGAAGTTCCTTACAGTGAATTAGAAAATGGCAAACGTGATGTGGATATAACCATTATTTTTGCATCTGGCTTTCATGGAGACAGTTCTCCTTTTGATGGAGAGGGAGGGTTTTTGGCTCATGCCTATTTCCCTGGCCCAGGAATTGGAGGAGATACACATTTTGACTCAGATGAGCCATGGACACTAGGAAATCCTAATCATGATGGTGAGTGCATAGTTTTTTCTGTTTTTTTTTTTTCTTTGACTTCATATTTATTTTTAGAATGCCCCCAAAATTTACTAATATTTATAAACTTAAACTAAATAGATAATTTGTCTTTAAAAATTGTCAACCAAATAGGGGTTTTATAACATTTTAGAGCAAACATTTATGAGTCATTACATAATAGTACTTTTTCACGTGGTTTTTGATTAAAGATTAGAACTTTACAGTGTATTCTATAAATAATCTAAAGTGAATTTTGTTTTCTGTAAAAGGTTGTCTAAAAGATTCTATGGTATTCAAGGCATGTGACATGCATTAAGTCAATTCTATTTTTTTTTACACTTAATTCAGTGTTTCCACTTGAAACTTAATCTTGGCTGAGATTGGTGGTGTAGTTTCTACCATTTTTAGGAGGTGATGTGTGTGGTGTATGGTGTTCCATTATCACCTTTCTAATCTGTAAAACTTTTCTCCTTCTATTTTATCTCTTAACATTTCCAGTATCCCAATATGATACAATTACATAAGTTATTGTTTTTGTGTAATATTTTTATTTTAATGGAAACCAGATTCTTACAAATCTGTTGCAACACATATATCAGTTTTCTAATTGTTACAGTTATTCTGATATGCAAACATAATGCAAAAATAAAAAGGGCAACATCTGAAAGTATAGTGACTTGATATAGGAAACATGTGTTTCTTTCTAGGTAACAATTCATATTTCAATTTTGTGTTTGAAAAATATGCATGGGATTATAAATTCTAGATTTATAAGATTCTTAAGTCACCATGTCCATAATTCTTATAATCAAGACTTAAATATTTTTCTTTCTCACCAGAGTAGAATGTTGCAAACTCAAGTATGCATTGTTTAATGACAACTAATCAGTTAATAAAACTATGAATTCTTCTTTGATAAATTAAACCCAGCCATCATATTAACCTTTGTTAGTTCAAATAGAAGGATTAGTTAGCTTGATTAGTGTAATAGTTATGCATGTTTAGAACATGCAGGGTTCAAATGTATTATGGATAGAATGAATTAGATTGAGCTAAGCTCAAAATAACATTAATTTTCAAAGAAAGTAAATATAAATTACAGGCAAATTTAACTTATTTTATACCAGAGCATCTAATAGTAAAATATTTGCAACATGATAGTTGGCCCATAGTGGTCTGACACATAATTCATTTAAAAAAGGATGCGTTTATTTTTATCAGTCATTACATAATAGTACTTTTTCACGTGGTTTTTGATTAAAGATTAGAACTTTACAGTGTATTCTATAAATAATCTAAAGTGAATTTTGTTTTCTGTAAAAGGTTGTCTAAAAGATTCTATGGTATTCAAGGCATGTGACATGCATTAAGTCAATTCTATTTTTTTTTACACTTAATTCAGTGTTTCCACTTGAAACTTAATCTTGGCTGAGATTGGTGGTGTAGTTTCTACCATTTTTAGGAGGTGATGTGTGTGGTGTATGGTGTTCCATTATCACCTTTCTAATCTGTAAAACTTTTCTCCTTCTATTTTATCTCTTAACATTTCCAGTATCCCAATATGATACAATTACATAAGTTATTGTTTTTGTGTAATATTTTTATTTTAATGGAAACCAGATTCTTACAAATCTGTTGCAACACATATATCAGTTTTCTAATTGTTACAGTTATTCTGATATGCAAACATAATGCAAAAATAAAAAGGGCAACATCTGAAAGTATAGTGACTTGATATAGGAAACATGTGTTTCTTTCTAGGTAACAATTCATATTTCAATTTTGTGTTTGAAAAATATGCATGGGATTATAAATTCTAGATTTATAAGATTCTTAAGTCACCATGTCCATAATTCTTATAATCAAGACTTAAATATTTTTCTTTCTCACCAGAGTAGAATGTTGCAAACTCAAGTATGCATTGTTTAATGACAACTAATCAGTTAATAAAACTATGAATTCTTCTTTGATAAATTAAACCCAGCCATCATATTAACCTTTGTTAGTTCAAATAGAAGGATTAGTTAGCTTGATTAGTGTAATAGTTATGCATGTTTAGAACATGCAGGGTTCAAATGTATTATGGATAGAATGAATTAGATTGAGCTAAGCTCAAAATAACATTAATTTTCAAAGAAAGTAAATATAAATTACAGGCAAATTTAACTTATTTTATACCAGAGCATCTAATAGTAAAATATTTGCAACATGATAGTTGGCCCATAGTGGTCTGACACATAATTCATTTAAAAAAGGATGCGTTTATTTTTATCAGTATTACACAGGTACTCTAATGAAGTAGTTCACAGTTTTTCAAGGCAATTGCTAAAATTGTTTTAAATAATGGAAAAATATTTTCATTCTAGATAATTGAAAAAGTAGCACTTATAGTGGTAGAATTTTAGTGACACAGACAAAAACTGCATTTGATTCCAGGGGGAGGATATTCTTCTAAACCTCTGAAAAGAGAAATTAGATACATTTTTTTCCCCAACAATTCGATTCCAACAATTGGTCTAATTATTAAAGATACTTTCAATCTGTAGCTTTGAAATTGTGTTAATTTGGCTTTGTGGCATCGTATATTTACAAATGTTTTAAATTCTATGTGAAGGAGATGATGCCTATTAAATGGCTTGTATTTTCTTTTAAAATATTAAAATGATCAAGAAAGCTGCACATATGCTTTAAATATATCCTCTATTAACTAGAATTTTCCAGACATGAAGCAATGTTTTTAAAAAATAAGTTTATATATGTATATATATATATATATATATATATATGGGCATTTCAAGTGACATAGGAAATGAAAACTTTTCCTCTGATCTGAGTATGATTGCTTATTGGCTTTGCATGATTTATGAAGGCTTTCAAAGAAAATATATGTGGGAAATAATTTTTTTAAAAGACATAAAAGCTGTGTTAGTATCTCAGTGATGGCCAACTCTTTGTTTACCCAATGTAGCCCACCAGGCTCCTCTGTCCACTGGTTTCTCCAGGCAAGAATACTGAAGTGGGTTGCCATTTTCTTCTCCAGGTGTCTTCCCAATGCAGGGGTTGAACCTGGGCTTCCTTCATTGCAAACACTTTATCATCTGAATCACCAGGACAGAACACATAGGAGCTAGGCATACACATACAGTCTGTGGACTTTTAACTCAGACTCTGTATTGATATATTTGATTCCCTCTTAATTTATACAATAGATTTGATTGCCTATTAATTTACATCATAGAAGAGTAATGATTGTATGTATGCATATTATTAAAAACCCAAATAAAATAAATATTTAGTGTTCTATTGGATTAAGATTTCATATTTCTTTATTGGACCAATAAGAATACATTTCCTTTTGAGTGAGCTTAAAGAAAATAATTCGTCAAAATACTAGTGTTCAGAGTTTTAGAAGTGTAAGGGAGAAGGTAACTGTTTAAGGTATAATATCATAAATATTTGCTGCTTAATTGAAATTCACAATTTTAACTAGTAACAGCAGGGTGGCTAGAGTAATGTCATGAAGTATGATCATTTATCAAGGGATTAACCTCCAGTTTTGTTGTGGTACTGGTAAACGTGTGCAGAATTAGTACATTTATACATCCTAGATCCTTTATTTAAGATTGTCTTTTTATTTCACAAATATGCAGCAAAAGATAGAGCCTCTTGATAAGTACCTAGTTCATTTTCCAACAGCATATTGCTCAGCTATTGAAAGCAATTTTAATTCTAATTCAAAAGAGATAAACAGTGCCTTAGTCTGCCAGTTATCCTTAATTCACTATTATTCACTTTCCTATCAGTTTGCTTATAGGCATGATGCTATTTGAAAACAATCTAATACTCAAGGGAATTATGCAATAGTTACATTGAAATAAAAAAGTACACCCCCACACTCACCTTTAGCAAGTATAATACCTTTTTTAACCAAAAGACATTTTTTTTTTAATGGATGGATAAGCAAAATATTTGCAAAGTAATTCTAAATAGAAAGTGTTACTGTGAGATTTCTTAAGTATACATATACTTATACATATACATATTCAGCAGAAATATGAGTTGAAAATTAACTCAACAAAATGTTAAGATTTATTTCATTTCTCCAAAAGAAAGTTATTGATTAAAATCATATATAACACCATGACTGAGGAAATATATAAACATATAGCTTATATTACTGTGTGGTTCTATTAATAATTTTATTAACAAAAATAATGCAATGCATTGGCTCTGTTCATTATTGTAAAGGTGACTGTGTAAAGTCCGAAGGTAATCAGAAGGTGCTCAGAACTATTGTGGTCGTCTATCTAAAAACTAGGGAGAGAGGAATGATGGTTAAATTTCATCTTAGACATAAAAATCCTAAAATCTATTACAGCATTATGATAGTTAATTTTATGTGGCAAGTTAATTGAGTTAAGGGACACCCAAATTGCTGGTAAATTGTTATTTCCAGATGTCTGTCTGGGTTATTTCTGGAAGAGATTAGCATTTAACTCAGAATAGTAAAGAGTAAAGAAGATCTTCCTTCACTCACATGGGCAGACATGATCCAATTCATAGAGGGTCAGTACAGAACAAAAGAACAAAGGTGAATTCTATCTCCCTCCTTGATATGAGATGTACATCTTTACTGACTTCGTACTTCAGAACTCCTGGGTCTTGAGCATTTGGAGTCAAACAGAATTATACCATCAACTTTCCTCGTTCTTCAGTTTATAGACAGCAGAGAGTGGAACTTCTTTGTCTCCAAAACTACATGAACTACTCTAATATGGCTATTTATATTCCACTGGTTGTGTTTCTCTGGATACTGCTGACTGATATAATCCTTAAATGTGAGATGATCAGAGTCTGTATCTGAGACCACATATTCTTTGAAGACACTGAGTTTAAGCTAAATATCTCCATGATAAGATATTTGAATCAATAGACATGCTTTATGTAAGACAGAGAGAGTTAGCTTTCTATAAGAGATTTTCTCATTGGTGTGCAAATAAAGGTTTACCAATGGGTAAACCTAGGCCTTAGCCACTTGTTTTACAGCACACACCTTTTATGCTCATTTTTCATTTCTATATACTATACTATATACTATTTTCTGATGCTTACAGGTATTGGACTTGGACAGGAAAGGATAGATGCTAAAGAGATATTGCCAAGAAGCCTAGAAATGCTATAGTCTATCTGGGATATTGTCTAAATAAATCTCTCTTGTATTTTTGAAGATGTAGAAAGGCATCAATGTAACTGGATACTCATGGAATTTCTTGCTGCTGTTCAGTTAATAAGTAATGCCCTGCTCTTTCTTCTGTCATTCATCCCAATTTTAAAATGTCCATTGAGTCAGTGATGCTGTTCAATCAGAAGGTGCTCAGAACTATTGTGGTCGTCTATCTAAAAACTAGGGAGAGAGGAATGATGGTTAAATTTCATCTTAGACATAAAAATCCTAAAATCTATTACAGCATTATGATAGTTAATTTTATGTGGCAAGTTAATTGAGTTAAGGGACACCCAAATTGCTGGTAAATTGTTATTTCCAGATGTCTGTCTGGGTTATTTCTGGAAGAGATTAGCATTTAACTCAGAATAGTAAAGAGTAAAGAAGATCTTCCTTCACTCACATGGGCAGACATGATCCAATTCATAGAGGGTCAGTACAGAACAAAAGAACAAAGGTGAATTCTATCTCCCTCCTTGATATGAGATGTACATCTTTACTGACTTCGTACTTCAGAACTCCTGGGTCTTGAGCATTTGGAGTCAAACAGAATTATACCATCAACTTTCCTCGTTCTTCAGTTTATAGACAGCAGAGAGTGGAACTTCTTTGTCTCCAAAACTACATGAACTACTCTAATATGGCTATTTATATTCCACTGGTTGTGTTTCTCTGGATACTGCTGACTGATATAATCCTTAAATGTGAGATGATCAGAGTCTGTATCTGAGACCACATATTCTTTGAAGACACTGAGTTTAAGCTAAATATCTCCATGATAAGATATTTGAATCAATAGACATGCTTTATGTAAGACAGAGAGAGTTAGCTTTCTATAAGAGATTTTCTCATTGGTGTGCAAATAAAGGTTTACCAATGGGTAAACCTAGGCCTTAGCCACTTGTTTTACAGCACACACCTTTTATGCTCATTTTTCATTTCTATATACTATACTATATACTATTTTCTGATGCTTACAGGTATTGGACTTGGACAGGAAAGGATAGATGCTAAAGAGATATTGCCAAGAAGCCTAGAAATGCTATAGTCTATCTGGGATATTGTCTAAATAAATCTCTCTTGTATTTTTGAAGATGTAGAAAGGCATCAATGTAACTGGATACTCATGGAATTTCTTGCTGCTGTTCAGTTAATAAGTAATGCCCTGCTCTTTCTTCTGTCATTCACTATATCCCAGAGTTTGTACAAATTGATGTCCATTGAGTCAGTGATGCTGTTCAATCATCTCATCCTCTTCCCTGCCCCTTATTGCACCTTCATTCTTTCCCAGAACTATTTACAATTCTCTCAGCAGCCCTTTGTGTTAATTTTATTAATTTATTTTTTAATACCAAAAATATTTTGTATTGGGGAACAGCCAGTGAATAATACTGTGATAGATTCCAGTGAACAATGTGACTCATCCATACATAAACATGTATCCATTCTCCCCCAACTCTCCCTCCCTTCCCGATGCCACATAACTTTGAGCAGACTTGCATGTTATGCAATAGATTTCTGTTGATTATCCAATTTAAATATAGCAGTATGTAAATGATCTTCCCAATGTCCATCACTACCTCTTCCACTCTGTCTACCATGAGCTCATTTTCTAAGCCTGTAAGTCTTACTGTTTTGTAAGTAAGCTCATTTGAACCATTTCTTTTTAAATTTTACGTATAAAGAAAATCATCTATTTCTTCTTCTCTTATCTACTTCACTCAGTATATAACGTTCTCTAGGTCAATCCATGTTGCTGCGAATGGCCTAATGTTATTCATTTTAGTGGATGAGTAATATTGCATTATTTATAAATAACACATCTTCTTTGCTAAAATAGATACTTCGGTTATGTGTTTTGAAGTACAGGGTGTTTTTTTTTAGTAATTTTTAAATTTAATTATTTTTATTTTGCTTTTACAGAGTTTTATTGTCTATAGCTATACATAGTCCCAAATCCATCATAGGTATATATTTGACCTTATATCCATCCCACTTGAGCCCCCCCTCTCACTTCCACCTATCCTACCCCTCCAGGTTGCTGAATAGCCTCCATGTAAGATCTCTCAGTCCCACAGTACATTTACAATGGTTATTTCATTTTACATATGATAGTGTAGGTTTCCATATTTTTTTCCCATACCTCTCAACAACACTTTCCTCCCACAAGCATCCATAGTTATGTTCTCTATGTCTGCTTCTCCATCGCTGCTCTGTGTGCTATTCAAAGTGTTAGAATTTCTTGCTGCTGTTCAGTTAATAAGTAATGCCTGCTCTTTCTTCTGTCATTCACTATATCCCAGAGTTTGTACAAATTGATGTCCATTGAGTCAGTGATGCTGTTCAATCATCTCATCCTCTTCCCTGCCCCTTATTGCACCTTCATTCTTTCCCAGAACTATTTACAATTCTCTCAGCAGCCCTTTGTGTTAATTTTATTAATTTATTTTTTAATACCAAAAATATTTTGTATTGGGGAACAGCCAGTGAATAATACTGTGATAGATTCCAGTGAACAATGTGACTCATCCATACATAAACATGTATCCATTCTCCCCCAACTCTCCCTCCCTTCCAGATGCCACATAACTTTGAGCAGACTTGCATGTTATGCAATAGATTTCTGTTGATTATCCAATTTAAATATAGCAGTATGTAAATGATCTTCCCAATGTCCATCACTACCTCTTCCACTCTGTCTACCATGAGCTCATTTTCTAAGCCTGTAAGTCTTACTGTTTTGTAAGTAAGCTCATTTGAACCATTTCTTTTTAAATTTTACGTATAAAGAAAATCATCTATTTCTTCTTCTCTTATCTACTTCACTCAGTATATAACGTTCTCTAGGTCAATCCATGTTGCTGCGAATGGCCTAATGTTATTCATTTTAGTGGATGAGTAATATTGCATTATTTATAAATAACACATCTTCTTTGCTAAAATAGATACTTCGGTTATGTGTTTTGAAGTACAGGGTGTTTTTTTTTAGTAATTTTTAAATTTAATTATTTTTATTTTGCTTTTACAGAGTTTTATTGTCTATAGCTATACATAGTCCCAAATCCATCATAGGTATATATTTGACCTTATATCCATCCCACTTGAGCCCCCCCTCTCACTTCCACCTATCCTACCCCTCCAGGTTGCTGAATAGCCTCCATGTAAGATCTCTCAGTCCCACAGTACATTTACAATGGTTATTTCATTTTACATATGATAGTGTAGGTTTCCATATTTTTTTCCCATACCTCTCAACAACACTTTCCTCCCACAAGCATCCATAGTTATGTTCTCTATGTCTGCTTCTCCATCGCTGCTCTGTGTGTGCATTTATCACTACCATCTTACTAGATTCCATAAATATGTGTTAGTATACTGTATTTGTCTTTCTCTTTTTGACTGACTTCACTTTGTATAATAGGTTCTAGATTCATCCACCTTATTAGGATTCATTCTGCTGCATTTCTTTTTATGGCTGATAATTATTCCATTGTATATATGTACCATAACTTCTTTATCCATTCATTCATTAATGGACATCTAGGTTTGCTTCCATGTTTTAGCTATTGTAAAAAGTGCTGCAATTAATATTGGGATACAGGGGTCTCTTTTAATTTTGATTTCATTGGGATATTTGCCTAATAGTGGGATTGCTGGGGCATATGCTGGTTCTACTACTAGTTTTTTAAAGTAATCTCCATATTCTCTTCCATAGTTTTTGCATCAATTTACATTCCCACCAGCAATGTAAGAGTGTTCCGTGTTCTCTGCAACGTCTCCAGCATTTATTGTCTGTCGATTTTTTAATCAACAGACAATAAATGGGAGGTGTGAGGTGACTGGTGTGAGGTGATATCTCACTGTAGTTTTGATTTGCATTTCTCTAATAATGAGAGGCATTAGGAATCTTTTCATGTGGTGTTTTTTTTTTTTTTTTTTTTTTTTGGTCATGTGTATGTTTCTTTTAGAAAGATGCTTTTTTAGAGTTTTTTTTTTTTTTTTCCTATTTTTTGATGGGGTTTGTTTTTTCAGTGCTGTTATCTGAGCTGCTTGTATATTTCAGAAATTAATTATTTGTCATTTGTTTCATTCACTATTATTTTCTCCCATTTTGGGGTTGACTTTTCGCCTTATTTGAAGTTTCATTTGCTGTGCAAAAGCATTTAAGTTTCATTAGGTCTCAAATGCTTATTTTTGTTTTTATTTTGATTATTCTAGAGGGCGGACCATAGAAGATCTTGCTTTGATTTATGTAATCAAGTGTTTAGCTTACATTCTCCTCTAGAGTTTTATGGTTTCTGGTCTTAGATTTAGGTCTTTTATCTTTTTGTATGGTGTTAGGGAGTGTTCCAACTTTATTATTTTACATGTGGCTTTACAATTTTCCCAGTACCATTTTTTGAAGAGGCTGTATTCATCCCATTTTTTATTTATGCCTCTTTTGTCAAAATATGGTAACCATACGTGTGAGGGAGGTTGATTCTTCCAGGTACATTCTTCTTTCTCAGGACGTCAGAATGACTTTGGCCATCGAGGGTCCTTTTTTTTTTTTTTTTTTTTTTCAAATTTAGACCTCTTCTATTGTTTTTTTTTTTTTTTTCTTTATTTTCATCCATCTTCATTCTTCGGTCTGTGTGGGATTCCCATAACAGTGGCCTGTCTCATTTCAGGACACTGCCTCTGGACACATGCGCTCCAGAGTGCTGGCTCCTAATTGGACACACTGGTCCAGCCACTCCATGGCATACAGGATCTTCCTGGGCCAGGGATGGAACCGGTGCCCCTTGCACTGCAAGGTGGACTCTACCCACTAGACCACCAGTGAGGTGCTCCGGGGTCTTTTGTGTTGCCATATGAACTGATTTTTTTTTTTTTTTGGTCTAGCTCTGTGAAGAATGTCATTGCTAATTTTATAGGTACTGTATTGAATCTGTAAATGACATTTGGTATTTTTATCATTTTCATGCTATTGTTTCTTTTAGCCATAAGAATTTGGAATATCCCTCTATCTGATCATGTCTTTAATTTCTTTCATTAATACCTTGTAATTTTCTGTATAGAGTTGCTTTGTTTCTTTAGGTAGGTTTGTTCCTAGTTATTTTATTCTTTTGGTTGCAGTGGTGAATGGGATTGTATCCTTGAGTCTTTTTTCTTATTTTGCATGGTATGTATATAGGAATGCAAGTGATTCCTGTGTATTGACTTTGTACCCTGTGACATTGCTAAATTCGTTGATTAGCTGTAGTAGTTTACTAACAGAGTCTTTGGGGTTTTCTATGTATAGTATCATCTATTCTGCAAATAGAGTTTTATTTCTTCTTCTCCTATATGGATTCATTTTATTGCTTCTTCTTCTTGTATTGCTGTAGCTAGAAATTCCAGCACTATGGTGAATAACAGTGGTGAGAGTGGACATCCCAGTCTTGTTCCTGATCTTAGAGGGAATGCTTTCAGTTTTTCAACATTGAGAATAATATTCACTGTGGGCTTCTCTAATATGACTTTCACTATGTTGAGATGGGTTCCTTCTCTACCAATTTTTGGAAAAGTTTTTATCATAAATGGGTGTTAGATTTTGTTGAAGGCTTTTCTGCATCTATTGAAATTATCATGTGCTTTTTGTCTTTCAATTTGCTGAGCTGGTGTACCACATTGATCGATCTGCAGATATTGAAGAATCCTTGCATGCCTGGGTTGAACCTGACTTGATCATGATGTATGAGTTTTTTGATATATTGTTGAATTCTGTTTGCTAGAATTTTCTGAAGAATTATGAGTATAAATTCATCAATGATATTGGCCAATAATTTTCTTTTTCTTTTTTTGTGTGTGCTGTCTTTGCCTGGTTTGAGTATTAGGGTGATGGTGCCCTAGTAGACTGTGTTTGGGAGTTTTCTTTCTTGTGAATTTTTTTTAACTTTTTTCTTTTTTTTTGCCACTTCTATTGATTTTTCATCACTTATTTTTTGGTGTTGTGTTGCTCTTTGGCCTGTGTGGGCCTCCTATCACAGTGGCCTCTCTCTCTGCAGAGCACCGGTTCTGGACACATGCCCTCCAGAGCTCTGGCTCAGTAGTTGGACACATAGGTCCAGGCACTCCAACGGCACATGGGATCTTCCCAGGCCAAGGATCGAACCAGCACCCCTTGCACTGCAAGGTGGTATCCTTACCCACTGGACCACTAGGGGAGCCCCTGCTTGTGAATTTTTTAAAAAGTGTTTTAGAGGCATAGATCTTCATTATATGTTTGCTAAAATTTACCTGTGAAGCTGTCTGGCCATGGGCTTTATTTTGTGCTGATTTTTTTATTACAGATTTGATTTCTGAGTCTGTAATTGGGTTTTTAATCATTTCTATTTCTTCCTGATTCAGTCTTGGAAGATAGAACTTCTCTAAGAATTCATTCATTTCTTCCAGGTCAAGTTTGTTACCATATCATTGTTCATTATAGTCTCTCATAATCCTTTGTATTTCTGTATTGTCTGTTGTAACCTCTCCTTTTTCATTTCTTTTTTTTTTTTAATTTTTTTGAAAGATTTATTTATTTATTTATTTTTGGTGAGGGTCATGTTGGGGAGGGAAAGGAGGAGGCGGACCACGTCTATTGGTCTTTCATTTCTCTGTTTTCATCCGTCTTTGTTCTTTGGCTCCTGTGGGCCACCCATCGCAGTGACATCTGTCGTTGCAGAGCACCGGCTCTGGGCACATGCGCTCCAGCGCTCCGGCTCAGTAATTGGACACATCGATCCAGCCACTTCATGGCACGTGAGATCTTCCCAGGCCAGGGATCGAACTGGTGCCCCTTGCACTGCAAGGCAGTGTTCTTACCCACTGCGCCACCAGGGGAAGCCCTACTTTTTCATTTCTGATTTTGTTGATCTGGTTTTTCTTTCTTTTTTTTTTTTGCTTGATGAGTTCTGCTAGTGGTTTGTCAATTTTGTTTATCTTTTCAAAGAACCAGCTTTTCATTTGAGCCATCTTTACTCTTGTTTTTTCTCTTTTTTTCATTTATTTATGTGCTAGTTTTTATGATTTCTCTTCTGCTAACTTTAGAGTTCTTTTTCCAGTTGTTTCAAATGTAATGTTAGTTTGCCTTTTTGATGTTTTTCTTGTTTCTTCAAGTAGGATTTTATTTCGATCAACTTCCCTCTTAGAAATGCTATTACAGTATCTCATAGGCTTTGCACTGTCATGCTTTCATTGTTGTTTTCTTCTAGGAATTATTTTATTTCACTTTTGTTTTTTTCGGTAATCTGTTTTTTAGGTATGTGTTGTTGAATCGTCCTATGTTTGTGTTTTTTGTGTTTTTTTTTTTTTTTTCTTTTCTTGTAGTTGATGTCTAGTCTCCAAGCATTCTGGTCAGAAAAGATGGCTGAAATAATTATAATTTTCTTGAACTTAGTGAGATTTAATTTGTCACCCAAGATTTGGTCTATCGTGGAGAATGTTCCATGTGCACTTGAGAAGAAAGTGCTTTTGGGTGAAAAGTTCTAAAGATGTCAGTGAGATTTATCTCTTCTAATGTGTCATGTAAGGTTTTTGTTTCCTTATTCATTTTTCTGTTTTAATGATATGTCCATTGGTGTAAGATTTATTTATTTATTTATTTTTGGTGAGGGTCATGTTGGGGAGGGAAAGGAGGAGGCGGACCACGTCTATTGGTCTTTCATTTCTCTGTTTTCATCCGTCTTTGTTCTTTGGCTCCTGTGGGCCACCCATCGCAGTGACATCTGTCGTTGCAGAGCACCGGCTCTGGGCACATGCGCTCCAGCGCTCCGGCTCAGTAATTGGACACATCGATCCAGCCACTTCATGGCACGTGAGATCTTCCCAGGCCAGGGATCGAACTGGTGCCCCTTGCACTGCAAGGCAGTGTTCTTACCCACTGCGCCACCAGGGGAAGCCCTACTTTTTCATTTCTGATTTTGTTGATCTGGTTTTTCTTTCTTTTTTTTTTTTGCTTGATGAGTTCTGCTAGTGGTTTGTCAATTTTGTTTATCTTTTCAAAGAACCAGCTTTTCATTTGAGCCATCTTTACTCTTGTTTTTTCTCTTTTTTTCATTTATTTATGTGCTAGTTTTTATGATTTCTCTTCTGCTAACTTTAGAGTTCTTTTTCCAGTTGTTTCAAATGTAATGTTAGTTTGCCTTTTTGATGTTTTTCTTGTTTCTTCAAGTAGGATTTTATTTCGATCAACTTCCCTCTTAGAAATGCTATTACAGTATCTCATAGGCTTTGCACTGTCATGCTTTCATTGTTGTTTTCTTCTAGGAATTATTTTATTTCACTTTTGTTTTTTTCGGTAATCTGTTTTTTAGGTATGTGTTGTTGAATCGTCCTATGTTTGTGTTTTTTGTGTTTTTTTTTTTTTTTTCTTTTCTTGTAGTTGATGTCTAGTCTCCAAGCATTCTGGTCAGAAAAGATGGCTGAAATAATTATAATTTTCTTGAACTTAGTGAGATTTAATTTGTCACCCAAGATTTGGTCTATCGTGGAGAATGTTCCATGTGCACTTGAGAAGAAAGTGCTTTTGGGTGAAAAGTTCTAAAGATGTCAGTGAGATTTATCTCTTCTAATGTGTCATGTAAGGTTTTTGTTTCCTTATTCATTTTTCTGTTTTAATGATATGTCCATTGGTGTAAGAGGGCTGTTAAAGTCTCCTACTATTATTGTGTTATTGTCTATCTCTTCTTTCATGTTTGAAAGTGTTTGCCTTATGAATTAGAGTGCTTATATGTGTGTATAGATATTTATGATTGTTATGTCTTCCTTTTTGATAGATCACTTGATCATTATGTAGTTTCCTGTCTTTTCTTTCATAATCTTCTTTATTTTAAAGTCTATTGTGTCTGATATGAGGATAGCTACTCCAGGTTTCTTGTGATTTCCCTCCTATCACTTTCAGTCTGTAAGTGTCTTTAGGTATGAAGTGTGTTTCTTGTAGATAGGATATATTTGGGTCTTGCTTTTGTATTCATTCAGCCAGTCTGTGTGTTTTGATTGGGACATTTGCTCCATTTACTTTTAAAGTAATGATTGATACAAATAATCCTAATGTCATTTTTTCAGATGATATAATGGATTTGAGTTTTTCTTTCTCTTGTATTTGTTTTCTATGTAAGTGCCTTTAACCCTTGATGTAAGGTTGGTTTGCTGGTAGAAAATTCTCTAAATTTTTGTTTATCTGTAAAGCTTCTCATTTCTCCATCTATTTTGAATGAGATCCTTGGCAGGTAGAGTAATCTTGGTTGTAGATTTTTTTTTTTTTTTCATTTTCAGTGTTTTAAATATGTCTTTCCATTCCCTTTTGGCCTGTAGGCTTTCTCTTGTGAGGTGAGCAGTTAAACATTTGGGTTTTCCCCTGTATGTTATTTGTTGTTTTCCCCTTGTTGCTTTTAGTATTTTCGTGTGTGTGTTTAGTCTGTGTTAGCTTGATTAATATGTGTCTTTCTTGGTATGTTTCTCCTAGGGTTTATCTAATATGGGACTCTGTGTTCCTTGGATTTGTTTGACTATTACTTTCCTATGCTGGGGAAGTTTTCAACTATAATCTCTTCAATAATTTTTTCATACACTTTCGTTCTCTTTTCTTCTTCTGGGAGCATAATTAGAATGCTGGTTTATTTGATATTATCCCACAGGTCTCTGCGATCATCCTCAGTTCTTTTCATTGTTTGTGTTTTTTTGTTTGTTTGTTTGTTTGCTTGTTTGTTTTTCTTCTTCAGCAGGTATTTCCACCATTCTGTCTTCCAACTTGCTTATCTGTTCTTCTGTCTCAAATACTCTATTATTGAACACTTCCATAGTATTTCTTTTTAATTTGTATTTTACTTATTTCTTTTGCAGAATTTTGTTGTTTACAGATATGTATGATCCCAGATTATTCATATGTATATTCCCCCATCCCATCCCTCCAGACCATCGCAGAGCACCCCTGAAGGATCCCCTTTTCTCACAGCACAATGACATAGCTTTTTTTTTTCCATATTATAGTATAGGTATTTTTAAGTTCAATAATTGAATTGGTTTTCTCTTTTTGTTGTTTTTAAGTTATTGTAAGACTTTCTCCAGTGCATAAATTTACTTTATTGTTCTATGCTTGGAGTTTTGGATTATCATTAGTATCGTTCTTCTAAATTCTCTTTCTGATAGTTTGTTTAGTTCTTCATCAGTCATTTGGATTTGCATGGTTCTAATTTGTTCTTTCATTTCTGCAGTGTTTCTCTTTCTTTTCGTTATTATTGCTACTTTTTGATTTTTTGTGTTTCAGTTCTCCTTATTCCAGGCTTCAAGGTAGAATTTGCACTTCTTATTGGTTTCTGTCCTTTTAGAAAGGTTCAACGGTTTGTTTATTTTCTGACAGTTGGGTGATATTTGGAGGTGAATATTCCCTAGTTTGCGGTGTTCTCTGGTAGTATAGGGTCTTGAATTTAGTGTTTCCTTTCTTAGGCTCCTGGGTTTGATCTTTGGCCAGTGAATTGAGATTCCACATCTGATTTGTTATGACATTCAGTGATATGAGGCCAAATAAAAACATGTTAGGGACAAAAGGTCCATTCTTGACAAATGGAAATTATAAAAGCATGCAACTCTTATCTAACATAATGGAAAAACACATGTAACATACATATCCATAACCAAAGCTGAACAGTCTTAAAAAGATAATGTAAAGGAGATCATTCTGGTAAATGATGCAACCAAAGCTCATATTGAACCATTAAGATCTAGGCTAATTAAAACATAGCCTGAATAACAAAATTAGAACCAGATCCCAGCTGGAGATACTGTAATGAAAGCCGTTATTGACTAGAATATATTATGGGGAAGGGAAGGAGGAGAAAGGATAGGTAATGAAGAGAAATGGAATCATGTTGCAGGTTTATGTAGGGATAGATAGCAAAGATTGCATATATTAAAATTTAGTACGTTATACGAATTCCCTGGTGGTCCAATGGGTAAAAAGTCCACCTTGGAGTGCAGGGGGAACAGGATTGATTCCTAGCTGGGGAAGTTCTCACATTGTGTAGAGTGGCTGGACCGGCATGTCCCGTTAAGAGCCAGTGTTCTGGAGTGCATGCACTCAGAGCAAGTGCTCTTCAACGAGAGAGGCCACTGCAATGAGAGATCCACACAGGTTGAAGAATAAAGATGGAGGAAAAATAAATAAATTAAATAAATAAAAAATATTTAGTACAGCAATAGAGAAAGCAAATAAAGTAATAGTAAAAGAATAGCAATAGATATTAAGAATTGTGACAGCCATAATGAAGAGTGAAGAAGCTGTAGTTAATTAAAAAAATAAAAAACAGAGCAAAAATAAGAAAAAAACAAAACAACAAACAAACGAAACACCTGTCCCTGGTTCTCACTTGTGAGTTTATCTTCTCATCTGTGTTAATCATCTGCCAGAGTTTGTTCCTGAGGCTGTTCTAAAGGCTCTAGGTCTGTCCTTGCAGTGATCAACTGTCAGGGTGGAACAGCTGCTTAGATCTAGGGTTTTAGTGAGAACCAGATTTCAAGTTTATAGGTGGGGTCCTTCCAGAACCAGTTGCTCTTGTTTCTCCACAGAGTGTCTGTCCCTTCACCAAGCTGATCCCAGCGCCCTGATTAACGCTCTGAGCCTCAATCCCAAGCACAGCTCCAGGTTGTGCAGCTACACTCCATACACTGGGGAATCCACCAATCGATTCCCAGCACCCTGGGTAGAGGGTCCCTCTCTGGGCCGCAGCACATTTCTCTGCACATGTCTCTTCATTCTATCCCTGCTGCACCTCTCCTACCAGTGGCACTCCACGCCCAAGTGCTGTTTTCCAGCCCAGTGCACTTTTCCACCCACTGGCACTCCCCACCCTGGCCATTGAAAGTGCAGGGACATGGGAGTTCTGGAAAAGCTCAAGTAGCTTACTCTCAGTCTGTGGAGTGTTTATGGCCTGAGAGTTTCATGTAACTCTCCCCGAGATTCTGCTGTTCTCCTTAACTGCCCTTGTGTGTGTATTCCTGGATGGGTATTTCTTTCTGGTTCTCTATTTTCTCAATCTCTCAGGGATCAGGATTCTCTTGAACACTCTTCTGTCTTTTCTTTTCCCTTTTTTATGTCTCTGTCCTTTTCCTACCTTGTTCCAAGGAGCCCAACTTATCCCCTGGAAACCTTTGGACTTTTGTTCTGTAGGGGCTGGGCTGTAGAGGTTGTTCCTTACCTTGATTAGTTTCTGGTGAATCTATTGGGGATCTGGCAATATCCCCGTCTCATTCCTCTGCCATCTTGTTCTCTCCTCCTTCTTTATGCATAGCATTGGATACTTAGGTTGTTTCCATATAGTGTCCATGGAAATGTGCTGCAATGAACACTGGGGTGCATATGTGTGTGTGTATATATATATATATATATATGTATGTATATATGTGTGTATATATGTGTGTATATATATGTATAGACCTCTTTCATTGGTTATCAATTAATTAATTGATTTTCATACATCTTTTTTCTTTGGTCTGTGTGGGACTCCCATTGCAGTGACCTCTCATTGCATAGCGTAGGTTCTGGGAACATACCCTCCAGAGCTCCTGCTTGTAATTTTACACACTGGTCCAGCCACTCTTCAAGGTATGGGATCTTCCCAGGCCAGGGATTGAAACAGTACCCCCTGCACTACAAGGCAGACTCTATCCACTGATAACACCAGGGAAGGCCTGCATGTATGTTTCACTACAAGGTTTTCCTCTGGATATATACCCAGGAGTGGGATTGTAGGGTTATATTGTAACTCTATTTTTAGTTTCATGAGGAGCCTCCACATGTTCTCCATAGTGACTTTACCACTTTCCATCCCCACCAGCACTTCAGGAGGGTTCACGTCTCTCCACATACTCTTGAACATTTGTTGTTTGAGGATTTTTGATGATCGACATTCTGATCTTTGAGAGGTGATCTCACTGTAATTTGATTTGCATTTCTCTAAAACTAGTGATTTTGAACATCTTTTCATATGCCAATTGGCCATTTGTATATCATTTTAGATAAATATCTATTCAGGTATTCTATCATTTTCTGGAAAAGCTCAATCTTACTCTCAGCGGTTTTCAGGATGTACTCTTTGAACTGCCCTTGTGTGTGTATTCCTGGATGGGTATTTCTTTCTGGTTCTCTATTTTCTCAATCTCTCAGGGATCAGGATTCTCTTGAACACTCTTCTGTCTTTTCTTTTCCCTTTTTTATGTCTCTGTCCTTTTCCTACCTTGTTCCAAGGAGCCCAACTTATCCCCTGGAAACCTTTGGACTTTTGTTCTGTAGGGGCTGGGCTGTAGAGGTTGTTCCTTACCTTGATTAGTTTCTGGTGAATCTATTGGGGATCTGGCAATATCCCCGTCTCATTCCTCTGCCATCTTGTTCTCTCCTCCTTCTTTATGCATAGCATTGGATACTTAGGTTGTTTCCATATAGTGTCCATGGAAATGTGCTGCAATGAACACTGGGGTGCATATGTGTGTGTGTATATATATATATATATATGTATGTATATATGTGTGTATATATGTGTGTATATATATGTATAGACCTCTTTCATTGGTTATCAATTAATTAATTGATTTTCATACATCTTTTTTCTTTGGTCTGTGTGGGACTCCCATTGCAGTGACCTCTCATTGCATAGCGTAGGTTCTGGGAACATACCCTCCAGAGCTCCTGCTTGTAATTTTACACACTGGTCCAGCCACTCTTCAAGGTATGGGATCTTCCCAGGCCAGGGATTGAAACAGTACCCCCTGCACTACAAGGCAGACTCTATCCACTGATAACACCAGGGAAGGCCTGCATGTATGTTTCACTACAAGGTTTTCCTCTGGATATATACCCAGGAGTGGGATTGTAGGGTTATATTGTAACTCTATTTTTAGTTTCATGAGGAGCCTCCACATGTTCTCCATAGTGACTTTACCACTTTCCATCCCCACCAGCACTTCAGGAGGGTTCACGTCTCTCCACATACTCTTGAACATTTGTTGTTTGAGGATTTTTTTGATGATCGACATTCTGATCTTTGAGAGGTGATCTCACTGTAATTTGATTTGCATTTCTCTAAAAACTAGTGATTTTGAACATCTTTTCATATGCCAATTGGCCATTTGTATATCATTTTTAGATAAATATCTATTCAGGTATTCTATCATTTTTTTAAAAAGTAGATTGTTTTGATACTGTCAAGTATCATAAGCTGTTTGTAAGTTTTGGAGACTAATTCTTATTACTTTGCTGACAAAGGACCATATAAACAAAGCTACAATTTTCCCAGTAGTTGTGTGTACAGACGTGAGAGCTGAACCATTAAAAAAACCTGAGCGTCAGAGAATTGATGCCTTTGAACTGTGGTGTTGGAGAAGACTCTTGAGAGTCACAAGGACTGTAAGGATATCAAACCGGTCGATCCTAAAGGAAATCTATCCTGACTATTCACTGGAAGGACTGATGCTGAAGCTGAAGCTCCAGTACTTTGGTTATGTGATGAAAAGAGACTATATGTCATGACTATATTGGAACAGTCCCTGACGTTGGGAATAAAGAAGGCAGAGGAGAAGGAGATGACAGAGGATGGGATGGTTGCGCGTAATCACCGATTCAATGGAAATGAGTTTAAGCAAGCTCCATGAAATGATGAAGGACAGGGAAATCTAGAGTGTTGCTGTATATGGGATCACAAAGAATTGGAAGTGACTGAGCAACCGAACTAAAGTGAATCCCTTATCAGTTTCATCATTTGAAAATATTTTCTCTCAATCTGTAGGTTGTCATTTTGTTTCCTTTGTTCTATCCTTTGTGTGGAAAAGCTTTGGAGTTAAACAGGTCTTGATTGTTTATTTTTGCTTTTATTTCCATCATATCTGGGAAATGAATATAAAAAGATTTTGCTAATGATTTATATCAGAGAGTGTTCTGCTTATGTGTTCGTCTAAAGGTTTTATCCTGTTTTTAAACTTCAGAACTATAATTGATTTTGAACTTTTTTTTTTTTTTTGGAATATGGAGTGATCTAATTTCATTCTTTTAAATGGGCTGTCCAGTTTCCCCAACATCATTTGTTGGTGAAGACTGTCTTTCTAACATTGTGTAGTCTTGCCCTCTTTGTCATACATTAACTAACTATAGATGCATTTTCTGATTTCTGGTTTCCTATCCTATCCCATTGCTCTATATCTCTATTTTTTGTGCCACACTATTTTGATGACTCTAGTTTTACAGTATAGTCTGAAGTCAGGGAGCTTTACTCCTCCAAGCCCCCCCTTTTTTTTTCAAGATTGTCTTGGCTTTTGGTGGTCTTTCATCTCTCCATACAATTTTAGGTTTGTTTTTTCTAGTTTTGTGAAAAAACGTCTGATAATTTGATATGGATTTCATTAAGTTTGTAGATTTCCTTAATCAGTATTGTCATTTTTGACAGTACTTATTCTTCCAATACATGAACATGGTATATATTTGTTTTTGTCTTCTTGTATTTGTTTCATCAGCAGTTTATACTTTTTGGAGTATAAGTCTTTATCTCCCTACAAAGGTTTATTTCTGTAGAATTTTGTTATTTTTGATGCAATGGTAAATGAAACTCTTCTGGTCTTTCTCTTTCTGATATTGCAATGCTGTTGTATTAAAATTGTAACCTGAAACTTCACCAAATTTATTGAAGAGTTCTCGTAGTTTTCTGGTAACATCTTTAGGATTTTCTATGTATAATATCATGACATCTGCATCAATGACAGTTTAACTTGTTTTCTAATTTAGATCCCCTTTACTTCTTTTTCTTCTCTGATTGCTGTAACTAAGACTTCAAAAACTATACTGAATAAGTAATGAAAGTTGACATCTTTGTCTTTTTCCTGATACTAGAGGGAATACTTTCAGCTTTTTGCCATTGAATATGAGACTAGCTGTAAGTTTGTCATGTATAGTTTTATTATGTTGAGCTATGGGCCCTCATAGAGGGTCCTGCTTTCTGGAGAGGTTTTTAATCATAAATTGGTGCTGAATTTTCTCACAAGCCTCTTCTGCATCTAGTGAGATGATTATATAGTTTATATTCTTCTATTTGTTGATATGATATATCACATTTTTAAATTTGTGAATGTTGAAAAATACTTTTGACCATGGATGAATCCCACTTACTCATGGTGTATGATCTTTTAATGTACTGTTGGATACAGATTGTTAGTATTTGTCGAGGATTTTTTCATCTATGTTTATTAGGGATATTGGTCTATAATTTTCTTCTTCTTCTTCTTCTTTTTTTTTTTTGTATCTTTGTCTGGTTTTGGAATCAGGGTGATGGTGACTTTATAAAATGAGTTGGAAAGTGTTCCTTCCTTGGCAATATTTTGGAAAAGTTTCAGAAGGATAGGTGTTAACTCTTCTATAAATGGTGGATAAAGTTCACCTATGAGGCCATCAGGTCCTGGACTTTTGGTTTTTAAGAAGTTTTTAAGTATAGTTACAATCTCAGTGCTTATGATTCATCTGTTCATATTTTCAATTTTGTGCTGGTTCAGTCGAGGAAGACTATAGTTTTATTAGAAATTGTCCATTTCTTCCAGGTTGTCAATTTTAGTTGTTTATAGTAATCTCTTATGATTCCTTGTACTTCTCTGGAGTCAGTTGTATCTTCTCTTTTCATATCTAGTTTTGCTGAGTTGAGTCCTCTCCTTTTCTGCTTGATGAGTTTGGCTAAAATTTTATCAATCTTCTGTATCTTTTCAAAGAACCAAATTTAAGTTTCATTACTCATTGTGATTTTATTTATTTATTTATTGTTATATCTAATTCACTTATTTCTGCTCTAATCTTCATGATCCCCTTTGTTCTACTTGCTTTAGGTTTTATTTTTTCTTCTTTCTCTTGTTTTAGAAATAAAGTTAGATCGTCATTCAGGCCTGTGTTTCCCTATTTATTTTCTGTCTGGATGACCTGTCCATTGATGAGAAGAGGTATTAAAGCCCCTCACTATTGTGTTACTGTCAATTTCTTTTTTTTATGTTTGTTAGTACTTGCCTAACATATTGAGCTGCTCCTTTGTTGGGTGCATATACATTCATAATTGTAATATATTTTTCTTATATTGAACCTTTGAACATTGTGCAGTGCCCAAATTTTTTTGAAGTCTATTTTGTCTTTATACTAAGTCTAGTGAGATGATTATATAGTTTATATTCTTCTATTTGTTGATATGATATATCACATTTTTAAATTTGTGAATGTTGAAAAATACTTTTGACCATGGATGAATCCCACTTACTCATGGTGTATGATCTTTTAATGTACTGTTGGATACAGATTGTTAGTATTTGTCGAGGATTTTTTCATCTATGTTTATTAGGGATATTGGTCTATAATTTTCTTCTTCTTCTTCTTTTTTTTTTTTGTATCTTTGTCTGGTTTTGGAATCAGGGTGATGGTGACTTTATAAAATGAGTTGGAAAGTGTTCCTTCCTTGGCAATATTTTGGAAAAGTTTCAGAAGGATAGGTGTTAACTCTTCTATAAATGGTGGATAAAGTTCACCTATGAGGCCATCAGGTCCTGGACTTTTGGTTTTTAAGAAGTTTTTAAGTATAGTTACAATCTCAGTGCTTATGATTCATCTGTTCATATTTTCAATTTTGTGCTGGTTCAGTCGAGGAAGACTATAGTTTTATTAGAAATTGTCCATTTCTTCCAGGTTGTCAATTTTAGTTGTTTATAGTAATCTCTTATGATTCCTTGTACTTCTCTGGAGTCAGTTGTATCTTCTCTTTTCATATCTAGTTTTGCTGAGTTGAGTCCTCTCCTTTTCTGCTTGATGAGTTTGGCTAAAATTTTATCAATCTTCTGTATCTTTTCAAAGAACCAAATTTAAGTTTCATTACTCATTGTGATTTTATTTATTTATTTATTGTTATATCTAATTCACTTATTTCTGCTCTAATCTTCATGATCCCCTTTGTTCTACTTGCTTTAGGTTTTATTTTTTCTTCTTTCTCTTGTTTTAGAAATAAAGTTAGATCGTCATTCAGGCCTGTGTTTCCCTATTTATTTTCTGTCTGGATGACCTGTCCATTGATGAGAAGAGGTATTAAAGCCCCTCACTATTGTGTTACTGTCAATTTCTTTTTTTTATGTTTGTTAGTACTTGCCTAACATATTGAGCTGCTCCTTTGTTGGGTGCATATACATTCATAATTGTAATATATTTTTCTTATATTGAACCTTTGAACATTGTGCAGTGCCCATCTAAAACAGTGTCTTTGTTTTGAAGTCTATTTTGTCTGATACTAGTGTTGCTACTCCATTATTCCTATAATGTTCATTTGCTTGAAGTAACTTCTCCAATATCTTTACTTTCAGTCTGTAGGTGACTGTGTGTATGAAATGGTTCTGTTGTAGACAGCATGTATATGGATCTATATATGTTTCTATAACCATTCATCCAGTTTAGGTCTTTGGATGGTGCATTTAATCCATTTACATTAATGTAACTATTGCCATGTATGATCCTATTACCATTTTGCTAAATTTTTTGGTTTTATTTTTATTTTTTATAAGTTTTCCCTTTCTTGTGTTTCCTGCTTAGAGTCCTTTTAGCATTTATTGTAAAACTGATTTAATGGTGTTGAATTCGCTCAACTTTTGTTTGTCTGGAAAGTTTTTGATTTTTCCATCAATTCTGAATTTGAGTCTTGATGGGTAGAGTATTATTGCCTGTAGCCTCTGCCCTTTCATTATTTCAAATATATCATGCTGTTGCCTTATAGCACGTAGAGTTTCTGTTGTGTAATTGGCCGATAACCTTCTGGGTTTTCCGTGTATGTTATTTGTCCTTTTTTCCCTTGCTGTTTTTAATAATTTAACTTTGTCATTGATTTTTGGCATTTGATTACCATGTGCTTTGCTGTGTTCCTCATTTGATTTATCCTACCTCGGTCTCTCTGTGCTTCCTGGTATAGTTGACTACTTCATCTGCAATGTTGGTGAAGTGTTCAGTCATTAGTCATTCAAATATTATCTCGTGTTCTTTCCTTTCTCTCTTCTCCTTCTGAGACCCCTATAATGTGAATATTTGTACATTTAATTGTATCCCTATGTTCTATTAAAATGTTTCCTTTTGTTATTGTTTCTATTCTCCCGTTTATAACATTATTTTTCACCATTTTGTTTTCCAGGTCACTTATCTGTTCTTTTGCCTCAGTTATTGATTTCTGTTAGTGTATTATTCATCTCTTCTTGTTTGTTAGTACTTGCCTAACAACTTCGGGGATACTTTTGTAATATATTTTTCTTATATTGAACCTTTGAACATTGTGCAGTGCCCATCTAAAACAGTGTCTTTGTTTTGAAGTCTATTTTGTCTGATACTAGTGTTGCTACTCCATTATTCCTATAATGTTCATTTGCTTGAAGTAACTTCTCCAATATCTTTACTTTCAGTCTGTAGGTGACTGTGTGTATGAAATGGTTCTGTTGTAGACAGCATGTATATGGATCTATATATGTTTCTATAACCATTCATCCAGTTTAGGTCTTTGGATGGTGCATTTAATCCATTTACATTAATGTAACTATTGCCATGTATGATCCTATTACCATTTTGCTAAATTTTTTGGTTTTATTTTTATTTTTTATAAGTTTTCCCTTTCTTGTGTTTCCTGCTTAGAGTCCTTTTAGCATTTATTGTAAAACTGATTTAATGGTGTTGAATTCGCTCAACTTTTGTTTGTCTGGAAAGTTTTTGATTTTTCCATCAATTCTGAATTTGAGTCTTGATGGGTAGAGTATTATTGCCTGTAGCCTCTGCCCTTTCATTATTTCAAATATATCATGCTGTTGCCTTATAGCACGTAGAGTTTCTGTTGTGTAATTGGCCGATAACCTTCTGGGTTTTCCGTGTATGTTATTTGTCCTTTTTTCCCTTGCTGTTTTTAATAATTTAACTTTGTCATTGATTTTTGGCATTTGATTACCATGTGCTTTGCTGTGTTCCTCATTTGATTTATCCTACCTCGGTCTCTCTGTGCTTCCTGGTATAGTTGACTACTTCATCTGCAATGTTGGTGAAGTGTTCAGTCATTAGTCATTCAAATATTATCTCGTGTTCTTTCCTTTCTCTCTTCTCCTTCTGAGACCCCTATAATGTGAATATTTGTACATTTAATTGTATCCCTATGTTCTATTAAAATGTTTCCTTTTGTTATTGTTTCTATTCTCCCGTTTATAACATTATTTTTCACCATTTTGTTTTCCAGGTCACTTATCTGTTCTTTTGCCTCAGTTATTGATTTCTGTTAGTGTATTATTCATCTCTTCTTGTGATTATGGTATTAGTTTTGGAGTGTGATGAGATTTTAGTTCTTGTTTTTTTCTGTCTGTCCTCTGGATAAGGATAAAAAGCTTGTGAAAGTTTCCTGATGGAGGGACTGGCTATGGTGGAGACTTGGTCCTCTGATGGACAGAGCAAACCTTAGTAAAACTTTAATCCAATTGTTAGTTGAAGGGCAGAAGTGTTCTCCATCCTGGAATTCCTGGAGTCTATAGGTTTCTATAATAGGACTATTTGTGTCCTTCAAGAGGGCTTATGTAGCTCTCAGGACTGTTGCTGTCAATGTCCCCATTCCCTTGAAAAGACACTGCTGACCCACACCTCTAGAAGAGATCCTCAAACACAGGTAGGTCTGGATCAGTCTTTTGTGGGGTCACTGTTCCTTTTCCTGGGTGCTGGTGCACACAAGGTTTTATGTGCCCTCCAAGGTCTCTCTTTCCCCCAGTTCTGTGGAACTTGTGTGATCAAAACCTGATGACCATCAAAGTCAGGTTCCCAGCAGGTTATGAGTTCCTTGGCTCAATCCCCAAGCTTGGGAGCCTAATGTGGAGCTTAGAGCCTTCACAACAGTGAGATAACTTCTTTGGTATTATTATTATCTAGTTTGTGAATCTCCAGACCAACAGACATAGGATTTGATTTTATCATAATTGTTCTCCTCTTACTATTTTGTTGTTCCTCGTCCTTTGTCCTTGGATGTGGGACTTTTTTTTTTTTTTTGGTAGATTCCACTCTCTACCTGTCAATGGCTGTTCAACAGCTAATTGTGATTTTAGTGTACTAGCAGGAGAAGATGAGCACACGTCCTTCTACTCCACCATCTTAATCTTGTCTGATTGCAAGCAATCTTAGAGACTGTGGTTCATCCAGCCTGGAATTTCACATGTTACACTCTGCATGTAAATTAAATTATCAACATGACAATATATAGCCTTGTCATAGTCCTTTCCCTACTTGGGGTCAATCAATTGTTCCATGTTGAGTTCTAACTGTTGCTTCTTGACCACATACAGGTATTTCTGTAGACAGGTAAAGAAGTCTGGTATTCCCATCTCTTTAACAATTTCCCACTGCTTATTGTGGTCTACATAGTCAATGAAACAGAAGTAGATAGTTTTCTAAAATGCCCTTGACTTCTTTATGATTGAAAGAATGCTTGATCTCTGGTTCCTCTGTTTTCCCAACCCAGCTTGGATAAGGATAAAAGCTTGTGAAAGTTTCCTGATGGAGGGACTGGCTATGGTGGAGACTTGGTCCTCTGATGGACAGAGCAAACCTTAGTAAAACTTTAATCCAATTGTTAGTTGAAGGGCAGAAGTGTTCTCCATCCTGGAATTCCTGGAGTCTATAGGTTTCTATAATAGGACTATTTGTGTCCTTCAAGAGGGCTTATGTAGCTCTCAGGACTGTTGCTGTCAATGTCCCCATTCCCTTGAAAAGACACTGCTGACCCACACCTCTAGAAGAGATCCTCAAACACAGGTAGGTCTGGATCAGTTTTTTGTGGGGTCACTGTTCCTTTTCCTGGGTGCTGGTGCACACAAGGTTTTATGTGCCCTCCAAGGTCTCTCTTTCCCCCAGTTCTGTGGAACTTGTGTGATCAAAACCTGATGACCATCAAAGTCAGGTTCCCAGCAGGTTATGAGTTCCTTGGCTCAATCCCCAAGCTTGGGAGCCTAATGTGGAGCTTAGAGCCTTCACAACAGTGAGATAACTTCTTTGGTATTATTATTATCTAGTTTGTGAATCTCCAGACCAACAGACATAGGATTTGATTTTATCATAATTGTTCTCCTCTTACTATTTTGTTGTTCCTCGTCCTTTGTCCTTGGATGTGGGACTTTTTTTTTTTTTTTGGTAGATTCCACTCTCTACCTGTCAATGGCTGTTCAACAGCTAATTGTGATTTTAGTGTACTAGCAGGAGAAGATGAGCACACGTCCTTCTACTCCACCATCTTAATCTTGTCTGATTGCAAGCAATCTTAGAGACTGTGGTTCATCCAGCCTGGAATTTCACATGTTACACTCTGCATGTAAATTAAATTATCAACATGACAATATATAGCCTTGTCATAGTCCTTTCCCTACTTGGGGTCAATCAATTGTTCCATGTTGAGTTCTAACTGTTGCTTCTTGACCACATACAGGTATTTCTGTAGACAGGTAAAGAAGTCTGGTATTCCCATCTCTTTAACAATTTCCCACTGCTTATTGTGGTCTACATAGTCAATGAAACAGAAGTAGATAGTTTTCTAAAATGCCCTTGACTTCTTTATGATTGAAAGAATGTTATCAATTTGATCTCTGGTTCCTCTGTTTCTTCCAAACCCAGCTTGGACATGTGGAAATTCTTGGCTCACATAAAGTAGAAGCCTAACTTACAGGGTGTTGAACATAAACTTCCTAGCATGTGAAATAAACTGTAGTTACAGATTTTTGGAATTGCCTTTTCTTGGGATTAGAATGAAAACTGACTTTTATTTTCTAGTCCTGTTGCTACTGTTGAGTTTTCCACATTTGCTGACATAAAGAGCAGTGCACTTAATGACATCATCTTTTAGGATTTTAAACGGGTCATCTGAATTCCATCCCCATGTGCTCACATACTTTGTACTAATAGTTCCTAAGGCCCTTTGGCTTCATGCTTCAGAATGTATGGCTCTAGGTGAGTGGCCACAACATCATGATTATTCAGATTATTAAGGCCTTTTTTTTTTTTTTAAGTTCTTCTGTGTATACTTGCCACCTCTTTTTAATCTCTTCTGCTTCTTAGCCCTTATTGTTTCTGTCCTTTACTGTGCCCATCCTTGCATGAAATGTTCCCTTGATATTTTCAATTTTTTTTGAAGATGTTTCTAGTTTGTCTCATCCTATTACTTTCCTCTGTTTCTTTATATTTTTCATTGAAGAAACACTTATCTCTCCTTGCTATTCTCTAGAACTCTTCATTCAGTTGGATATATCCTCACTTTTCTCCCTTGTTTTTTGCTTCTTTTCTTTCATCAGCTATTTGTAAGGTCTATTAAGACAACTGCTATTTATAAGGGCTACTAAGACAACTGCTTATATTTCTTTCACTTTGGCATGATTTTTATTACTGCTTCCTGTACATGGACATCCATCGATAGTTCTGGCATTGTGTCTACCAGATCTAACCCCTTGAATCTATTTGTCACTTTTACTGTATAATCATATAAACTTTTTAGGTAATACCTGAATGGCCTAGTATTTCCCCATTGGGGTCAATCAATTGTTCCATGTTGAGTCAATTTCCCACTAGCTTAGGTAAAGAAGTCTGGTATTCCATCTCTTTAACAATTTCCCACTGCTTATTGTGGTCTACATAGTCAATGAAACAGAAGTAGATAGTTTTCTAAAATGCCCTTGACTTCTTTATGATTGAAAGAATGTTATCAATTTGATCTCTGGTTCCTCTGTTTCTTCCAAACCCAGCTTGGACATGTGGAAATTCTTGGCTCACATAAAGTAGAAGCCTAACTTACAGGGTGTTGAACATAAACTTCCTAGCATGTGAAATAAACTGTAGTTACAGATTTTTGGAATTGCCTTTTCTTGGGATTAGAATGAAAACTGACTTTTATTTTCTAGTCCTGTTGCTACTGTTGAGTTTTCCACATTTGCTGACATAAAGAGCAGTGCACTTAATGACATCATCTTTTAGGATTTTAAACGGGTCATCTGAATTCCATCCCCATGTGCTCACATACTTTGTACTAATAGTTCCTAAGGCCCTTTGGCTTCATGCTTCAGAATGTATGGCTCTAGGTGAGTGGCCACAACATCATGATTATTCAGATTATTAAGGCCTTTTTTTTTTTTTTAAGTTCTTCTGTGTATACTTGCCACCTCTTTTTAATCTCTTCTGCTTCTTAGCCCTTATTGTTTCTGTCCTTTACTGTGCCCATCCTTGCATGAAATGTTCCCTTGATATTTTCAATTTTTTTTGAAGATGTTTCTAGTTTGTCTCATCCTATTACTTTCCTCTGTTTCTTTATATTTTTCATTGAAGAAACACTTATCTCTCCTTGCTATTCTCTAGAACTCTTCATTCAGTTGGATATATCCTCACTTTTCTCCCTTGTTTTTTGCTTCTTTTCTTTCATCAGCTATTTGTAAGGTCTATTAAGACAACTGCTATTTATAAGGGCTACTAAGACAACTGCTTATATTTCTTTCACTTTGGCATGATTTTTATTACTGCTTCCTGTACATGGACATCCATCGATAGTTCTGGCATTGTGTCTACCAGATCTAACCCCTTGAATCTATTTGTCACTTTTACTGTATAATCATATAAACTTTTTTTTTAGGTAATACCTGAATGGCCTAGTGATTTTTCATACTTTGTTAAATTTAAGACTGAATTTTACAATAATGAACTCATTATACGAGCCATAGTCAACTCCAAGTCTTGTTTTTGCTGACTGTATAGAACTTCTCTATCTTTGGCTGCAAATAATATATTTGATTTGATTTTGGTATTGACCATTTGGTGATGTCCATGTGTAGAGTAAACTCTTGTGTTGTTTGAAAAGGTTGTTCATTATGACCTGTGTGTTTTCTTGACAATGCTCTGTTAGTCTTTGCCTTGCTTCATTTTGTACTCAAAAGCCAAACCTGCCTGTTATTCCAGATATCTCTATGTTTTGTATTCCAAACCCCTATAATGAAAATGACATCTTTTTTGGTGTTAGTTATAGAAGGTCTTCATAGAACTGGTCAGCTTCTTCTTTGGCATCAGTCTTTGGGGCATAGATTTGGATTACTCTGATGTTGAATGGTTTTCCTTGGAAATGAACCAAATAACTCTGTTGTTTTTGAGATAGAGCTGACATACTGCCTTCTTATTCTTGTTGACTATGAGGCCTCCTCCATTTCTTCTAAGGGATTATTGCCCACAGTAGTAAATATTATGGTCATCTGAATTATATTCACTCATTCTGTACATTTTAGCTCACTGATTCCTAAAATGTCAGTGTTTACTTTTGCCATCTCCTCCTTGACCGTATCCAATTTGTCTTGATTCATGAAAATAAAATTCCCAGTTCCAGGCCATATTGTTCCTTACACCATCAGATTTTTCTTCCACCAGGAAACACATCCACAACTGAAAATCATTTGTGCTTTGGGCCAGTTGCTTCATTTTTTCTGGTGCTATTGGTAATTTTTCTCTTTCCTTGTAGCATATTGAATACCTTCTGACTTGGCAGGTTGTCTTTTAGTGTCATGTATTTTTGCCTTTCATAAGGTGCATAGGGTTCCTCAGGCCAGAATAGTGGAGTTGGTTGCCATTTCCTGCTCCAGTGGACCACATTTTGTCAGAACTCGTCACAATGACCGTTCCATCTTTGGTGGTTCATTTTGTTTTGTTGAAAAGTTCATTTGTATATTTTTTCTTTCTTTCTTTTTTTTTTTTTTAGGTTCTGTATATAATGTGTTTTTCTCTTTCTGATTTCATTCAGTACAACAGTCTTTAGATCCAACTATGTTGCTGCAAATGAGTTTGTTTCATTTATTTTCTGACTGAGTACTATTCCATTATATAGATGTATCAGTTCTTTATTTATTCCTCTGTTGATGGACATTTAGGTTGCTTCCATGTTCTGGCTGTTGCAAAACTGCTACAATGAATATTGGGATGCATGTATCCTTTCAAATTATGATTCTCTGTAAATAGAGGTCTTGATTTGATGATAAAATAGTCAGTGTCTGCCACACTAATAAGCGTTGAGGTAAAAACAATATTAACTGATATTATATATACTATTCTGCATCTGTGGGCAAGTTGCTTTACCATATTGTGCCTTAATGTTAATATTGCACTATTGATCATTATTTAGTGTCTATTATTCCTCTCTTTATATATAATATATAAAAATGTTCTAATTCATCTTTAAATAGAGTGTCTATCTAAAACCTAGATAAACAATATAGCAAAATTAAGTGGAATTTTCAATTTAGTTATTAGTTTATGAATATAAATGATTATACATTTTTAGAAATTTCAGTCGATTGAAATTAATAATGATAATTTTGATTGCCTAAATTATCAAGAATATTAATGAATTACTACCTTAGATTTGTACATTTTATTATTGTTGTTTTTTTATTTACAATGTGGTTAACTGTACCATTACAAAACATGGCATTTTACCATTTTAGTAACATCCTGACATTTTAAACATAACAAAACTATTAATTGTCAACATATTTAATTTATAATTCACTTCTTCATTTGTAATCAATTGCTGTCACAAGTCATCTCCTTCATAGTTTGTTGACTATGTATCAAACAGAAGCAGACATAGCCCTTTTTGCAATTCATAGTGAGATAGGGACACCAGACCAGATTTAGTTGGATAGAAAAACAATTGACTGGATGCATCAGAGAATGAGAGTGGGTCTATAAGAGACCAGATAAGGAAAGTTCTGTCTCTGCTAGGCAAGGTTAAGTGTATTCTAGATGTTAGACAAGGATATACTAGATGCATTTGCTCAGCAATGGGAATTGACCTGTGATCATGGAATATCAGGTGGTTTTGATTGAAATGGCTATTTACCAGTATATCAAAAGGCAAGGAGAAAAGGAAAGATGTACCCACCTGAATGCAAAACTCCAGAGAAGAGCAAAGAGAGACAAGAAAGCCTTCTTACATGAAAAATGCAAAGACATAGAGGAAAGCAATAGAAGGAGAAAGACCAAGGATTTCTACAAGAAAATTAGAAATACCAAGGGAATATTTCTTTAATACATAGGAACAAGAAAGAATAGAAATTGTATGGACCTGAAAGAAGCAGAAGATTTTAAAAAGGTGTGGACACAATACACAGTAGACCTATACAAATATGATCTTAATGACCTGGATGACCATGAGGGTGTGATCACTCACCTAGAACCAGACATCTTAGAGTGTAAAGTCAAGTTGGCCATAGGAAGCATTACTACAAACAAAGCTAATGGAGGTGATTGAATTCTAGCTATTTCACATATTAAAGATGATGTTGTTAAAGTGCTATACTCAATAAACCAACAAATTTGGAGAATACAGCAGTTGCCTCAGGACAGGAAATAATCAGTTTTTATTCCAGTCCTAAAGAAAGGCAATGCCAAAGAATGTTCAAACTACCACACCATTGCATTGATTTCGTATGCTAGCAAAGTAATGCTCAAAATCCCCTGATCTAGGCTTCAATAGTACATGGACCAAGAATTTTGAGAAATACTAGCTAGATTTAGAAAAGGGAGATCAAAATGACAACATCCTTTGGATCATTAAAAAAAAGCAAGGGAATTCCAGAAATATATCTACTTCTGCTTCATTGACTATGGTAAACTCTTTACTGTGTGGATTACAGCAAACTGTGGAAAATGTTTCAAGAGATAGGAATATCAGACCATCTTACCTGCCTCCTATGATACCTGTATGCAGAATAAGAAAAAAAATAGTTAGAATATGGAACAAACTGGAAAGGAGTATGTCAAGGATGACCAGACCAGATTTAGTTGGATAGAAAAACAATTGACTGGATGCATCAGAGAATGAGAGTGGGTCTATAAGAGACCAGATAAGGAAAGTTCTGTCTCTGCTAGGCAAGGTTAAGTGTATTCTAGATGTTAGACAAGGATATACTAGATGCATTTGCTCAGCACTGGAATTGACCTGTGATCATGGAATATCAGGTGGTTTTGATTGAAATGGCTATTTACCAGTATATCAAAAGGCAAGGAGAAAAGGAAAGATGTACCCACCTGAATGCAAAACTCCAGAGAAGAGCAAAGAGAGACAAGAAAGCCTTCTTACATGAAAAATGCAAAGACATAGAGGAAAGCAATAGAAGGAGAAAGACCAAGGATTTCTACAAGAAAATTAGAAATACCAAGGGAATATTTCTTTAATACATAGGAACAAGAAAGAATAGAAATTGTATGGACCTGAAAGAAGCAGAAGATTTTAAAAAGGTGTGGACACAATACACAGTAGACCTATACAAATATGATCTTAATGACCTGGATGACCATGAGGGTGTGATCACTCACCTAGAACCAGACATCTTAGAGTGTAAAGTCAAGTTGGCCATAGGAAGCATTACTACAAACAAAGCTAATGGAGGTGATTGAATTCTAGCTATTTCACATATTAAAGATGATGTTGTTAAAGTGCTATACTCAATAAACCAACAAATTTGGAGAATACAGCAGTTGCCTCAGGACAGGAAATAATCAGTTTTTATTCCAGTCCTAAAGAAAGGCAATGCCAAAGAATGTTCAAACTACCACACCATTGCATTGATTTCGTATGCTAGCAAAGTAATGCTCAAAATCCCCTGATCTAGGCTTCAATAGTACATGGACCAAGAATTTTGAGAAATACTAGCTAGATTTAGAAAAGGGAGATCAAAATGACAACATCCTTTGGATCATTAAAAAAAAGCAAGGGAATTCCAGAAATATATCTACTTCTGCTTCATTGACTATGGTAAACTCTTTACTGTGTGGATTACAGCAAACTGTGGAAAATGTTTCAAGAGATAGGAATATCAGACCATCTTACCTGCCTCCTATGATACCTGTATGCAGAATAAGAAAAAAAATAGTTAGAATATGGAACAATGGACTGGTTCCCAACTTGGAAAGGAGTATGTCAAGGATGTATATTGTCACTGGGCTTATTTAATTTATATTCTGATACATCATGGGACATGCCAGTCTGGATGAAGCACAACCTGGAAATATAGATAAACTCACGTATGCATATGCAGATGACACTATGCATGGCAGAAAGCAAAGAGTAACTAAAGAGCCTCTTGATGAAGGTGAAAGAGGAGACTGAAAAAGCTGGCCTAAAGTCAGTATTCAAAAAAACTAAGACCATGCCATCTGGTCCCACCACTACATGGCAAATTGGTGGACAAACAATGAAAACACTGACAGACTTTATTTTCTTGGGCTCCAAATCACTGTGGATAGTGACTGCAGCCACAAAATTAAAAGACTCTTGCTCCTTGGAAGAAAAGCTATAACAGACCTAGATAGTGTATTAAAAAAAAAAAAAACAAAACAGATACCTCACTTGGTCAACAAACATCCACATAATCAAAGCTATGGTTTTCCCAGTAGTCGTTAAACCACAGTGAAAGGTGGGCCATAAAGAAAGTTGAGCACTGAAGAATTGATGCCGTCAATTTGTGATGTAGGAGAAGACTCTTGAGAGTCCCTTGGCCTGCAAGGAGATCAAACCAGTCAATCCTAAAGGAAATCAATCCTGAATATTCACTGGAAAGACTGATGCTGAAGCTGAAGTTCCAATACATTGGCCATCTGCTGTGAATAGGTGACACATTGGAAAAAACCCTGATGCTAGGAAAAGTAGAAAGCAGAAGGAGAAAGGGATAGCAGAGGATGAGATGGTTGGATGGCATCATTGAGTCAATAGACATGAGTTTGAGCAAGTTCTGACAGATGTTGTAGGACAGAGAAGCCTGCCATACTGTGGTCCATGAGGTCTGAAAGAGTTGGACATGACTGAATGATTGAACTGAAATGAATAGCTTTGTTCTATCATAAAAAGCAAGGGAATTCCAGAAATATATCTACTTCTGCTTCATTGACTATGGTAAACTCTTTACTGTGTGGATTACAGCAAACTGTGGAAAATGTTTCAAGAGATAGGAATATCAGACCATCTTACCTGCCTCCTATGATACCTGTATGCAGAATAAGAAAAAAAATAGTTAGAATATGGAACAATGGACTGGTTCCCAACTTGGAAAGGAGTATGTCAAGGATGTATATTGTCACTGGGCTTATTTAATTTATATTCTGATACATCATGGGACATGCCAGTCTGGATGAAGCACAACCTGGAAATATAGATAAACTCACGTATGCATATGCAGATGACACTATGCATGGCAGAAAGCAAAGAGTAACTAAAGAGCCTCTTGATGAAGGTGAAAGAGGAGACTGAAAAAGCTGGCCTAAAGTCAGTATTCAAAAAAACTAAGACCATGCCATCTGGTCCCACCACTACATGGCAAATTGGTGGACAAACAATGAAAACACTGACAGACTTTATTTTCTTGGGCTCCAAATCACTGTGGATAGTGACTGCAGCCACAAAATTAAAAGACTCTTGCTCCTTGGAAGAAAAGCTATAACAGACCTAGATAGTGTATTAAAAAAAAAAAAAACAAAACAGATACCTCACTTGGTCAACAAACATCCACATAATCAAAGCTATGGTTTTCCCAGTAGTCGTTAAACCACAGTGAAAGGTGGGCCATAAAGAAAGTTGAGCACTGAAGAATTGATGCCGTCAATTTGTGATGTAGGAGAAGACTCTTGAGAGTCCCTTGGCCTGCAAGGAGATCAAACCAGTCAATCCTAAAGGAAATCAATCCTGAATATTCACTGGAAAGACTGATGCTGAAGCTGAAGTTCCAATACATTGGCCATCTGCTGTGAATAGGTGACACATTGGAAAAAACCCTGATGCTAGGAAAAGTAGAAAGCAGAAGGAGAAAGGGATAGCAGAGGATGAGATGGTTGGATGGCATCATTGAGTCAATAGACATGAGTTTGAGCAAGTTCTGACAGATGTTGTAGGACAGAGAAGCCTGCCATACTGTGGTCCATGAGGTCTGAAAGAGTTGGACATGACTGAATGATTGAACTGAAATGAATATCTTTGTTCTTTCATAACATTAAACTACATTTGTGGTTATAAAATATTTCTATATAAATGATATTCTTTTTAGTAATCATGTGTCTTGAGTGATACTTCCTTATGATCTCATAATAATATAAAAGTAGAAGCAAATCATGAAGTAAACATTTAGATTCATATTCAATATAACATTAGCATAGATGTCTGATATACTTTATTTTTATATAAAGGTCCTATTCAATAAATATTTGATTAATCATTATGATGTTAGTAGTATGGTAGAAACCTGTACTTCATATAGTAGGAATTCAAGGAAAGAATAAACATTATATAACATTCCAATAAACTATTAATAATCCATACTATTTTAAATGATTTTTTTTACAATCTAGATATAGATATAGTACAATTGTTTATGAAATTGTGAGAAATTTCACAACAGTGATTTTTTTCCTCTCTCGCTCTTTTTTTTTTTTTTGGCCATTTCTATTGGTCATTCATTTCCATCTTTGTTCTTTGGCTGTTTGGGCCTCCCATCACAGTGGCTCCTCTTGCTGCAGAGCACCGGCTCTGGGGACATGCACTGCAGAGCTCTGGCTCGGTAGTTGGACACATTGGTCAAGCCATTCCATGGCACATAGTATCCTCCCAGGCCAGGGATCAAACCGGCCCCCCTTGCATGGCAAGTCAGAAGAGATCCAATATTAAAAGACTCTTGAGAGTCCCTTAGGCCTGCAAGCTATGGTTTTCCCAGTAGTCGTTAAACCCATTTCAAAGAAAGTTGAGCACTGAAGAATTGATGCCGTCAATTTGTGATGTAGGAGAAGACTCTTGAGAGTCCCTTGGCCTGCAAGGAGATCAAACCAGTCAATCCTAAAGGAAATCAATCCTGAATATTCACTGGAAAGACTGATGCTGAAGCTGAAGTTCCAATACATTGGCCATCTGCTGTGAATAGGTGACACATTGGAAAAAACCCTGATGCTAGGAAAAGTAGAAAGCAGAAGGAGAAAGGGATAGCAGAGGATGAGATGGTTGGATGGCATCATTGAGTCAATAGACATGAGTTTGAGCAAGTTCTGACAGATGTTGTAGGACAGAGAAGCCTGCCATACTGTGGTCCATGAGGTCTGAAAGAGTTGGACATGACTGAATGATTGAACTGAAATGAATATCTTTGTTCTTTCATAACATTAAACTACATTTGTGGTTATAAAATATTTCTATATAAATGATATTCTTTTTAGTAATCATGTGTCTTGAGTGATACTTCCTTATGATCTCATAATAATATAAAAGTAGAAGCAAATCATGAAGTAAACATTTAGATTCATATTCAATATAACATTAGCATAGATGTCTGATATACTTTATTTTTATATAAAGGTCCTATTCAATAAATATTTGATTAATCATTATGATGTTAGTAGTATGGTAGAAACCTGTACTTCATATAGTAGGAATTCAAGGAAAGAATAAACATTATATAACATTCCAATAAACTATTAATAATCCATACTATTTTAAATGATTTTTTTTACAATCTAGATATAGATATAGTACAATTGTTTATGAAATTGTGAGAAATTTCACAACAGTGATTTTTTTCCTCTCTCGCTCTTTTTTTTTTTTTTTTTGGCCATTTCTATTGGTCATTCATTTCCATCTTTGTTCTTTGGCTGTTTGGGCCTCCCATCACAGTGGCTCCTCTTGCTGCAGAGCACCGGCTCTGGGGACATGCACTGCAGAGCTCTGGCTCGGTAGTTGGACACATTGGTCAAGCCATTCCATGGCACATAGTATCCTCCCAGGCCAGGGATCAAACCGGCCCCCCTTGCATGGCAAGTCAGTGTCCTTACCCATGGGACCACCAGGGAAACTCGCATAACAGTTATTTTTTAAAGTACTCTAGAGATTTTGCTTCTGGAGCACTAGACATTCCAAAGATTCTTCTTGTTTTTAAATAAATAGGTTTTCAATGAAGCATGCTGTTTATTGAGTAGATGGCATAACATTCAGCAAATTATATCTTCAAATACCAGCAAAAAAAAATTAATTGAAACTACAGTTTTTAGTAATCAGCCTGTACATGTGAAAAGTAAAACCAAGCCTTAACTCAATGACAATGTGAATCTGAAGATCCTGTACTAAAAATACTTGTATTTGTTATTTTTTTTAACCTTCATTTTGCTTTTAACTTTTACAGAGTTTTGTTGTTTACAGATACGTATGTTCCCATATTAGTCATATGTATATCCCCCCCTCCCCACCCCTCCCAACCATCACACAGCACCCCTGAAGGATCCCCTTTTCTCACAGAGCAATGACTAGAGCTATTTTCTTCACTTATGATAGTACAGGCCTTCATGCTACTTCCTTTATGCCTCCCACCTTCTCTTCCTTCCCCACAATGTCCATATGTCCACTGTCCATGTCTGTCTTTCTGTTGCTTCACTGCGTGTGCCATCATCACCATCCTACTAGATTTCATATATATGTGTTAATATACTGAAAAATACTTGTATTTGGACATATAAAATGATCAGATTTATATCACCTATTCTTATCTTTTTGTTTATTTCTGTATTTTAAAGTTCATACAGAGTTTTCTTGTTCACAGACATGTATGTTCCCAGATCAGTCATATGCATATCCCTGGTCCCCTCCCCCATTCAAGCCGCCCGCCCCTCCAATCTACCCATCAAAACTGTCACACCAAGCCCTTGTAGGAATTATTCCCTTAGCGCAATTACAATAGCTATCTTTTTCACATATGATAGTACAGGTTTCCATGTTACTCCCCCTATGTCTCCCATGCACTATTCATTCCCCACAATGTCCATATGTCTATTTTCTCTCTGTTTTTCCATGGATTCACTGTGTGTGTTATCATTACCCTTTTGCTAGATTCCATATATGTGTATTAGCATACTATACTTGTCTTTCTCTTTTTGGCTGACTTCCCTTTTTATGATACGTTCTAGCTCCAACCACCTCATTAGGACTAATTCTTCGGCATTTCTTTTAACAGCTGAGTAGTATCCCATCGCATATATGTACCAGAGCTGCTTTATCCATTCATTCGTTGATGGACATCTAGGTTGCTTCCATGTTCTGGCTATTGTATAGAGAGCTGCAATGAACAGTGAGGTACAGGTGCTTCTTTCCATTGTGATTTCATCAGGGTATAAGCTTAAGAGTGGGATTGCTGGGTCGTATGGTGCTTCTATTTTTAGCTTTTTAGGAAATCTCCATACTGTCTTCCATAAAGGCTGCATCAATTGACATTCCCACCAGCAATGCAAGAGTATTCTGTTTTCCCTGAACCCGATTCAGCATTTATTGTCTGTCGATTTCTTCATTAGTCATATGTATATCCCCCTTCCCACCCCTCCCAACCATCACACAGCACCCCTGAAGGATCCCCTTTTCTCACAGAGCAATGACTAGAGCTATTTTCTTCACTTATGATAGTACAGGCCTTCATGCTACTTCCTTTATGCCTCCCACCTTCTCTTCCTTCCCCACAATGTCCATATGTCCACTGTCCATGTCTGTCTTTCTGTTGCTTCACTGCGTGTGCCATCATCACCATCCTACTAGATTTCATATATATGTGTTAATATACTGAAAAATACTTGTATTTGGACATATAAAATGATCAGATTTATATCACCTATTCTTATCTTTTTGTTTATTTCTGTATTTTAAAGTTCATACAGAGTTTTCTTGTTCACAGACATGTATGTTCCCAGATCAGTCATATGCATATCCCTGGTCCCCTCCCCCATTCAAGCCGCCCGCCCCTCCAATCTACCCATCAAAACTGTCACACCAAGCCCTTGTAGGAATTATTCCCTTAGCGCAATTACAATAGCTATCTTTTTCACATATGATAGTACAGGTTTCCATGTTACTCCCCCTATGTCTCCCATGCACTATTCATTCCCCACAATGTCCATATGTCTATTTTCTCTCTGTTTTTCCATGGATTCACTGTGTGTGTTATCATTACCCTTTTGCTAGATTCCATATATGTGTATTAGCATACTATACTTGTCTTTCTCTTTTTGGCTGACTTCCCTTTTTATGATACGTTCTAGCTCCAACCACCTCATTAGGACTAATTCTTCGGCATTTCTTTTAACAGCTGAGTAGTATCCCATCGCATATATGTACCAGAGCTGCTTTATCCATTCATTCGTTGATGGACATCTAGGTTGCTTCCATGTTCTGGCTATTGTATAGAGAGCTGCAATGAACAGTGAGGTACAGGTGCTTCTTTCCATTGTGATTTCATCAGGGTATAAGCTTAAGAGTGGGATTGCTGGGTCGTATGGTGCTTCTATTTTTAGCTTTTTAGGAAATCTCCATACTGTCTTCCATAAAGGCTGCATCAATTGACATTCCCACCAGCAATGCAAGAGTATTCTGTTTTCCCTGAACCCGATTCAGCATTTATTGTCTGTCGATTTCTTCATAATGGCCATTCTGACAGGTGTGAGGTGATATCTCATTGTAGTTTTGATTTGCATTGCTCTAATAATAAGCGAGGTTGAGCATTGTTTCATGTGCTTTTGGGCCATCTGTATGTCCTCTTTGGAGAGATGTCTCTTCAGATCTTTTTCCCAGTTTGTGATTGGGTTGTTCGTTTTTCCTGTGCTGAGTTGTCTGAGTTGCTTGTAGATTTTGGAGATTAGTTCTTTGTATCTTATTTCATGTACTATGATTTTCTCCCATTCTGTGGGTTGTCTGTTCAGCTTTTTTGTAATTTCTTTTGCTGTACAAAAACTTTTAAGTTTCATTAGGTCCCACATGTTCATTTTTCTTTTTAGTTCTGCTATTCTAGTAGGCGGATCAGAAAATATCTTGCTTTGATTGATGTCCTTGAGGGTTTTTCCTATATTCTCCTCTGAGAGCTAGCTATTCCCTCTAAGAGTTTAATGTTTTCTGGTCTTGCATGTAGGTCTTTAATGCATTTTGAGTTTATCTTTGTGTATGGTGTCAGGGAATGTTCCAACTTCATTTGTTTTGCATGTAGCTGTCCAAATTTCCCAGGATCATTTGTTGAAGAGTCTGTCTTTGTCCTATTTTAGATTTTCACCTCCTTGGTCAAAAATAAGGTATCCATAGATGTGTGGGTCTATTTCTGGGCTCTCTATCTTGGTCCATTGGCCTATGTTTCTGTTTTTGTGCCAGTACCATACTGTCTTGATGAAGGTTGCTTTGTAGTATAGCCTGAAGTTAGGGAGGCTTATTCCTCCAGCTCCGTTCATCTTTCTAAGGACTGAGTTGACTATTCGGGGTCTTTTTTGTTTCCATATGAACTGTGTTATTCTTTGGTCTAGTTCTGTGAAGAATGTCATTGGTAGTTTGATAGGAATCGCATTGAATCTATAGATGATAGTTGGTAGAATGGTCATTTTCACAATATTGATTCTTCTGACCCAGGAACATGGAATATCTCTCCATCTATTTAAGTCTTCTTCAGTTTCTTTCATGAGAGTCTTGTAATTTTCTGTGTACAGTTCTTTTGTTTCTTTGGGTAGGTTTATTCCTAGATAGTTGATTCTTTTGGTTGCAATGGTGAAGGGGATTGCCTATTTGACTTCGTCTTTTGATTTTTCATTTTTTGTGTATAGGAATGCCAGTGATTCTTGTGTATTGATTTTGTATCCCGTGACTTTGCTGAATTTGTTGATTAACTCTAGTAGCTTTGTAATATTATCTTTGGGGTTTTTATACATAATATCTTGTCATCTGCAAAAAGAGAGAACTTTGCTTCTTCCTTTCCAATCTGGATTCCTTTTATTTCTTTCTCCTCTCTCCTTGCTATTGTTAGAACTTCCAGGACTATGTTGAAAAATAGTGGTAAAAGTGGACACCCTTGCCTTGTTCCTGATCTTAGAGGGAATGCTTTCAGTTTTTCTCCATTGAGGAAAATGTTCACTGTGGGCTTCTCATTATATGGCTTTCAGTATGTTGAGATAGGTTCCTTCTACGCCCATTTTTTAAAGAGGTTTTGTTTTGTTTTGTTTTTTTGACCATAAATGGATATTGTACTCTGTCGAAGATTTTTCTACATCTATTGAGATGATCATATGATTTTTGTCTCTCAATTTGTTGATATGGTGTATCACATTGATTGATTTGCGGATATTGAAGAATCCTTGCATGCCTGGGGTGAACCCGATTTGTTCATGATGTATGCGTTTTTTGATGTGCCGTTGAATTCGGTTTGCTAGGATTTCGTTGAGGAAAATTGGCATCTAAGTTCATCAGTGAAATTGGTCTATAGTTTTCTCTTTTTTATTGTCTTTGCCTGGTTTTGGTGTCAGGGTGATAGTGGCCTCATAGAATGTGTTTGAAAGTGTTCCTTCCTGTGCAATTTTTTGGAAGAGTTTTAGAAGGACAGGCATTAGCTCTTCTTTAAATGTTTGGTAGAATTTGGCCGTGAAGCCATCTGGCCCTGGGCTCTTATTTTTGGGTAGATTTTTGATCACAAGGTCGATTTGTGAGCTTGTGATTGGGTTGTTCAAAGTTTCTATTTCTTCCTGGCTCAGTCTTGGGAGATTAATCTTCCCCAAGAAACTGTCCATTTGTTCCAGGTTGTCCAGTTTGTTGCCGTAGAGTTGCTCATAATAGTCTCTTATGATCCTTTGGATTTCTGCATTATCTGTTGCAATCTCTCCTTTTTCGTTTTTGATTTTGTTGGTCTGGTTCTTTTCTCTCTTTATCTTGATGGGTCTGGCCAGTGGCTTGTCAATTTTGTTCATCTTTTCGAACAGCCAGCTTCTCATTTTATTTATCTTTACTATTGTTTCTTTCATCTCTTTTTCAATCTTTTCTGCTCTGATCGTTATGATTTCTCTTCTTCTACTGGCTTTGGGGTGTTTTTGTTCTTTTTTCTCCAATTGTTTTAAGCGGGGGGTTCGGTCATCTGCTTCATATTTTCCTAGTTTCTTGAGGTGGGATTGTATTGCTATAAATTTCCCTCTTAGAACTGCTTTTGCGCTATCCCATAGGTTTTGCATGGTCGTGTGTTCATTGTCATTTTCTTCTAGGAATTTTTAAATTTCTCCTTTGGTTTCCTCAGTGATCGGTTGGTTTTTTAGGTATGTGCTATTTAATCTCCTTGTGTTTGTGTTTTTAGCGGTTTTTTCCCTGTAGTTTATCTCTAGTCTCATTGCATTGTGGTCTGAGAAGATGGTGGATATAATTTCGGTTTTCTTGAATTGACTGAGGTTTGATTTGTGGCCCAAGATGTGGTCTATCCTGGAGAATGTTCCATGAGCACTTGAGAAGAAAGTGTGTTCTTCTGCTTTTGGATGGAACGTCCTAAAGGTATCCATGAGGTCCATCTCTTCTAGTGTGCCATTTAAGGCTTGTGTTTCTTTATTAATTTTCTGTTTGGATGATCTGTTCTTTGGTGTGAGGAGTCTTAAAGTCTCCTACTGTTACTTTTTGTGATTTCTTCTTTTATGTCTGAAAGTATCTGTCCTAAAGGCCCTAGATTTTTAAATTCCCTTTTTTCAAGTTTTTTTTTCGTGAAGCCATCTGGCCCTGGGCTCTTATTTTTGGGTAGATTTTTGATCACAAGGTCGATTTGTGAGCTTGTGATTGGGTTGTTCAAAGTTTCTATTTCTTCCTGGCTCAGTCTTGGGAGATTAATCTTCCCCAAGAAACTGTCCATTTGTTCCAGGTTGTCCAGTTTGTTGCCGTAGAGTTGCTCATAATAGTCTCTTATGATCCTTTGGATTTCTGCATTATCTGTTGCAATCTCTCCTTTTTCGTTTTTGATTTTGTTGGTCTGGTTCTTTTCTCTCTTTATCTTGATGGGTCTGGCCAGTGGCTTGTCAATTTTGTTCATCTTTTCGAACAGCCAGCTTCTCATTTTATTTATCTTTACTATTGTTTCTTTCATCTCTTTTTCAATCTTTTCTGCTCTGATCGTTATGATTTCTCTTCTTCTACTGGCTTTGGGGTGTTTTTGTTCTTTTTTCTCCAATTGTTTTAAGCGGAGGGTTCGGTCATCTGCTTCATATTTTCCTAGTTTCTTGAGGTGGGATTGTATTGCTATAAATTTCCCTCTTAGAACTGCTTTTGCGCTATCCCATAGGTTTTGCATGGTCGTGTGTTCATTGTCATTTTCTTCTAGGAATTTTTAAATTTCTCCTTTGGTTTCCTCAGTGATCGGTTGGTTTTTTAGGTATGTGCTATTTAATCTCCTTGTGTTTGTGTTTTTAGCGGTTTTTTCCCTGTAGTTTATCTCTAGTCTCATTGCATTGTGGTCTGAGAAGATGGTGGATATAATTTCGGTTTTCTTGAATTGACTGAGGTTTGATTTGTGGCCCAAGATGTGGTCTATCCTGGAGAATGTTCCATGAGCACTTGAGAAGAAAGTGTGTTCTTCTGCTTTTGGATGGAACGTCCTAAAGGTATCCATGAGGTCCATCTCTTCTAGTGTGCCATTTAAGGCTTGTGTTTCTTTATTAATTTTCTGTTTGGATGATCTGTTCTTTGGTGTGAGAGGAGTCTTAAAGTCTCCTACTGTTACTGTGTTATTGTTGATTTCTTCTTTTATGTCTGAAAGTATCTGTCTTATGCATTGAGGTGTCCCTGAGTTGGGTGCGTAGATATTCACGACTTTATGTCTTGCTCTTGGATAGATCCCTTAATCATGATGGAGTGACCTGCTTTGTCTCTTAGAATTTTCTGTACTTTAAAGTCTGTTTTGTTTGATATGAGGATTGCTACTCCAGCTTTCTTTTGATTTCCATTTGCATGGAATATTTTTTTCATTCTCTCACTTTCAGTCTATGAATGTCTGTAGGTCTGAAGTGGGTCTCTTATAAACAACATATATGTGGATCTCGTTTCTGGATCCATTCAGCCAGCCTGTGTCGTTTGGTTGGAGCATTTAGTCCATTTACGTTCAAAGTAATTATTGATACGAATGTTCCTATAGACATCTTCTTAGAAGTTTGGGGTTTGATTTGTAAGTCTGCTCCTACTCTTGTATTTACTGGCCATATCAGGCCCTTTGACACTTGCTGTAGGGCTGGTTTTGTGGTACAGAATTCTTTTAGTTTTTGATTGTCTGTGAAGCTTTTAACTTCACCATCAATTCTGAATGAGATTCTTGCTGGGTAGAGAATTCTTGGTTGGAGTTTATTTTCTTTTAGCCGTTTAAAAGTGTCTTGCCATTCTCTTCTGGCCTTCAGGGTTTCTGTTGAAAGATCCGTAGTTAGACGTATGGGGTTTCCTTTATATGTTATTTGTTGCTTGCTCCTAGCTTCTTTTAGTATTCTGTCTTTATATTTGTTTTCCGTTAGTTTGATTAGAATGCGCCTTGGTGTGTTTCTTCTGGGGTTTATCCTGTGTGGAACTCTTTGTGCTTCTTGGACTTGCTTGACTATTTCCATTCCCATGCTAGGAAATATTTCAATTAGAAACTCTTCAAGAAGTTTTTCATAGCCTTTCTTCCCCTCTTCTTCTTCTGGAACTCCTATAATTCTAATGTTGATGTGTTTGATATTGTCCCTTAGGTCCCTGAGGCTATCTGCAGTTCTGATTTTTTGTGCTTTGTTCTGTTCTTCAGCAGTTATTTCCACCATGCTCTCTTCCAGCTCACTTATCAGTTCTTCTGCCTCTGATACTCTACCGTTGAGACCTTCTATAGCATTTTTGGGTTCAACAATTGAGCTGGTGGTCTCTATTTGCTTTTTTTTTCATTTCTGGCATGTCTCTTCCCAGTGCACTAATGTCCTCTAATATTCTGTTTTTGGTGTTTTGCATCCTCATTAGTATAATTTTTCTGAATTCTCTTTCAGATAATTTGTCTAATTCCTCCTCTGTCATTTGAGGCTGTGTTTCCCTAGCATGGTTCTTCATTTGTGCAGTGTTTCTCTGTCATATTATTATTAGATTAATTTTTGTTTCTTTGTGTGTGTCTGTGTGTGTGAAGTTCTTTTTCCCCCACCAGGCTTCTTAGTTGAATTCTCCCTTCCTTTGCGTTTCTGTCCTTCTAGAAGGGTTCAGTGGTTTGTGACTTGGATGGTGTTAGGTCTTGTTTACAGATGAATAATCTCTAGTGTTATATGTTCTTTGACAGTGTGGGTTCTTGGAGTCAGGGCTTCTGCTCCGAGGATCCTTGGTTTGATGATTGGTCAGGGGGTATAGGTTCTATGCCTGATTTGCTATGGTGTTCCGTGATATTAGTTCAAATACTAGCATCTGAGGAACAAGAGGTGCATCCTGGATGGGTGACAGTCATAAAAGCATGCAGATGTTTTCTAACACAATCATAAGATATACATACATACACAGTAATACCCACAACTGACCAGTTTTACAATGATAAAGCACATGAAATCTTTCTGGCAAACCACACAATCAAAGATGAAACTTGCCCATTCAGCTCTGCATTAATTTAAATAATGTCTGGATAAATAGATCCTGGGCAAGGTCCTGAAACGGATAATTACAATGAGAGTAATTTTTAATTAGGACATGTGTTGGGGGTGAAGAGGAGGAGAGTGTATGGGTAATGAAAAGGAATAGATTCGTCTTGGAAGTATTTTATAGGGTTATGTAGCAAAGATTATTGTGTTGTATTGTTTAGTGCAGCTGGAAGAACATCGTGGAGACAGGAAGAGAGTAAATAATTTATCTAGAGAACATTGATAGATAGGAAAAGGTTTTACATTTAGAACATAGAGGGAGAAGCAGTGGCAAAGAGGAAAGAGAATTAGAAGTTTCCAAGAATTAAAATTTAAAAACAAATACAGTAGAATAAAATAAAATTCCAAAAAGGAAATTAAAAATTTAAAAAGGCAAAAAAAGTCAATGAGACCAAAAAACCAAAAAAAACAAAAAAACAAAAAAACAAAAAAGAAAACAACCAAAAGAATAAAACAAAAATCCCAAACAAACAAACAAACAAAAACCCAAACAGAACAAACAAACAAACCCCAAGTCAGACCAATCAATCAAATAGACAAAATAGTCCACAACAAATAAACAAGCAAAAAAAGCTAAATACAGTCCCTGGTTTTTATCTTCTCATCTGCCTGTTGGAAACCAATCTGCTCTTGATGGTGGTGTCTCGATGGCATAGTCTTTCCCATACAGAGCTGGTTGCTATGCTTTCTGCTTTTGTTTTCAACAAAATGAAGGCTTTGGTGTGAGCTTGGGTACTGGCCGGGGTGGTGGGCTGGTCCCAGTCCGTCGGGTGGGGTCCATGGTGCGCGCATTCCCGTGTTGGAGGTGGGCGTCCAGGCTTTACTGCGCACCTGCCAATAGCCTCCAATCCCTGCTCTTCCCCCGGCTTCCTCCGCTGTTACTGCAGCTCTAGGAGTGCGTGGGCTCCTCCGCTGCTGGCACACGTGCAATCCCGGTTACAGGTTCAAGTCCCAAAGGCGGGCACGAGCTTTCCCATCTGGCTAGTGCCCATTCCGTGGTTAGCAACCCATGGGTAACTTCTGTTATGGACACCTGGAGACATGTTCATTTCTCACAAAAATTAAGAAAGATATCCGGGCTAAACAGACAATTGTCTCCTCACACTAAGGATAAGCGTTGCCTGCAAGCCTTGCCTCTCTGAGACCAATACAGAGCACAAAGGTTCTTCCTCTTACCACTTTTCAATGCTAATGAAAGACTTTACAAACTCCGAGCACCCTTTGTAACTTAAGAATCATAAGAATGTTTCTCCTCAAGAGCAAAGGTGTTGGTAGAGGAGCAAAGGGCTCAGGAGATGACCTCTTTTACATCTCTAGAGAGACAAAGAGCTTCTTCATGATTATTAATTAGCTTGTGATTTCTAGTTAGAAAAAATATAAAAAGGGATGGGGAAGGATTGTGCGTTAGCCTTGCCCATGGAGATCGGCTGAGCCCGATGGGGTTGAGACGCTCCAGCTCTGGGGTAAGAACATCTGTTTACATTTGATTGAGTTCTGATTATTTCTGATTACTTGTGCTTGCCTTTATTTGATGATTAATAAACCCACTCTTGGTTTGACAATACTTGAGACCACAATACTTACTGTCGAGGTCTGAGGCTCACACCCTGAGAGGACCACGCTGTGTTCAGGGAAAAGTCTCTGAGCTATTTAATATAGTTTCTCTTAGCAAGAACTAGTGAGAATAGTAATCAGAGGAAGCTCAGAACACAGTGCCCATGACACTTTCCCTCTCCATTCAGCAAGCCCTCCACTAGAAGTGGTTGAACTTAGGGTGACTTCCCCTCTCTGTTCAGCAAGCCCTCCAGTAGGATTGGTTGAACTTACCCCAGCACGGCGGCATGGCGGCTTGGCTTCTTGGTCCAGCGCGGCGGTGCAGCGGCGCAGCTTCTTGGTCCGGCTCAGCGGTGTGGTTTCTCGGTCTGGTGTGGCTTCTAGGTCCCTCATTCTAATTTATTTTTTTACCTTTATTTTGCTTTTAACTTTTACAGAGTTTTGTTGTTTACAGATAAAGATAGATTTGATATATACTTCTAGGTAAAGAGCAATTTTTTTCTTTTTTTGAGCATTTGAAAATATTTTTTGTTAGTTAATTTCCTTATCGTTTAGGGGGCTTCCGCCCAGTGGCAATTGAAGTGTGTTTTGCGCCTATCTATTTTTAAAATCTTTTCATTGTCTTTGGTACCATGCATTTATGCTAAAGTGTATGTGAGTGGCAGGAAAGAGGGGTGTTTCTGAACATGTGAATTATTTGAATTTCTCTCTGTAGATTTATAATTTTATTTCTATGTAATTATCTATTAGTGTTTACAAACTCCGAGCACCCTTTGTAACTTAAGAATCATAAGAATGTTTCTCCTCAAGAGCAAAGGTGTTGGTAGAGGAGCAAAGGGCTCAGGAGATGACCTCTTTTACATCTCTAGAGAGACAAAGAGCTTCTTCATGATTATTAATTAGCTTGTGATTTCTAGTTAGAAAAAATATAAAAAGGGATGGGGAAGGATTGTGCGTTAGCCTTGCCCATGGAGATCGGCTGAGCCCGATGGGGTTGAGACGCTCCAGCTCTGGGGTAAGAACATCTGTTTACATTTGATTGAGTTCTGATTATTTCTGATTACTTGTGCTTGCCTTTATTTGATGATTAATAAACCCACTCTTGGTTTGACAATACTTGAGACCACAATACTTACTGTCGAGGTCTGAGGCTCACACCCTGAGAGGACCACGCTGTGTTCAGGGAAAAGTCTCTGAGCTATTTAATATAGTTTCTCTTAGCAAGAACTAGTGAGAATAGTAATCAGAGGAAGCTCAGAACACAGTGCCCATGACACTTTCCCTCTCCATTCAGCAAGCCCTCCACTAGAAGTGGTTGAACTTAGGGTGACTTCCCCTCTCTGTTCAGCAAGCCCTCCAGTAGGATTGGTTGAACTTACCCCAGCACGGCGGCATGGCGGCTTGGCTTCTTGGTCCAGCGCGGCGGTGCAGCGGCGCAGCTTCTTGGTCCGGCTCAGCGGTGTGGTTTCTCGGTCTGGTGTGGCTTCTAGGTCCCTCATTCTAATTTATTTTTTTACCTTTATTTTGCTTTTAACTTTTACAGAGTTTTGTTGTTTACAGATAAAGATAGATTTGATATATACTTCTAGGTAAAGAGCAATTTTTTTCTTTTTTTGAGCATTTGAAAATATTTTTTGTTAGTTAATTTCCTTATCGTTTAGGGGGCTTCCGCCCAGTGGCAATTGAAGTGTGTTTTGCGCCTATCTATTTTTAAAATCTTTTCATTGTCTTTGGTACCATGCATTTATGCTAAAGTGTATGTGAGTGGCAGGAAAGAGGGGTGTTTCTGAACATGTGAATTATTTGAATTTCTCTCTGTAGATTTATAATTTTATTTCTATGTAATTATCTATTAGTGTAGCTTCAGATATTGCTTTTGCTTCAATTTTCTCTTTTTAGGATTCCAATTGTGTTTGTATCAGATCTTTTGTTTTATTTTCCTTATTTCCTAATCTTTTTTTCCATGTTTCATCATTTTTGCTTCCCATACTCTGATTTGTGGATTTATTTGGATCTAGCTTTTTGTTCACTATCTATAGTTAATTTCATCACATGAATTATTCCATTCATTTTTATTGTGTTTTGGTCTTAGTGTTACAATTTTAGGTTTTATTTTTCAATTCACTTGGTCTTTTAAAATAAAATCTTGTAGTTTTTTCATTTCTCTGTTTCTACTTTCTTTTTCCTTTTTAGAGAAGTCATGCCTTGAAAATTTATATATTTTAAATTTATAATTTTTAGAATTTCAATTCCTAGAGAAGAATATGTTTTTTATAGCAGAACCTCATTCATTATGCTTGTTTTCTTTTTACAATTATCTTCTATTGTAAACTTATATTAACAGTATATCCATCTATAAAATAAAATCTATGAGCCTCAAATAAGTATGCCTTTCTCTAAAGAGAACATATATTTGCTTATACTGTGGTCTGAGTGTGTGTAAGAATAGGTAATACAGATTAATGGAGGGGGAAGATGGCGGAGGAACGATAGGAGGATTTCACCAGCTCCCCAAAAGAATCACCAGAACTCATCAAGAAATGAAACACACGTGGCAAACCAGCCACTACATGACAATAGAACTCCTCAAGTCTATGAGGGTTGGAGAGCAAACAGCCAGATCTTTCCCGGAGCTCCTGTTCTGGGAGCCCTGTACCCCAACCTCCACGCTATCCCTTTATTGCTTTTTACAGAGTTTTGTTGCAATAAAGATGAAAAGAAAGTGAGCATTTGAAAATATTTTTTGTTAGTTAATTTCCTTATCGTTTAGGGGGCTTCCGCCCAGTGGCAATTGAAGTGTGTTTTGCACCTATCTATTTTTAAAATCTTTTCATTGTCTTTGGTACCATGCATTTATGCTAAAGTGTATGTGAGTGGCAGGAAAGAGGGGTGTTTCTGAACATGTGAATTATTTGAATTTCTCTCTGTAGATTTATAATTTTATTTCTATGTAATTATCTATTAGTGTAGCTTCAGATATTGCTTTTGCTTCAATTTTCTCTTTTTAGGATTCCAATTGTGTTTGTATCAGATCTTTTGTTTTATTTTCCTTATTTCCTAATCTTTTTTTCCATGTTTCATCATTTTTGCTTCCCATACTCTGATTTGTGGATTTATTTGGATCTAGCTTTTTGTTCACTATCTATAGTTAATTTCATCACATGAATTATTCCATTCATTTTTATTGTGTTTTGGTCTTAGTGTTACAATTTTAGGTTTTATTTTTCAATTCACTTGGTCTTTTAAAATAAAATCTTGTAGTTTTTTCATTTCTCTGTTTCTACTTTCTTTTTCCTTTTTAGAGAAGTCATGCCTTGAAAATTTATATATTTTAAATTTATAATTTTTAGAATTTCAATTCCTAGAGAAGAATATGTTTTTTATAGCAGAACCTCATTCATTATGCTTGTTTTCTTTTTACAATTATCTTCTATTGTAAACTTATATTAACAGTATATCCATCTATAAAATAAAATCTATGAGCCTCAAATAAGTATGCCTTTCTCTAAAGAGAACATATATTTGCTTATACTGTGGTCTGAGTGTGTGTAAGAATAGGTAATACAGATTAATGGAGGGGGGGGGGAAGATGGCGGAGGAACGATAGGAGGATTTCACCAGCTCCCCAAAAGAATCACCAGAACTCATCAAGAAATGAAACACAAGTGGCAAACCAGCCACTACATGACAATAGAACTCCTCAAGTCTATGAGGGTTGGAGAGCAAACAGCCAGATCTTTCCCGGAGCTCCTGTTCTGGGAGCCCTGTACCCCAACCTCCACGCCCGACTGGGTGGAGAGAGTGCTGGGAAGTGTGCTGGAAGGACAGAAGGCAGCGCTTAGTGCAAAAATCCCTCTGGGAAAGTACAGGGTCCCCAGGCACCAGGTGACCCGCATTTGGGGCTTAGTCCCATATCCAGCAATGCACACGCACCAGCAGCCTGAAAAGTTTGTGCAGCCCCAAAGCTTCAGCAGGGAAGCTTGCAGCTACCGTTCCCGCAGGCAGGGGAGAGGTGTGGCAGAGGAAACCAGAAGAGCAGAGATTCGAGGCTACCAGCGGGTGCTCAGTGGAACTGCGGAGCGTCCTCAAGCACAGAAATTCTCACGCGGCTCCAGCCCAATGAACTGGAAACACCCCACCGCCCTGGGCAGTACCTGAGCTGGCTGCAGAGCCTTTGTTGTGTTGAAAGCAAAAACAGAAACCAGAGCAACCGACTGTGCAAGGGAAAAACTATGGAACCCTGGAACAACATCAAGAGCAAACTGGTGGAAGGTCCACACGCAGATGAGAAGATAAAAACCAGGGACAGTATTTACCCTTTTTTGTTTTATTTTGTTTTGTTTGTTCACTTGTTTGGTTTGGTTTGTTTTTTGTCTTTTCTTTTTAATTATGTTCTCTTTTCAAATTTTTAATCTTTTTTAATTTTTATTGTTTTAATTATAATTTTTTTTAAACTTTTGCATTCCCTTCCTTTTTGCCACTGCTTCTCCCTCTATGTTCTAAATGCAAAATCTTTTTCTAACTACAAATATCCTCTATATAAATATTTGGTTATACTGTGGTCTGAGTGTGTGTAAGAATAGGTAATACAGATTAATGGAGGGGGGGGGGAAGATGGCGGAGGAACGATAGGAGGATTTCACCAGCTCCCCAAAAGAATCACCAGAACTCATCAAGAAATGAAACACAAGTGGCAAACCAGCCACTACATGACAATAGAACTCCTCAAGTCTATGAGGGTTGGAGAGCAAACAGCCAGATCTTTCCCGGAGCTCCTGTTCTGGGAGCCCTGTACCCCAACCTCCACGCCCGACTGGGTGGAGAGAGTGCTGGGAAGTGTGCTGGAAGGACAGAAGGCAGCGCTTAGTGCAAAAATCCCTCTGGGAAAGTACAGGGTCCCCAGGCACCAGGTGACCCGCATTTGGGGCTTAGTCCCATATCCAGCAATGCACACGCACCAGCAGCCTGAAAAGTTTGTGCAGCCCCAAAGCTTCAGCAGGGAAGCTTGCAGCTACCGTTCCCGCAGGCAGGGGAGAGGTGTGGCAGAGGAAACCAGAAGAGCAGAGATTCGAGGCTACCAGCGGGTGCTCAGTGGAACTGCGGAGCGTCCTCAAGCACAGAAATTCTCACGCGGCTCCAGCCCAATGAACTGGAAACACCCCACCGCCCTGGGCAGTACCTGAGCTGGCTGCAGAGCCTTTGTTGTGTTGAAAGCAAAAACAGAAACCAGAGCAACCGACTGTGCAAGGGAAAAACTATGGAACCCTGGAACAACATCAAGAGCAAACTGGTGGAAGGTCCACACGCAGATGAGAAGATAAAAACCAGGGACAGTATTTACCCTTTTTTGTTTTATTTTGTTTTGTTTGTTCACTTGTTTGGTTTGGTTTGTTTTTTGTCTTTTCTTTTTAATTATGTTCTCTTTTCAAATTTTTAATCTTTTTTAATTTTTATTGTTTTAATTATAATTTTTTTTAAACTTTTGCATTCCCTTCCTTTTTGCCACTGCTTCTCCCTCTATGTTCTAAATGCAAAATCTTTTTCTAACTACAAATATCCTCTATATAAATATTTCTTATCTTCCTGTCTCTACTATTCCCTTCCAGCTGCACCAAATTCTACAACACACTAATCTTTGTTACGTAAACCTACAAAATCCTTGCAAGATGAATCAGTTTCTCCTCAGTACCCATACACTCTCCTCCTCCTCAACCCCAAAAATCATGTCTGAGTTAAAAACTGCTTTCATTCTAATATCCTCAGCAGGGACCTTGCCCTGGATCTGTTTTTCCAGGCAGTATATTAATTAATTTAGAGCTTAATGATCAGGTACCATCTTTGATTGAGCCATTTGCCAGAAAAATGTCCTTTGATTTACCCTGTAAGATTGTTCATCTGTGGTTATTGATGTGTATCTATGTATAGTTTTCCAATATGTTAGAAAATATTTGCATGATTTCATGACTGTCATGCCTCAGGGATGCACCTCTTTTTCCTCATATGCTTATATTTGAACTAATACCACTGAACACAAGAGAAAACCAGACAGAGAGCCTACACCCCTTGGCCAGAGCTCAAGTCAAGGTTCTTCGGAGTGGAAGACCTAATTGCAAGACCCCAACCTATCAAAGAACATACAACACTAGAAATTATCCAATTGCAAACAAGACCTAGCACCATCAAAGACACAAACCACTGAACCCTTCTACAGGAAAGAAACACAAAGGAAGGGAGAATAAAACCACGAAGCCTAGGCCGGAAAAGAACAACAATCCAAGACACACACAAAGAAACATAAATTTACATATTAATGTACCTGAGCTGGCTGCAGAGCCTTTGTTGTGTTGAAAGCAAAAACAGAAACCAGAGCAACCGACTGTGCAAGGGAAAAACTATGGAACCCTGGAACAACATCAAGAGCAAACTGGTGGAAGGTCCACACGCAGATGAGAAGATAAAAACCAGGGACAGTATTTACCCTTTTTTGTTTTATTTTGTTTTGTTTGTTCACTTGTTTGGTTTGGTTTGTTTTTTGTCTTTTCTTTTTAATTATGTTCTCTTTTCAAATTTTTAATCTTTTTTAATTTTTATTGTTTTAATTATAATTTTTTTTAAACTTTTGCATTCCCTTCCTTTTTGCCACTGCTTCTCCCTCTATGTTCTAAATGCAAAATCTTTTTCTAACTACAAATATCCTCTATATAAATATTTCTTATCTTCCTGTCTCTACTATTCCCTTCCAGCTGCACCAAATTCTACAACACACTAATCTTTGTTACGTAAACCTACAAAATCCTTGCAAGATGAATCAGTTTCTCCTCAGTACCCATACACTCTCCTCCTCCTCAACCCCAAAAATCATGTCTGAGTTAAAAACTGCTTTCATTCTAATATCCTCAGCAGGGACCTTGCCCTGGATCTGTTTTTCCAGGCAGTATATTAATTAATTTAGAGCTTAATGATCAGGTACCATCTTTGATTGAGCCATTTGCCAGAAAAATGTCCTTTGATTTACCCTGTAAGATTGTTCATCTGTGGTTATTGATGTGTATCTATGTATAGTTTTCCAATATGTTAGAAAATATTTGCATGATTTCATGACTGTCATGCCTCAGGGATGCACCTCTTTTTCCTCATATGCTTATATTTGAACTAATACCACTGAACACAAGAGAAAACCAGACAGAGAGCCTACACCCCTTGGCCAGAGCTCAAGTCAAGGTTCTTCGGAGTGGAAGACCTAATTGCAAGACCCCAACCTATCAAAGAACATACAACACTAGAAATTATCCAATTGCAAACAAGACCTAGCACCATCAAAGACACAAACCACTGAACCCTTCTACAGGAAAGAAACACAAAGGAAGGGAGAATAAAACCACGAAGCCTAGGCCGGAAAAGAACAACAATCCAAGACACACACAAAGAAACATAAATTTACATATTAATGAAAAGCGGGAGAAACACTGCCCAAATGAAAGAACAAACTAGAGAAACACAGCTCCAAATGATAGAAGAGGATACAAATTACCTGAAAGAGAATTCAGAAGAGCGATACTGGTGAGGATCCAAAGCACCAAAAACAGTATATTAGAGGAAACTAGTGCACTGAGAAGAGACATGCCAGTAATGAAAAAGAATCAAATAGAGACCACCAGCTCAATTGCTGAACACAAAAATGCTATAGAAGGTCTCAACGGTAGAGTATCAGAGGCAGAAGAACTGATAAGTTAGCTGGAAGAGAGCATGGTGGAAATAACTGCTGAAGAACAGAACAAAGCACAAAGAATCAAAAAACTGAGGATAGCCTCAGAGACCTAAGGGACAATATCAAACGCACCAACAGTAGAATTACAGAAGTCCCAGAAGAAGAAGAAGCGAAGAAAGGCTATGGAAAAATTCCTGAACAGGTTACAGTCAAAAACTGCCCCAACATGGGAAAGGAAATAGTCAACCAAGTCCAAGAAGCACAAAGAGTTCCATACAGGATAAACCCCAGAAGAAACACACCAAGGCATATTCTAATCAAACTAACACAGACTAAATATAAAGACAGAATACTTAAGGCAGCAAGGAAAAAACAACAAATAACATAAAAAGAAACCCCATAGGCTTAACTGCTTATCTTTCAACAGAAAGCCTACAGGCCAGAAGAGAATGGCAAGACGCATTTAAACGGATAAAAGAGAAAAACATACAAACAAGAATTCTCTACCCATCAAGGATCTCATTTAGAACTTATGGAGAAGTCAAAAGCTTCATGTACAAGCAAACACTAACAGAATTCTGTACCACGAAACCAGCCCTACAACAAGTGTTAAAGGGCCTGATATAGCCAATAAATACAAGAGTAGGAGAAGTCCTACAAATCAAACCCCAAATATCTAAGAAGATGTCTATAGGAACATTTGTATCAATAATTTAAATGTAAACAGACTAAATGTTCCAGCCAAATGACACAGGTTGGTTGAATGGATCCAGAAGCAAGTCCATTTATGCAATTATATTCACAGATCTTCTACCTTATCTGTGACTGTCATTCATTATTTCCTATTGAATTCCTGTCTTTGGGGAAAAAATAATGGGCACATTTTATGCAAAATGATGGACATGTCCATCATTGCTTCTACTAAGCCCTCAAGACCCTGTTCTTATCTAATCAGCCGACCAAACTTTGTCCTAATTATTACATACTTTATTTGAAACTTGTTGCCTACAAACATACGGAGCAAATTTATTTTAGTATCTTAAGAACATAATGAATTCTTTCATAACGAGTGAAACCAAACTACATATAAGACATTTTAAACATACATTTTCAGATGAAATTATATTTTTTTATCTTCTCAACATACATAAAATAGTCATTTTAGTCAGATAATAAGAGAACTTAAATTAGAAGGTTTCATGCTTCAGTCTGAGGTCAGTTGGTTCAAGACATCAGTAGAAAGTAAAGGAATCATTGAAGAAGCATTAGGAAATAGTTCTCATTACCCGGGTCTATTATCAACTCATATGATTTAAGTCAAACTAGCCTAGCTTACTCTATTTTGTTTTCAACCTTAACCATATTTTTTCCCAAATGTTATCTATTCAGCTCAAGCTGGAGGGGTTGTGACAATGAGAGAAGGAAAGAGATCATTATCATCACTCCCTTTCTTTAAACTGAATGTTCTGTCAGTTTCTATTCAGGACCCCAGGAGTTTACACGTGTTATTATGCTATTTTTCAGAAATGCCAAACAGTGTTAACACTACCGCCAGCAGTATATAAGAATGCTCAATTAATTGACCACAAGGATAACAATAAATGTGATTAATGGTAAAGATAATGATAATTAAATAAAACTATATGCTGGATTTTAAGCACTGTTAGGTACCATAAATTAATTTTGTGTTAATTCTCACTACAGCGCTATTATACATAGTCTATTATTATCCCAAAGTTTTATATGAGGAAAAGCAAAATGCAAAGGGTTAAGTATTGAACCCAAGATCCTAGTTTGTGAGTGGGGATACAGGTCATTTATTTATATAGGATAGCCGGACACATTAAATTTCAACCATCCAAAGCTACCAACCTAGAATGATTATAAAGACCTAAGGTTATTGACAAAATGATGGAACCATTTATGCAATTATATTCACAGATCTTCTACCTTATCTGTGACTGTCATTCACTAAGTCTTTGGGGAAAATAATGGGCACATTTTATGCAAAATGATGGACATGTCCATCATTGCTTCTACTAAGCCCTCAAGACCCTGTTCTTATCTAATCAGCCGACCAAACTTTGTCCTAATTATTACATACTTTATTTGAAACTTGTTGCCTACAAACATACGGAGCAAATTTATTTTAGTATCTTAAGAACATAATGAATTCTTTCATAACGAGTGAAACCAAACTACATATAAGACATTTTAAACATACATTTTCAGATGAAATTATATTTTTTTATCTTCTCAACATACATAAAATAGTCATTTTAGTCAGATAATAAGAGAACTTAAATTAGAAGGTTTCATGCTTCAGTCTGAGGTCAGTTGGTTCAAGACATCAGTAGAAAGTAAAGGAATCATTGAAGAAGCATTAGGAAATAGTTCTCATTACCCGGGTCTATTATCAACTCATATGATTTAAGTCAAACTAGCCTAGCTTACTCTATTTTGTTTTCAACCTTAACCATATTTTTTCCCAAATGTTATCTATTCAGCTCAAGCTGGAGGGGTTGTGACAATGAGAGAAGGAAAGAGATCATTATCATCACTCCCTTTCTTTAAACTGAATGTTCTGTCAGTTTCTATTCAGGACCCCAGGAGTTTACACGTGTTATTATGCTATTTTTCAGAAATGCCAAACAGTGTTAACACTACCGCCAGCAGTATATAAGAATGCTCAATTAATTGACCACAAGGATAACAATAAATGTGATTAATGGTAAAGATAATGATAATTAAATAAAACTATATGCTGGATTTTAAGCACTGTTAGGTACCATAAATTAATTTTGTGTTAATTCTCACTACAGCGCTATTATACATAGTCTATTATTATCCCAAAGTTTTATATGAGGAAAAGCAAAATGCAAAGGGTTAAGTATTGAACCCAAGATCCTAGTTTGTGAGTGGGGATACAGGTCATTTATTTATATAGGATAGCCGGACACATTAAATTTCAACCATCCAAAGCTACCAACCTGAGTATAATGATTATAGCACCTAATTTATCATTTTGACCAGTTTGAGAAAGTAAAAGGTTAATTCCACCAATTTACAATTTTTATTAATGCTAAATGACATATTTTATATATGTTATTAATTTGTATATATTTTGTGAATGTTCATTATTTTCTCACTTTTCTTCTTATGAAACCATTCTACTGAAGTATTATATTAAATTGTAATGTGTATTTAAATAGTAAGGATATTGGATATTTTCCTGATTTTTTCCAACTCTGTCACTTTCAAGAAGTGGAAGAGAGTGAAACAAACTTCTTTCATAAGGAAGACTAATTAGAAGGTCACCTCTATTTGGCTTACCTATGGGGAGTATCCTTACTTTAATTGGGTACCAGAATGACAGACATACGTTACTTCCCTAGTGTTATATTACATTTTTTTTTTTCAGCTCCATGCAAGTATCTTATTGATAAGTTGGGAAAGGCCAGAGCTACTATTTGACTTCAATAATATTTCAGCTTTGATGATTTTTCAAATGATACATTCTTTTTGCCATTTCATTGTTTAAAATTCTTCTCTAAAATAATATGAAAAAATATTTTTCTGCGGGGACCTTCTGCAGAAAGGGAAGGCAGCGGGATTGCCGCTGGCTGACCCGGGAGATCTCGGAGAAAGGCAAATCTTGACCGCCTGCCCCCCATCCCCCTGGCTCAGGCAGAGGCAATCAGACGCGACAAAGGTTCCATCAAAGTAGTTCCGGTTTATTGATGAAGATCCACAGCTTTTATAGGCAAGTGAAGGGGGTCTTGCACGGGACTTCCTATAGATTACACCAATCAAGCTAAAGGCCAAGCAATCATTCACGAGCGCAGAAGCCAGGAGAACCAATCAGAAATTTTGACCATCAATTAACAATTTAGATCATGCCCTGTCTCTTCCTGTAGGCGCCATCTTAGCTGCAAACATGTGCTTAAGCTTCTTTAAACAATGCGCTTAAGCTTCCCTTCATTCCCATGTCCCTTCCTGTAGGCGCCATCTTAGCTCCAAACTGCAAACATGTGTTTAAGCTTCTTTATGCTTGCAACGGTCCTCTTTCAATTCAGAGCCCCACATTGTTCAATTTTTTCAAATATAAAATTTGGTTTAACAGAGTATTTTATCCATTTTTTTTCCAATTTTTGATGTAAAATAATTGGTTTTCAGAGTTCTTGTAGACAACAGTGCTTTCTTTTCAAAATGTTATGACATTCACACAGCAAGACTGTTAAGACTTTTTAAAAATATATACAGAATTCAATACCTTACAAAAAGTGATTCTGTAGAATTGCATTGTCGACTAAAAAAGATGAACAACTTGAGAGTTGTGGGTCAAGTTTTATTTGGAGCATAATTAGGATTGCAGACAGGGAGGCAGCACCCCAGATATATCTGAGACTGCTCCAAAGAGGCAAAAGGAGGATGATCAGTATATAATATTTTGAGGATGGTGGAATTCCATGCCAATAAACAATCATTTTACAAAGGATTTCCAGTTAATCATTAGATCTAATTTCATCAGGAAGGAATTTAATACTTTTTTAGATGTGAGGAGATGCAAGGATTGAGATATTAAAGCTGTTCTAAAAGGCATCCACCTATATAAAGACCTGCCCCACCCTAGAGCACAGACTGCCTCTAACCCCACCCTGATCTCCATCAGGGAGTATTGAAGGTCAGCATTTCTCAGCAGCACGGGGCCTCAACCTCACCCTGATCCCCTTCAGAGGGTAATGAAGGTCAGCAGCTCTTGACAGCACAGTGTCTGGTCTCTGCAGAGGTTGTTGTCCAGTTATTGGCAATGCAATTGGTAAATGCCAGTTTGTAGTTGACAGTAATCATAGAAACAGTGAAACCAGATTAATTTTATAGTTTAACTTTAACTTTCCATTATTGAATAAATAGAAATTTGAGTTCTATTAATGCACATGCTGCTGTTGTGGAACTTTTAAATTCCTTGACACGATTTCTCTCCAAATGAATATGAGCCTGTGAGTTAATCACTTCTAAAGAATAGAATGTGATGAAAGCGAAGTGGTGTGACTATGTATTCTCAGATTAGGTACTAAAAGGTACACAGCTTCTACTTAGAGGTAGTGAGATATCTCACTGTCTCTCTCTCTCTGTCTTTCTTCCCTCATTCTTTCTCAGTACATTTGTCTTTAGAGTTCAACCAACACATTTTACAGAAACCCAGGCCATTTGGGGAGATCCAGGTGGAGAAGGATCTCCAACAGTAACCAATACTAATTTTCAAGTTATGAGAGTGTACCACTTCAGAAGTGGACCCTCCAGTTCCAGTCAAGTTTTCAGAAGAATGAAAATCCAGCCTGTATCTAATTGCAGCCTAATGAGAGACATCAAGGCACAACTTGTAGTCAACATTCTTACTAAGTGCTGGCCAACAAAATCCATGAGAAACAGTCAAATATTATTGTCATTTAAAGACATTGCTTTGGGTGGAGATCCATTATGTTGCATGGAAACAACTGTGTACAAAGACAAAGAAGGATAGTTAAAAAAATACTTAGAAAATTCTAGGCAAATAAATGTATCAATTTTATGTAGATAGTAAATTCATGAAACATAAGGGAAATCACATCAGTCATGTCTGATTCTGTGTGATCCTATGGGCTGTAACCCACTAATCTCCACTCTCCATGGGATTCTCCACGCAAGAATACTAAAGTGGATTTCCATCCCCTCACTCTCTCTTTCTCTCTCTCTCTGTCTCTGTGTATATATATATACACACACATATATATATATATATATATATATATATACACACACACATACACATATATACATATCAACCATAAGTAAATGACTTATTGGGTTTTCCTGGTGGTTCATATGGTAAAGAATCTGCCTGAAAAGTGAAAGATCTGTGTTCCATTCCTGGGTTGAGAAGATGCCATGGAGGAGGGAATGATAGTCTGCTCCAATGTTTTTGCCTGGAGAATGACATGGACCGAGGAGCCAGGCAAGCTATAGTTGTTGGGACTGCAAAGAGTCAGACATGACTGAAAGACTGACACACATAACAAATTTATTAGGTGGTGTCAATTGGCCTAGTGTTAATTTAGGAAAAAATATATGTTAAAAAATATGCTTGGAATTTGAATTTTCAGAAATATCTTAAATGTCTTTATGTCTCACTGGTAAAATCAAAAGAGTGGTTGAGTGTCCCTTGAAAATGTAAATGCCTTAGCTATGATGGTAGGGTTTTGGTTGGCCAATGTTCTCACTGAGTTTAAAAGACAGATAAAATAAGGAGTGTATTTGTCTGTGTGTGACTGTAGTTAAAGATATCAGAGAGATGACTTTGGGAGATCCAGGTGGAGAAGGATCTCCAACAGTAACCAATACTAATTTTCAAGTTATGAGAGTGTACCACTTCAGAAGTGGACCCTCCAGTTCCAGTCAAGTTTTCAGAAGAATGAAAATCCAGCCTGTATCTAATTGCAGCCTAATGAGAGACATCAAGGCACAACTTGTAGTCAACATTCTTACTAAGTGCTGGCCAACAAAATCCATGAGAAACAGTCAAATATTATTGTCATTTAAAGACATTGCTTTGGGTGGAGATCCATTATGTTGCATGGAAACAACTGTGTACAAAGACAAAGAAGGATAGTTAAAAAAATACTTAGAAAATTCTAGGCAAATAAATGTATCAATTTTATGTAGATAGTAAATTCATGAAACATAAGGGAAATCACATCAGTCATGTCTGATTCTGTGTGATCCTATGGGCTGTAACCCACTAATCTCCACTCTCCATGGGATTCTCCACGCAAGAATACTAAAGTGGATTTCCATCCCCTCACTCTCTCTTTCTCTCTCTCTGTCTCTGTATATATATATACACACACATATATATATATATATATATATATATATACACACACACATACACATATATACATATCAACCATAAGTAAATGACTTATTGGGTTTTCCTGGTGGTTCATATGGTAAAGAATCTGCCTGAAAAGTGAAAGATCTGTGTTCCATTCCTGGGTTGAGAAGATGCCATGGAGGAGGGAATGATAGTCTGCTCCAATGTTTTTGCCTGGAGAATGACATGGACCGAGGAGCCAGGCAAGCTATAGTTGTTGGGACTGCAAAGAGTCAGACATGACTGAAAGACTGACACACATAACAAATTTATTAGGTGGTGTCAATTGGCCTAGTGTTAATTTAGGAAAAAATATATGTTAAAAAATATGCTTGGAATTTGAATTTTCAGAAATATCTTAAATGTCTTTATGTCTCACTGGTAAAATCAAAAGAGTGGTTGAGTGTCCCTTGAAAATGTAAATGCCTTAGCTATGATGGTAGGGTTTTGGTTGGCCAATGTTCTCACTGAGTTTAAAAGACAGATAAAATAAGGAGTGTATTTGTCTGTGTGTGACTGTAGTTAAAGATATCAGAGAGATGCCAGAACATTTATGACTTCAGAAGAAAAGGTTCTGGTGAAACAAGAACCAAAAATAAAAAGGGAAATTTATATACTAGATAATGTTGAGGCATTTTTAAAATTCTGAAACTTTAAATGCAGAGATGCTGATAGGATGCGGAGAAACTATGAGAATGTTTATGCATCTTCTATAGAAAGAAAACACTAGAGTTTGATATTTGAAGGAAGCCAGAATTGAGGGGCCAAGATTTCTGAAAATGGCCTCTCAGGTGGCTCGGTGGTAAAGAATCTGCCTGCAAGACAGGAGATGTGGGTCTAATCCCTGGATAAGGAAGAGCCCCTGGAGAAGGAAATGACAGGCTACTCCAATATTCTTGCCTGGGAAATCTATGGACAGAGGAATCTTGCAGTCCATAAAATCACAAAAAGTCAGCCACAACTTAGTGACTAAACAGCAATAGCAACAGAATTCTGAAAACCAGGAAGCATCAAGAAGTAGACCTGAATACTTTGTTGTATCCTTCAGGCTTTTGCCAGATTTATAAACTGAACAGGATGAAAATCTAAGTTACAAGAAAAAAGCCACTGAAGTACAAAGTAGAGTTTTTGTCTGGTTTATGGAAGTAGCTCAGTTTAGTTCAGTCGCTCATTTGTGTCTGACTCTTTGTGACCCCATGGACTGTGGCATGCCAGGCTTCCCTATCCTTCCTGGGTTGAGGATGCCTGGAAAATGATAGTCTGCTCCAATGTTTTTGCCTGGAGAATGACATGGACCGAGGAGCCAGGCAAGCTATAGTTGTTGGGACTGCAAAGAGTCAGACATGACTGAAAGACTGACACACATAACAAATTTATTAGGTGGTGTCAATTGGCCTAGTGTTAATTTAGGAAAAAATATATGTTAAAAAATATGCTTGGAATTTGAATTTTCAGAAATATCTTAAATGTCTTTATGTCTCACTGGTAAAATCAAAAGAGTGGTTGAGTGTCCCTTGAAAATGTAAATGCCTTAGCTATGATGGTAGGGTTTTGGTTGGCCAATGTTCTCACTGAGTTTAAAAGACAGATAAAATAAGGAGTGTATTTGTCTGTGTGTGACTGTAGTTAAAGATATCAGAGAGATGCCAGAACATTTATGACTTCAGAAGAAAAGGTTCTGGTGAAACAAGAACCAAAAATAAAAAGGGAAATTTATATACTAGATAATGTTGAGGCATTTTTAAAATTCTGAAACTTTAAATGCAGAGATGCTGATAGGATGCGGAGAAACTATGAGAATGTTTATGCATCTTCTATAGAAAGAAAACACTAGAGTTTGATATTTGAAGGAAGCCAGAATTGAGGGGCCAAGATTTCTGAAAATGGCCTCTCAGGTGGCTCGGTGGTAAAGAATCTGCCTGCAAGACAGGAGATGTGGGTCTAATCCCTGGATAAGGAAGAGCCCCTGGAGAAGGAAATGACAGGCTACTCCAATATTCTTGCCTGGGAAATCTATGGACAGAGGAATCTTGCAGTCCATAAAATCACAAAAAGTCAGCCACAACTTAGTGACTAAACAGCAATAGCAACAGAATTCTGAAAACCAGGAAGCATCAAGAAGTAGACCTGAATACTTTGTTGTATCCTTCAGGCTTTTGCCAGATTTATAAACTGAACAGGATGAAAATCTAAGTTACAAGAAAAAAGCCACTGAAGTACAAAGTAGAGTTTTTGTCTGGTTTATGGAAGTAGCTCAGTTTAGTTCAGTCGCTCATTTGTGTCTGACTCTTTGTGACCCCATGGACTGTGGCATGCCAGGCTTCCCTATCCTTTACCATTTCCCACAGATTGCTCAATCTTATGTCCACTGACTCAGTGATGCCATCCAATCATCTCATCCTCCTTCTTATGGAAGTAAGGTTACAAAAATTAGAATATCTGACCTGCCAATGATGGTAGATTCTGGTAAACACATTATCCATTTGGGACATCTGAAGAGTTAGTTATATCTTAGGAGCAGGATCTTGAAAGGAATGTCAACTAGACTCCAATCAGTCTCTGATAGATATGGTTACTTTGTCCTAGTTTTAGAATTTAATATTATCTAGATGAAAATATCATCTAAGAACTCTAATCATTTTATACACAGTGTCTGGCTTTCAGTAAAGGAAAATTACCAGCAACTCAAATAACCAGACCCAGAGAAAACCTTGAACACATGCACACATTGACACACACCCACACATTCAAAGTACATATGATCCAGATATCGGAATTATCATTCATAAACTTTAAAATAACTATGGTGAATTTGCCCAAGAAATAGATTAGAAATTAGGAGATTTTATCCATTAAATTGAAATCTATTACAAAGGATCAAGTACAGACTTCTGGGTTGAAAAAAAAATATGTGAAATTAATAAGTCAGTAGGTATATTTAATACAAGAAGAGCAAAGTAGAAGTTATTATTATAAAATATAAAGATATATCAATAATCATAGCCAGGCTGAAGTATACAGAAATCAAGAATTTTAAAAGAGAGAAAAAAGTTGAAGTATGCAGATAGGACACAATGAAAGTATGGAAAATCAGATAATGAAAAAGGAGAAAATAGGCAAAACTCATAAAAGAAATATTCAAAGAGAAAATGTCAGGGCATTTTCTAAGACAAGTTTAAAATTCACATCACAGGTTAAAGAAATGTTAGAATCCCAATAAGATTATATACAAAGAAAGGTATTCCTTCAGGCTTTTGCCAGATTTATAAACTGAACAGGATGAAAATCTAAGTTACAAGAAAAAAGCCACTGAAGTACAAAGTAGAGTTTTTGTCTGGTTTATGGAAGTAGCTCAGTTTAGTTCAGTCGCTCATTTGTGTCTGACTCTTTGTGACCCCATGGACTGTGGCATGCCAGGCTTCCCTATCCTTTACCATTTCCCACAGATTGCTCAATCTTATGTCCACTGACTCAGTGATGCCATCCAATCATCTCATCCTCCTTCTTATGGAAGTAAGGTTACAAAAATTAGAATATCTGACCTGCCAATGATGGTAGATTCTGGTAAACACATTATCCATTTGGGACATCTGAAGAGTTAGTTATATCTTAGGAGCAGGATCTTGAAAGGAATGTCAACTAGACTCCAATCAGTCTCTGATAGATATGGTTACTTTGTCCTAGTTTTAGAATTTAATATTATCTAGATGAAAATATCATCTAAGAACTCTAATCATTTTATACACAGTGTCTGGCTTTCAGTAAAGGAAAATTACCAGCAACTCAAATAACCAGACCCAGAGAAAACCTTGAACACATGCACACATTGACACACACCCACACATTCAAAGTACATATGATCCAGATATCGGAATTATCATTCATAAACTTTAAAATAACTATGGTGAATTTGCCCAAGAAATAGATTAGAAATTAGGAGATTTTATCCATTAAATTGAAATCTATTACAAAGGATCAAGTACAGACTTCTGGGTTGAAAAAAAAATATGTGAAATTAATAAGTCAGTAGGTATATTTAATACAAGAAGAGCAAAGTAGAAGTTATTATTATAAAATATAAAGATATATCAATAATCATAGCCAGGCTGAAGTATACAGAAATCAAGAATTTTAAAAAGAGAGAAAAAAGTTGAAGTATGCAGATAGGACACAATGAAAGTATGGAAAATCAGATAATGAAAAAGGAGAAAATAGGCAAAACTCATAAAAGAAATATTCAAAGAGAAAATGTCAGGGCATTTTCTAAGACAAGTTTAAAATTCACATCACAGGTTAAAGAAATGTTAGAATCCCAATAAGATTATATACAAAGAAAGGTATTCAAAGACACATAGCAACTAAATATAAGGAGAAAATGGTAACAGTGAGGAGGGGCAAAAAAAGGGTTAATAGTCAAATTTACTTAAATTTGTCACCTACACCTGACTTCTCAACCTTAATATGAAAGTCAAAGAAAATAAGATGACTTTTAAAAATTTTAGAAAATAACAAACAGCCTAAAACCTTGTTTCTGCAAAAAAATATATCTGAAATAAAGAATGCAAAATAAATTTCCAGAAAATATAATCCAAGATAAAACACATCCACTAGAATAAATCCTAAGTGATTTTAGGCAGATGTATATGCACAGGTCTAAAAACAGCCTTAAAGAAGGAAAAGCCCCAGTGAAGGGTTTATATTACCAAATATCAAGATTTTTATTAAAGCTACCATGTTTTATACTGGCATCAGAAAATTTGAAAAATGCAGTAATGAAACTGTATAAAATCCAGGATTAAATTCACATGTACAGAGTCTACTGTTAAATGATAGTCATTATATAACAATATAGTAGGTAAAATATGGCTTTTATGATCAATAGTTCTAATTTGACTAGATAACCATGTGAATAGAAAAAGATGAACATTGGCAGTTAAGTTAACATTATGTACTTTAATGTGAAAGGTAAAACCATCTAGTTTCCCAAATGTAACATAAGAAATTATCTGCATAACTATGTCCAAAATATTTTATACAAGACACATTAAAAACCATATATTAGAAAGGATCAAGTACAGACTTCTGGGTTGAAAAAATATTTAATACAGTAGGTATATTTAATACAAGAAGAGCAAAGTAGAAGTTATTATTATAAAATATAAAGATATATCAATAATCATAGCCAGGCTGAAGTATACAGAAATCAAGAATTTTAAAAAGAGAGAAAAAAGTTGAAGTATGCAGATAGGACACAATGAAAGTATGGAAAATCAGATAATGAAAAAGGAGAAAATAGGCAAAACTCATAAAAGAAATATTCAAAGAGAAAATGTCAGGGCATTTTCTAAGACAAGTTTAAAATTCACATCACAGGTTAAAGAAATGTTAGAATCCCAATAAGATTATATACAAAGAAAGGTATTCAAAGACACATAGCAACTAAATATAAGGAGAAAATGGTAACAGTGAGGAGGGGCAAAAAAAGGGTTAATAGTCAAATTTACTTAAATTTGTCACCTACACCTGACTTCTCAACCTTAATATGAAAGTCAAAGAAAATAAGATGACTTTTAAAAATTTTAGAAAATAACAAACAGCCTAAAACCTTGTTTCTGCAAAAAAATATATCTGAAATAAAGAATGCAAAATAAATTTCCAGAAAATATAATCCAAGATAAAACACATCCACTAGAATAAATCCTAAGTGATTTTAGGCAGATGTATATGCACAGGTCTAAAAACAGCCTTAAAGAAGGAAAAGCCCCAGTGAAGGGTTTATATTACCAAATATCAAGATTTTTATTAAAGCTACCATGTTTTATACTGGCATCAGAAAATTTGAAAAATGCAGTAATGAAACTGTATAAAATCCAGGATTAAATTCACATGTACAGAGTCTACTGTTAAATGATAGTCATTATATAACAATATAGTAGGTAAAATATGGCTTTTATGATCAATAGTTCTAATTTGACTAGATAACCATGTGAATAGAAAAAGATGAACATTGGCAGTTAAGTTAACATTATGTACTTTAATGTGAAAGGTAAAACCATCTAGTTTCCCAAATGTAACATAAGAAATTATCTGCATAACTATGTCCAAAATATTTTATACAAGACACATTAAAAAACCATATATTAGAACATTTGTTCACTTAACAATACCATTAAGAATGTGGAAAGATAGTGTATTTATTTGGAGTAGATATCTGTAGTACCTTTATGTAAAGAAGTTATAACCATGTATGATTAAATGTAAAGAATACCTATATGTAAATAAACTATAAGTTCTATTCTGAAAACTATATTTTTAAAATAGAACTCTTCATCAATTTCTTGCATTTCTGTACAACTTACAAATGAGGTAGTACCTATACATTTTTTTCTGGTTTATCTTTCCAAAATGTACCACAGACTACATTAAAAGCTATAGATAGTATAGAGGTTTCATGATTGCTGAGCAGTAAAATAAGCACAACATCTTTCCCTAGAACAAAGAGCAGGGATGCTTAGTATACATTATAAAAGATTTCAGTACCCTGATCTCAAAATTTTTACTCGCACACACAAAATTCTTCATTCATCACACTGAATCGGCCAAAATCACTCTCACAGAACTTGAAATAAAGGGAAACTAACAAAAGTGTATTGATGAATGATCTTCTGCTCTGACCCAGGCAGCATTTGTTTTCCTTTAGCCTGAAACGTTGTCAGGATAAATTCTTATCTCCTGTTCAGGAAAAATCCTCAGATCCTTCTCAGCTCTTGGTACATAGAAAGAATACTAACAAATCAAAAACTGGTAATCTAACAGAAAAATAGGTCAATACTTGAAAGAGCAATTCACAAAAATGAATGTGCGAATAAGCATGTAACACTGTTAATATCCTTAGTCTTCCGGGAAATATAAATTAACAACAAAATTAGATAATATTCATTATGCAGAAAAGCTAATAAAAAGATTGTAACAATTATCCTTGAGAACTGAACCAATGAGAGCCTTGTATGTTGCTGAAGAAGATCAAAATTGCTAGTTGCATTTTGGAAAATTATTCACTATTTAAGCTGAATGTATTCATCCACAATGAATGGAAATTTCATCATATGTGTGAGTACATGTTTATGTGGCATATACAGAAAGAAACATAGTATAATATTCAAAGCAGTACTGTTCCTAACAGCCTCAATTGCAATCTAAAAATAAAAGCATCAATAGGTATCAACAACATGATAGATAATATATGGTGTTATTTATTCAGCAGAATACTAAATAATAGTGACTCTGAAAAATATGCAAAACCATGGATAGATCTCACTGCATGCTTGCCTAAAAAAAGAAAAAAGAAAATAAAAAAAACTTTTACAGAGGAGAATATAGATTTTGTTTCTCTATTGTAGTGTTCCAAAGTAATCTTTGGTTTTAAGAAACTTATACATTTTGGAGATGTAGTGATCAGGAAGGGGTCACAGCAGATGGATTCTAGTAGCATTATATTTTTGATTCAAATATTGATTATATGGATTTTTAATTTATGCACATCAATTGAGGTACACACAAAGAACATCTTCAATTTTGTAATATATGTATTTTTCATTAATGAAAAAAGATTTACTTTAAAAAGTAAAATCTCATGCAAGCAATCTGAGGAGCACAGAATGACCTACAAAATATGTCAATGTTTTCTACAACCAGTCTTGTAGAGTGCATATCTCTACTGTTTTAATTCTCCTTCACTTCTCAGTTTAAATCCACCTTCAATCTTTTAGAAATCATTATTACTTCTTACTTGCCAGATTCATTAGCCTTTTATAGCTCATTACTCTCTTGATAACTGTTCAGTTCAGTAGCTCAGAGACTCCATGGACTGCCTCACCCCAGGCTTCCCTGTCCTTCATCTTCTCCCAGAGCTTGCTCAAACTCATGTCCATTGACTCTTTGATGTCATTCAGCCATTTTGTCCTCTGTCCTCCCCTTCTCCTTTTTCCTTCTATTTTTCCCAACATAAGAGTTTTTTACAATGGGCTGTCTCTTGGCATAAGGTGGCTAAAGTATTGGAGCTTCAGCTTAAGTATCAGTCCTTCCAGTGAATATTCAGGGCTGATTTCCTTTAGGATTGACTGGTTTGATCTCTTTGTAGTCCAAGGGACTCTCAAGAATCTTCTCCAACACCACAAATCAAAGGCAGCAATTCTTTGGTACTCAGCCTTCTTTATGGTCCAACAGTTACATCCACACATGACCACTGGAAAAACTATAGATGTGACTTATATGGACTTCTGTCCAACTATGGGTTAAACATATTATATAATAAAGACTTGGATATGTATAATTTAGTTTTAAGCCATTTTTTCTTCTGAGCTCCAAACCTAAATTTCACTTTTGAATGAATATATTTAAAAGTTGCTTTATTATATTCTCATATCTGCTGCAATGTTTTTAATTAATTAATTAATTTACTTTTGGCTATTCTGGGTTTTCGCTGCTGCTGCATGCTCTTCTGTAGTTGCAGGAAGTGAGGGCTACTCCCTAGTTGAGGTGAGCAGGCTTCTTACTATTGTGATTTCTCTTGTGGAACTTGGTCTCTATGACACAGGGGCTTCAGTCATTGTGGCACATGGGCACAATAGTTGTGGCTATGAGGCTCTATAGCACATACTCAGTAACTGTGGCTCATGGGTTTAGTTGATCCACAGCACGTGGGATCTTCCTGGATCAGAGATTGAACCCATGTCTCCTGCACTGCCAGGTGAACTGAACTACCAGGGAAGCCCTACTACAGTTTTTATATGCTATACTTTTGTTCATGTATCAGCACCTAGCTGATTGTATTGTCTGAAGCAGAAACCTGGTGCCATCATAGATTTTTTCCTTTGCTCTTTATGTCAACTACTGTGCACATTAACTTGCCACATTAGTTCTCTTATTTAAACTCTGCTGTATTATCCTTGCCATCCATGCCACTTCTGTCTTAATTTAGATTCTCCCTGTTTCTCCTACATGTATTTTGATTAGAATATAAGTGCCTGCCCTACCTCGAGTTTCAAATCCCAAGACCCACTCCTAAGACAGAATTGTAATAGATCTGTTCATTTGCTCAGCTTTGATTTTCATTTTAGCACCCATAACAATTCTTAAAAAAAAAATTCCTTTTATTTGTTTAAGCATTCATCTTCCAATCATAGAGTAAGACTAGGACTTTATCTTATTGTCTGTATATCCACAATGCAGGCAATGTTTTAGACGCTAAGCTTATGGGCATTGAATAACTTTATATATCTGTGTTTTACTTGTTTGTATTTTTCCATTTATTTGCCAGTCTCTTCTATCAGGCTATTCTAGTGGAGAATCAGGTCTATGAAGTTGATCTGATACTCAATAAATGTTTGCTTAATGAGTAAATGCATGAAATGGAATTAAGTTTGGCTGAAATAAACTTTGATTAAGAATTTTTAAGGTATTAAAAACCAATAACAAAGCTTTGCAATAGTTGAAAGACAATGCATAAAGAATCAGTGGAATAATGGTAAGATAAGTAGTGAATTTATTATGGAAAAGGAAAGACTTTTTACTTTTTCATATTGGAAACACATATTGGGGAAAATTGTATTCAAATTTTTTTTCAGAAATGAACAGATTGATATTTCAGGACAGTTCATCAAACAAGCTTACATATATAGCTAAGCAATTTGGTAGAAAATAATAAAATAACCAACAACACACCAGGCCCTTGGCATCCTGAAAAGGGATTGAGAATCCATAGGGAAATTGACTTTGAAGGCCACTGGGATTTTATTACAAAATTTCCATAAGACTAGGTAAACAGAGACTCTAGGGTTCCCCCCCAAAAATCCTTGCACACAGCAGGACCCAGGAGAAAGCAGCAGTGGCCACCTCAGTAGAGATTGAGCCAGATTTCCGTGTAAGTGTTTTGGAGGCTGGGCAGACAGTGCTTTCTCATGGGATCAGACACATTGACTGCAGCAGGTACTGCATGGGTCATTAGCCCTACCATAACTTGGCCTTAGGGTAGAAAACAGGGAGGGAACACAGCCCCACCAATCAGCAGAAATTTGGTTTAAAGATTGACTGAGCATGACCTTACCCACCAGAGCAAGTTTTGCCCACAGTCAGTCCTTCCCATTAGGAAGCTTCCACAAGCCTCTTATCATCATCCATCAAAAGGTAGACAGAATAAAACTTATAATCACAGAAAACTAACCGAACTTATCACATGGATAATAGTCTAACTCAATGAAATGATGAGCCATGCCATATAGGCAGACAGGTCTTGATAATTTATTCCTTTTATTTGCCAGAAACTGCTTCTTTTCAAAGGTTTTTATTATGGGCATTGAATAACTTTATATATCTGTGTTTTACTTGTTTGTATTTTTCCATTTATTTGCCAGTCTCTTCTATCAGGCTATTCTAGTGGAGAATCAGGTCTATGAAGTTGATCTGATACTCAATAAATGTTTGCTTAATGAGTAAATGCATGAAATGGAATTAAGTTTGGCTGAAATAAACTTTGATTAAGAATTTTTAAGGTATTAAAAACCAATAACAAAGCTTTGCAATAGTTGAAAGACAATGCATAAAGAATCAGTGGAATAATGGTAAGATAAGTAGTGAATTTATTATGGAAAAGGAAAGACTTTTTACTTTTTCATATTGGAAACACATATTGGGGAAAATTGTATTCAAATTTTTTTTCAGAAATGAACAGATTGATATTTCAGGACAGTTCATCAAACAAGCTTACATATATAGCTAAGCAATTTGGTAGAAAATAATAAAATAACCAACAACACACCAGGCCCTTGGCATCCTGAAAAGGGATTGAGAATCCATAGGGAAATTGACTTTGAAGGCCACTGGGATTTTATTACAAAATTTCCATAAGACTAGGTAAACAGAGACTCTAGGGTTCCCCCCCAAAAATCCTTGCACACAGCAGGACCCAGGAGAAAGCAGCAGTGGCCACCTCAGTAGAGATTGAGCCAGATTTCCGTGTAAGTGTTTTGGAGGCTGGGCAGACAGTGCTTTCTCATGGGATCAGACACATTGACTGCAGCAGGTACTGCATGGGTCATTAGCCCTACCATAACTTGGCCTTAGGGTAGAAAACAGGGAGGGAACACAGCCCCACCAATCAGCAGAAATTTGGTTTAAAGATTGACTGAGCATGACCTTACCCACCAGAGCAAGTTTTGCCCACAGTCAGTCCTTCCCATTAGGAAGCTTCCACAAGCCTCTTATCATCATCCATCAAAAGGTAGACAGAATAAAACTTATAATCACAGAAAACTAACCGAACTTATCACATGGATAATAGTCTAACTCAATGAAATGATGAGCCATGCCATATAGGCAGACAGGTCTTGATGGAGAGTTTGGACAAAGCATGTTCCACTGGGGAATAAAATTGTAAATCATTAAGCATTTTTGCCTTGAGAGTTCCATAAAGTATGAAAGATAAAGAGATATGACACCAAAAGATCAATTTTCCAGTTCGAAAGTTGCCCAATATACCACTTGAGAAGAAAGCAGAAATAGCTCCAGAAGGAATGAAGGGCAGAGACAAAGAGGAAACAAGCCCATTGTGGATGTGTCAGGTGGTGGAAGTAAAGTCCTGTGCTATAAAGAACAATACTGCATAAGAACATGAAATGTTAGGTCCATGAATCAGGGTAAATTGAAAGTGATCTAACAGAAGGTGGCAAGAGTGAACATTGATATTTTAGGAATCAGAGAACTGAAGTGGGCACAAGTTACTGAGTTTAATTCAAATGATCACTATATCTACTACTGTGTTCAAGAAACCCTTAGAAAAAATGTTGTAGCCTTCATAGTCAACAGAAGTCCAGAATGCACTATTTGGGTGCAATCTCAAAAATGACAGAATTATCTTGGTTAATTTCTAAGGTAAAACATTTAAAATCACAGTAGTCCAAGTCTATACACCACTGCTAATCACAAAAAAAGCTGAAGTTGAATGGTTCTCTGACGACCTACAAGAACTTCTAGAGCTAATGAAAAAAAAAAAAGATGTCCTTTTCATCATAGGAAACTGGAATGCAAAAGTAGGAGGTCACAGATGTATTCTATAAGTCATGTGAGAAGACCTAATCCTTAGCCTTCAAAAAGTCTTTCAAAATATTGCACAAGGGTCCAGATTTCCGTGTAAGTGTTTTGGAGGCTGGGCAGACAGTGCTTTCTCAGGCCAATAACTTGGCACCCTTATGGGTAGAAAACAGGGAGGGAACACAGCCCCACCAATCAGCAGAAATTTGGTTTAAAGATTGACTGAGCATGACCTTACCCACCAGAGCAAGTTTTGCCCACAGTCAGTCCTTCCCATTAGGAAGCTTCCACAAGCCTCTTATCATCATCCATCAAAAGGTAGACAGAATAAAACTTATAATCACAGAAAACTAACCGAACTTATCACATGGATAATAGTCTAACTCAATGAAATGATGAGCCATGCCATATAGGCAGACAGGTCTTGATGGAGAGTTTGGACAAAGCATGTTCCACTGGGGAATAAAATTGTAAATCATTAAGCATTTTTGCCTTGAGAGTTCCATAAAGTATGAAAGATAAAGAGATATGACACCAAAAGATCAATTTTCCAGTTCGAAAGTTGCCCAATATACCACTTGAGAAGAAAGCAGAAATAGCTCCAGAAGGAATGAAGGGCAGAGACAAAGAGGAAACAAGCCCATTGTGGATGTGTCAGGTGGTGGAAGTAAAGTCCTGTGCTATAAAGAACAATACTGCATAAGAACATGAAATGTTAGGTCCATGAATCAGGGTAAATTGAAAGTGATCTAACAGAAGGTGGCAAGAGTGAACATTGATATTTTAGGAATCAGAGAACTGAAGTGGGCACAAGTTACTGAGTTTAATTCAAATGATCACTATATCTACTACTGTGTTCAAGAAACCCTTAGAAAAAATGTTGTAGCCTTCATAGTCAACAGAAGTCCAGAATGCACTATTTGGGTGCAATCTCAAAAATGACAGAATTATCTTGGTTAATTTCTAAGGTAAAACATTTAAAATCACAGTAGTCCAAGTCTATACACCACTGCTAATCACAAAAAAAGCTGAAGTTGAATGGTTCTCTGACGACCTACAAGAACTTCTAGAGCTAATGAAAAAAAAAAAAGATGTCCTTTTCATCATAGGAAACTGGAATGCAAAAGTAGGAGGTCACAGATGTATTCTATAAGTCATGTGAGAAGACCTAATCCTTAGCCTTCAAAAAGTCTTTCAAAATATTGCACAAGAAGGAACAATTCTAAACTTATTCTACGAGACCATCATCCACTTGATACCAAAGCAAGGCAAAGACAAAACACACAAGAAAGAAAATTGCATGCCAATATCACTGATGAATATAGACTCAAAAATCCATAACAAAATTCTAGCAATCACAATTTAACAACAGATCAAAAGGTTCATACACCATGGTCAAGTTGGGCTTATTTTGAGCATGCAAGGATTCTTCAATATCCAAAAATCAATCAATCGCATTAGCAAATTGAAAGATAAAAATCATATGATAGTCTAGAATAAATGCAAAAAAAAATTTTTGACAAAATTCAGCATACGTTAATGATAAATATCTTCAAAAATTGAGCATAGAAAGAATCTACTTCAACATAGTGAAAGCCATATACAATAAGCCCACATCAAACATTATTCTCAATGGTGAAAATCTGGAAGTACTCCCTCTAAGGTCAGGACAAGATAAGGGTGTCCATTCTCACCACTATTATTAAAAATAGTTCTGGAAGTCCTAGCTATGGCAATTCAAGAAGAAAAAGAAATAAAAGAGATCCAGATTGGAAAAGAAGAAGTAAAACTCTCAGTGTGTGCAAATGACATGATAGTATACAGAAAACCCTAAAGATACTATCAGAAAGATGCTAGTGCCAATCAGTGAATTTAGCTAAGTAACAGGATACAAAAGCAATACACAGAAATCACTTGCATTCCTATATAGTAAGAAAGAAAAATCAGAAATCAAGGAAGCAATCCCATTCACGACTGCAGCAAAAAGAATAATGTATTTGGAATAAACCTACCTAAGGAGACAAAAAACTGCACACAGGAAATAATAAGACACTGATACAAGAAATTAAAGGCAACCTAAACAGATGGAGAAATATCTCATGTTCCTGGGTTGGAAAGATAAATATCGTGAAAATGACTATGCTACCAAATGTAATCTACAATTCAATGAGATACTTATCAAATTACCAGTTGCATTTTTCACAGAACTAGAACAAAAACTGTCATTATCATATGGAAACACAAAAGACCCCAGATAGCCAAAGGAGTTTGAAGAAAGAAGAATGGAGCTAGAAAAATCAACCTTCCTGACTTCACACTATATTATAAACTGACAGTAATCAAGACAGTATGATACTGGCATAGAAACAGAAATATAGAACCATGTAGCAAGGTAGAGAGCCCAGAGATATGCCTTCACACTTATACATACCTCATTTTTGACAAAGGAGTCAAGAGATACAATAACTGATAATATCTTCAAAAATTGACAATTAAACGTAAAATAAAAGAATTTAGACATGCAAGGATTCTTCAATATCCAAATCAATCAATCGCATTAGCAAATTGAAAGATAAAAATCATATGATAGTCTAGAATAAATGCAAAAAAAAATTTTTGACAAAATTCAGCATACGTTAATGATAAATATCTTCAAAAATTGAGCATAGAAAGAATCTACTTCAACATAGTGAAAGCCATATACAATAAGCCCACATCAAACATTATTCTCAATGGTGAAAATCTGGAAGTACTCCCTCTAAGGTCAGGACAAGATAAGGGTGTCCATTCTCACCACTATTATTAAAAATAGTTCTGGAAGTCCTAGCTATGGCAATTCAAGAAGAAAAAGAAATAAAAGAGATCCAGATTGGAAAAGAAGAAGTAAAACTCTCAGTGTGTGCAAATGACATGATAGTATACAGAAAACCCTAAAGATACTATCAGAAAGATGCTAGTGCCAATCAGTGAATTTAGCTAAGTAACAGGATACAAAAGCAATACACAGAAATCACTTGCATTCCTATATAGTAAGAAAGAAAAATCAGAAATCAAGGAAGCAATCCCATTCACGACTGCAGCAAAAAGAATAATGTATTTGGAATAAACCTACCTAAGGAGACAAAAAACTGCACACAGGAAATAATAAGACACTGATACAAGAAATTAAAGGCAACCTAAACAGATGGAGAAATATCTCATGTTCCTGGGTTGGAAAGATAAATATCGTGAAAATGACTATGCTACCAAATGTAATCTACAATTCAATGAGATACTTATCAAATTACCAGTTGCATTTTTCACAGAACTAGAACAAAAACTGTCATTATCATATGGAAACACAAAAGACCCCAGATAGCCAAAGGAGTTTGAAGAAAGAAGAATGGAGCTAGAAAAATCAACCTTCCTGACTTCACACTATATTATAAACTGACAGTAATCAAGACAGTATGATACTGGCATAGAAACAGAAATATAGAACCATGTAGCAAGGTAGAGAGCCCAGAGATATGCCTTCACACTTATACATACCTCATTTTTGACAAAGGAGTCAAGAGATACAATTGAGAAAAGACAACCTCTTCAATAAGTGGTGCTGGGAAAACTGGACAGATACATGTACAAAAAGGAAGTTGGAAAACTTCCTAACATCATACACACCAATAAGCTCAAAATAGATTAAAGACCTAACATAAGACCAGAAACCAATAAGCTCTTAGAGGAGAATATAGGCAGAACACTGGAAAACAAAAAGAAAAACAAGATCTGCTATGACCCACCTCCCAGAGTAATGGAAATTAAAACAAAAATAACTATGTGAGACCTAAACAAATTTCAAAAATTTTAGACAGCAAAAGAATCTATAAACATGGTGAAAGGATAACCCTCAGAATGGGATAAAATAATAGCAAATAGGTCTTCCCTGGTGGTCCCGTGTGTAAGGACACCGCCTTGCAGTGCAAGGGACGCTGGTTTCATCCCTGACCTGGGAAGATCCCATGTGCCATGGAGTGGCTGGACCGATGTGTCCAGTTACCGAGCCAGAGCTCTGGAGAGTGTGTGCCCAGAGCTGGTGCTCTGTGACAACAGAGGTCACTGCAATCGAACCCCACGTGGGCCAAAGAACAAAGATGGATGAAAATAGATAAATGAAAGATCAACAGAAGTGGCCCGCCAGCCCCCTTCCCTCTCCAACCCGCCCCCGCCAAAAGAATATACCCTTTAAAAATAATAATAATAATAGCAAATAAAACAACTGGTGAATTAATTTCCACAACATACGAGGCACTTCATACAACTCAGCACCAAAAAAACAAACAACCCAATGATGAAAAAATGGGAAATAAGACCTAAACAGACATTTCTCTAAAGAAGGCAAGCAGATGGCCAACGAACACATGACATCACTCACTAGCGAATTGCAAATCAAAACTACAATGAGATTTCACCTCACACTAGTCACATGGCCATCATCAAAAAGGCTATAAACAATAAATGCTGGAGGGAGTGTTTGAGAAAAAGGAACCTTCTTGCACTGTTGGTGGGAATGTAAATTGATGTAGCCAGTATGGAAGACAGTATAGAAATTCCTTAAGAAACATATGCATAATGGAATATGTAAAAGGCAACACATTGGAGTCTATTTTAATGAAATGAATGAACCTAGAACCTATTATAAAGAGGAAGTCAGAAAGAGAAAGATAAATATTTTATACTAATATTTATATATGAAAACTAGAAAGACAATACCAATAAATGTATATACAGAGAAGCAATGGATAAGCAGACATAAATAAGATTTACAGATATTGTGCGGAGGTCCAGTAATATACTATAAGTCTAAGGGAACTCAAACAGAGGCTCTGTAACAACCTAGATGGGGAGGGAGCTGGTAGGGAAGTTCAAGAGGTATGGAACATAAGTATATCTATAGCTGATTCAGGTTTATGTGGGTCATTAAATAACAAAACTCTGTAAAAAACAATAAAAATACCTGGAGCAATAGGAAAGTTTGGCCTTGAATTACAAGATGAAGCAGAGAAAAATCTTTATGGAATTTTGCCTAAAGAATGCACAGATAATAGCAAACAGCCTCTTCCAACAACACAAGAGACAACTAACTCTACACACTGACATCACCAAATGCTCAATACTGAAATTAGACCGATTACATTTGTTGCAGTCATCCATGGAGAAGGTCTATTCAGTCAGCAAAATTTTTGTCTGAGGAGACCTTACAAATAGCTGAGAAAAGAACAGTTTTGAAAGACAAAGACGAAAAGCAAAGATACACCAATCTTAATGCAAAGTTCCAAAGAATAGCAAGGATAAGAAAATCTTCCTAAGTGAGCAATGCAAACAAATAGAGGAAAACAATAGATTGGATAAGACTGGAGATCTCTTCAAGAAATTAGACTGGGAACATTTCATGCAAAGATGGGCACAATAAATGACCTAACAGAAACAGGATATTAAGAAGAGACAACACAATTACATAGAATAACTATACAAAAATGATCTTTATGTCCTAGATAATCACAATGGTGTAATCACTCACCAAAAAACCAAACAACCTGGAATGGGAAGTCAAGTGGGCCTTAGGAGACATCACAATGAGCTAAGTTAGTAGAGGTGATGGAATTTCAGCTAAGTTATTTCAAAGCCTAAACTATGATGTTGTTAAACATGATGCTGGCATTCATTATGCCAGCAAATTTGGAAAACTAAGCAGTAGCCACAGGACTGGAAAAGTTCACTTTTAATTCCAACCTGAAAGAAAGGCAATGCCAAGTAATGATCCAGCTACTGCACAGTTGCACTTATTTCATATGCTAGCAAGTTAATGCTCAAAATCCTCTAAGCTGAGCTTCAGCAGTACATGAATTGAGAATTTCCAGATATGCAAGGTAGATCTGGAAAAGGCATAGGAAACAGAGATCAAATTGCCAGCATCATTTGAATCATCAAAAAAAAAAAAAAGAAAAGAAAAGAAAGAAAGAGAAATCCAGAAAACTTCTTCAGTGACTACACTAATGTCTCTGTGCAGAAAACAAAAAACTGTCAAAAATTCTGAAAAAGTTGGAAGTACCACACTATAATACCTAACTCCTGAGAAACATGCATGCAGATTAAGAAGCAAAAGTTAGAACCAGACTTGTAACAACAGACTGGTTCCAAATTGGAAAACGAATACAAGGCTGTATATTGTCACCCTGCTTATTTAAATTATATGCAGAGTTCATCATGTGAAATGGATGGCTAGATGAAACAAATTGTGAAATTACGATTCTGAATATCAATAACCTCAGGTATGCAGATGAGAAAACTCTTATGGCAGAAACTCAGGAGGAACTAAAGAGCCTCTTGATGCCAATGAAAGAGGAGAGTGCAAAAGCTAGCCTAAGACTCACCATCATTTCCCATCATTTCACGGCAAATAGAAGGACAAACAATGTAAACAGCAACAGACTTTATTTTCTTGGACTCTCAAATCAACATGGACAGGGACTGCAGCCAAAAATTAAAAGGCACTTGCTCTTTGGAAGAAAAGCTATGACAAAGCTAAACAGCATATTAAAATGTAGTAACATTTCTGTGCCAACAGTGATCTGAATAGTCAAACCTATTTTCTTTTCTGTAGTATTATATGGATGTGAGAGTTGGATAATTAAGAAGGCTGAGCAGCAAAGAATTTATATTTTGAAAGTGGTTTTGAGAAGACTCTTTCGTGTCTCATGGACAACAAGGAGAGCAAACCAATAAATCCTAAAGCAAATCAATCCTGAATATTCATTGGAAGGACTGATGCAGTAGATGGAGCCCAAATACTTTGGATACTTGATGTGAAGTGAAGGCTCGTTGAAAAGATCCTGATGCTCAGAAAGACTGAAGGCAGGAAGAGCAGGAGATAAAAGAGGATGACATGGTTGAATGCCATCCTGACTCAATGGGCATCAATTTGAGCAAGCTCTGGGAGATGATGAAGGAGGGGCAGGCCCAGTGTGCCCCAATCCATGCTGTTGCAAAGACTTGAACATGACTGAGTGACTGAACAACGACACTAAACATAGTATATAATAAAGGCTGGGTGCAAAGAGCATTTGTGTTAGATAACCTATTAGGGAAACAATAATAGAGTCTCTAGGAAGTTTAATACCTACTAATTAATTGGAATATGTTGAGAGGAAATTTAAGAGTCTTGATAGATGTTGATTAAAATTATTCAGATATTCAGAAATCTTTTCTTTTAATTTCTTTACTTTAAAGCTTTTACAAAGTTTTTTTATTCAGAGACATGCATGTTTCCAGATCAGTCATATGCATAACCCTGGTCCCCTCCCTCCTCCCTGGCCCCAACATCCCACCCCTCCAGGCCATCACACCAAGCCATTGTAAGTACTCCTATTCCCTTAGTGCAACAACGGTAGCTATCTTTTTCAAACGTGATAGTATATGTTTCCATGTTACTCCCCCTATGTCTCCCACCCACTGTTCATTCCCCACAATGTCCATATGTCTATTCTGTGCCTGTTTTTCCATGAGTTCACTGTGTGTGTTATCATTACCCTTTTGCTAGATTCCATATATATGTGTTAGTATACTAGTCTTTCTCTTTTTGACTGACTTCCCTTTTTATGATACATTCTAGCTCCAACCACCTCATTAGGACTAATTCTTCGGCATTTCTTTTAACAACTGAGTAGTATTGCATTGTATATATGTACCAGAGCTGCATTATCCATTCATTCGTTGATGGACATCTAGGTTGCTTCCATGTTCTGGCTATTGTATAGAGAGCTGCAATGAACAGTGGGGTACAGGTGCTTCTTTCCGTTGTGATTTCATCAGGGTATAAGCCTAAGAGTGAGATTGCTGGGTCGTATGGTGCTTCTATTGTTAGCTTTTTAGGAAATATCCATACTGTCTTCAATAGAGGCTGCATCAATTGACATTCCCACCAGCAATGCAAGCAGGTTCCCTTTTCTCCGCACCCTCTCCAGCATTTACTGTCTGCGGATTTTTTGATGATGGCCATTCTGACGAGTGTGAGGTGGTATCTCATTGTAGTTTTAATTGGCATTTCTGTAATGTAAGAGAGACTGAGCATTGTTTCATGTGTTTTTGAGCCATCTGTATGTCCTCTTTGGAGAGGCGTCTCTTTAGATCTTTTTACCATTGTGTGATTGGGGTGTTCGTTTTCCTGTGGGCTGAGTTGTTGTAGATTTTGGGGATTAATTCTTTGGAATATGTTGAGAGGAAATTTAAGAGTCTTGATAGATGTTGATTAAAATTATTCAGATATTCAGAAATCTTTTCTTTTAATTTCTTTACTTTAAAGCTTTTACAAAGTTTTTTTATTCAGAGACATGCATGTTTCCAGATCAGTCATATGCATAACCCTGGTCCCCTCCCTCCTCCCTGGCCCCAACATCCCACCCCTCCAGGCCATCACACCAAGCCATTGTAAGTACTCCTATTCCCTTAGTGCAACAACGGTAGCTATCTTTTTCAAACGTGATAGTATATGTTTCCATGTTACTCCCCCTATGTCTCCCACCCACTGTTCATTCCCCACAATGTCCATATGTCTATTCTGTGCCTGTTTTTCCATGAGTTCACTGTGTGTGTTATCATTACCCTTTTGCTAGATTCCATATATATGTGTTAGTATACTAGTCTTTCTCTTTTTGACTGACTTCCCTTTTTATGATACATTCTAGCTCCAACCACCTCATTAGGACTAATTCTTCGGCATTTCTTTTAACAACTGAGTAGTATTGCATTGTATATATGTACCAGAGCTGCATTATCCATTCATTCGTTGATGGACATCTAGGTTGCTTCCATGTTCTGGCTATTGTATAGAGAGCTGCAATGAACAGTGGGGTACAGGTGCTTCTTTCCGTTGTGATTTCATCAGGGTATAAGCCTAAGAGTGAGATTGCTGGGTCGTATGGTGCTTCTATTGTTAGCTTTTTAGGAAATATCCATACTGTCTTCAATAGAGGCTGCATCAATTGACATTCCCACCAGCAATGCAAGCAGGTTCCCTTTTCTCCGCACCCTCTCCAGCATTTACTGTCTGCGGATTTTTTGATGATGGCCATTCTGACGAGTGTGAGGTGGTATCTCATTGTAGTTTTAATTGGCATTTCTGTAATGTAAGAGAGACTGAGCATTGTTTCATGTGTTTTTGAGCCATCTGTATGTCCTCTTTGGAGAGGCGTCTCTTTAGATCTTTTTCCCAGTTTGTGATTGGGTTCTTCGTTTTTCCTGTGCTGAGTTGTCTGAGTTGCTTGTAGATTTTGGAGATTAATTCTTTGTCTGTTGTTTCATTTGCTATGATTTTCTCCCACTCTGTGGCGTGTCTGTTGAGCTTTTCTGTAATTTCTTTAGCTGTACAAAAGCTTTTAAGTTTCATGAGGTCCCACATGTTCATTTTTCTTTTCAGCTCTTCTATTTTAGTTGGTGGGTCAGAGAAGATCTTGCTTTGATTGATGTCCTTGAGGGTTTTGCCTATATTCTCCTCTAAGGGTTTGATGGTTTCTGGTCTTACATTTAGGTCTTTAATCCATTTTGAGTTGATCTTAGTGTATGGTGTCAGGGAATGTTCCAACTTCCTTTTTTTGCATGTAGCTGTCCAATATTCCCAGCACCATTTGTTGAAGAGGCTGTCTTTGTCCCATTTTAGATTTTCAACTCCTTTGTCAAAAATGAAGTGTCCACTGGTGCATGGGCCTAACTCTGGATTCTCTATCTTGGTCCATTGGTCTGTATTTCTGTTTCTGTCTTGATGACTGTTGCTTTGTAGTAGAGTCTGAAGTTAGGGAGGCTGATTCCTCCAGCTCCGTTTTTCTTTCTCAGGATTGCTTTGGCTATGTGGGGTCTTTTGTGCTTTCATATGAACTGTGTTATTCTTTGGTCTAGTTCTGTGAAGAATGTCATTGGTAGTTTGATAGGGATCGCATTGAATCTATAGATGACATTTGGTAGCATGGTCATTTTCACAATATTGATTCTTCCAACCCAGAATCATGACATACCCTTTTTCCATCATGTTGTAACGTAGTGCTTCTATTGTTAGCTTTTTAGGAAATATCCATACTGTCTTCAATAGAGGCTGCATCAATTGACATTCCCACCAGCAATGCAAGCAGGTTCCCTTTTCTCCGCACCCTCTCCAGCATTTACTGTCTGCGGATTTTTTGATGATGGCCATTCTGACGAGTGTGAGGTGGTATCTCATTGTAGTTTTAATTGGCATTTCTGTAATGTAAGAGAGACTGAGCATTGTTTCATGTGTTTTTGAGCCATCTGTATGTCCTCTTTGGAGAGGCGTCTCTTTAGATCTTTTTCCCAGTTTGTGATTGGGTTCTTCGTTTTTCCTGTGCTGAGTTGTCTGAGTTGCTTGTAGATTTTGGAGATTAATTCTTTGTCTGTTGTTTCATTTGCTATGATTTTCTCCCACTCTGTGGCGTGTCTGTTGAGCTTTTCTGTAATTTCTTTAGCTGTACAAAAGCTTTTAAGTTTCATGAGGTCCCACATGTTCATTTTTCTTTTCAGCTCTTCTATTTTAGTTGGTGGGTCAGAGAAGATCTTGCTTTGATTGATGTCCTTGAGGGTTTTGCCTATATTCTCCTCTAAGGGTTTGATGGTTTCTGGTCTTACATTTAGGTCTTTAATCCATTTTGAGTTGATCTTAGTGTATGGTGTCAGGGAATGTTCCAACTTCCTTTTTTTGCATGTAGCTGTCCAATATTCCCAGCACCATTTGTTGAAGAGGCTGTCTTTGTCCCATTTTAGATTTTCAACTCCTTTGTCAAAAATGAAGTGTCCACTGGTGCATGGGCCTAACTCTGGATTCTCTATCTTGGTCCATTGGTCTGTATTTCTGTTTCTGTCTTGATGACTGTTGCTTTGTAGTAGAGTCTGAAGTTAGGGAGGCTGATTCCTCCAGCTCCGTTTTTCTTTCTCAGGATTGCTTTGGCTATGTGGGGTCTTTTGTGCTTTCATATGAACTGTGTTATTCTTTGGTCTAGTTCTGTGAAGAATGTCATTGGTAGTTTGATAGGGATCGCATTGAATCTATAGATGACATTTGGTAGCATGGTCATTTTCACAATATTGATTCTTCCAACCCAGAATCATGACATACCTCTCCATCTGTTTAAGTCTTCTTCAATTTTTTTCATGAGTGTCTTGTAATTTTCTGTGTACAGTTCTTTTGTTTCTTTGGGTAGGTTTATTCCTAGATATTTGATTCTTTTGATTGCGATGGTGAAGGTGATTGCCGCTTTGATTTAATTTTCTGATTTTTCATTTTTTGTGTATAGGAATGCCAGTGATTTCTGTGTATTGATTTTGTATCCCCCAATTTTACTGAATTCGTTGATTAGCTCTAGTATCTTTGTAACAGTGTCTTTGGGGTTTTCTATGTATAACACCCTGTCATCTGCTAAAAGAGAGAACTTTACATCTTTTCCAATCTGGATTCCTTCTATTTCTTTATCTTCTCTTTTTGCTGCTGCTAGAACTTCCAGGGCTCTGTTGAATAATAGCGGTGAAAGTGGGCACCCCTGTCTTGTTCCGGATCTTAGAGGGAATGCTTTCAGTTTTTCACCGTTGAGGACAATGTTCGCTGTGGGATTCTCATATATGGCTCTCACTATGCTGAGATAGCTTTCTTCTATGCCCATTTTTCGAAGAGTTCTTATCATAAATGGATGTTGTACTTTGTTGATGGCTTTTTCCACATCTATTGAGATGATCATGTGATTTTTATCTCTCAATTTGTTGGTATGGTGTATCACATTGATTGATTTGCAGATATTGAAGAATCCTTCCAGGCCTGGGATGAACCTGACTTGATCATGATGTGTGAGCTTTTTGATGTGTTGTTGAATTGTTTGCTAGGATCTTGTTGAGGATCTTGGCATCTAAGTTCATTAGTGAAATTGGCGTAAACTTTTCATTTTTTTGTGTGTTGTCTTTGCAGGTTTTGGTATCAAGGTGATGGTGGCCTCGTAGAATGTGTTTGGAAGTTTTCCTTTCTGTGCAATTGTTTAAAAGAGTTTTAGAAAGACAGGCATTAGCTCTTCTTAAAATGTTTATTAGAATTCACCTTTGAAGCCATCTGGCCCTGGGCTTTTATTTTGGTATATTTTAATCACAAATGCAATTTCTGAGCTTCCCTTATGCATTGCTTCCTGATTCAGTTTGGAAAATGATCCCAGAATCATGACATACCTCTCCATCTGTTTAAGTCTTCTTCAATTTTTTTCATGAGTGTCTTGTAATTTTCTGTGTACAGTTCTTTTGTTTCTTTGGGTAGGTTTATTCCTAGATATTTGATTCTTTTGATTGCGATGGTGAAGGTGATTGCCGCTTTGATTTAATTTTCTGATTTTTCATTTTTTGTGTATAGGAATGCCAGTGATTTCTGTGTATTGATTTTGTATCCCCCAATTTTACTGAATTCGTTGATTAGCTCTAGTATCTTTGTAACAGTGTCTTTGGGGTTTTCTATGTATAACACCCTGTCATCTGCTAAAAGAGAGAACTTTACATCTTTTCCAATCTGGATTCCTTCTATTTCTTTATCTTCTCTTTTTGCTGCTGCTAGAACTTCCAGGGCTCTGTTGAATAATAGCGGTGAAAGTGGGCACCCCTGTCTTGTTCCGGATCTTAGAGGGAATGCTTTCAGTTTTTCACCGTTGAGGACAATGTTCGCTGTGGGATTCTCATATATGGCTCTCACTATGCTGAGATAGCTTTCTTCTATGCCCATTTTTCGAAGAGTTCTTATCATAAATGGATGTTGTACTTTGTTGATGGCTTTTTCCACATCTATTGAGATGATCATGTGATTTTTATCTCTCAATTTGTTGGTATGGTGTATCACATTGATTGATTTGCAGATATTGAAGAATCCTTCCAGGCCTGGGATGAACCTGACTTGATCATGATGTGTGAGCTTTTTGATGTGTTGTTGAATTGTTTGCTAGGATCTTGTTGAGGATCTTGGCATCTAAGTTCATTAGTGAAATTGGCGTAAACTTTTCATTTTTTTGTGTGTTGTCTTTGCAGGTTTTGGTATCAAGGTGATGGTGGCCTCGTAGAATGTGTTTGGAAGTTTTCCTTTCTGTGCAATTGTTTAAAAGAGTTTTAGAAAGACAGGCATTAGCTCTTCTTAAAATGTTTATTAGAATTCACCTTTGAAGCCATCTGGCCCTGGGCTTTTATTTTGCGGTATATTTTTAATCACAAATGCAATTTCTGAGCTTCTGATTGTGCTGTTCATAGTTTCTATTGCTTCCTGATTCAGTTTGGAAAATGAATCTTCTCTAAGAAACTGTCCATTTCTTCAAGGTTATCCAGTTTGTTGCCATATAGTTGTTCATAGTCTCTTATAATCCTTTGGATTTCTGCATTATCTGTTGGAATCTCTCCTATCTCACTTTTTATTTTGTTGATCTGGATCTTCTCTCTTTTTTTCTTGATGAGTCTGGCCAGTGGCTTGTCAATTTTGTTTATCTTTTCGAAGAACCAGCTTCTCATTTTGTTTATCTTTATTATTGTTTCTTTCATTTCTTTTTCATTTATTTCTGCTGTATTCTTTAAGATTTCTCTTCTTCTGCTGGCTTTGGGATGTTTTTTTCTTCTTTTTCCAGTTGTTTTAAGCATAGGGTTAAGTCGTCTGCTTGATATTTTCCTAGTTTCTTGAGGTCCGATTGTATTGCTGTAAATTTCCCTGTTAGAACTGCTTTGGTGGTATCCCATAGGTTTTGCACTGTCATGTGTTCGTTGTCCTTGTCTTCTAGGAATTTTTAAATTTCTCCTTTGATTTTCTCAGTAATCAGTTGGTTTTTTAGGTATGTGTTGTTTAATCTCCATGTGTTTTTTTTTTTTTAGCAGTTTTTCCCTGCAGTTGCTCTCTAGTCTCAATGTGTTGTGGTCCAAGAAGATGGTTGATATAATTTCGGTTTTCTTGAATTGACTGAGGTTTGATTTGTGGCCCAAGATGTGGTCTATCCTAGAGAATGTTCCATGAGCACTTGAGAAGAAAGTGTATTCTTCTGCTTTTGGATGGATGGTCCTGAAGATATCAATGAGGTCCATCTCTTATGGTGTGTCATTTAAGGCTTGTCTTTCTTTATTAATTTTCTGTTTTGATGATCTGTTCTTTGGTGTGGAGGAGTGTTAAAGTCTCCTACTATTACTGTGTGGTTGTGCGAACTTGTTTTTTAGTTTTATCAAGGTGATGGTGGCCTCGTAGAATGTGTTTGGAGGGAAAAAAAAACAGGCATTAGCTCTTCTTAAAATGTTTATTAGAATTCACCTTTGAAGCCATCTGGCCCTGGGCTTTTATTTTGCGGTATATTTTTAATCACAAATGCAATTTCTGAGCTTCTGATTGTGCTGTTCATAGTTTCTATTGCTTCCTGATTCAGTTTGGAAAATGAATCTTCTCTAAGAAACTGTCCATTTCTTCAAGGTTATCCAGTTTGTTGCCATATAGTTGTTCATAGTCTCTTATAATCCTTTGGATTTCTGCATTATCTGTTGGAATCTCTCCTATCTCACTTTTTATTTTGTTGATCTGGATCTTCTCTCTTTTTTTCTTGATGAGTCTGGCCAGTGGCTTGTCAATTTTGTTTATCTTTTCGAAGAACCAGCTTCTCATTTTGTTTATCTTTATTATTGTTTCTTTCATTTCTTTTTCATTTATTTCTGCTGTATTCTTTAAGATTTCTCTTCTTCTGCTGGCTTTGGGATGTTTTTTTCTTCTTTTTCCAGTTGTTTTAAGCATAGGGTTAAGTCGTCTGCTTGATATTTTCCTAGTTTCTTGAGGTCCGATTGTATTGCTGTAAATTTCCCTGTTAGAACTGCTTTGGTGGTATCCCATAGGTTTTGCACTGTCATGTGTTCGTTGTCCTTGTCTTCTAGGAATTTTTAAATTTCTCCTTTGATTTTCTCAGTAATCAGTTGGTTTTTTAGGTATGTGTTGTTTAATCTCCATGTGTTTTTTTTTTTTTAGCAGTTTTTCCCTGCAGTTGCTCTCTAGTCTCAATGTGTTGTGGTCCAAGAAGATGGTTGATATAATTTCGGTTTTCTTGAATTGACTGAGGTTTGATTTGTGGCCCAAGATGTGGTCTATCCTAGAGAATGTTCCATGAGCACTTGAGAAGAAAGTGTATTCTTCTGCTTTTGGATGGATGGTCCTGAAGATATCAATGAGGTCCATCTCTTATGGTGTGTCATTTAAGGCTTGTCTTTCTTTATTAATTTTCTGTTTTGATGATCTGTTCTTTGGTGTGGGAGGAGTGTTAAAGTCTCCTACTATTACTGTGTGGTTGTCAATTTCCTCTTTTATGTCTGAAAGTATCTGTCTTATATATTGAGGCCACCTGTGTTAGGTACATAGATATTCATGACTGTTATGTCTTCCTCTTTGACAGATACCTTGATCATGATGTAGTGACCTGCCTTGTCTCTTATAATCTTCTTTTTTTTTTTTTAAGTTTATTTTGTCTGATATGAGGATTGCTACTGCAGCTTTCTTCTGATTTCCATTTGCGTGGATTATCTTTTTCCATTCTCTCACTTTCAGTCTCTGAGTGTCTCTGGCTCTGAAGTGGGTCTTGTAAACAGCATATATATGTGGCCTTGCTTCTGTATCCATTCAGCTAGCTGTGTGTTTTGGTTGGGGCATTTAGTCTATTTACTTTCAAAGTAATTATTGATACAAATGTTCTTATTGTCATCTTTTTAGATCTTTGGGGTTTAATTTGTAGGACTTCTGCTGCTCTTGTATTTATTGGCTACATCAGGTCCTTTACCACTTGTTGTAGGGCTGGTTTCGTGGTACAGAATTCTTTTAGTTTTTGCTTGTCTGTGAAGCTTTTGACCTCACCATCAAATCTGAATGAGATCTTTGCTGGGTAGAGAATTCTTGGTTAGAGGTTATTCTTTTTTAGCCATTTACATGTGTCCTGTCATTCTCTTTTGGCCTGCAGGTTTTCTGTTGAAAGATCAGCAGTTAAACCTATGGGGTTTCTTTATGTGTTATTTGTTGTGTTTTTCCTTGCTGCCTTAAGTATTCTGTCTTTATATTTAGTCTGTGTTAGTTTGATTAGAATGTGCCTTGGTGTGTTTCTTCTGGGGTTTATCCTTTATGGAACTCTTTGTGCTTCTTGGACTTGGTTGACTATTTCCTTTCCCATGCTGGGGAAGTTTTCATCTGAAACTTATTTAAGAATTTTTTCATAGCCTTTCTTCCCCTCTTCTTCTTCTGAGACTCCTATAATTCTTATGTTGGTGCGTTTGATATTGTCCCGTAAGTCTCTGATGTTATCCTTAGTTTTTTTGATTCTTTGGGCTTTGTTCTGTTCTTCAGCAGTTATTTCCACCATTCTTCTTCCAGCTCACTTATCCATTCTTCTGCTTCTGATACTCTACTGTTGAGACTTTCTATAGTATTTTTGAGTTCAGCAATTCTGTTGTTTGTCTCTATTTGCTTCTTTTTCATTTCTGGCATGTCTCTTCTCAGTGCACTAATTTCCTCTAATATTCTGTTTTCGGTTGAATCCTCATTAATATAGCTCTTCTGAATTCTCTTTCAGATAATTTGTCTATCTCCTCTTCTGTCTTTTGCAGCTGTGTTTCTCTAGTTTGTTCTTTCATTTGTGCAGTGTTTCTCTGTCTTTTCATTATTATGTTAGTTTTTGTTTCTTTGTGTGTGTCTGTGTGTATGGAGCTCTTTCTCCCACCAGGCTTCGTGGTTGATTTCCCCCTTCCTTTAGGTTTCTGTCTTTCTAGAAGGGTTCAGTGGTTTGTGTCTTGGGTGGCGTTAGGTCTTGTTTGCAGGTGAATAGTCTCTAGTGTTGTATGTTCTTTGATAGTGTGTGGTCTTTGAATCAGGACTTCTACTCCAAGGATCCTTGGTGTGATGTATAGCCAGAGGGTGTTGGCTCTATGTCTGGTTTGCTATGGTGTTCAGTGGTATTAGCTCAAATACTAACATATGAGGAACAAGAGGTACATCCCTGATGTGTGACAGTCATAAAGGCATGCAGATATTTTCTAACATAGTGGAAAAACATACATTTATACACATCAATAACCACAGCTGAACAGTCTTACAGGGATAAAGCATAGGAAATTCTTTCTGGCAAATGGCTCAATTAAAGATGGTACCTGACCCTTAAGCTCAAATTAATTAAAATACTGCCTGGAAAAATAGATCCAGGGCAAGGTTCCGGCTTGGAATATTACAATGAAGGCAAGTTTTAACTAAGACATGTGTTGGGGCTGAGGAGGACATGAGTGTATGGGTAATGAGAAGGAATAGATTCGTCTTGCAAGGATTTTGTACGGTTAGGTAGCAAAGATTACTGTGTTGTGGAGTTTAGTGCATCTGGAAGGGAATAGTAGAGACAGGAAGATAGGAAATATTTATATAGGGAATAGTAGTATATAGGAAAAGATTTTACATTCAGAACATAGAGGGAGGAAGCAGTGGCAAAGAGGAAAGAAAATTAAAATTAAAAAAATTAAAATTGAAAAATAAATTAAAAATTAAAAAAGAGAAAAAATTTAACAGGAAGAGACAAAGAAACAAACCAAACGAAACAAGCAACTAAACAAAATGATCGAAAGCAGACCAAAAAAAAAAAAAGGTAAATACTGTCCTTGATTGTTATCTTCTCATCTGACTGAGGACATTTCACCAGTAGACCCTTGATGAGATATTCTTTACCTTGGTTGCTATGGTTTCTGTTTTTGTTTTTGGCAAAACAAAGGCTATGCCCCGAACTCCGGTGCTGGCCTGGGCAGCAGGTTATTCCCAGTCCATTTGGGTGGGGGCCCCAGTTCCACTGTTCACCCGCTGGTAGCCTCCAATCCCTGCTCTTCTCCTGATTTCCTCTGCCACAGTTCTCAGCTCCCTGTGGGACAGCGGCTTCCCTGCTGCAGCTCTGGGGCTGCACAGACTCTTCAGGCTGCTGGTATGTGTGCCCTGCTGAATACAGGACCAAACCCCAAACGTGGGTGCAATTTTCCCCATCCGACTGGAACCAGGTCCCTGGGGAGCAACCCATGGGTTATTTCTGCGTTAAGTTCCACACGCCCCCGCTAGCAGCATCTCAACTCACCCCGCACCTGGCTATCTGGCAGGATTTTTGCACTGAGCACTGCTATTTGTCCTCCTGGCACACTTCCCAGGTTCTCTCCCGGCGCACTTCCCAGGGCTCTGTTCGCCAATCCAGTGTGGTGGTTGGGGTACAGGGCTCCCAGAAAAGGAGCTCCGGGAAAGTTCTGGCTGTTTGCTCTCCGACCCTCGTAGACCTAAGGAGTTCTTTTGTCGTCTAGTGGCTGGTTTCTTGGTGGTGTTTCATTTCTAGAATAATTCTGGTGATTCTATTGGGGAGCTGGTGAAATCCTCCCCTCATTCCTCTGCCATCTTGCCCCCCCAAGCCCCTCCAGAAATCTTTGACAGTGGTAATACTAAAGATCATACAACAGGTCTCTGCTATAAAATAAAATATTAGATGAGCCTAATTCATCAGTTAAAAGTAACTGTTTTGGAAACAGAAATGTGATTTGTTGAAAACACAAGATATACTTTTCTGGGTGAAAATAATGTTTGAGAGGAAAATCCGTTCTAGGTGTGAAATCTAGATAAATGTGAATAGCTTTATGTTTGAAGTTTGGATATTTAATATTTAAGTGTAAAAAGTAAAAGTAAAAGGTCTTCAGTTGTATTAGTGTGAAGAAAGAATCTTTTGCTAGTCTGGATTTATTTGTCCTTAATATCTGAGCAGCAAAAGGGGACTGGAGTTTTATAAGTAATTTCATATGGTTAGTATTTTTATAAAGATTGGTAATGTATTGTTGTAATTTTCAGATTAATTGAGTAAGAAGCATATTTTTTAAAATAGTTTTATATTTTTTCTACAATTTCCACAGGCAGTTTACGTTTCTATTCAATAGTTTCTTCCTTTTTGAAGGTTTTAATCCTCAAATGAGGCTATTACCATTTATTCATTTTTCATATTTCATTTTTTATGTAACAGGCAACTGTGCTTAATGATCTGCAGGCTTATGACTGATGAATTACAATGCACTTTTTTCCCTTTATTTTTTACATAGTTTACATGAAGATAGCAGAAGATGGAGGTCAGAAGGATACAATATGGCAAAATGTCAATATAATTAACATAATAGATAACAATATGATGGTTATCATGATAGGAACTATGGTGATTAGAAAAAAGCATATGGAAAATTTTATATTAAATTTGGTAATGGTATTTACTTTTTTTTTTTTTTTTTTGGCCACTTCTTTTTGTCTTTCATTTTTTTTCATCTTTATTTCTTTGGGCCTCCCCTTGCATTCTCCCGGCGCACTTCCCAGGGCTCTGTTCGCCAATCCAGTGTGGTGGTTGGGGTACAGGGCTCCCAGAAAAGGAGCTCCGGGAAAGTTCTGGCTGTTTGCTCTCCGACCCTCGTAGACCTAAGGAGTTCTTTTGTCGTCTAGTGGCTGGTTTCTTGGTGGTGTTTCATTTCTAGAATAATTCTGGTGATTCTATTGGGGAGCTGGTGAAATCCTCCCCTCATTCCTCTGCCATCTTGCCCCCCCAAGCCCCTCCAGAAATCTTTGACAGTGGTAATACTAAAGATCATACAACAGGTCTCTGCTATAAAATAAAATATTAGATGAGCCTAATTCATCAGTTAAAAGTAACTGTTTTGGAAACAGAAATGTGATTTGTTGAAAACACAAGATATACTTTTCTGGGTGAAAATAATGTTTGAGAGGAAAATCCGTTCTAGGTGTGAAATCTAGATAAATGTGAATAGCTTTATGTTTGAAGTTTGGATATTTAATATTTAAGTGTAAAAAGTAAAAGTAAAAGGTCTTCAGTTGTATTAGTGTGAAGAAAGAATCTTTTGCTAGTCTGGATTTATTTGTCCTTAATATCTGAGCAGCAAAAGGGGACTGGAGTTTTATAAGTAATTTCATATGGTTAGTATTTTTATAAAGATTGGTAATGTATTGTTGTAATTTTCAGATTAATTGAGTAAGAAGCATATTTTTTAAAATAGTTTTATATTTTTTCTACAATTTCCACAGGCAGTTTACGTTTCTATTCAATAGTTTCTTCCTTTTTGAAGGTTTTAATCCTCAAATGAGGCTATTACCATTTATTCATTTTTCATATTTCATTTTTTATGTAACAGGCAACTGTGCTTAATGATCTGCAGGCTTATGACTGATGAATTACAATGCACTTTTTTCCCTTTATTTTTTACATAGTTTACATGAAGATAGCAGAAGATGGAGGTCAGAAGGATACAATATGGCAAAATGTCAATATAATTAACATAATAGATAACAATATGATGGTTATCATGATAGGAACTATGGTGATTAGAAAAAAGCATATGGAAAATTTTATATTAAATTTGGTAATGGTATTTACCTTTTTTTTTTTTTTTTTGGCCACTTCTATTGGTCTTTCATTTATTTCCATCTTTATTCTTTGGCCTGTGTGGGCCTCCCATTGCAGCGGTCTCTCTCACTGCAGAGTACTGTCTCTGGGTGCATGCGCTCCAGAGCTCCAGCTCCATAGTTGGACACATAGGTCCAGCAGCTCCACAGCACACGGGAACTTCCCAGGCCAGGGATTGAACTGGCACCCCTTGCACTCCAAGGTGGTGTCCTTACCCACTGGACCACGAGGGAAGCCCACCATACTGTTAATTCAACTTTCAAGTGTTATGTTTAATTCTGCCTTGTATTTTCAGCTCTAAACTTGTTAGAAAAATTTCGCTACTGAAATTTGAGTTACTAGTGTGAAACATATCTACATAATCTGTTTGTCAAAGATACAGAGTGAAGACTCTAGACTACTTACTCTTTATGTGGAGATGGGATTACCTTGATAGAATTAAATGGAAAGTATACCCTTCATTTGTTAACAAACATCATAATTCATTCAGTAAAATTCATTTTCACTTCCACTAGCTCCATTTAGTTTTTTTCCCACTAACTTCTTTTTTCACTTACTCCCTATTCTCAAGGGACTGTGGAAGAACAGGGACTGAGGAGGCTTGTGCAAACTCCCAATGTGCAGCTAAAGATAAATAAACACCTGGGTCTTTTTTGTTGTTCTTGCTTTTTAGCTTTTTTTTTACTTTTTATTTTTACAGAGTTTTGTTGTTTGCAGATGTGTGTGTATATATATATATATATATATATATATATATATATATATATATATATATATGATTAATCATATGTATATCCCTGGCCCCTTCCCTTCTCCAACCCCATTCCAGTTCACCCCATCTCACCCCTTCAGGCCGCCACACCGCACCCCTGCAGGATGCCCTATTCCCACAGCACAATGGCAAAAACTATCTTTTTCACATATGATAGGATAGGTATCCATGTTACTCCTGGTATGCTGGCCACTCACTCTTGATTCCCCACAATGGCCATATATCTGTTCTCTATGTCTGTTTTTCCATCACTTCACTGTATGTGTTATCATTACCATCTTACTAGATTCCATATGTATGTGTTAACATACTGTATTTGTCTCTTTTTTGTATACTTTTTTTGATTTACTTCATTTTCATAATAGATTCTAGATCCACCCACCTCATTAGGGCTGATTCTTCTGTGTTTCTTTTACAGCTGAGTAGTACTCCATTGTATATATGTACCAGAGCTGCTTTAACTATTCATTTATCGATGGACATCTAAGTTGTTCCATGTTCTAGCTATCGTATAGAGAGCTGCAATGAACACTGGAGTACAAATGTTTCTTGCAGTTTTGATTTTATCAGGGTATAAGCCTAATAGCGGGATTACTGGGTCATTTGTTGTGTTTATTTCTAGTTATTCTAAGGAATCTCCATACTGTCTTCCATACAGGCTGTATCAGTTGACATTCCACCAGCAATGCAAGAGTATTCCTTTTTCAGCACCCTGAAACATATCTACATAATCTGTTTGTCAAAGATACAGAGTGAAGACTCTAGACTACTTACTCTTTATGTGGAGATGGGATTACCTTGATAGAATTAAATGGAAAGTATACCCTTCATTTGTTAACAAACATCATAATTCATTCAGTAAAATTCATTTTCACTTCCACTAGCTCCATTTAGTTTTTTTCCCACTAACTTCTTTTTTCACTTACTCCCTATTCTCAAGGGACTGTGGAAGAACAGGGACTGAGGAGGCTTGTGCAAACTCCCAATGTGCAGCTAAAGATAAATAAACACCTGGGTCTTTTTTGTTGTTCTTGCTTTTTAGCTTTTTTTTTACTTTTTATTTTTACAGAGTTTTGTTGTTTGCAGATGTGTGTGTATATATATATATATATATATATATATATATATATATATGATTAATCATATGTATATCCCTGGCCCCTTCCCTTCTCCAACCCCATTCCAGTTCACCCCATCTCACCCCTTCAGGCCGCCACACCGCACCCCTGCAGGATGCCCTATTCCCACAGCACAATGGCAAAAACTATCTTTTTCACATATGATAGGATAGGTATCCATGTTACTCCTGGTATGCTGGCCACTCACTCTTGATTCCCCACAATGGCCATATATCTGTTCTCTATGTCTGTTTTTCCATCACTTCACTGTATGTGTTATCATTACCATCTTACTAGATTCCATATGTATGTGTTAACATACTGTATTTGTCTCTTTTTTGTATACTTTTTTTGATTTACTTCATTTTCATAATAGATTCTAGATCCACCCACCTCATTAGGGCTGATTCTTCTGTGTTTCTTTTTACAGCTGAGTAGTACTCCATTGTATATATGTACCAGAGCTGCTTTAACTATTCATTTATCGATGGACATCTAAGTTGTTCCATGTTCTAGCTATCGTATAGAGAGCTGCAATGAACACTGGAGTACAAATGTTTCTTGCAGTTTTGATTTTATCAGGGTATAAGCCTAATAGCGGGATTACTGGGTCATTTGTTGTGTTTATTTTTAGTTATTTTAAGGAATCTCCATACTGTCTTCCATACAGGCTGTATCAGTTGACATTCCCACCAGCAATGCAAGAGTATTCCTTTTTTTCAGCACCCTCTCCATCATTTATTGACTGTATGTTTTTAAATGATAGCCATTCTGACTGGTGTGAGGTAATATCTCATTGTATTTTTGATTTCTCTAATGATAAGTGAGGTTGAGCATTGTATCATGTGCTTTTTGACCATCTGTATGTCCTCTTTGGAGAGATGTTTCTTTAGGGCTTGTTCCCATTTTTTGATTAGGTTATTCATTTTTCTGGTGCTGAGTTGTTTGAGTTGCTTGTAGATTTTGGAGATTAATTCTTTGTCTGTTGTTTCATTTGCTATTGTTTTCTCCTATTCTGTGGGCAGTCTGTTCACCGTTTCTGGAGTTTCTTTTGCTATACAAAAGCTTTTAAGTTTCATTAGGTCCCACATGTTCATTTTTGTTTTTACTTCTGATATTCTAGTAGGTGGGTCAGAGAAGATCTTGCTTTGATTTATGTCCTTGAGGGTTTTGCCTATATTCTCCTCTAAGAGTTCTAGGGTTTTGGGTCTTATATTTAGGTCTTTAATCCATTTTGAGTTGATCTTTGTGTATGGTGTCAAGGAGTGTTCCATCTTTATTTTTTTGCATGTAGCTGTCCAATATTCCCAGCACCATTTGTTGAAGAGGCTGCCTTTGTCCCATTTTGTATGTCCACCTCCTGTGTCAAAAATAAGGTACCCATAGGTGTGTGGGTTTATCTCTGAGTTCTCGATCTTGTTCCATTGGTCGATATTTCTGTTTTTGTGCCAGTACCATACTGTCTTGATGACTGTTGCCATTGGGTGTTTTAGCTCCATCTCTTTTCTTTTACAGTGAGTAGTATATGTTATGTACCAGAGCTGCTTTAACTATTCATTTATCGATGGACATCTAAGTTGTTCCATGTTCTAGCTATCGTATAGAGAGCTGCAATGAACACTGGAGTACAAATGTTTCTTGCAGTTTTGATTTTATCAGGGTATAAGCCTAATAGCGGGATTACTGGGTCATTTGTTGTGTTTATTTTTAGTTATTTTAAGGAATCTCCATACTGTCTTCCATACAGGCTGTATCAGTTGACATTCCCACCAGCAATGCAAGAGTATTCCTTTTTTTCAGCACCCTCTCCATCATTTATTGACTGTATGTTTTTAAATGATAGCCATTCTGACTGGTGTGAGGTAATATCTCATTGTATTTTGATTTCTCTAATGATAAGTGAGGTTGAGCATTGTATCATGTGCTTTTTGACCATCTGTATGTCCTCTTTGGAGAGATGTTTCTTTAGGGCTTGTTCCCATTTTTTGATTAGGTTATTCATTTTTCTGGTGCTGAGTTGTTTGAGTTGCTTGTAGATTTTGGAGATTAATTCTTTGTCTGTTGTTTCATTTGCTATTGTTTTCTCCTATTCTGTGGGCAGTCTGTTCACCGTTTCTGGAGTTTCTTTTGCTATACAAAAGCTTTTAAGTTTCATTAGGTCCCACATGTTCATTTTTGTTTTTACTTCTGATATTCTAGTAGGTGGGTCAGAGAAGATCTTGCTTTGATTTATGTCCTTGAGGGTTTTGCCTATATTCTCCTCTAAGAGTTCTAGGGTTTTGGGTCTTATATTTAGGTCTTTAATCCATTTTGAGTTGATCTTTGTGTATGGTGTCAAGGAGTGTTCCATCTTTATTTTTTTGCATGTAGCTGTCCAATATTCCCAGCACCATTTGTTGAAGAGGCTGCCTTTGTCCCATTTTGTATGTCCACCTCCTGTGTCAAAAATAAGGTACCCATAGGTGTGTGGGTTTATCTCTGAGTTCTCGATCTTGTTCCATTGGTCGATATTTCTGTTTTTGTGCCAGTACCATACTGTCTTGATGACTGTTGCTTTGTAGTGTATTCTGAAGTTAGGGAGGCTGATTCCTCTAGCTCCATTCTTCTTTCTCAGGTTTGCTTTGGCTATTGGGGGTCTTTTGTGTCTCCATATGAACTGTGTTCTTCTTTGGTCTATTTCTTTGAAGAATGTCATTGGTAATTTGATAGGAATCACATTGAGTCTGTAGATGATATTTCGTAGTATGGTCATTTTCACAGTATTGATTCTTCTGATTCAGGAAAATGGAATATCTCTCCTTCTGTTTAAGAGTTTTTTAAAATTTTTTTCATGGGTGTCTTGTAATTTTCTGTGTACAGTTCTTTTGCTTCTTTGGGTAGGTTTATTCCTAGATATTTTATTCTTTTGGGTGTAATGGTGAAGGGGATTGCATCTTTGATTTTGTTTAAAAAACACCTATATTTCTGAAAAGTCCTGGAGAGAACAGTTCTGAGGACAAACATTTCATATCGGAATTTTCCAAGTTGGATATGTTCTATAATCTTTCTATATCTGAGCTATATTGAAAAGTGACAGACTTTGAATGTTGTTGCTTTTTGCATAAAACCAATTTGTTAAAGTTAACAAAGAGATAATTTGATATGATTCTTATTTCCTTTATGCTAAATCAACATGGATTCCTTAAAAATGTGTATGAAATAAAACTAGTCATGATTTAGATTACTTATCATTGATATTAGACTTCCTAATGTGGAGTTAGTGGTAAAGAACTAACCTGCCAATGCAGGAGACTTAATAGATATGGATTAAATTTCTGAGTCAGGAAGATCCCATGGAGGAGGGCAAGGCAGCCCACTCCAGTATTCTTGCCGGGAGAATCCAATGGACATAGGAGACTGACAAGCTATAATTCACACAGTGGCAAATTGTCAGACATGACTGAAGCAACTTAGCGTAGCACAGTCCAACATTAATACTGCAGGAAAAAAGAAGGAAAAATATCAAAGGAGGAATACAGTCATGATTTTGAAGACAAATAGACATGAATTTAAACCATGATTCTATCAGTTATCAGTAACGTTCCTTGTTCTATATAATACTAAATATCCATGAAAAGACATAGAAGTATCTACCTTGCATAGTCATTATAATGAGTGCAATACCTAGTACAATATCAAAATCCTAGAAATTGCTCCAAAATGGTAGCATTGACTACTATTTTTGCTGTTGGAGGAGCCACACTACAAATGACTGCCAATGATTCACTTTTGGTGATAACTCTTGTGTATTATGATCCCTCTGTTCATCTATATGAGCTGGACAAAATGACTCACACTTAATGAATAATATATGGACACAATTTGGGTAAATTACTTCCAAGATTACATAGTAAATGATTTCAGATTCCATCTCAGACAATCTTTCTCTCTCTTGCAGTCACTGTGGAGTAAACCAGATAACATATCATGAGAACACTTAAGCAACATATGTAAAGCCCATAAAGAAAAAAGGAGAAATCACATATTTTATTCTTTTGGGTGTAATGGTGAAGGGGATTGCATCTTTGATTTTGTTTAAAAAACACCTATATTTCTGAAAAGTCCTGGAGAGAACAGTTCTGAGGACAAACATTTCATATCGGAATTTTCCAAGTTGGATATGTTCTATAATCTTTCTATATCTGAGCTATATTGAAAAGTGACAGACTTTGAATGTTGTTGCTTTTTGCATAAAACCAATTTGTTAAAGTTAACAAAGAGATAATTTGATATGATTCTTATTTCCTTTATGCTAAATCAACATGGATTCCTTAAAAATGTGTATGAAATAAAACTAGTCATGATTTAGATTACTTATCATTGATATTAGACTTCCTAATGTGGAGTTAGTGGTAAAGAACTAACCTGCCAATGCAGGAGACTTAATAGATATGGATTAAATTTCTGAGTCAGGAAGATCCCATGGAGGAGGGCAAGGCAGCCCACTCCAGTATTCTTGCCGGGAGAATCCAATGGACATAGGAGACTGACAAGCTATAATTCACACAGTGGCAAATTGTCAGACATGACTGAAGCAACTTAGCGTAGCACAGTCCAACATTAATACTGCAGGAAAAAAGAAGGAAAAATATCAAAGGAGGAATACAGTCATGATTTTGAAGACAAATAGACATGAATTTAAACCATGATTCTATCAGTTATCAGTAACGTTCCTTGTTCTATATAATACTAAATATCCATGAAAAGACATAGAAGTATCTACCTTGCATAGTCATTATAATGAGTGCAATACCTAGTACAATATCAAAATCCTAGAAATTGCTCCAAAATGGTAGCATTGACTACTATTTTTGCTGTTGGAGGAGCCACACTACAAATGACTGCCAATGATTCACTTTTTGGTGATAACTCTTGTGTATTATGATCCCTCTGTTCATCTATATGAGCTGGACAAAATGACTCACACTTAATGAATAATATATGGACACAATTTGGGTAAATTACTTCCAAGATTACATAGTAAATGATTTCAGATTCCATCTCAGACAATCTTTCTCTCTCTTGCAGTCACTGTGGAGTAAACCAGATAACATATCATGAGAACACTTAAGCAACATATGTAAAGCCCATAAGATGAGAATCACATGCAAGAGCTAGCAAAAAGCTATTGCCTACAGAGCTGCCCCTATTCATGACTTTTGGCAGCCATATCCTAAAAGCAGCTATTCTAAAACAACCAGGAGAGATCTTAGGACAAAACAACCCATTTAAACTATTCTGTTTCCTGAGCCACAAGAATTGTGAGATAATAAATTACTTTAAAAGCAGCTATTCTAAAACAACCAGGAGAGATCTTAGGACAAAACAACCCATTTAAACTATTCTGTTTCCTGAGCCACAAGAATTGTGAGATAATAAATTACTTTTGCTTTAAAATTCGCATTTGTTATATAGCAATGAATAACTAAAATAATGTTATCATTAATGAAGTTATTTACAAAGGATGAAAGACTTTTCAAGAATAAAAATTTACAAAATATTTAGCTTTCTACTTTTATAACCAAAGATATATTAAAATTTTACTGGAATACACAAAATCTACACAATAAAAATAGATAAATACTACTTCATTTTTATGATAACTAATGAAGCAACAGAACAAGGGCAGAAGGAGTACGTGAAAATAGTCAAGGTAGCTTTACAGGGATTCTACCTCTGAAGAAGACGTATCCTTAGCAGCAAAGAAGGATGTGATGGAATAAAGAAAATAATTAACATACAGTTCAATTCTCATTTCTTAATATTGATTTTCTAAGGTTGTGTCATCACTATAAATCAGGTATTAAGGCTTTAAATGAGAAAGTTTAAAGCTTTATAGAAATTATATATAGAATATTAGCATGAAAAAGGTGAGAAAGTTAAAAATTTGTACATTGATAGTGTATTAGGAACTGCTAAGAATTAAGGTATGCATTGATGAACAGTGGTAAATGGACTGTATATGAAAGGCTGACCAGATTTGGGGTTGTTTGTAATGGGTTATTTGAACTTTAGTTATTTAGACATTATTTTAGTAATGGAAGTAATATGATGGTACGTGTCTATATGTGTACTCAGTCATGCCCGGCTCCTGATGATCCCATGGACTGTAGACTGCCAATCTGCTCTGTTCATGGAACTTTCTAAACAAGGATACTGGAGTGGGTTGCCATTTCTTACTCCAGGGGATTGTCACAATCTAGGAATCAAAAATGTGTCTCTTGTGTCTCCTGCACTGGAAGGCAGATTCTTTCCAGTGCAATACTTGGAAGCTCTAAGTGATGATAGTGATGTTTTATTAACAGAGGATGGTCAGTGCTTTCTAGTGGAGTATAGTTAAGTTTCTTAGAGACTTTTATATTTCTTATGGATGGCATCTGTTACTGATTAGACACGCAGCAGACAATCTTATCATATGTTACTTAAAGTCTTAGAAACTACAGTTTATGAATGCCTATTAAAGGAAATTATATTCCTTTTGGTGTAAGCATTGTTTTGTTTTGTTTTGTTTTTTTCACTTGTGCCACAGTTATATCTAAGTGTCTTTAATGTTGGCCAAGGCAAATTTGTGTGTATTTTGTGTGTGTACGTGTGTATTTGGAGTAACAAGTCAATTGGAAATCATACTCAGCACAAGGAAAACACTTTGACTTCAAATAGAGTCAAGTTCAAACTTGCCTATGTCATTTAACTAGATTGTAAGGTATTTATTCACATCTTTTCTTCCTCAAATTTTATTTGGGAATGATTATACCTACCTCAAGGGGTTGCTTATAAGAATTAGCTTTCTAGACAATTGTGGGTACTCTGGGTATAAAATTTCATTCAATATTAGTAAATAAATAAGGAAACTACTTTTCAGTTAAGTATGCTTTTTGCCATTAAAAGGTAATAAGTAGCAAAAGAAATCTCAAAATCAGAAATTTACATTCCTTGCCTTCTTAGTATTTGTAATACAATTTTTGTCTTCCTGTCTGCTAAAGAAGTTTCTTCAAGATTACATTGAAATTATTATGTGAATTCATTTCCATAGTGTCTGTAAAATCATAAAACATTGTTGCTGTGTTCATAGATTTACTCAAAACACATACACAAACACACACACACACACACACACACACACACACACACATGTGTAAAGTCATTTAGGTTATAATTTGCTTTTAACTCATATGGACTATGTACAGTCCCCTCTGATGATCCCATGGACTGTAGACTGCCAATCTGCTCTGTTCATGGAACTTTCTAAACAAGGATACTGGAGTGGGTTGCCATTTCTTACTCCAGGGATTGTCACAATCTAGGAATCAAAAATGTGTCTCTTGTGTCTCCTGCACTGGAAGGCAGATTCTTTCCAGTGCAATACTTGGAAGCTCTAAGTGATGATAGTGATGTTTTATTAACAGAGGATGGTCAGTGCTTTCTAGTGGAGTATAGTTAAGTTTCTTAGAGACTTTTATATTTCTTATGGATGGCATCTGTTACTGATTAGACACGCAGCAGACAATCTTATCATATGTTACTTAAAGTCTTAGAAACTACAGTTTATGAATGCCTATTAAAGGAAATTATATTCCTTTTGGTGTAAGCATTGTTTTGTTTTGTTTTGTTTTTTTCACTTGTGCCACAGTTATATCTAAGTGTCTTTAATGTTGGCCAAGGCAAATTTGTGTGTATGTGTGTGTGTGTACGTGTGTATTTGTAGTAACAAGTCAATTGGAAATCATACTCAGCACAAGGAAAACACTTTGACTTCAAATAGAGTCAAGTTCAAACTTGCCTATGTCATTTAACTAGATTGTAAGGTATTTATTCACATCTTTTCTTCCTCAAATTTTATTTGGGAATGATTATACCTACCTCAAGGGGTTGCTTATAAGAATTAGCTTTCTAGACAATTGTGGGTACTCTGGGTATAAAATTTCATTCAATATTAGTAAATAAATAAGGAAACTACTTTTCAGTTAAGTATGCTTTTTTTGCCATTAAAAGGTAATAAGTAGCAAAAGAAATCTCAAAATCAGAAATTTACATTCCTTGCCTTCTTAGTATTTGTAATACAATTTTTGTCTTCCTGTCTGCTAAAGAAGTTTCTTCAAGATTACATTGAAATTATTATGTGAATTCATTTCCATAGTGTCTGTAAAATCATAAAACATTGGTGCTGTGTTCATTGATTTACTTAAAACACATACACATACACACACACACACACACACACACACACACACACACATGTGTAAAGTCATTTAGGTTATAATTTGCTTTTAACTCATGTATCCTAGAAAGAAAACATTTTTCAGAACATTTGAAATTCATAAGCACATTGCCAAAAGAGCATTCTTCCAATTTCTAAGCCAAAACCCCAGGCTTTCAAATATTTGTTGGTTAAATAAAAATGAAAGAAGCTATTTTGTTCCACCTCTGCTGAAATACTTTTTAAAAAAATGAGGATTTTTGCACATTAGGTTGAATAAGTCACAGCCACATGAAAAGCATTTCTATTATTTAAAAAAAAAATGCTTTTTTTTTTTTTCCCATTTTCACCTTCTATTTTGGTTTCATCACTTTAAAAGCAAACTTAAGGAAAATAGATAAGAAAGACACTTAAGTGATATGACATCCTTCTGCAGGATTTATAAATCATTTTCAAAAATTTCTATGAACACTGAGCCAAGCCTGAATCTTTTGATTTTGTTTATATGTGCCATATAAATGTATGTATATTTTAATTTTTAAATTTTATTATTTTGTGTCAGGTCTTAGTTGAGGCTCAAAGGCTGAGTTGCCCATGGCATGTTGGATCTTAGTTCCCCGATCAGGGATCAAACCATATCCCCTGCAACTCAGATCATTGTCATGAAATAAGCACTGAAGTCAAACACACTTTCTTTTACCATTGACTTCAATAACTGTAAATAGTTATAAATACATGTATATATACATACATATGTAATAGGAATGTTATAAAACTACGTGATTGTGTTAAGCTTATCTTTTTTTCTTCTTCTTCTTCTTTTTTTGCGTTTTGCCATTTAGTCGGGTTTCACTAAAAGAAAGCAGGCCGGGCGAGTAAGTAGAGTATCGCTTTAGAGAAAAACAAGAAAAATGTCTCCTTTAAAAAATTAATATTAAATGTTATTGAACCAAAATATGTTCCTGTAGGAAAACGCTTCTATTAGGTAATATAGGAAAAACTTTAGGAGCTCTGAATGAGTCATTATTATTGTTTACTTAGTACATTCACTTTTCTTTGATTATACGTCATTGCTTTACAAAAATAAACTCATTTATAATTTGTTAGTAAATCTCTGTACAAATACTTGAGTACAGAAAATTATGTTTGTTTTTGCTTTTTTTTCACCTGAAAACAGAAATCATGTATACCAAAGCAATCAAGTTTGTAACATCACCAAAAATGAATCATCATGGAGCAATAAAATAGAAAAAGCAATGTTCAGAAAACAATTTTATCCTCCCAACTTTTAAATTCTATAATTGCTTAATATGTTTGCATCTCTCAGAAAGCAAACAGTTGTACTGGAATGTATGTCTTTTGCTTGTTTCCATGTAAACACTGTCTATTGCAAAGAAACACATTGCATGGGTTTATTCTGATAATCATACACACTCACTCAGGGCTCAATCTGTTCAGGTCGCTCTGTAATATCCTTTCACATTAACAGAAATGTTAATTCCTCCTTGCTACATCCCTTACATTGCCATTTATACACCCTTCCTGTGAGTGATTGCATTATTGACGTCAGGAGCTAGTAATTTTAACCTGTTCTCCAATGTTTATTTTCCTTTAGGAGGTTGAAATGAACCAACTAAATATCTGAGTTTATCCAGTTGCCCAAATAAGTCTCACCCCCATCCTTCCTCCCTAGACTTCTTCATTCCCCATCTTAAAACTATGTTTCCAGCATTCTCCTGGGAATACTGTACATACTCATGATTGATTTTAATGAGTGTTAGAGCATGTTCACCAAGATAAAATAAAAACATTTCTGGTGCCCAAATATTAATGCTGAAAAAGTAGGGATTTTGTAAACAAAAAGTATTAATTATTTTACAAATTCTTCTTATATGCAAGTATGAACTACATCCCAGCATTATGAAAGTTCTCATAGATAAGCTGATAGGAAGCAAAGACATGCTGTATATACAGACTGATCTTGAGCTTGCAGCTGTGTATGCTATTTACAGAAGCCACGCCTTTTTCCAAATCTGCTTCATTGCATCATACCAAGCCCAGTGTTTTTACTCAAAAAGAGCCAACCTGTCTTCTTGTTGTGACCTACCTTAGGTATTACCAACACCATATCAGTGCTGTTACTGTAAACATCTCAAGCACTTTTGTTGAATTCCAGTGAAGAACTGGGTATAGTCAAATACATATAGGAATCACAGTCTAAATATGCTGGTACAACATGTGAATGAAATCTTTTATAATTTTGCTTTACTATTAATTGCTAATTATTCATTATCCAGTTGAGTTCAAAAATTCAAATTTAGATGATATGTGAAAAAAATATGAATATGTATAAAAGGATCTTCAATGAATAAACTTTTAAGATTATAACCATTGTAACATGTTTCAGAAAACAATTTTATCCTCCCAACTTTTAAATTCTATAATTGCTTAATATGTTTGCATCTCTCAGAAAGCAAACAGTTGTACTGGAATGTATGTCTTTTGCTTGTTTCCATGTAAACACTGTCTATTGCAAAGAAACACATTGCATGGGTTTATTCTGATAATCATACACACTCACTCAGGGCTCAATCTGTTCAGGTCGCTCTGTAATATCCTTTCACATTAACAGAAATGTTAATTCCTCCTTGCTACATCCCTTACATTGCCATTTATACACCCTTCCTGTGAGTGATTGCATTATTGACGTCAGGAGCTAGTAATTTTAACCTGTTCTCCAATGTTTATTTTCCTTTAGGAGGTTGAAATGAACCAACTAAATATCTGAGTTTATCCAGTTGCCCAAATAAGTCTCACCCCCATCCTTCCTCCCTAGACTTCTTCATTCCCCATCTTAAAACTATGTTTCCAGCATTCTCCTGGGAATACTGTACATACTCATGATTGATTTTAATGAGTGTTAGAGCATGTTCACCAAGATAAAATAAAAACATTTCTGGTGCCCAAATATTAATGCTGAAAAAGTAGGGATTTTGTAAACAAAAAGTATTAATTATTTTACAAATTCTTCTTATATGCAAGTATGAACTACATCCCAGCATTATGAAAGTTCTCATAGATAAGCTGATAGGAAGCAAAGACATGCTGTATATACAGACTGATCTTGAGCTTGCAGCTGTGTATGCTATTTACAGAAGCCACGCCTTTTTCCAAATCTGCTTCATTGCATCATACCAAGCCCAGTGTTTTTACTCAAAAAGAGCCAACCTGTCTTCTTGTTGTGACCTACCTTAGGTATTACCAACACCATATCAGTGCTGTTACTGTAAACATCTCAAGCACTTTTGTTGAATTCCAGTGAAGAACTGGGTATAGTCAAATACATATAGGAATCACAGTCTAAATATGCTGGTACAACATGTGAATGAAATCTTTTATAATTTTGCTTTACTATTAATTGCTAATTATTCATTATCCAGTTGAGTTCAAAAATTCAAATTTAGATGATATGTGAAAAAAATATGAATATGTATAAAAGGATCTTCAATGAATAAACTTTTAAGATTATAACCATTTAATACATCAAATGGTATACTTTGAAAATTAAAACAAAAATGAATTCAATTTTTCTACCTTTAGAAATCAATGATGGTAGCAAAATATGAGATAATCTTCACGCATGCTTTGGAGTTTAAAGAGTATAATCAAGTCTAACTTAATAATGGGAAATAGTATAACTCAATAAATTATTTCAATCATCTATCAATCAAGTATTTCCTTTCTAGTTTTCTGTTTCATTCATTGCTGCCTTTGTTTAGGTCCTTATTACCTAGTAACTCTGACTATTAAAGCAGTCTTCCAACTGCTGCCTTTTCTTCCAGTCATTTCCCATTTCAACTGTACCTTCACATTGATGTCCAATTACTCTACAGCAATGTCATTTTTATATTAGTCTTGCATGGTATTCGCTTGCCTAATACACAGTGATCTAACTCAAGTATTGAGGACTCTTCAAAAATTGAACTTTTCAATATTTTTTCCACCATTGTCACTCACATATTTTTATATCAAAACCATGTTTAATCAGTTGGTTGTATGAGATTTAGTAAAGTCAAAATTGATATAAATCGCAGTTCTAATAGTTTACTTTTCTGACCTTCGATAATACAATGTACTGGGAGCTTCAATTTCTTGTCATATAAAATGGAGAAAGTTTAACTCAAAAACTGGTAAAGCATAGTAATAAAAACAGAAGTAATAATAACAGTAGCAACAGCAGCAGTAGTACCGGTAGTCTAAATAGGGGTAATATTAGTAATACTAATATTGGTATAGTAGTAGATCTTAACTACCAGTCTTTAAGCAGTGACATGTTTATGTACTGTGCAAAGTATTTCATGTACACTGCATTATTTAACCCACCAACAGTCGTACAAACAGGTTATGTTGGACCTACTTTTCAAATAAAGACACTGAATCAGAGAGAGGTATATAATTTACTAATCTTTTACAGATAATTAGGATTTTACTTAAGTCCTTTGAAAGGACTTAAGTAAAACTAATTTCAAAATCACATGCATTATTGTGATATTGTATTCAGTTCTCTTGGGAGAAGTTCCATAGTTCTCAGATTCTCTGAGGAGATCATGAACCCCAAAAAACTCTGAATCAATGAGCTAAACATTTATTTCCTTAATTAAGAACAAGGGATTTTTGAGATTTATCTCTGAGACTTTGGTATTTCATTTTATCTGGCACACAGTAGAAAATCTATTCCATGTTAGGATTAATTGTTTATCAATGATTTATAAAGAGTCCCTTGCATATCGTGGAAACTTAGTAATGATTAAAGAATATATGTTCCATGGTAGTTGCTGCTCTGGAAATAGCATAAATAATGTCAGGATTGTTATATTACCTGTGCTTAGAATTACTACTGAAAGAATAGTGCTTATAGCTGACATATAGTGAACGGACATATAATTAAAACTGTGTTGCTGACAAGTGGCTTTACATTTATTTACTTTGTTTAGGTAGTCACTAAAATTGATTATTTTGGCATTACAGAGAGATGAAAGTAAGCCTCCAGAGTCATCTTGTCCATTATATTGATCTACCCTGGAGCAGAGTATAGCATACATAAACCACACATGAATTAATAATATGAGGCACATATGAGAATGTTCCTAGACTCCAAACTAGGCTCACTCACATATTTTTATATCAAAACCATGTTTAATCAGTTGGTTGTATGAGATTTAGTAAAGTCAAAATTGATATAAATCGCAGTTCTAATAGTTTACTTTTCTGACCTTCGATAATACAATGTACTGGGAGCTTCAATTTCTTGTCATATAAAATGGAGAAAGTTTAACTCAAAAACTGGTAAAGCATAGTAATAAAAACAGAAGTAATAATAACAGTAGCAACAGCAGCAGTAGTACCGGTAGTCTAAATAGGGGTAATATTAGTAATACTAATATTGGTATAGTAGTAGATCTTAACTACCAGTCTTTAAGCAGTGACATGTTTATGTACTGTGCAAAGTATTTCATGTACACTGCATTATTTAACCCACCAACAGTCGTACAAACAGGTTATGTTGGACCTACTTTTCAAATAAAGACACTGAATCAGAGAGAGGTATATAATTTACTAATCTTTTACAGATAATTAGGATTTTACTTAAGTCCTTTGAAAGGACTTAAGTAAAACTAATTTCAAAATCACATGCATTATTGTGATATTGTATTCAGTTCTCTTGGGAGAAGTTCCATAGTTCTCAGATTCTCTGAGGAGATCATGAACCCCAAAAAACTCTGAATCAATGAGCTAAACATTTATTTCCTTAATTAAGAACAAGGGATTTTTGAGATTTATCTCTGAGACTTTGGTATTTCATTTTATCTGGCACACAGTAGAAAATCTATTCCATGTTAGGATTAATTGTTTATCAATGATTTATAAAGAGTCCCTTGCATATCGTGGAAACTTAGTAATGATTAAAGAATATATGTTCCATGGTAGTTGCTGCTCTGGAAATAGCATAAATAATGTCAGGATTGTTATATTACCTGTGCTTAGAATTACTACTGAAAGAATAGTGCTTATAGCTGACATATAGTGAACGGACATATAATTAAAACTGTGTTGCTGACAAGTGGCTTTACATTTATTTACTTTGTTTAGGTAGTCACTAAAATTGATTATTTTGGCATTACAGAGAGATGAAAGTAAGCCTCCAGAGTCATCTTGTCCATTATATTGATCTACCCTGGAGCAGAGTATAGCATACATAAACCACACATGAATTAATAATATGAGGCACATATGAGAATGTTCCTAGACTCCAAACTAGGCTCAACAGGACAGAGTATAAAAACATCTTGTCAATGTCATGAAACAATTAGCTATATCTCATCTTTTGAGAAGGAATATTTTAAATGTTGTGAAGACACACCTAATTCACTAAAAATCAGACTACATATCCAAAGTATAGATTAAGTGAATTGAACATTTTCCTTGACCTTGATTTCTCAAATTTATTTATTTTAATTTTAAGATAACTACTTAAACATACTGTGATCATTTTTGCCTTCAGTTCAGTCCAGTTGCTCAGTCGTGTCTGACTCTTTGTGACCCCATGGAGTGCAGTATGCCAGACTTTCCTGTCCTTCATCATCACCCAGAGTTTGCTCAAACTCATGTCCATTGACTCAATGATGCCATCCGATCATTTTTTCTCTATAATCCCCTTCTCTTTCTGCCTTCTATTTTTCCCAACAATGAGGATCTTTTCCAATGAGTCATCTCTTTGAATCAAGTGGCCAAAGCATTAGAACTTGCTTCAACATCAGTCTTTCCAGTGAATATTCACAGTTGATTTCCTTTAGGATTGATAGGTTTGATCTTCTTGTAGACCAAGGGGCTCTCAAGAGTCTTCTCCAAAACGACAGATCATCAATTCTTTGGTGCTCAGTCTTCTTTATGGTTCAAATATCATATCAAACATGAAAATTTAAAAAAAAACATAGCTTTGACTATGGCTCTCTGTCAGCCAAGTGATGTCTCTGCTTTTTTAAAAACCCCGTCTATGTTTGACATAACTATTCTTCCAAGGAGCAAGGGTCTTTTAATTTTGTGGTGGCAGTCACCATCCATATTGATTTTGGAGACCAAGAAAATGAAATATGACACTTTCCACATTTTGCCCATATATTTGCACTGAAGTGATATGACCAGATGCCATGGTCTTAATTTTTGCTTACTGCAGTTTTATTCTCTTTTTCACCTTCAAAGCAAAAAGGCTCAACAAAGGAAAAATTGATTATTTTGGCATTACAGAGATGAAAGTAAGCCTCCAGAGTCATCTTGTCCATTATATTGATCTACCCTGGAGCAGAGTATAGCATACATAAACCACACATGAATTAATAATATGAGGCACATATGAGAATGTTCCTAGACTCCAAACTAGGCTCAACAGGACAGAGTATAAAAACATCTTGTCAATGTCATGAAACAATTAGCTATATCTCATCTTTTGAGAAGGAATATTTTAAATGTTGTGAAGACACACCTAATTCACTAAAAATCAGACTACATATCCAAAGTATAGATTAAGTGAATTGAACATTTTCCTTGACCTTGATTTCTCAAATTTATTTATTTTAATTTTAAGATAACTACTTAAACATACTGTGATCATTTTTGCCTTCAGTTCAGTCCAGTTGCTCAGTCGTGTCTGACTCTTTGTGACCCCATGGAGTGCAGTATGCCAGACTTTCCTGTCCTTCATCATCACCCAGAGTTTGCTCAAACTCATGTCCATTGACTCAATGATGCCATCCGATCATTTTTTCTCTATAATCCCCTTCTCTTTCTGCCTTCTATTTTTCCCAACAATGAGGATCTTTTCCAATGAGTCATCTCTTTGAATCAAGTGGCCAAAGCATTAGAACTTGCTTCAACATCAGTCTTTCCAGTGAATATTCACAGTTGATTTCCTTTAGGATTGATAGGTTTGATCTTCTTGTAGACCAAGGGGCTCTCAAGAGTCTTCTCCAAAACGACAGATCATCAATTCTTTGGTGCTCAGTCTTCTTTATGGTTCAAATATCATATCAAACATGAAAATTGAAAAAAAAACATAGCTTTGACTATGGCTTTCTGTCAGCCAAGTGATGTCTCTGCTTTTTAAAACCCTGTCTATGTTTGACATAACTATTCTTCCAAGGAGCAAGGGTCTTTTAATTTTGTGGTGGCAGTCACCATCCATATTGATTTTGGAGACCAAGAAAATGAAATATGACACTTTCCACATTTTGCCCATATATTTGCACTGAAGTGATATGACCAGATGCCATGATCTTAATTTTTTGCATGTTAAGCCTTAAGCCAGTTTTTTTCATTCTCTTTTTTCACCTTCATCAAGAGGCTATTTAATTCTTCAATTTTTGCCAAAAGGGTGGTGTCATCTGCATACCTGAGATTACTGATACTTCAGGAAAGAATCTGCTTGCAGTGCAGGAGACCCAGGTTTGACTCCTGTGTCAGGAAGATCTCTTGAAGAACAAAATGCAACCCACTCCAGTATTCCTTACTGGAGAAACCCATGGGCAGAGGAGCCTGGCAGGAGGGTGGAGAACAAGGAGGTGCACTCAATTTTCTCCTGCAAAAACAACAAAGTTACAACTAGCTGCTGAATGATCATCAATAAGAGAGTTTGAACCCATCAAAGGGGGAAAAAAAAAAAAAGATATCCCATGTGCACCAGAAACCAGTTGAAAAGAGCCATGACCAAACAAGAGATTGAGCCAGACTTGCCTGTGTGTGCTTAAGAATCTCTGGCAGAGGCATGGGCTGATGGAGGCCTGCCACAGGGTTAGGGTCACTGACCACAACAATTCTGGGAAGCCCAAAATGCTGGCATAAGTACTTTTGAAAGAGGTCAACATTACCACCATTAACACTACCATAGACTGGCCTCAGTCCAAACTACACGGAGGGAACTCAACCCCACCTGCCAGCAGAAAATTACTTACTGAGTATGATCTAACCAAGCAGAACACGACCCAGTTTTCCCCACAACCAGTCCCTCCCTATAGGTTTTTACCATACATCTGCATGAATCAGTCAGAGGTATACATGTGTTTAATCCCACCTCCCTCCCACTGTATCCCTCTGGGTTGTTCCAGACCACTGGCTCATTACTCTTTTTTAAAAAATTTGTCTTTTTTGTTCAAATATCATATCAAACATGAAAATTGAAAAAAAAACATAGCTTTGACTATGGCTTTCTGTCAGCCAAGTGATGTCTCTGCTTTTTAAAACCCTGTCTATGTTTGACATAACTATTCTTCCAAGGAGCAAGGGTCTTTTAATTTTGTGGTGGCAGTCACCATCCATATTGATTTTGGAGACCAAGAAAATGAAATATGACACTTTCCACATTTTGCCCATATATTTGCACTGAAGTGATATGACCAGATGCCATGATCTTAATTTTTTGCATGTTAAGCCTTAAGCCAGTTTTTTTCATTCTCTTTTTTCACCTTCATCAAGAGGCTATTTAATTCTTCAATTTTTGCCAAAAGGGTGGTGTCATCTGCATACCTGAGATTACTGATACTTCAGGAAAGAATCTGCTTGCAGTGCAGGAGACCCAGGTTTGACTCCTGTGTCAGGAAGATCTCTTGAAGAACAAAATGCAACCCACTCCAGTATTCCTTACTGGAGAAACCCATGGGCAGAGGAGCCTGGCAGGAGGGTGGAGAACAAGGAGGTGCACTCAATTTTCTCCTGCAAAAACAACAAAGTTACAACTAGCTGCTGAATGATCATCAATAAGAGAGTTTGAACCCATCAAAGGGGGAAAAAAAAAAAAAGATATCCCATGTGCACCAGAAACCAGTTGAAAAGAGCCATGACCAAACAAGAGATTGAGCCAGACTTGCCTGTGTGTGCTTAAGAATCTCTGGCAGAGGCATGGGCTGATGGAGGCCTGCCACAGGGTTAGGGTCACTGACCACAACAATTCTGGGAAGCCCAAAATGCTGGCATAAGTACTTTTGAAAGAGGTCAACATTACCACCATTAACACTACCATAGACTGGCCTCAGTCCAAACTACACGGAGGGAACTCAACCCCACCTGCCAGCAGAAAATTACTTACTGAGTATGATCTAACCAAGCAGAACACGACCCAGTTTTCCCCACAACCAGTCCCTCCCTATAGGTTTTTACCATACATCTGCATGAATCAGTCAGAGGTATACATGTGTTCCCACCATCCTGAAACTCCCACACCCCTCCCTCCCCACTGTATCCCTCTGGGTTGTTCCAGACCACTGGCTCTGGGTGGCTGCTTCATGCATCTACCTTGCACTAGTCATCTGTTTTACATATGATAATGCACATGTTTCAATGCTTTTCTCTCAAATCATCCCAACCTCACATTCCCATTGAGTCCTAAAGTCTGTTCTTTATATCTGTGCCTCCTTTGCTGCCTTGCAAGTAGGATCATTGTTACCATCTTTTTAAATTCCATATAAATGTGTTAGTCTACAGTATTCTGATTTACTTCACTCTGTATAATAGGCTCCAGGTTCAACAACTTCACTAGAATGGACTCAAATATATTCCTTTTTATAGCTGAGTAGCATTCCATTGTTTATGTACTACAGCTTCCTTATTCATTCATCTGCTGATGGACATCTAAGGTGCTTCTATGTCCTAGCAATTATAGCAATTATATATAGTGGTGTAGTGAATATTGGTATAGGTATCTCTTTCAATTTTGGTTCCCTGGGAGTGTATGCCTAGTAGTGAGATTGTTAGGTCATATAGAAGCTCTACTCACAGATTTTTTTTTATGGGATCTCCACACTGTTCTCCGTAATGGTTGTGTCAGTTTGCATTCCCATCAAGTTGGATTTTCCATTTTGTTCCACTGATCTATATTTCTGTCATTGTGTAGGTACCATACTAATGATGATAGCTTTGTAGTATAGTCTAAAGTCAGGAAGGCTGATTCCTCCAATTCCATTCTTTCTCAAGGCTTGGGTATTCAAGTTCTTATCAAAGGGGGAAAAAAAAAAAAAGATATCCCATGTGCACCAGAAACCAGTTGAAAAGAGCCATGACCAAACAAGAGATTGAGCCAGACTTGCCTGTGTGTGCTTAAGAATCTCTGGCAGAGGCATGGGCTGATGGAGGCCTGCCACAGGGTTAGGGTCACTGACCACAACAATTCTGGGAAGCCCAAAATGCTGGCATAAGTACTTTTGAAAGAGGTCAACATTACCACCATTAACACTACCATAGACTGGCCTCAGTCCAAACTACACGGAGGGAACTCAACCCCACCTGCCAGCAGAAAATTACTTACTGAGTATGATCTAACCAAGCAGAACACGACCCAGTTTTCCCCACAACCAGTCCCTCCCTATAGGTTTTTACCATACATCTGCATGAATCAGTCAGAGGTATACATGTGTTCCCACCATCCTGAAACTCCCACACCCCTCCCTCCCCACTGTATCCCTCTGGGTTGTTCCAGACCACTGGCTCTGGGTGGCTGCTTCATGCATCTACCTTGCACTAGTCATCTGTTTTACATATGATAATGCACATGTTTCAATGCTTTTCTCTCAAATCATCCCAACCTCACATTCCCATTGAGTCCTAAAGTCTGTTCTTTATATCTGTGCCTCCTTTGCTGCCTTGCAAGTAGGATCATTGTTACCATCTTTTTAAATTCCATATAAATGTGTTAGTCTACAGTATTCTGATTTACTTCACTCTGTATAATAGGCTCCAGGTTCAACAACTTCACTAGAATGGACTCAAATATTTTCCCTTTTTTATAGCTGAGTAGCATTCCATTGTTTATGTACTACAGCTTCCTTATTCATTCATCTGCTGATGGACATCTAAGGTGCTTCTATGTCCTAGCAATTATAGCAATTATATATAGTGGTGTAGTGAATATTGGTATAGGTATCTCTTTCAATTTTGGTTCCCTGGGAGTGTATGCCTAGTAGTGAGATTGTTAGGTCATATAGAAGCTCTACTCACAGATTTTTTTTTATGGGATCTCCACACTGTTCTCCGTAATGGTTGTGTCAGTTTGCATTCCCATCAAGTTGGATTTTCCATTTTGTTCCACTGATCTATATTTCTGTCATTGTGTAGGTACCATACTAATGATGATAGCTTTGTAGTATAGTCTAAAGTCAGGAAGGCTGATTCCTCCAATTCCATTCTTTCTCAAGATTGCTTTGGTTATTCAAGTTCTTTTGTGTTTCCAAACAAATTGTGAAGTTATTTGTTCTAGTTCTTTGAAAAATTATGTTGGTTATTTGATAGAGATTACAGTGAATCTATAGATTGGGTAAGTGTGCTCATTTTCTCCATATTGATTCTTTCAATCCATGAACATGGTCTATTTCTCCATCTATTTGTGGCATCTTTGATTTCTTTCATCAATATTTTATAGTTTCTATATATACATCTTTTGTCTCTTAAGGTAGCTTTATTCCTAAGTATTTTATTCTTTTTGTTGCAATGGTGATTGGGATTGTTTCCTTAATTTCTCTTTTTGATTTTTCATTGTTAGTGTATAGGAATGCAAGTGATTTCTGTTTATCAATTTTATATCCTGCAAATTTACTGTATTCATTGATTAGCTCTAGTAATTTTATGGTGGCATCTTTAGAGTTTTCTATATGAAGGATCATGTCAACTGCAAGCAGTGAGAGTTTTACTTTGTCTTTTCCAATCTGGACACCTTTTATATGTATTTTTGTCCAACTACTCTCCTAGGGTGTCTACTTTACCTGGCTAAGGTAGACTTAAATTATTTTCATTATATGGTTTATTCTAAAGCCCTTATTAAATTAAAAGCTATAAATTACTGATGGAACATATCTTTGGAAATATGTTTACTGTTGTTTGGAAGAACTATTAGATGGTTACTTTTTAACCTTATATTTCAATGGTCTGGCCTTTAATTATGCCTTATTATTGTGGACTACTGGCATGCTCCAAATTTAACTATATCCCAACAGGGAAACTCTCCTCAAAATGGTGAAGAAATGTTTTGAAATATAATGTGAAAATGAAAACCATGTAATTCAGCTTTGTCCTAATTATAGCAATATTGTTTCCTTTTCTTTTGAAACTATTTTCTTTGCTATTGGTTTTTAGACTTAATTAGAAACAATGAAAATGATTAAAATTTTGAGCAGCTGGAATTGTACTGAAGAAGTATATTTTAAAGTAGTAAGTTTAGCATTACTTTAGTGGAGAAAAGAAATAGAATTTATTGTTAAAGATGCATACAGGAGCTGTGCAGCAGCTGTGTGCTTTGAATAGATGATTTGATAGTGTGACTCTCATCTCCTGGTTGCAAAGACTGGAGAAGATATTTGTGGCTGAGGACAAATTAAAGAAATCCACTTTCTAACCAAACATTAAGTTTTTGATTGTGGGCTTAGGCTGTAAGGGATTTAAATCAATTCCTGACCGTTGCTAGGTAGCTTTGGCCAAGTCACACAATCTATGAAAGTCTTCATTTCCTGATCTGTAAAAAAGTAATAATAACAATATGTAACTAACATGGTAAGACATGTCATGTGTGATATTATCTGGTATTCTTTGTGTTGCTTTTATAACACTTTATAAGAAGTTTTTATTTCCTCTAATCTTAATCTAGAGGCATCACTAATAGTACTGTACACATAACAGCACAAAATATTTTAAAGGTTTGAGCATATGTGAAAGAAAATTGATTTGTTATTAGACAAAAATCAATAAAGCTTATGTGGCACACATGTAATTGCTATTCAAAATTGTAACTTAACTGTCTTATATTTTCTCACATATAGTAACAAATGAGTTGTTTTAATAATAAGATTTTCCACAGTCAAACTGTTACTCAGTTGGGAGAAATCATCTAGAGAAGCCAATGAATCATTCTAAAGCTTGAGGACCTTGGGGATCAGGTGAAATGTTGAGAACAGTAACATTGGGCAGGAGCAAGGCAAGAGAAGAGTGTGCACCCTTGAGGTACTGGAGGCTTGATGAAACGGTAGCAGGGAAAATAGATTTGTGAAAATCTTGCCCAAGGTTAGCTTCTATCCTTTCCTGTCTTTCAGAGAACTATATCCCAGCAGGGAAACTCTCCTCAAAATGGTGAAGAAATGTTTTGAAATATAATGTGAAAATGAAAACCATGTAATTCAGCTTTGTCCTAATTATAGCAATATTGTTTCCTTTTCTTTTGAAACTATTTTCTTTGCTATTGGTTTTTAGACTTAATTAGAAACAATGAAAATGATTAAAATTTTGAGCAGCTGGAATTGTACTGAAGAAGTATATTTTAAAGTAGTAAGTTTAGCATTACTTTAGTGGAGAAAAGAAATAGAATTTATTGTTAAAGATGCATACAGGAGCTGTGCAGCAGCTGTGTGCTTTGAATAGATGATTTGATAGTGTGACTCTCATCTCCTGGTTGCAAAGACTGGAGAAGATATTTGTGGCTGAGGACAAATTAAAGAAATCCACTTTCTAACCAAACATTAAGTTTTTGATTGTGGGCTTAGGCTGTAAGGGATTTAAATCAATTCCTGACCGTTGCTAGGTAGCTTTGGCCAAGTCACACAATCTATGAAAGTCTTCATTTCCTGATCTGTAAAAAAGTAATAATAACAATATGTAACTAACATGGTAAGACATGTCATGTGTGATATTATCTGGTATTCTTTGTGTTGCTTTTATAACACTTTATAAGAAGTTTTTATTTCCTCTAATCTTAATCTAGAGGCATCACTAATAGTACTGTACACATAACAGCACAAAATATTTTAAAGGTTTGAGCATATGTGAAAGAAAATTGATTTGTTATTAGACAAAAATCAATAAAGCTTATGTGGCACACATGTAATTGCTATTCAAAATTGTAACTTAACTGTCTTATATTTTCTCACATATAGTAACAAATGAGTTGTTTTAATAATAAGATTTTCCACAGTCAAACTGTTACTCAGTTGGGAGAAATCATCTAGAGAAGCCAATGAATCATTCTAAAGCTTGAGGACCTTGGGGATCAGGTGAAATGTTGAGAACAGTAACATTGGGCAGGAGCAAGGCAAGAGAAGAGTGTGCACCCTTGAGGTACTGGAGGCTTGATGAAACGGTAGCAGGGAAAATAGATTTGTGAAAATCTTGCCCAAGGTTAGCTTCTATCCTTTCCTGTCTTTCAGAGAACAGTAGTGATCTAACATTTGCCTGAAGCTGGGCATCAGGATAGTGGGTAGACCCCAACTCTTCCTTGTGTGGAGAGCCTGACTGAGAAAGTAATATACCCTTGAAAGTGTTATTGGCAGAAGGCTGAGAAAGTATAGGTCATGAAGTTTCAATGACAAACTGTATTTTGTCATTGAGATGCAAATATATATATATATAGCATTTTATTCTTGTTCTTTTTTCACATGTGTACAAGATTTTTCTGGCTTTATAGCAGGGAACATAGGTTTTAGTGGCCACCAAGAAAGAAACCCTCTCTTTAGTGAGATGTAAAGAGAACAGAAATAAAGTATGGGGCTTATAAATTTGAGAAAATATATGAGGCAGTGAAAGAGCTTATATTTTTAGTCACAGAGTTTTCTCAGATTTAGTTAGAATGTTACCAAAACTTTCATTTTATGTAGTGTTAATTGAACTCAACAATATTTAAAACAGTTTTTTATCTCAGGATTATTGTATAAATACTCAGATGCTTCAGAGTAGCTTCATTTTCTGCTCAATTTTTTTGTTTTATTATTATTATTATTTATTTATTATTTTATTATTCTTATTTTTAGTTTTCTTTCCTATCTCCTAATCTTATCCAAATAGTGAGGAATTAGAATGCTAAAATGTCTCGAATTACTTACCTGTTGCTGCTTTAAAAAATCACCCCCAAATTTAGCAATTTAAAACAACAAACACATATTATTTCACACAGTTCTGAGGGTAAACTCTTCAGGAACGGTTTAGCTGTGTGATTTTGATTCAAGGTACATAGTGAATGTATAGTGAAATTATTGGTGTGACTGCAATTATTTGAAGAGGCCGGAGAATATTCTTCCAAGCTCACTCATGTAGCTCTTGACAGGAGGCTTTGATTCTCCACATGTGTTTCTCCCCTCTGCATAGAGTTGTTTATACAATGTAGGAACTGAATTATCCAGAAATAACAAGAAGGAAGTCTGCTATTTAAAAGTGAATTCATTGGGCAGGAGCAAGGCAAGAGAAGAGTGTGCACCCTTGAGGTACTGGAGGCTTGATGAAACGGTAGCAGGGAAAATAGATTTGTGAAAATCTTGCCCAAGGTTAGCTTCTATCCTTTCCTGTCTTTCAGAGAACAGTAGTGATCTAACATTTGCCTGAAGCTGGGCATCAGGATAGTGGGTAGACCCCAACTCTTCCTTGTGTGGAGAGCCTGACTGAGAAAGTAATATACCCTTGAAAGTGTTATTGGCAGAAGGCTGAGAAAGTATAGGTCATGAAGTTTCAATGACAAACTGTATTTTGTCATTGAGATGCAAATATATATATATATAGCATTTTATTCTTGTTCTTTTTTCACATGTGTACAAGATTTTTCTGGCTTTATAGCAGGGAACATAGGTTTTAGTGGCCACCAAGAAAGAAACCCTCTCTTTAGTGAGATGTAAAGAGAACAGAAATAAAGTATGGGGCTTATAAATTTGAGAAAATATATGAGGCAGTGAAAGAGCTTATATTTTTAGTCACAGAGTTTTCTCAGATTTAGTTAGAATGTTACCAAAACTTTCATTTTATGTAGTGTTAATTGAACTCAACAATATTTAAAACAGTTTTTTATCTCAGGATTATTGTATAAATACTCAGATGCTTCAGAGTAGCTTCATTTTCTGCTCAATTTTTTTGTTTTATTATTATTATTATTTATTTATTATTTTATTATTCTTATTTTTAGTTTTCTTTCCTATCTCCTAATCTTATCCAAATAGTGAGGAATTAGAATGCTAAAATGTCTCGAATTACTTACCTGTTGCTGCTTTAAAAAATCACCCCCAAATTTAGCAATTTAAAACAACAAACACATATTATTTCACACAGTTCTGAGGGTAAACTCTTCAGGAACGGTTTAGCTGTGTGATTTTGATTCAAGGTACATAGTGAATGTATAGTGAAATTATTGGTGTGACTGCAATTATTTGAAGAGGCCGGAGAATATTCTTCCAAGCTCACTCATGTAGCTCTTGACAGGAGGCTTTGATTCTCCACATGTGTTTCTCCCCTCTGCATAGAGTTGTTTATACAATGTAGGAACTGAATTATCCAGAAATAACAAGAAGGAAGTCCTGCTATATATTATGACCTTACTTTGAAAATTGGGTACCATAACTTCTACCATATTCTACTCCAGCATGGACATATACTGAAATTCTGGGAGGTGGGAGTTATTTGAGCCACCTTGGAGGCTGACTCCCAACTAATTCTTTAGCTTCTCATCTGGTAAAGCCAATGTGTAGACAGTCTGAGAGGACAGAAGTTTAATAAGCCCCACCCTATTTATCTACTAGGTATGGGAATAACTACCACTAATAAAAGGTTTCATGATGATTTCTGAATTTTATTTCTAGACATGGATTTAAGTATTTAAAATAAAATCTTAATTTAAAATTATAAATTTGTTCAAATCTGTTCCTAGTCATTTAACCTACAAGTAAATATTAAGAGTTTCCATGCATCAGAAGCTGTCAGGAAAATTATGATGTGCTACAACCAAGTTATGGGCAAAAGGCCTAGGATACACAGAGATAGAGGAACATAGGGAGTTGGAGAAGGATTCATAGAAGATGTTTCTGAGTTTTGTTTTAAAGGGTCAATAAGACTTGGTAAGACTGACAAAGAGGTAAACCACAAGATATATATTAGAAAAGTCAATGCTGAGTTTAGCAAGTTTCAGAAAACAACATATAGACTGATACTGTAAATGTAAATGTAGTTTATAGAGACACATATTTCATTAAATATAAGCAAGAGATTGAGAAATTTAAAATTCAATTTAGTGATTGCCTCTGAACGTACTGGGACACTCAAAGGTAAGGCAAAAGATACATTCAAAGGTGCTAATGTTTGAAAATGTTTATAGGATTATACATAACAATTTTTCCATACAAAATACTGTATGGTCATTTTTGACATTCAAGATATACTGTCAGCAGAAGAAGTTGCATACAAAAATCCATGGCAGGGGGGCTTCCCTGGTGGTCCAGTGGGTAAGGACACCGCCTTGCAATACAGGGGCGCCTGTTCGATCCCTGGCCTGGGAAGATCCCACGTGTCGCGGAGCGGCTGGACCCATGTGTCCAATTATGGAGCTGGAGCTCTGGAGCGCATGCGCCCAGAGCCGGTGCTCTGCAACGACAGAGGCCGCAGCGATGGGAGGCCCACATGGGCCAAAGAAAAAAGATGGATAAAAATGGACAAATGAAAGACCAATAGAAGTGGCCTGCCTGCTCCCCTCCTTCCCCACCCCACCCCCACCAAAATAAATAAATAAATAAATAAATCTTTAAAAAAAAAATCCATGACCCGGACTTCCCTGGTGGTCCAGTGGGTAAGGACACCGCCTTGCAGTGCAAGGGGAGCTGGTTCGATCCCTGGCCTGGGAAGACCCCATGTGCCATGGAGCGGCTGGCCTGATGTGTCCAGTTACTGAGCTGGAGCTCTGGAGCACATGCGCCCAGAGCCGGTGCTCTGCACCAACAGAGGCCACCGCTATGGGAGGCCAAAGAACAAAGATGGATGAAAATAGATTGATAAAAGATCAATAGAAGTGGCCCGCTCATCCCCCTCCCACTCCAATCTGCCCCCTTGTCGTAAAAAAAAAAAAAAAAAAAATCCATGGCAGTGTGAAAGTGGTTAGAATAAACCATGAAGTCATAATTATGACAAGGAAATTTTAAATAATACATTATAGTTCATAATATACTGTTCAATCTCCAGAAATTATATTGGAGTACACAAAGGAAAAGCTTACAGACTCAGTTGAAAACAACAGACTTAAAATCTTATAAAAGTAGCAGGTATTATTTCTGTACTAAAAACCAGGAAACAGATATTTCCTTTGTTGTCTGCATGTTGATAAGATCAAGGCACATTACAATTCAGAATCTTGAATCATGTAAATTAATGATAAGTTACTAGGAGAAGTTATTATTTTCATCATTAGGAAAGAGGTCTGGAGGATTTTAATTGTCTAAAACTCATCAAGTGCCAACAACTTTTGTTCCAAGTAGAATTCAAACCACAGGGTGTCACTTCATTTAACATTTTAAACTATTATGAAGCTTCAAGTAAGGTTTAATTATATCATTGCCAATCATATGAATAATGGCAATTACTGGGAGCATTTGGCCAGTATTTCTGATGAAAAGTGCTATGGCAGACTCAGTAAGTTTTGTGTTCATATTCTGAGTCTATTAATTTTCTTTTAAAGCCTTACATTATTTCTTAGGCAAGGAATGACTCCACCCTTAGAAAAGATGCTTTGAGGAACCTTAATTGCTCTGAAGTGAATAGATATATGAAGTATAAGAACATTCACTGCTATCACTTTATTTTACATTGTGTGTGTGTTTTTATTTCTCTTACTAGCCAAAAGGAAACAAAAAGAAAAAGAAAAAGAAATCACTAAAACATTGTTTTCCTGTGAGAGGTTTTAAGCACTTGTTAATTTAACAAGGTTCAGAAGTTTGATAGATGACTAACTGATATTTATTTGACCAAGAGTGAAGGAATGAGTTCCTACATGTATATCTAAGAACAAAGTTCAGGCATTTATTCCTAGGAAAGGGGACATGGTACACAATTGGAAGGTTATAAAGTTTGGATTTTTTTTTTTTTTTTTTGACTTATGAAGCATAAAGACAGGATATAATCCCTCTAGGACTACATTGGGACTTTCAGAAAAGTTAAATTTGTTTTATTAAAGGAAGGCAAGAAGGGTCTAGGGACAGTTTCCAAACCAGTGATACCAGCTTACTGAGCTTACATGACAGCATAGCTTCCCGGAAACCTTAACTGCAAACCTTCATGTCTTCTGCTCTTGCCTCAACTGCCTTGTTTTTGTTGGTCTTTTGCATGCATGATAGATTGTTGCTTTTTCATTAGGTCTGTTTTTGATAAAAATTGTTGTCACTTATAGCCCACTGATAGCACATTCCAAACAAATTTACATGTATCTTCCAGGCATGGGCATGCCCAGAGAGTAAGGATACACCTTCTCTCCATTTTACAACTTATTTATGGTTTCAGTTGTTGTTCATTGTCTAAATCATGTCCAATTCTTTGTGACTGCATGCCATGTCCCTCCCCATCTCCCAGAGTTCACTCAAGTGCACTGAATGTGCATTGAATCAGTGATGCTATCCAACCATCTCATCCTCTGCTGCCCTCTACTTCTTTGCCCTCAATATTTCACAGCATAAGTGTCTTTTCCAATAAGTGGGTTCTTTCACAGCATAAGTGTTTTCATATTCTGAGTCTATTAATTTTCTTTTAAAGCCTTACATTATTTCTTAGGCAAGGAATGACTCCACCCTTAGAAAAGATGCTTTGAGGAACCTTAATTGCTCTGAAGTGAATAGATATATGAAGTATAAGAACATTCACTGCTATCACTTTATTTTACATTGTGTGTGTGTTTTTATTTCTCTTACTAGCCAAAAGGAAACAAAAAGAAAAAGAAAAAGAAATCACTAAAACATTGTTTTCCTGTGAGAGGTTTTAAGCACTTGTTAATTTAACAAGGTTCAGAAGTTTGATAGATGACTAACTGATATTTATTTGACCAAGAGTGAAGGAATGAGTTCCTACATGTATATCTAAGAACAAAGTTCAGGCATTTATTCCTAGGAAAGGGGACATGGTACACAATTGGAAGGTTATAAAGTTTGGATTTTTTTTTTTTTTTTTGACTTATGAAGCATAAAGACAGGATATAATCCCTCTAGGACTACATTGGGACTTTCAGAAAAGTTAAATTTGTTTTATTAAAGGAAGGCAAGAAGGGTCTAGGGACAGTTTCCAAACCAGTGATACCAGCTTACTGAGCTTACATGACAGCATAGCTTCCCGGAAACCTTAACTGCAAACCTTCATGTCTTCTGCTCTTGCCTCAACTGCCTTGTTTTTGTTGGTCTTTTGCATGCATGATAGATTGTTGCTTTTTCATTAGGTCTGTTTTTGATAAAAATTGTTGTCACTTATAGCCCACTGATAGCACATTCCAAACAAATTTACATGTATCTTCCAGGCATGGGCATGCCCAGAGAGTAAGGATACACCTTCTCTCCATTTTACAACTTATTTATGGTTTCAGTTGTTGTTCATTGTCTAAATCATGTCCAATTCTTTGTGACTGCATGCCATGTCCCTCCCCATCTCCCAGAGTTCACTCAAGTGCACTGAATGTGCATTGAATCAGTGATGCTATCCAACCATCTCATCCTCTGCTGCCCTCTACTTCTTTGCCCTCAATATTTCACAGCATAAGTGTCTTTTCCAATAAGTGGGTTCTTCACATCAGGTGGACAATGTATTGGAGCATCAGCTTCAGCATCAGTCCTTCTAATGAGTATTACAGGTTCAGTTTCCTTAGGACTGACTGGTTTGATCTCCTCAGTGTCCATGGGTTGTTAGCACCACAATCCAAAGCATCAGTTCTTCAGTGTTCAGCCTTCTACATGGTCCAACTCTCACATCTGTATATGATTTTTGCAAAGACCATAGTTTGACTACATAGAACTTTGTCAGCAAAGTGATGTCTCTTCTTTTCAATATGCAGTCTATATTTGTCATAGGCTTCCTTCCAGGAATCATGTGTCATCTAAGTTCATGAATGCAGTCACCATCCAGAGTGATTTTGGAGCCCAAGAAAGGAAAATCAGTCTTTGCTTCCACCTTTCTTCCCTTATTTGCCATGAAGTGATGGGACTGAATACCATGATCTTCATTTTTTGAATGTTGAGTTTTGGATGATCTTTTTCACTCTTCTCTTTCACCCTCATTAAGAGGTTCTTTGGTACCTCTTTTCTTTCTGTCATAAGAGTAGAATCATCTGCATATTTGAGGTTGTTAATATTTCCTCTGTCAATCTTGATTCCAGCTTATAACTCAACCAGCACAGCATTTCCCACAATGTACTCCGCATATAAGTTAAATAAACATGGTGACAATATAAAAGAAAGAAAATTAGGTAATGAATATGTTTATTAACTCAGTGAGGAGAATACTTTTACAACGTAAACATATATCGGATCACCACAATGTACACTTTAAATATTTGGCAGTTTGGTTTGTCAGTTGTACTTCAGTACATTTGCTGGGGGAAGAAAAAAAACCTGAACAATATTTAGGTAGAAATGACATTCTATTCTTTACTACTCAAATTCTAATTAGTCTTCCACTTCCTTCATTCAACTCATTTAAAGATTAATCATCTACTAGATGTCAGACAATGACTTTGAACTGAGTACACTAAGATTACTGCTGCATATGTTCAGTCTTTAAAGAATTCAAAACTGGGAAGACCCTTTTACTGCTATTTGCATTGAATCAGTGATGCTATCCAACCATCTCATCCTCTGCTGCCCTCTACTTCTTTGCCCTCAATATTTCACAGCATAAGTGTCTTTTCCAATAAGTGGGTTCTTCACATCAGGTGGACAATGTATTGGAGCATCAGCTTCAGCATCAGTCCTTCTAATGAGTATTACAGGTTCAGTTTCCTTAGGACTGACTGGTTTGATCTCCTCAGTGTCCATGGGTTGTTAGCACCACAATCCAAAGCATCAGTTCTTCAGTGTTCAGCCTTCTACATGGTCCAACTCTCACATCTGTATATGATTTTTGCAAAGACCATAGTTTGACTACATAGAACTTTGTCAGCAAAGTGATGTCTCTTCTTTTCAATATGCAGTCTATATTTGTCATAGGCTTCCTTCCAGGAATCATGTGTCATCTAAGTTCATGAATGCAGTCACCATCCAGAGTGATTTTGGAGCCCAAGAAAGGAAAATCAGTCTTTGCTTCCACCTTTCTTCCCTTATTTGCCATGAAGTGATGGGACTGAATACCATGATCTTCATTTTTTGAATGTTGAGTTTTGGATGATCTTTTTCACTCTTCTCTTTCACCCTCATTAAGAGGTTCTTTGGTACCTCTTTTCTTTCTGTCATAAGAGTAGAATCATCTGCATATTTGAGGTTGTTAATATTTCCTCTGTCAATCTTGATTCCAGCTTATAACTCAACCAGCACAGCATTTCCCACAATGTACTCCGCATATAAGTTAAATAAACATGGTGACAATATAAAAGAAAGAAAATTAGGTAATGAATATGTTTATTAACTCAGTGAGGAGAATACTTTTACAACGTAAACATATATCGGATCACCACAATGTACACTTTAAATATTTGGCAGTTTGGTTTGTCAGTTGTACTTCAGTACATTTGCTGGGGGAAGAAAAAAAACCTGAACAATATTTAGGTAGAAATGACATTCTATTCTTTACTACTCAAATTCTAATTAGTCTTCCACTTCCTTCATTCAACTCATTTAAAGATTAATCATCTACTAGATGTCAGACAATGACTTTGAACTGAGTACACTAAGATTACTGCTGCATATGTTCAGTCTTTAAAGAATTCAAAATGCATTGGGAAGACCTGCTCTTAGATGACGGCAACAAAATGCTATTTTATGATAAGGTAATGTACAATAGCTTATAAGAGCAAAAAGAGGGCACATGGTAACAGTATCCCTTTGGAGAAAGATTTCCCAGAAAAGATAATGTGTGCGCAGTCACACCAAGTCAGCTTGATGTACATCCAACAAACCAAAAGAAAAGGAGGGTGTTTATCAATTCCAGAGAGAAGAGAGTTAATGAAGGCATGTTTAGGACTGAACACATATTTATTTTTATGACTAGAAGGAAGGTAACGCAAGAAAAAAAAAAAAGAAAATGATGTTGGAAAAGAGGAGAAAGGAGCTGAAGAATGTGGAAGTATCTTGTAGGCACTGGAAAAATAGCACAAATTTAAGCAAAGGTAATTGCAAGAACTTGTCCTTTCTCCCACTGTACATTTTCCCCCAGTTACAACCCCCAGTAATTTCACTCCCTGTTTTGTCCTTTAAATGTATTCTTAAAACAACCATAATCTCTTACACGTTATATACCGGGATACTGCATTTTAATGTTAGGCCCTTTCCTCTGGCCTCATCTGTTACCACAAGAAGCACAGGCATCCCTCACCTGTAGAACTCTAATTCTCATATGACTTATACATTGCCACTTCTGCTTTTATTTCCTCCGTCTATGTATTCTAAAGCTATTCACTCCAGAGGTGTCCAAAATCAGTCACCAGCAAAATCTAATTATAATTAACTTATTTTGAAAATGTTCCCTTTAGAACCTTTTTGTTAACTAAACATAGTTTCTCCATTTCTTCAAAATGGAAGCTGTTTTCTCCCCCACATTCCTTCTACCACAGGTCTTGAGCCATGATGCATGGCTTCCTTTTCTCTATTTCATGATGAAATTCTTACCTCCTTCATAAAAATGTCAAGCCTTGACTGTGATTTGTCAGACTGTTCTCTCCACTATCTCTCCTTGCTATAGCCATCTACTAACACTCACATCATTCTCCCTATTCCTTAATGATTTTGTCTCCTAGTTTGATCCCTTTCTCTTCAATATCAGTTTTTTAATTTAAAGATAATTGTTTTGCAATGCTGGGTTTTGACATTTCTTATTTTATGATAAGGTAATGTACAATAGCTTATAAGAGCAAAAGAGGGCACATGGTAACAGTATCCCTTTGGAGAAAGATTTCCCAGAAAAGATAATGTGTGCGCAGTCACACCAAGTCAGCTTGATGTACATCCAACAAACCAAAAGAAAAGGAGGGTGTTTATCAATTCCAGAGAGAAGAGAGTTAATGAAGGCATGTTTAGGACTGAACACATATTTATTTTTATGACTAGAAGGAAGGTAACGCAAGAAAAAAAAAAAAGAAAATGATGTTGGAAAAGAGGAGAAAGGAGCTGAAGAATGTGGAAGTATCTTGTAGGCACTGGAAAAATAGCACAAATTTAAGCAAAGGTAATTGCAAGAACTTGTCCTTTCTCCCACTGTACATTTTCCCCCAGTTACAACCCCCAGTAATTTCACTCCCTGTTTTGTCCTTTAAATGTATTCTTAAAACAACCATAATCTCTTACACGTTATATACCGGGATACTGCATTTTAATGTTAGGCCCTTTCCTCTGGCCTCATCTGTTACCACAAGAAGCACAGGCATCCCTCACCTGTAGAACTCTAATTCTCATATGACTTATACATTGCCACTTCTGCTTTTATTTCCTCCGTCTATGTATTCTAAAGCTATTCACTCCAGAGGTGTCCAAAATCAGTCACCAGCAAAATCTAATTATAATTAACTTATTTTGAAAATGTTCCCTTTAGAACCTTTTTGTTAACTAAACATAGTTTCTCCATTTCTTCAAAATGGAAGCTGTTTTCTCCCCCACATTCCTTCTACCACAGGTCTTGAGCCATGATGCATGGCTTCCTTTTCTCTATTTCATGATGAAATTCTTACCTCCTTCATAAAAATGTCAAGCCTTGACTGTGATTTGTCAGACTGTTCTCTCCACTATCTCTCCTTGCTATAGCCATCTACTAACACTCACATCATTCTCCCTATTCCTTAATGATTTTGTCTCCTAGTTTGATCCCTTTCTCTTCAATATCAGTTTTTTTTTAATTTAAAGATAATTGTTTTGCAATGCTGTGTTGGGGTCTGACTAGTTACTTATTTTCCACATGATAGTGTATATATGTTAGTGCTACTTTCTCAATTTGTCCTTCCTCACCAAAATTCCATACTTATTTTAATTTTTGGTGATCTCAAAAGTCATGTAGATGGTTTTTTCCAGTGTCCAGCCTGCTAAGTTATTGGATCTCCCATCCAACGAGTTTGTATTCCACCCTAACTCAGGGACTCATCCCCATGGGTGTATACCCTTACATTCCTCTTACAAACCTAGTTTCAAATATCCACTATGACTGTCACTGACTCTCCAACTTACTCTTTCTAGCATGATGACACCAAATATCCTATCACAACATCATCATTTAAGAGATGATCTTAAATTTATCATACCACCATATTTTGCTACAACCCTTCCCCATCCCATAATGTAATCACTTCCTTCCATACATGGGATAAAAACCATAGCAAGTCAAATATCACTCCCTTACATATTCCCAAAGTTCCTTTGTTTTTTTATCTGTTTTTCATATTCACCTAGTGATACCAAAACTCTGGTGAAATCGACACTGTCACCTGGATATCTGCATACACACAACAAAATACAGCTCAGAAACAAAAACACACCACATGAAATTGACCTCATTTAAGTTCATTAATGCTGACTCATTGGAAAAGACCCTAATGTCAGGAAAGATTGAAGGCAGAAGGAGAAGGGAGCTACAGAGGAAAAGATGATCATCTACTCAATGGACATGAATTTGAGTGAACTCCGGAGACAGTAAAGGATAGGAGTGGTATGCTATAGTCCTTAGGATCCGAGGCATGTTAACTTATTTTGAAAATGTTCCCTTTAGAACCTTTTTGTTAACTAAACATAGTTTCTCCATTTCTTCAAAATGGAAGCTGTTTTCTCCCCCACATTCCTTCTACCACAGGTCTTGAGCCATGATGCATGGCTTCCTTTTCTCTATTTCATGATGAAATTCTTACCTCCTTCATAAAAATGTCAAGCCTTGACTGTGATTTGTCAGACTGTTCTCCACTATCTCTCCTTGCTATAGCCATCTACTAACACTCACATCATTCTCCCTATTCCTTAATGATTTTGTCTCCTAGTTTGATCCCTTTCTCTTCAATATCAGTTTTTTTTTAATTTAAAGATAATTGTTTTGCAATGCTGTGTTGGGGTCTGACTAGTTACTTATTTTCCACATGATAGTGTATATATGTTAGTGCTACTTTCTCAATTTGTCCTTCCTCACCAAAATTCCATACTTATTTTAATTTTTGGTGATCTCAAAAGTCATGTAGATGGTTTTTTCCAGTGTCCAGCCTGCTAAGTTATTGGATCTCCCATCCAACGAGTTTGTATTCCACCCTAACTCAGGGACTCATCCCCATGGGTGTATACCCTTACATTCCTCTTACAAACCTAGTTTCAAATATCCACTATGACTGTCACTGACTCTCCAACTTACTCTTTCTAGCATGATGACACCAAATATCCTATCACAACATCATCATTTAAGAGATGATCTTAAATTTATCATACCACCATATTTTGCTACAACCCTTCCCCATCCCATAATGTAATCACTTCCTTCCATACATGGGATAAAAACATAGCAAGTCAAATATCACTCCCTTACATATTCCCAAAGTTCCTTTGTTTTTTTATCTGTTTTTCATATTCACCTAGTGATACCAAAACTCTGGTGAAATCGACACTGTCACCTGGATATCTGCATACACACAACAAAATACAGCTCAGAAACAAAAACACACCACATGAAATTGACCTCATTTAAGTTCATTAATGCTGACTCATTGGAAAAGACCCTAATGTCAGGAAAGATTGAAGGCAGAAGGAGAAGGGAGCTACAGAGGAAAAGATGATCATCTACTCAATGGACATGAATTTGAGTGAACTCCGGGAGACAGTAAAGGATAGGGAAGTCTGGTATGCTATAGTCCTTAGGATCCAAAGAATGGGCCATGATCTAAAAACTTAAAAACAGCAGAAGCTATATTTTTTGAGTAAGATTTTCAGAATGGGATTAGTAGCTAAAAGAGTCAATGCCTACAAAATACTGCCTGACAATTATTTTACATTTCCCCAGTGCATTCTTCTTATAGCTCCCCTATTCAAATATTTCATGCTTTCTTCTCTCTTCATTTTCCCCCATGTTTCTCTCAGTTGAAGAATCTTCCTGTATCACTAGACATTAAGAGTTATTTCTGAAATATTTCACTACTATTTCTACCCACTACCAGACCCTGTGCTCATATGTTCTACCCTCATTTCTGTTACTGTAATTTTAACTTTTCATGCTCCTCACTGAAGTCAGCTTTATCCTTTCTTTGGTCACTATTCCAAGTGTGGACTTTTAGCTTCTAATGGCCTCTGAATTCTATATGCATACATGGAATTCATATATGTATTTGAATCTTCAAGAATATTCCAAGTGCATCTTTAAAACTCAAATAATGAGCTCCTGGTAAGGCTATCCACTTCTCACCTCCACCAAACAAAAAATAAATAAATAAATAAAACAAAGTAACAGATAATGGGTTTTTCTAGGATTTTCTCCATCCCAGTGAACGACATCTTTTTTTTTTAAGTTGCTTTTTTCTTTTTTTTTTCTTTCAAAAAACATGCTGCTATCTTTGAACTTTTTATTTTATCACATCTTGCATTTTGTCTTTTAAGAAGCCATGTGATTCTCCTTTCAAAATGTATCAAGGTTTTACTGCTTTTCTGTATACCTTCAGTATTCCCACTTTGGTCTAATGCAGTAATATCTTTACCTAAACTACTGCATTAACATCAGAGATTTAATCATGCTGAGTCCCTTGTCCACTGTACTTGATTCTCATAAGGAATGACCAGAACGATCCTCTTAAAATGTTAGTCAGATTATGTTCCTCCTAAGCTCAAAAAATTTCAGTGATCCTCACTGCAGTCAGCCTAGAAACCAAAACCATTACTATTATCTAAAATTGTACATGCTTTCTAGGCTCCATTTTTTTCTCTGACTTCATCCTTTCTCTGCCTTATTATATATCCTTATAAGTTTCCACTATGTAATAGCTTATTTACTTCACTTTTTTATCTTGTTTCTCTCTAGTCTTCCACATTAGAATATAATGCTATGAGGGCAGAAATCCACTTGTGCCTTACTAAATAATCATTAAATTGCATTTAATGTCTCCAAGCTTTGTTTTATCATTCTTTAAGTGAACATGATTATAGTGATTAATTTATTGAAGACTTGTGGGAATTAAATGAGAAAATACAGGCAACACGTTCAAAAGGCCCAGGGCAGAATTAGTAAACAATATAAACTTAACAAAGGTAGTTACCACTTTTATTAAAGCTAATACATTTTATATAATTTCCCTTTTAATTTCTGTTACTGTAATTTTAACTTTTCATGCTCCTCACTGAAGTCAGCTTTATCCTTTCTTTGGTCACTATTCCAAGTGTGGACTTTTAGCTTCTAATGGCCTCTGAATTCTATATGCATACATGGAATTCATATATGTATTTGAATCTTCAAGAATATTCCAAGTGCATCTTTAAAACTCAAATAATGAGCTCCTGGTAAGGCTATCCACTTCTCACCTCCACCAAACAAAAAATAAATAAATAAATAAAACAAAGTAACAGATAATGGGTTTTTCTAGGATTTTCTCCATCCCAGTGAACGACATCTTTTTTTTTTAAGTTGCTTTTTTCTTTTTTTTTTCTTTCAAAAAACATGCTGCTATCTTTGAACTTTTTATTTTATCACATCTTGCATTTTGTCTTTTAAGAAGCCATGTGATTCTCCTTTCAAAATGTATCAAGGTTTTACTGCTTTTCTGTATACCTTCAGTATTCCCACTTTGGTCTAATGCAGTAATATCTTTACCTAAACTACTGCATTAACATCAGAGATTTAATCATGCTGAGTCCCTTGTCCACTGTACTTGATTCTCATAAGGAATGACCAGAACGATCCTCTTAAAATGTTAGTCAGATTATGTTCCTCCTAAGCTCAAAAAATTTCAGTGATCCTCACTGCAGTCAGCCTAGAAACCAAAACCATTACTATTATCTAAAATTGTACATGCTTTCTAGGCTCCATTTTTTTCTCTGACTTCATCCTTTCTCTGCCTTATTATATATCCTTATAAGTTTCCACTATGTAATAGCTTATTTACTTCACTTTTTTATCTTGTTTCTCTCTAGTCTTCCACATTAGAATATAATGCTATGAGGGCAGAAATCCACTTGTGCCTTACTAAATAATCATTAAATTGCATTTAATGTCTCCAAGCTTTGTTTTATCATTCTTTAAGTGAACATGATTATAGTGATTAATTTATTGAAGACTTGTGGGAATTAAATGAGAAAATACAGGCAACACGTTCAAAAGGCCCAGGGCAGAATTAGTAAACAATATAAACTTAACAAAGGTAGTTACCACTTTTATTAAAGCTAATACATTTTATATAATTTTCCTTTTAATTTCTATTTCGTTTTAAACCCCTCTAATTTGTTTTCCATTGGCATTGAAGCAGATGTTCTTTGAAAGTCAGGTAGGTCTCAGATGTATTTCAATGGGTCATATCTGTGTGCAGTCAGTTCCTGATTTCATCCCTTCACTCTGACAGATTAGTCCAGAATGGAATTTAAAAAATTCTGGGTATGTACCTGGTCTTTATGTAAAAAAAAAAAAAAAGCCCTTTGAAGGTTATTACCACAGTGAGTACATTGTAAAAGTAGTTGGAAAGAAATTTTCTTAAAATTGATATTCATGAAGCTCATTGAAATCTTTATCAGTTATCAAGTCAATCACATAAAACTACATTTTATATTCAGCCATGTTAAATTTAGCACTTAAAAACATAGCTCTTAGAAGAATAACAACACAACCCATTGATACTCATGCAGTTCTGTTAAATTTTTGGAATTAACAAATTTCTCAGGAGTTGAGTCTACATGGAGAGGCCATCAGCAGGGATTTGATGGCATAAAGTCACATCAAGTGTCTTTGAGAATTTGCACTAAGTAGATTCACTGTGCAAATTTGCCACCCATGCAAGAGTTTCATTTTTCCAATGAGAAACAGAATAAAATAAATATATTTTGTTCAGATTATGCATGAATTGATTAGAATTTGTATTTACAGAGCTAAGACTAAATTTCTAGTTTTCATGACTGTTACCTATGACTATTATTTTATACTACTATATTCCTATATTCTAGACTAGTAAGAAAGATAAACTTTATTCTAGCAGTTATAATAACCTGATTTCTAATCACAGCTCTGTAAATACAAATATTTACTATTGTTGACAAAATTAGTCACTCCTATGCACTAATCTACTTATTTGTGTATAAGTAGGAATTGTACCTGTTTTTGCTGAATTACTGTTAAAATTATATTTAATATGGATATTACATAAAGGAGATATAGTATATTGCATGTTTTTAATATTAACATAGTAGCAATTAATTTAAGCTTTTTTTGGGAATTAATTTTGAAGACTTGTGGGAAATAAATGAGAAAATACAGGCAACACGTTCAAAAGGCCCAGGGCAGAATTAGTAAACAATATAAACTTAACAAAGGTAGTTACCACTTTTATTAAAGCTAATACATTTTATATAATTTTCCTTTTAATTTCTATTTCGTTTTAAACCCCTCTAATTTGTTTTCCATTGGCATTGAAGCAGATGTTCTTTGAAAGTCAGGTAGGTCTCAGATGTATTTCAATGGGTCATATCTGTGTGCAGTCAGTTCCTGATTTCATCCCTTCACTCTGACAGATTAGTCCAGAATGGAATTTAAAAAATTCTGGGTATGTACCTGGTCTTTATGTAAAAAAAAAAAAAAAAGCCCTTTGAAGGTTATTACCACAGTGAGTACATTGTAAAAGTAGTTGGAAAGAAATTTTCTTAAAATTGATATTCATGAAGCTCATTGAAATCTTTATCAGTTATCAAGTCAATCACATAAAACTACATTTTATATTCAGCCATGTTAAATTTAGCACTTAAAAACATAGCTCTTAGAAGAATAACAACACAACCCATTGATACTCATGCAGTTCTGTTAAATTTTTGGAATTAACAAATTTCTCAGGAGTTGAGTCTACATGGAGAGGCCATCAGCAGGGATTTGATGGCATAAAGTCACATCAAGTGTCTTTGAGAATTTGCACTAAGTAGATTCACTGTGCAAATTTGCCACCCATGCAAGAGTTTCATTTTTCCAATGAGAAACAGAATAAAATAAATATATTTTGTTCAGATTATGCATGAATTGATTAGAATTTGTATTTACAGAGCTAAGACTAAATTTCTAGTTTTCATGACTGTTACCTATGACTATTATTTTATACTACTATATTCCTATATTCTAGACTAGTAAGAAAGATAAACTTTATTCTAGCAGTTATAATAACCTGATTTCTAATCACAGCTCTGTAAATACAAATATTTACTATTGTTGACAAAATTAGTCACTCCTATGCACTAATCTACTTATTTGTGTATAAGTAGGAATTGTACCTGTTTTTGCTGAATTACTGTTAAAATTATATTTAATATGGATATTACATAAAGGAGATATAGTATATTGCATGTCTTCTAATTAGGGTATTTCAACAGCAGTAGTAGCAATTTCTGATGCTACTATTCATTCTTCAAATAGTATTCTTTATTCTTCTCTTTCAGTTTCTAAATTTTTGTGACTTTACTATCATCATCTACCCACCATCAACCTCCCTTTTTAAAATAACAGTGCATTTTGCCCAAAGGTAATCTTAGGATGAAAATCACAGTGATAGTTGAAATAAAGAGTTCCTCTTACTATTCTTGGGCAAAATTTTCACAATGCCAATTGTCCTTGTCAGTTTAATATTCGCATATTAGCTTATAATAGTGTCTTCTCTTCTCATTTACACAGGAAATGACTTATTTCTTGTAGCAGTTCATGAACTGGGACATGCTCTGGGATTGGAGCATTCCAATGACCCTACTGCCATCATGGCTCCATTTTACCAGTATATGGAAACTGACAACTTCAAGCTACCTAATGATGATTTACAGGGCATCCAGAAGATATATGGTAGGTTATCACCAATTCTATTTGATTAACCCTATAGTGGAGCACAGAATTCTTTCTGTGTTCTCTTTTTTGAGATAGATGGTTTAAAGTACATTAGAGAGATAAATTCTCAATTAAAAATCCAACATATGGGCAAAAGTCTTCTATCAATCAAGTGTTTGGCAACAATTACAGATATCTTAATATAAAGATTATGGGAAAATCTAGGCACTGATAAATTTTTCTTACTCAGTTTATTTGAATCCTGAAATTATAGTAACAATTCAATAAACTTTAGCATTTAAAATTCAGATAAAATATAACAAATTGATACAACCAACAAAAAGAATGAATTATAGAAGATTTTCTTACAAGATGCTTAGAATTTGGTAAAAGCTGAGAGATTGATTTTCACTGATATTTGATGTTAGATAGATCCTGGAAAAATCCCTTTTAAAAATGATTAAAATAATCTTGTGTGATGGATATAACAAAATATACTCAAAAGCATGTAATTATTGACTGAGACTGAAAGACAACAAATGGCTATGCTTATATAATTCAAAATAAATTTCTAGCAGGGTAAAATCATTTTATTTTGTGGGATTCAGTCAATTAACATAAATTGACTGAATTTATATTAATAGCAAAATTTATATTGAACAGCAAGAGAGAGAAAGACCATTACACACATTTAATATAATCTTAACTCCTTTAATATGACCATAACTTTTATAAGCACATGTATTTCACACAAAATTTAACTGTTAAGAACTTGACGTTTATAAGTTACATATAGAGAATATGTTTTACTGAATTAATGAAGTGAAGTTTTCATCTTATAATACCAAGACAGAAGTGTGCCTTATGCATATTAATATTCAGCATTCAAAAAATGTAAATTGCATTATAATATTTTAAATTCAGTAGTCTGTTTTGCATTTATTAGTTTTGCAATTTCAATTTCAAAGCAGTGAACATTCTCTCAGTATTAAAATAAGTTTTGGGGAAAGCAAAAGTCAATTTTTGTGCTGATCTTATTTTGGGGAATACTGAGAAAATATAAATGTCTGGGTCTCAAAACTAAATAACTCATATGTTGAATGATCTAGCCTATGCTTACGTGTGTGTCGTCAGACATTCTGCTGAAGTAGTTAACTGAAAGGAGGCCCTTTCTCATGACTTCATGAATTAGCAGTCTAGACTGAAGGTCTGCAAGAAGAATATTCTTTCCATATGTAAATATTAAGTGCGAACAGCTCTGTATTTCCTTTTGAAAATACAAATTCCTTGAGTTTTTCTGTTTATTCTTTTTAAAAACACAAATTCCTTGAGTTACATCTGTACCAATTTACATGTATGAACTTTGGCTTGATTTAGAAACCTCCTTTTAGAAATTTTTTTTCACATTAATATTTTACTAATGATATTTTAATCAATAGGTGTTTTAGATTTAGTATTCAAATTAAACATTGTTTCAGCAAATTGTCAAAACATTTTATTAGAAGAAATTAATGAAAGTCAGAAAAGATTTTTGATTAAAATAATCTTGTGTGATGGATATAACAAAATATACTCAAAAGCATGTAATTATTGACTGAGACTGAAAGACAACAAATGGCTATGCTTATATAATTCAAAATAAATTTCTAGCAGGGTAAAATCATTTTATTTTGTGGATTCAGTCAATTAACATAAATTGACTGAATTTATATTAATAGCAAAATTTATATTGAACAGCAAGAGAGAGAAAGACCATTACACACATTTAATATAATCTTAACTCCTTTAATATGACCATAACTTTTATAAGCACATGTATTTCACACAAAATTTAACTGTTAAGAACTTGACGTTTATAAGTTACATATAGAGAATATGTTTTACTGAATTAATGAAGTGAAGTTTTCATCTTATAATACCAAGACAGAAGTGTGCCTTATGCATATTAATATTCAGCATTCAAAAAATGTAAATTGCATTATAATATTTTAAATTCAGTAGTCTGTTTTGCATTTATTAGTTTTGCAATTTCAATTTCAAAGCAGTGAACATTCTCTCAGTATTAAAATAAGTTTTGGGGAAAGCAAAAGTCAATTTTTGTGCTGATCTTATTTTGGGGAATACTGAGAAAATATAAATGTCTGGGTCTCAAAACTAAATAACTCATATGTTGAATGATCTAGCCTATGCTTACGTGTGTGTCGTCAGACATTCTGCTGAAGTAGTTAACTGAAAGGAGGCCCTTTCTCATGACTTCATGAATTAGCAGTCTAGACTGAAGGTCTGCAAGAAGAATATTCTTTCCATATGTAAATATTAAGTGCGAACAGCTCTGTATTTCCTTTTGAAAATACAAATTCCTTGAGTTTTTCTGTTTATTCTTTTTAAAAACACAAATTCCTTGAGTTACATCTGTACCAATTTACATGTATGAACTTTGGCTTGATTTAGAAACCTCCTTTTAGAAATTTTTTTTCACATTAATATTTTACTAATGATATTTTAATCAATAGGTGTTTTAGATTTAGTATTCAAATTAAACATTGTTTCAGCAAATTGTCAAAACATTTTATTAGAAGAAATTAATGAAAGTCAGAAAAAGATTTTAAAATACAGTTACATACATAGGATAGAATAACCTTTGATTTGTTAATTTATCTTTTATAAAAATTTGCATAGAATCTCTATCAAAATCTAGGACTAACTTCTCTGGAACTTATATGTGTGGTTTCAGTATTCATTTTGATTTATTTATTATTAATACACCACCTACTTGCAAAAAATTTTTGAAACCATCATTTCTAAAAAGACTGCGGTGAAGCTATTTAAAAAATCATTAAAAATTAACAAAAAAGCCTTAGTTCCTAGAATGCAGTATGTTAAAGACAGTTTCTGAATAGACTTGGCAATGGTGTGTTGGTTAAGATGGTTTGTTGTTTCAGAAAATACAGTCTTAAAGACCTCTTAGTTCACTTAGTCAGAACCCTTCTCTGATGAGTGATTGTCTTCTGTAGTATATGTTCTAGCACTATTCCAATTTTAAGTGTGCCAGTGCTGTCATATTTTCAAAAGGTCCACCTGACAAGATTCCTCCACCAACAAGACCTCTACCAACAGTACCCCCACACCGCTCTATTCCTCCGGCTGACCCACGGAAGAATGACAGGCCCAAACCTCCGCGGCCTCCCACTGGCAGACCTTCCTATCCTGGAGCCAAACCCAACATCTGCGATGGGAACTTTAACACTCTAGCTATTCTTCGCCGTGAGATGTTTGTTTTCAAGGTAGGATGCTGTGACTTTTTTTTTTTTTTTTAATGAGAGATCCACTGTCTACAGTGTCCCTTTAGAAGACAAGTTCTCATTCATTCAAACACCAGCTTCCAGACCTTTCACAGTCAGAAGTTTCAAAAAAATAAAATAAAATAAAATAAAAGCATCTTTAAAAAAATGCACAAATGGTCTTAAATGTCTAGCAGAAGATCGTTGCAACATTTTATTTGGGGAATGCATTTATGTCAGCAAAAGCTAAAACACTTGGAACTGTGAGCCTAAAAAATGCTGCATGCTGTGAACAGATAAAAAAGCATAATTTAAGCCGTGAATAGGAACTAATAGGAATGATTTGCTTGGGAACTTAGACACTTCCAGGCATACTGCAGCTACTCTTTTATTTTCACATCTTTATGAGACCCCTATAATTTCACTTGGCAATTAATTTTTTTTTTTTTTTTTTAAGAAAGTATTGATCACTGTTCAGGGTCTACTGTTAGCAATTTAAGTTAAATCACTTCTCAGAGACCATCATTTTGATTTTACACATATATGTTATTCTTTTCTTAGTCATTTATAGCTACCTAATATACATTATTTTTTAAAAGGTTACAAACTAAAAGTAATATTACACTTTGCTAAATGTGCTTTTCAGTGACACTGAATTCTCCAAAAATAACACTAAAAAACAGTGTATCAAAGTAAATTACATAAGACTAAAATATGAATGTAGTTTAGCATTGCAAAATATTTTCCATCAATGTTTGTAAATCAATCTTAAAGACTAATTAAAAATGTAAGTTTTATATTGACATGTTTATTGCAACAGCTACATTTTACCAATATCATTCATTTAAAAATAAAATAGTGTGCTCTTTTTAGTAGACATAATAAATAATGAAATGTTGCTCTACTTACATAGAATATCGTACTACTAGAAGCTACACATTAAAATATAAATTTCATATAAGTCTTAATAGGAAAAAATCTTTATTCCCAAAGTTTTTATTGGGTAATAAGCCTTGGATTTACTATAATATGCTCTGAGGCATGATAGTTTCCAGGGGGGGAAAAAAAAAACAGTGCTTTTGTTCAAATACATGAATAGATTTTTGAATTTTATCAATGCTCTGAAATGTTTATTTACATATCTCTTGTTTAAGTAGGTTCATAAATTTAGATTCAAGCAGTAAAAATTTAGAAGACAAGTTCTCATTCATTCAAACACCAGCTTCCAGACCTTTCACAGTCAGAAGTTTCAAAAAAATAAAATAAAATAAAATAAAAGCATCTTTAAAAAAATGCACAAATGGTCTTAAATGTCTAGCAGAAGATCGTTGCAACATTTTATTTGGGGAATGCATTTATGTCAGCAAAAGCTAAAACACTTGGAACTGTGAGCCTAAAAAATGCTGCATGCTGTGAACAGATAAAAAAGCATAATTTAAGCCGTGAATAGGAACTAATAGGAATGATTTGCTTGGGAACTTAGACACTTCCAGGCATACTGCAGCTACTCTTTTATTTTCACATCTTTATGAGCCCCTTATAATTTCACTTGGCAATTAATTTTTTTTTTTTTTTTTTAAGAAAGTATTGATCACTGTTCAGGGTCTACTGTTAGCAATTTAAGTTAAATCACTTCTCAGAGACCATCATTTTGATTTTACACATATATGTTATTCTTTTCTTAGTCATTTATAGCTACCTAATATACATTATTTTTTAAAAGGTTACAAACTAAAAGTAATATTACACTTTGCTAAATGTGCTTTTCAGTGACACTGAATTCTCCAAAAATAACACTAAAAAACAGTGTATCAAAGTAAATTACATAAGACTAAAATATGAATGTAGTTTAGCATTGCAAAATATTTTCCATCAATGTTTGTAAATCAATCTTAAAGACTAATTAAAAATGTAAGTTTTATATTGACATGTTTATTGCAACAGCTACATTTTACCAATATCATTCATTTAAAAATAAAATAGTGTGCTCTTTTTAGTAGACATAATAAATAATGAAATGTTGCTCTACTTACATAGAATATCGTACTACTAGAAGCTACACATTAAAATATAAATTTCATATAAGTCTTAATAGGAAAAAATCTTTATTCCCAAAGTTTTTATTGGGTAATAAGCCTTGGATTTACTATAATATGCTCTGAGGCATGATAGTTTCCAGGGGGGAAAAAAAAAACAGTGCTTTTGTTCAAATACATGAATAGATTTTTGAATTTTATCAATGCTCTGAAATGTTTATTTACATATCTCTTGTTTAAGTAGGTTCATAAATTTAGATTCAAGCAGTAAAGAAAAGAGCTTACTCACTACTCGTGATGGCTAAGTGGCACAGCAGCTAGTTGAAATGAACAGAAAATTAAATAATTTTTTTTATTATACAAGATACCAAATGACAACTGAAATATTTTGATTTCACAGTTTTGTTTGAATTTCTATATCCAAGGTTTATTTCCTTGATATCATGATGATATCACCAAAGTGTCAACTTTATCTGAGAATATGATATGAAATTGACTCTGAGTACATTAATTTCATTCTTCTTAACTGCCTGATTAGACTGCCAATCTCCAAGAAACCAGACTCTTCATGGCTAATAATCATTTTTACCAACCTTATGCTCAACACACTCTAAGATCTTAGAAAGTGTTCTTTTTCTTGCTTCTTTTCTTTTTATCCCCATCAAGCGTCTTTTTTTTTATATTTATTTTCATTCATCTTTTATTCTTTGACATGTGTGGGCCTCCTACTGCAGCGACCTCTCTCCTCACAGAGCACCTGCTCTGGGCATATGCGCTCCAGAGTGCTGGCTCATAATTGGACACACCGGTCCAGCCGCTCCAACGCACATGAGATCTTCCTGGGCCAGGGATCAAACAGGTGCCCTTTGCACTACAAGGCGGACTCTCTACCCACTGGACCACCAGAGAAGCCCCTTAGTGTGTGTTTTTGGATGATCATTGATTCTTGGAATCAAGACTGAGCTGAAAGCACATAGGCCAACTCTCAAATAAAATTTAGTAGCCACTATTTTCAATGTCAAAGCAAGTATATGCATACATATCTATGTGTGTGCATATATATATATATATATATATATATATATATACACATATATATATACACACACATATATATATATATGTATATATATATACACATAGAGAGAGAGAGAGTAAGACCTACTTCTTTAAACTCTTATGATACCTTAGATTCCTTAATTCAAACTATCTGCTGGACAGAGTTTCTAAACTCTCTCTGAATTGAATTTCTTTCAGTAGCCCATGTTCTATTTCTAAGAACAAATTCTGTAAAATATATCTTCTTTATAATTTTCATACTCACCTCCTCTTTCCTATAATGAGTATGTATTCTTGGGGTAGTCTACTAGGGACCAGGATTAATGAATAGAAGGAAACACCCCTGACTTTATATAGCTCATACTCTAGGAGTGAAGACAAGCATAAACCAATGTACTTGTAAGATACAAGAGAAAAAGACATAAAGAGAAAGTGCTGAAGTCTAGTTGAGTTATCATAAAAAAAAAAAAAAAAAAAACCTGACTGAGAGAAGGCTTATGACAGATTTTGAGAGAGATACTTCATAGACACATTAAAGAGACTAGTATTTGGCATAATAAAATTTGATGTAACAAAGGAGAGAAAAATAGATACAATAACGATACTACAGAGTAATGCATGTTATAAATCAGAAATAGATCAAAATTTCATCAAAAGGAAGAGAATATGATCAAATGATACCTGATCTTAGTTAATATACTATGTGGATTGGAGAACTAATAGATACCTGAAAGTAAACTGGCACTTTACATTGATAATCTGTAAACCTTATAATAATACTGCAAGATGGAAAACATTCTCTCTTTTACAAATGATAAAACTGAAAATCAGAAAAGTCAAGTAGTCATTGGTCAGATATAGGTCTACTTGATTCCATAAATCTGTTTTCCACATTAAGTTTGCTAACTGAAAGAGTTAGGGAAAGTTTGAAAAGAAAGATAGACTTTAAGCTGTATATTAAAATAGTAAATATTTAAGAAATATTTATTAAACTTATGCTATGGGATTGTTTTAAGCACTGGTAGTTTAGTAGTTAAAAAAAAAAAAAACAGTTTTCAAAGTGGATACGTAGGTGAGAATGTTTCATATAGATATTTACACCTGCCATGGAAGGTTAAGGGAGAGAACCTATAATGACGGAGTCACCCAAATTATATTTTTCTGTTAAGGACTACAGGCCTTGTAACTTCTCCTTTGGACCTACATAGTCTAGACTACCTTCAGCTCTAAATAAATGTCATTTTCCACATGCCAGATATTCCTACTTGAAGTTACTGTCATTCTCTCTTGTACACACTTATTTTTAAAAGTTTTCTTTAATACATCTACCATTAACTTTCATAGTTTGTTCCTTATTGACTATCTCTTCAAGTACATTTTAAGACCACCCACTATTTGATTTCATATTTAATAATGTAACAACTTTTACTTTTCTTCATTACTACTTCTCTATGCAAATTGGAATCCTCTTTATCTCCTCAACCCTTGCACACCACTCATTTAACTTTAGTTTTATTACCTGGTACCTCCCTTAGCCTTAGCTTATTTAAAATTTTCCTCCTCAATATCTTCCACATATCCCAGACCTTCTACATATTCATCAACCGTAAATCTCTTCTGGTGATTTTTATAATTATTCTCTGCATCTAATTAGCATGGTTTTTATTTATATATTTTCTTTCATTATTTCTCACTGTAATTGTTTCTTAACTAGATCATAAACTAGAGTAGGAATTAGTTTGTATGGAATTTTCGTGCTTGAACATGTAAATAGTGACCTCAGTATAATATGCATTTAATAGAATTCCAGGTACCATGACAGCACCATTCTCTGGTGCTATATGAGAGCACCATTATTTATTTATTTGTTTATTTTATTCTTTATTTTAAAGGTTTTACAGAGTTTTGTTGTTCACAGACATGTATGTTCCCAGATCAGTCATATGCATATCCATGGTCCCCACCCGCCCAGATCCCCCCATCCCACCCCTCCAGACCTTTGCCCCAAGCCATTGTAAGCACTCCTATTCCCTTAGCACTGTGACACTAGCTATCTTTTCCACACATAACACTATAGGTTTCCTTGTTACTTCCTCCATGCTTCCCCCTCCCTATTTATTCGCCACGATGTCCCTATGTCTATGCTCTGTCTTTTTTTTTTTTCATGAGTTCCCTGTGTGTGATATCAAGACTATCCTACTAGATTCCATATATGTGTGTTAGTATACTGTATTTGTCTTTCTCTTTTTGACTTACTTCACTTTTTATGATAGGTTCTAGAGCCAGCCACTTCATTAGGACTGAGTCTTCTGCATTTCTTTTAACAACTGAGTAGTATTCCATTGTATATATGTACCAGGGCTTCTGGATCCATTCATTCGTCGATGGACATCTAGGTTGCTTCCATGTTTTGGCTATTGTATAGAGAGCTGCAATGAACATTGGGGTACAGGTGCTTCTTTCAGGTTTGATTTCATCAGGATATAAGCCTAATAGTGGGATTGCTGAGTCATAGGGTGCTTTTATTTTTAGTTTTTTAAAGAAATCTCCATACTGTCTTCCATAGAGGCTGTATCAATTTACATTCCCACCAGCAATGCAAGAGGGTTCCCTTTTCTCCGCACCCTCTCCAGCATTTATTGTCTGCAGATTTTTTGAAGATGGCCATTCTGACGGGTGTGAGGTGATATCTCATTGTAGTTTTAATTTGCATTTCTCTAATAATAAGCGAGGTTGAGCATCATTTCATGTGCTTTTGGGCCATCTGTATGTCCTCTTTGGAGAGGCGTGAGAGCACCATTATATGACAGCATCATTCATTATGACATTATTGAAATTATTTCATTCTGATAATTCATTATTCCTTCCCTAAGATCTTGATGAGTATTATTTACTTCAATTCTATGTGTATGATTTTTAAGTATAAAAAGAAGAAAATCTAGATATAAGTAAAAGGTAATATCATCAGGTAATTTTATTTCTTTAGTAGAAGGAGACTTTATAAATGTAGCTTGAACATAGTTCTTTAGGAGGTTTGAGATACATTGAGCTTCACAGATACTCATTTATTTATAGTGAGTTCACCTGGATACACTTTATATACGGGAGGTAGCATAGGTCAATTATATATATATATATATATATACACATATATACATATATGTATATATATATACATATATGTATGTATATACATATATATATATAATTTGTATATTATGATATAATATTATAAACATCATTTTACAGGTTGTTTATGTATTTAATGCACAAGAAAGTTAAGCTTTCCATGTAGCCTCATAATCTTTATGGAATGTAAACCACCTAAAGTCATGTTGAATAATCATGTTGTGGTATGAAAAAGAATGGAAAGTGGAAAAAGTCAACCTTGTAGAGGATATGTTTCAGTACACAGTATTTTGTTACATATTGAAGAATTAAGCAGTAACAATATTCTTCTTAAAACTGAGGACAGTAAGAAAAACTATATACAGCAACTCAGTTTCTTATACCTCAGACAAAAAAAGTAAACAAGGGAAAGTATGATTCTATTGAACTACTGACCTGTTCTTCATATCATGCGGAACAAGCAATGGCCACTGCTTTAAAGTATAGCTAGAAAGGATAGAGTTACAAGGCAAAGCTGAAAGCTGTCATGGAAAAGCATTTGAGGAAGTACAATAAAGAGTCTTCCTAATTGATATACAAAAAATAATGTTTACAGCTTTACATAGACAGCATTTTATCACTTATTAAAAAAAAGAAAGCAGAAATCACTTGATTCCTTTTACTTTGTTAATTTTTGTCTGTTCATTTATCACAAAATGAATTGTTCTTAAATATGACCACCTTCTCTTACCACCACCTATTGAATTCTACTGAAAAATCATACTCTTGTTATTTCCATAGAAATAGATCTGTTAACACTGTTTTGACATTCTTTAAAAGTACATTTAGTCGAGATTAATAAGTACAGAGTATAATCCATTTTTATTTGCAAGATAGTTTTGTTTCATAAAAGATGCTATACAAGAAATGGAAGAAATATGCTTATTGAAAGAGATGAATTGTATTTCCTTAATATTGGTTTGTGACTAAACTTCTTATAAGTGATCAAAATTGAACTTTTTGATTTTTTCTTCAATAACTTATAATCTCTTATATTTAATGTCAATTTGCTTCTTATTCTTTGCTAAAATTCTCCCCAAGGACCAATGTATACTTCTTTCATTCATTGTATTTTGTTTTTGTATTTTCCTTCCTGTGTTGCATATTCCTCTGCTTCAACTTTATTGTCCTTGAAATATGGAACTGTTCCTTTCTCAATCACTTATAAATCACATTATTCACACAGAATATTTGTTTAATTTTTCAAGTATAAATTATACCTTTTCTGTATGTATGACATTGAATTTTTGAAATTAAAATAAGTTGAAAATATGATTTTTTCTTTTAAAAGCTTAAATCTTACCAGGGAAAGGGAAACATGTAATTATCAATTAGAAATGTTTCCTTTAAATCAAAGACCACAAAACAGAGACCAATAACATGTAAGAGAATATTGACTTAGCAGTAACAATATTCTTCTTAAAACTGAGGACAGTAAGAAAAACTATATACAGCAACTCAGTTTCTTATATAAAAAATGGGAAAGTATGATTCTATTGAACTACTGACCTGTTCTTCATATCATGCGGAACAAGCAATGGCCACTGCTTTAAAGTATAGCTAGAAAGGATAGAGTTACAAGGCAAAGCTGAAAGCTGTCATGGAAAAGCATTTGAGGAAGTACAATAAAGAGTCTTCCTAATTGATATACAAAAAATAATGTTTACAGCTTTACATAGACAGCATTTTATCACTTATTAAAAAAAAGAAAGCAGAAATCACTTGATTCCTTTTACTTTGTTAATTTTTGTCTGTTCATTTATCACAAAATGAATTGTTCTTAAATATGACCACCTTCTCTTACCACCACCTATTGAATTCTACTGAAAAATCATACTCTTGTTATTTCCATAGAAATAGATCTGTTAACACTGTTTTGACATTCTTTAAAAGTACATTTAGTCGAGATTAATAAGTACAGAGTATAATCCATTTTTATTTGCAAGATAGTTTTGTTTCATAAAAGATGCTATACAAGAAATGGAAGAAATATGCTTATTGAAAGAGATGAATTGTATTTCCTTAATATTGGTTTGTGACTAAACTTCTTATAAGTGATCAAAATTGAACTTTTGATTTTTTCTTCAATAACTTATAATCTCTTATATTTAATGTCAATTTGCTTCTTATTCTTTGCTAAAATTCTCCCCAAGGACCAATGTATACTTCTTTCATTCATTGTATTTTGTTTTTGTATTTTCCTTCCTGTGTTGCATATTCCTCTGCTTCAACTTTATTGTCCTTGAAATATGGAACTGTTCCTTTCTCAATCACTTATAAATCACATTATTCACACAGAATATTTGTTTAATTTTTCAAGTATAAATTATACCTTTTCTGTATGTATGACATTGAATTTTTGAAATTAAAATAAGTTGAAAATATGATTTTTTCTTTTAAAAGCTTAAATCTTACCAGGGAAAGGGAAACATGTAATTATCAATTAGAAATGTTTCCTTTAAATCAAAGACCACAAAACAGAGACCAATAACATGTAAGAGAATATTGACTTAAACCTGGGAATAATAAGATAGTAGAAACAGCTCTGGAGTCCAGATGGCAACCTCCCAACAAGTACTATAATCCAGGATATGAAGGAACTCTAGATGTCAAAATCCCTTCCGGTAGCTTTGAAAGATCGAAGACACAGACCTATTGGCTAAGAGACGTGAGGTGAATAGGCCCTTGAAAGTTGTGTATTCAAATTCCTACTTGACCTCTCCACTCAGATGCCAAATTTGACATACTTAAAACTAAGCTACTGATTTTCCTTCACAAACCTACTTTTCTGCCTCTTCTCTCTTCCATTCAAAATCAGGGCAGTTCCATCTTCTCATTTATTTAGTAAATAGAACCTAAAAGGTAAAGCTAAATGCTATTGTAAGCCCTAAAATATACATTAAGAATCCATCCACTTTTTTCTCCTCTCACTGCTAAAGTCCTAGTCAGATGTCCTATCCTATTTCACCTTCATATTATGTTATCCTGCACACTCATTCCCCTGGTTCCTCCTTTGCCCCATCTCTCTATCCTATTGTTAAGTTCAACATGTAGAATGATACTGTAATATCCTGCATTGCCACAACTCATCAGCCAGGTGCATAGAAAATAGTGGATGTGATGAGACTTTAAGAAATACACACAGACATACAGACAGAGAGAAAGGATGGGAAGGAGGGGCTCAAGACCTCTGGGGTCAAGGCTCTGAACACATTAACCAGTCTACTTTTATTGACAGCTTAAGCATCCAGGTGTTTGCAGAGAATGATATTAGCATGGTCTAGGAGTCGAGGTTTCCACAGCCCGGGTTCATTTAATGTCAATTTGCTTCTTATTCTTTGCTAAAATTCTCCCCAAGGACCAATGTATACTTCTTTCATTCATTGTATTTTGTTTTTGTATTTTCCTTCCTGTGTTGCATATTCCTCTGCTTCAACTTTATTGTCCTTGAAATATGGAACTGTTCCTTTCTCAATCACTTATAAATCACATTATTCACACAGAATATTTGTTTAATTTTTCAAGTATAAATTATACCTTTTCTGTATGTATGACATTGAATTTTTGAAATTAAAATAAGTTGAAAATATGATTTTTTCTTTTAAAAGCTTAAATCTTACCAGGGAAAGGGAAACATGTAATTATCAATTAGAAATGTTTCCTTTAAATCAAAGACCACAAAACAGAGACCAATAACATGTAAGAGAATATTGACTTAAACCTGGGAATAATAAGATAGTAGAAACAGCTCTGGAGTCCAGATGGCAACCTCCCAACAAGTACTATAATCCAGGATATGAAGGAACTCTAGATGTCAAAATCCCTTCCGGTAGCTTTGAAAGATCGAAGACACAGACCTATTGGCTAAGAGACGTGAGGTGAATAGGCCCTTGAAAGTTGTGTATTCAAATTCCTACTTGACCTCTCCACTCAGATGCCAAATTTGACATACTTAAAACTAAGCTACTGATTTTCCTTCACAAACCTACTTTTCTGCCTCTTCTCTCTTCCATTCAAAATCAGGGCAGTTCCATCTTCTCATTTATTTAGTAAATAGAACCTAAAAGGTAAAGCTAAATGCTATTGTAAGCCCTAAAATATACATTAAGAATCCATCCACTTTTTTCTCCTCTCACTGCTAAAGTCCTAGTCAGATGTCCTATCCTATTTCACCTTCATATTATGTTATCCTGCACACTCATTCCCCTGGTTCCTCCTTTGCCCCATCTCTCTATCCTATTGTTAAGTTCAACATGTAGAATGATACTGTAATATCCTGCATTGCCACAACTCATCAGCCAGGTGCATAGAAAATAGTGGATGTGATGAGACTTTAAGAAATACACACAGACATACAGACAGAGAGAAAGGATGGGAAGGAGGGGCTCAAGACCTCTGGGGTCAAGGCTCTGAACACATTAACCAGTCTACTTTTATTGACCGCTTAAGCATCCAGGTGTTTGCAGAGAATGATATTAGCATGGTCTAGGAGTCAGTCACAGCGCTGTTCAATAATCACCCTTGTGACTTTAAGTTGCCTTCATTATCTCTTTAATGAAAGGGTGCACTACAGCTGCAGGGCACCTAGACCAACTAGAAGTTAAGGAGTCTGTACTGACCCAGCACTCTAAAGTTCACAGCAGATTTCTCACCTGCTGCTGATCTGTATGACCCCAGCTAATGAGCCCATGTGAATCAAGTTGTCTTGTTTTTCTCTTAGTTCTTTTATTTCCAAGCTGTAAAAACCTCCACTGGTTTGTTTCGCCACAATGCATCAGATCATATAACCACATTGTCTAAAACCCTTCAATGTCAGGGTTCTTTACAAACAATCCTACTTCTGGGTATATATCCAAAGGGGGTTGAGAACACTATCTTGCAGAGAGATCTGTACTCCCATGTTCATTGCAGCATTATTTACAAAAACCAAGATATAGAAACTATCTAAGTGTACATCAAGAGATAAGTGGATAAAAAAGTGTGATATAGACATATACGTATACATATGGAATATTATTCAGCCTCAAAAAGAAGGAAATCCTGGCATTTGTAAGGCCATGGATGAATCTAGAGAATGTTATGCTAAGTGAAATAAGTGGGACAAAAAAGACAAATATTGCACTATCTCACTTATATGTAGAATCTAGAAAAGTTAAAGTAACAGAGACTAGAATGGTGTATGCTAAAGACTGAGAGTATGACAAATGGGAGATATTTGTTGAAGAGAAAAAATCATTTATAAGATGTATTTCAGTTGCAAGATGTATAACTGATGTATTCTTGCCTGAGAAATCCCCATGGACAGAGGAGCCTGGTGAGCTATAGGCCAGAGGGTGGCAAAGAGTCGGACACAACTGAGCACACACCATGGTGATTGCAGTTGATAATGCCTCATTTACTTGAAATTAGCTAAGAGAATAGACCTTAAATGTTATTACCACACACACACATACAGATTGGTGACTATGTGAGCTGATAAATAATTTTATTAGTTAGATCTTAAATAATCATTTCACAAGGTATACTTGAATCATCAAGTTGTGCACCTTAAATATATATATCTCAATAAAGTTGGGATGAAAATAAAACAAATTTCTTTCAGTTGCCTACAATATTGCATGATCATTCCACTTCACTCTGCCTCTCTGATCTCACATCCATTTTTATACTATGATCACTTCTACTCATTCAATTCCAGACATACTTGTTTCCTTGATATTTCTTGAACTTCCATAGCCTTCTTGTCTTTGCAGGTCTTTGCCTATCAAATGCCAAATGTTCACATCATCTTCTAGATTTATGCTGCAATTTGTAAAGGTCAAAACACTATATCCAGTCTCTAGTACTGTCCAAACTGTCTGCTGTTACATAGGCCCACATCAAGCTAGATATATGAAAGTTAACAATACTTGTAGAAATTCAGAAAAAGTTATTGTGTTATATAATCCTGTGCCATTTTTTACCACAAAGAATGGATTTATTGTTTACAGTTGGAAGAATTTGCTTCTAGCTCTCAACAATGTCACGCACTACTATTACACAGCTGTTTGTCATTGTTTTTGTCATTATAGAATAATACTGAAACTCTTATTTCTAGACATTAGAGATAGACGTGGAGTCAGATGTTGCTTGTCATAGGCAACAAACAAGGTCTATAATCTACTCCTTCCTTTGTTCCTGAATTAGACAGTGCTCTGAATTTAGTAGACAGTAAATAATTGTTAAATAACTTACATTCCACGATGACTTATAAATTCTAGCATAGGTATTCAATAAGCTTAGGAAATGGTAGCTTTATTATGTAGAAAGACAGAGTCAGCATTTTGAATTACTCATTATATTCATTAACTCAAACTATCATGCAATTTGAAATTATTTAAAAAGTAACTTTTAGTTGGATGAGGATCACACCACAAAAAGAGGTTCTAATTCTTAAGTTAAAACAGAAAGGAACCAAAAGTTCATTATCATTGTGGTTTATACTACACTGAAAAATGATGAAAAATAATCTGCTAGTATAGATCCCAAAAATGTTTTACCAACAAACAAAAAATACATACAGAAATTTCAGAGAACAGAATAATCTAAAATTTCTCTAAGTCAGAGCTTTATTCTGTATTGCCAGTAAGTATTACCTGATAGTATAATATGTTGTAATATGGGCTAGATTCACATAAGAACAAAGGGAGCAATCACAAAGAGAATATAGGCAGATAATTAGTTAAAATTAACTTATAGCACAAAATCATAGTCTTTCAAATGTTTTAGGTAAACGTTTTTAGGCAACAATTGGAATTCTTCCCAATTTTCAAAAGCTTTTCTTTTTTCTTTCCCCCAGGTCTTTGCCTATCAAATGCCAAATGTTCACATCATCTTCTAGATTTATGCTGCAATTTGTAAAGGTCAAAACACTATATCCAGTCTCTAGTACTGTCCAAACTGTCTGCTGTTACATAGGCCCACATCAAGCTAGATATATGAAAGTTAACAATACTTGTAGAAATTCAGAAAAAGTTATTGTGTTATATAATCCTGTGCCATTTTTTACCACAAAGAATGGATTTATTGTTTACAGTTGGAAGAATTTGCTTCTAGCTCTCAACAATGTCACGCACTACTATTACACAGCTGTTTGTCATTGTTTTTGTCATTATAGAATAATACTGAAACTCTTATTTCTAGACATTAGAGATAGACGTGGAGTCAGATGTTGCTTGTCATAGGCAACAAACAAGGTCTATAATCTACTCCTTCCTTTGTTCCTGAATTAGACAGTGCTCTGAATTTAGTAGACAGTAAATAATTGTTAAATAACTTACATTCCACGATGACTTATAAATTCTAGCATAGGTATTCAATAAGCTTAGGAAATGGTAGCTTTATTATGTAGAAAGACAGAGTCAGCATTTTGAATTACTCATTATATTCATTAACTCAAACTATCATGCAATTTGAAATTATTTAAAAAGTAACTTTTAGTTGGATGAGGATCACACCACAAAAAGAGGTTCTAATTCTTAAGTTAAAACAGAAAGGAACCAAAAGTTCATTATCATTGTGGTTTATACTACACTGAAAAATGATGAAAAATAATCTGCTAGTATAGATCCCAAAAATGTTTTACCAACAAACAAAAAATACATACAGAAATTTCAGAGAACAGAATAATCTAAAATTTCTCTAAGTCAGAGCTTTATTCTGTATTGCCAGTAAGTATTACCTGATAGTATAATATGTTGTAATATGGGCTAGATTCACATAAGAACAAAGGGAGCAATCACAAAGAGAATATAGGCAGATAATTAGTTAAAATTAACTTATAGCACAAAATCATAGTCTTTCAAATGTTTTAGGTAAACGTTTTTAGGCAACAATTGGAATTATGTGTAATACTTCATTTTAATGTCATTATTAATTTATTTTCAAAATATCTGTATTTGTTACTTAAAATTATTATTTAAATTTTAATTATGGCAAATAATGTTAATTTAAATTTAAAATTATGTTTTAAATTTTACACCTTCAAACATTTAATTTTGTTATAGATATTTTCTGGCTGTTGAAACTGTTCAGGCACATATATAATAATTCAGTAGAATAGATTTACAGTCACTTGAGTTTCCAATTTTCAATTTAAGCACTTTATTTGGGGGGACCCATAAACACTTTAAGTACATATTTGGATACTTGTTTAGACTCAGTAAATCTATTTTTATTAATAATATAAAATAAAGCATTTAATATATATATATAGTGTATATTTTAGAGACTAACATCATGTACATTTTATTTTGTTATAAATTTATAGTGTAATAGGGGATTCTAAAATAGTCATACAAAAAACTTTTCTGAAAATATATTGTGAGCTAATTTGAAAAACCATTTCACTACATAGCAATATGAATCTCCCTATCATATACTTATTAATAATCTAAATATTTTCAGTGTCATAGGTATATGTTTTCTTCTTCCATGTTTTTCATAATCTATGTATTTATATTGAGATATTAACATAGAAAGGGCAAATATTCACCATATATGGTTCAGATCACTTTAACTATAATGTAATTTGAAATTATTTAAAAAGTAACTTTTAGTTGGATGAGGATCACACCACAAAAAGAGGTTCTAATTCTTAAGTTAAAACAGAAAGGAACCAAAAGTTCATTATCATTGTGGTTTATACTACACTGAAAATGATGAAAATAATCTGCTAGTATAGATCCCAAAATGTTTTACCAACAAACAAAAAATACATACAGAAATTTCAGAGAACAGAATAATCTAAAATTTCTCTAAGTCAGAGCTTTATTCTGTATTGCCAGTAAGTATTACCTGATAGTATAATATGTTGTAATATGGGCTAGATTCACATAAGAACAAAGGGAGCAATCACAAAGAGAATATAGGCAGATAATTAGTTAAAATTAACTTATAGCACAAAATCATAGTCTTTCAAATGTTTTAGGTAAACGTTTTTAGGCAACAATTGGAATTATGTGTAATACTTCATTTTAATGTCATTATTAATTTATTTTCAAAATATCTGTATTTGTTACTTAAAATTATTATTTAAATTTTAATTATGGCAAATAATGTTAATTTAAATTTAAAATTATGTTTTAAATTTTACACCTTCAAACATTTAATTTTGTTATAGATATTTTCTGGCTGTTGAAACTGTTCAGGCACATATATAATAATTCAGTAGAATAGATTTACAGTCACTTGAGTTTCCAATTTTCAATTTAAGCACTTTATTTGGGGGTACCCATAAACACTTTATGTACATATTTGGATACTTGTTTAGACTCAGTAAATCTATTTTTATTAATAATATAAAATAAAGCATTTAATATATATATATAGTGTATATTTTAGAGACTAACATCATGTACATTTTATTTTGTTATAAATTTATAGTGTAATAGGGGATTCTAAAATAGTCATACAAAAAACTTTTCTGAAAATATATTGTGAGCTAATTTGAAAAACCATTTCACTACATAGCAATATGAATCTCCCTATCATATACTTATTAATAATCTAAATATTTTCAGTGTCATAGGTATATGTTTTCTTCTTCCATGTTTTTCATAATCTATGTATTTATATTGAGATATTAACATAGAAAGGGCAAATATTCACCATATATGGTTCAGATCACTTTAACTATAATGTAGATTTAGTTCAAAATTTATATTGTAAATAAAGGTAGGCTGTATTAATTTTAGAAATTATGAAAATAGCAATTTTTCCAATCTTTTACCTTCACACTGGTCATTCATGACTAAAATATCACTTCTGATGTTTTGTAAAGCAGAAAGGAAACTTTAATCTTTCCATTCTCTTTTAAAGCTTTCAGCTAGCAGTGTTGTGATTAACAGTTTGCTTAGTGGATTATGTAAAGTAATTTAAACACCAAGACAGCACTTCAAAATGTCTTAAAACACTTGTTTACTTTATCTTTTGCAAGGCAGTCTTAACATGTATAAATATTGAAAATAAAATAGAGGCCAAAACTCACATTATTTGTAAGTTACTTTATCACCTATTGAAAAATTCCATCAAAGTCAAGAGGAAAAAGTTACAACTATTAACAATGTTAAAATGATGTTCTGAATCACAATAAAGAAAACCTCAAATATACCCATTTGAATAAACACTCAGAATAAGATAGAAAAATAATCTTCTTGACATAAAAAAGTAACTCATAGGATTGAATTTAATTACCAGTATGAGGTAGCATTCAATAAATATTTGTTAAATGAACAGCATTTTTACTTTTAATTCTGTCTTCTCTGCACTGAACTTTCATGAGGGAGATCCTTAGGTTTTTGGTCTATGTTTTTGGTCTATATATGCTTCAGGAGATCCTTAGATTATTCTTCTATACATGCTTCTTATGATGCCTTACAGTTTCAGTGCATCATATTATGTTTACATAATTATGAGTAAGATAAAGAAAAAAGATTTCAGGTTTAAACTACAGCATTAGTTTCTCTTAAAATAAATAGGAAAAGTGCTTTGATTCTAAATTAGTAATACGATACATGGCAATCCATCCTGAAATAATGAAGTAAATCTAAAATAAACTGGTATTTATCACAACTTTTTTACCCAGAGGAAAAAATGTTTACAAGCAACCAAAATTATTCAATAATGTAGTAATGAGGTAGCAAATAACAATACATCAACGAAACACAACACGACATAATGACTTAAGGGTCAGTTAAAGAGAGTATATGACATAATGAGTATAATGTAAACACAGATAAAACAGTAAAGTGTAAGATTTAATGTATCATGAATTATAGTATTTGAAGTATATGTGTTGATAAAGCATAGAAATTATAGAAAAACTTTGATAGATAAATCTTAGAAGGATGGAACTGTGAGTTGGCTTTTAAATATTTACTATTGTTAACATGTCATTTATACATTCAAGAGTTCAAAATATAGTTGCACAGGAAAAAATAAATATTTGTTTTTGTGAAGGTTGTAGTACATTAAGTAATATTGCAGCCATTTTTTTCCCCAAGAATATAGGTAGGCAAAACCTTTTGAAGTATGTATACACTTGGCAGGTGTGGGTAGGATGGTAGACTATGAAGACTCTGAGCTCACCTTTTCCCATGAGCACACCAAAATTACAACTGTTTACAGAGCAACTATCAATGAGGACAACCTGAAGAAAAGATTTTCAGCAACTAAAGCTATAAGGAAGAAACCACAGCAAGATGAGCATCACAGGTGGAGATGTAATAGAGTCAAGACCTACACGTTCAGGTAGGCAACCCTCAAATGGAAGAATAATCACAATTGCAGGGATTTTCCACCAAGAAGCAGTGTCTGAGCCCCATTTTTGGCTCCAAAGTCTGAAGTTTCTTCCATGGAAATATGACCTCCCAGAATATCTGACTTTAAGGGTAAATATGTACAAGAGAGGAAAATGGCTGCAAGACACAGACTCTGGCCTTAAAACACACACAGAAAATCTCACACAGTCTAACAACTAGTATAGAGGAAGTAATTTGAGAAGATTCTAGTTCTGACCCACGGGTTGATCTTGGAGTCTCCCTAGGGGCAGGAGGCAACTGGAACTCCTGCTGGGTATATAGATTCAGGCTACAACCATTTGGAGCATCCATTCTACCTTGAAGACATTGGTGCTGTAAAGCACAACTTTGAATCTTCCTTTTAGCCTATAAGCATTTGGGGTTCACCAACCCACCAACCAGTTGGCACCAATCTCAGTTTCCCCCACGTTGAACAACCAGCAGTGTGAGGACCAGGCCTAAACTAATAGTGATCCAAAGACTGAGCCCCACTAAAGGCTGACTCCAATCCTGGGGCCTACTTTCAGGACAAAGCACTACCAACCAGTGGGCAAGCACCAGTTCTGAGACTTCTCAGGCTAGATAGCCAGTTGCCCTGAAATTATAGAAAAAATTTGATAGATAAATCTTAGAAGGATGGAACTGTGAGTTGGCTTTTAAATATTTACTATTGTTAACATGTCATTTATACATTCAAGAGTTCAAAATATAGTTGCACAGGAAAAAATAAATATTTGTTTTTGTGAAGGTTGTAGTACATTAAGTAATATTGCAGCCATTTTTTTCCCCAAGAATATAGGTAGGCAAAACCTTTTGAAGTATGTATACACTTGGCAGGTGTGGGTAGGATGGTAGACTATGAAGACTCTGAGCTCACCTTTTCCCATGAGCACACCAAAATTACAACTGTTTACAGAGCAACTATCAATGAGGACAACCTGAAGAAAAGATTTTCAGCAACTAAAGCTATAAGGAAGAAACCACAGCAAGATGAGCATCACAGGTGGAGATGTAATAGAGTCAAGACCTACACGTTCAGGTAGGCAACCCTCAAATGGAAGAATAATCACAATTGCAGGGATTTTCCACCAAGAAGCAGTGTCTGAGCCCCATTTTTGGCTCCAAAGTCTGAAGTTTCTTCCATGGAAATATGACCTCCCAGAATATCTGACTTTAAGGGTAAATATGTACAAGAGAGGAAAATGGCTGCAAGACACAGACTCTGGCCTTAAAACACACACAGAAAATCTCACACAGTCTAACAACTAGTATAGAGGAAGTAATTTGAGAAGATTCTAGTTCTGACCCACGGGTTGATCTTGGAGTCTCCCTAGGGGCAGGAGGCAACTGGAACTCCTGCTGGGTATATAGATTCAGGCTACAACCATTTGGAGCATCCATTCTACCTTGAAGACATTGGTGCTGTAAAGCACAACTTTGAATCTTCCTTTTAGCCTATAAGCATTTGGGGTTCACCAACCCACCAACCAGTTGGCACCAATCTCAGTTTCCCCCACGTTGAACAACCAGCAGTGTGAGGACCAGGCCTAAACTAATAGTGATCCAAAGACTGAGCCCCACTAAAGGCTGACTCCAATCCTGGGGCCTACTTTCAGGACAAAGCACTACCAACCAGTGGGCAAGCACCAGTTCTGAGACTTCTCAGGCTAGATAGCCAGTTGCCCTGGGATCCAGCTCTATTCATTAGTCACTGACAGCTTCTATATAGAGTAGAGCCTGGAAGCTAATGGAGTTAAGAGGCAACTACACCTACAGATAAGCCATAGCACTTTGTTCTCACTACAACTGAAGGACCCGTGGCACCAGCATAAAAGGCCCTATAGGACATTTCCAACATAAGGCCACTTTTCCAATATCAGGAAATATTAACAAAAAAAACTAATACATAGAAATAACAATAGAAAATTAGGCAAAATGAGATAACAGAAAAATACACTCCAAACAAAACTATAAGATAAAAACAGAGAAGGATTAGGGGAAATAGAGATAAAGAGTTTACCCCAGTAAGAAATTTAAGGAAATGATCATGAAGATGATCAATGTAAATAATGAATGGAAAGAGAAAAGTTTACCATAATTAAAAAAAAAAACTATATAAAGAAGAATTAAACAGCTAAAGAATATGAGTTTAGTTCAGTTGCTCATTCCTGTCCTACTCTTTATAGCATGCCAAGCTTCCCTACCCTTCATCATCTCACAGAATTTGCTCAAACTCATCCATTGAGTTGGTAATGCCATACAGCCCTCTTGTCCTCTGTCATCCCCTTTTCCTTCTGCTTTCTGCTTTTCCCAGTATTATGGCCTTATGAGTCAGCTCTTCTCATCAGGTGGCCAGAGTATTGGCGCTTCAGCATCAGTCCTTCCAAAACTGAAATAAATACACTTCAAAGAGTTAAACAGATTAAATGATACAGAGGGATGCATCAATGAGATGGAAAACAGAGTAATGGAAATCATCCATGCTGAATAGAAAAAGAAAAAAAGTTGTTTAAAGAGGCCTCTTGTATAATGTCAAGTGAAACTAATATTCACAGATAGATTTCCCAAAGGATAAGAGAGACAAAAAGGAGCAGAAAACTTATAAAAAGACATAATAGTTGAAAACTTTCCTAACCTGGAAAAGATCCATCCAATACAGGCAACACAGATTCCCACACAAGATCAATTCAGAGTTCTACAATGGTCCAACCCCAACCAGTCAAATAGGCCCTGACCCTAAACTAATAGTGATCCAAAGACTGAGCCCACTAAAGGCTGACTCCAATCCTGGGGCCTACTTTCAGGACAAAGCACTACCAACCAGTGGGCAAGCACCAGTTCTGAGACTTCTCAGGCTAGATAGCCAGTTGCCCTGGGATCCAGCTCTATTCATTAGTCACTGACAGCTTCTATATAGAGTAGAGCCTGGAAGCTAATGGAGTTAAGAGGCAACTACACCTACAGATAAGCCATAGCACTTTGTTCTCACTACAACTGAAGGACCCGTGGCACCAGCATAAAAGGCCCTATAGGACATTTCCAACATAAGGCCACTTTTCCAATATCAGGAAATATTAACAAAAAAAACTAATACATAGAAATAACAATAGAAAATTAGGCAAAATGAGATAACAGAAAAATACACTCCAAACAAAACTATAAGATAAAAACAGAGAAGGATTAGGGGAAATAGAGATAAAGAGTTTACCCCAGTAAGAAATTTAAGGAAATGATCATGAAGATGATCAATGTAAATAATGAATGGAAAGAGAAAAGTTTACCATAATTAAAAAAAAAAACTATATAAAGAAGAATTAAACAGCTAAAGAATATGAGTTTAGTTCAGTTGCTCATTCCTGTCCTACTCTTTATAGCATGCCAAGCTTCCCTACCCTTCATCATCTCACAGAATTTGCTCAAACTCATCCATTGAGTTGGTAATGCCATACAGCCCTCTTGTCCTCTGTCATCCCCTTTTCCTTCTGCTTTCTGCTTTTCCCAGTATTATGGCCTTATGAGTCAGCTCTTCTCATCAGGTGGCCAGAGTATTGGCGCTTCAGCATCAGTCCTTCCAAAACTGAAATAAATACACTTCAAAGAGTTAAACAGATTAAATGATACAGAGGGATGCATCAATGAGATGGAAAACAGAGTAATGGAAATCATCCATGCTGAATAGAAAAAGAAAAAAAAAAGTTGTTTAAAGAGGCCTCTTGTATAATGTCAAGTGAAACTAATATTCACAGATAGATTTCCCAAAGGATAAGAGAGACAAAAAGGAGCAGAAAACTTATAAAAAGACATAATAGTTGAAAACTTTCCTAACCTGGAAAAGATCCATCCAATACAGGCAACACAGATTCCCACACAAGATCAATTCAGAGTTCTACAATAGACATGTTATTAATGTGGCAGAAACTAAAGACAAAGAGAGAATCTTAAGAGAAACAAGGGGAAAACAACTATTTACATATGAAAGAACTCCCATTTTAGCATTTTAGCAAAGCCTTTGTAGGCCAGAAAGATGGCACAATATATTTAATGTAATAAGAGGAAAATGTCTACAACCAAAAATTATCTACTTAGAGAGATTTTCACTCAGATTTGAAGAAGGAATTTAGAGTTTTATAGACAAACAGAAAATAAAAGAGTTTAGCATCACTAAAGTGGATTTCCAAAAAATGGACTGTTCAAGGTAGAAAAGATGACCACTAGAAATATGAAAGTTGTAAAAGAATAAAACTCATGATTAGAGGCAAATAGTCAAGAAAGGGAGTAGATCAAAATCACCTGTAAAGTTAGTAGGAATTATAAAAAAAGTTAGTAAAATAATCCACCTTCATAATAAGTTGTTATGGGATACACAAAACAAAACAAAACATTGTGAAATATATGGTGAAAACATTAAAGATGATACAAGGAGTAATAATTAGGGCTTGTTACATTGAATTCAAACTTAAAAAAAAGACCATTAACTTAACCATATGATGAATACCTTGTATATACACATTTCTATGTAATATATACAAACCATAACTATGTAATATTTAGAATCATACAAAAAAACAAAAAAACACAAAGGAATCCACAGAGAACACTAAAGAAAATCATTAGATCAAAGGAAAAAGATCTACAAGAAAAGATTAACAAGCCGGCTTCAGGGCATTCAGTCCTTCCAAAACTGAAATAAATACACTTAAAGTTAAACAGATTAAATGATACAGAGGATGCATCAATGAGATGGAAAACAGAGTAATGGAAATCATCCATGCTGAATAGAAAAGAAAAAAAGTTGTTTAAAGAGGCCTCTTGTATAATGTCAAGTGAAACTAATATTCACAGATAGATTTCCCAAAGGATAAGAGAGACAAAAAGGAGCAGAAAACTTATAAAAAGACATAATAGTTGAAAACTTTCCTAACCTGGAAAAGATCCATCCAATACAGGCAACACAGATTCCCACACAAGATCAATTCAGAGTTCTACAATAGACATGTTATTAATGTGGCAGAAACTAAAGACAAAGAGAGAATCTTAAGAGAAACAAGGGGAAAACAACTATTTACATATGAAAGAACTCCCATTTTAGCATTTTAGCAAAGCCTTTGTAGGCCAGAAAGATGGCACAATATATTTAATGTAATAAGAGGAAAATGTCTACAACCAAAAATTATCTACTTAGAGAGATTTTCACTCAGATTTGAAGAAGGAATTTAGAGTTTTATAGACAAACAGAAAATAAAAGAGTTTAGCATCACTAAAGTGGATTTCCAAAAAATGGACTGTTCAAGGTAGAAAAGATGACCACTAGAAATATGAAAGTTGTAAAAGAATAAAACTCATGATTAGAGGCAAATAGTCAAAAAAGGGGAGTAGATCAAAATCACCTGTAAAGTTAGTAGGAATTATAAAAAAAGTTAGTAAAATAATCCACCTTCATAATAAGTTGTTATGGGATACACAAAACAAAACAAAACATTGTGAAATATATGGTGAAAACATTAAAGATGATACAAGGAGTAATAATTAGGGCTTGTTACATTGAATTCAAACTTAAAAAAAAGACCATTAACTTAACCATATGATGAATACCTTGTATATACACATTTCTATGTAATATATACAAACCATAACTATGTAATATTTAGAATCATACAAAAAAACAAAAAAACACAAAGGAATCCACAGAGAACACTAAAGAAAATCATTAGATCAAAGGAAAAAGATCTGAACAAGAAAAAGATTAACAAAATGTCAATAAATACATACCAATAAATAATGTGAATACAAATGATCTGAATATTCCATTCAAAAGAATTTCTGAACTGATATGGAATATATATATATATATATATATACATACATATGTATATGTATATTATGGGAAATGTGTATATATATATATATAGATAGATAGATATACATATACACATAAGGGACTCACTTCAATATTAACCTAGAGGGAGTGAGGGAGTGGGAAAAAAGCATACCATGAAAATGTAAATGAAAAGAAAGCTGGAGAAACAAAATAGATATCAGAGAAAATAGATTTTACAACAAAGAATGTAGCAAGATGCAAAGAGGAACATTACATAATGATGAACAAATCTATACAATTGGAGATATAAAAATTGTAAATCTAAAGATACATAATGCAGGAGCAAATACAGACGACAGTAGAAAAACTTAAATGGAGATATTGACAGAAGTACAATAATAGAAGACTTCACTGTCCTGTTTACTTCAATGGACAGGACACAGAGACAGAAAATCAATAAAAAAACATATCTGACTATAAATGATATTTTAAACTTGTGTACTTAATAGATACATAGAGAACATTTCATTCCAAAGCAGTAGCATACACATTCTTATTAAGTACACCAGGATATTCCAAGATAGATGCAGTGCTAGGCCACAAAATGCATCTCAATAAATTCCAGAAGATTGAAATGATGTCAAGTACCTTTTTGAACACAATGCTATGATATTAGAAATCAACTATAGCAAAAAATGCAAAAATCACAAAACTTGAAGGTGAAACAGTACGCTGCTAAACCATGGGTCACTGCAAAAAGAAACAAGGTGGAAATAAATATTATCTGGAGACAAATGGAAATGGTAATATGACCAGCCAAATTATATTGGACTCAAAAAACGTATTTCTAAGAGGGAAGTTTACAGTGATAAAAACCCATCTCAGAAAAATAAACAACCTAACCATACTCCCAAAGAACTGCAACAAGGTGAAAAACGGAAGCTCAGTTCTTAGACGGGAATAAATAAGAAAGATCCAGCAGTAATAAATGACATAGAAACTGGAAAAAAGAAAAAAGAAAAGAAAAAGAAAGAAGAAGAGGTCACTGAAACTAAGACCTATTTCCTCGAAAATATAGGAAAAATTAGTAAACTTTTGGCAGATCTGTCAAAGGAAAAAGAGTGATAGGTCTTAAATGAAATAGAAGTTTTACCTGACAACACAGAAATATAAAAGATAATAAGAAATTACTACAAACCATTAAAATTGACAACCTGATTGATACAGGTAAAATTGATACAGATAAATATCTTTAAGATAAAATCTAGGATAAATACTGAATATGGACATACTAATTACCAGCAATGAAATTGAGCCAGAACTTTAAAAAATAAATAAATAAATAATATTTTAGGACAGGAAAGCTTTATTGGTGAATTCTACCAAACATCTAGAAAAGAACTAACACCTATCCTTCTCAAACTACTCCAAAACATTTAAGAAGTTTTTAAGAATGCTTAAAAACTCATTTAAAAAGGATAGAACTTATGCAATAAACTATTCATAAGAACTCAATGAATGCTGAAGCAAAACTAGACAAAAACACCACCAAATAATAACAATAATAATAATAATAATATCAATCAATATCAATGAGGAACATAAATACAAAAATTTTGACAAAATATGAACAAACAATTGAACAATACATTGAAAAGACCATGCACCAGTCAAGGAGAATTTACCCAAGAATAGAAAGATGGTTCAGTATATGCAGATCAATCATTCAAATACTTCACATTAACAAATTGAAGGACAAAAATCGTATGATTGTCTCAACAGTTGTCAAATGCAACACCTATTTACAACAAACACGTTCAAGAATGTGATACAGAGGGACCATATCTCAATATAATAATAATCTTAAATGACAAGCCATCAGATACCTTAAACAATCGTGAAAAGGTTAGAGTGTTTTCTCTAAGGTAAGAAACAAGAAATGGATGCCCATTCTCATCACTTTTATTCAACATAATATTGAAAGAGATAACCACAGCAATCAGACAAAAATATAACTAATAGGAAACTAAAATGGAAAGAAAGATATAAATATAAAACTGTCACTGTTTTCATATACCATGGTGCTATATATGCAACATCCTAAACTATTAGAATAAATTTAAAAAAATAGATAAATTTCTAAAATAGTGGTAAGAGTTAATATACACAGATATGTTGCATTTATATAATATTAAGAATAAACTATCAGAAAGAGGATTTAATAATTTACTTTGTAAATTGCATCAAAAAATAATATATCGCAGAATGAGTCTAGCCAAGGAGAAGAAAAGACCTTTACTCTGATAACTATAAGACTCTAACAAAGGGCTTCCCCTGGTGGTCCAGTGGGTAAAGACACCGCCTTGCAGTGCAAGGGGTGCCAGTTCGATCCCCCTGAGGTGACCTATGTGTCCAATAACCTAAATAATATTTTAGGACAGGAAAGCTTTATTGGTGAATTCTACCAAACATCTAGAAAAGAACTAACACCTATCCTTCTCAAACTACTCCAAAACATTTAAGAAGTTTTTAAGAATGCTTAAAAACTCATTTAAAAAGGATAGAACTTATGCAATAAACTATTCATAAGAACTCAATGAATGCTGAAGCAAAACTAGACAAAAACACCACCAAATAATAACAATAATAATAATAATAATATCAATCAATATCAATGAGGAACATAAATACAAAAATTTTGACAAAATATGAACAAACAATTGAACAATACATTGAAAAGACCATGCACCAGTCAAGGAGAATTTACCCAAGAATAGAAAGATGGTTCAGTATATGCAGATCAATCATTCAAATACTTCACATTAACAAATTGAAGGACAAAAATCGTATGATTGTCTCAACAGTTGTCAAATGCAACACCTATTTACAACAAACACGTTCAAGAATGTGATACAGAGGGACCATATCTCAATATAATAATAATCTTAAATGACAAGCCATCAGATACCTTAAACAATCGTGAAAAGGTTAGAGTGTTTTCTCTAAGGTAAGAAACAAGAAATGGATGCCCATTCTCATCACTTTTATTCAACATAATATTGAAAGAGATAACCACAGCAATCAGACAAAAATATAACTAATAGGAAACTAAAATGGAAAGAAAGATATAAATATAAAACTGTCACTGTTTTCATATACCATGGTGCTATATATGCAACATCCTAAACTATTAGAATAAATTTAAAAAAATAGATAAATTTCTAAAATAGTGGTAAGAGTTAATATACACAGATATGTTGCATTTATATAATATTAAGAATAAACTATCAGAAAGAGGATTTAATAATTTACTTTGTAAATTGCATCAAAAAATAATATATCGCAGAATGAGTCTAGCCAAGGAGAAGAAAAGACCTTTACTCTGATAACTATAAGACTCTAACAAAGGGCTTCCCCTGGTGGTCCAGTGGGTAAAGACACCGCCTTGCAGTGCAAGGGGTGCCAGTTCGATCCCTGGCCTGAGAAGATTCCACGTGCCGCAGAGCGGCTGGACCTATGTGTCCAATTACCAAGCCGGAGCTCTGGCGCGTGTGTGCCCAGAGCCGGTGCTCTGCGATGGCAGTGCCCACTGCGATGGGAGGCCCACAGGAGCCAAAGAACAAAGACGGATGAAAATAGAGAAATGAAAGACCAATAGAAGTGGCCTGCCCATCCCCCCCCCCCCCCCCCCCCCCCCCCCAAAAAAAAACAAACAAAATTTAAAAAAAAAAAAAAAAAGACTCTAACAAAAGAAATTGTTTTTTATACAAGCCCACAGAAAGATACACTGCGTTCATGGATAGGAAGAATTAATATCATCAAAATGGACATACCACATAAGCCAATTTACAGATTAAATGCAATACCTATAAAAATTCCAATGACATTTTTACAGAGCTAGGATAAATTATTCCAAAAGTTGTGTGTAATCACAGAGGATTTTGAATATGCAGTACCATTTTAAGAAAGAAGAGCCAGGCTAGATATAACAAACTTCCTGATTTCAAACTATATTACTAAGCCAAACAAAACATTATGGTACAGACTCAAAAACACATAGATCAGTGAAACAGAATCTAGAGTCCAGAAATGAGCCATACTTACATGGCCAATTTATCTATGACCAAAAATCCAAGAATATACAATGGGAAAATCAGCCTTTTCAATAAATGTTGTTGGGAAACTGGACAACTAAATTCGAAATAATTAAACTGGATTACTTTCTCATAACATATACAAGTCAAAGCAAAACAAACAAACTAAAAAAAGAGAAAAAGAAAAACATTTTAAGTAGACTTTAATGTAAGACCTGGATCCACGAAACTGCTAAGCATAGACATTATGGTTTTTTGACATTGGTCTTAAAAATATACATATATATGTGTATATACAAGCTTTCTATTTATGTCTTCATGCAAGGGAAAAGATAAATAAGTAAATAAACAAATAGGATTACATCAAACTAAAAAGCTTTTCCAGATCAAAAAAATTATAAATGCAAAGAAAATTCAGCCTACTGAATGGGAGAAAATACTTGCAAATGACATATATTGTAAGAGATTAATATCCAAAATAGCCAATGAACTCATACAACTTAACTTCAAAAAATAAAACTTATTTCCAAAAAAATTAAAAAATGAGCAGAGAAACTGCCTGGACCACTGTGTCCAATTATAAGCCAGCTTTCTGGGGCACATGTGCCCAGAGCCGGTGCTCTGCAGCGAGAGGGGCCACTGCAATAAGAGATCCCCACAGGTCTCAGAACGGGGATGGATGAAAATAAACAAAAATGAAAGAGCAATAAAAGTGACCAAAATTAACAACAACAAAAAAGAAAACAGCAATAAATAAGTGTTGGTGAGGTTGTGGAGTAAAGCTAAGTTCTATACATTGAAAGAATGTAAATTGGTACAAGAAATATAGAAAATAGTATTACAATTCTTTAAAAAAATTAAAACAGTGCTACCATGCATTTCTACCATGTATTTCAGCATTTCACTCCTGGGTATTTATCTAAGAAAGCAAAAACCCTGATTCAGAAATATATACACACCCTTATGTTCATTGCAGTATTATTTGAAATAGCAAAGACAGGAAAGCAGCCTAAGTGATCATCAATAGATTAATGAATAAAGAAGATATCATATCCATATATAAGTTTGACTTCTCTGGTAGCTCAGTGGTGAAGAATCTGCATGCAATGCAGGAACTGCAGGAGACGTGGGTTAAGTTCCAAGGTGGGGGAGATCCCCTGGAGTAGAGCACAGCAACCTACTCTAGTACTCTTGCCTGCAGAATCCCATAGACATAGAATCCTGGCAGGCTAAAAGTCCATGGGGCCACAAAGAGTCAGAAATGAATAAAGTGACTTAGCATGTACACATGCATGCACACACACACACATAGATATATATAGATATATGTATATATAGATATACACGTATATAGATATATATGTAACAGATGATGTAATATATTACATAGCCATTACAAAGAATAAAATTTTGTCATTTGTAACAATATGGATGGACACAATGGATATTTTGCCAAGTAGGGTAAATCATACAGAGGAAGACAAATATGGTATGACATCAAACTAAAAAGCTTTTCCAGATCAAAAAATTATAAATGCAAAGAAAATTCAGCCTACTGAATGGGAGAAAATACTTGCAAATGACATATATTGTAAGAGAAAAAAATGTGCCCAAAAAAACTTATTTCCAAAAATAAAAAATGAGCAGAGAAACTGCCTGGACCACTGTGTCCAATTATAAGCCAGCTTTCTGGGGCACATGTGCCCAGAGCCGGTGCTCTGCAGCGAGAGGCCACTGCAATAAGAGATCCCCACAGGTCTCAGAACGGGGATGGATGAAAATAAACAAAAATGAAAGAGCAATAAAAGTGACCAAAATTAACAACAACAAAAAAGAAAACAGCAATAAATAAGTGTTGGTGAGGTTGTGGAGTAAAGCTAAGTTCTATACATTGAAAGAATGTAAATTGGTACAAGAAATATAGAAAATAGTATTACAATTCTTTAAAAAAATTAAAACAGTGCTACCATGCATTTCTACCATGTATTTCAGCATTTCACTCCTGGGTATTTATCTAAGAAAGCAAAAACCCTGATTCAGAAATATATACACACCCTTATGTTCATTGCAGTATTATTTGAAATAGCAAAGACAGGAAAGCAGCCTAAGTGATCATCAATAGATTAATGAATAAAGAAGATATCATATCCATATATAAGTTTGACTTCTCTGGTAGCTCAGTGGTGAAGAATCTGCATGCAATGCAGGAACTGCAGGAGACGTGGGTTAAGTTCCAAGGTGGGGGAGATCCCCTGGAGTAGAGCACAGCAACCTACTCTAGTACTCTTGCCTGCAGAATCCCATAGACATAGAATCCTGGCAGGCTAAAAGTCCATGGGGCCACAAAGAGTCAGAAATGAATAAAGTGACTTAGCATGTACACATGCATGCACACACACACACATAGATATATATAGATATATGTATATATAGATATACACGTATATAGATATATATGTAACAGATGATGTAATATATTACATAGCCATTACAAAGAATAAAATTTTGTCATTTGTAACAATATGGATGGACACAATGGATATTTTGCCAAGTAGGGTAAATCATACAGAGGAAGACAAATATGGTATGATTTAATTTATATGTGGAATCTAAAACCTACAAAGAATGAACAAACGCAACAAAACAGAAACAGAATCATTGCTACAGAGAGCAAACAGGTGATTGCCAGATGGTCTGAGGATGGGAGAGTGGGTGAAATAAGAGAGGGAGATTAAGAGGTACAAACTTCTAGTTTCAGAATTAATAAATTACAGGAATGAAATATACAGCATAGGAAATATAGTCATTGATATCATAATATATTTGTATGGTGATTAGACTTATTCATGGAGGTCATTTCATAAAGCATAGAAATACTGAATCACAACATTGAGCTTGGAGCTATCATGGTTATTATCAGCAAGTTTTTAAACTTCAGATTAGAAATAGTCTAATTTAAATGGGTACTCAGAAAATAGCACTATCTTTTTATTTAACTTAAAAAATAAAATTAAATGCTCCTTTAAATGTTTTTCTTAGATTTTGATAAAAGTGGCTATTTAATACAGTGATAACTTTTGATAATGTTTTAAGCTGGCAAACAATGATGCACAATTAGATGAAGATCTTGAACAGTATGCATTAATCTTGAGTAAGAATAGTGTCTAGAAAATCAAGTATACTAAATATTTTGCTTACAGTTGTTTTTATTGTTAAGAAACAGTGAGAATTTATTCAGTTTACTATAGAAATACAAATCATAAGTGACAAGATATTTAGCAATTAATTCAAAGGGTATTATTAATTTAAGCAATGTGAGAACTGTCATAGTAAATTTTGTCAGCTGAACAAACACTAATAAATGGAATCGTAAACTGTGTGAGGCATTTAGCAGAAATACTGGTACAAATGCTTAAGTAATTTCAGCAACTGCTGTGAACGTTGTATTAATGGTTAATGGTGTTATTATTGTTACTAGTGTTGTGCAAAGCACTACAGCTTACCTTAAAGAGATAACGGGCTATGAAAACAGTCTTTGTTTTTGAAACTCTAACATCTTACTCATTTATTCACTATTTTTTCTTATTTTTAAAGTTTTGAATGACTACCAAGTCGTAGTTAGACATTGGGAATGAAATGATGCCCAAGTTACTTCCTGTTTTTCCTTCAGGATGATAATATTTGACCAGCAGAATAACTCCATGATCACAATGCCTTCTGATGTGCTCTAATAGGCTAATGCACAAAATGCAGTGGAAGCACATAGGAAGGTCACAGAAAAATAAATAAATAAATAAAGGATTTCTTGTGGAAGATATGTAATCTACACCTGTAAGACCATGCAATGTTAGCCAAGCTTGGAGGTAAGAAGGCGCTGTGGGAAGCTAATGAAACTTGATGAGAGATACAATTGAGACTACTTCCTATTAGATCATATATGACATGTTGAGATGTTGAGGCTTTGTTTTGCAGGCTAAATGACCAGTAGACCTGACTAGAGGTGACTAGGTAGGAAAATGATGTAGGGGAAAGGACTCATGAAAAATATTGCATCAATATTTGCAGAACTAGTGAGAGCAAGACAACCCCATTCACAAAAGGTGATACTGAACACAAGTAGAAAATCAGGTATTTGATGATCAGGACAAAAGAGCAGCTCTAAGAATTGCAGTGCTAGGTATATGTGGCTGATACATGAACTGTACAGGGACAGGAACAATTATTTTTAAAAGATAGTGCTTTCCTCTAAATGTCAGAAAGATCTGACATTATGAGAAAAAATCAGATAGGGTCAGATGACAAGAAGATTTCTTACCTGGAGCTGGATGAAAAGTACCAAGTCTATTAAGTACCAGCCTATTGAGACTTCTGTAAAAAGAAGTTACAGTGTTTCTATTTATCTATAAAACTCTTCTTTACTGAAACTTTATATTTTACAAAGGGAAAAAATAAAAAGATGCACAACATTGCTCATTGTTAGAGAAATGCAAATCAAAATTAAAATGATATATCACCTCACACCAAAGAGAATGGCAATCATCAAAACTATCTACAGAAGATAAATGCTGGAGAGGGTGTGGATAAAAGCAAACATTCTTGCACTGTTAGTGGGAATATAAATTGATTCAGCCAATATATGGAGATTCCTTAAAAAACTAGGACTAGGACCACTATATGACCCAACAATTCCGCTATTAGGCATATATCCTGAGGAAATAAAAATTGAAACAAACCGGATGTACCTTAATATTCATTGCAGCACTTTTTACAATAGGTAGAATATGGAAGCAATCTGGATGTATATCAACAAATGAATGGATAAAGAAGCCATGGTACATATATACAATGAAATATTTAACAGCCATAAAAAGAAATGTTTGAATCAGTCCTAGTGAGTTAGATGAAACTAGAATATATTCTTAATAATTTTTCAACCTTATTTTATAGATGTATAGTTGTTTATGTTAATTTCTACTGTAATGAAAGTGATTCAGTTATGCATATTTTCATATTTTTTTGATTATGGCTTGTCAGGATCCTGAATATAGTGCCCTGTGCTATAGAGTATAATCTTGTTGTTTATCCATTCTTTATATAAAAGCTTGCATCTCCTAATCTCAAACTCCCAAATTATCCCTCCCACACATTCCACCTTGGCAACCACAGTCTTTTCTCTATGTCTGTCAGTCTGTTTGGTTTATAGATAATTTTGTTTGTGTCATATATTGGATTCCACATGTAAACGATATCATATAGTATTTGTGTTTCTGTTTCTGATTTACTTCAATTAGTATGATAATCTCCAAGTTCATTCATGTTGCTGAAAATGACATTATTTCATCTTTTTTTTTCTAACTTGAGTAGTATTCTATTGTTGCACTTCCAGTGTGGTTCAGCAGTAAAGAATCCACCTGCAATGCAGAAGTTGCAGGAGACACAGGTTTGATCCTTGGGTTGGAAAGATCCACTTCTGAAGGGAATGACAACCTACTCCATTATTTTTGCCTGGAGGATCCCATGGATAGAAGAACTAGGCAGGCTACAGCCCATAGGGTCACAAAGAGTCAGAGACTACTGAAGTGACTTAGTATGCATGCACACTCAATATTCTATTGTATATATGTACTACATCTTCTTTATCCACTCATCTGTCAATAGATATTTATGTTTTTTGTCTTGGCTATAATGAATAGCACAGTTATGAGTAGAGGGGTGCACGAATCTCTTTGAATTATAGTCTTGATATATGCCCAGGAGTAGAATTGCTATACCAGATTGAGACACTATCTTTAGTTTTCTGAGGAACTTCCATACTGTTTTCCTGTGGCTGCATCAATTTACATTCCCACCAGCATTGGTCTTTATAGGTATTTTTATTTTTTAACGCCAAAAGCATTTTGTATTGGGATAAAGCCGGATGTACCTTAATATTCATTGCAGCACTTTTTACAATAGGTAGAATATGGAAGCAATCTGGATGTATATCAACAAATGAATGGATAAAGAAGCCATGGTACATATATACAATGAAATATTTAACAGCCATAAAAAGAAATGTTTGAATCAGTCCTAGTGAGTTAGATGAAACTAGAATATATTCTTAATAATTTTTCAACCTTATTTTATAGATGTATAGTTGTTTATGTTAATTTCTACTGTAATGAAAGTGATTCAGTTATGCATATTTTCATATTTTTTTGATTATGGCTTGTCAGGATCCTGAATATAGTGCCCTGTGCTATAGAGTATAATCTTGTTGTTTATCCATTCTTTATATAAAAGCTTGCATCTCCTAATCTCAAACTCCCAAATTATCCCTCCCACACATTCCACCTTGGCAACCACAGTCTTTTCTCTATGTCTGTCAGTCTGTTTGGTTTATAGATAATTTTGTTTGTGTCATATATTGGATTCCACATGTAAACGATATCATATAGTATTTGTGTTTCTGTTTCTGATTTACTTCAATTAGTATGATAATCTCCAAGTTCATTCATGTTGCTGAAAATGACATTATTTCATCTTTTTTTTTTTTCTAACTTGAGTAGTATTCTATTGTTGCACTTCCAGTGTGGTTCAGCAGTAAAGAATCCACCTGCAATGCAGAAGTTGCAGGAGACACAGGTTTGATCCTTGGGTTGGAAAGATCCACTTCTGAAGGGAATGACAACCTACTCCATTATTTTTGCCTGGAGGATCCCATGGATAGAAGAACTAGGCAGGCTACAGCCCATAGGGTCACAAAGAGTCAGAGACTACTGAAGTGACTTAGTATGCATGCACACTCAATATTCTATTGTATATATGTACTACATCTTCTTTATCCACTCATCTGTCAATAGATATTTATGTTTTTTGTCTTGGCTATAATGAATAGCACAGTTATGAGTAGAGGGGTGCACGAATCTCTTTGAATTATAGTCTTGATATATGCCCAGGAGTAGAATTGCTATACCAGATTGAGACACTATCTTTAGTTTTCTGAGGAACTTCCATACTGTTTTCCTGTGGCTGCATCAATTTACATTCCCACCAGCATTGGTCTTTATAGGTATTTTTATTTTTTTTAACGCCAAAAGCATTTTGTATTGGGATAAAGCCAATTAAGAATGTTGAGATAGTTTCAGCTGAACAGTGAAGGCACTCAGTCATACATATACTTGTAGCCATTCTGTTTCATACTCCCTTACATCCAGGCTACCCATAATATTGAGCAGAAATCCATTTTGTAGTTAATAATTTGTTTTTGATTTTGCCTCTAAGTCATCATTTGTTTTCATTCATCTTTATTTGGAATGTGTGGGCCTCCCATAGCAGTGGCCTTTCTCATTGCAGAGCACCAGTTCTGGGCAAATGCACTCCAGAACTCAGGCTCTTAATTCAACACACTTATCCAGCTGTTCCACGGCATACGGGATCTTCCTGGGTCAGGGATCAAACCGATACCCCTTGCTCTGTAAGAAGGACTCTTTACCCACTGGACCACCAGGGAAGCCCCTTTTTGTAGTTTATGCATTCTAAACACACCAGTGTGTACCTCACCTTCCTAAAGTCCTAAACTGTCCATTCCCCCTAGCAATCTTGACTTCATTTTTAGTCTGTGACTCCCTCTCAATTTTAAGTTCACTTGTATCATTTCTTTTTAGATTCCACATATAAGAGATGACATATGATATTTCTCCCTCTATGTCTGACTTACCTCACTCATTATGACACTCTCTAGGTCCATCCACATTACTACCAATGGCCTTGTTTCACTATTTTCAATGGATGAGTAATATTCCATTGTGTATATATACCACATTTTCTGTATTCATTCCTCTGTAATGGACATTTATGTTTTCATGCCTTGGCCATTGCTAACAGTGGTGCAATGAACATTGGTGTGCGTGTATGTTTCAGAGCTATGTTTCTCTGTAAATTGGATTTGCATGGTCATACGGTAGCTCTATTTTTAATTTTTCTAAGGAACCTCCATACTGTTCTCCATAGTGGCTATACTAAATTACATTCCCACCAACTGTGCAGGAAGGTTCACTTCTCTCCAAACCCTCTTCAGCATTTGTTATTTGTCTGTTTTTTTAATGACAGCTATTCTGAACAGCATGAGATGATTTATCATAGTTTTGACTTGTATTTCACTGATAACTAGTGATTTTGAGCATGATTTCATGTGCCTATTGAGATTTTGAGATTCTTTTTTCTAGTTCTGTGAAAAATGGCATCGGTAAATTGATAAGGATTGCACTGAATTTATAGATTGTGTTGGGTGGTATTGTCATTTTAACAATATTGATTCTTTCAATCCACTAACATGGCATATCTTTAGGTCTGCTTCTGTCTTCTTTGATTTGTTTCATCTTCATCTTATAATTTCTGGAGTACAGGAATTTTGGCTCCTTAAGTAGATTTCTTCCTAGGTATTTTATTCTTTATGCAACAGCAAATGGAATTGCTCCTTGAATTTCTTTTACTGATTTTTCTTTTTCAGTGTATAGAAATTCAACAAATTCTTCTATATTAATTCTGTAACATGCAACTTCACCAAATTCATAGATGAGTTCTGGTAACATCTTTAAGGATCATCTATGTATAGTGTCCTTTCATCTGCAAACAATAACAGTTTAACTTCTTTTCTAATTTGGATTCATTTTGCTTCTTTTTCTTCTCTGATTGCTGTACCTAGGACTCTCAAAACTATGTTGAATAAGAGTGGTAAGATTGGACATTCTTATCTTGTTCCTGATCTTAGAGGGAATACATCAGCATTTCACCATTGAGATGATGCTAGCAGTAGGCTTGTCATATATGGCCTTTATTATGGTGAGCTATGGACATTCTATGCCCACTTTCTGGAGAGGTTTTTAATCATAAATTGGTACTGAATTTTGTTAAAAGCCTCTTCTGCATCTAGTGAGATGATCATATATTTTTCATTCTTCAATTTGTTGATATGGTATATCAATTATTAACAGTGGTGCAATGAACATTGGTGTGCGTGTATGTTTCAGAGCTATGTTTCTCTGTAAATTGGATTTGCATGGTCATACGGTAGCTCTATTTTTAATTTTTCTAAGGAACCTCCATACTGTTCTCCATAGTGGCTATACTAAATTACATTCCCACCAACTGTGCAGGAAGGTTCACTTCTCTCAAACCCTCTTCAGCATTTGTTATTTGTCTGTTTTTTTAATGACAGCTATTCTGAACAGCATGAGATGATTTATCATAGTTTTGACTTGTATTTCACTGATAACTAGTGATTTTGAGCATGATTTCATGTGCCTATTGAGATTTTGAGATTCTTTTTTCTAGTTCTGTGAAAAATGGCATCGGTAAATTGATAAGGATTGCACTGAATTTATAGATTGTGTTGGGTGGTATTGTCATTTTAACAATATTGATTCTTTCAATCCACTAACATGGCATATCTTTAGGTCTGCTTCTGTCTTCTTTGATTTGTTTCATCTTCATCTTATAATTTCTGGAGTACAGGAATTTTGGCTCCTTAAGTAGATTTCTTCCTAGGTATTTTATTCTTTATGCAACAGCAAATGGAATTGCTCCTTGAATTTCTTTTACTGATTTTTCTTTTTCAGTGTATAGAAATTCAACAAATTCTTCTATATTAATTCTGTAACATGCAACTTCACCAAATTCATAGATGAGTTCTGGTAACATCTTTAAGGATCATCTATGTATAGTGTCCTTTCATCTGCAAACAATAACAGTTTAACTTCTTTTCTAATTTGGATTCATTTTGCTTCTTTTTCTTCTCTGATTGCTGTACCTAGGACTCTCAAAACTATGTTGAATAAGAGTGGTAAGATTGGACATTCTTATCTTGTTCCTGATCTTAGAGGGAATACATCAGCATTTCACCATTGAGATGATGCTAGCAGTAGGCTTGTCATATATGGCCTTTATTATGGTGAGCTATGGACATTCTATGCCCACTTTCTGGAGAGGTTTTTAATCATAAATTGGTACTGAATTTTGTTAAAAGCCTCTTCTGCATCTAGTGAGATGATCATATATTTTTCATTCTTCAATTTGTTGATATGGTATATCATATTGATTAACTTGTGGATGTTGAAAAATACTTCTGATAATGAGTCCCACTTGATCATGGTGTATGATCTTTTTAATGTACTGATGGATACAGATTGCTAATATTTTGCTGAGGGTTTTCTATGTTCATCAGTCATATTTGACTGTAATTTTCTTCTATGTGATATCTTGTCTGGTTTTGGTATCAGGGTAATGGTGACATCATAAAATGAGTTGGGAAGTTTTCCTTCATCTGCAAATTTCTGAAACAGTTTCAGAAGGATAGGTGTTACCTCTTCTATACATATTTGATAAAATTCACAAGTGAAGCCATCAGGTCATGGACTTTGGTTTGTTGGGAGGTTGCCAATAACACTTTCAATTTTAGTGCTTCTCATTGATCTGTTCATATTTTCTGTTCGTTCCTGGTTCAGTCAAAGAAGACAATACCTTTCAAAGAAATTGTCCATTTCTTCCACGTTGTCAATTTTTTTTTTTTTTTTAAGTTAGGATACTTATTTTATTTTTGTATTTTTTTAACTTTTATTTTACTTTTAACCTTTACAGAGTTTTGTTGTTTACAGGTATATATGTTCTCAGATTAGTTATATCTATATTCCACCCATTCCACCCCTCCAGACTGTCATACAGCACCCGTGAAAGATCTGCTTTTCTCACAGAGCAATGACTATAGCTATTTTCTTCACATATGATAGTGCAGGCCTTCATGCAAATTCCTTTATGCCTCTCACCCACTGTTCCTTCCCCACAATGTCCATATGTCCACTGTCCATGTCTGTCTTTCAGTCACTTCACTGCATGTGCCATCATCACCATCCTACTAGATTCCATATATATGTGTTATTACATTGTGCTTGTACTTCTCTTTCTGACTTACTTCACTTTTGATGATAGGTTCTAGATCCAGCCACCTCATTAGGGCTGAGTCTTCTGCATTTCTTTTAACAGCTGAGTAGTATTCCATTGTATATATATACCAGGGCTTCTGTATCCATTCATTCGTTGATGGACATCTGGGTTGCTTCCATGTTCTGGCTATTGTATAGAGAGTTGCAATGAACATTGGAGTACAGATGTTTCTTTCAGATTTTATTTCATCAGGGTATAAGCCTAAGTGTGGGATTGCTGGGTCATAGGGTGCTTCTATTTTTAGTTTTTTAACAAATCTCCATACTGTCTTCCGTAGAGACTGTATCAATTGACATTCCCACCAGCAATGCAAGAGGGTTCCCTTTTCTCTGCATCCTCTCCAGCATTTATTGTCTGTCGATTTGTGGATGATGGCCATTCTGACAGGTGTGAGGTGATATCTCATTGTAGTTTTGATTTGCATTTTTCTTATTATAAGTGAAGTTGAGCATTGTTTCATGTGTTTTTGGGTCATCTGTATGTCCTCCTTGAAGAGGTGTTTGTTTAGGTCCTTTTTCCATTCTTTGATGGGTTATTCATTTTTCCAGTGCTGAGTTGTCTAGGTTGCTTGTAGATTTTGGAGATTAATTCTTTGTCTGTTGTTTCATTTGCTATAATTTTCTCCCATTCTCTGAGCTGTCTGTTCAGCTTTTTTGTGATTTCCTTTGCTGTACAAAAGCTTTTAAGTTTCCTGAGGTCCCACGTGCTCATTTTTCTTTTCAGTTCCGATCTTCTAGTAGGTGGGTCAGAGAAGATCTTTCTTTGATTGATGTCCGTGAGTGTTTTGCCTATATTCTTCTCTAAGAGTGCTAGGGTTTTTGGTCTTATATTTAGGTCTTTAATCCATTTTGAGTTGATCTTTGTGTATGGTGTCAAGGAGTGTTCCATCTTCATTTTTTGATTTGCTTTGCAGGCCTTCATGCAAATTCCTTTATGCCTCTCACCCACTGTTCCTTCCCCACAATGTCCATATGTCCACTGTCCATGTCTGTCTTTCAGTCACTTCACTGCATGTGCCATCATCACCATCCTACTAGATTCCATATATATGTGTTATTACATTGTGCTTGTACTTCTCTTTCTGACTTACTTCACTTTTGATGATAGGTTCTAGATCCAGCCACCTCATTAGGGCTGAGTCTTCTGCATTTCTTTTAACAGCTGAGTAGTATTCCATTGTATATATATACCAGGGCTTCTGTATCCATTCATTCGTTGATGGACATCTGGGTTGCTTCCATGTTCTGGCTATTGTATAGAGAGTTGCAATGAACATTGGAGTACAGATGTTTCTTTCAGATTTTATTTCATCAGGGTATAAGCCTAAGTGTGGGATTGCTGGGTCATAGGGTGCTTCTATTTTTAGTTTTTTAACAAATCTCCATACTGTCTTCCGTAGAGACTGTATCAATTGACATTCCCACCAGCAATGCAAGAGGGTTCCCTTTTCTCTGCATCCTCTCCAGCATTTATTGTCTGTCGATTTGTGGATGATGGCCATTCTGACAGGTGTGAGGTGATATCTCATTGTAGTTTTGATTTGCATTTTTCTTATTATAAGTGAAGTTGAGCATTGTTTCATGTGTTTTTGGGTCATCTGTATGTCCTCCTTGAAGAGGTGTTTGTTTAGGTCCTTTTCCATTCTTTGATGGGTTATTCATTTTTCCAGTGCTGAGTTGTCTAGGTTGCTTGTAGATTTTGGAGATTAATTCTTTGTCTGTTGTTTCATTTGCTATAATTTTCTCCCATTCTCTGAGCTGTCTGTTCAGCTTTTTTGTGATTTCCTTTGCTGTACAAAAGCTTTTAAGTTTCCTGAGGTCCCACGTGCTCATTTTTCTTTTCAGTTCCGATCTTCTAGTAGGTGGGTCAGAGAAGATCTTTCTTTGATTGATGTCCGTGAGTGTTTTGCCTATATTCTTCTCTAAGAGTGCTAGGGTTTTTGGTCTTATATTTAGGTCTTTAATCCATTTTGAGTTGATCTTTGTGTATGGTGTCAAGGAGTGTTCCATCTTCATTTTTTTGCACGTAGCTGCCCAATTTTCCCAACAGCATTTCTTGAAGGGTCTGTCTTTGTCCCATTTTATAGTTTTGCCTCCTTTGTCAAAAATAAGGTATTCATAGGTGCGTGGGTTTATCTCTGGGTTCTCTATCTTGTTTCATTGGTCTATATTCCTGTTTTTGTGCCAGTATCGTACTGTCTTAATGATTGTTGCTTTGTAGTAGAGTCTGAAGTTAGGGAGGCTAATCCATCCAGCTCCATTCTTCTTCCACAGGACTGCTTTGGCTATTCGAGGACTTTTGTGTTTCCACATGAACTGTTTCCTTCTTTGGTCTAGCTCTGTGAAGAATGTCATTGGTAGTTATATAGGGATCGCATTGAATCTGTAGATGATATTTGGTAGTTTTCACAATATTGATTCTTCCAACCCAGGAACATGGCATATCTCTCCATCTGTTTAAGTCTTCTTTAATGTCTCTCATGAGTGTCTTGTAATTTTCTGTGTACAGTTCTTTTGTTTCTTTGGGTAGGTTTATTCCTAGATATTTGATTCTTTTTGTTGCAATGGTGAAGGGGATTGCCTCTTTGATTTCATGTTCTGATTTTTCATTGTTTGTGTATAGGAATGCCAGTGATTTCTGTATATTGATTTTGTATCCTGTGATTTTGTTGAATTCGCTGACTAGCTCTAGTAGTTTTGTAATAGTGTCTTTGAGATTTTCTATGTGTAATATAATTTTCTCCCATTCTCTGAGCTGTCTGTTCAGCTTTTTTGTGATTTCCTTTGCTGTACAAAAGCTTTTAAGTTTCCTGAGGTCCCACGTGCTCATTTTTCTTTTCAGTTCCGATCTTCTAGTAGGTGGGTCAGAGAAGATCTTTCTTTGATTGATGTCCGTGAGTGTTTTGCCTATATTCTTCTCTAAGAGTGCTAGGGTTTTTGGTCTTATATTTAGGTCTTTAATCCATTTTGAGTTGATCTTTGTGTATGGTGTCAAGGAGTGTTCCATCTTCATTTTTTTGCACGTAGCTGCCCAATTTTCCCAACAGCATTTCTTGAAGGGTCTGTCTTTGTCCCATTTTATAGTTTTGCCTCCTTTGTCAAAAATAAGGTATTCATAGGTGCGTGGGTTTATCTCTGGGTTCTCTATCTTGTTTCATTGGTCTATATTCCTGTTTTTGTGCCAGTATCGTACTGTCTTAATGATTGTTGCTTTGCAGTATAGTCTGAAGTTAGGGAGGCTAATCCATCCAGCTCCATTCTTCTTCCACAGGACTGCTTTGGCTATTCGAGGACTTTTGTGTTTCCACATGAACTGTTTCCTTCTTTGGTCTAGCTCTGTGAAGAATGTCATTGGTAGTTATATAGGGATCGCATTGAATCTGTAGATGATATTTGGTAGTTTTCACAATATTGATTCTTCCAACCCAGGAACATGGCATATCTCTCCATCTGTTTAAGTCTTCTTTAATGTCTCTCATGAGTGTCTTGTAATTTTCTGTGTACAGTTCTTTTGTTTCTTTGGGTAGGTTTATTCCTAGATATTTGATTCTTTTTGTTGCAATGGTGAAGGGGATTGCCTTTTTGTTTTCGTTTTCTGACTTTTCATTGTTTGTGTATAGGAATGCCAGTGATTTCTGTATATTGATTTTGTATCCTGCGACTTTGCTGAATTCGCTGACTAGCTCTAGTAGTTTTGTAATAGTGTCTTTGAGATTTTCTATGTGTAATATAATTTCATGTCATCTGCGAATAGAGAGAGTTTGCCTTCTTCCTTTCCAATCTGGATTCCTTTTAATTTTTTCTCTTCTCTTCCTGCTGCTGCTAGAATTTCAAGGACTCTGTTGAATAATAGTGGTAAAAGTGGACACCCTTGTCTTGTTCCTGATCTTAGAGGAAATGCTTTCAGTTTTTCACCATTGAGGATAATGTTCACTGTGGGCTTCTCATAGATGGTTTCCACTATGTTGAGATAGGTTCCTTCTATGCCCATTTTTTGAAGAGTTTTTTATCATAAATGGATGCTGTACTTTGTCGAAGGCTTTTTCTGCCTCTGTTGAAATGACCATGTGATTTTTGTCTCTCAATTTGTTGATATGGTGTATCACATTGTTTGATTTGCGGATATTGAAGAATCCTTGCATGCCTGGGAATAAATTGACTTGATCATGATGTCTGAGCTTCTTGATGTATTGTTGAATTCTGTTTGCTAGGATTTTGTTGAGGATTTTGGCGTCTAGATTCATCAGTGAAATTGGTCTATAATTTTCTTTTTTTGTGTTTTCTTTGCCTGGCTTTGGTATCAGGGTGATGGTGGCCTCGTAGAATGTGTTTGGAAGTGTTCCTTCCTGTGCAAATTTTTGGAAGAGTTTTAGAAGGACAGGTATTAGCTCTTCTTTAAATGTTTGGTAGAATTTGGCTGTGAAGCCATCTGGCCCTGGGCTTTTATTTTGGGGTAGATTTTTTATCACAAAGTTGATTTCTGAGCTTGTGATTGGGTTGTTCATAGTTTCTATTTCTTCCTGGTTGAGTCTTGGGAGATTAATCTTCTCTAAGAAACTATCCATTTCTTCCAGGTTGTCCAGTTTGTTTCCATTGAGTTGCTCATAGTAGTCTCAGAATCCTTTGGATTTCTGCATTATCAATTGTAATCTCTCCTTATTGATTTTTGATATTGTTGATCCGATTCTTCTCTCTTTTTTCTTGATGAGTCTGGCCAGTGGATTGTCCATTTTATTTACTTTTTTGAAGAACCAGATTTTTTATTATCTATCTTTAGTATTGATTCTTTTGTTTCTTTTTCATTTATTTCTGCTCAGACCTTTATTGTTTCTCTTCTTCTGCTGAATTTATGGTGTTTTATGTTCTTCTTTCTCCAATTATTTTAAGCGTAGGGTTAGGTCATCTGTTTGAGATTTTCCTAGTTTCTTGAGGTAGGAGTGCATTGCTATAAGCTTCACTCTTAGAACTGCTTTGGCGGTATCCCATAGGTATTGCATTGTCGTGTGTTCATTGTCGTTTGCTTCAAGAAATTTTTTTATGTCCCCCTTGATTACCTCAGTAATCAGATTGTTTTTTAAGCATGTGTTGTTTAATCTCTATGTGTTTGTGCTTTTAGCAGTTTTTTTTTTTTTTTCCTGTTGTTGATCTCTAGTCTCTTTGCATTGTGGTCTGAGAAGATGGCTGATATAATTTCAATTTTCTTCAATTGACTGTGGTTTGATTTGTGGCCCAAGATGTGGTCTATCTTGGAAAATGTTCCATGAGCACTTGAGAAGAAAGTATATTCTTCTGCTTTTGGATGGAAAGTCCTAAAGATATCAATGAGGTCCATTTCTTCTAGTGTGGCATTTAAGGCTTGTGTTTCTTTGCCTGGCTTTGGTATCAGGGTGATGGTGGCCTCGTAGAATGTGTTTGGAAGTGTTCCTTCCTGTGCAAATTTTTGGAAGAGTTTTAGAAGGACAGGTATTAGCTCTTCTTTAAATGTTTGGTAGAATTTGGCTGTGAAGCCATCTGGCCCTGGGCTTTTATTTTGGGGTAGATTTTTTATCACAAAGTTGATTTCTGAGCTTGTGATTGGGTTGTTCATAGTTTCTATTTCTTCCTGGTTGAGTCTTGGGAGATTAATCTTCTCTAAGAAACTATCCATTTCTTCCAGGTTGTCCAGTTTGTTTCCATTGAGTTGCTCATAGTAGTCTCAGAATCCTTTGGATTTCTGCATTATCAATTGTAATCTCTCCTTATTGATTTTTGATATTGTTGATCCGATTCTTCTCTCTTTTTTCTTGATGAGTCTGGCCAGTGGATTGTCCATTTTATTTACTTTTTTGAAGAACCAGATTTTTTATTATCTATCTTTAGTATTGATTCTTTTGTTTCTTTTTCATTTATTTCTGCTCAGACCTTTATTGTTTCTCTTCTTCTGCTGAATTTATGGTGTTTTATGTTCTTCTTTCTCCAATTATTTTAAGCGTAGGGTTAGGTCATCTGTTTGAGATTTTCCTAGTTTCTTGAGGTAGGAGTGCATTGCTATAAGCTTCACTCTTAGAACTGCTTTGGCGGTATCCCATAGGTATTGCATTGTCGTGTGTTCATTGTCGTTTGCTTCAAGAAATTTTTTTATGTCCCCCTTGATTACCTCAGTAATCAGATTGTTTTTTAAGCATGTGTTGTTTAATCTCTATGTGTTTGTGCTTTTAGCAGTTTTTTTTTTTTTTTCCTGTTGTTGATCTCTAGTCTCTTTGCATTGTGGTCTGAGAAGATGGCTGATATAATTTCAATTTTCTTCAATTGACTGTGGTTTGATTTGTGGCCCAAGATGTGGTCTATCTTGGAAAATGTTCCATGAGCACTTGAGAAGAAAGTATATTCTTTTTTTTGGATGGAAGGTGCTAGAGATATCCATGAAGTCCATCTTTTCTAGTGTGGCATTTAAGGCTTGTGTTTCTTTCTTAATTTTCAGTTTGGATGATCTGTCCTTTGATGTGAGAGGAGTGTTAAAGTCTCTTAATATTATTGTGTTATTGTCGATGACTTCTTTTATGTTTGACAGTGTTTGTCTTATGTATTGGGGTGCTCCTGCGTTGGGTGCATAGATATTTATGATTGTTATGTCTTCTTCTTGGATTAACCTGTTAATCATGATGTAGTGACCTGCCTTTTCTCTTAGAATCTTCTTTACTTTAAAATCTATTTTGTCTGATATGAGGATTGCTACTCCAGCTTTCTTTTGATTTCCATTTGCATGGAATATCTTTTTCCAGCCTTTCACTTTCAGTCTGCGAGTGTCTCTAGGTCTGGAATGAGTTTCTTGGAGGCAGCATATGTATGGGTCGTGTTTTGGGATCCATTCAGCCACTCTGAGTCCTTTGGTTGGGGCATTTAGTCCATTGACATTCAAAGTAATTATTGATACAAATGATCCTATTGTCATCTTCTTAGATGTTAGGATGGGTTTGTTTCGTGGATCTTCTCCTTTTATACTTGTTGTCTATATAAGTCCCTTTAACACTTGTTGTAAGGCTGGTTTGGTGTGGCTAAATTGTTTTAATTTTTGCTTGTCTGTAAAGCTTTTTATTTCTCCATCAATTTTGAATGAGATCCTTGCAGGGTAGAGGATTCTTGGTTGCAGATTATTCTCTTTTAGCCATTTAAATATGTCCTGCCATTCCCTTCTGGCCTGCAGAGTTTCTGTGGAAAGATCAGCTGTTAAACGTATGGGCTTTTCCTTGTATGTCACTAGTTGCTTTTCCCTTGCTGCTTTGAGAATTCTGTCTGTTTCATTTGTGTTAGCTTCATTAATATGTGTCTTGCTGTATTTCTTCACGGATTGATTCTGTACGGTACTCTTTGTGCTTCTTGGACTGGATTGACTATTTCTTTTCCCATGTTGGGGAAATTTTCAACTAGAATCTCTTCAAAAATTTTCTCATAGCCTTTCTTTATTTCTTCTTCTTCTGGAACCCCTATAATTAGAATATTGGTACGTTTGATATTATCCCAGTGGTCTCTGACGCTATCCTCGCTCTTTTCATTCTTTGAGGTTGATTCTGTTTTTCAGCAGTTACTTCCACCTTTCTATCTTCCAGTTCACTTATCCGGTCTTCTGTCTCAGATACTCTGCTCTTGATTCCTTCTACAGTGTTTTTCAGTTCAGCAATTGAGATGTCTGTCTCTGTTACTTTTTATGCAAGTTCTTGTATTTCTTTATTTAGTATATTATTCGCTTCTTGCATTTTCTCTAACATTCTGTTTTCAGTGTCTTTGATCAACTTTACTATCATTCTTCTGAAATCACTTTCAGAAAGTTGGTCCAAATCCTCTTCGTTGATTTGATCTTGTGTGTTTGTAGATTGTTCCTTCACCTGTGTGGTATTTCTCTGCCATTTCATTGTTATTATTAATTTCTTAGCTAACTCTGTTTGGGGATTCCTTTTCCCAGACTTTGAGTTACATCTGTCGGTGTTTGTTGTTTGAATGGGGCTTCTTATTCTGTGTGATGTTGGTGGTTGGTTTATGTCAGGACTTGCATACAATTGCTTAGGCATTCTCACTTGTACACTGCTCTCTAGTGTTAGGCATTCTCTAGTATTGCAGAGTTGTGGAGTCAGTGCTCCCTCTCTAAAACCCCAGGGCTTGTTGCCTGAACAGGAAATGAGAATTGCATGGCTGGTTTGTTATGGCATTAAATGATATTAAAGCATATATGCGCGAATGAGAAGGAGAAGGTATAACGTTGACAAATGGCAATGAAAATATTATGCAAATACTATCTAGCATATTGAATCATATGCACAAACATATACAGCTGTAACATAACCCAAACATTCCAACCAAAAATACAGTATAATATATTAGCATGGTGAATAGAGAAAACCAAGAGTGATATTCAACCGTTAATAACCAAACTGAGTACAGCACAAATTGGAGAATAATGCTAGAGCAGGGTTCCTGTTGGGGATAAGGCAATGAGGACAGAACAGACTGGATTGACTATTTCTTTTCCCATGTTGGGGAAATTTTCAACTAGAATCTCTTCAAAAATTTTCTCATAGCCTTTCTTTATTTCTTCTTCTTCTGGAACCCCTATAATTAGAATATTGGTACGTTTGATATTATCCCAGTGGTCTCTGACGCTATCCTCGCTCTTTTCATTCTTTGAGGTTGATTCTGTTTTTCAGCAGTTACTTCCACCTTTCTATCTTCCAGTTCACTTATCCGGTCTTCTGTCTCAGATACTCTGCTCTTGATTCCTTCTACAGTGTTTTTCAGTTCAGCAATTGAGATGTCTGTCTCTGTTACTTTTTATGCAAGTTCTTGTATTTCTTTATTTAGTATATTATTCGCTTCTTGCATTTTCTCTAACATTCTGTTTTCAGTGTCTTTGATCAACTTTACTATCATTCTTCTGAAATCACTTTCAGAAAGTTGGTCCAAATCCTCTTCGTTGATTTGATCTTGTGTGTTTGTAGATTGTTCCTTCACCTGTGTGGTATTTCTCTGCCATTTCATTGTTATTATTAATTTCTTAGCTAACTCTGTTTGGGGATTCCTTTTCCCAGACTTTGAGTTACATCTGTCGGTGTTTGTTGTTTGAATGGGGCTTCTTATTCTGTGTGATGTTGGTGGTTGGTTTATGTCAGGACTTGCATACAATTGCTTAGGCATTCTCACTTGTACACTGCTCTCTAGTGTTAGGCATTCTCTAGTATTGCAGAGTTGTGGAGTCAGTGCTCCCTCTCTAAAACCCCAGGGCTTGTTGCCTGAACAGGAAATGAGAATTGCATGGCTGGTTTGTTATGGCATTAAATGATATTAAAGCATATATGCGCGAATGAGAAGGAGAAGGTATAACGTTGACAAATGGCAATGAAAATATTATGCAAATACTATCTAGCATATTGAATCATATGCACAAACATATACAGCTGTAACATAACCCAAACATTCCAACCAAAAATACAGTATAATATATTAGCATGGTGAATAGAGAAAACCAAGAGTGATATTCAACCGTTAATAACCAAACTGAGTACAGCACAAATTGGAGAATAATGCTAGAGCAGGGTTCCTGTTGGGGATAAGGCAATGAGGACAGAACAGACTAAGAAATATGGTGGAAAAAGGGTAAAAGAGAAGGGAGAATAGAAAAGAAATATGTACTAATACTGCAAAGTTAAATATAGGGAGATAAGATTTGTATGTATTAGAGTTTAGTGTTGTAGGAAAGGAGCATCAGAGAAAGCAAAGAGTTATAGAGGAAGTAGTAGTACAAAAAAAAATAAAAATTAAAAATTAAAAGAGATAAGTATATATAAAAATATAGAAAACAAAGCAAAAACAATAAAAACAAGCAAAAACCCCACAGAACCTTAAAAGTCCAATGTGGAACCAGAAGTTTATACCAAAATAAAATGTGTGGTTTAATAGGAAAAAGATAAAAAATATATGTAAACTTGAATATATTGAGTCTTACTGATAAGATTAGTAGCTTCAATAGAATTAAATGGAGGAAACAAACACATCCACACTCACACACACACACACACACACAGAAATAAAAAAAAAAAAAACAACCGGGGGGGCACTGAGGGAATTTGGAAAAAATGGAAAGAAGCAATTGAAAAACAAAACAAAACAAAAAAAGCAATAAAAAAAATGAGAAATAAAATGAAATTTTAAAAATCCAACAGTAAGTCCAGATTCAGACAAAACGTGAAAATAGTGTTTATGTTCTTCTGTCTCTTGCTGACTACTCAGGAATTATCATTCTTTTTCTTGCCTCTGGCAGTGGTTGGATCTGAAGACCTCTTGTACTGTTTGTTACTTGTACTGTTATGGAAGTAAAAGGCCCGTCCAGGCTAACCCTGGGGGTTTCTTGATCCTTAATCCAAATCCCTTTTCTTGCTGGGTGGAGCTAAATTCCCTTCCTGTAGTTTGACCAGCAGCCAAACTACAGTAGGGAAAATGGCGTCTCTCTCACAGAGGATTTATTCCCATACTGTCTATGGGAAGCACTTACGTAGTGACTCTGACCCTGTTGCAGGCCATCGTCGACACCCGCCACCGCGGGAGACGTCAGATTACTCAGAGGTGAGTCTGGCTCAGTCTCATGCAGGATCGCTATTACCCTCTCCTGGATTACAGTGCACACAGAGTTTCCTGTCCTACTCGGTGGCTCTGTGATTGAATTAATAGTAACCTCCTTCAAAGGGAACTGAGTGGTATCCTTCCAGGGATTGCTCAAGGGCACTTCTAGCTCAAGGGAGCACTTGAACCCTCCAAAGCAGATCTGGCTCAGTCCCTTGTGGACATCACCGCTACTTTCCTGGGTCGAGATCTGCAACAGGCTTTGTGCCTTTGGCTCACCCGGCCTCTCTGGTGGGTATGAGGTTTGACTTTTAAAAGCATGATTGCACCCTACCTACCATCTTGTTGCGACTTCTCCTTAGTTCTTCAATGTGGGATATCTTTTTGTGATGAGATACAACCTCCTCCTGTTGATGGTTTTTCAGAAACTCGTTGAAATTCAGGTGATTTTGCAGGAGAGATGAGTGCACATCCTTCTATGCCACCATCTTAGCTCCACCCACTCTAGGCTAGGTCCAGGTTTTCAACTTTTTTGACAAAAAGCTGTTCATTGTGGTCTCTAATCATTCCTGATACTTCTCTGGAATCAGTTGTAACTTCTCCTTTTTCATATGTAATTTAACTGACTCGAGTCTTCTCCCTTTGTGCTTGATAAATCTAGCTAAAGGATTATAGATCTTGTTTACCTTTTTGGAGAACCATCTCTTAGTTTCATTGATCTTTGTTTTTGTTTTGCCTCTATTTTATTTATTTCTGCTCTGATCTTTATGATTTCTTTCCTTCTACTAACTTTACATTGTGTTTTTCTTCTTTTTCTGGTTGTTTTATGTGTAAGATAATGTTATGTATTTGATATTTTTCCTGTTACAAGATTTCATTGCTATAAATTTACCTCTTAGAACTGCTTTTGCTGCATCCCATAAATTTTGCATCACTTTACTTTCTTTTTTTTTATCTCTAGGTATGTTTTTTTTAATTTCTATTTTGATTTCTTAAGTAGTCCAATGGTTATTTAATAGCATATTGTTTAGCCACCACATGTTTGTGTTTATTAGTCTTCTTATCTTTTTTTTTTTTTTCCCAAATCTCATAGCATTGAGACCAGGGTATTTGACATTATTTTAATTTTCTTAAATTTATCAAGGCTTATCTTATGACCCAGCATGCGGTAAATTCTGAAGAATATTCTATTTGCATTTGAGAGGAATGTGTCATCTGCTGATTTTGGAGGCAGTACTCTGTAAATATCAGTTAAGACACTCCTCTAAAGTGCCATTCAGCCCTGGGTTTCCTTATTGATTTTCATTCTGGATAATCTGTCCGTTGATGAAAAGAGGTGTTAAAATCCCTCACTATTGTGTTGCTATTGATTTCTCCTTCTGTGTTTGTTAGTATTTGTCTAAGATATTGAAGTGTTTCTGTGTTGGGTGCATATATATTTATAATTGTTATGTCTGTTTCTTGGAGTTAATCCTTGATCATTATGTAGTGTCTCTCTTCATCTCTTATAAGAGTCTTTGTTTCAAAGTCTATTTGGTCTAAAAATTAACATTGCTCCTTCAGCTTTCTTATGACTCCTGTTTGCATGAAATATCTCCTCCCATCTTTTCATCTTCTAACTGTTAGTCTGTAAGTGTTGCAAGGTAAGAAGTGGAGCTCTTCTAGACAGCAAAAATATATATGGGTCTTGTCTTTATATCCGTCCAGCCAGTCTGTCTTTTGATTGGAACATTCAATCCACTTGCATTTAAGGTAATTATTGATAAGTATATTTCTATTACCATTTTGTTAATTTTTTTTTTTTTTAGGTCATTTTCTTCTCTTGTTCTTCTTGCCTAGAGAAGTTCCTTTACCATTTGTTGTAAAACTAGTTCAGGAATACTGAATTCTTTCAATCTTGTTTGTCTGGAAAATTTTTTATTTCTCCAAAATATCTGAATGAAAATCTTGCTGGTAGAGTATTCTTAGACAGACGTTTTTCCCTTTCATCCCTTGAAATATATAATGCCATTCCCTTCTGGCTTGTAGGGTTTCTGTTGGGAAATCAGCTGATAACCTTTTGGATTTTCCCTGTATGTTGTTTGTTTTCCTTTTTCCCTGTTGCTTTTGTCGTGGGCACTGTGCTGCAGTGTACTCTGATTCTTATTCTTATTAGTTCTCACTAAGAGGCAATATCTTAAATAGATCAGAGACCTTTTACAGACACAGTGTAGTTCCCTTAGAGTCATAAGTCTCAGACTTGGACAATAAAGTGTTGTGGTCTTGAATATTGTCAAACCAAGAATAGTTTTATTAATCACAAAACACAATAATCAGAATCAAGATTCCATTAATCAGCCTTGCAGCCATCAACATGGAGAGTTTGTACCGAGTCCCATTCTTAGTGCTCGAATGCCTGAACCTGAAGCTGAAGAAGCCGCCCTGGGTGCACATGCCATTGGCCATGACGGTGTACGCTCTGGTGGTGGTGTCTTACTTTCTCATCACCGGAGGAATCATTTATGATGTTATTGTTGAACCTTCAAGTGTTGGCTCAGTGACTGATGAGCATAGACACCAGAGACCAGTCGCCTTCTTGGCCTACAGAGTAAATGGACAGTATATTATGGAAGGACTCGCCTCCAGCTTCCTGTTTACAATGGGAGGTTTAGGTTTCATAATCCTGGACCGATCCAATGCACCAAATATCTCCTCCCATAATGTTCTGTAAGTGTTGCAAGAAGTGGAGCTCTTCTAGACAGCAAAAATATATATGGGTCTTGTCTTTATATCCGTCCAGCCAGTCTGTCTTTTGATTGGAACATTCAATCCACTTGCATTTAAGGTAATTATTGATAAGTATATTTCTATTACCATTTTGTTAATTTTTTTTTTTTTTAGGTCATTTTCTTCTCTTGTTCTTCTTGCCTAGAGAAGTTCCTTTACCATTTGTTGTAAAACTAGTTCAGGAATACTGAATTCTTTCAATCTTGTTTGTCTGGAAAATTTTTTATTTCTCCAAAATATCTGAATGAAAATCTTGCTGGTAGAGTATTCTTAGACAGACGTTTTTCCCTTTCATCCCTTGAAATATATAATGCCATTCCCTTCTGGCTTGTAGGGTTTCTGTTGGGAAATCAGCTGATAACCTTTTGGATTTTCCCTGTATGTTGTTTGTTTTTCCTTTTTCCCTGTTGCTTTTGTCGTGGGCACTGTGCTGCAGTGTACTCTGATTCTTATTCTTATTAGTTCTCACTAAGAGGCAATATCTTAAATAGATCAGAGACCTTTTACAGACACAGTGTAGTTCCCTTAGAGTCATAAGTCTCAGACTTGGACAATAAAGTGTTGTGGTCTTGAATATTGTCAAACCAAGAATAGTTTTATTAATCACAAAACACAATAATCAGAATCAAGATTCCATTAATCAGCCTTGCAGCCATCAACATGGAGAGTTTGTACCGAGTCCCATTCTTAGTGCTCGAATGCCTGAACCTGAAGCTGAAGAAGCCGCCCTGGGTGCACATGCCATTGGCCATGACGGTGTACGCTCTGGTGGTGGTGTCTTACTTTCTCATCACCGGAGGAATCATTTATGATGTTATTGTTGAACCTTCAAGTGTTGGCTCAGTGACTGATGAGCATAGACACCAGAGACCAGTCGCCTTCTTGGCCTACAGAGTAAATGGACAGTATATTATGGAAGGACTCGCCTCCAGCTTCCTGTTTACAATGGGAGGTTTAGGTTTCATAATCCTGGACCGATCCAATGCACCAAACATCCCCAAACTCAATAGGTTTCTTCTTCTATTCACTGGATTCGTGTGTGTCCTATTGAGTTTTTTCATGGCTAGAGTATTCATGAGAATGAAGCTGCCGGGCTATCTGATGGGTTAGAGTGGCTTTTGAGAAGAAATCAGCAGGTACTGAATTTGCTCCTGTTAATGAAGTTTCAAAGGCTGTACCAGTCCTTGGATATGAAATACGGAAAAGGATGAACAGCAGCAGAAAAGAAACATCTAGTGAAAACATAGGAAGCACATTAAAACTTGGACTAGAATGTTTTCTTGGTGTCAGAGACAAGATTTTCAGTATTTTCTCCTGCTGGCCTTTACTGACATACCAATGATGTTAAGTGGCATTTCCTTCAGGTTTTTTTTCTTTCATTTCCTAAAGAAAATATGCTTAATTTCTACAGCTATAATATTGAATATAGTGATTATTTTTTACAAACCCCTAAACTTTTTCTGACCTTCAGAAATTAATGTAAAATCAGGAAGCAAGACCCTATAAGCTGAGAACTCTGGACAGCTGATCAGCTTTACCAGTGGTGCTTTGCCTTTAAACAGAGTGTGTGACAGTACATCATTTCAGATATGTGTGGAAGACTGTTTTGGGAACAGTAAGATGCATGAAAGGAGCAGAAATAAATAATTTTTCTAATTAAAAAAAAAAAGATTCCATTAATCAGGATTCAAGTAAAGGCAAGCACAAGTAATCAGAAATTATGAGAACTCAATCAAATGCAAACATGTTCTTACCCCAGAGCTGGAGAGTCTCAGTCTCACATCGGACACAGTTAACCTCCGTGAGCAAGCCTCCCTCACAATCTTACTTTACCCTTTTATATTTTTTTCAACTAGAAATCTCAAGTTAACTGGTAATCATAGAAGTGGCTATTACAAGAGCTTTTTGCTTCTCTAGAGATGCAAAAGAGGTTATTACTGGAGCTTATTGCTCCTTTACTAACGCCTAGGTAAACACCTTTGTTCTCGAGGGAAAACATGTGTTTGTAGAGAAAACATTCTTACAATTCTTAATCTGCAAAGGGAACTACGAGTTGTAAAGAGAGCACACGTGGAAAAGCTTTTGTCTAGGTAAACATCTCTATCTATGTTTGTCTAAAATGATAGTTTGGTCTATAAAATGCTAACTTTATGAGTGGGGCTATTTCAGGCCCAGGCTTTTATCAGTAACTAGCTACCTATTCATCCTTGGAGGAGGTTTCAGAAAGGCAGAGTTGTAGGCAGCGCTTATCACTAATATGAAGAGACATTTGCCTGCTCAGCCCAGATATCTTTTTTTGATCTTTCCTATGAGACGTGAATATGAAACCATCCCCTCGTACTAATGAACACCCTTGTGGGAGCATTCGACATACCCACCAAGTTAGAGTAGAGGGGTCTTATTCCCCGCATAGTGGCATTCCTTGCAAATAACCTAACTTTTCTTCCTCATCACTTTCCCCATCAGAACTATTCTCTTCATAATTAGGGTCCCAATATCTGTCAGTGAAGATGCCTTCACTTGCCCATGACATCCTCTCCTTCTGATCTCCTTCAGGTTTTTTTCATTTCCTAAAGAAAATATGCTTAATTTCTACAGCTATAATATTGAATATAGTGATTATTTTTTACAAACCCCTAAACTTTTTCTGACCTTCAGAAATTAATGTAAAATCAGGAAGCAAGACCCTATAAGCTGAGAACTCTGGACAGCTGATCAGCTTTACCAGTGGTGCTTTGCCTTTAAACAGAGTGTGTGACAGTACATAATTTCAGATATGTGTGGAAGACTGTTTTGGGAACAGTAAGATGCATGAAAGGAGCAGAAATAAATAATTTTTCTAATTAAAAAAAAAAAGATTCCATTAATCAGGATTCAAGTAAAGGCAAGCACAAGTAATCAGAAATTATGAGAACTCAATCAAATGCAAACATGTTCTTACCCCAGAGCTGGAGAGTCTCAGTCTCACATCGGACACAGTTAACCTCCGTGAGCAAGCCTCCCTCACAATCTTACTTTACCCTTTTATATTTTTTTCAACTAGAAATCTCAAGTTAACTGGTAATCATAGAAGTGGCTATTACAAGAGCTTTTTGCTTCTCTAGAGATGCAAAAGAGGTTATTACTGGAGCTTATTGCTCCTTTACTAACGCCTAGGTAAACACCTTTGTTCTCGAGGGAAAACATGTGTTTGTAGAGAAAACATTCTTACAATTCTTAATCTGCAAAGGGAACTACGAGTTGTAAAGAGAGCACACGTGGAAAAGCTTTTGTCTAGGTAAACATCTCTATCTATGTTTGTCTAAAATGATAGTTTGGTCTATAAAATGCTAACTTTATGAGTGGGGCTATTTCAGGCCCAGGCTTTTATCAGTAACTAGCTACCTATTCATCCTTGGAGGAGGTTTCAGAAAGGCAGAGTTGTAGGCAGCGCTTATCACTAATATGAAGAGACATTTGCCTGCTCAGCCCAGATATCTTTTTTTGATCTTTCCTATGAGACGTGAATATGAAACCATCCCCTCGTACTAATGAACACCCTTGTGGGAGCATTCGACATACCCACCAAGTTAGAGTAGAGGGGTCTTATTCCCCGCATAGTGGCATTCCTTGCAAATAACCTAACTTTTCTTCCTCATCACTTTCCCCATCAGAACTATTCTCTTCATAATTAGGGTCCCAATATCTGTCAGTGAAGATGCCTTCACTTGCCCATGACATCCTCTCCTTCTGATCTCCAAGCAATGATCCATATGCTTGGATAGCCGACGGAAATGGCACTGGGATAAATTTTGACATAGGGTATTCTCCAATGTTGAAGCCTGTCCTCTGTTGTTGAGCTTTAATAAATTGGAGGCTTTTGTATGTAATAGCCTCATCACTGAGGGGTGTATGTGTCATTTGACAAAGTAGTGTTCTCTACCTGAGAATAGTTGAACTACATATGGGTGTATCATAAATAGCAGGTGATTTCTCCAAATTATTTTTGGATTATGTCTTGAACTCAGACGAGTTAGGAAGGTCAAGGTACCTTTACCAATAGTTAGTGGTCCAGTCATGAGCAAGGGGCAACATGCACTTTTATTACAAAGCATGTCATTAAACTCCTTTCCTGTATTACCAATATAGATTTTCACCCAGGTCATTTCTCTCCCCAGTCTTACTTTCATTAAAGTCAGTCTATGTATAAAAGTCAATGTCTCTAAACGTATCTGATCTGAAGTTTGGGTCCAGATGAACGGGTCCTCTTTTGATGCCAATTTTGGGTTGAAATTGAGGGTAAGATGGGCGAGGTTCATCATCATTTTTGCTGGTCTCTCTGTTGTTATGGTAATCGGGAGGGTGATGTGCATCGGGGTCTCCGGCTTGACTTTGATTGTCATATCTCTTCTTGTCTGGAGGTTCCTCAAAATCTCCTTTTTTTTTGCTGACCTGAAATAGGCTCTAACTACAAGACTGAGTTTAGGAACATTAGGGGGTAAAGGATTTTGTTCAGCACATTTACCACCCCTTATGTGCTTCTGTATTAGTCTTAATGTTCACTGTTTTGCAGGGTCATGCTTTGCCAAAATTTACAGTCCATTCCTGGAGTCCACAGTCCATTCTTTTTTATTATTATTAATTAATTTATTTATTTATTTTGGTGGGGGTGGGGTGGGGAGGGAGGGGAGCAGGTGGGCCACTTCTGTTGGTCTTTCATTTGTCCATTCTCATCCATCTTTTTTCTTTGGCCCGTGTGGGCCTCCCATCGTGGTGGCCCCTGTCATCGCAGAGCACCGGCTCTGGGCACATGCACACCAGAGCTCCGGCTCGGCAATTGGACACATCGGTCCAGCCGCTCCTCGGCACGCGGGATCTTCCCAGGACAGGGATCGAACCAGCGCCCCTTGCACTGCAAGCCAGTGTCCTTACCCATTGGACCACCAGGGAAGCCCCACAGTCCATTCTTGATTTTATCTACATAGACCCTGTTACATCTTAAACAAGTATATATTAGTTTAAACATAGAAGTGTCTCTAATATTTCTAACACGATTAGGCAGATAAAAGTATCTTATTCTATGTAGAATTGACTGAGGATGTAATGTATATAATGCGAGATTGACAGATAACATCACTGAACCTTGATCAGGCATAGGGAGGCCCCATGGGTCAGTAGTTACTGTTGTAGTAATTTCAGTTCAAGCTTCTAGCCAGGCTTTGTTATCTTTCATTGGGTTTTCTTCCCGGCTATTTGAAGCCACCTTATTATTTTTATAAAAAATAATATTTCTAGAACAATTATAATTCCTATAAAAACAGGTTTTAAATAGGCTAAAATCCTCACCATAGTCCCCAAAACACCATTGGCTGCATTATTAATAAAATTTCCAATACCTTTTATTGTATTTGCAGCTAGAGACCAAATGTTTTGAGTCATTTGTGCAAGTTGATTAAGCCACTCAGGCAAATCTCCTTCATGAAGATCCAGATGCAGCAGTTCTCTGGTTTGAACAACTTGACTTTTAATTCCCTCAGAGGTACTGGAGGTATTAGTAATGGTGATCTCTATGCTTTTTAACTTTGCTATGATCCCTATCAGGTGAGGAAGTCTTACAGATAGCTGTGGAATGTGTGGTCTGAGATAGTCTGAATCTCTGGGTGGCTGGATTGCTTTCTTGAGTTCTTTGTTGTAGCACATTACCGTATTGTTAACAGTAGCTATTGAAGGTACATAAGGCTCTAATCCAGAGTCTGTTTTATCTGTCATAAGCAAATAGCTTCCATTCTTTAAAGGTTGAACTGTATGAAAGGATTTTTCTATCTTTAAGGTTTTTATGGGGTAATCCTGCCCAGTTTGATTTTCACAAGGGAGCATTTCAACAACTTTTTTAAAGATTAAGTAGTCTTTGATGTAACAATCTATTAACTTTGAATACCTTGTCTGTTGGCAATCTTGATTTAAAATTTGTTAAGGATGTTCAATCTATATTTTGGTTAGATGTCCTGAATTCTTAACCAAATGTCCAATATTTTTTATTTCCCAATTTTGTGTGTACGCCTCCCTGGGTATGATTATTTCATTATATATATTTCCCATGTTGTAGCTAATGGTTCATTCTTGGTTTGTTCTATTCTATAAGTTATACTAGTGGCTGTCTTTCTGATAATTTTTATTATCTCATCTGTAAGCTGTAACCCATTTTGAATCCAATCAGAACTCATTACTTTCCAATCCACTAGGTTGTTTATAAGCATATTCTTAAATTGTGATATATGTGTATGGATATGCTCTGCCTCAATTGCTTTAGTTAACAAACCAATATCATTAATAATGGCTTCAATCAAAGTCATTATATGGTCCCTCAGAAGATGAATTCCACTAGCTAAATTTTGATCGTTTAGATCACTAAGTCGGGTTATTGTTGTGATGGCTCTTGTCAGCCCTAGCCCTGCTGTTTGTATTCGCCAAAAGTTCTCACTTCGTTTCTTCCTCTGAGAGCATCCCCTCTATTCAGTTTTGTTCTCTTTCTGGTCATAGTGTGGCCATGTTAAAATTAAGTAAGGCCCAATAAACCCATTTCTCATCTTCCTTAAAACCAATTAATTTTAACAATTTATTTATTACTGATCTAACTCTACGTTTTTTTGTCCTACTTATGCATTTGGTATATAACAAATGCATCTTATATTGAGGTTTATCAATAATATGTTTCTGTTCAATATAAATAGGACAAGGAAAATGCCTATGATAGGCCAAAAACCCAAAATCTATAGTTCTTTTAGCAGTATTTATGGTAATATAAACAATCCTTTTTTCTTGGTCTTTCTGGACACAACGTTTTCTCAGGCCCTATTTTGGTTCTCTAATGTCTGTAAGCATATGGGTGAGAGTTCCCCCTCTGATTAAAATTTTTACACTCCGGTAACCTCATAGTGAGATTGGCTTTATATATGACACAGTCTCTTTTCCACAATGACCATGTATAGTATGTGGAATTTAGTAATATTACTGTCCTAGGCCTCATTTATGAGTCCATAGGATTAAGATTCTGAAACATTACATTTTTCCCTTATTTATGCTATTCAGGAGGCAAATACCTTGTCTGTTGGCAATCTTGATTTAAAATTTGTTAAGGATGTTCCTATATTTTGGTTAATTCTGTTTAACCAAATGTCCAATATTTTTTATTTCCCAATTTTGTGTGTACGCCTCCCTGGGTATGATTATTTCATTATATATATTTCCCATGTTGTAGCTAATGGTTCATTCTTGGTTTGTTCTATTCTATAAGTTATACTAGTGGCTGTCTTTCTGATAATTTTTATTATCTCATCTGTAAGCTGTAACCCATTTTGAATCCAATCAGAACTCATTACTTTCCAATCCACTAGGTTGTTTATAAGCATATTCTTAAATTGTGATATATGTGTATGGATATGCTCTGCCTCAATTGCTTTAGTTAACAAACCAATATCATTAATAATGGCTTCAATCAAAGTCATTATATGGTCCCTCAGAAGATGAATTCCACTAGCTAAATTTTGATCGTTTAGATCACTAAGTGGGGTTATTGTTGTGATGGCTCTTGTCAGCCCTAGCCCTGCTGTTTGTATTCGCCAAAAGTTCTCACTTCGTTTCTTCCTCTGAGAGCATCCCCTCTATTCAGTTTTGTTCTCTTTCTGGTCATAGTGTGGCCATGTTAAAATTAAGTAAGGCCCAATAAACCCATTTCTCATCTTCCTTAAAACCAATTAATTTTAACAATTTATTTATTACTGATCTAACTCTACGTTTTTTTGTCCTACTTATGCATTTGGTATATAACAAATGCATCTTATATTGAGGTTTATCAATAATATGTTTCTGTTCAATATAAATAGGACAAGGAAAATGCCTATGATAGGCCAAAAACCCAAAATCTATAGTTCTTTTAGCAGTATTTATGGTAATATAAACAATCCTTTTTTCTTGGTCTTTCTGGACACAACGTTTTCTCAGGCCCTATTTTGGTTCTCTAATGTCTGTAAGCATATGGGTGAGAGTTCCCCCTCTGATTAAAATTTTTACACTCCGGTAACCTCATAGTGAGATTGGCTTTATATATGACACAGTCTCTTTTCCACAATGACCATGTATAGTATGTGGAATTTAGTAATATTACTGTCCTAGGCCTCATTTATGAGTCCATAGGATTAAGATTCTGAAACATTACATTTTTCCCTTATTTATGCTATTCAGGAGGCAAATTTTCTGGTTTTAGTTCTGACATACTATTGGGTAAGATTTGTTGAATCAACTTTGTCATTAACAGTTTTTTTTTTATTACTGTGGTCACATTATTAGACCATTAACAATAAATTATTATTATTATACATGATTATTATAATTTATTATAATAAATTATAATATTTAATCATTATATTATTAATCTATAACAATATAATAATTATACTGTTGATTTATAACAATATATAAAATATAATATTTAATAAGTAAATATTATAATTTATTATAAATTATTATTTTATTATAAGTTATTAGTATACCATGTATTATAAATCATCAGTATAGAAAATAACATATTGAGTCTCCTGCCTTTTCTCTGGTGGTGTATAGAAACTGTTAACCCGTGCCTTACAATAATGATCTTCAAGTTTCCATCCCTTGGGTCGGGTTATGAAAAAGGGAACATACCATTTCCACAAAGGCTGGTAATTACAGCTTAGTAGCTGTGTCTATCATCATAACCTGGGATGCGGCTAGTACCCTCTCCTTGGCCGTAATTGGCCTTGGGTGGGGCTCATAATATATGCCTTATGGAAGTGGATACACCTGTCTATTTACAGGCCTAAATGCAAAATGCACATGCCTTTTGTTCTTGAAGGCATTGATGATGGTGACACGGTCTGACTACTCAGTCCCACATTCCAAGTTATGATAGAACTGGGGGTTTCAACCATAGTTCTCCATAGGAGCTTAAAAAATGAAATCATTTGGTACAGTCTAATATAATAGCCATCAGAAGGATGAATAATAATATCTAGTAAATGACTCTCATAGAGGTTGTGCAGATAAGAGTAATTCCTCATTTTTACTCTAAAAGGGATTTTACGAGTTTCAGTCTTTTTTCCTTCTCTCAGCAGAGGCCTCAAATCAGCTTTTGGGAATTGCCTCTGTAAATAATTTATTATTGGTGTTTGTCTCCACAGTAGCCACTCTTAAAGAGTCATGGGTGATGCCATTTATCTGTTGATGAGCAGTTTTTTTTTTTTTTTTTTTTTTTTTTAATGAGATTATCAACGCTTACCTTTTTCAGTTGGCCCAGGTGGTCCACAATCAAAGCAGTGACAATAGGTGTCGGTTTCCACCACTTAGGTCACAATTGTGAGGGCCTGTATAGCCTCTCCTGGATCAGCAAGCTAACTTCTAGAGTCCAGCTGGGAGAAGGAAGGCTAGAAGAATCAGAGGCTAAGCAGATTAACAAATTTCTTTGAGGATGGCCAGTTGTTTTTCTCGAGTTCATTTAAAAGTATCTTGATTAGCAAAAGGTTGGTTACAGTCAACACCATACATGAGTTGGTGTGGAGTATATTTGGTCAGTGTGGAGAGGGTATTATTTAAGGCAAACTGGATATCTGGAATATAAGTATACTGCTTTATACACCTTCCAGCCAAAAGTTTGGTCAAAAGCTTCTTAATCTGTTTTTCCTTTTCACTTTCCCACTATTTAGGGAGTGATAAGTTATACTGAACTCCAATTGTATTCCTTTGTCCTTAGCTTAAGTGGCTAAGTTGGAAGAGGCAAATGCTGACCCTTGACCAGAGTGCAGCACCCTAGGAATTACAGTACCAGTTAATAGGTTTAGAACTCTGATCGGTGCCTTAGCTCTTTGGGCCTTGGTGGGGTATAACTAAAGGTATCTAGATGCTATATCCACAATGACCAATATATGTAAATATCCTTCTGATGGTGGTAATGGACCTATGTAGTCCATTTGAAACTTTTCAAAAGGCTTATCCGGCCGTCCTTATGAGATTGGCATTTGTGGCACTGATGTGGGGTTGTTTACCCTGTGGCATTTTTCGCACGTCACAAGAGTTTGAACCACATCTCGTCTCATATTAGGCCACCAGTATTTGTTTTTTAGCTTAAGAAGCAAAATCTCATGGCCTGAATGTGCAGCTTGGTGCGCTTGTAAAATAATTTGAGTATGGGCAGATACAGAAGGAATAATCCTGTTGCCTTCAGGCCTAGCAACAATGACTTGACCATCTTTAAGTTCATAAATATATTTAGATGGATAGCAGAGGCCTTATTTTCCAAAAAATTTTTTTCCACAGTAGCCACTCTTAAAGAGTCATGGGTGATGCCATTTATCTGTTGATGAGCAGTTTTTTTTTTTTTAATGAGATTATCAACGCTTACCTTTTTCAGTTGGCCCAGGTGGTCCACAATCAAAGCAGTGACAATAGGTGTCGGTTTCCACCACTTAGGTCACAATTGTGAGGGCCTGTATAGCCTCTCCTGGATCAGCAAGCTAACTTCTAGAGTCCAGCTGGGAGAAGGAAGGCTAGAAGAATCAGAGGCTAAGCAGATTAACAAATTTCTTTGAGGATGGCCAGTTGTTTTTCTCGAGTTCATTTAAAAGTATCTTGATTAGCAAAAGGTTGGTTACAGTCAACACCATACATGAGTTGGTGTGGAGTATATTTGGTCAGTGTGGAGAGGGTATTATTTAAGGCAAACTGGATATCTGGAATATAAGTATACTGCTTTATACACCTTCCAGCCAAAAGTTTGGTCAAAAGCTTCTTAATCTGTTTTTCCTTTTCACTTTCCCACTATTTAGGAGTGATAAGTTATACTGAACTCCAATTGTATTCCTTTGTCCTTAGCTTAAGTGGCTAAGTTGGAAGAGGCAAATGCTGACCCTTGACCAGAGTGCAGCACCCTAGGAATTACAGTACCAGTTAATAGGTTTAGAACTCTGATCGGTGCCTTAGCTCTTTGGGCCTTGGTGGGGTATAACTAAAGGTATCTAGATGCTATATCCACAATGACCAATATATGTAAATATCCTTCTGATGGTGGTAATGGACCTATGTAGTCCATTTGAAACTTTTCAAAAGGCTTATCCGGCCGTCCTTATGAGATTGGCATTTGTGGCACTGATGTGGGGTTGTTTACCCTGTGGCATTTTTCGCACGTCACAAGAGTTTGAACCACATCTCGTCTCATATTAGGCCACCAGTATTTGTTTTTTAGCTTAAGAAGCAAAATCTCATGGCCTGAATGTGCAGCTTGGTGCGCTTGTAAAATAATTTGAGTATGGGCAGATACAGAAGGAATAATCCTGTTGCCTTCAGGCCTAGCAACAATGACTTGACCATCTTTAAGTTCATAAATATATTTAGATGGATAGCTTCGGGGACCTTCCGCAGAAAGGGAAGGCAGCGGGATTGCTCCCGGCTGAACTGGGAGATCTCAGAGAAAGGCAAATCTTGAACTGCCCACCCCGCAGCACCCTGGCTCAGGCAGCGGACAATCAGACATGACAGGGGTTCCATCGAAATAGTTCTGCTTTATTGAAGAAGATCCACAGCTTTTATAGGCAAGTGAAGGGGGTTTTGTATGGGACATCCTATAGATTACACCAATCAAGCTAAAGGGCAAGCAATCATTCACGAGCGTGGAAGCCAGGGGAACCAATCAGAAATTTTGACCATCAATTAACAATTTAGATCACACCCTGTCTCTTCCTGTAGGCGCCATCTTAGCTGCAAACATGTGCTTAAGCTTCTTTAAACAATGTGCTTAAGCTTCCCTTCATTCCCACGTCCTTTCCTGTAGGCGCCATCTTAGCTCCAAGCTGAAACAATGTGCTTAAGCTTATTTTCACTCCCACGCCCCTTCCTGTAGGCGCCATCTTAGCTCCAAACTGCAAACATGTGCTTAAGCTTCTTTATGCTTGCAACGGTCTCTTTCAATTCAGAGCCCCACATCTGCCCCTCTTTTATTTTAAAATTCAGAGACTTTTGTCGAGGCAACGCATAGAGCTAAGAGGTGGCCAGCCTCTAGCCTCGTCCGCTCTCCCTTGCGGCTGTGCCTGTCTTAGGTCAGGACAGAGCACTATTCAGGCAGAGCCTGTCATGGGATCAGGCAGCAGCTGCGGCAGCCCTCCTGTCTTAGGCCTGCTCTGCAGTGATGTCCTCTTACCCATCACTGGCTAACCAGCCATTTCGCAGGGGCTGGACGGAGTTTTTAGAGCATTTTTCATTCAAAGGCCTCATTATATGTCTCAAGTGATTTCTTGAAGGGCCCTATCGACCCAGGGGTTTTGTCCAACGTGGGACTCCTCTTCTAGGACCTGAGCAAGCATAATTATTTTGTTGTAACTGTCTATTGTGGGCCATAACGCCCTTGACCTTAAACAATATAGCTAGCAAGACAACAAAAACAAGCAGATAGAAAGCATTTTTAAACCAGGTGAAAGGACTTTGTATCCATAGACAAAAATCATTAACCCCCTTTCCTCAGGCAAAAGCGGGGATTTTTCACGTCACAGTCCAAGCGTGCCAGAACGCTTAATATCTCGATAGCTCTGGCGTGTAGATCAAGCTGTTGCTGGAGTCCCATTATGGCAGCCCTCAGGTGTTCAAGTTGGTGTAGGCTGGTCTGAAGTCCCTGGGAAGAGGCGGTGGATGTTGTTTACTGTCGTGATGGTGTGCACTTGTTGAACTCCGAGCACGGATGTTGTTACTGTTGTACCTATTAAGGAGAGAAAGAGAGAGAGATGCCTCAAGAATTTTCTGTTCTTGGGCCTGATATATGGTCATATTTTATCTGCAGCAGATTTCAAGGTTTGATTCTTGTTTTGTGACATAAATTTAAGATTTCTCGCTGGCACCCATATAGGGCTGGGTTCCCCAATGGGGAATATGCACCCAAATCCTCTCCCCATCGTGAGGAATGGATCAGGCCCCTTCCACTGGCCAGTGATGGGGTCTTTCCATCTCACTTGTATTTCAGGTTTTATTTTTTGGTTGGACCAGTGTTTTTGAAAGGGTGCCATCAGTTCATTTTTTGAAAAGTTTGAAATATGTAAAGAGTGCCATTCCAAGTTGCTGGTGAGGGCTTATTCCCCATTTTTGTTTTTGTAATTGGGCCTTTAAGTTTTGATGATGACGTTTAATTATGGCCTGTCTTTGAGGGTTGTATGGGATCTCTGTGGTTTGGCAGATGTGTCATAGCTGGAAAAAGTTTTGTAAATTTTTGCTAACAAAGCAGGGACCATTGTCTGTTTTTATCTGATAAGGTAGACACAGAGTTGTAAAGCATTGTAAGAAATGGCTCTGGGCATATTTTGTTTTTTCTCCTGAGTGGGCTGTAGCCCAGCAGGCATGGGAATAAGTATCAATGGATACAAAGATGTACTTGAGTTTTCTAAAGGGAGAACAGTGAGTGACATCTGTCTGCCACAACATATTAGGCCTCAGTCTTCGAGGGTTTACTCCGGAGTTGTAAGGGAGGAACTTAAGTGAGGGAAGCAAGATTCAAGTAGCACAATTTTCAAAACTGTAATTAGACAGCAGCCAATTAGCCCACTTTCCCCTAGAAAGCATTTTAAACCAGGTGAAAGGACTTTGTATCCATAGACAAAATCATTAACCCCTTTCCTCAGGCAAAGCGGGATTTTCACGTCACAGTCCAAGCGTGCCAGAACGCTTAATATCTCGATAGCTCTGGCGTGTAGATCAAGCTGTTGCTGGAGTCCCATTATGGCAGCCCTCAGGTGTTCAAGTTGGTGTAGGCTGGTCTGAAGTCCCTGGGAAGAGGCGGTGGATGTTGTTTACTGTCGTGATGGTGTGCACTTGTTGAACTCCGAGCACGGATGTTGTTACTGTTGTACCTATTAAGGAGAGAAAGAGAGAGAGATGCCTCAAGAATTTTCTGTTCTTGGGCCTGATATATGGTCATATTTTATCTGCAGCAGATTTCAAGGTTTGATTCTTGTTTTGTGACATAAATTTAAGATTTCTCGCTGGCACCCATATAGGGCTGGGTTCCCCAATGGGGAATATGCACCCAAATCCTCTCCCCATCGTGAGGAATGGATCAGGCCCCTTCCACTGGCCAGTGATGGGGTCTTTCCATCTCACTTGTATTTCAGGTTTTATTTTTTGGTTGGACCAGTGTTTTTGAAAGGGTGCCATCAGTTCATTTTTTGAAAAGTTTGAAATATGTAAAGAGTGCCATTCCAAGTTGCTGGTGAGGGCTTATTCCCCATTTTTGTTTTTGTAATTGGGCCTTTAAGTTTTGATGATGACGTTTAATTATGGCCTGTCTTTGAGGGTTGTATGGGATCTCTGTGGTTTGGCAGATGTGTCATAGCTGGAAAAAGTTTTGTAAATTTTTGCTAACAAAGCAGGGACCATTGTCTGTTTTTATCTGATAAGGTAGACACAGAGTTGTAAAGCATTGTAAGAAATGGCTCTGGGCATATTTTGTTTTTTCTCCTGAGTGGGCTGTAGCCCAGCAGGCATGGGAATAAGTATCAATGGATACAAAGATGTACTTGAGTTTTCTAAAGGGAGAACAGTGAGTGACATCTGTCTGCCACAACATATTAGGCCTCAGTCTTCGAGGGTTTACTCCCGGAGATTGTAAGGGAGGAACTTAATGTGAGGGAAGCAAGACTTGCAAGTAGGCACAATTTTCTTTAAATCTTTGATGGGGATCTGTGGGTCAAGTTTTATTTGAGGTATAATTAGGACAGCAGCCCTGGAGGCAGCACCCCAGATAGCTCCTAGAGACCTCTCCAAAGAGTTAGGGGAAGAAAGTCAACACAAGGGTATCAGTGTGGGGGAAATTTAAATGTCAAAGAAAGGGTTTTTTAAAAGGCTTTTGTTTTACAAATGGCTTGTGCCTACCATGAGGATGTGATATCTTCATGAAGGATTTCAGCACTTTTTTAGTTGTGAGGAGATGCAGGGATTGAGACAATAAAAGCTCCTTTTAAAAGTCGTTTACCTATCTAAAGACCTGTTCCACCAGATTCTCCTGAGCACAGTGTCTTGCCCCACCCTGATTTCCTTCAGGGGGTGTTTCCATGGGATGTTTTCTTATCTCTTTAGGGGGAACTCTCTCTTAAAGTGTCCTGGTTGGCTGCAGTTAAAGCAGTGGCCTGATTCAGGTGAGGCGGGGGGCCCCTGGGACGAGGCCCTGCCTGTAACCCATTGCAGTGGATAAGGCTTTAGTCATTGCCTCAGAGAGAGCCTCAGTTTGAGCCTGAAGGGCACTGTCTATAGAGCGGGCTTGGTGGCTTTGTGTGCCTACATCTTTAGAGCACACAATCTATCTCTCAATGGAATGATCTTTTTGTCTTGTGCAGGCCAATTTATGGTCTGTATTCATTCCCTCCCAAACTAACATTCTGAGGAACTGATCTCTTAAAGGCCCTGGAGGGAACTTTTTCTGGAGGCTCTTTTCTACATGATCTATAAAAGTGGCAAGGTCTTCGCTTTTCTTTTGTGTTTTACCCAATATGGGGAGTTCAGTAGGGCCCTCAGCAAGTTTTTTCCAGGCAGCCAGACATATAGACCGTACTTGGTCTTGATAAGGGGCAGGGATGGCGGCCTGTTGAATACTAGTGCTCCATCGGTCCACTGTTCTCGATAGCATTCCGAAAGTTATTGGAATGACGGGATTGGCAGCCTGGTTTCTCTCTGTTTGAGCATGGCATTTCTCTTTGAAGAAGGCACACCATTTGATATAAATATTATTGGGAAGTACTGCCTTACATAGCATCTTCCAGTCTTGGGTGGTAGAAGGTTGGTGGGCTAGCCCTTGGAGTATGGTTTCTGTCCATGGGGAGTTTGGACTGTCTTCAGTTACCACCTTCTTAAGTTCCTTTAGGTCATTGGCCTCCCATGGATACTAGGCGTCTGGTCTGTTTTCCCCCGGGTTAACGTTTACAGGAAAAGCTTGGGTTGGGCCCATGAAGGGCGCTGAGGGCTCCCAAGTTTCTTCAGGAAAGGTCCTCTCTCTCCAAGGTGACCCCAGTCCCTTCCCTCCCCGTGGAGCCTCTGTGATCTCTTTAAAGGGTGGGGGGAGTGTGGAGTGCAGTCATGCGTCTTGAGGTCTTGACCCCAAGTGATTGGGGAAACGCTCATCATAGCTAATTTCGTCTTCATTTATAAACGAGTCCCAGGCTCTGTTAAGAGCTTGAATATATTTTCCCATGTTGTTGAAAGAGAGCAGAAAAGAAAGACAACAGAAGACAACCACCAAAAATCCTAACGGGAGCGGTGGCAGCCGGAAAGTTGGGCTCATGTCGTGCTTGTGAAACAGTGAAGGAGTCCCTAGCTTTTGCATGGACATTGTCTTGCTGGGGGCAGGCGCTCTAAGAGGCTCTGGCCCGTTCCGTGACCCCCTTATCCTGTCACGGGAGTCTTCAAGCAGCAGGCGCCCTAATGGCTTTTAAGTGCCTGACCCGTGCCTGCAAGGGAGAGGTTTAGGCCGCGTCCTCAATTTGAAATATAGAAAAGAGAGGCTTCCACACAGTCGGGCTGCCGCTACTGGGGCGAACTATCTTAAAGCCTTTTGAGGCCGCCAGAGAGTGGCCCTGGCCAGGCCCCGTCAGCTGCTTTTTAGACTGTCCACCGGTTCTCTGGAAGTCTCAAATCGGAGAGAACGTGAAAGTAGGAATTAAAGTAAAGAAGGAGGCACAAGGAAAAGCAGCATTCAGTTTTTTTTTTCTTTTTCTTTTTCTTTTGTGACTACCCTAAATCCCCACCCTCTCAGAATTGGTGCGATAAAGGGGAAGACTCACCTTAAAATCTGGATTACTCCAAGAAGATGCCCCTCTAGATGGAGGCGCCGCGCTGAGGCCCATCGGCCGCTTCGTCGGTTCTCTTTCAAACCCGCACGGTGATGCTGCCTTCTACTTTCTCGCCGTGAGGCCCCACGTTGGGCGCCAGCTTCTGTGGGGACCTTCTGCAGAAAGGGAAGGCAGCGGGATTGCCCCCGGCTGAACTGGGAGATCCTGGAGAAAGGCAAATCTTGAACTGCCCACCCCGCAGCACCCTGGCTCAGGCAGCGGACAATCAGACATGACAGGGGTTCCATCGAAATAGTTCTGCTTTATTGAAGAAGATCCACAGCTTTTATAGGCAAGTGAAGGGGGTTTTGTACAGGACTTCCTATAGATTACACCAATCAAGCTAAAGGGCAAGCAATCATTCACGAGCGTGGAAGCCAGGGGATCCAATCAGAAATTTTGACCATCAATTAACAATTTAGATCACGCCCTGTCTCTTCCTGTAGGCGCCATCTTAGCGGCAAATATGTGCTTAAGCTTCTTTAAACAATGTGCTTAAGCTTCTCTTCATTCCCACGTCCTTTCCTGTAGGCGCCATCTTAGCTCCAAGCTGAAACAATGTGCTTAAGCTTCTTTATGCTTGCAAGGTCCTCTTTCAATTCAGAGCCCCACAGATAGCCTTTTGGAAAAGTTCGTGATAGCATTGATTGAGTTCTGAATCCAGCTCTGAGGATTTTTTAATGACATCAACTTTATATGAGATTTGCACGGTTAACTTATCTGCCAGACTATTACTCATTGTGTGAGAAAAGTATTTAATTTTGGTGGCCTGGCTCGTGAGCCACTGAAATGTCTGGCTTAAAAGAAAAGAGGCTTCACACAGTCGGGCTGCCGCTACTGGGGCGAACTATCTTAAAGCCTTGAGGCCGCCAGAGAGTGGCCCTGGCCAGGCCCCGTCAGCTGCTTTTTAGACTGTCCACCGGTTCTCTGGAAGTCTCAAATCGGAGAGAACGTGAAAGTAGGAATTAAAGTAAAGAAGGAGGCACAAGGAAAAGCAGCATTCAGTTTTTTTTTTCTTTTTCTTTTTCTTTTGTGACTACCCTAAATCCCCACCCTCTCAGAATTGGTGCGATAAAGGGGAAGACTCACCTTAAAATCTGGATTACTCCAAGAAGATGCCCCTCTAGATGGAGGCGCCGCGCTGAGGCCCATCGGCCGCTTCGTCGGTTCTCTTTCAAACCCGCGGTGATGCTGCCTTCTATTTTCCCGCCGTGAGGCCCACGTTGGGCGCCAGCTTCTGTGGGGACCTTCTGCAGAAAGGGAAGGCAGCGGGATTGCCCCCGGCTGAACTGGGAGATCCTGGAGAAAGGCAAATCTTGAACTGCCCACCCTGCAGCCCCTGGCTCAGGCAGGGGACAATCAGACATGACAGGGGTTCCATCGAAATAGTTCTGCTTTATTGAAGAAGATCCACAGCTTTTATAGGCAAGTGAAGGGGGTTTGGTACAGCACTTCCTATAGATTCCACCAATCAAGCGAAAGGGCAAGCAATCATTCACGAGCGTGGAAGCCAGGGGATCCAATCAGAAATTTTGACCATCAATTAACAATTTAGATCACGCCCTGTCTCTTCCTGTAGGCGCCATCTTAGCGGCAAATATGTGCTTAAGCTTCTTTAAACAATGTGCTTAAGCTTCTCTTCATTCCCACGTCCTTTCCTGTAGGCGCCATCTTAGCTCCAAGCTGAAACAATGTGCTTAAGCTTCTTTATGCTTGCAAGGTCCTCTTTCAATTCAGAGCCCCACAGATAGCCTTTTGGAAAAGTTCGTGATAGCATTGATTGAGTTCTGAATCCAGCTCTGAGGATTTTTTAATGACATCAACTTTATATGAGATTTGCACGGTTAACTTATCTGCCAGACTATTACTCATTGTGTGAGAAAAAGTATTTAATTTTTGGTGGCCTGGCTCGTGAGCCACTGAAATGTCTGGCTTAATCTTAAGGCATCAGCAATACATTTTCATTTTCTAATATGAATGAGAGGCTTCTTTCTATTATTTAGAAACCCATTTGAAATCTAATAGCGTTTACTATTAGTAACAAGAAGTCACAATTTACAACAACAGGTAACAACAAGTTACAGTTAAAAAGGTACAGTTAAAAGTTTCTCCAGTGGTGTAAACTTGGATTTGATTTTAGTAAAAATTATTGACACATATTGTATTGGAAAATTTTCTCTATCACTGTAAAATTTAATATAACCAGTTGTAGAGAGGCATTGCATTTCATTATTAATTTCTTTTTAGGTTTTTGTTTAACTAATTTTGCTTCTGTATTTAAGTCAATAATTATTTTATCTAAAATATTTGTATGTTTTTTATCTGTGAACAACAAATCTCTGCAAAAGTTAAAAGTAAGATAAAAGCTTAAAAAATAAAATAAAATAAAATATTTGTATGTTCTTTAGTCCAGGGCACAAATTCTTTTTTGGCCTCTGGAATCAACCTATATAAAGGAGTAATAAATTCCCTGAAATTCGGTAGAAAGTTTCTAGCAAAATTTAGAAATCCCAAAATACTCTGCAATTGTTTTAAATTCGCTGGAGGTGTCAACCTTATAAGCTTTTCTTTATACGAATTGGTTAATCCCTTGTCCTTATTAGTTATCTGGAACCTAAGAAATTCAACCTGTTTTCAGAATAACTGAGACTTATGTAATGTAACTATATATCCTGCCTCTTTTAAGATCATAAGCATTTGGTCTAAGGCATTATAATGTTCTTTAAATGTATCATGACTTAAATACACATCATCAACGATACGTGTATATTATTAATTTATTTAAGTAGATCTACTATATCCCTGTAAATAAGACAGGGCTGTTAAGAATTTCTTGTGGCAACACTGTTCAGAGCCCCACAGATAGCCTTTTGGAAAAGTTCGTGATAGCATTGATTGAGTTCTGAATCCAGCTCTGAGGATTTTTTAATGACATCAACTTTATATGAGATTTGCACGGTTAACTTATCTGCCAGACTATTACTCATTGTGTGAGAAAAAGTATTTAATTTTTGGTGGCCTGGCTCGTGAGCCACTGAAATGTCTGGCTTAATCTTAAGGCATCAGCAATACATTTTCATTTTCTAATATGAATGAGAGGCTTCTTTCTATTATTTAGAAACCCATTTGAAATCTAATAGCGTTTACTATTAGTAACAAGAAGTCACAATTTACAACAACAGGTAACAACAAGTTACAGTTAAAAAGGTACAGTTAAAAGTTTCTCCAGTGGTGTAAACTTGGATTTGATTTTAGTAAAAATTATTGACACATATTGTATTGGAAAATTTTCTCTATCACTGTAAAATTTAATATAACCAGTTGTAGAGAGGCATTGCATTTCATTATTAATTTCTTTTTAGGTTTTTGTTTAACTAATTTTGCTTCTGTATTTAAGTCAATAATTATTTTATCTAAAATATTTGTATGTTTTTTATCTGTGAACAACAAATCTCTGCAAAAGTTAAAAGTAAGATAAAAGCTTAAAAAATAAAATAAAATAAAATATTTGTATGTTCTTTAGTCCAGGGCACAAATTCTTTTTTGGCCTCTGGAATCAACCTATATAAAGGAGTAATAAATTCCCTGAAATTCGGTAGAAAGTTTCTAGCAAAATTTAGAAATCCCAAAATACTCTGCAATTGTTTTAAATTCGCTGGAGGTGTCAACCTTATAAGCTTTTCTTTATACGAATTGGTTAATCCCTTGTCCTTATTAGTTATCTGGAACCTAAGAAATTCAACCTGTTTTCAGAATAACTGAGACTTATGTAATGTAACTATATATCCTGCCTCTTTTAAGATCATAAGCATTTGGTCTAAGGCATTATAATGTTCTTTAAATGTATCATGACTTAAATACACATCATCAACGTATCGTGTATATTATTAATTTATTTAAGTAGATCTACTATATCCCCTGTAAATAAGACAGGGCTGTTAAGAATTTCTTGTGGCAACACTGTCTAAGAATATTGTTTTTGAGGCCTGGGATGCTCAGTGCCAGTTGTTATTTTATGTGGAGTTATTTTCTTATGTCCCACTTGACTTTCCCATTCCTGCCAGAGTCCAGGATAATTTATCAGTAATGTATCTACTTTATTTTGCTATTCTCCATCAATGTCTGCCCCTGCTAATATTTTCTTCTCAATTGCATCAATGTCCAATTTTATGGTTAAGGTTAAATGTTTAGCCATTAACCGTGGCACGTCATGGGGCACAATAATTGCGTAGTCAAATGCAATGGAAATGACTTCAGTCTGTGCTTTTCATCCATTTACCTTAAAGGTCACATAACAAGTAGTTTTCTGTTTTTCTCCCAGTATAGTTTTAATATTTAAACATCCAGGTGGCTCCACATCACCTAGGAAAACTTCTGAAATACATGATATTTCAGCCTGAGAATCCCAATGTCCAACAATAGTTGAGCTCTTAATTTCCACCTTCAGCGGCTGTGAATGAGAATTTTGATGAATAATTTCTGGCTGCTGGAGTGGTGGATATACTCATAGTATTCACCATTTTTCTCCCTCAGTTTCCTGGGTTGCCCTGGCTTTGCCCTTGTCCGTGTTCAGGACAGGGGTTTGAGCCTTCTTCTACAGGAGACCCCAGATACTCACGGATAGGTCTGTCTCAGTCTCTTGGGTGATCACAGCTCCTTTCCCCAGGGTTCTGATGCACACAATTTTTTGGTAGAAAGTTTCTAGCAAAATTTAGAAATCCCAAAATACTCTGCAATTGTTTTAAATTCGCTGGAGGTGTCAACCTTATAAGCTTTTCTTTATACGAATTGGTTAATCCCTTGTCCTTATTAGTTATCTGGAACCTAAGAAATTCAACCTGTTTTCAGAATAACTGAGACTTATGTAATGTAACTATATATCCTGCCTCTTTTAAGATCATAAGCATTTGGTCTAAGGCATTATAATGTTCTTTAAATGTATCATGACTTAAATACACATCATCAACGTATACGTGTATATTATTAATTTATTTAAGTAGATCTACTATATCCCCTGTAAATAAGACAGGGCTGTTAAGAATTTCTTGTGGCAACACTGTCTAAGAATATTGTTTTTGAGGCCTGGGATGCTCAGTGCCAGTTGTTATTTTATGTGGAGTTATTTTCTTATGTCCCACTTGACTTTCCCATTCCTGCCAGAGTCCAGGATAATTTATCAGTAATGTATCTACTTTATTTTGCTATTCTCCATCAATGTCTGCCCCTGCTAATATTTTCTTCTCAATTGCATCAATGTCCAATTTTATGGTTAAGGTTAAATGTTTAGCCATTAACCGTGGCACGTCATGGGGCACAATAATTGCGTAGTCAAATGCAATGGAAATGACTTCAGTCTGTGCTTTTCATCCATTTACCTTAAAGGTCACATAACAAGTAGTTTTCTGTTTTTCTCCCAGTATAGTTTTAATATTTAAACATCCAGGTGGCTCCACATCACCTAGGAAAACTTCTGAAATACATGATATTTCAGCCTGAGAATCCCAATGTCCAACAATAGTTGAGCTCTTAATTTCCACCTTCAGCGGCTGTGAATGAGAATTTTGATGAATAATTTCTGGCTGCTGGAGTGGTGGATATACTCATAGTATTCACCATTTTTCTCCCTCAGTTTCCTGGGTTGCCCTGGCTTTGCCCTTGTCCGTGTTCAGGACAGGGGTTTGAGCCTTCTTCTACAGGAGACCCCCAGATACTCACGGATAGGTCTGTCTCAGTCTCTTGGGTGATCACAGCTCCTTTCCCCAGGGTTCTGATGCACACAAGAATTTTTTGTGTGCCCTCTAAATCTCTGTTTCCCCTACTCTTATGGAAACTCTCTATCAAATTTCCATCACCCTCAGAGTCAGATACCTTGGTGATTCCCAGCCTTTTGACCAAAACCCCAGTCTGGGGAGACTATGGGGGTATAGAACCTTCAAAACAGTGAGAAAACTTCTTTGTTATCATTATTTCCCAGTTTTTGAGTTGTCCATGTAACAGGCATAGTATTTGATTTTATAATTATGCCCCTCCTACCATTTCATTGTGACTTCTCCTTTGTACTTGAATATGGGATATCCTTTTTGGATGGGTTCCAGTATCTTCTAACAATGATTGTTCAGCAGCTGATTGTTATTTTGGCATTGTGACAGCAGAAGGTGAGCACACATCTTTATACTCCATCGCCTCCCTTTTAAATTTTTTAATGATAACCATTGCAATTAGGTGTGAGGTGGTACATCATTCTGCTTCTGATTCTAATTTCTCTAATAATTAGCAATGTTGAGCATCTTTTCATGATTTTGCTTGTCATCCCTTACGTGTATTTTGGAGAAATGTCTACTTAGTTCTGCCAATTTATATATTGGGTTGTTCTTGTTGAGTCGTATGAGCTATGTACATAGTCTGGAAATTAAACCCTTGTCAGTAGCACCATTTGCAAATATTTTCCCCAGTTCATTTATTGTCTTTTCCTTTTGTTTATGGCTTATTTTGATGGGCAAAACGTTTTCTGTTTTCTCCCAGTATAGTTTTAATATTTAAACATCCAGGTGGCTCCACATCACATAGGAAAACTTCTGAAATACATGATATTTCAGCCTGAGAATCCCAATGTCCAACAATAGTTGAGCTCTTAATTTCCACCTTCAGCGGCTGTGAATGAGAATTTTGATGAATAATTTCTGGCTGCTGGAGTGGTGGATATACTCATAGTATTCACCATTTTTCTCCCTCAGTTTCCTGGGTTGCCCTGGCTTTGCCCTTGTCCGTGTTCAGGACAGGGGTTTGAGCCTTCTTCTACAGGAGACCCCCAGATACTCACGGATAGGTCTGTCTCAGTCTCTTGGGTGATCACAGCTCCTTTCCCCAGGGTTCTGATGCACACAAGAATTTTTTGTGTGCCCTCTAAATCTCTGTTTCCCCTACTCTTATGGAAACTCTCTATCAAATTTCCATCACCCTCAGAGTCAGATACCTTGGTGATTCCCAGCCTTTTGACCAAAACCCCAGTCTGGGGAGACTATGGGGGTATAGAACCTTCAAAACAGTGAGAAAACTTCTTTGTTATCATTATTTCCCAGTTTTTGAGTTGTCCATGTAACAGGCATAGTATTTGATTTTATAATTATGCTCCTCCTACCATTTCATTGTGACTTCTCCTTTGTACTTGAATATGGGATATCCTTTTTGGATGGGTTCCAGTATCTTCTAACAATGATTGTTCAGCAGCTGATTGTTATTTTGGCATTGTGACAGCAGAAGGTGAGCACACATCTTTATACTCCATCGCCTCCCTTTTAAATTTTTTAATGATAACCATTGCAATTAGGTGTGAGGTGGTACATCATTCTGCTTCTGATTCTAATTTCTCTAATAATTAGCAATGTTGAGCATCTTTTCATGATTTTGCTTGTCATCCCTTACGTGTATTTTGGAGAAATGTCTACTTAGTTCTGCCAATTTATATATTGGGTTGTTCTTGTTGAGTCGTATGAGCTATGTACATAGTCTGGAAATTAAACCCTTGTCAGTAGCACCATTTGCAAATATTTTCCCCAGTTCATTTATTGTCTTTTCCTTTTGTTTATGGCTTATTTTGATGGGCAAAAACTTGCAAGTTTGATTCAATCCAATTTACGCTGGAAATTATTTCTATTGCCTTGGAAGACTGACCTAAGAAAACATTGGTACAATTTACTCAGTATGCCCTATCAAAGGACAGGAGGCATTTATGCTGATATTTAAGTGTGGCTATCATTAAACCACTGTTTTTTGCCTCTTACATAGAACTGTTGCTGAGTCTCTGCATTTATTGGTCTGCACAGCTTTGCTTATACAGTATGGTTATTTGTAGCATCTACTAGTTAGAACATTAAGCAAAGACTGTTTATATCCTTGATATGAAGCTCCAGAGAAGTGAGGTAAGTGTTGGACCACTGAAACATGCACCTACTTGTTCTTAATTCTGAGATCCTTTAAAATAGAGACATTTTCCAAGTTTCCTACTCTATCTGGTCTGTCATCAGGAAAAGAAATGTTGAAGCTTCTTGCTGAATTTAGAAATGATTCACAATGCTCTGCTTATCAACCTAGTTTTCCTATTGTTCTCATTAAACAAAAGAGCAATGGCAGATCTAAAATGTTATAGAACTGAACCATGCTGTTGTACATCTGAAACTAACACAATATTGTAAATCAACTATACTTAAGAAACCTTTATGATTAGAATTCTGAAGACAGTTTAAAACATTATAGTTCACTAGATAAACATATAAGGACAATTCCCCTATAGACTTTTTAATGAGTGTTGTTTTTTTTTTCTTTCATAAGTAACTGGAGGAATGTTTATGTAGGAAAAGAGGATAAATGGTTACTTATATGTAATAATTGGAGAAGAAAATGGCAATCCACTACAAGTATTCTTGTTTTGAGAATTCTGTGGACAGAAGAGCCTGGTAGGCTTTGTCCATGGGGTGACAAAGAATCAGACATGACTAAGTGACTATCACTCATACATATATAGTAATATTTTAATTTATTTAATGAATATGTGCTTAGTTCCTATTACATTTAAGAAAATATGCTATCTTATGATAAAAATCGAAAGGCCAAGCTTTGAACACACATAAGACTAGATTCTATCACAGAATCTGTTAGGTGAAGCTCTTTACTATTACATTAATGATACACCTTTAAAGAGATTACAGTTCCATGTGGGAAGCACACTTTAATCATCTGGTCAGAAAAGATAAAATTATACCTGTAGTAAGCTGCAAATAAAAGAGGTATATAGTAATAAAAATATATTCATAATTGTTTTAAAACTTGATCAATAATATCCTGGAAAACTTTTTCTGAAGAAGAGATATGTGAACTGTCACCGCTATCCAAAATTTGAGTTAGTTCTAGTGAAATAGATAAGCTTAGAGCCTGTTATGCAGAGTGAAGTAAGTCAGAAAAAGAAAAGCAAATATTGTGTATTAACATATGGAACCTAGAAAAATGGTGCTGATAAACCTATTTGTAGAGGAGTGATAAAGACACAGAGAGAGAACAGACCTGTGGACACAGCAGTGGAAAGGAGAGGGTGGGACAAATTGAGACAGTAGCTTTGAAGCATATACATTATCATATGTAAAATAGATAGGCAGTTGGGTTTTCCTGATGGCTCAGATGGTAAAGACTGGAGAATTCCATGGACAGTGGAGACTGGTGGGCTACAGTACCTAGAGTCACAAAGAGTCAGAAATGAGTGAGCAACTGAGCACAATACACTGGGGAATTTGCTGTATGACACAGGAAGCTCAACCTGATGCTCTGTGACAGCCTAGATGGATATGTGGGGTGAGAGGGAAGTGGAAGAGGGAGTGGAGTCTATGTGACAAAGCCAGTGTTGTTTTTTTCTTTCATAAGTAACTGGAGGAATGTTTATGTAGGAAAAGAGGATAAATGGTTACTTATATGTAATAATTGGAGAAGAAAATGGCAATCCACTACAAGTATTCTTGTTTTGAGAATTCTGTGGACAGAAGAGCCTGGTAGGCTTTGTCCATGGGGTGACAAAGAATCAGACATGACTAAGTGACTATCACTCATACATATATAGTAATATTTTAATTTATTTAATGAATATGTGCTTAGTTCCTATTACATTTAAGAAAATATGCTATCTTATGATAAAAATCGAAAGGCCAAGCTTTGAACACACATAAGACTAGATTCTATCACAGAATCTGTTAGGTGAAGCTCTTTACTATTACATTAATGATACACCTTTAAAGAGATTACAGTTCCATGTGGGAAGCACACTTTAATCATCTGGTCAGAAAAAGATAAAATTATACCTGTAGTAAGCTGCAAATAAAAGAGGTATATAGTAATAAAAATATATTCATAATTGTTTTAAAACTTGATCAATAATATCCTGGAAAACTTTTTCTGAAGAAGAGATATGTGAACTGTCACCGCTATCCAAAATTTGAGTTAGTTCTAGTGAAATAGATAAGCTTAGAGCCTGTTATGCAGAGTGAAGTAAGTCAGAAAAAGAAAAGCAAATATTGTGTATTAACATATGGAACCTAGAAAAATGGTGCTGATAAACCTATTTGTAGAGGAGTGATAAAGACACAGAGAGAGAACAGACCTGTGGACACAGCAGTGGAAAGGAGAGGGTGGGACAAATTGAGACAGTAGCTTTGAAGCATATACATTATCATATGTAAAATAGATAGGCAGTTGGGTTTTCCTGATGGCTCAGATGGTAAAGACTGGAGAATTCCATGGACAGTGGAGACTGGTGGGCTACAGTACCTAGAGTCACAAAGAGTCAGAAATGAGTGAGCAACTGAGCACAATACACTGGGGAATTTGCTGTATGACACAGGAAGCTCAACCTGATGCTCTGTGACAGCCTAGATGGATATGTGGGGTGAGAGGGAAGTGGAAGAGGGAGTGGAGTTATGTATACCTATGGCTGATTCATGGTGATGCCTGACAGAAACAACCCATGACTGTAAAGCAATTATCCTCCAATTAAAAACAAATAAATTTTTTAAAAAGAAAATCATGTTCTGTTGAGAAGAAATAAGTGCTAAAAGTTAAGCCACATGGATCCTACTGCCAGGATATGATAAACATAGAGAAAATTTCCATTTTTGGTCTATAAATTTCATGTGTGTCAAATACGCAAAAAATAGTAGCTGGATAAATAATCAGAGATTGAGAGAAAATATGTGAAATAAATTTTACTGTTTGAAACAGCTGAACTAGCACTATTTACAATATCTGAAACATGGAAGCAGCCTAAAAGTCCATTGACAGATGAATGGATAAAGCAGCTGTGGTACATATATACAATGGAGTATTACTTGGCCACATAAAGAAATGCATTTGAATCAGTTCTAATGAGGTAGATGAATCTAGAACCTATTATACAGAATGAGGTATGTCAGAGAGAGAAAGATAAATATTTTATACTGACACATGTGTATGGAATTTAGAAAGATAGTGCTGATAAACATAAAGAGCTGCAATGGAGAGGCAGAAAGGTGGACATGGAGAACAGGCTTAAGGACATTGGTGTGAGGGAGGAAAATATACCATGGGACTACAGAACCTAAAAGAGGAGTTCTGCATCAACCTGGAGGGGTGAAATTCGGAGGAGGATGGGGGGAGGATTGGGAAGGGGCAACATATTTATATCTGTTGTAGATTCGGGTTGGTGTTTGGTAGTAAACAACAAAACCCTATAAAATACATAATAGCAATAAATATAAATTGTATGAAAAAAATGAAAATAATTTTAAAGAGCTGCACTAATATGAGACAAGTCATCATTGACACAAACTTTATGATGTTTTTTGTCTTGAAGTATCATGTCAATATGGCAGTTCTACAGTTTAAAATTTTATTAACACTTATATTATGTTGGAAGCTTAAGATGTATTAAAAACTAGACATTTCTAGACAATACAGTAGTCATATTTAAAGTTATCAGAAGTAACATGAAACCTGAAAAATATGACAAATGTAAATCAATATTATGAAGCATAATTTTAGTTAAATACTCCCCATTTTCTGCATTCTCCTGGCTTATTTTTTTTTTAAAGAATTATTTCCTTGTAGTGAGCAAATTTATCTTTATCCTCTTCTTAGAATATGTATATAAAGATTGTACATTATTAGCCATTCCATAGGTTAGATTTTATGAAAACAAATAATATTATGAATATATTCCTTATAATAATATATATTTGTGACCCATGGATGAGTCATGGAAATCTCCAGGCAAGAATACTGGAGTGGGTAGTCTCTCCATTTTCCAGGGAATCTTCAAAACCCAGGCCTCCTGCTTTGCAGGTAAATTTTTTTAGCAGCTGAGCTACAAGGTAAGTCCTATAATAATATAGAAAATTAATTTTACAAATATATAAGCAGTGCATGTGTACCAATACCATAAAAAAAATGAACAACCCAATGAAAAAGTGGGAAGACATTTCTCCAAAGAAGACATATAGATGGCTAATAAACACATTCTCAATATTGCCCATTATTAGGAAAATGAAAGTCAAAACCACAATGGGGTATCATGGTCATAATGGCCATCATCAAGAAGTCTACAAACAATAAATGCTGGAGAGTGAAGGAAAGGAACCCTCTTAAACTCTTGGTGGGAATGCAAATTGGTACAGCCACTATAGAGAACAGTGTGGACCTTCCTTAAAAAACTGGAAATAGGGACTTACCTAGTGATCCAGTGGTTAACAATCTTCCTTCCAGTGCAAGGGGTGTGGTCTCAATCTCTCATCAGGGAGCTAAGATCCCACATGCTGCTGGGCAATCAAGCACCTGTGACACAATGAAGATTCCATCTATTGCAACTAAGACCCAACACAGCCAAATAAATAAATAGTTAAAAAAAAATAGTAAGAAACTGGGCAAAGAAGTGTTATATGACCCAGCAATCCCACTATTGGGCATACACCCCCAGGAAACCAGAATTGAAAGAGACACATGTACCCCAATGTTCATTGCACCACTATTTACAATAGCTAGCACATGGAAACCACCTAGATGTCCATTAGCAGATGAATGGATAACGAGTTTGTAGTACATATACAGTGTGAAATATTACTCAGCCATAAAAAGAAGACATCTGAATCAGTTCTAATGAGGTGGATGAACACAAATATATGTAATTTAGCAAGACAGTACTGATGTTCATAAATACAGGGCAGCAAAGGAGACACAGATGTAAAGAACAGACTTTTGGACTCAGTGGGAGAAGGTCAATCTGTTGTATTTTTGTTTGTGCCTAAATCAGTTTCTTTCATCAGAGTCTTACAGTTTTCTGAATAAAAATATTTAACCTTTTTAGTTAGATTTATTCTGAGGCACATTACCTTTGAGTGTAATTATTAAAGCAAACTATTTTCTTACATTATTTTTCTGATGCATTATTGTTAAAATTTAGGAATGGCATTAATGTGTTTATATTAATTTTGTTCCTATAAGTTTACTGAATTCATTTTTGAGTTTTAATAGATTTTTGGTTGTGTCTTTAGGATTCTTTGGGCTTCCCTGGTGACACAAACATTAAAGAATCTGCCTGCCAATGCAAAGATCCAAGTTCCATCCCTGGGTAGGGAAGAGTCACTTGAGAAAGGAATGGCTTCCCATTCCAGTATTCTTGCCTGGAGAATCCATAGACAGAGAAGCTCAGTGAGCTGCAGTGCATGGGGTTGCAAAGAGTCGAACTCAACCCAGCAGCTAACACTTTCACTTCATGTCACCTCACTTAGGATATTCTATGCCATATCGTCTACAAAAGTCCACTTACATTTAAAGTATTTATTGACTGGTATGTAATTATTGCTATTTTACTGAGAGATTTTAAGATTCCATTTTTTGTTCTCTCCTATTTTCTTAGTATTTTTCCTTTTGATGACTCTAGTTTTGTGTGTTGATTCCTTTCTCATTTTTCGTGTGTGCTTATATATATATTTTAATTTTTGGTTTGTGATTACCTTTATAAGTAATTATATACACACAAATATCTATCTATCTATCTATCTATCTATCTATCTATCTATCTATCTATCTTTATGCTTAAATGAAATATAAGAACCTTGCTCTTTTGCTCCTCTCACCACTTCTAATGTTTTTAACATTATATTTCCCATACTTTTGTTTTGGCTATTTCTTACATTTTCTAGATATAGAGGATTTTACTACTTTTTCTTTTTATCATTTCTATCATCTTTATTAATGGTTTATCTAGTATCTACATTGCATATGTATATTTATTAGTTAGACTTTCTTTTTATATAATTCTTTTAATTCCCACTGTGTTATTTTCTGCTTAAAGACATTGTTTGACATCTCTTCTAGAACTGCTTATATAGTGTTGAACTCATTTAGTTTTTGCTTGTCTATGCAAATCTTTATCTCACCCTTGAACCTGAATTATGTAGCCTTAGCTGGTAAAGTATCCCCATCACTCATTTCCTTTTATCATTTTGAATATATTTTGTCACTCTTTTTTTTTATTTTAAATTCTTTATTTTAAGATTTTACAGAGTTTTGTTGTTCACCAATATGTATGTTCCCAGATCATTCATATGCATATCCTTGAACCCTCCCCCCAACCAGTTCCCCCCTCCCACCCCTCCAGACCATCGCCCCAAGTGATTGTAGGTACTCCTATTCCCTTAGCGCAATGACAATAGCTATTTTTCCACACATAACAGTATAGGTTTGACTAGAGTGTCTCCTAAAATGTCACTTTATAGTCTTCCTTGTAGCTGTTGACTTTCTGTAAAGTTAAAAGTCTATGTATAACACAGAGTTGGCTGTTTGAATTCACAATTCTTCCATAACCACAATTTTTCCATATTTATATTTCTCCATCTGTGAATTTAATCAATTGGAGTTTGTATAGCACTGTGATATTTATCCTTGAAAAGAAAATCGACATGTATGTCTGTCTGTTCAATTCAGACCCGTTTTATTCAAGGTTCAATTCTATTTGTTTTTCCCCTTGGTGCTTTTGCAATTCTTTATTTATCTTTCCTGTTTTCTAATTTTATTACAGTGTGTCACATCTCTCTGTATTGATCTTTTTGGACTCTCTGTGATTCTTGAATCTAAATGTCTGCTTCCTTTCCTAGGCTGAAAATGCTTTCGGTTATTATTTCAACAACTATGTTCTCTCTTTCTGTCTCTTGTCCTTCTATCACCCCTATAATGCAATTGTCACTTAAACTAGCCTCATTTGTGACAATTCTTTTTATCTTGATTTTTTTTCTGTTTAGCTTTAGTGATTTCTGCTGTCTTCCAATATCTGATTTGTTCTTTTGTATCACCTAATCTACTATTGATTCCTTCAAGTCAACTTTTTATTTCTATTAATATATCCTTGAAATAAAGGATATATTATTAAGGCCATGTTGTTTTTCTGTATATTTTCTCTTTGTTAAGTGACTTTCTGTGCTCATGCATTATTTTCCTGAGCTTATTGAATATGTTTATAATCATAACTTTGAACTCTTTACTGGTAGATTCCTTATCTGTAATTAACTTAACTCTTCTTTTGGATTTTTATCTTGTTCCTTCACTTGGAACATGTTCCTCTGTTGCATCATTTTGACTAACTCTCTATTTTTATTTTAGTATGTCAAATAATTGGACTACATTCCTCAGTTTGGAAGAATTGCTCCTACATAACAGAAATCCTGTGGGGACCAGCAGCATAGCATTTTCTGATCACCAAAATATGATACTTATACTACATGGTTAGATTCTACGTAGGGTGCATATGCTCAGTGTTGTGGTGGCTCTGACTAGTATGGGCACATTGGTAGGTAGGGATGACTGACAAACCAGTTGTCTGCCAATCCTTTGCTCTGGGAGACACTGTTGGCCTGTTGGTGAGGAGGATAGATTCGGGATCAACTGGCTGCTGGACCTGTTTCCCTGTAGCTTTTTCCAGCCCGCTGGTCATTTAGCTTGTGTCCTTTCACAGCTGGCTGTGCACTCTAGAAAGTTTAGCACCAATTGCTGACTAGCTGATGTGAAAGTAAATCCTCAATCTAGTAGGTTTCTTGAGAGGGCTCCAAAATTTCCCTTGCCTGCATTAGTTTTCTCATGGTAGAGGGAGATACCTGTGGTTTCTTGTTTATCACTGTACTTGTGGAGAATCTTTTATGGTAGTTCTCATGTTTTCCTCACTGATATGTACTTTATAAACAGCTGTAATTTTGGTGTGCCTTTGAGAAGTGAGCTCTGTGTGTTCCCATTCTGCCATCTTGGTCATCCTTGAACACAGCTCTATATTAGATAGTACTTGCTAGAAGATGGTTTGACTTTCATGTGAATATTGCACAATTTTTGGATTCTATCAATCTTCAAATTCCCTCCTGAGAGGATTTCTAGTCATTTTTTGACAGAGGCTGTTTCAGTCTGTCAGAAAAGTATGTATATAAGGTCTCACACAGAAGACCAGGAACTTGAATTGCTCTTTTTTTTTTTGTAATATATGTATTTATTTTATTTTAAAAGCACCAAAAGACAAAAACCAAAAGTGGCAGTAATATTCTGAAGAAAACAGAAAGTTGAATTTTTAGTTTTGTTGAAAATGCCATTACCAATGGCACTGTTTTTGAAATTAGAGCACTGAAGCCTTTTAATACTTTTTATCAAATTGTTGCCTTCTTTTCCACCATACCACTAACCATTGCCAGTAGTAAAATATTAATATACTGTAAAATCTGTGTAGCTCTATTATTTATTTCTGTGCTTGATCAGCTCTATGTATAATTTCTTTTTTGCCACGTGTTTCACCCTGAATTACAGATGCAAGCTATATGCATTAATGAGATAGAACTACCAGGAATGAAATAAGCCTTTGAAAGTGGTTAGGAAGACCAAAGAAAGAGAAATGAAATCCTTTTGACAGTTTCTAAAGCTGCAGACTTTCCATTAAAAGGCCTTTTTCATGTTGACTCTCAGGGAGGCTTTGCATAACACACCAAGTAAAACCTATTACTGATGCTACAGTACAAGACAGTAAGAGTTTTTCATGAAACATGGAAAGAAAATGGACAAACTTTCCTATTGCTGACATTTCAGTTTTTCAATTATGTTTTGCAAGTGTTGGATAAATGGAAAAAGAGACGTCAATTCTGTGAGGATTGATTGCTGGTCTGTTTCTACCTCTTTTATTACTTTGAGAACTGTATATTGCCATGTTATAAATATTTTAAGCATATTTTATAAATTAGGAAAATGAAGTAAACTTTTAGCCCTCATATATATACCACATAAATGTTAAAACTAGCCAGAATATAGTAAGAGGAGAAATGTATTTTTCGTTTGATTGCCTCATGTTTTACAATACTGGTAAGTAAACAATTTTGAAAATAATACCATAACCAGTTTTAAAATACAATATATGCTTCAGTTGAGCTCTGTGTGTTCCCATTCTGCCATCTTGGTCATCCTTGAACACAGCTCTATATTAGATAGTACTTGCTAGAAGATGGTTTGACTTTCATGTGAATATTGCACAATTTTTGGATTCTATCAATCTTCAAATTCCCTCCTGACAGGATTTCTAGTCATTTTTGACAGAGGCTGTTTCAGTCTGTCAGAAAAGTATGTATATAAGGTCTCACACAGAAGACCAGGAACTTGAATTGCTCTTTTTTTTTTTTGTAATATATGTATTTATTTTATTTTAAAAGCACCAAAAGACAAAAACCAAAAGTGGCAGTAATATTCTGAAGAAAACAGAAAGTTGAATTTTTAGTTTTGTTGAAAATGCCATTACCAATGGCACTGTTTTTGAAATTAGAGCACTGAAGCCTTTTAATACTTTTTATCAAATTGTTGCCTTCTTTTCCACCATACCACTAACCATTGCCAGTAGTAAAATATTAATATACTGTAAAATCTGTGTAGCTCTATTATTTATTTCTGTGCTTGATCAGCTCTATGTATAATTTCTTTTTTGCCACGTGTTTCACCCTGAATTACAGATGCAAGCTATATGCATTAATGAGATAGAACTACCAGGAATGAAATAAGCCTTTGAAAGTGGTTAGGAAGACCAAAGAAAGAGAAATGAAATCCTTTTGACAGTTTCTAAAGCTGCAGACTTTCCATTAAAAGGCCTTTTTCATGTTGACTCTCAGGGAGGCTTTGCATAACACACCAAGTAAAACCTATTACTGATGCTACAGTACAAGACAGTAAGAGTTTTTCATGAAACATGGAAAGAAAATGGACAAACTTTCCTATTGCTGACATTTCAGTTTTTCAATTATGTTTTGCAAGTGTTGGATAAATGGAAAAAGAGACGTCAATTCTGTGAGGATTGATTGCTGGTCTGTTTCTACCTCTTTTATTACTTTGAGAACTGTATATTGCCATGTTATAAATATTTTAAGCATATTTTATAAATTAGGAAAATGAAGTAAACTTTTTAGCCCTCATATATATACCACATAAATGTTAAAACTAGCCAGAATATAGTAAGAGGGAGAAATGTATTTTTTCGTTTGATTGCCTCATGTTTTACAATACTGGTAAGTAAACAATTTTGAAAATAATACCATAACCAGTTTTAAAATACAATAATATGCATTAGAAAAGCAGTTAAAATGCCATTAGTTAATGATACTTTTAATCGTTCTGATTACTGTCAATTGTTTAAGATAATTATAATTAATTTAAAATAACCTACAAATTAATAATAGGATGACAGTAATCTTAATAAATAATTTTGGCAATAATTTGACAGGACAGGAAAGCCTGGTGTGCTGCTCTTCATAAGTTACAAAGAGTTAGGCTTGACTGAACGACTGTACTGAACTGAATTGAACAAACGGAGACTCCTCAAAAGTCTAGGGGAAAAAAAAAAAACAAAAAAACCCTACATAACTCAGCAATATCACTTGTAAGCATATACCCTGAAGAAATCAAAACCAGTCATGAAGATATTTTTGTGTAGTTCTTATGTGTATTATTGTCACCTATCCTTAATTTCTTCTGCCTCTGTTAGGTCCTTGTCATTTCTGTCATTTATCATGCCCATTTTTACACGAAACATTCCTTTGATATCTCCATTTTTCTCTCATTCATCACATTCTATTTTTTTTTTTTTTCCCTCTACTTTGCATCATTCATTGAAGAAGACCTCTGTATTTCTACTTGCTATTCTTTGGAACTTTTCATTCATTCAGATATATATTTCCCTTTTTTCCTTGATTTTCACTTCTCGTCTTTCCTCAGGTATTCACAAAGCCTCCTCAGACAAACACTTTGCCTACTTGCATTTCTTTTTATTGGGAATGATTTTGGTCACTGCCTCCTGTATAGTGCTACAAACCTTCATTCAGAGTTCTTCAGACACTCTTATTAGATCTCATCCCTTGAATCTATTTATTACATTCACTGTATAGCTATAAGCGATTTATTTTAGGTTGTACCTGAATGGCCTAGTAGTTTTCCCCACTTTCTTCATTTTAAGCAAGAAATTCACAATAAGAAACTGATTATTTGAGCCACAGACAGTTTCAGGTTTTGTTTTTACTTAACTGTATAGGGCTTCTCCACCTTCAGTTGCAAACAGTGTAAACAATCTAATTTTGGTATCAACCATTTGGTGATGTCCATATGTAAAGCCATCTCTTATACTGCTGTGAACAGTACATTCTCTTGGGAAAACTACATTTTGCTATGCCTTATTGTGTGCTCCAAAGACAATGTTTCCTGTTACTCCAGGTATCTCTTGACTTTCTACTTTTGCATTACAGTCCCCTGTGATGAAAAGGGCATCATTTTGGTGTTAGTTCTAGAAGTTCTTGTAGGTCTTCATAAAAATGTTCAATTTCAACCTCTCCAGCATCAGTGGTTGGGGCATTGGATTACTGTGATGCTGTTTTGCTTTGGAAATGCATGGAGTTCATTCTGTTATTTTTGAGATTGTACCCAAGTACTTCACTTCAGACTCTTGTTGATTATGAAGGCTACTCCATTTCTTCTATGTGATTCTTGCTAATGGTAGTAGATATAATTGTCATCTGAGTCAAGTTCACTCATTTCCTTCCATCAGTGATTTCTAAGATGTCAAAATTTGCTCTTGCCATCTCCTGTTTGACCATGTCCATGTCATTCATGGACTTAACATTCCAGGTTCCTACGCAATTGTGTTATTTACAACATCAGATTTTACTTTCACCACCAGACACATCCACAAAAAGTATCATTTCTTTTTTTACACAGCTAATTCATTCTTTCTGGATCTATTAGTAGTTGTTCTCTGCTCTTCCTTAATAGTGTATGAGACACCTTCCAACCTAGGGGGCTCTTCTTTTGGTGTCATATCCTTTTGCTTTTTAATACTGTTCTTGGGTTCTCTTGGCAAAAATACTGGAGTGGTTTGTCATTCTCTCTCTTCAGTGGATCATGTTTTGTTAGAACTCTCTTGACTTGAGTGACTTGTCTGTCTTGATAGGCCCTGCATAGCATGGCTTATAGCCTCATTGTATGCAAGCCCTTACCATAAGAAGGCAGTTATCCATGAAGGAGATCCATGAAGGACAATCTTAATGGTGCCCTAGAGTCCTCAATTTTTGATAGCTTGATACAGCCAATTTTATTGTGACCATGTAGTTGCAACTATATATGGTTATCTGTTAAGTTTTCAGAACACACACTCACGTGGGTGGTGTTGAAGTTGCCTTAAAAAAAAAAAATCTGCCTATTTCTACCCCATTCTAGACTCTGTACAGTCTAAATTTCCCATTTTCAAAACATTCACTTGTACAGGATTTCTTTAGAATATTGATGGCCAGAGTCTTACATATTTTGATATTATTCAATAGATTTGTACATACCCCTAGTCTCCCAAAGAAATACTTACATTTTTGAGTGAATTCTTGCTACATATGATAATCTATCTTTTATAGGCTAATTTCTTTTTTATTTTTCTTAAAAGTACAATAGGTAACTTTGAAGTTATTGCATTTAAAATATAATGTTTGGAAAGTAATAATGGATAAGATCATATTGGGAGAAAAAATAAACTATTTTTTATTTGAATGCTTTTATATTTTATAAATGCATATTTCTGCCATGAATAACTTGAGTTGCTGCTTCTGGCCCAATGCATTCATTAATTTATTCATTTGATAAATGCTTATACAGTGTCTACCTTTGCCTGGAAGCCTCTCAGACCTGGAGATACTGCAGTGAATAGCCCAAAATTCTCCTGCAACAAACTTTGAGTGGAGCAGGTAGCAGTCAAAATATCAAATAAATATTCATAATTGTACTGTGCTCATTTGCTCATTCGTGTCCAACTCTGTGTGACTCCATGAACACTCGCTCACCAGTCTCCTCAATCCATGGAATTTTGCAGGCAAGAATAGTGGAGATGATTGTCATTTCTTACTTCAGGGCTCTTCCCTACATAGAAATTGAACCCACATCTCTTGCACCACCTGCACTGGCACACAGATTCTTTATCACTGCGCCTTGGGCTATAAGGTACAAGCACATGCAATGATTAAAATGAAATAGAATATTATACTAGAAGTTAGGGTTTGAGACAGAGAAAACAATGGCTACGATAAATTTAGGCAATCAGTCTTTCTGAAGAAGTGACATATTAGCTGAAGTTTAAATTGGTAAAGGAATCAGCAAAGCAAAAATATGAGGAAAGAATTTTGAATTTAAATTAAATAATATCACATTTGTGCCTAAATTTCTAAAGAATAACATAAAAAAAAATCTGAATGTTGTAGCCATGGTATCTCCAACTGTACTATCACAGTTAGATGTCGGTCACCAGTGAGATTGTGGGAACATTCCAAGTTTCTCATCAATAGTTGTAGTGTTTATACTAAAGACTGGCTCTAGAACATAGTGCTTAGGATTACCTCAGTCAACATTTTCCCATAGTATTAGGCCACTATTGCATGTATGAATTTATTTTATTAACAGTACATAAGAGTTTTTAAATAAGTCAGGACGGGGAAAAAATCCTAACATCAATCAAGGAGCACATATATACTCTATGTGTATATATACTGTCCAATATGACACCCACCAGTTGCATGTCGCTGTTGAGCAGATGAAATGAGCCCAGTGTAACAGAGGAACTGATTTTGAAGTTATATTTAATAAATGCAAATTCATTGAGTAATACAGGGTTAAAATGAAAAAAATGTTTGTCAATAGCCCAAAACTTGAGTTGCTGCTTCTGGCCCAATGCATTCATTAATTTATTCATTTGATAAATGCTTATACAGTGTCTACCTTTGCCTGGAAGCCTCTCAGACCTGGAGATACTGCAGTGAATAGCCCAAAATTCTCCTGCAACAAACTTTGAGTGGAGCAGGTAGCAGTCAAAATATCAAATAAATATTCATAATTGTACTGTGCTCATTTGCTCATTCGTGTCCAACTCTGTGTGACTCCATGAACACTCGCTCACCAGTCTCCTCAATCCATGGAATTTTGCAGGCAAGAATAGTGGAGATGATTGTCATTTCTTACTTCAGGGGCTCTTCCCTACATAGAAATTGAACCCACATCTCTTGCACCACCTGCACTGGCACACAGATTCTTTATCACTGCGCCCCTTGGGCTATAAGGTACAAGCACATGCAATGATTAAAATGAAATAGAATATTATACTAGAAGTTAGGGTTTGAGACAGAGAAAACAATGGCTACGATAAATTTAGGCAATCAGTCTTTCTGAAGAAGTGACATATTAGCTGAAGTTTAAATTGGTAAAGGAATCAGCAAAGCAAAAATATGAGGAAAGAATTTTGAATTTAAATTAAATAATATCACATTTGTGCCTAAATTTCTAAAGAATAACATAAAAAAAAATCTGAATGTTGTAGCCATGGTATCTCCAACTGTACTATCACAGTTAGATGTCGGTCACCAGTGAGATTGTGGGAACATTCCAAGTTTCTCATCAATAGTTGTAGTGTTTATACTAAAGACTGGCTCTAGAACATAGTGCTTAGGATTACCTCAGTCAACATTTTCCCATAGTATTAGGCCACTATTGCATGTATGAATTTATTTTATTAACAGTACATAAGAGTTTTTAAATAAGTCAGGACGGGGAAAAAATCCTAACATCAATCAAGGAGCACATATATACTCTATGTGTATATATACTGTCCAATATGACACCCACCAGTTGCATGTCGCTGTTGAGCAGATGAAATGAGCCCAGTGTAACAGAGGAACTGATTTTGAAGTTATATTTAATAAATGCAAATTCATTGAGTAATACAGGGTTAAAATGATATTGTAAACACTCTATATTTATAATGAATTAGTCATGTTCTTGCCTCTACACTTTCTCAATTGCTTTTCCTTTGACAAGCTGAAATATAGTTTTTCCTTTCTGTGGTTGTGGACGTAATGATATAGCACTCCATACAGAGAATAAGTGAATCAGAGTAACATACAAGAAGCTATTAGGTTGAAGAGTTACCACTGTTTCCTTATTGTGTTTTGTGTTCAGTCATAATTAACAAGTGTTTTGGGGGACTGGTATGAAATAGTAGTGACAAAATCTGAGTAAGGAAAAAAAATCTGTGAGGATATTCTGTAGTAAATAGAGGCATTATTTGTGGCATATCCCTGTCCCCTCTAACTAAAGCAATAGCTTTCAAGAATGAATGATAGCTTAGAAATAATGCAGATTAACAGTTTAATCAATATTCTTTGTCACTGATAGTGGAAAAAATCTGAGCTTTTTTTTCTTTTTTTTTAATCTAACAAATGAGTTTTAATCATGATGATTGCTTGTTATTAATCTTAAAAAATTAAAAAAACCTAGTAATCACTATAAAACTATATACTGTTCACTAAGAACTAGAATAAAGCTATTGTAAATGAATAACAATGCATTTTGGAAGGTTAACGGGAAAGAGGAAGAAAAGCCTTTCCAATGTTTAAGAATTTCCAGAAGTAATAGTGACTACTTTTTTAAGTCTAGCTTGGTAGTGATGTCAGTTTTGTAAAAGCTGGATCATACAAGACATATTGAAACATTAAAACTATTTCAATATTATCTGAGACCATATTTTAAAATATTTATTTATTTTAGTCTTCAGCTTCAAATTCACAAATGAATGATCAATGCATATTTGTAAACTTATATTAAAATGTAGTATAAATATACTTTAGTTATAAGTAGTAATATACAAGTAATTTTTAAAATTTCAAATAATTGATCATTTTTGCTACTGAGTTTGAACACCAGAGAATAGGTGAGCTAAACAATGTATCACCAACTCACCATAGGTGCAAAGCAACTCATTAACACTGTTTTCCTTTTAGAAAATAATAATTTAAATGTGCACTGGTTAAACAATAAAAATAAAAAAAAGTTGAGGCATGTATGCCTAACATTAAGAAACGCTGTATAAACACAAATTTCTTTTATGTTGTTTTTATTTACTTTTTTTTAAACTTTTGTTTATTTATTTTTGGCTGTGCTGGGTCTTTGTTATGTGTGGGTTTAACTGCTTTGTGGTATATAGGATCTTCCTGGTTCAGGGATCGAACCTGTGTCTCCTGCATTGGCAGATGGGTTCTTATCCATTGAGCCACAAGGGAAGCCCGTTTTTATTTTCTCTTGAATAAAAAGAGTACTTACAAAATTAGGTACCATGTTTTTCTAAATCGTCATTACCTTAAATATGCATTTATTTGCATTCAATAAAAATAAAGTTTCTGTTTCACACAATAATCAATAATCCACTTTTGAGGAATGAATGAATGATATTAAGTTAGATTCATCTGTATTTATAATATGTATTAAATTAGTCAAAACTGCAAATTATTTTTTAGCCACACAAGTAAAAAAATAAGAGAATGTTGAACAACACTGAAATTTTGCAAAAAAAAAAAAAAAGTTAAATGAGGATTTATTCCTGTCTTCAGAAGACAGAGAAAAAAAAAAAACTAAATTGCTCAACTAAATACACTTGTCTTCATTACTTATATGTGAATTTGAATCTTCATGAAAAAATGTAGGCAGAATAACATAATCTCAATTGAACTTTCAACTGTATCCCCAACATGCAACTTGTAAATAATAATAATCATAGCTTAAATGAGTGTTTGAATACATGTGATTGAGCAAGGATGAATATTCCCACCTGTTTAAATGCTTTTTTTAAACTCACTTATTTTTTTCTCAAGACTTAGAGATTAATTCGAGTTAGTATTTATTAGTTGCAATATTGTTTTATTCACTCGACATCCTCATTCTGAAGTATGTATGTTTTATTATTTAGTATTTGCTACTTTTCCTAAAGGAAATGCCTTCTTTCTAGTCATTGCGATAATATGCTTGCCTCCAAAATTTCTGTTTTCTTTTCTAAACACAGTAAGTAGCCATAATCAGAGTACAGTGTACACATAGAGGACAATGCAACTTACATTGGCCCCTTCTAATTCTACACTTACTTTTATTTTATTTATTCTTCATTTTAGTCCTTCATCTCTATACCCATTTTCTTATATATTCAATTTTATGCATCTGGCATCTCATCAAGATACTATTTGTATTTCATGTAGCATTTATATGCAGTTGCTTCTAGAATTGTCATTTTCCTCTTGTTACCTTTTCACCCTGCCTAGATCACACTCCATCAAGAGCTATTATAACTTCCTGGTTCAGGGATCGAAATAGATGGTTATCTTACAAAGGGAAGCTTTTATTTTCTCTTGAATAAAAAGAGTACTTACAAAATTAGGTACCATGTTTTTCTAAATCGTCATTACCTTAAATATGCATTTATTTGCATTCAATAAAAATAAAGTTTCTGTTTCACACAATAATCAATAATCCACTTTTGAGGAATGAATGAATGATATTAAGTTAGATTCATCTGTATTTATAATATGTATTAAATTAGTCAAAACTGCAAATTATTTTTTAGCCACACAAGTAAAAAAATAAGAGAATGTTGAACAACACTGAAATTTTGCAAAAAAAAAAAAAAAGTTAAATGAGGATTTATTCCTGTCTTCAGAAGACAGAGAAAAAAAAAAAACTAAATTGCTCAACTAAATACACTTGTCTTCATTACTTATATGTGAATTTGAATCTTCATGAAAAAATGTAGGCAGAATAACATAATCTCAATTGAACTTTCAACTGTATCCCCAACATGCAACTTGTAAATAATAATAATCATAGCTTAAATGAGTGTTTGAATACATGTGATTGAGCAAGGATGAATATTCCCACCTGTTTAAATGCTTTTTTTAAACTCACTTATTTTTTTCTCAAGACTTAGAGATTAATTCGAGTTAGTATTTATTAGTTGCAATATTGTTTTATTCACTCGACATCCTCATTCTGAAGTATGTATGTTTTATTATTTAGTATTTGCTACTTTTCCTAAAGGAAATGCCTTCTTTCTAGTCATTGCGATAATATGCTTGCCTCCAAAATTTCTGTTTTCTTTTCTAAACACAGTAAGTAGCCATAATCAGAGTACAGTGTACACATAGAGGACAATGCAACTTACATTGGCCCCTTCTAATTCTACACTTACTTTTATTTTATTTATTCTTCATTTTAGTCCTTCATCTCTATACCCATTTTCTTATATATTCAATTTTATGCATCTGGCATCTCATCAAGATACTATTTGTATTTCATGTAGCATTTATATGCAGTTGCTTCTAGAATTGTCATTTTCCTCTTGTTACCTTTTCACCCTGCCTAGATCACACTCCATCAAGAGCTATTATAACTTCTAGTCTTCAAATCTCATTTCCCTTTCTCTGAAAAAGGTATGTTTTCTCTTGTTCACCTTGATCTTCAGCCTGGTGGAGTATACGTTATTTTATAGTAAATACCTTCTTTTGATATGATGTGTCTTAACTTCCTTTCCTATAATAGCCCTATTAAAGGATCTGTGAAAGACTAGTCAACATCATTTTTCCTCATTTTCAAAGATTTCAGGAATTCCTCTTAATGCACGAATCTTCCAACCAAGTGGAAAAGAGACATCATCTCTTTTTATGCAAAAATATTACCATCTATACTTTCAGAAACTGTCAAATCATATTTATGAATTTTATCTAATTATCTGCCATTAGATTATTTCTTCCTTAGAATAATTTTCAAAAATCATTCAATCACATCAATAATTATTCAAGACTGCATTATTTAGCTGAAAAATAAGGAAATTATTAACATATTTGTTTGGGGGAAACTTCTCCTTTTTAAATTTTTTTCTTCAACATAAGCAAATATTGTTATTCATGTTAATTTCATTTGGTAGATGTGAAAATAATAACAAATTATTATTATGAAACCAATAGCAAATTATTATTGTGAATCAATAGAAAAATTTGCACAATAGGCTGTTTGTAGAGGATTTTCTTTGAGTTTAAGTTAGGGCAGTTACCTTTTGAACTTCCTATTTAAGTAACTAAACCATCAGTGACAGCAGCAGCAAAACAGTAGCAATAGAAGGAATGTTTTCAAGAGCATAGTAGTATAAAGCAATTAGGTAACAGTAATGAGGATTAATCTCTCCTGTTATGGCAACAACTACTCCTGAATGCTGAAGCAATGTCCCTTGAGAATCTTTTTTGTTATGCAATTTCTTCTGAATTCTTTACTTAATTATCTCTTGGGAACAGAGGTCTAATTCAACATAGATATTTACCCCTTTGAAAGTCAAAAAAAAAAAAAAAAAAAGTTTCCCTCTAGCACATTTTCTCCTAGGCAGCTAGCCTGCTTTTTTCCCTCTCCTCTTAGACCTCTGCACTTGCTCAGAGCTTTTGCATAGTCTATAGATAACTCTTTACTTCTGTCCAGTATAGATTTCTCATTGCTAACTGCCTGCTCTGCATGCCACAATCTTTCAGCTCAATGAATTCCCTGCTGAGTCTGCTTAGGAGGGGAGTGGGTGGGGGGGGAAAGGGGAGACTGATTAAAGAAGAATCCATAAAACTAATACTCCATAGCTCTAGCTCAAATGTTGATTCTTCTCATGTCACATCATGAAATATCTCTTACTCTTGAAGTGTCTCTTTCTCACTCTTCACATCATGACCATGTCATGGCATATTGACCAATGTTATACTACAGGATGCAATGGGAAAAACCAAAGGGTCACCTACAGGGCAGAAAGAGCCCTTGGGGAATATGGGCATAGTTTTAAGTGAATATCCTTTGAGGTGGTGAAGGCTGAATGCAGCCATAAAAAAAGAAGGTAGGAAAGAAGGAGGAAAGAAGGAAGGGATAGAGAAGCAAATAATAAAAGATGCTCCTTTAGAACATGTAGAAGCAGGCTGGCAAATACAGTAGTCTAAGTACTTTGGCAGATATGGGTGCTATAAACACAGTAAAGAGGGTCTGGGAAAGAGTTTCTTTGCGGGGAAATTATGTCAAATATTGACAAAGCAAGCCAAAGGAAAAGATTTGCTCATGTGTCCCTCTTTCACTGTTTTTCTCTGTCTTTGAATACTTATTTAACAGAGTGCTTGGCATTGTTCCAGAACTGAGAAGTGCAATATTTGAATATGATAGATGAGGTGCATGCTATGATGAGACACAGGTGAGCAAATAAACAAGATAATTTCAGAGAACAATAAGCATTATGAAGGAACTAAAACACGGTGAGTTGATAGAAAAAGATTGAAGAGACAATTTTAGATTGGGGGATTAAAAAACTAAATTAAATGCACTGCCCTCTCAATTACTGTGAGTTAAAAAACAGCCTGTACTTTATTTATCAGAAACATAGTTTCTATTGTAAATGAGGCATCTTTCTTTAGGTCAAAAATAAAGGAATGGTAATTCTTTGAAAAAAGTTTTCTAAATGGTCCTCTTAGACCTCTGCACTTGCTCAGAGCTTTTGCATAGTCTATAGATAACTCTTTACTTCTGTCCAGTAGAGATTTCTCATTGCTAACTGCCTGCTCTGCATGCCACAATCTTTCAGCTCAATGAATTCCCTGCTGAGTCTGCTTAGGATGGGAGTGGGTGGGTGGGGAAAGGGGAGACTGATTAAAGAAGAATCCATAAAACTAATACTCCATAGCTCTAGCTCAAATGTTGATTCTTCTCATGTCACATCATGAAATATCTCTTACTCTTGAAGTGTCTCTTTCTCACTCTTCACATCATGACCATGTCATGGCATATTGACCAATGTTATACTACAGGATGCAATGGGAAAAACCAAAGGGTCACCTACAGGGCAGAAAGAGCCCTTGGGGAATATGGGCATAGTTTTAAGTGAATATCCTTTGAGGTGGTGAAGGCTGAATGCAGCCATAAAAAAAGAAGGTAGGAAAGAAGGAGGAAAGAAGGAAGGGATAGAGAAGCAAATAATAAAAGATGCTCCTTTAGAACATGTAGAAGCAGGCTGGCAAATACAGTAGTCTAAGTACTTTGGCAGATATGGGTGCTATAAACACAGTAAAGAGGGTCTGGGAAAGAGTTTCTTTGCGGGAACTTATGTCAAATATTGACAAAGCAAGCCAAAGGAAAAGATTTGCTCATGTGTCCCTCTTTCACTGTTTTTCTCTGTCTTTGAATACTTATTTAACAGAGTGCTTGGCATTGTTCCAGAACTGAGAAGTGCAATATTTGAATATGATAGATGAGGTGCATGCTATGATGAGACACAGGTGAGCAAATAAACAAGATAATTTCAGAGAACAATAAGCATTATGAAGGAACTAAAACACGGTGAGTTGATAGAAAAAGATTGAAGAGACAATTTTAGATTGGGGGATTAAAAAACTAAATTAAATGCACTGCCCTCTCAATTACTGTGAGTTAAAAAACAGCCTGTACTTTATTTATCAGAAACATAGTTTCTATTGTAAATGAGGCATCTTTCTTTAGGTCAAAAATAAAGGAATGGTAATTCTTGATAAGTGTTCTAATAATATAGCTGTTTTTTAGCTTATTATATTCACTAAATGGTAGTTCCCTAGCAGCAATAAAAGCATTTCACACAGCCTTTAGTAATTATTGCATGCCTCTGTTCCCCTCTATAATGAAAGTACATTCTTAAAGAGTTCTTATTTTTGAAACCCCAGAATTACTATTTCATTGAAAGGAATATATATATATTTCTATTTGTTGACTCAATTACAAGATATGTGAATTACTCTGCCAATATTCATGATCCTCAGATCCCAAAGGGGGGGGGGGGGGGGGCTTGGGCAAAGCATCATAGTACTGTATGGCACAATTATACCTACAGTTTGAGGATCCTTTTCCTAAAGGCAGTTTATTGACGGAGCACTTTTAGTAAACCCTGTTTTACTTCGTCATAATCACTGTAGAATTGTTTCTGAACAAGAGCTGATGCAAAAAGAAACAGGCAAAAAAAGATATCAGGGCCTGTTGGCTGAAAAAGATAAAAACTTGAAAGTTGCAAGTTAAGTTTTATTTGGGCCACAGTTAGGACTGCAGGCCAGAAGGCAGTTGATTCTCTCAGAGAATCTGAGAGACTGCTTCAAAGAGGTAGTGGGGGAAAGGTCAATATATATGGTTTTGATGAAGGGGGAGTCCAATATCTTTAAGCAATCATTTTACAGAGGGTTCTAGGTTAGTCACAAAGATCCGATGTCACCATGAAAAGATTTAGTGCTTTTCTAGATATGAGGAGATGTAAGGATTGAGATCATAAAAGCTGTTCCTAAAAACATCCACTCACCCTGAGCACCCTGGAGAATGCCTCACTTCAACCTGGACTACTTTATGGAGTGTTGAGAGTTAGGAGCTGTCACAGTACGGTGGTCAATCTCCACGGAGGCATATAGGAAATGATTATTGTTCAGTCATTGGCAATGTAAATGTTAAAGGCCAATTTGTAGTTGACAACCCAAAATGAAAACAGTGTCAACACACATCTATTTTTCATTTGCTTCTCAGATCTTTATAGTGTAGAATTTAATTACACTTGGTGCAAGTGTAGAATGGTGTAGTGTAGAATTTAATTACACTATAGCAATACTTAACAACCAACATTATTTTCCTATATAAGTGAAATAAAGCAGATGTTTATGCTATTGTATTATGCATGGATAGTTATTATTCTTTAGTTTTAAAAATTAGTGTTTTTGTTAACTGTGAACAAAATAGTATATCTGAGTACCGCAGTACATGGAAAGAAAAATCTATGTGTAAGCTCCAAAATATTTGTATCTGAAGTAAAATATTTCTGTTTAGGAACTCCATTTGGCAAATTTTAAGCATGATGCTTTTCCATAAGTTGACTTTACAAATGTGCTAACTGTGATAATTTTTAGTGTATCCTACCTACTTTCACTCTTTTCTATAAGAGCTCTAGCTATTATAAGCTAAGAGGTAAGATGCAAACAATAAATTTAGGACACTAGAGAGATGATTCCTCATTCTTTCCTTTGTATCATAGGCCAAAACTATGGGAAGGTGAAAACATGTTTTTCGCCATCTTCTCATGGTTCAAAAATTATTTATATATCATACCCATTTAGAAAGTGAAATGTGTACTAATCATCTTTCTATTCATAACACTTATATGTTCTTATAGCTCCCAAATAGCTTTTTTCTTAAATAATTCACTTACTTTTACTTTGCCCTTCCCTCAATTTTTGTTTCCTTTCAAAAAACATTTACTATGGGCAAGATATTATTTTATGAAAATAGGAAGCCATAAGGAAACAAAGGACAGGCCTATTTGCCATCATTGAGCTTGTATTCTAAATGAGAGAGAATGAAAGAAAAATAAGTAAAATATGTATTATGTAAAACAGGGGTAAATATAATCAATGATAGAAAAAAAAAAGTACAGGAGGAGAGGAAAAGCAAGCTTAGGGAGCAAAATGAGAGGTTTTAATTTAAGATAAGGTGATAAGAGAAGGTTTCCTTTGAAAGGAAAATTTACACTGAGACCTAAATCTCATTTTAAAATATCCTCTGTCTACAAATTAGTCACGCACCGTTATTTTGAAATGGTAATCTATAATTATGATATGCATTTACATCCTCTGTGACAGGATGCTTTCATAATTTTTTGTATCATTAAATCCTGCTAAATGGGGAAGTTGTGGTTATATCAAGTAGAATCATAACTAGGGTATCTATAATATATATGACTCTCTAGCAAGGCTACTGTCAATGAAAAAGTAGTCACGAATTCACCTATACTTCTGCATTGCCTTGAGAAGATCTGCAAGTAGGCTCTGCTTATCTTGAGGCAGAAATTTCATTTCTTCCTTCATTAATAGCATGGACTTGTGTTCCTATCTTCAGACTGCAACCTGTTTGTTCTAAAGAGCCATTGGCCTGTTGAGGTATGTGGGGAGATGCTAGCAATGTTAAGTGCTTCTCTGAGAACAGTTGGATTAAATCTTCATGGCTTTTCATCCTATTTCTTCCTATTCTCCAGTTTTAGTTTTGTTAATTGTCCCGTAAATGATTATAATCAGTTTTTTTGTTGTTGTTGTTAGAAACCAGTAGTTTACAGCTATTTTTATTTATTTTAGGATATATATTACCATAATTTAAAAACATTTTATGTGGAGATTGAAATGACATTAGCATTCAATTAAAAATCCCTGTTGGAGGCTTCCCTGGTGGTCCAGTGGGTAAAGAGTCTGCCTTGCAGTACTAGGGATGCTGGTTTGATCTCCCTGGTGGTCCAGTGGGTAAGGACACTGCCTTGCAGTGCAAGGGGCGCCGGTTCTATCCCTGGCCTGGGAAGATCCCACGTGCCGCGGAGCAGCTGGACTGATGTGTCCAATCGCCAAGTTGGAGCTCTGGCGCGCATGCGCCCAGAGCCGGTGCTCTTCGACGACAGATGCCACCGCGATGGGAGGCCCACAGGAGCCAGAGAACAAAGACGGATGAAAATAGAGAAATGAAAGACCAATAGAAGTGACCCGCCCATCCCCCTCCATCCCCACTCCATCCCCCCAAAAAAGAAAAAAAAGAACAAAAACAAAGAGGCACACACACACACAAAGGAAAAAAAAAAAAAATCCCTGTTGCAGACAAACCAAAACATTTTTTTGTTGTTTTACATTATCAGAATACCAGGTTTCCATATACTATTGACATTAAACTCTGGTTATTAATATCCACATATATTTTATTAGATCAATCTTTTCATGAAATAGTTTATGTATTTATAACACTTTAATGTAACTCATACATTTTGAACAAAATATTTATCAATTCAAACTGCCTAGCACTATGGAAGTTATTAACATAAGGTTAACAACATAAGAAGATATTGTGAGAAAGAGACATACGACTAGAGCCAACTAAAATTTGAAGAATAAGGACCAAGACAAAATTGTAAACAGACTATAAGTAGGAAAAATAAGACAGCTGATTACAATATAATTTTAATAATAACAATTAATAATTTTAAAGCTATCATGTACCATGTCCTTAGAAATTTCTTCATGTTTAGTATAATAGTCATATTACGGTTATTGGTAATAACTCAGTGACTAGTACCTCAGCCAAGCTGATGCAGTTATTAAGGGAAAAGCAAGAACAGAATATAAATTCACAGTCATTGATTAAGATACTTCCTCTTTTATTTATAAATAACAAAGTAACAATCCATTATAACTAAAGAAAAGTGGAATTATTCAAAGATGTTTGAGAAAATTAATATTTGAGATGGATTTATATGGGACAAAGGTTGATTTTTGTCATTACAACCTGAAATCCATAAATCCTTAATGGATTATGTATGCATCTGTTCATTAATAAATATATGAGTAACTGACAAATCCTAGGAAATTAGTCAGTCTAACCTATTCTTAGTCAAAAGTTTGAGAAAGCTCTATAATAAATCGCTAACGTCTAAGTTGAAAGAAGAGAGTATTCAAACAGAAGTATTAATATTTCTGTGATATGCACTTATCTCAAAAGTACAAACATATAGCTACTAAATCCTTCATGAATCATAGCCTCATCATGGCAAAGGGACTTGCATAATTCAATGAAGCTATGAGCCATGCAAGGCCACCCAAGAAGGATGGGTCATAGTAAAGAGTTCTGACAAAACATGATCCACTGGAGAAGGAAATGGCAACTCTCTCTGGTATTCTTCCTAATGAACCCCATGGATAATATGAAAGGCAAAAATATATGATACCAGAAGATGAGACCTCCTGGGTCAGAAGGTGTCAGGTGCATTACTGTGAGAGATTGGAGGGCGATTATTAATAGTTCTAGAAAGAATTAAGCTAATGGGCCAAAGTGGAAATGATGCCCAGCTGTGCATGTGTCTGTGGTGAAAGTAAAGTCCAATACTGTAAAGACTATTTCACAGGAACATGGAATGCTATGTCCATGAACCAAGGATTGGACATGGTCAAGCAGGAAATGGCAAGATTGAACACTGACATGTTAGGAATCAGTTAATTAAAATGAAAGAGTATGGGTGAATTTAACCCAGATAGTCATTGTATCTACCACTGTGGGTAAAAATCCATTAGAACAGGCAGAATGACCATCTTAGTTAACAAGACCTCAAGTGCAGTACTTGGGCGCAAACACAAAAATGACAGAATGATCTCAATTCATTTTCAAAGCAAATTATTCAGTGTCACAGTAATTCAAGTCTGTGTCCCAGCCACTGATGCTGAAGAAGCTGAACATGACCAGTTCTTTGTAGACCTACAAGAACTCCTAGAACTAACACCAAAAAAACTCCCCTCCAAAGCAAAAAACAGATATCCTTTTTAAAATAGATTAGAATGCAAAAGAAAGAAGTCATGAGATACCTGGGAAAACAGGCAAATTTGGCTATAGGGTACAAAATGAAGCAGGGTAAAGGCTAATAGAGTTTTGTGAGGGCAACATGCTGGTCATAGCAAACACCCTTTCCCAATCACATAAGAGAGAAATCTGAGCTTTCCTGGTGTCTCAGAAGTGAAATAATCCACCTGCAATGCAGGAGACATGGGTACAATCTTTGGGTCTAGGAGATCCCCTGAAGAAAGAAATGTCCACCCACTCAAGCATTCTTGCCCAGAGAATTCCATGGACAGAAGAGCCTGGCAGGCTGTAGTCCCAGGTAGCAAAGAGTCAGAAACAACTCAGTGACTAATTACACACAACATGCAAAAGACTACTCTACACATGAACATCGCCAGATGATCAATATCAAAGATTTGCAGCAAAAGATGGAGAAGTTCTACATAAAAACAAGACTTGGACCTGACTGTGGTTCAGATCATTGACTTTATTGCAAATTTCAGGCTTAAATTGAAGAAATTAGGAAAAATCATTAGACCATTCAGTTATGACCTAAATCAAATCCCTTGTGATTATACAATGGAGGTGACAAATAGATTCAAGAGATGAGATCTGGTAGACAGAATGCCCAAAGAACTATGGATAAAGGTTTGTAACATTGTATAAGAGGGGATTTCCAAAATCATCCCAAAGAAAATGCAAGAAGGCAAAATGGTTGTTTGAGGAGGCTTTACAAATAGCTGAGGAAAGAAGAAAAGTGAAAGTCAAGGGAATATGGGGCAGATGTACTCAACTGAATGAAGAGTTCCAAAAAATAACAAAGAGAGGTAAAAAGGCTTTCTTAAGTGAACATTTGAAAGAAATGGATGAAAAGATAAGACTAGAGATCTCTTCAGGAAAATCAGAGATACCGCAGGAACATTTCATATAAAGATGGACACAATAAAGAACAGAAACGACAGGAACTTACTGGAAGCAGAAGAGATTAAGAAGAGGTGGCAGGTATATAAGAACTATACAACAACAACAACAAAATCTTAGTGACCCAGATAAACACAATGGTGTAGTCACTTACCTACAGCAAGAAATACTGTGTTGTGAAGTCAAGTGGACTTTAGAATGCATTAATTCAAAAAGTTAGTGGAATTTATGGGTTTCCAGCTGAACTATTTAAAATTATTTAAAGATGATGCGGATCATTTTTCATTCCAGTTCCAAAGTAGAGAAAAATCAAAGAATGTCAAAGTGACATACAGTTGCACTCATTTCACATGATAGCAAGGTTATGCTCAAAACCCATCAAACTAAGTTTCAGCAGTATGTGAACTGAGAATTTCCAGATGCATAAACTGGGTTTTCAAGAGGCAGAGGAACTTGATATGAAATTGCAATCATTTGCTGGATCATGGAGAAATCAAGGGAGTTCCAGAAAATCATCTATGTCTCCTTAATTGAGTACACTGAAGCCTTTGAATGTGCAGATCACAACAAACTATGTAAAATCCTTAAAGCAATGCAAGTACCAGAGCACCTTATTTGTCTCCTGTGAAACTTACATGCTGATCAAAAAGCAACAGGCAGAATCAGATATGTAACACCTAACTGGTTCCATATTGGGAAAGCAATATGACAAGGCTGTATATTGTCATCCTGCCTATTTAACTTAATGGGAATTGTACCAGAGGCTGTATTTGTCATCCTGCACGGTGACAAATAAAAGATCTGGTAACAGTAAATGGATAAAGGTTTGTAACATTGTATAAGAGGATTTCCAAAATCATCCCAAAGAAAATGCAAGAAGGCAAAATGGTTGTTTGAGGAGGCTTTACAAATAGCTGAGGAAAGAAGAAAAGTGAAAGTCAAGGGAATATGGGGCAGATGTACTCAACTGAATGAAGAGTTCCAAAAAATAACAAAGAGAGGTAAAAAGGCTTTCTTAAGTGAACATTTGAAAGAAATGGATGAAAAGATAAGACTAGAGATCTCTTCAGGAAAATCAGAGATACCGCAGGAACATTTCATATAAAGATGGACACAATAAAGAACAGAAACGACAGGAACTTACTGGAAGCAGAAGAGATTAAGAAGAGGTGGCAGGTATATAAGAACTATACAACAACAACAACAAAATCTTAGTGACCCAGATAAACACAATGGTGTAGTCACTTACCTACAGCAAGAAATACTGTGTTGTGAAGTCAAGTGGACTTTAGAATGCATTAATTCAAAAAAAGTTAGTGGAATTTATGGGTTTCCAGCTGAACTATTTAAAATTATTTAAAGATGATGCGGATCATTTTTCATTCCAGTTCCAAAGTAGAGAAAAATCAAAGAATGTCAAAGTGACATACAGTTGCACTCATTTCACATGATAGCAAGGTTATGCTCAAAACCCATCAAACTAAGTTTCAGCAGTATGTGAACTGAGAATTTCCAGATGCATAAACTGGGTTTTCAAGAGGCAGAGGAACTTGATATGAAATTGCAATCATTTGCTGGATCATGGAGAAATCAAGGGAGTTCCAGAAAATCATCTATGTCTCCTTAATTGAGTACACTGAAGCCTTTGAATGTGCAGATCACAACAAACTATGTAAAATCCTTAAAGCAATGCAAGTACCAGAGCACCTTATTTGTCTCCTGTGAAACTTACATGCTGATCAAAAAGCAACAGGCAGAATCAGATATGTAACACCTAACTGGTTCCATATTGGGAAAGCAATATGACAAGGCTGTATATTGTCATCCTGCCTATTTAACTTATATGCAGGCTAAATTATGGGAAATACTGGGCTAGATGAATCACAAGCTAGAATCAAGTTTCCCAGGAGAAATGTCAATAACCTCAGGTATACAGAGGATACCACTCTAGTCACACAAAGTGAAGAGAAAGTTCAGAGTCACTTGAAGAGGTTGAAAGAGAAGAGAATAAAAACTGGCTTGAAGCTCAACATTCAAGAACTGAAGATCATGGCTTGTGGTTCCATCACTTCAAGGCAAATAGTTGGACAAATAATGATAGACTTTTTTTCTTGGGCTCCAAAATTACTACAGATGGTGACTCCCTCCATGAAATTAAGGGACACTTGCTCCTTGGAAGAAAAACTATGACAAGACTAGACATTATATTTTAAAAAGAGGCAGTAATTTGCTATCAAAATTCCATATAGTCCAAGTGATTGCTTTTCCAGTAGTCATGTATGGATGTGAAAGTTGATTCATAAAGAAGACTGAGTGCTGAAGAACCAATGCTTTCAAACTATGGTACAGAGTCCCTTGGGCACAGTCCCACTCAATCCTAAGGAGAAAAAAAAAAAAAAATCAACCATGAATCTTCATTGGAAAGACTAAACTATCAGGTTGCCAAACTATCAGCTTTAGTGAATGAACTCATTGGAAAAAACCTTCATGCTGGGAATGATTAAAGATAAAAGGTGAAGGGGGTGGCTGAAGATAAGAATTTTAGATACTATCACTGATTCAGTGGACTTGAAATTGAGGATATTCCAGGAGATAGTGTAGGACAAGTGAGCTCACTGATTCAGTGACTTGATATGAAATTGCAATCATTTGCTGGATCATGGAGAAATCAAGGGAGTTCCAGAAAATCATCTATGTCTCCTTAATTGAGTACACTGAAGCCTTTGAATGTGCAGATCACAACAAACTATGTAAAATCCTTAAAGCAATGCAAGTACCAGAGCACCTTATTTGTCTCCTGTGAAACTTACATGCTGATCAAAAAGCAACAGGCAGAATCAGATATGTAACACCTAACTGGTTCCATATTGGGAAAGCAATATGACAAGGCTGTATATTGTCATCCTGCCTATTTAACTTATATGCAGGCTAAATTATGGGAAATACTGGGCTAGATGAATCACAAGCTAGAATCAAGTTTCCCAGGAGAAATGTCAATAACCTCAGGTATACAGAGGATACCACTCTAGTCACACAAAGTGAAGAGAAAGTTCAGAGTCACTTGAAGAGGTTGAAAGAGAAGAGAATAAAAACTGGCTTGAAGCTCAACATTCAAGAACTGAAGATCATGGCTTGTGGTTCCATCACTTCAAGGCAAATAGTTGGACAAATAATGATAGACTTTTTTTCTTGGGCTCCAAAATTACTACAGATGGTGACTCCCTCCATGAAATTAAGGGACACTTGCTCCTTGGAAGAAAAACTATGACAAGACTAGACATTATATTTTAAAAAGAGGCAGTAATTTGCTATCAAAATTCCATATAGTCCAAGTGATTGCTTTTCCAGTAGTCATGTATGGATGTGAAAGTTGATTCATAAAGAAGACTGAGTGCTGAAGAACCAATGCTTTCAAACTATGGTACAGAGTCCCTTGGGCACAGTCCCACTCAATCCTAAGGAGAAAAAAAAAAAAAAATCAACCATGAATCTTCATTGGAAAGACTAAACTATCAGGTTGCCAAACTATCAGCTTTAGTGAATGAACTCATTGGAAAAAACCTTCATGCTGGGAATGATTAAAGATAAAAGGTGAAGGGGGTGGCTGAAGATAAGAATTTTAGATACTATCACTGATTCAGTGGACTTGAAATTGAGGATATTCCAGGAGATAGTGTAGGACAAGTGAGCTTGGCATACTGACGTCTATGAGGTCACAGGAAGTAACACTGATTTAGCAACTTAGCAACAACTACACAATTTCCATGTGAAACCCTGCTTTATATATTGAATTATAATTAAATATTTAATTTTAATCTATTGGAAACTAATTTTTTTAATATATCTTTTTTTCTATAATATTAAAATAGTTTGGATAATCTCTAAATTATTCCAAAATTCAGAAACCAATTTAGTGTCATCAGATATACCACCATGGGGAATATTTTTGGCCTTAGTAAGAACTGATGGTGAAAAGTAGTGTGTGTTATCTAAAATGTCACCAATATTTATAAATATCTGCTATGAAGCAAGTCATACACATAATTCACTGGAGATAACAGTAAGCACATTTAACATAAAATGGCCTGTACTATGTCTGAGGAAAGTATAAGTTATTATGACAGCAAATAAGAGAAGGAATTGACCCATACTAGAATCCACTCTAATGATCTTCCTTCAGTATTCCTTTGTTCATTTTGGGTGAGAGTATAATTTCTTTTCCTAACCAGGATACATTTAAAGGTGAAAGAGGATTCTATTTATAATTACATGAGACAGTACATATGACATGTCTATACTAGGAAGTATGGTCTTCCTATTTCATTCCAGCACTTTAGGTGTGGAGACCTTACATATATGTAAAAATGCAAAGGAGCACACGTGTTGGTATGCTGCTCTTATATTTTGGAAAGCCTACTTAATCCACAAATCTGGCAGGGACTTGTCTGTGCTACCACTGTTTTTCCATCTAGAGATAATGTAACCTGCTAAGATTAAGTATTTTTGCATTATCTTTTTAACCACAATGTATGGATTAGACACTGAAGACAGAGCCAAGAAAATTTGTGTTCATTTGGGGCAAATTGTTTAGCTGTTTCTTTGATTGTTTTGAGGTAGGATAGTGATAATAGTACTAGTTTAGCTGTGAAAGCATTAAACAATTGCACAGGGAAATTTCCAGAGAGCTCATCTTTGTTGAAAGATCCTTCTGTTTGCTTTGCAGGACCAGTGGTTTTGGCGAGTGAGAAACAACAGGGTGATGGATGGATACCCCATGCAAATTACATATTTCTGGCGGGGCTTGCCTCCTAGTATTGATGCAGTTTATGAAAACAGTGATGGAAATTTTGTCTTCTTTAAAGGTAAAAAAACCTTCCCATGTCTTCCTCTATTGTATCATGGTCACATTGTCCAGGGACTTGTTGCACACATAGGAATAAATAAATAAACTCTGTTGTGTGAGATTCTTTCTATAAAATGAAGCACATGTTGCCTAAAAACATACATAAAGGAAAATCAAAGATAATTTTTAATTCTCATATCAGTTCAGTTTAGTTGAGTCACTCAGCCATGTGCAACTCTTTGCAACACCATGGACGCCAGGTTTTGCTGTCTTTCACCATCTTCCAGAACATTCTTAGAGTCGTGTCCATTGACTCAGGTAATACCATCCAACCATCTCATCCTCTGTCGTCCACTTCTCCTTTTGCCTTATATTTTTCCCAATATCAGGGTCTTTTCCAATGAGTCATCGCTTTGCATCAGGTGGTCAAAGTATTAGAGCTTCAGCTTCAGCATCAGACTTTCCAGTGAATATTCAGGGTGGATTTACTTTTGGATTAACTGGTTCGATTTCCTTGCAGTCCAAGGGACTCTCAAGAGTCTTCTCCAGCACCACAGTTCAAAAGACACCAGGTCTATGGCACTGAGCCTTCTTTATGATCCACTTCTCACATCCATACATGACTACTCAGAAAACCGTAGTTTGACTATATGGACTTTGTTGGCAAAATGATGTCTCTGCTTTTGAATACACCGTCTAAGTCTGCCATAGATTTTCTTCTAAGGAGCAAACGTCTTTTAATATCATTGCTGTAATCACCATCCACGGTGATTTTGGAGCCCAAGAAAATAAAGGCTGTCATTGTTTCTGTTGTTTGCCCATCTATTTGCCATGAAGTTATGGGACCTAATGCCATGATCTTAGCTTTTGAATGTTGACATTTAGACCAGCTTTTTAGCACTCTACTTTCACCTTTGACAGGAGGCTCTTTAGGTCCTCTTTGCTTTCTGCAATAGGGTGGTGTCGTCTGCAAGCGTGAGGTTATTGATATTTCTCCCTGAAATCTTGGTTTCTTCATTTGATTCATCCAGAGCAGCATTTTCATGATGTAATCTGCTTATAAATTAAATAAGCAGGGTGACTGTAAGCAGTCTTGAAGTATGCTTTTACTGATTTTGATCAAGTCTATTGTTCCTATAACATTCTGATTTATAAGTCAAATTTAGGAGCCACTGAGATCAATTAGAATTTTCACATAGGAATAAAAAATTCTGTGTAGATTCTTTCTATAAAATGAAGCACATGTTGCCTAAAAACATACATAAAGGAAAATCAAAGATAATTTTTAATTCTCATATCAGTTCAGTTTAGTTGAGTCACTCAGCCATGTGCAACTCTTTGCAACACCATGGACGCCAGGTTTTGCTGTCTTTCACCATCTTCCAGAACATTCTTAGAGTCGTGTCCATTGACTCAGGTAATACCATCCAACCATCTCATCCTCTGTCGTCCACTTCTCCTTTTGCCTTATATTTTTCCCAATATCAGGGTCTTTTCCAATGAGTCATCGCTTTGCATCAGGTGGTCAAAGTATTAGAGCTTCAGCTTCAGCATCAGACTTTCCAGTGAATATTCAGGGTGGATTTACTTTTGGATTAACTGGTTCGATTTCCTTGCAGTCCAAGGGACTCTCAAGAGTCTTCTCCAGCACCACAGTTCAAAAGACACCAGGTCTATGGCACTGAGCCTTCTTTATGATCCACTTCTCACATCCATACATGACTACTCAGAAAACCGTAGTTTGACTATATGGACTTTGTTGGCAAAATGATGTCTCTGCTTTTGAATACACCGTCTAAGTCTGCCATAGATTTTCTTCTAAGGAGCAAACGTCTTTTAATATCATTGCTGTAATCACCATCCACGGTGATTTTGGAGCCCAAGAAAATAAAGGCTGTCATTGTTTCTGTTGTTTGCCCATCTATTTGCCATGAAGTTATGGGACCTAATGCCATGATCTTAGCTTTTGAATGTTGACATTTAGACCAGCTTTTTAGCACTCTACTTTCACCTTTGACAGGAGGCTCTTTAGGTCCTCTTTGCTTTCTGCAATAGGGTGGTGTCGTCTGCAAGCGTGAGGTTATTGATATTTCTCCCTGAAATCTTGGTTTCTTCATTTGATTCATCCAGAGCAGCATTTTCATGATGTAATCTGCTTATAAATTAAATAAGCAGGGTGACTGTAAGCAGTCTTGAAGTATGCTTTTACTGATTTTGATCAAGTCTATTGTTCCTATAACATTCTGATTTATAAGTCAAATTTAGGAGCCACTGAGATCAATTAGAATTTTCATTTGGTCCTAAAGGCTCCAGAAATACAAATACACAAATAAAAGAATGAATGGATAAATAAATTAAAAGCCATTTTTTGGGGGGTTGCTTGCTGTTGGTATGTAATGAAATTCATTTCAATTCTTATTTTCATATATATTCTCTTAAACTTAATTTATTTAATACCTTTATTTTCGTTAGTCAATTTATGATAGATAGTTTTCAATAATCTAAGAAATTGCTTAGAAAGACAAGGAGAATTTATGAATAGAAAAAATTAACCCAATCATTTTATCCAATAAAATGTATTATTTGTCATTTGTTTGAGTGACAACTTTCAACTGCACAAAGCAATGTCTAGCATGCAAAAGTGAGGTTATCTGATAAGCTGAATTTAAGTCATGTGACTAGTATCCCAACTTCTAAAGTTGCTCATATTCAAAACAAATCTTAAGATTTTGTTTTTAATTTTTATTTGTTTAAAATTTTTTAACACCAAAAATGCTTTGTATTCTGTTGCAGACAGGAGGAAACAAGGAAAAGAGATTGATTTGGTTGAAGGATTAAGAGGATTATGAAGAGACATTTGAATTGACTTGAAGAAAGTTAAAATGCAGGATGAAATTGTTTACTGCATTATTTAAGAGTCTAACAGACTGAGAATAAGCTTAAATAAAGACTGAGGTTGAGGTAAAAGAAAAACGGTTTTAAGCAAAAAAGGCTATTATTCTCAGGACCAAATTAGAAGAATTTGTAGTAGTGATGAGAATAATGAATACACAAGGTTTAGGACCAGCTTTTTTTTTCCCTTTTGCAAGTTAGGGGACCTAATGCCATGATCTTAGCTTTTGAATGTTGACATTTAGACCAGCTTTTTAGCACTCTACTTTCACCTTTGACAGGAGGCTCTTTAGGTCCTCTTTGCTTTCTGCAATAGGGTGGTGTCGTCTGCAAGCGTGAGGTTATTGATATTTCTCCCTGAAATCTTGGTTTCTTCATTTGATTCATCCAGAGCAGCATTTTCATGATGTAATCTGCTTATAAATTAAATAAGCAGGGTGACTGTAAGCAGTCTTGAAGTATGCTTTTACTGATTTTGATCAAGTCTATTGTTCCTATAACATTCTGATTTATAAGTCAAATTTAGGAGCCACTGAGATCAATTAGAATTTTCATTTGGTCCTAAAGGCTCCAGAAATACAAATACACAAATAAAAGAATGAATGGATAAATAAATTAAAAGCCATTTTTTGGGGGGTTGCTTGCTGTTGGTATGTAATGAAATTCATTTCAATTCTTATTTTCATATATATTCTCTTAAACTTAATTTATTTAATACCTTTATTTTCGTTAGTCAATTTATGATAGATAGTTTTCAATAATCTAAGAAATTGCTTAGAAAGACAAGGAGAATTTATGAATAGAAAAAATTAACCCAATCATTTTATCCAATAAAATGTATTATTTGTCATTTGTTTGAGTGACAACTTTCAACTGCACAAAGCAATGTCTAGCATGCAAAAGTGAGGTTATCTGATAAGCTGAATTTAAGTCATGTGACTAGTATCCCAACTTCTAAAGTTGCTCATATTCAAAACAAATCTTAAGATTTTGTTTTTAATTTTTATTTGTTTAAAATTTTTTAACACCAAAAATGCTTTGTATTCTGTTGCAGACAGGAGGAAACAAGGAAAAGAGATTGATTTGGTTGAAGGATTAAGAGGATTATGAAGAGACATTTGAATTGACTTGAAGAAAGTTAAAATGCAGGATGAAATTGTTTACTGCATTATTTAAGAGTCTAACAGACTGAGAATAAGCTTAAATAAAGACTGAGGTTGAGGTAAAAGAAAAACGGTTTTAAGCAAAAAAGGCTATTATTCTCAGGACCAAATTAGAAGAATTTGTAGTAGTGATGAGAATAATGAATACACAAGGTTTGAGAGATAACTTGTGATATTTTAAGTGAAGTCTAAGCCATCCATGTAAAATCAAAGTGTATTTTCAGAATTTATTTTATCTTTACTAATTATAACCTAAGAAAGAGGGTTTATAGTATATTAATTATAGTAATTTGTGATCCTGCTGTCATACTCTCTATTTTGAGCACTTACTATCTGAACTACACAGTTACTCAATTCCCTTTGCCTCATTTTCTCCACCTGGAAAATGGTGGCAGTAGTGTTCCCATATCAGAATTAAAGAATAATTAAGACTTCATATGAAGTGCTTGGCACAAGTAAGCCCTCAATAAGTACCAAATATTGCTGCTAGTGCCATGATTACTATTAATATTATTGCCCTCCTACTCTCTAAAATAAGTGTATAAAGAAAGTAGACCCGTAATGTACCATTGCAGACAAAGAAAGGTATACATATAAGGGTTCTGAATTTGGGGGGCATGATATTTGGAGAAAAGTTATCCTCCCCTGTATTTTCTTTGGTTCTGTGTGAGGTAGCAACAGAAAAAAAAAAAAAAAAGAAAGAAAGAAAAAAGGGAAAATTAAGCCCTATGTAGCCTACAGCTTGAGGGCTGTCCCGGGGTGCCCAGTCCCATCACAGATCAATAGTGCTCTCTGGCAAAACTGCCTAAACAGAAACTGCCAAGGTATTAAAGTCAGTTTTTGTTTCCTTTTTAGTTTTATTTGTTTAAAATTTTTTAACACCAAAAATGCTTTGTATTCTGTTGCAGACAGGAGGAAACAAGGAAAAGAGATTGATTTGGTTGAAGGATTAAGAGGATTATGAAGAGACATTTGAATTGACTTGAAGAAAGTTAAAATGCAGGATGAAATTGTTTACTGCATTATTTAAGAGTCTAACAGACTGAGAATAAGCTTAAATAAAGACTGAGGTTGAGGTAAAAGAAAAACGGTTTTAAGCAAAAAAGGCTATTATTCTCAGGACCAAATTAGAAGAATTTGTAGTAGTGATGAGAATAATGAATACACAAGGTTTGAGAGATAACTTGTGATATTTTAAGTGAAGTCTAAGCCATCCATGTAAAATCAAAGTGTATTTTCAGAATTTATTTTATCTTTACTAATTATAACCTAAGAAAGAGGGTTTATAGTATATTAATTATAGTAATTTGTGATCCTGCTGTCATACTCTCTATTTTGAGCACTTACTATCTGAACTACACAGTTACTCAATTCCCTTTGCCTCATTTTCTCCACCTGGAAAATGGTGGCAGTAGTGTTCCCATATCAGAATTAAAGAATAATTAAGACTTCATATGAAGTGCTTGGCACAAGTAAGCCCTCAATAAGTACCAAATATTGCTGCTAGTGCCATGATTACTATTAATATTATTGCCCTCCTACTCTCTAAAATAAGTGTATAAAGAAAGTAGACCCGTAATGTACCATTGCAGACAAAGAAAGGTATACATATAAGGGTTCTGAATTTGGGGGGCATGATATTTGGAGAAAAGTTATCCTCCCCTGTATTTTCTTTGGTTCTGTGTGAGGTAGCAACAGAAAAAAAAAAAAAAAAGAAAGAAAGAAAAAAGGGAAAATTAAGCCCTATGTAGCCTACAGCTTGAGGGCTGTCCCGGGGTGCCCAGTCCCATCACAGATCAATAGTGCTCTCTGGCAAAACTGCCTAAGCAGAAACTGCCAAGGTATTAAGTCAGTGTTCCTATAGTTCTTTATTCCCTCAAAGCTTTCTCACTTTTATCCATGTTGCCACTTCTCATTCCATCACTCTGGAATGGCTAGATCCTTTTCATCTTTCAACAACTGGCATAAAAGAATCTCTTCAGAGTGTTCTCCTTGTCCACTCCATTTAAAACAATGTCTTCCAACTTGCAACAGCCCATGTAAAATTTTGATATTACCTGTAGCATTCAAATATAAATTTCATGAAAGATATAGCTTGTTTCTATTTTCGTACATGCCACTATATTTTCAGTTCCCAGTAGGTACATAGTAGGTGCTCAACATTTTAATAAAAGTGATATGGTTATATATTGATTCGACTCACTATGTTGTTTTTTATGTTGAGATGCTAACAGGAGCAACTCTGTCTCTTGTCACATATATATTAATCTTTTGCAATGTTTAGCTTGTCAGTAGTGTCTCTTGATATATTGTCAATAGAAGGAAATGTCTTATCTTAAACGTTGTTTCTCCAGGGACCCTACTATGATGTTTCCTTCTCACATTACCTTCTGATAAACTTTCTACAAACTCAGCTATGACATGCAGTTCCTGTATTCCAAACATCATTGCTTATCCAGAGAGAGCCAGAAGCTCTGGTTGCTTCCAAAATATCTACTCCCTTTCCTGGTATCCGTCTCATTCTTGTCAGGAGAATTAAGAGCCCTAGAACTCTAGGCTTTGGATGAGACACCATCCTCTCTCCTATCTTTCTCATAGCACAATCAAAATTCCTGTTTCAGCTTGAAACCATCTCCTTATGTCTTTTGTCACTAAAAGTATAGATAATCATATCAACTTTCATTCCCAAACCATCATCTCCAACTTGCTCTGTGGACATTGAGATCACTTCATCTCTAGCAGTGTAATTGTCCTCTGTTATAAAGAATGTCTGGAATATAGTATACACTAAACAAATAATTATTGAATGGATGAAGAATAAAATTCAAATCCTAACCTGAGTTTGTATTCACAGTTCTAGACAAGTTGGTCTCAGTCTATCCCAGGCATCCTGGATAACTGGTACTAATGTATTTAAGCATTATTCCTTTCCAAGTTGTTCATTCTTGGCCATCTCTGTTTCTTCCTCCTAGTTTTACCTTTGTGCTTTAATCTTCCTCTAGTATGTACTATGTGCATGTGTGCTCAGTCACTCAGCTTTTTGCAATCCTATTGGCTGTAGACCACCAGGTTCCTCTGTCCACGGGACTTTTTAGGCAAGAAAACTGGCATGGGTTACCATTCTGCTTCCAGCGGGCCCTCCCAACCCAAGAATCTAATTCGTGTCTTCTGCACTGACAGGTGGATTCTTTACCATTAAGCCACCAACACAACAGTATTTAAACTTAACTAGCTTTGTCTTTTATTCCTTCTGCTTAAGGGAAGCCCTTATTGGTATACAAACTTATTATATCATATATTTCCTAACTGTAGTACACGCTAGCATTGCATTCATCTTGAATAAGGATTTGAAGTTGTGGATTTAAATGTAACTATAAGTTAATGCTTAGTTATAAAATATAAATACTGTCTTAGTAATATAAAAAAGCCTATTATATTGAAATTAACTTTAATAAATCACTTAAGAGTAAGAAGTTACTAGGTATAGTTAAAACTTCATTTTTCTATAATTTTTTTTAACTTTGGGCAAAATTTGTATGTTTGTCATGTGCAATTGAAGTTATCAGTACACTATAATAATAAAAACATGTATAGCTTGCCCTCCATACATGTGGTCAGTTTTAAATTCTTAATAGAACTTTATTGCTTTTTAATATTTAAAGGTGTAGTATAAAGGTTGTCTTTGCTTCCAGTCAAGATGTAGCAATAAGGATCAGATTTATCCTTCCACCTAAAGCCAGTAAAAATTGGACAAAGTATATAAAGCCATAATTTTTATGACATTGTGCATCAAGAAAGTTAGTGAATCTTGAGAGTTAAAAACAGAGAAATAAGCCCATAAACTGTCCTGCTTCCTGTCTTGAGAGAATTCTAGTCTAAGACCCAACATATACGAATGTTGTAGAGTCCAAAATATTCTCACCATTCAGGAGATGGAGCTGAGAGTCAAGGGAGAACAGGTGGCTCCAGGTCACAAGACAAAGGAATGCAGAAGAAAGAGATGTACAGAGTGAAAATCCAGAAATGAACAGTAGAAACTCCTAAGGTATGGAAAGATATGTGAATAAGGATGCAGCTGAAGTGTGGAGAAAGACTCCTGCAATAGATATAAAAGAAAGAATGCTTGACACTTGCATAATGCTAACAGTACTTGTTCCCATCTGTCATAGGTTATCCATGTAAACTGAACAGAGTATTGAAATGAGTCTTGCCTCAGTAGTGGGGAAATAATTAAGCCTGCACTGACAGGTGGATTCTTTACCATTAAGCCACCAACACAACAGTATTTAAACTTAACTAGCTTTGTCTTTTATTCCTTCTGCTTAAGGGAAGCCCTTATTGGTATACAAACTTATTATATCATATATTTCCTAACTGTAGTACACGCTAGCATTGCATTCATCTTGAATAAGGATTTGAAGTTGTGGATTTAAATGTAACTATAAGTTAATGCTTAGTTATAAAATATAAATACTGTCTTAGTAATATAAAAAAGCCTATTATATTGAAATTAACTTTAATAAATCACTTAAGAGTAAGAAGTTACTAGGTATAGTTAAAACTTCATTTTTCTATAATTTTTTTTAACTTTGGGCAAAATTTGTATGTTTGTCATGTGCAATTGAAGTTATCAGTACACTATAATAATAAAAACATGTATAGCTTGCCCTCCATACATGTGGTCAGTTTTAAATTCTTAATAGAACTTTATTGCTTTTTAATATTTAAAGGTGTAGTATAAAGGTTGTCTTTGCTTCCAGTCAAGATGTAGCAATAAGGATCAGATTTATCCTTCCACCTAAAGCCAGTAAAAATTGGACAAAGTATATAAAGCCATAATTTTTATGACATTGTGCATCAAGAAAGTTAGTGAATCTTGAGAGTTAAAAACAGAGAAATAAGCCCATAAACTGTCCTGCTTCCTGTCTTGAGAGAATTCTAGTCTAAGACCCAACATATACGAATGTTGTAGAGTCCAAAATATTCTCACCATTCAGGAGATGGAGCTGAGAGTCAAGGGAGAACAGGTGGCTCCAGGTCACAAGACAAAGGAATGCAGAAGAAAGAGATGTACAGAGTGAAAATCCAGAAATGAACAGTAGAAACTCCTAAGGTATGGAAAGATATGTGAATAAGGATGCAGCTGAAGTGTGGAGAAAGACTCCTGCAATAGATATAAAAGAAAGAATGCTTGACACTTGCATAATGCTAACAGTACTTGTTCCCATCTGTCATAGGTTATCCATGTAAACTGAACAGAGTATTGAAATGAGTCTTGCCTCAGTAGTGGGGAAATAATTGTCCTAGAAGGAACACTGTTTTCTCCTACCTAACAAATCTTAAAACACCTGAAGTAACAAAATTATTTCTAAGTAACAGTCCTGAAAGTAAGATCAAGAATAATTATAGGGGGCTTCTTTGGTGGTCCAGTGGGTAAGGACACCACCTTGCAGTGCAAGGGGTGCCGGTTCAATCCCTGGCCTGGGAAGATCCCACGTGCAGTGGAGCGGCTGGACCGATGTGTCCAACTACCGAGCCAGAGCTCTGGAGCACATGCGCCCAGAGCCGGTGCTCTGCGACAAGAGAGGCTACAGCGATGGGCGGCCCACACGGGCCAAAGAACGGAGATGGATGAAAATGGACAAATGAAAGACCAATAGAAGTAGCCCGCCTGCTCCCCTCCCTCCCCACCCCACCCCCACCTAAATAAATAAATAAATAAATATTTTAAAAAAAAGGAATAATTATAGGGATATACAAATTTTACATAATCAAGAAAAATTCAGTGTCTGACTTTCCTCAAGAAATCAGGAATAAGACAGTTGGGTCCACACATGACAATTCTCTTCCACATTATGTACGTGCATGCTCAGTCATGTCTGACTCTCTGCAGCCCCATTACTGTAGCCTGTCAGACTCCTCTGCCCACGGAATTTTTCAGGCAATAAAACAGGAGTGGATTACTATTCCCTACTCCAGAGAATATTTCCTACACAGGGATCAAATTTGTGTCTCCTGCATTTTCAGAATTGACAGGCAGACTCTTTACCACTATGTCACCTAGAAGTTGCATTCAACATTTTCCTGGATGTTTTATTTAGTGTAATAAACATGAATTAAAATTATATTTATAGACAATATCACTGTCTGTAGACAATTGGATGCCATCAACCATTTACCTAAAATTGATCAGTGAGTTTAACATGATTACAAGATACAGCAATCATACAAAAAATAATTATATTTCTGTATGTTTTCAAGACTGTAAAAAGTCTGAGACTTTAGACTTTATCTATTTGCACATTAGCAAGGTAGCCAATCACACTTTCATGAATGTTGGCAGAAGATATGAAATTCCTGACCTAGAGAAAAAGAGAAGATCAAAAGCGATAGCCATTTGTATGAATTCCCTGACTCCCAGTTCTCAAATGGTGATGTGAAATCGGCCCATTGACACCTATACTTGCAATCAGTTACTTGCAGAAGAGGAACTACAAGCTTAGAGGACCTAAATCTTTTATAATAAGCAGTAGGCTGCCTAAATTTTCCCCAGAAGGAGATATTTTATTTATTTTATTGAAAAGTATACAAATTCTCCTTTACAGTGGAGGGAAATTGTTTCTTTATAATCCAAGATTGTTGATACACTGACATCTTTGGAAATAAAGTTCAAAAGAAAGACATGGTCAGTGCCTCTGCTCAGAAGATATGCTGAGAAGCATGTGACCTACAGAGAATTGTCTCCTAATATGTACTAGAAAACAATAACTAACAATTGAAATTAAAAAAATACAATGGCATTAAAATGCCAAATATTTAGAGATAAAGCCAAATAACATGTGGATCACCTATACACTGAACATTATAAACAATTGCTAAATGAAAACAAAGACAAATAAGTGGACAAATTTGTCTTATTCATAACTTTAATCCTGCCAAATTTCATTAATATTCCAGTCAATATTTCAACACACATTTTTTTCAAGTTACGCTTATTCTAAAATTTATATACTAATTCCAAAGACCGAGTATAAACAAAACCATTTTAAAAACATTACATGATTTCAAGTCTTTCTTTTTTTTTTTTTGGCCTTTCCATGTGATATTTTAGTTCCCTGAACAGTGACTGAACTGAATCACCTGCAGTGGAAACTCAGATTCCTAAGCACTGGACTTCCAGGGTATTCCCTCAAGTCTTATTTCAAAGTGACATTAATCAAGAGAACATAACATCGGTGTGAAGTATATATATATACATATATACGTGTATTCCTACATATACACATGCATGTCACTGACATATGTATCAGTGAAAGGAAATAGAGAATCCATAAATAACGTATTTCTGTATGAAATGTTGGACTTTAGACTTTATCTATTTGCACATTAGCAAGGTAGCCAATCACACTTTCATGAATGTTGGCAGAAGATATGAAATTCCTGACCTAGAGAAAAGAGAAGATCAAAAGCGATAGCCATTTGTATGAATTCCTGACTCCCAGTTCTCAAATGGTGATGTGAAATCGGCCCATTGACACCTATACTTGCAATCAGTTACTTGCAGAAGAGGAACTACAAGCTTAGAGGACCTAAATCTTTTATAATAAGCAGTAGGCTGCCTAAATTTTCCCCAGAAGGAGATATTTTATTTATTTTATTGAAAAGTATACAAATTCTCCTTTACAGTGGAGGGAAATTGTTTCTTTATAATCCAAGATTGTTGATACACTGACATCTTTGGAAATAAAGTTCAAAAGAAAGACATGGTCAGTGCCTCTGCTCAGAAGATATGCTGAGAAGCATGTGACCTACAGAGAATTGTCTCCTAATATGTACTAGAAAACAATAACTAACAATTGAAATTAAAAAAATACAATGGCATTAAAATGCCAAATATTTAGAGATAAAGCCAAATAACATGTGGATCACCTATACACTGAACATTATAAACAATTGCTAAATGAAAACAAAGACAAATAAGTGGACAAATTTGTCTTATTCATAACTTTAATCCTGCCAAATTTCATTAATATTCCAGTCAATATTTCAACACACATTTTTTTCAAGTTACGCTTATTCTAAAATTTATATACTAATTCCAAAGACCGAGTATAAACAAAACCATTTTAAAAACATTACATGATTTCAAGTCTTTCTTTTTTTTTTTTTTTGGCCTTGCCATGTGATATTTTAGTTCCCTGAACAGTGACTGAACTGAATCACCTGCAGTGGAAACTCAGATTCCTAAGCACTGGACTTCCAGGGTATTCCCTCAAGTCTTATTTCAAAGTGACATTAATCAAGAGAACATAACATCGGTGTGAAGTATATATATATACATATATACGTGTATTCCTACATATACACATGCATGTCACTGACATATGTATCAGTGAAAGGAAATAGAGAATCCATAAATAACGTAACAGGCTAAAAACATATGAACAAGTAATTTCTCACAATAGTAGAAAGGATATTTAGTGGAGAAAAGATAATTTTTCAACAAATGGTGCTGAAAACATGGGACATTCATATGTAAAAATATAAACTCTAATCCACATCTGGTGCCATATGCAAAAATAATTTCTAAGTATTTCAGACCTAAATGCAAAACACAACTATAAAACAAGTAGAAAAAAGACAGGATAAAAATGTATGTGACTTGGCTTAAGAAAAAAAAAAAATATTTGATCAAAAATTAATAAAAACAATCACAAATCACAATTAATAAAAGAAATAGTAATCTGGACAATGTCAATATTTTTAAAATTTAGTCTTTAAAGAGTGTAGAAGACATGTCATCAACAAAGAGACAATATTTGAAGCCCTCATATATGATGAAAGATTTGTATCAGCATATGTAAGGTACTTTCAAAATTCTATTAAAAAAAAATAACTCAGAAATAAGCAAGTTTTTGAGCAAAAACTTTAACAAGGATGATATATGGATGCCAAGTAAGCACATGAAAAGATGATAAGCAATATTAGTCACTAGGGAAATCTCAATTAAAACACCTATGACATGCATATTTGTTACAATGACTAGATTTAAAAAGATCTGCCAGTCCAAAGCACACATGCCAAGATGACAATCCCTTTAAAAGTTAAACATATAGATAATATTGCAGTTAGACATTTTTCCAACATAAAACATGTGCAAAAATATTTACAATATTCAAAGGAGACATATTTGTGATAAAACTGAAAGCTATTCATATATCCTCCTATGGTGGATGGATAAACTATAATATATCTATATAATGAAATACTTTTCAGAAATAAAAGGATGAACTGGGCTTCCCTGGTGGTCCAGTGATTGGAGAGTCCACCTTTCAGTGCAAGGGGCATGGGTTGGATCCCTCGCCTGGGAAGATTTCATGTGTGGTAGAGCAGCAGGACTGGTGTGTCCAATTACAAGCAAGCTCTCTGGAGCACATACGCCCAGAGCTGGTGCTCTGCAGTGAGAGAGCACATGCATGTCACTGACATATGTATCAGTGAAAGGAAATAGAGAATCCATAAATAACGTAACAGGCTAAAAACATATGAACAAGTAATTTCTCACAATAGTAGAAAGGATATTTAGTGGAGAAAAGATAATTTTTCAACAAATGGTGCTGAAAACATGGGACATTCATATGTAAAAATATAAACTCTAATCCACATCTGGTGCCATATGCAAAAATAATTTCTAAGTATTTCAGACCTAAATGCAAAACACAACTATAAAACAAGTAGAAAAAAGACAGGATAAAAATGTATGTGACTTGGCTTAAGAAAAAAAAAAAATATTTGATCAAAAATTAATAAAAACAATCACAAATCACAATTAATAAAAGAAATAGTAATCTGGACAATGTCAATATTTTTAAAATTTAGTCTTTAAAGAGTGTAGAAGACATGTCATCAACAAAGAGACAATATTTGAAGCCCTCATATATGATGAAAGATTTGTATCAGCATATGTAAGGTACTTTCAAAATTCTATTAAAAAAAAATAACTCAGAAATAAGCAAGTTTTTGAGCAAAAACTTTAACAAGGATGATATATGGATGCCAAGTAAGCACATGAAAAGATGATAAGCAATATTAGTCACTAGGGAAATCTCAATTAAAACACCTATGACATGCATATTTGTTACAATGACTAGATTTAAAAAGATCTGCCAGTCCAAAGCACACATGCCAAGATGACAATCCCTTTAAAAGTTAAACATATAGATAATATTGCAGTTAGACATTTTTCCAACATAAAACATGTGCAAAAATATTTACAATATTCAAAGGAGACATATTTGTGATAAAACTGAAAGCTATTCATATATCCTCCTATGGTGGATGGATAAACTATAATATATCTATATAATGAAATACTTTTCAGAAATAAAAGGATGAACTGGGCTTCCCTGGTGGTCCAGTGATTGGAGAGTCCACCTTTCAGTGCAAGGGGCATGGGTTGGATCCCTCGCCTGGGAAGATTTCATGTGTGGTAGAGCAGCAGGACTGGTGTGTCCAATTACAAGCAAGCTCTCTGGAGCACATACGCCCAGAGCTGGTGCTCTGCAGTGAGAGAGATCACTGCAATGGGAGGCCCACACATGCCAAAAGAATAAAAAATGGATGAAAATACATATAAAAATAAAAAGGAGTCATGCTGGGGAAAAAATTTTTAAAAGAAAAAAAGAGATGAACTACTGATTCATACTATAAATGAATGAGTCTCAAATAGTTATGCTGATTTAAAAGCTTCAGACCAAAAGGAGTACTGGTTGTACAGTTATGTTACCATAAAGTGATAGAAAGTGCAAACTAATCTCTAGAGATAGTTATTATGCCAGTGGATTCCTGATGCCAAATGAGATAGACTGGGCAGTATGAAATATAGAGGACCATGAGAAAACATTTTAGAATGATGAATAATTTCATTATTTTGATTGTATAGGTAACATCAGATGTGTTGACAGATATATACATATGTCAGAACAGAGCATGTGCTGTTTATTTTTTGTTGCATGAGTTTATGTTGTAATAGTTTAAGTAATTATTTCATAAATTTGAATATATTGGTGACCATGCATAGTAAAATTTTATTCCTTTGATGGTCCATAGCATATTAATTATGAGCATTCAAATGAATACTTTCCTGAATCATTTACTTAAACCCACTGATTATCAATTATTCATGATAAAGGTGTCTCATTCTCCAGCAACCTCTCTTATTTGTTAAAGCTCTTGTGCTACTGAGAACAGTAAAATGAGAAATTAACTAAATATTAAATATAGATTTGGGCTTTCCTGGTAGGTTAGCTAGTAAAGAGTCCACCTGCAATGTAGGAGATCTCATTTGGTTCTTGGGTCAGGAAGATCCTGGCAAAGGGATAGGCTACCCATTCCATTACTCTTGGGTTTCGCTGGTGACTCAGACAGTAAAGAATGTAGAATTAATCCATTTAGTACAGATATCATATTTAAATTTTTATATCATGCCAATTTAATTTACATATCACAACATAATATATTTTCTAATTAGCATTTATGTTAGAAAAGACTATGTAAATATGTTGATGCCAATGTTTTGAATAATTTCATCTTCATTATATTATTTCTATGTTTGATTTTTTCTGTATTCTAACTTATCTAATCTTACTTTTATTTTATATTTATGGTTTACCATTTTATCACATTTTTACATAATGAAAAAAGGTATAAGTAAGTAGATAAATATTTATGTCTTAAAATTTTTTCTTTTCAAACATAAGGGAGGCCCACACATGCCAAAAGAATAAAAAATGGATGAAAATACATATAAAAATAAAAAGGAGTCATGCTGGGGAAAAAATTTTTAAAAGAAAAAAAGAGATGAACTACTGATTCATACTATAAATGAATGAGTCTCAAATAGTTATGCTGATTTAAAAGCTTCAGACCAAAAGGAGTACTGGTTGTACAGTTATGTTACCATAAAGTGATAGAAAGTGCAAACTAATCTCTAGAGATAGTTATTATGCCAGTGGATTCCTGATGCCAAATGAGATAGACTGGGCAGTATGAAATATAGAGGACCATGAGAAAACATTTTAGAATGATGAATAATTTCATTATTTTGATTGTATAGGTAACATCAGATGTGTTGACAGATATATACATATGTCAGAACAGAGCATGTGCTGTTTATTTTTTGTTGCATGAGTTTATGTTGTAATAGTTTAAGTAATTATTTCATAAATTTGAATATATTGGTGACCATGCATAGTAAAATTTTATTCCTTTGATGGTCCATAGCATATTAATTATGAGCATTCAAATGAATACTTTCCTGAATCATTTACTTAAACCCACTGATTATCAATTATTCATGATAAAGGTGTCTCATTCTCCAGCAACCTCTCTTATTTGTTAAAGCTCTTGTGCTACTGAGAACAGTAAAATGAGAAATTAACTAAATATTAAATATAGATTTGGGCTTTCCTGGTAGGTTAGCTAGTAAAGAATCCACCTGCAATGTAGGAGATCTCATTTGGTTCTTGGGTCAGGAAGATCCCTGGCAAAGGGATAGGCTACCCATTCCATTACTCTTGGGTTTCGCTGGTGACTCAGACAGTAAAGAATGTAGAATTAATCCATTTAGTACAGATATCATATTTAAATTTTTATATCATGCCAATTTAATTTACATATCACAACATAATATATTTTCTAATTAGCATTTATGTTAGAAAAGACTATGTAAATATGTTGATGCCAATGTTTTGAATAATTTCATCTTCATTATATTATTTCTATGTTTGATTTTTTCTGTATTCTAACTTATCTAATCTTACTTTTATTTTATATTTATGGTTTACCATTTTATCACATTTTTACATAATGAAAAAAGGTATAAGTAAGTAGATAAATATTTATGTCTTAAAATTTTTTCTTTTCAAACTCACATATGTAGTTTTAACTTTTTTTTTTTTTTTAACAAATCAGTTCTTAATATCTCCTTTGACTAGTCAAGATGCTACTCAATGTAGCTGCATATATTTGAGTGTAAGATTATAAAATGTCAGTTTTCATTCAAATTTCAAAGAAGGGAAATGCAAACAAAATTTCAAACAACTGTAAAATTGTGCTTATTTCACATACTACCAAGATTATGTTCCAAATCCTTCAAGTTGATCTACAGCCGTATGTGATCTGAAAAATTTCAGATGTACAAGCTGGGTTTTAAAAAGATCAAATTGCCAACATTTGTTGGATCATAAAGAAAGCAAGGGAGTTCCAGAAAAACTTCTACTTCTGCTTCACTGACTACACTAAAGCATTTGACTTTGTGGATCAAAATGAACTGTGGAAAATTATGAAAGAGAAGAAATACAATACTAGCTTGCCTATCTCCTAAGAAACCTGTATGCAGATCAAAAAACAACAGTTAGAGCCAGACATGGAATAACTGACTGGTTCCAAACTGGGAAAGGGACATCATAAGACTGTATATTGTTACCTTGCTTATTTAAATTATATGCAGGGTACATATGTGAAATGACAGTCTGGGTGGACCACAAACCAATTTATCATTTGCTGGAGAGAAAAGCAACCCAATCAAAAAGTAGACAAAAGACCTAAACAGACATCGTTCCAAAAGAAACATACAGATGGCTAATAAATATATGAAAAGATACTCAATACTGTTCATTATTAGAGAAATGCAAATCAAAACTATAGTGAAATATCACCTCACAACAAAGTGGCCATCATTTAAAAATTAACAATAAATGCTGAAAAGGGTGTGGCAGAGCCCTCTTTCACTGTTGGTGTGAATGTAAATGCCTTGGAAGAAAAAACTATTTTTCTTTTTTTCTTCATTATATTACTATGTTTGATTTTTCTGTATTCTAACTTATCTAATCTTACTTTTATTTTATATTTATGGTTTACCATTTTATCACATTTTTACATAATGAAAAAAGGTATAAGTAAGTAGATAAATATTTATGTCTTAAAATTTTTTCTTTTCAAACTCACATATGTAGTTTTAACTTTTTTTTTTTTTTTAACAAATCAGTTCTTAATATCTCCTTTGACTAGTCAAGATGCTACTCAATGTAGCTGCATATATTTGAGTGTAAGATTATAAAATGTCAGTTTTCATTCAAATTTCAAAGAAGGGAAATGCAAACAAAATTTCAAACAACTGTAAAATTGTGCTTATTTCACATACTACCAAGATTATGTTCCAAATCCTTCAAGTTGATCTACAGCCGTATGTGATCTGAAAAATTTCAGATGTACAAGCTGGGTTTTAAAAAGATCAAATTGCCAACATTTGTTGGATCATAAAGAAAGCAAGGGAGTTCCAGAAAAACTTCTACTTCTGCTTCACTGACTACACTAAAGCATTTGACTTTGTGGATCAAAATGAACTGTGGAAAATTATGAAAGAGAAGAAATACAATACTAGCTTGCCTATCTCCTAAGAAACCTGTATGCAGATCAAAAAACAACAGTTAGAGCCAGACATGGAATAACTGACTGGTTCCAAACTGGGAAAGGGACATCATAAGACTGTATATTGTTACCTTGCTTATTTAAATTATATGCAGGGTACATATGTGAAATGACAGTCTGGGTGGACCACAAACCAATTTATCATTTGCTGGAGAGAAAAGCAACCCAATCAAAAAGTAGACAAAAGACCTAAACAGACATCGTTCCAAAAGAAACATACAGATGGCTAATAAATATATGAAAAGATACTCAATACTGTTCATTATTAGAGAAATGCAAATCAAAACTATAGTGAAATATCACCTCACAACAAAGTGGCCATCATTTAAAAATTAACAATAAATGCTGAAAAGGGTGTGGCAGAGCCCTCTTTCACTGTTGGTGTGAATGTAAATTGATACAGCCACTATGGAAGACGGTATGGAGGTTCCTATAAAACACCAGGAATAAATCTCCCATATGATCCAGCAATCCCACTACTAGACGTGTAATCTGAGAAAACCAAAATTGAAAAAGACACATGTACCCCAATGTTCATTGCAACACTATTTACAATAGATAGGACACATAAGCAATGTAGATGTCTTATGGACAGATGAGTGGATAAAGAAGTCGAGATACATATATACAATGGAATACTACTCACATGCTAAAAGGAACATACTTGATTCAGTTCTAATGAGGTGAATAAACTCCATGCCTATTATACAGAGTACAGTAGGTAACAAATAGAATGATAAATATAATATAATATCATATATATATATGGAATCTAGAAAGAGGGTACTTATGAACCTATTTGCAGGGCAGCAATGAATATATAGATGTACAGAACAGATTTATCAGCATAGACTTGGGGGCGGGGGCGAATGAAAGTGAAGGATGAATAGAGATAGTAGCAAGGGAACATACATTATCACATGCAAAATAGATATTTGGTAAGACTTTTGACTCAGGGAACTCAAAATGGGACTGTGTAACAACTTATAGGGGTGGGATGTGGGAGGAATATTCAAGAAGAGAGGGACATATGCAACTCATGTTGATGTATGGTGGAAACCAGCACAATATTGTGGAGCAAACATCCTTCAATTAAAAAGAAGGAAAGAAAGACTTCATCAAGAGAAATATCAACATAATCTCAGAAATGCAGATGATATCGCTCTAATGCCAGAAAGTGAACAGGAACTAAAAAACCTCTTGATGAAGTTGAAAGAGGAGAGTGAAATAGCAGACTTGAAACTCAACGTTAAAAAAAAAAAAAAAGCTAAGATCAGCGCATCTGATCCCATCACTTCATGGCAAATAGTAGGGTAAAAAGTAGAAGGAGTGACAGATTTTATTTTCTTGGGTTCCAAGAATGCTGTGGACGGTGACTGTAGCTACAAAATTAAAATATGCTTGCTCCTTGAAGGAAAGCTATGGCACACATAGACAGTGTGCTAAATAGCAGAGACATCATTTTGACAAAGGTCCATAGGGTCAAATGGGTTCTCTAGTAGTCGGGTCCTGTATGAAGAACTGAGACCAGGAATAAATCTCCCATATGATCCAGCAATCCCACTACTAGACGTGTAATCTGAGAAAACCAAAATTGAAAAAGACACATGTACCCCAATGTTCATTGCAACACTATTTACAATAGATAGGACACATAAGCAATGTAGATGTCTTATGGACAGATGAGTGGATAAAGAAGTCGAGATACATATATACAATGGAATACTACTCACATGCTAAAAGGAACATACTTGATTCAGTTCTAATGAGGTGAATAAACTCCATGCCTATTATACAGAGTACAGTAGGTAACAAATAGAATGATAAATATAATATAATATCATATATATATATGGAATCTAGAAAGAGGGTACTTATGAACCTATTTGCAGGGCAGCAATGAATATATAGATGTACAGAACAGATTTATCAGCATAGACTTGGGGGCGGGGGCGAATGAAAGTGAAGGATGAATAGAGATAGTAGCAAGGGAACATACATTATCACATGCAAAATAGATATTTGGTAAGACTTTTGACTCAGGGAACTCAAAATGGGACTGTGTAACAACTTATAGGGGTGGGATGTGGGAGGAATATTCAAGAAGAGAGGGACATATGCAACTCATGTTGATGTATGGTGGAAACCAGCACAATATTGTGGAGCAAACATCCTTCAATTAAAAAGAAGGAAAGAAAGACTTCATCAAGAGAAATATCAACATAATCTCAGAAATGCAGATGATATCGCTCTAATGCCAGAAAGTGAACAGGAACTAAAAAACCTCTTGATGAAGTTGAAAGAGGAGAGTGAAATAGCAGACTTGAAACTCAACGTTAAAAAAAAAAAAAAAAAAAAAAAGCTAAGATCAGCGCATCTGATCCCATCACTTCATGGCAAATAGTAGGGTAAAAAGTAGAAGGAGTGACAGATTTTATTTTCTTGGGTTCCAAGAATGCTGTGGACGGTGACTGTAGCTACAAAATTAAAATATGCTTGCTCCTTGGAAGGAAAGCTATGGCACACATAGACAGTGTGCTAAATAGCAGAGACATCATTTTGCTGACAAAGGTCCATAGGGTCAAAGCTGTGGTTTCTCTAGTAGTCTTGTATGAAGGTAAGTGTTGGACTGTAAGGAAGGCTGAATGATGAAGAACTGATGCTTTCAATTTTTGGTGGTGGGAAAGACTCTGGACTACAAGGAGATCAAATCAATCAACCTTAAAAGAAATCCAGCATGAATATGCATTGGAAGGACTGATGCTCACGGTGAAGTGCCAATACTTTGGCCACCTAATGCAAAGAGACAACTCATTGGAAAAGAGCTTGATGTTGGGAAAAATAGAAAACAAAAGGAGAAGTGGATGACAGAGGATGACATGTTTGGATGGTGAAACTGAGTCAATGGACATGAGCTTGAGAAAGCTGGTGAAGGACAGGGAAGCCTGATGTGCTGCAGTCAATAGGGACACAAAGTGTCAGATGTGACTGAGTGGTTGAACTGAATAGGGAGATAATGAGGATAGGCAAGCTTGGCTGGCTACAGTCTGTGGGGTCACAGAAGCAGATATGATTTAACAACTTAACAACAATAACAAAGCCTGGATATATGATTACAGGACTTTCTGCTCAATGCTAGTCAGTCTCATGTTTTGATACACGTGACTGCCACATGGTATTTCTGGCCCTATTTAGAACAGTGCTGTCTAAACCGACCCCCTTATACCTTGACTTTACAGCTAGGAGTGAAACTGAATCATTCTCTTTCATTTAAGTTTAAAATGTGGTATATTTCATGAGAAAGCCCCAGAAATAGAAGACATGTCACCCCTTCAGGGAAGTGATACATTTTGCTCCAACAAGTTAATGTACTATACACTTTGTGCTAGTAAGCTGTCCTAATATCACTCAAGTAAATCCAGTATAATAGAAAAATGTTTTGTTAGCACAATCAAGTCAAATCTTTATATTTTCAACTATTAGTCATGTTCAGGCTGAAAGGGTATGAACTGATACCAAATCAGTAGTAATCAAAATTAAGTAGTTGAATAGTTAAGTCTGATTGTTGCTTTTGAATGCTGTGGACGGTGACTGTAGCTACAAAATTAAAATATGCTGGCTCCTTGGAAGGAAAGCTATGGGACACATAGACAGTGTGCTAAATAGCAGAGACATCATTTGCTGACAAAGGTCCATAGGGTCAAAGCTGTGGTTTCTCTAGTAGTCTTGTATGAAGGTAAGTGTTGGACTGTAAGGAAGGCTGAATGATGAAGAACTGATGCTTTCAATTTTTGGTGGTGGGAAAGACTCTGGACTACAAGGAGATCAAATCAATCAACCTTAAAAGAAATCCAGCATGAATATGCATTGGAAGGACTGATGCTCACGGTGAAGTGCCAATACTTTGGCCACCTAATGCAAAGAGACAACTCATTGGAAAAGAGCTTGATGTTGGGAAAAATAGAAAACAAAAGGAGAAGTGGATGACAGAGGATGACATGTTTGGATGGTGAAACTGAGTCAATGGACATGAGCTTGAGAAAGCTGGTGAAGGACAGGGAAGCCTGATGTGCTGCAGTCAATAGGGACACAAAGTGTCAGATGTGACTGAGTGGTTGAACTGAATAGGGAGATAATGAGGATAGGCAAGCTTGGCTGGCTACAGTCTGTGGGGTCACAGAAGCAGATATGATTTAACAACTTAACAACAATAACAAAGCCTGGATATATGATTACAGGACTTTCTGCTCAATGCTAGTCAGTCTCATGTTTTGATACACGTGACTGCCACATGGTATTTCTGGCCCTATTTAGAACAGTGCTGTCTAAACCGACCCCCTTATACCTTGACTTTACAGCTAGGAGTGAAACTGAATCATTCTCTTTCATTTAAGTTTAAAATGTGGTATATTTCATGAGAAAGCCCCAGAAATAGAAGACATGTCACCCCTTCAGGGAAGTGATACATTTTGCTCCAACAAGTTAATGTACTATACACTTTGTGCTAGTAAGCTGTCCTAATATCACTCAAGTAAATCCAGTATAATAGAAAAATGTTTTGTTAGCACAATCAAGTCAAATCTTTATATTTTCAACTATTAGTCATGTTCAGGCTGAAAGGGTATGAACTGATACCAAATCAGTAGTAATCAAAATTAAGTAGTTGAATAGTTGTCTCAAAAGTTGTCTGATTGTTGCTATCAATCAATAACTTTCAAAGAGGACTTAACATCCTATTTGTGAATTTCACTCAAAAGGCAAAAATAACTTACAGACTAGAAGCTAAAATAATTGAGACAGAAAAGAAGAAAGTAATAAAGTTTTGGAATAAGAATTACATACAGTAGACATGTATCAAAAGTAAAGTTGTCTAAAATACATGGTACAAGAAGATGAAAAAAATGTTTGCTTAAGAAATGGGTGTGACTTGCATTATGACTTTATTTCAGATGATCATAAACTGCAATTTCTTTATGCTGCTTACAAATCATCACTCTTGAAAGGTTTAGGAAATGCTAATGAAGTTCATTAAGGTTAAAATACATTGCTTCTTACATAGTGAAATGCATAATCTAAAATTTTTTAATATTAATAGATAAATATAAAGATTACCTGTTTCTCTATAGGAAATAATGGGAAATTGATACTTAAAAAGTTACACTAGGTTACACACCACTTCCCTGGTGGTCCAGTGGGTAGAGAGTCTGCCTTGCAGTGCAAGGGGCAACAGTTCAATCCCAGGCCCAGGAAGATCCCACGTGATACAGAGTGGCTGGATCAGTGTGTCAGATTACGAGTGCATGTGCCCGGGCTTCCCTGGTGGTCCAGTGGGTAAGGACACCGCCTTGCAGTGCAAAGGGCGCCAGTTCCATCCCTGGCCTGGGAAGATCCCACGTGCAGTGGAGCGGCTGGACCGATGTGTCCAACTACCGAGCCGGAGCTCTGGAGCACATGAGCCCAGAGCCTGTGCTCTGCGACAACAGAGGCCACTGCGATGGGAGGGCCACACGAGCCAAAAAACAAAGATGGATGAAAGTGGACAAATGAAAGACCAATGGAAGTGGCCCACCTGCTCCCCTCCCTTCCCACCCCTCCCCCACCAAAATAAATAAATAAATAAATAAATATATCTTAAAAAAAAAAAGAAAGAAAGAGTGCATATGCCCAAAGCCAGTGTTCTACAATGAAGAGAGGCCACTGCAATGGGAGGCCGAAATCAAAAAAAAAGAAAGAAAATAATGCAAACAGGTCTACAATGAAAGAGGCAAATGGAGGCACAACCAAAGAATAAAAGATGGATGAAAATAAATGTAAAAATTGTCTGATTGTTGCTATCAATCAATAACTTTCAAAGAGGACTTAACATCCTATTTGTGAATTTCACTCAAAAGGCAAAAATAACTTACAGACTAGAAGCTAAAATAATTGAGACAGAAAAGAAGAAAGTAATAAAGTTTTGGAATAAGAATTACATACAGTAGACATGTATCAAAAGTAAAGTTGTCTAAAATACATGGTACAAGAAGATGAAAAAAATGTTTGCTTAAGAAATGGGTGTGACTTGCATTATGACTTTATTTCAGATGATCATAAACTGCAATTTCTTTATGCTGCTTACAAATCATCACTCTTGAAAGGTTTAGGAAATGCTAATGAAGTTCATTAAGGTTAAAATACATTGCTTCTTACATAGTGAAATGCATAATCTAAAATTTTTTAATATTAATAGATAAATATAAAGATTACCTGTTTCTCTATAGGAAATAATGGGAAATTGATACTTAAAAAGTTACACTAGGTTACACACCACTTCCCTGGTGGTCCAGTGGGTAGAGAGTCTGCCTTGCAGTGCAAGGGGCAACAGTTCAATCCCAGGCCCAGGAAGATCCCACGTGATACAGAGTGGCTGGATCAGTGTGTCAGATTACGAGTGCATGTGCCCGGGCTTCCCTGGTGGTCCAGTGGGTAAGGACACCACTTTGCAGTGCAAGGGGCGCCAGTTCCATCCCTGGCCTGGGAAGATCCCACGTGCAGTGGAGCGGCTGGACCGATGTGTCCAACTACCGAGCCAGAGCTCTGGAGCGCATGTGCCCAGAGCCGGCACTCTGCGACAACAGAGGCCACCGCGATGGGAGGCCCACAAGAGCCAAAGAACAAAGATGGATGAAAGTGGACAAATGAAAGACCAATGGAAGTGGCCCACCTGCTCCCCTCCCTTCCCACCCCTCCCCCACCAAAATAAATAAATAAATAAATAAATATATCTTAAAAAAAAAAAGAAAGAAAGAGTGCATATGCCCAAAGCCAGTGTTCTACAATGAAGAGAGGCCACTGCAATGGGAGGCCGACACATGCCAAAGAATAAAAGATGGATGAAAATAAATGTAAAAATAAACGAGTCATATGGGGAAAAAAATGTTTAAAAAAAGTAAAGGTACACTAGATTAGGAAATTTTACATTCAATGGCCTTGGTGTAAATAATAATAGAGTTATAAGATGCAATAGAATTTTAATATTAATGTTCATATTTTTAATTGACATTTAGTGACCATCTAAACCAAAAGGCTAAACATTTATTATTTGAAAATCTCCCTTGATATTTTACCTATATTTATTTATAGTTCTTCAGAAAGTCTATGGCATGCTTTGCTTATGACTTTTTAAAAAATTTTTACTTCAAACTACAATGTTTTTCACCAGTAGTATTTGTATGTCTAAATGTTCCTCATTTTAAAAAACTTTGATGATATCTTTGTATTTGCTGTGTTTGAGGTTAAGCTCCCTGGGAAGGAAACATTAAGATAAAATGAGAGGGAAGGAGGTAAACCTGTTAATGATAAAGGGGAGGTAGCAGGACTAGCACAGTCTTGACAAACCCAAATAGGAACTTCCAGTAAAACTTGCCCACTAGACAGGTCCCACATAGGGCAAAAAGGGCCAGAATTTAGTACTTGTGCTCAGTCCTTTCGTGGAAGCTGCCCAGGTACCTGACCAAAGCACTCAGGTAACTGCTTGGCCTAACAGTCAGACCTAAGGCTGAATGGCTCGTTCTTTCTTCAAGGTAAGTATAAACAGAACACATCAATGTCTGCCACATTTGCATAAGGATGAAAACTTCTTAGCTTACTTGATAATAAATGCTAGTAACAAAATGTCACATAGGTTTCAGAATCAGGCATTTACTCAAATTTCTTGAATAGCCTCTAGACATTATAGAAATTAAAGCTTAATCTAAATAATTGGCACTGACATCAATCAGTAATCATTGATTATTGATATTTGTTTGAGTAGGTAGAAAGCAAATTTTTTTAGCAAAACATTGTATTATACATTAAGAAGTAACATTTATTGGGTACTATGAGCCAAATACAGTGTGAATATATTATACATTTGATCTATCATTGTTTCTGGAACTCTGAATGAGAAGCATCAGTATTTTATGTATAAATTAGAAAGGAAACCTCAGAGTTAGTGACTTGCCTAAGATCTCGCAACTAACATTTTTAGTTAATAAGTTAGTTGTGAGATCTTAGTTCTATCCGGTTTCAAAGTTATTGAATGTTTCACTAAACCACAGCATCTCATAAAGAATGTATTATTTATGATAATTAAAAATCTATTGTGTTCTCAAAGAATATATAAATGTTGAACAGTAATTAGCCACACAAACATAATTATTGGGTAATCCAAGTACAGGCTTATTTTGCATGAAGAAAAGCCAGCCAATGTGAAATTTGTTCTAATCTTTTCTGTAAAAGGTCTTCTGGACTGCAGATCATGCTCTATGATCCTTACTCAATCCTATCAGTCTAGGGTGAGAGTAGATTGGATAATATGTGAATGAAATGGTGTGTCTGTGTTTATATAAAATTTTATTCACAAAAGAACGCAGCTTCAAGTGGCTCCATTACTAACCATTGTAATAGAAAATACAAAATATAGATGTTCAAGTAGAGTTTTGTAGACTCTGAGGAGACAAAAATATTTTTAAATAAATGATTTAGAATGGGTATCTAATTACTGAGGATACAATGAGAAGTACCAGAACATAATGCTGTGGATTAATTAATAAACACTTCCAATAATGCAGAGTGAAAATGCAGAGTGAAATACTGATAAAGGGATGAAAATGCAGAGTGAAATACTGTGAAATACTGATAAAGGGAGAAGGAGGCAGGAAATCATCACCAATTCTGAAAGCCAGACATTTTAAATATGTTCTATTTTTAAAGCCCATTTGGAATAGTAAGTTAAACACCAAATTAAGAGACCTGGACTGTAGTACAAATCTTGTAGGAATTGTTTGTGTGATTTTAAGCACATCAGTTTTTTGACTTGTGGAAGAAATGTGTTTCTCAATCTTTTTTTCTGATTCAGTGCATGTGAACAATATAGTGCACACCTCTCAGTATCAGGGTTGGTAACATTTTTGGAATGAGCCAAATACAGTGTGAATATATTATACATTTGATCTATCATTGTTTCTGGAACTCTGAATGAGAAGCATCAGTATTTTATGTATAAATTAGAAAGGAAACCTCAGAGTTAGTGACTTGCCTAAGATCTCGCAACTAACATTTTTAGTTAATAAGTTAGTTGTGAGATCTTAGTTCTATCCGGTTTCAAAGTTATTGAATGTTTCACTAAACCACAGCATCTCATAAAGAATGTATTATTTATGATAATTAAAAATCTATTGTGTTCTCAAAGAATATATAAATGTTGAACAGTAATTAGCCACACAAACATAATTATTGGGTAATCCAAGTACAGGCTTATTTTGCATGAAGAAAAGCCAGCCAATGTGAAATTTGTTCTAATCTTTTCTGTAAAAGGTCTTCTGGACTGCAGATCATGCTCTATGATCCTTACTCAATCCTATCAGTCTAGGGTGAGAGTAGATTGGATAATATGTGAATGAAATGGTGTGTCTGTGTTTATATAAAATTTTATTCACAAAAGAACGCAGCTTCAAGTGGCTCCATTACTAACCATTGTAATAGAAAATACAAAATATAGATGTTCAAGTAGAGTTTTGTAGACTCTGAGGAGACAAAAATATTTTTTAAATAAATGATTTAGAATGGGTATCTAATTACTGAGGATACAATGAGAAGTACCAGAACATAATGCTGTGGATTAATTAATAAACACTTCCAATAATGCAGAGTGAAAATGCAGAGTGAAATACTGATAAAGGGATGAAAATGCAGAGTGAAATACTGTGAAATACTGATAAAGGGAGAAGGAGGCAGGAAATCATCACCAATTCTGAAAGCCAGACATTTTAAATATGTTCTATTTTTAAAGCCCATTTGGAATAGTAAGTTAAACACCAAATTAAGAGACCTGGACTGTAGTACAAATCTTGTAGGAATTGTTTGTGTGATTTTAAGCACATCAGTTTTTTGACTTGTGGAAGAAATGTGTTTCTCAATCTTTTTTTTTTTCTGATTCAGTGCATGTGAACAATATAGTGCACACCTCTCAGTATCAGGGGCTTACTCGGTTCAGTGGTGTTAGGAAAGTAGCTAATGGCATCAGCCTCCCCTCCTGAGTAAACACTGTGCCCTTGATTAAAAAAGTCAAATAAATAAATAAAGTAATTAGGAACTATGCTTTTTCTTGCAGGAACAAGGACATAATTTAAAAGTTCCTTATGGTATTATTTGCTTGGTGTTTATTTTTGTGCTGGTTCCTCAGCTCCAGCATAGCAAGAGCTTGGAATGTTTCTTTTATTTTTGAATTTGCATCCCATAGCTCACTGACTGACTAAAGTAGGCTCTTAACAAACAGACATTGAATGGATGGATAGATGGGTGGATTAATGGATGCTGGGTGAATATCACTGGAAAATTAATTGAATAAATGTTCTATTAAGTACCCTCAAACTCCAATCTTTCTTTGAGGTTATTCATTTTATTTATAAATCTTCTGTGTCTTTAATTCAGACTTGTTGATATTTTCCTCAGTATCCTGCCAAGTGCAATGTCAGTAAAGACTCATTTTTTCCACTTGCTCCAGAAATCACCTTCACATGAAATCCAGTAAATGCCTTATTTTTGCCAAACAGGTAATATTTTCCTACAGAACCAGACCAACTGGTGGCAAGGTAGTTTTAAAATCCACTCCTTTTAATAAAAATAGTTTAATATGAATATCACATATTTAACTGAAAAATAGGAACAAGGTCATTTCAATTTTGTGAAAATCTTAACCTCATCAAGATACAAAAGGAATTGTATAATTGTATTTCCTTAAAAAGTACTTGGAGAATTAAATCTATAACTCACATCATACAACACATAAGCTACATTTCCGTGATTTTTTTTTTTTTTGCTGCATGCACCAGAATCTCCTGTGTATCTTTGAGTCAAAAGCATCACAAGGAGGCCTGGAAAGAGTGTGAAGAAATTTCATGGAGAGGATAGAGTTTAGTCACAGCAAAAGGAAGTGCTCTAAAGCATACTAGAGTGCTTCTGCTTGCAGGAAAAGACAACCAACTGAGCTGAGCTGATAAAAGTTTTTGCTCTGTGTAGCCAGCATAGGAAGCATTGAAACCAAATACACTTTCCTAATTAAAGGTGAGATGAAGGGAATGGATTTCATAAATCATTGAAATATAGGACAGGATTTTCTTTCTCTTTCTTCTGTTTTTTCAAGGCTATTTTAAATGCCATAGAATTATTACTAAAATATATAACAAGCTGGAAAACAACTGTAGATTTTTCATCTCTCTAACTCTGGCAAGGAAGTGACTTGGGCCTTTGGGATGTGATTTTTTTTTCTTCCTTCATTATAAAGTATTCAGATTAAACAATGGCTCGTAGGAATGTTTCTTTTATTTTTGAATTTGCATCCCATAGCTCACTGACTGACTAAAGTAGGCTCTTAACAAACAGACATTGAATGGATGGATAGATGGGTGGATTAATGGATGCTGGGTGAATATCACTGGAAAATTAATTGAATAAATGTTCTATTAAGTACCCTCAAACTCCAATCTTTCTTTGAGGTTATTCATTTTATTTATAAATCTTCTGTGTCTTTAATTCAGACTTGTTGATATTTTCCTCAGTATCCTGCCAAGTGCAATGTCAGTAAAGACTCATTTTTTCCACTTGCTCCAGAAATCACCTTCACATGAAATCCAGTAAATGCCTTATTTTTGCCAAACAGGTAATATTTTCCTACAGAACCAGACCAACTGGTGGCAAGGTAGTTTTAAAATCCACTCCTTTTAATAAAAAATAGTTTAATATGAATATCACATATTTAACTGAAAAATAGGAACAAGGTCATTTCAATTTTGTGAAAATCTTAACCTCATCAAGATACAAAAGGAATTGTATAATTGTATTTCCTTAAAAAGTACTTGGAGAATTAAATCTATAACTCACATCATACAACACATAAGCTACATTTCCGTGATTTTTTTTTTTTTTGCTGCATGCACCAGAATCTCCTGTGTATCTTTGAGTCAAAAGCATCACAAGGAGGCCTGGAAAGAGTGTGAAGAAATTTCATGGAGAGGATAGAGTTTAGTCACAGCAAAAGGAAGTGCTCTAAAGCATACTAGAGTGCTTCTGCTTGCAGGAAAAGACAACCAACTGAGCTGAGCTGATAAAAGTTTTTGCTCTGTGTAGCCAGCATAGGAAGCATTGAAACCAAATACACTTTCCTAATTAAAGGTGAGATGAAGGGAATGGATTTCATAAATCATTGAAATATAGGACAGGATTTTCTTTCTCTTTCTTCTGTTTTTTCAAGGCTATTTTAAATGCCATAGAATTATTACTAAAATATATAACAAGCTGGAAAACAACTGTAGATTTTTCATCTCTCTAACTCTGGCAAGGAAGTGACTTGGGCCTTTGGGATGTGATTTTTTTTTCTTCCTTCATTATAAAGTATTCAGATTAAACAATGGCTCAGTAGACATATATATTTTTATGATCATATTTCCCAACATACAGTTAAATACAATAATTTAAATGATCTTCCAAGACTGCACTGGGTCATGCTTTTAATGTTTGTTATACTTTGAGAGTTGTAAAATTAAGTTTTCTTCTTCTATGTGAAAGACGTGAGACAAAAGCCCACTATATTATTTATGCAATCTTTATTGTCACTTTATGTAAGATTTTAGATATGGTATTCAATTGTTTATATAATATTAAACATGATTATTTTAATCAGTAAATTTATTAAGCCACTGCTACTTTTCAGGAATTATATACAAGATACTACAGGAAAAACTGTATTGAATATGTTTGTCTTCAAGTTGTTCACAGCCTAGAATACAATTCAAGCTTGTGAGTCATAGAAATTTAGAGTATTAAGATGATAAAAGTGAAGGCTGAAAACTCTGGCAAAGTTAAGAGGCCCACCAAATAATATGAAGCTAAGTCTTGAAAGAGTCATACCAGTTTTCTAGAGAGGAATCTAAACAAAATGCAATGTAATGCTAGTAAGAGAGCTATATTAAGAAGAATTTTGAAACGACTTATAGTTGGGTTTGGGTTTTATCACAAACACAATGGGAAACCACTGAAAAATGTGAACAAAACAGATAAAATCAGGTATACATTCTAGGAAGATCTCTTTAATAACTTTTTAGAAGATAGATAAAGGAGGGGCAGACTATAGGCAAGGAAACAAGGAAGAGCACTTTGGAAAAATATAAGCTATAAATAAAAAAAATTCCTCTTAAGGCAAGGCTAGACGACAGTATGATACAGTGGTTAATAGCTAGAACTTTCACCAGCATACCTGGGCTTATACACCTAATATCTGTGGGAATTTTGCATGGTCAAAAATTACACTGAACACTCTCATTCAATAAAAAGAAAAATAAAACCAGCCAGGTTCATTGAGTTTAAGACAGGGTATGACAATAACTTAAACTAGGTACATACACCATTTCTCAATAGGCCTCCCTGCTTCTATTCTATTTGTTCTTTGCATATATTTCATTATTTCTTTTTCCAACTCTACCTCTCTGCTTACTCAATTTCTTCTTCCTCATAATGCATACTTGCCTAGGGACATCGTGACTATGTAGGCCTGCTACTACATAATAATTATTCAATTCTTCCTGCTGAGTGGAAATGTCTCTCAAAATCTCCTGGATCATATTGACAAGTAAAAAGACATGGATAGCTGTGCTCATCTCTTCTCATTTTCCTAGATCATATTTCCATAACTTTTTAAAGTTTTAACTGGTTTTAGATTTGGTGTGATGATATACAGAGAGACTATGGAGAACAAGATCCACCTTAGAGCTTGTGGAAAAGATAGTCGATTTTAAAAGGAGTGATGGAAAAGCATATCAAGTAACTCTATCAAAGAATGATCTGCAAAGGGAAAGTTCAAGGGAGAATTATAAAAACAAAGCAATTGAATGTTATGATACAACAGTTATAAAAAGACTATGCACAAGGAGGTTTCAGATGTGAACCACTAACTAGTGTGGAATCTATCCAAATAGAGAATGCAAGAGCAAACATCTTTTTATGAGTTTAAATTTAAACATGTAGGCCAACTTTGTAGAACATCCAAGTAAGTAATTACATTTTTGGTTTCAAGACATATTTGGACTAGTGACAGCTGGTCATAAACAACTTGGGTCTTAAATTATTGGGTTCTTTACTTTAGCCTGCCTTCCTTGTATTCACTGCTTCCTTTAATAACTTTTAGAAGATAGATAAAGGAGGGGCAGACTATAGGCAAGGAAACAAGGAAGAGCACTTTGGAAAATATAAGCTATAAATAAAAAAAATTCCTCTTAAGGCAAGGCTAGACGACAGTATGATACAGTGGTTAATAGCTAGAACTTTCACCAGCATACCTGGGCTTATACACCTAATATCTGTGGGAATTTTGCATGGTCAAAAATTACACTGAACACTCTCATTCAATAAAAAGAAAAATAAAACCAGCCAGGTTCATTGAGTTTAAGACAGGGTATGACAATAACTTAAACTAGGTACATACACCATTTCTCAATAGGCCTCCCTGCTTCTATTCTATTTGTTCTTTGCATATATTTCATTATTTCTTTTTCCAACTCTACCTCTCTGCTTACTCAATTTCTTCTTCCTCATAATGCATACTTGCCTAGGGACATCGTGACTATGTAGGCCTGCTACTACATAATAATTATTCAATTCTTCCTGCTGAGTGGAAATGTCTCTCAAAATCTCCTGGATCATATTGACAAGTAAAAAGACATGGATAGCTGTGCTCATCTCTTCTCATTTTCCTAGATCATATTTCCATAACTTTTTAAAGTTTTAACTGGTTTTAGATTTGGTGTGATGATATACAGAGAGACTATGGAGAACAAGATCCACCTTAGAGCTTGTGGAAAAGATAGTCGATTTTAAAAGGAGTGATGGAAAAGCATATCAAGTAACTCTATCAAAGAATGATCTGCAAAGGGAAAGTTCAAGGGAGAATTATAAAAACAAAGCAATTGAATGTTATGATACAACAGTTATAAAAAGACTATGCACAAGGAGGTTTCAGATGTGAACCACTAACTAGTGTGGAATCTATCCAAATAGAGAATGCAAGAGCAAACATCTTTTTATGAGTTTAAATTTAAACATGTAGGCCAACTTTGTAGAACATCCAAGTAAGTAATTACATTTTTGGTTTCAAGACATATTTGGACTAGTGACAGCTGGTCATAAACAACTTGGGTCTTAAATTATTGGGTTCTTTACTTTAGCCTGCCTTCCTTGTATTCACTGCTTCCTTCCCATTTGCCTACTCTTTCCTTTTCCCTTATGTGATCTCTGTGGGAGTCCTGTGTTTCTAGAGGCCCAGTCCTGATTACTCATCATTTTTTCTGTATATTCAATTGTATTATTGCTGGGGGCAGAGCATAGTTACTTATTTCTAATTAATAGAATTGGGGAAACACTTAATTGCCCCGGTACTATTATCAGAAAACTTCATCCTATACTCTGTAGTTCCCTCTAATTTGAGACTAGAACTTCAACAGTAAAAAGGCATGGTGTTCATATCAAGGTCAGATTTATTGCAAGACAGTAAATTAACATTTATATGTCTTAGTAATCAACTTAATACAACATAGCTGTGCATCAGTAATCATAGTCAAACCATAACAATAAGGTTTAAAAGTTCAGAACTCAATCAGCAAAAATACAATACAATAGTCTTACCCCAGAGCTGGAGAGCCTCTCATGTTCGAGCCGCGTGAGCAAGCTGCCTCACAGTCTAATCATCACTCTTTTTATGATAAATTTTTCCTTTCTTTTCATTTCTTTATAATTTCTTTGTTTCTAACTATTGGATTTGTAATTGTTTTCAACCACTTAATTTACATAACCTTTCTTTCTAAACATACTGATTCACTTAATAAATCATCAACTCATCACTTCTCTATTTCAGCTTGTATCTATTCAAGAATTACATAAAATTAACTTTATTTCACCTTGATCAAAACACATTCAAATCAAACCCTTGAAATCAAATACTTTCTTCCCTTTAGATCATTTAAACTCATGATTAAGGAAAAATCTGAACTTTGGAACTTTAACACCCTGTGCTAGACCAGGACAGGCTATTCATGTTAACTTGAGCTGCTCTATATCAAAGAATAATGAACCATTGTTTTTAAAAATTCTTTCTTTACTTCTCATGCTTCCCCGCTTACTCTTATGGGGTGGCTGTGACTCAGATGACAGGCTAAATTCACTGTTAAACTTGAGCTGCTCTAGTATCATATACATTTTGGTTTCAAGACATATTTGGACTAGTGACAGCTGGTCATAAACAACTGGGGCCTTTTTTTTTGCCTTCCTTGTATTCACTGCTTCCTTCCCATTTGCCTACTCTTTCCTTTTCCCTTATGTGATCTCTGTGGGAGTCCTGTGTTTCTAGAGGCCCAGTCCTGATTACTCATCATTTTTTCTGTATATTCAATTGTATTATTGCTGGGGGCAGAGCATAGTTACTTATTTCTAATTAATAGAATTGGGGAAACACTTAATTGCCCCGGTACTATTATCAGAAAACTTCATCCTATACTCTGTAGTTCCCTCTAATTTGAGACTAGAACTTCAACAGTAAAAAGGCATGGTGTTCATATCAAGGTCAGATTTATTGCAAGACAGTAAATTAACATTTATATGTCTTAGTAATCAACTTAATACAACATAGCTGTGCATCAGTAATCATAGTCAAACCATAACAATAAGGTTTAAAAGTTCAGAACTCAATCAGCAAAAATACAATACAATAGTCTTACCCCAGAGCTGGAGAGCCTCTCATGTTCGAGCCGCGTGAGCAAGCTGCCTCACAGTCTAATCATCACTCTTTTTATGATAAATTTTTCCTTTCTTTTCATTTCTTTATAATTTCTTTGTTTCTAACTATTGGATTTGTAATTGTTTTCAACCACTTAATTTACATAACCTTTCTTTCTAAACATACTGATTCACTTAATAAATCATCAACTCATCACTTCTCTATTTCAGCTTGTATCTATTCAAGAATTACATAAAATTAACTTTATTTCACCTTGATCAAAACACATTCAAATCAAACCCTTGAAATCAAATACTTTCTTCCCTTTAGATCATTTAAACTCATGATTAAGGAAAAATCTGAACTTTGGAACTTTAACACCCTGTGCTAGACCAGGACAGGCTATTCATGTTAACTTGAGCTGCTCTATATCAAAGAATAATGAACCATTGTTTTTTTAAAAAATTCTTTCTTTACTTCTCATGCTTCCCCCGCTTACTCTTATGGGGTGGCTGTGACTCAGATGAAGTTTCACTTTCTGCCTCGCTAGAGGAACTTTCTTTCACTGATTCAAAATTTCTTTTACTTCTTTTGGACACAATATTCTTGCCTTTTAGATTAATATATGTTCCTCCTTTAGGTAACATCATATTTACCCATTCCTCTTCTCCTTCTGAACTTATCTCACTTTCTAAAGGGCGAATTTTAGGTCTGAAAAACTTATCTGGGGTTCGCGGACTATCTGAGCTATCTGTGTCATCACTCATTTCTTCATATCCAGGGGCCCAGTAATTTCTTAGGAACTCGCCTGTGGTAGCCCACGTCATTATCTCATGAATCAAAAATTAATAAATGTTATATTCATGCTCATGACTTAAAATCTATTATCTTCAATTGTCTACTTGTGTCTTAATTTAGATATCTAAATGAACTCACAAATTTTGACATGAACTTCTAAAACCCCATCCACTCCAGTCACTTTTGTCTATTTGTGCAACATTATTATTCTCTCATTTACAAAGTCAGAACTTCAGGATTTTCCTTGATGCAGTCTTTTCTTTATTCCACACAGTCAACCCATCAACAACGCCTATCAATTTCATCTCCACAATATATCATGATTCCTTTCCATCTCTGTTGATACCAACTTAATCCATACTACTAATGAAAATATTTTAAAGGAATTATTCAGTGGCTTCCCATTTCACTTAGAATGTGTTCTAGCTCTTTAACAAGATTATTCTCTTTCAAACAATATTCAATTGGTTGACTCTTTTTAGGAATATAAGCTACAATTCACCCATTACCCAGATAAAGGGATGTTTCTTGTTCCCATTCCACCTCAGCATTGATATAGTAACAGTTTTATTTTATATTTTAAAGAGATTTTTCTTTTTTCAATTACCTTTATTCTTTTGTTTCAGTTCAGTTCAGTTGCTCAGTCATATCTGACTCTTTGTGGCCCCACAGAATGTGGCACACTAGGTTTTCCTGTCTTTCACCATCTCCTGGAGCTTGCTCAAACTCATGTCCATTGATTCAGTGATGACATACAACCATCTTATCGTCTGTTGTTTCATTCTCCTTCTGTCTTCTGTTTTTCCCAGCAACAGGATCTTTTCTAATGAATCATGAGGCCAAAGTATTGGAGCAACAGCTTCAGAATCCGTCCTTCCAACGCATATTCAGGATTGATTTCCTTTAGAATTGACTGGTTTGACTCTCAAGAGTCTTCTCCAACAGCATAATTCAGAGACATCAATTTTTCAGTGCTCAGCCTTCTTTATGGTCTAACTCTCACATCCATAATAACTACCGGAAAAACAAAAGTTTTGACTATATGGATTTTTATTAGCAAACAAATATATTTGATTTTTTTTTTAGCACAGTGTCTAGGTTTATAATAACTTTTCTTCCAAGGAGCAAGTGTCTTTCAGTGTCATGGTTGCAGTCATCTGAAATGATTTTAGAGTCCAAAACTGCTGGTCACTGGGTCCCTTTTATCCCATCTATTTACCATGAAGTGGTGGGACCAGATGCCATGATCTTCATATTTTTGAATGCTGAGTTTTAAGTTAGCTTTTGCACCCTTCTCTTTCACCAGCATCAAGAGGATTTTTCTGCCAGGGTGAAGGGTGGTGTCATCTGCACACCTGGGGTTATTGATATTTCTCCAGGAAATTTTGATTCCAGCCCGCGCTTCATCCAGACTGGCATTTTGCATAATGTACACTGCATATAAGTGAAATAAGCAGGGCAACAATGTACAGCCTTGATATACTTCTTTCCCAATTGGGAGTCAGTATTTTGTTCCATGTCCATTCTAACTGTTGGTTACTTAAGTTCTGTTTTCCATATAGCCATTCATTGTACTCTAACATCCATGATGTCGCTTTTCTTTTTCACTCCCATACGAGCACTGAAAACCTATATGAACAAAGATAATATTTGGTCTTTTGTTGAAAATGTATCTTAGAGAGAAGAATGGAAATGAGAAGCTCTATCAAGAATATTTTCTAGAAGTAATGAGTTGATTTTTTTTTTTAAACCTTTATTTTGCTTTTAACTTTTACAGAGTTTTGTTGTTTACAGATATGTATGTTCCCAGATTAGTCATATGTATATCTCCCCCTTCCCACCCCTCCCAACTATCATACAGCACCCCTGAAAGATCCCCTTTTTCTCACAGAGCAATGACTAGAGCTATTTTCTTCACTTATGATAGTACAGGCCTTCATGCTATTTCCTTTACGCCTCCCCCCTTCTGTTCCTTCCCCACAATGTCCATATGTCCACTGTCCATGTCTGTCTTTCCATCGCTTCACTACGTGTGCCATCATCACCATCCTACTAGATTCCATATATATGTGTTAATATACTGTATTTGTCCTTCTCTTTCTGACTGACTTCACTTTTGATGATATGTTCGAGATCCAGCCACCTCATTGGGGCTGATTCTTCTGTATTTCTCTTTACAGCTGTGTAGTATTCCATTGTATATATGTACCAGAGCTTTTGGATCCATTCATTCGTCGATGGGCATCTAGGTTCCTTCCATGTTCTAGCTATTGTATAGAGAGCTGCAATGAACATTGGGGTACAGGTGCTTCTTTCAGATTTGATTTCATCAGGGTATAAGCCTAAGAGTGAGATTGCTGGGTCATAGGGTGCTTCTATGTTTAGTTTTTAAAGAAATTTCCAGACTGTTCTTCAATTTACACTCCCACCAGCAAAGCAGAGTGTTCCTTTCTCCGCACCCGTGGGTTTTCATTGATATTTTTCTCCAGGAAATTTTGATTCCAGCCCGCGCTTCATCCAGACTGGCATTTTGCATAATGTACACTGCATATAAGTGAAATAAGCAGGGCAACAATGTACAGCCTTGATATACTTCTTTCCCAATTGGGAGTCAGTATTTTGTTCCATGTCCATTCTAACTGTTGGTTACTTAAGTTCTGTTTTCCATATAGCCATTCATTGTACTCTAACATCCATGATGTCGCTTTTCTTTTTCACTCCCATACGAGCACTGAAAACCTATATGAACAAAGATAATATTTGGTCTTTTGTTGAAAATGTATCTTAGAGAGAAGAATGGAAATGAGAAGCTCTATCAAGAATATTTTCTAGAAGTAATGAGTTGATTTTTTTTTTTAAACCTTTATTTTGCTTTTAACTTTTACAGAGTTTTGTTGTTTACAGATATGTATGTTCCCAGATTAGTCATATGTATATCTCCCCCTTCCCACCCCTCCCAACTATCACACAGCACCCCTGAAAGATCCCCTTTTTCTCACAGAGCAATGACTAGAGCTATTTTCTTCACTTATGATAGTACAGGCCTTCATGCTATTTCCTTTACGCCTCCCCCCTTCTGTTCCTTCCCCACAATGTCCATATGTCCACTGTCCATGTCTGTCTTTCCATCGCTTCACTACGTGTGCCATCATCACCATCCTACTAGATTCCATATATATGTGTTAATATACTGTATTTGTCCTTCTCTTTCTGACTGACTTCACTTTTGATGATATGTTCGAGATCCAGCCACCTCATTGGGGCTGATTCTTCTGTATTTCTCTTTACAGCTGTGTAGTATTCCATTGTATATATGTACCAGAGCTTTTGGATCCATTCATTCGTCGATGGGCATCTAGGTTCCTTCCATGTTCTAGCTATTGTATAGAGAGCTGCAATGAACATTGGGGTACAGGTGCTTCTTTCAGATTTGATTTCATCAGGGTATAAGCCTAAGAGTGAGATTGCTGGGTCATAGGGTGCTTCTATGTTTAGTTTTTTAAGAAATCTCCAGACTGTCTTCCATAGAGGCTGTATCAATTTACACTCCCACCAGCAAAGCAGGAGTGTTCCCTTTTCTCCGCACCCTCTCCAGCATTTATTGTCTGTCGATTTGTGGATGATGGCCATCCTGACGGGTGTGAGGTGATATCTCATTGTAGTTTTGATTTGCATTTCTCTAATTATTAGTGAAGTTGAGCATCGTTTCATGTGTTTTTGGGCCATCTGTATGTCATCGTTGGAGAGGTGTCTGTTTAGGTCCTTTTCTCATTTTTTGATTGGGTTGTTCGTTTCTCCTGTGTTGAGTTGTCTGAGTTGCTTGTAGATTTTGGAGATTAATTCTCTGTCTGTTGTTTCATTTGCTTTGATTTTCTCCCACTCTGTGGGCTGTCTGTTCAACTTTTTTGTAATTTCTTTAGCTGTACAAAAGCTTTTAAGTTTCATGAGGTCCCACATGTTCATTTTTCTTTTCAGTTCCGCTATTCTAGTAGGTTGGTCAGAGAAGATCTTGCTTTGATTGATGTCCTTGAGGGTTTTGCCTATATTCTCCTCTAAGAGTTTGATGGTTTCTGGTCTTACATTTAAGTCTTTAATCCATTTTGAGTTGATCTTTGTGTATGGTGTCAGGGCATGCTCCAACTTCATTTTCTTGCATGTAGCTGTCCAATTTTCCCAGCACCATTTGTTGAAGAGGCTGTCTTTGTCCCATTTTATATGTTCGCCTCCTTTGTCAAAAATAAGGTACCCATAGGTGCATGGGTTGATCTCTGGGTTCTCGATCTTGTTCCATTGGTCTATATTTCTGTTTTTGTGCCAGTACCATACTGTTTTGAGGACTGTTGCTTTGTAGTAGAGTCTGAAGTTGGGGAGGCTGATCCCTCCAGCTCCATTCTTCTTCCTCAGGATTGCTTTGGCTATTCGATGTCTTTTGTGTTTCCATATGAACTGTGTTATTGTTTGGTCTAGTTCTGTGAAGAATGTTATTGGAAGTTTGATAGGGATCGCATTGAATCTATAGATGATATTTGGTAGTATGGTCATTTTCACAATGTTGATTCTTCCGACCCAGGAACATGGAATATCTCTCCATCTGTTTAAGTCTTCTTTAATGTCTCTCATGAGGCTGTATCAATTTACACTCCCACCAGCAAAGCAGGAGTGTTCCCTTTTCTCCGCACCCTCTCCAGCATTTATTGTCTGTCGATTTGTGGATGATGGCCATCCTGACGGGTGTGAGGTGATATCTCATTGTAGTTTTGATTTGCATTTCTCTAATTATTAGTGAAGTTGAGCATCGTTTCATGTGTTTTTGGGCCATCTGTATGTCATCGTTGGAGAGGTGTCTGTTTAGGTCCTTTTCTCATTTTTTGATTGGGTTGTTCGTTTCTCCTGTGTTGAGTTGTCTGAGTTGCTTGTAGATTTTGGAGATTAATTCTCTGTCTGTTGTTTCATTTGCTTTGATTTTCTCCCACTCTGTGGGCTGTCTGTTCAACTTTTTTGTAATTTCTTTAGCTGTACAAAAGCTTTTAAGTTTCATGAGGTCCCACATGTTCATTTTTCTTTTCAGTTCCGCTATTCTAGTAGGTTGGTCAGAGAAGATCTTGCTTTGATTGATGTCCTTGAGGGTTTTGCCTATATTCTCCTCTAAGAGTTTGATGGTTTCTGGTCTTACATTTAAGTCTTTAATCCATTTTGAGTTGATCTTTGTGTATGGTGTCAGGGCATGCTCCAACTTCATTTTCTTGCATGTAGCTGTCCAATTTTCCCAGCACCATTTGTTGAAGAGGCTGTCTTTGTCCCATTTTATATGTTCGCCTCCTTTGTCAAAAATAAGGTACCCATAGGTGCATGGGTTGATCTCTGGGTTCTCGATCTTGTTCCATTGGTCTATATTTCTGTTTTTGTGCCAGTACCATACTGTTTTGAGGACTGTTGCTTTGTAGTAGAGTCTGAAGTTGGGGAGGCTGATCCCTCCAGCTCCATTCTTCTTCCTCAGGATTGCTTTGGCTATTCGATGTCTTTTGTGTTTCCATATGAACTGTGTTATTGTTTGGTCTAGTTCTGTGAAGAATGTTATTGGAAGTTTGATAGGGATCGCATTGAATCTATAGATGATATTTGGTAGTATGGTCATTTTCACAATGTTGATTCTTCCGACCCAGGAACATGGAATATCTCTCCATCTGTTTAAGTCTTCTTTAATGTCTCTCATGAGTGTCTTGTAATTTTCTGTGTACAGTTCTTTTGTTTCTTTGGGTAGGTTTATTCCTAGATATTTGATTCTTTTGGTTGCAATGGTGAAGGGGATTGTCTCTTTGATTTCATTTTCTGAATTTTCATTGTTTGTGTATAGGAATGCCAGTGATTTCTGTATATTGATTTTGTATCCTGTGACATTGCTGAATTCGCTGATTAACTCTAGTAGTTTTGTGAGTTGAATCATTCACCAATAATGGCACACCAGGCGTGAAATGAATCACAACCATTTGTTAATTTAATCTCTTTCATGCCTTACCTGTGCACTCAAACTAAGGTCTAAGCCCATCATGTAGGTTTTCATTACTAATCTCTTCTTGCTTATTACATCCCATGCATCTTCTTTAAATTACATCCATCAATCTTCTTTCAACTCTGAATTTTTGGAATGCTCTTCTTAGTATTCTTTGCATATATATCATATATTTTCATTTAAGTTTGGCTTAAGTGTTACTTATTTAGAAAGGCTGTCCTTATTTCCTTATTTGAAGTACCTTTCCTCCTATTTTATTTTTCTCAATCCCTGATGTGTTTCCTTCTTATCATTCATTAGTTTTTTAAGTCCTCTGATTACTTCTTTGTGTTCTTCAGTTTCATCTGTTGAATTTCCTTGAATGTAGAATGATAATGGTTTTGTTCTCTTTAGTATCCTTAATATCTAACATGATACTTGAAACACTGAGAGTACTCAAAAAAAAAAAAAAAATTTACAAGCCAGAATGAAAGTCACTTAGTTATGTCTGATGCTTTTCGACCCCATGGACAAGCCACAGAATTCTCTATGCAAGAATATTCAAATGGGTGCCCTGTTTCCTTCTCCAGGCAGTCTTCCCAAGCCAGGTATTGAACACAGATCTCTGCATTACAAGTGGATTCTTTGCTGTCTGAACTACAAGGGAAGCCCAAGAATACTGGGTGGATAGCCTATCAAGGGATTTTCATCACCCAGGAATCAAACCGGGGTCTCCTGCATTGAAGATGGATTCTTTACCAGCTGAGCTACTAAATCTAGCCTGAAGATATGTTTTTCTGGTATTGCATTGTTTTAAACCAGTCCCGATTTTACTATTTTTTAAGGATTCCTTTAAATTTTTTTTATAGATTCCATTTGATTAACTTGTTTGCAGAAAGTGTTCTCTGTACAGTTCATTATTGTCCTCAGCTAGCAATAGAAATGAGCTATTTTAACAAAAATGAAGGTCTTTAATCTATTAGAAAAGACACAAGATACTTTGTCAGAGATCAAGATATAGTTTAACTTCATCAGGTATTAATCTCAGGAGGAGTTAGCAGTTCAAGAAGTTGTTTTAATTATAGAAAGATCCACAGGAACCAGAGGAAGAGGGCTTGGGCAGAAGAGTGGGGATAGGCCTTCAAGGTAGTAGATATTTTCTGACTTTTGTGGATGTTTCTTAAAATATTTGAATACCACTGCCACTACACTTCTGTCATCTCTAGTTTGGAGGTGGAGTTCGTGACACCACTCTGACCCTCTGCAGTGTAAAATAAGAAGAGAAGAGGGTAGAGGACAGAAGCATAGGAAATGCCAACATTCAAGGACAATAAAATAAATGAATCTCGGAGAGGGAGCAGCTAGAGAAAAAAGAGAAATAGCAGCAAAATGGTTTTCTATAGTCTCAGGGAGGAAAGTTCTTGAAGTGGGCAACTGTGTCAACACCTTGAAGTGGAAAACTGTACGAATTGGTGATTTCAGCACAGAAAGTTTAGTAGAAATGTATACTAAATAAAACTATTAGTGGAAAGAGAAATGGCTGCTGACTACTTGGGAGACATGTGGGTTCCCAGTATTAGTGGTAAAGAAGGGAAAAATTTATTATCCAAAAAGAAACCCCAATATGCTTTTCGACCCCATGGACAAGCCACAGAATCTACTTCAAATGGGTGCCCTGTTTCCTTCTCAGGCAGTCTTCCCAAGCCAGGTATTGAACACAGATCTCTGCATTACAAGTGGATTCTTTGCTGTCTGAACTACAAGGAAGCCCAAGAATACTGGGTGGATAGCCTATCAAGGGATTTTCATCACCCAGGAATCAAACCGGGTCTCCTGCATTGAAGATGGATTCTTTACCAGCTGAGCTACTAAATCTAGCCTGAAGATATGTTTTTCTGGTATTGCATTGTTTTAAACCAGTCCCGATTTTACTATTTTTTAAGGATTCCTTTAAATTTTTTTTATAGATTCCATTTGATTAACTTGTTTGCAGAAAGTGTTCTCTGTACAGTTCATTATTGTCCTCAGCTAGCAATAGAAATGAGCTATTTTAACAAAAATGAAGGTCTTTAATCTATTAGAAAAGACACAAGATACTTTGTCAGAGATCAAGATATAGTTTAACTTCATCAGGTATTAATCTCAGGAGGAGTTAGCAGTTCAAGAAGTTGTTTTAATTATAGAAAGATCCACAGGAACCAGAGGAAGAGGGCTTGGGCAGAAGAGTGGGGATAGGCCTTCAAGGTAGTAGATATTTTCTGACTTTTGTGGATGTTTCTTAAAATATTTGAATACCACTGCCACTACACTTCTGTCATCTCTAGTTTGGAGGTGGAGTTCGTGACACCACTCTGACCCTCTGCAGTGTAAAATAAGAAGAGAAGAGGGTAGAGGACAGAAGCATAGGAAATGCCAACATTCAAGGACAATAAAATAAATGAATCTCGGAGAGGGAGCAGCTAGAGAAAAAAGAGAAATAGCAGCAAAATGGTTTTCTATAGTCTCAGGGAGGAAAGTTCTTGAAGTGGGCAACTGTGTCAACACCTTGAAGTGGAAAACTGTACGAATTGGTGATTTCAGCACAGAAAGTTTAGTAGAAATGTATACTAAATAAAACTATTAGTGGAAAGAGAAATGGCTGCTGACTACTTGGGAGACATGTGGGTTCCCAGGTGATTCAGTGGGTAAAGAATCTGACTGCAATGCAGGAGACACAAGAGACATAGGTTTGATCTTGAGTCAGGAAGATCCTCTGGAGAAGGAAATGGCAACCCACCCCAATATTCTTCCCTGGAAAATCCCATGGACAGAGGAGCCTATTGGGCTACACTCTATGGGGCTACAAAGAATCAGAAATGGACTGAAGCACCTGAGCACACACATTTGAGATGCATACCAAAGAGGGGAGTAATTTACACAATCAGTCATGGGTGTAGGACATAAGGAAAAGTGTTGTCTGTAGATTATTCCAAAACAGTGCTAAAAATGACTAAAAAAATTTTTTTTCCAGTATTGGCAGACTCTGGCAATTTTGAACAAGACTAGGGTTAAATTCCCCTCCCCACTTTCACTCTAAAGAGAAGGATCACATAACAGCTAAAAGAGGGCATCAGGTCAAAGGAAGATGACATTATAGGACCAGAGGAATTTGTGAATGTTTATATAATAAAAGGAAAGGACCAGCCTAAAGGAAGTGTTTTAACACAGTAGAGTTTGTAATTGGTACAGCAATCTGAGGCCATATAAAATGCACAGAATACAGAAATGATTTAGTCTTGAATGAAAAATAGTTTTTCATTATATCCACTTTGAAAGTTAACATTGATATTTCAAAAATAACATCACTATTCCAGATGTGACTGCTGCTAAGTTATTTCATGAATTTCATGTAAAATAACTTTAAATGCATCGCATTAGTAGATATATTATAATTTCTGACATTAAATTAGTATATTCTGCATTTGCACTTATTTCACACAGGTAACAAATATTGGGTGTTCAAGGACACGACTCTTCAGCCTGGTTACCCTCATGACTTGATTACTCTTGAAATGGAATTCCTCATGGTATTGATTCAGCCATTTGGGGCTTGGGAAAACCTATTTCTTCAAGGGGACAGGTCAGTAAAATAAATGAATCCAACATTCAAGGACAATAAAATAAATGAATCTCGGAGAGGGAGCAGCTAGAGAAAAAAGAGAAATAGCAGCAAAATGGTTTTCTATAGTCTCAGGGAGGAAAGTTCTTGAAGTGGGCAACTGTGTCAACACCTTGAAGTGGAAAACTGTACGAATTGGTGATTTCAGCACAGAAAGTTTAGTAGAAATGTATACTAAATAAAACTATTAGTGGAAAGAGAAATGGCTGCTGACTACTTGGGAGACATGTGGGTTCCCAGGTGATTCAGTGGGTAAAGAATCTGACTGCAATGCAGGAGACACAAGAGACATAGGTTTGATCTTGAGTCAGGAAGATCCTCTGGAGAAGGAAATGGCAACCCACCCCAATATTCTTCCCTGGAAAATCCCATGGACAGAGGAGCCTATTGGGCTACACTCTATGGGGCTACAAAGAATCAGAAATGGACTGAAGCACCTGAGCACACACATTTGAGATGCATACCAAAGAGGGGAGTAATTTACACAATCAGTCATGGGTGTAGGACATAAGGAAAAGTGTTGTCTGTAGATTATTCCAAAACAGTGCTAAAAATGACTAAAAAAATTTTTTTTCCAGTATTGGCAGACTCTGGCAATTTTGAACAAGACTAGGGTTAAATTCCCCTCCCCACTTTCACTCTAAAGAGAAGGATCACATAACAGCTAAAAGAGGGCATCAGGTCAAAGGAAGATGACATTATAGGACCAGAGGAATTTGTGAATGTTTATATAATAAAAGGAAAGGACCAGCCTAAAGGAAGTGTTTTAACACAGTAGAGTTTGTAATTGGTACAGCAATCTGAGGCCATATAAAATGCACAGAATACAGAAATGATTTAGTCTTGAATGAAAAATAGTTTTTCATTATATCCACTTTGAAAGTTAACATTGATATTTCAAAAATAACATCACTATTCCAGATGTGACTGCTGCTAAGTTATTTCATGAATTTCATGTAAAATAACTTTAAATGCATCGCATTAGTAGATATATTATAATTTCTGACATTAAATTAGTATATTCTGCATTTGCACTTATTTCACACAGGTAACAAATATTGGGTGTTCAAGGACACGACTCTTCAGCCTGGTTACCCTCATGACTTGATTACTCTTGGAAATGGAATTCCCCCTCATGGTATTGATTCAGCCATTTGGTGGGAGGACGTTGGGAAAACCTATTTCTTCAAGGGGGACAGGTCAGTACGCACCTTATGTTTAGAGAAGTCAATATGTCTAGTCTATAACAGACATGTACATTTCATGAAAGAATCTGCGTGAATGTAAAGAATTAATACAACTGAAAATAGTTTAAACATATGTTAAAATAATATTGAAGATAAATCTTCCTTTAATATTCCCAAATAATGTGACTTTATTATGAATGTGTATATGTAGTATATATCCTTTCTCTTCTCTATAATCTTAGCATGTCTATAAAGCTGTGTAAGCACTGCACAGAATGTATTTTCTGTAACTTTATTTACTTTACTTAAAAGTATTTTTTAACACAGGCCTTTTTTTTTTTTTTTTTTGCTTTCATATTTAATGTTAAATATTACACTTTGCACACAATTTTGAACATTTTCCAATACCTTCAGTTTAGTCATGAATTCTATTTCTGAAGACAACGTTAGTTAAGTACTAGCAGATAGGTGCTATGAACTAACAAAACTATCATTCAATTAAATACTTCAAGCTTGATTTATAATATATTTTGCTATTTTCTGTCATTTCTTTTCCTTTTATGACCTTAGTAACAGAGTTTATAAAACAAAGTGAATTGACAATCTCATTTGTACAGCAGTCGTTAGACATACTAGTTTACCCCGCACACTTGTTGACAGATATTACATACAAAATCAAAGATGGAGGAATTGGGGTTGAATGTTTATATAATAAAAGGAAAGGACCAGCCTAAAGGAAGTGTTTTAACACAGTAGAGTTTGTAATTGGTACAGCAATCTGAGGCCATATAAAATGCACAGAATACAGAAATGATTTAGTCTTGAATGAAAAATAGTTTTTCATTATATCCACTTTGAAAGTTAACATTGATATTGCAAATATAAAATCACTATTCCAGATGTGACTGCTGCTAAGTTATTTCATGAATTTCATGTAAAATAACTTTAAATGCATCGCATTAGTAGATATATTATAATTTCTGACATTAAATTAGTATATTCTGCATTTGCACTTATTTCACACAGGTAACAAATATTGGGTGTTCAAGGACACGACTCTTCAGCCTGGTTACCCTCATGACTTGATTACTCTTGGAAATGGAATTCCCCCTCATGGTATTGATTCAGCCATTTGGTGGGAGGACGTTGGGAAAACCTATTTCTTCAAGGGGGACAGGTCAGTACGCACCTTATGTTTAGAGAAGTCAATATGTCTAGTCTATAACAGACATGTACATTTCATGAAAGAATCTGCGTGAATGTAAAGAATTAATACAACTGAAAATAGTTTAAACATATGTTAAAATAATATTGAAGATAAATCTTCCTTTAATATTCCCAAATAATGTGACTTTATTATGAATGTGTATATGTAGTATATATCCTTTCTCTTCTCTATAATCTTAGCATGTCTATAAAGCTGTGTAAGCACTGCACAGAATGTATTTTCTGTAACTTTATTTACTTTACTTAAAAGTATTTTTTAACACAGGCCTTTTTTTTTTTTTTTTTTGCTTTCATATTTAATGTTAAATATTACACTTTGCACACAATTTTGAACATTTTCCAATACCTTCAGTTTAGTCATGAATTCTATTTCTGAAGACAACGTTAGTTAAGTACTAGCAGATAGGTGCTATGAACTAACAAAACTATCATTCAATTAAATACTTCAAGCTTGATTTATAATATATTTTGCTATTTTCTGTCATTTCTTTTCCTTTTATGACCTTAGTAACAGAGTTTATAAAACAAAGTGAATTGACAATCTCATTTTGTACAGCAGTCGTTAGACATACTAGTTTTACCCCCGCACACTTGTTGACAGATATTACATACAAAATCAAAGATGGAGGCTATATTTTTTAAAATTTTAAATTATTAGAGTAAAAGTAAAGAAAAGTGAAAATTTAATTACACTGGTACTATTTGTATCAAAATGTGACATTCCTAAGTAAACTTCATTGGTGGGTAGAACTTACATATATCATTTTACAAGTAGTTAAAACACGTGCACACTCAGAAACACAATAAAACAAGTTTTAAGGATCAACAAGCTATTACTGAGTTTATTTTATAATTTTAATGTAACCTGTAAAGTGTCTCTAACTTCTTGAGAAAAGTAAGGATATAAAACGTGCTTATTTTACAGTTGGTAATATTTGATAGCAAGTGATTTAAAATGTTGAGCTTTATCTGTGAACAAAAAGACTCTATCATTTGTATCCATGGGGAAAAAATGTATACTTTTACATGTATTTGTTACAAATGTTTTGTGCATTAAATTTGTATATATGTCTATGCAAAATGTTCCTAGATTTTAATTCACTATCAGAAAACTAAAGTTTTGCTAGATATTTTTTGCTAAATCACAGGTTTATCCAAAAAAGTGCTATTATAGTAGAAGATATTATTTATCATTACAGAAATCATGTGACCTTTACCAATATATAAATGTAGTTAAAGTTTGAAAAGAGATTGAAGAAATTGATTGTCCCACCATGGTTACTGCTAATGGAAATGGATCAGTGGACTTACGGTATATTCTTTAAAATAACAACCCACAAGCCTGAGTTTAGTTCTTCAGCTGATATTTACCGCTTGAATTTACTCCTTTAGGACTATGGTCAATACAGAATTGTCTCTTTTTTTTTTTTTCAGAAAGGGATAGAAACAAGAGTCTGAGAATACACCTAAAGAAATTAACTTCTAGGACAAACCATGAAAGCTTAGCTTTCATATTTCAGTTTTAATAAGGGTTTCAGAGATGATAATAAAACAGACATTTTATTATGTTAGCCATACTTTAAAACTTTTTCCATTCTAAACTGAGCACTTCAAAAAAAAAAGTCTGAAATCATGAAATTAATAGAATACTACTAGTTTACCCCGCACACTTGTTGACAGATATTACATACAAAATCAAAGATGGAGGCTATATTTTTTAAAATTTTAAATTATTAGAGTAAAAGTAAAGAAAAGTGAAAATTTAATTACACTGGTACTATTTGTATCAAAATGTGACATTCCTAAGTAAACTTCATTGGTGGGTAGAACTTACATATATCATTTTACAAGTAGTTAAAACACGTGCACACTCAGAAACACAATAAAACAAGTTTTAAGGATCAACAAGCTATTACTGAGTTTATTTTATAATTTTAATGTAACCTGTAAAGTGTCTCTAACTTCTTGAGAAAAGTAAGGATATAAAACGTGCTTATTTTACAGTTGGTAATATTTGATAGCAAGTGATTTAAAATGTTGAGCTTTATCTGTGAACAAAAGACTCTATCATTTGTATCCATGGGGAAAAAATGTATACTTTTACATGTATTTGTTACAAATGTTTTGTGCATTAAATTTGTATATATGTCTATGCAAAATGTTCCTAGATTTTAATTCACTATCAGAAAACTAAAGTTTTGCTAGATATTTTTTGCTAAATCACAGGTCTATCCAAAAAAGTGCTATTATAGTAGAAGATATTATTTATCATTACAGAAATCATGTGACCTTTACCAATATATAAATGTAGTTAAAGTTTGAAAAGAGATTGAAGAAATTGATTGTCCCACCATGGTTACTGCTAATGGAAATGGATCAGTGGACTTACGGTATATTCTTTAAAATAACAACCCACAAGCCTGAGTTTAGTTCTTCAGCTGATATTTACCGCTTGAATTTACTCCTTTAGGACTATGGTCAATACAGAATTGTGTCTTTTTTTTTTTTTTTTTCAGAAAGGGATAGAAACAAGAGTCTGAGAATACACCCTAAAGAAATTAACTTCTACAGGACAAACCATGAAAGCTTAGCTTTCATATTTCAGTTTTAATAAGGGTTTCAGAGATGATAATAAAACAGACATTTTATTATGTTAGCCATACTTTAAAACTTTTTTCCATTCTAAAAACTGAGCACTTCTTGAAAAAATTAAGTTTAAAATTAAGTGTTGCCTGTCTCAAATCAGTGAAATTAATGAAGGTTACATACCAAATTTATAATAAAAATTATAGTAAGCCAGAAAAAAAGTTTTAATTAATTTATCCTCTACTTGACAAGTTGCACGCAGAATATACAAAACATATAGAAACACTTTGATTTTAACTTCTGCTTAAATAACTGCTTTTAGAGCTTTTATAAATATTTAAAGTAAGATCTGATTAATGTTCATGTGTGTGATCTTATATGAGTTCATGAGTCATAGATGTTTTGTAAACAGACTACTTCATATTTGTATATTTAATTCTAAAGTCATAATTTATTAATATAGCCATTCCACATTAAAAGTCAATGGAAAATACATTAAACTACAAATATAAATAACAATTTCGTTTTCACTTTTATATGAGAATTCACTGAATCTTTACAATACTTATTCATTTTAACACTTTATATATCTCCCATATATATTTTGAGAGAAAATATATTGAAAACTGATTTTCCTTACTTATTTTTCCTCTTATTTTATTTTCATTTTTATCTTTAAAAATATATTAACAGATTTCTATTTCTCTAAGGCTAAGATCAGGAAAGAATCTTAGAGATAGCTTTGTCTAAGTACAAAACCTCAATTGCTTTAGGGAATCAGGCAAATAACATACTCAGTGAAGGAGCAATATGTATGGCAATAGGGAGCCATGGACACTGTGGTGAGCTGGAAAGTACGAATACTCTAGAAGAGCACTCAAAATCAGAAAAATTTTCTATCATCTGCTAGACAAACAAAGCACAACTTTAAATTAGCTTTGGTTCAAGAGATGCTGTATGTTAACCCTGCATCTCTTTCACTTCCTACCAAAGTTTAGACAGCCTCAATTACATTGTGTGGAAGACACTTTCTGTATTTGATGACCTGTGTTGACAGTATAAATATGTGACACCCCATTCCATTTTCAATAGCTCTAATTCCTGCTTCCTTAAGTTTTCTGTACTTGTCTTGGCATATCCCTTACTCATTTATTTGAAATATATTTTGAGAACATAGTATGTGACATGTATTATATAATAAAGATATAGTAGGAGAAAACATGACAAGTCTTCTGCTCCTATGGTCCTTAGACTCTGTTAGGGGAGATAAAAATAAATAGAGAAGAAAAAAAAAAATGACTCTGATATTTTGATAGTGAGAAATGCTTTAAAGAAATAAAACAAGTGATCATGTGATAGAGACTCAGGTTGTAAGAGTGGTTGGGAAATTAGTGTGTAAGTCAAGAAAGGCCTAAATTGTGAAGCATGCACTGATACAGGGACTTAAGAGGGGAGAACGTTCAGTCACATGAAGTTATTCAGGACAGTATATTGTAGGTATATGAAAGAGCAGTATGAAAGCAATGACGTTTAAATATTCAAAACAGATGAAAACCATTGTAGCAAGAACATAGTAAGTGATTGAGCATGCCACAAGGTAAAAGACCAAATTATGAGGCATTTTAAGTATAGTAGAAAGGCATTGAAATGTTTTCAACAAGAAAGCACGTGTTCTGATGTACATGCAAAAACATCATTATGACTTCTTGTGAAGAAAGGGCTTCCAGCAAGGAGATTACATGGTAAAGTATTGAAATGGTACAGGATGGCACAATGGTAGCTGTGTAGATGGAACAAGGAGTACAGTATACATTTTTACTATTCTCATGGCAAGTTGTTCTTATGGCTTCAACTTTAGAGTGAGAAGAACAAATCAAAGACAATATCTAGGTTTATCGCCTGAATTAAATAAATTGTGCCATTTCTGAAGGTGGAGCACATGAGTGAAGGAATATTGGGGAAAAGGGATTAAGAGTTTGAGATATTCATTTTTGATAAGTCGGAGCCTATTTGCACAGAACTGAAAAAATCTAGGCAGCAATTGGATATCTGAGTTTATAAGGAAAAGTGGACTCAAGGCACAGATCTGAAAGTAATTGAGATATACATTGTACTGAATATAGGGGCCCACATGAAATCTCCTAAGTACAGAAATAGCTAAAAAAAAGTGTAAGTGAAATGATGGTTCTTTAAACAGATCTGTACATTCAGATTAAAATGTCCAGTTTCACTGTTTCACATAAGGAAAATAGTATGTGACATGTATTATATAATAAAGATATAGTAGGAGAAAACATGACAAGTCTTCTGCTCCTATGGTCCTTAGACTCTGTTAGGGGAGATAAAAATAAATAGAGAAGAAAAAAATGACTCTGATATTTTGATAGTGAGAAATGCTTTAAAGAAATAAAACAAGTGATCATGTGATAGAGACTCAGGTTGTAAGAGTGGTTGGGAAATTAGTGTGTAAGTCAAGAAAGGCCTAAATTGTGAAGCATGCACTGATACAGGGACTTAAGAGGGGAGAACGTTCAGTCACATGAAGTTATTCAGGACAGTATATTGTAGGTATATGAAAGAGCAGTATGAAAGCAATGACGTTTAAATATTCAAAACAGATGAAAACCATTGTAGCAAGAACATAGTAAGTGATTGAGCATGCCACAAGGTAAAAGACCAAATTATGAGGCATTTTAAGTATAGTAGAAAGGCATTGAAATGTTTTCAACAAGAAAGCACGTGTTCTGATGTACATGCAAAAACATCATTATGACTTCTTGTGAAGAAAGGGCTTCCAGCAAGGAGATTACATGGTAAAGTATTGAAATGGTACAGGATGGCACAATGGTAGCTGTGTAGATGGAACAAGGAGTACAGTATACATTTTTACTATTCTCATGGCAAGTTGTTCTTATGGCTTCAACTTTAGAGTGAGAAGAACAAATCAAAGACAATATCTAGGTTTATCGCCTGAATTAAATAAATTGTGCCATTTCTGAAGGTGGAGCACATGAGTGAAGGAATATTGGGGAAAAGGGATTAAGAGTTTGAGATATTCATTTTTGATAAGTCGGAGCCTATTTGCACAGAACTGAAAAAATCTAGGCAGCAATTGGATATCTGAGTTTATAAGGAAAAGTGGACTCAAGGCACAGATCTGAAAGTAATTGAGATATACATTGTACTGAATATAGGGGCCCACATGAAATCTCCTAAGTACAGAAATAGCTAAAAAAAAGTGTAAGTGAAATGATGGTTCTTTAAACAGATCTGTACATTCAGATTAAAATGTCCAGTTTCACTGTTTCACATAGAGCTTAGAACTCATTCCATCAGACTCTTACTTGTCCTTTTCTTAACATACCATAATTTGATACTTGAATACATTTTGATCTTCATAGCATTTAGCTCTAAAATGCTATGATGGTAAATCATTTCTTAGTATTTTCTCACAAATATATCCAAGTTTCTACTTTTGTACTTCATTGAAGATTGAATCATTGCGGATTTTCAGACATTTTCAAAAAATGAAGATAAAATTTAGACTTATTTTGGTTTGTTTTTTGTTATTGTCACCAATAGCCAAACAGAAACATATATAACTTAAGTTATGCATTTACTAAGTAAATCCTTTTTGTGTTTTTTAAAATTATCTGACAGAGTACAAATTGTTATTTTCAATTATTTTCCATTTTCAATAATGCTTCTGAAAAAAGAGATGCCGTGTGATGATTTGGACATGAAAAAAAGTGGCACTTGTTTTCTGTGATAACATACAGGGAATAAGGCCTGGTTTTAAAGCAAAATAAATAAATAAATAAATAAAACAGAAATGAGATAAAGTGGATGAAGAAATGATCAGGTCATATGAAAGCAAATTTTTCTTCAGTTTCAGTTTAGTATTCAAAAACATTAAAGTATATCATTTCAGAATTTTCTATACTTTGTTCAGATAGAAGGAATTTAAGACACTACTGTATCTTGTAATACGGACAACTGTCTTTTCTTATGATTATGACTCATAATCAGTCTTAAAATGATGAATAAATTCTATTCATCATTTATTTTGGAGGATTGATTTACAATGTTCTTCTCAAAGAATAAGCAATTTAAGTCATAATTCCACTGCAAATATAATTTGTATACAAGAAGAAAAAACTGCAACCTTTATTTATAATAGCTTTTATAATAATAGCTTTTATGTATAATAGCTTTTTCTGACCTGACATAAAATTCTAAATTTTTTCTATTATAATGTCTAGAATTTAAACTGCTCCAAGCAACTTTTTACATAATGTTCTATCTGCATATGTTAACATACTTCTCAATGAACTTGTAAGCTTATTTTTTAGGAGATAAAAATATCATCAGCTTCAACTCTGTTGTTCATGTTGAAATAAGCTCAAATATGTTGGAAATTAAAATTTAAACCTATATTTTAAACCTTTTAGCATACCATAATTTGATACTTGAATACATTTTGATCTTCATAGCATTTAGCTCTAAAATGCTATGATGGTAAATCATTTCTTAGTATTTTCTCACAAATATATCCAAGTTTCTACTTTTGTACTTCATTGAAGATTGAATCATTGCGGATTTTCAGACATTTTCAAAAAATGAAGATAAAATTTAGACTTATTTTGGTTTGTTTTTTGTTATTGTCACCAATAGCCAAACAGAAACATATATAACTTAAGTTATGCATTTACTAAGTAAATCCTTTTGTTTTTTAAAATTATCTGACAGAGTACAAATTGTTATTTTCAATTATTTTCCATTTTCAATAATGCTTCTGAAAAAAGAGATGCCGTGTGATGATTTGGACATGAAAAAAAGTGGCACTTGTTTTCTGTGATAACATACAGGGAATAAGGCCTGGTTTTAAAGCAAAATAAATAAATAAATAAATAAAACAGAAATGAGATAAAGTGGATGAAGAAATGATCAGGTCATATGAAAGCAAATTTTTCTTCAGTTTCAGTTTAGTATTCAAAAACATTAAAGTATATCATTTCAGAATTTTCTATACTTTGTTCAGATAGAAGGAATTTAAGACACTACTGTATCTTGTAATACGGACAACTGTCTTTTCTTATGATTATGACTCATAATCAGTCTTAAAATGATGAATAAATTCTATTCATCATTTATTTTGGAGGATTGATTTACAATGTTCTTCTCAAAGAATAAGCAATTTAAGTCATAATTCCACTGCAAATATAATTTGTATACAAGAAGAAAAAACTGCAACCTTTATTTATAATAGCTTTTATAATAATAGCTTTTATGTATAATAGCTTTTTCTGACCTGACATAAAATTCTAAATTTTTTCTATTATAATGTCTAGAATTTAAACTGCTCCAAGCAACTTTTTACATAATGTTCTATCTGCATATGTTAACATACTTCTCAATGAACTTGTAAGCTTATTTTTCAGGAGATAAAAATATCATCAGCTTCAACTCTGTTGTTCATGTTGAAATAAGCTCAAATATGTTGGAAATTAAAATTTAAACCTATATTTATAGATAAACCTCAGCATTTTTTAAGGCAGATGAATGTAATATCAGTATATAATAGTGTTATAGACTGAATAATATTATGGTTGAATATAGTTCGTAGATTTTCATCACATTTAAGTTTACTGAATATGAATCAAAGCTGACACAGCAGTTAACCTGAGGGTTCGGTCTGCCTCTGATGAGTTTTTCCAAAATTGTGAAATGATTCCAAATTATGATTTTGCATTATCAGTTACCAAAAAAGGGGGGAAAAATTGCTTTTACCCTGACAAATTCATACCAGGATTATGTTCGTATGTAGGAGTACAATGAAATTCACATTCCATTAATATTTTATCGAAGTGTATTCTCAATACATTTTATGTGGCTTGCATATCCTTTCTCAAATGTATATTGGTGGGTGTATATACCTATAAGTGAACAGAGTGAGGAGTGAAGGAAAACTATATTAACACAGTGAACATTATGAATTTGAGTGAGGGCCCCAAGAGTGTAAGATAGCAGGGGGATTAATCTAAAAATGTTATGTCAAGGGAAACGCTAGCAGTAATGAGCTAAAACATTATACTGAAGTATGAATAAAAGAGCATTAGTTGGAGTTTCAATTCTATAACATGCAACAAAAAGCAAATATGTTTAAGACATTAGTTTTGAATAATTATGATGTCAATGCTTTGCTACTGACTGAATTGAATGACAATGTATACTAAATTTATGATTAGAACATCAGCATAAATATATTTTAATATGCAATATAAAAGATTGTTAAAGGATTTTAGTAAAATAAGATTAAAATAATGTATGTATATCTACAAGATACTACATGAAGAATAGATACTGCAACAGGAACATTGTTGTAACTAACCTTAGAGCATAAACTTGGTTTCTGAGTATGCAGTAATATTCCTTAAATCACATATGGAATGTGATCCCATTGTTCCTAGGATGTTACATTATTTCTTGCTTAGGGAAATTAAAAATTTGCTCTAAGTTATGACAGAAATCTAGCTAACATTGTAAAGCAATCATCAATCAAAAATAAAAAAATATAATACAGAAGAAATGATTTAAGTTATGGTTTATGTTATCTAAAATATTCATTTATTATAATTTACATCATTATTTAAACTGTCATTGAGAAAAACATTCTGCCCAATATACTTTGACATAGCATTGAGATGTGAAATACCTATAAAAGAGATGTAAAGTTTGGGGAAAAAAAATGTACCTTAGAATCCCTGAAATGAGGTATTCGATGATTTCTCTGCAAGAGGTTTTCTTTGTAGTCAATTTCAGGAACTAGTTAGTGTATATGACTATTGCAAGTGCTATTGAAATATTTAACTGAAAGAAGAGATCTGGAAAATTTGAGGGCAATCTCAACCCCAATTAACATGTTATATTCATCACAGAGTGTTCTGTTACGAAATATTCAAAAATAAATCTGATGTTTCCATGGGAAAAATGTGAATGAAAATGCACTTTAGTTTGGGTAGAACTTGTCACCCCCTGCTTCTCTTCTTCAGAAAGATAGGCCCAGCTACCATTATCTCATCTTAGTGTTTCTCCCTGAAGTGTCTCCTAATTTTTCTTTCATCTTCTATGTGACAAGAACCTATGACAAACACCTGTACAATATATCTTCCTTACTGGATAATGAGATGTTAAATGGCTAAAATAGACTGTAAAATGTGGAAATCAATATGTATCTTAGAATTTATGATATTCTAAGAATCTATAAAATAAGTCTTGTGGCTTATTTCTTGGGATGCATCCTGAAACAATCTTTTTCTACTTTCTCTGTGAACATTGAAGATTAAGGAAGTGATCATATTCCACATGTTACTTATCTAAGGTACTTAGGAATCCATACCAAAACATTCTTTACAAGATCCCACAGATCTAATAGATAAAACATTCTCCATAGACCTGAAACAGGAGAAAGTTCAGAAATGACTGAATTTTTTTCTTCTTTTCTGATTTGAACCAAATACCTAATCTCAATATAATGCATTGTGTGTTAGTTCACAAATCTTTTGGTGAAACACTGCCTTTAGCGTGTGTTAAAAGATGTTTAGTAATGGTAGAAGGGGAGAAATGTTATCATGAAGAATAGATACTGCAACAGGAACATTGTTGTAACTAACCTTAGAGCATAAACTTGGTTTCTGAGTATGCAGTAATATTCCTTAAATCACATATGGAATGTGATCCCATTGTTCCTAGGATGTTACATTATTTCTTGCTTAGGGAAATTAAAAATTTGCTCTAAGTTATGACAGAAATCTAGCTAACATTGTAAAGCAATCATCAATCAAAAATAAAAAAATATAATACAGAAGAAATGATTTAAGTTATGGTTTATGTTATCTAAAATATTCATTTATTATAATTTACATCATTATTTAAACTGTCATTGAGAAAAACATTCTGCCCAATATACTTTGACATAGCATTGAGATGTGAAATACCTATAAAAGAGATGTAAAGTTTGGGGAAAAAAAATGTACCTTAGAATCCCTGAAATGAGGTATTCGATGATTTCTCTGCAAGAGGTTTTCTTTGTAGTCAATTTCAGGAACTAGTTAGTGTATATGACTATTGCAAGTGCTATTGAAATATTTAACTGAAAGAAGAGATCTGGAAAATTTGAGGGCAATCTCAACCCCAATTAACATGTTATATTCATCACAGAGTGTTCTGTTACGAAATATTCAAAAATAAATCTGATGTTTCCATGGGAAAAATGTGAATGAAAATGCACTTTAGTTTGGGTAGAACTTGTCACCCCCTGCTTCTCTTCTTCAGAAAGATAGGCCCAGCTACCATTATCTCATCTTAGTGTTTCTCCCTGAAGTGTCTCCTAATTTTTCTTTCATCTTCTATGTGACAAGAACCTATGACAAACACCTGTACAATATATCTTCCTTACTGGATAATGAGATGTTAAATGGCTAAAATAGACTGTAAAATGTGGAAATCAATATGTATCTTAGAATTTATGATATTCTAAGAATCTATAAAATAAGTCTTGTGGCTTATTTCTTGGGATGCATCCTGAAACAATCTTTTTCTACTTTCTCTGTGAACATTGAAGATTAAGGAAGTGATCATATTCCACATGTTACTTATCTAAGGTACTTAGGAATCCATACCAAAACATTCTTTACAAGATCCCACAGATCTAATAGATAAAACATTCTCCATAGACCTGAAACAGGAGAAAGTTCAGAAATGACTGAATTTTTTTCTTCTTTTCTGATTTGAACCAAATACCTAATCTCAATATAATGCATTGTGTGTTAGTTCACAAATCTTTTGGTGAAACACTGCCTTTAGCGTGTGTTAAAAGATGTTTAGTAATGGTAGAAGGGGAGAAATGTTATCAGACATATTTGGTATGTGTAGAGGGAAGAGCAGAAACTTGAAATTAAGAAAAATTGGTTATAAGTCTACTTAGCATTCATTGTTCTCCAAGAATTTACCTCTCAAATGGAAACAGTGACAACTCTGTCATGGGTTTATTGTGATTAAATAGTTTAATGCAAGAAAGCATTATGCCTGTTCTAAATAGGTGATATTACTGTGAACTCCCAGTGTTTTCTTTCCAGTTTTATCAATCCTTTTGAACATTTAGATAAGAACTATTTGAGTAGTCCAAAGTAGAGATGTTCTTAGTTTGCTCCTGAGACATCTAGTAGGTCTATGAACATGACCCAGTAACTGTGTGAAGGGATGAGAATCTGGGAGTTCTGGCTCTTGGAAGCTTTGCTTTTATCTGCTTTTATGCCTGTACACCAAGGACTCTAGTCGAGAAAAGTCTACACTCATGTATCTAATTTCTTCATCAGCAATTCTGATATTTAACAGGCATCTGAATTCAGCACACCTAAAAAAAAAAAAAATGATTCCTTCAAACCACTCTAGCTTATCTTTCCATGCTTTCTTATCTCACTGGAATGGTAGTATTGTTCTTCTGAATGTTCAGACTCCAAATCCTCAAGTAATGCTCAACTTTGTTATCTCACATCCTACATTCAATGCATTAATAAACTCTTGGGGATCATCCTTCAAAAAAATGCCCCAACCCTTGGACTATTATCAACTCTACAGTATATGCTCTAGCCCAAGGATTACTGAAATGATATCATAGCTGGTTCCTATGCTTCTACTTTACCTCCTTCAGTCTAACTCACAGCAGCAGCATGTTCTTTTTAAAAAAAAAAAAGCCATATCTTAAAGTTGCTCTAATTAAGATCTACACTCCTTTTTGGAAAAAGTTTTGTCTTTTTTATCAGAGCTTACTTATCTAAGGTACTTAGGAATCCATACCAAAACATTCTTTACAAGATCCCACAGATCTAATAGATAAAACATTCTCCATAGACCTGAAACAGGAGAAAGTTCAGAAATGACTGAATTTTTTTCTTCTTTTCTGATTTGAACCAAATACCTAATCTCAATATAATGCATTGTGTGTTAGTTCACAAATCTTTTGGTGAAACACTGCCTTTAGCGTGTGTTAAAAGATGTTTAGTAATGGTAGAAGGGGAGAAATGTTATCAGACATATTTGGTATGTGTAGAGGGAAGAGCAGAAACTTGAAATTAAGAAAAATTGGTTATAAGTCTACTTAGCATTCATTGTTCTCCAAGAATTTACCTCTCAAATGGAAACAGTGACAACTCTGTCATGGGTTTATTGTGATTAAATAGTTTAATGCAAGAAAGCATTATGCCTGTTCTAAATAGGTGATATTACTGTGAACTCCCAGTGTTTTCTTTCCAGTTTTATCAATCCTTTTGAACATTTAGATAAGAACTATTTGAGTAGTCCAAAGTAGAGATGTTCTTAGTTTGCTCCTGAGACATCTAGTAGGTCTATGAACATGACCCAGTAACTGTGTGAAGGGATGAGAATCTGGGAGTTCTGGCTCTTGGAAGCTTTGCTTTTATCTGCTTTTATGCCTGTACACCAAGGACTCTAGTCGAGAAAAGTCTACACTCATGTATCTAATTTCTTCATCAGCAATTCTGATATTTAACAGGCATCTGAATTCAGCACACCTAAAAAAAAAAAAAATGATTCCTTCAAACCACTCTAGCTTATCTTTCCATGCTTTCTTATCTCACTGGAATGGTAGTATTGTTCTTCTGAATGTTCAGACTCCAAATCCTCAAGTAATGCTCAACTTTGTTATCTCACATCCTACATTCAATGCATTAATAAACTCTTGGGGATCATCCTTCAAAAAAATGCCCCAACCCCTTGGACTATTATCAACTCTACAGTATATGCTCTAGCCCAAGGATTACTGAAATGATATCATAGCTGGTTCCTATGCTTCTACTTTACCTCCTTCAGTCTAACTCACAGCAGCAGCATGTTCTTTTTAAAAAAAAAAAAGCCATATCTTAAAGTTGCTCTAATTAAGATCTACATCAGCTTCACATTTTTGTTAGAGGAAAATCAAAGGTTTTGTCATAGTAAAAGGGTTTATATAATCATAGATGCTGGCTCACACTCTGACCTTGTCTCCCCTTTACTAACACAATTCTAATTGCTCTAGCCTCACTGGTTCAAGCACTCCAGGTTTGTGTCTGCCACAGAAATTTTTGATAATTAATTACTCTATCAGAAATTTTATTCTCTCCATACCTACGTATGTTGTTTCTCACTTCTTTCTGCTCTCTGCTCAAAAGCTTACCAAAGAGGACCTCTCAATCTAGTAATTTTATATGGGTTATACATATTCCTAAATAAATTGTTCTGCTTTGTGCTCCTAATATATCTTACAGCTCTTATGATAATATGCATTTATTGATAAATTATTTTTTCTGCAGTCCCTATATATTTTAAAATATAAAATTTATAAGAGCTGAGGCATATCTGTTGTGTTAAGATTGTATCTATAGCAGCTACAATGATGCTAGAAACATAATAGGTCCTCAATAAACACTTGTTAAATAAACAAATGGATAAATGAATGAATCATACGGTTATTTCAAAACAAGTATTCTGCTGCCTAAGCAAGATTTTTAAAAGTCATGACAATTTCTGATTTCCACATAGGTTAATGATGCTCTTTTGAATTGTAACTATGCTTAGTTAATGGTTTAAAATTAGCTTTAGCAGATAATACATATACAATAACATACCCATTTTTAACATATTACAAAAAAAAACCAAACAGAATAATTTGTGTCCACTGTCTTTGCATGATTAGAATCAGTTCTGTAAATCACTAACAGGGGCACAGGTAGTATATAGCAAGAATTTAACAGATGTTATTATTTATATACATAACTGTGCATGTATTGTTGTTGCTATTTATTTATCATTTTTTGGTATTGGAGATACAGTGAAGAAATGAAAACTATGGATCCTGGCTATCCCAAGCCAATCACAGTTTGGAAAGGTATCCCTGAATCTCCTCAGGGAGCTTTTGTGCACAAAGAAAATGGTATGCAACATATGCCTTATGTATTATATGAGTTTATTAAGCATATGAGTAGTTTATCCCATTTTTTCACTATGTTAAATGATTAGAAAGTACCATACTAAGATTATATCATATTTATATAAACTTTCCTTCCTAGATTTGTATTTAATAATCTCAGCTTTTTAACCTCATAGATGCTGGCTCACACTCTGACCTTGTCTCCCCTTTACTAACACAATTCTAATTGCTCTAGCCTCACTGGTTCAAGCACTCCAGGTTTGTGTCTGCCACAGAAATTTTTGATAATTAATTACTCTATCAGAAATTTTATTCTCTCCATACCTACGTATGTTGTTTCTCACTTCTTTCTGCTCTCTGCTCAAAAGCTTACCAAAGAGGACCTCTCAATCTAGTAATTTTATATGGGTTATACATATTCCTAAATAAATTGTTCTGCTTTGTGCTCCTAATATATCTTACAGCTCTTATGATAATATGCATTTATTGATAAATTATTTTTTCTGCAGTCCCTATATATTTTAAAATATAAAATTTATAAGAGCTGAGGCATATCTGTTGTGTTAAGATTGTATCTATAGCAGCTACAATGATGCTAGAAACATAATAGGTCCTCAATAAACACTTGTTAAATAAACAAATGGATAAATGAATGAATCATACGGTTATTTCAAAACAAGTATTCTGCTGCCTAAGCAAGATTTTTAAAAGTCATGACAATTTCTGATTTCCACATAGGTTAATGATGCTCTTTTGAATTGTAACTATGCTTAGTTAATGGTTTAAAATTAGCTTTAGCAGATAATACATATACAATAACATACCCATTTTTAACATATTACAAAAAAAAACCAAACAGAATAATTTGTGTCCACTGTCTTTGCATGATTAGAATCAGTTCTGTAAATCACTAACAGGGGCACAGGTAGTATATAGCAAGAATTTAACAGATGTTATTATTTATATACATAACTGTGCATGTATTGTTGTTGCTATTTATTTATCATTTTTAGGTATTGGAGATACAGTGAAGAAATGAAAACTATGGATCCTGGCTATCCCAAGCCAATCACAGTTTGGAAAGGTATCCCTGAATCTCCTCAGGGAGCTTTTGTGCACAAAGAAAATGGTATGCAACATATGCCTTATGTATTATATGAGTTTATTAAGCATATGAGTAGTTTATCCCATTTTTTCACTATGTTAAATGATTAGAAAGTACCATACTAAGATTATATCATATTTATATAAACTTTCCTTCCTAGATTTGTATTTAATAATATGCTCAAGCAGCTTTTTAACCTCAAGCTATTTTAGTTTATTTATAAAAGGTAATTTTAAAGAATGAAGAATGTTAATACTTTTGAAGTAACCTAACCTAGTTTCAACTAAAATTAATGCATTGATAACAATAACAGACATATGTGGGACAAGAAGGGATCACAAAGGAGAAGTATTTTAAATGTGGGCCAAGACAAAATGATATCTAGTAATGCAGCATGTTTAGGATCATAATTTTTCATGTATGCCTTTGGACAATTGATACTTTTGATCTATTGGTAAAATTTAAATACTTCTGTTCTTAGTCAGGGATTAGTAATTAGGAATGAATCATAATAATAATAATTCAAAATAAAATTTATTCACAATATTCCACAGCAAAGGAAAAGAAAGTGACAGGAAACTGAAATACAGAGAAAAAAAATCTTTTCAAATGATTTATAATAGAAACCAAAATAATTATATTATGTGAGTACTAAATGGCATGAAAAGTCTATAACATATATGTTACAATGACAAAATAAGCATCAAATGCAAGAGCAAAATTAAATGCAGCTAAGGGGAGGAAAAATCAGAAAATTTTAACAAAGCAAATGGGAATAAAAAATCAACACCATCTACTAAAAATGATGATTGACTATCAGCAAATTGCCACAGTTCAAGAAAACTTTACACTGAACACACACTTGAAGGGAATGAGACCCAGGATGAAATCAATCAGAAAAGTCAAGCACAAACTGTGTTTTAACCATCTTATATGTAATGTATACTGCATTCTGTATAATGATATACTACAAGTAAAGTGCTATAGGCAGAGGCTAATTCAAACAGAAGCTTGAATCCCTGATTATAACACTGGCTAGAATTACAGTGTTTTGTGTATTTTATTAGTTAAAATAAACAAGTTTTTAGTTTTAATCTAAACATATGCCTTATGTATTATATGAGTTTATTAAGCATATGAGTAGTTTATCCCATTTTTCACTATGTTAAATGATTAGAAAGTACCATACTAAGATTATATCATATTTATATAAACTTTCCTTCCTAGATTTGTATTTAATAATATGCTCAAGCAGCTTTTTAACCTCAAGCTATTTTAGTTTATTTATAAAAGGTAATTTTAAAGAATGAAGAATGTTAATACTTTTGAAGTAACCTAACCTAGTTTCAACTAAAATTAATGCATTGATAACAATAACAGACATATGTGGGACAAGAAGGGATCACAAAGGAGAAGTATTTTAAATGTGGGCCAAGACAAAATGATATCTAGTAATGCAGCATGTTTAGGATCATAATTTTTCATGTATGCCTTTGGACAATTGATACTTTTGATCTATTGGTAAAATTTAAATACTTCTGTTCTTAGTCAGGGATTAGTAATTAGGAATGAATCATAATAATAATAATTCAAAATAAAATTTATTCACAATATTCCACAGCAAAGGAAAAGAAAGTGACAGGAAACTGAAATACAGAGAAAAAAAATCTTTTCAAATGATTTATAATAGAAACCAAAATAATTATATTATGTGAGTACTAAATGGCATGAAAAGTCTATAACATATATGTTACAATGACAAAATAAGCATCAAATGCAAGAGCAAAATTAAATGCAGCTAAGGGGAGGAAAAATCAGAAAATTTTAACAAAGCAAATGGGAATAAAAAATCAACACCATCTACTAAAAATGATGATTGACTATCAGCAAATTGCCACAGTTCAAGAAAACTTTACACTGAACACACACTTGAAGGGAATGAGACCCAGGATGAAATCAATCAGAAAAGTCAAGCACAAACTGTGTTTTAACCATCTTATATGTAATGTATACTGCATTCTGTATAATGATATACTACAAGTAAAGTGCTATAGGCAGAGGCTAATTCAAACAGAAGCTTGAATCCCTGATTATAACACTGGCTAGAATTACAGTGTTTTGTGTATTTTATTAGTTAAAATAATAAAAAGACCAAGTTAATTATAGTTTGTAAGTGACAAAAGCAAAAATCACAGGAGAGAACAGATTGAGATGAAACATATCTGTTTCAGTTAAAAAGAAATCAATAAGAAAAGAAGAAATCACAATGCAGTCAAATCAGAAGCAGTAAAATCATATCAGTTATAATGAAACAACAACAAAAATTTGACAAACTATACAAATGCAAAGGACAAAAAAGTGAAAAACTTTGAAATATGATCACATGGAAGGAATAAAACTGAGATTAACCCTTAAAAATTGTGTCTGTCACCAAGAATCTAGTGAAGGAAAGGAGATTTCTTGAGGTTAGAGTTGTTTCAGCCCAGATAAAACTAACTCTAACTAATATGTATAGAAGACTTATCACAGCTCTATTCTGCCCTCAGTAGAGGTTATCATACACTGCATCAAATAAAAATTATGCTAAGATCTTACCAGTGATTAAGTAAAGCAAGTTTCATAATAGTTTCAAAATTTTATTTCCTTGATTAATATTCTAAAATGAGTATAACTTTTGCAATAAAGAAAACCTTAAATTAATAATTATTTCAAAAGACTGAGAAAGTACACATAATCTTAAATGTTTTTATTTTCTCTGTTATTATCTGCAAGGCCACTAAAATTTGAGATTTGGCTCAGGTTTTCTGGAAATAAACCATAATTATACAAAATAACAAAGAAATCTTGTTGAATTTTGCCCCATGATTTTTCACATTCTTTTCCATCTGAAAATAATGTTTTCTTAGGATAAATGGTTTATTTACATTCAGAATTTAATATTTTATTTCACATAGAAACAAATAATTTTGTAAAATACTGGCAAAAAACCAGAATATGTTGGAAAAACTAGTGCTTATAATGCCAGAAAACTACAAATGAAACTTCAATATATTTATGTCTTCTGGACTTTATCTAGTCTAGTCACTCCTGTAATATCCTTAAACACTGAGCTCACTTCTGATCTTTTAGGAACCTTTGCATATTTTTATAGTATAGTATCCCTTCAACACAAAATCTCATATTCTGATCTTTTAGGAAAAACCCTTTGCATATATAAAGACCAAGTTAATTATAGTTTGTAAGTGACAAAAGCAAAAATCACAGGAGAGAACAGATTGAGATGAAACATATCTGTTTCAGTTAAAAAGAAATCAATAAGAAAAGAAGAAATCACAATGCAGTCAAATCAGAAGCAGTAAAATCATATCAGTTATAATGAAACAACAACAAAAATTTGACAAACTATACAAATGCAAAGGACAAAAAAGTGAAAAACTTTGAAATATGATCACATGGAAGGAATAAAACTGAGATTAACCCTTAAAAATTGTGTCTGTCACCAAGAATCTAGTGAAGGAAAGGAGATTTCTTGAGGTTAGAGTTGTTTCAGCCCAGATAAAACTAACTCTAACTAATATGTATAGAAGACTTATCACAGCTCTATTCTGCCCTCAGTAGAGGTTATCATACACTGCATCAAATAAAAATTATGCTAAGATCTTACCAGTGATTAAGTAAAGCAAGTTTCATAATAGTTTCAAAATTTTATTTCCTTGATTAATATTCTAAAATGAGTATAACTTTTGCAATAAAGAAAACCTTAAATTAATAATTATTTCAAAAGACTGAGAAAGTACACATAATCTTAAATGTTTTTATTTTCTCTGTTATTATCTGCAAGGCCACTAAAATTTGAGATTTGGCTCAGGTTTTCTGGAAATAAACCATAATTATACAAAATAACAAAGAAATCTTGTTGAATTTTGCCCCATGATTTTCACATTCTTTTCCATCTGAAAATAATGTTTTCTTAGGATAAATGGTTTATTTACATTCAGAATTTAATATTTTATTTCACATAGAAACAAATAATTTTGTAAAATACTGGCAAAAAACCAGAATATGTTGGAAAAACTAGTGCTTATAATGCCAGAAAACTACAAATGAAACTTCAATATATTTATGTCTTCTGGACTTTATCTAGTCTAGTCACTCCTGTAATATCCTTAAACACTGAGCTCACTTCTGATCTTTTAGGAACCTTTGCATATTTTTATAGTATAGTATCCCTTCAACACAAAATCTCATATTACAATGATCAATTTATATATTCATTTGTTATCATCTCTACTGTAAACTCTTCAAACCATAACCCTTCAATAAATGCTAGTTGTTGAAATCAATTTTATCCTTTTTATTACTCTAAACATTCATTCCATAAAATGAAAGAGACCTCCCAATTCATTTGAAACTCATGTTCTGTGAGGTAGCAATATTAATCAGCCTGGAAGGTCTTAGAGAGTCTACCAATAGTAAATTCTCCAATTTTAAATCTCTATTCAAATCTCATGCTTGTGACTTTTTACCTCGAATTCAAATTGTACACAAATTCTTCTCTATGTTTGTTAAAGAAGAAAGCGAGATCAAATTATTGAATAAACACACCTATATTTGGACTCTAAGGAATTTCCTAATACTTGACAGTCATAAAATCTGTGATGATACAGCAATGAAGTGGTTTTCATAATTTTCACTCTACCACCAAGATAGGAATTTCTTCCTATGAATCATCTCTTCACGATAGTTTTCCAAAGGAAAAAATATCCCCCAAATTTAAAATTGAGCTATAGATTTTTGAAATATATCTTCAAGTTAAGGTGGACTATGACTTCATATAATACCTATTAATATGAATTCTGCCAACTTGATCAAGAAATGTGAGTGTGTGACACCATTTACTGGGATCCCACCATCAGTTGTGCTACATAAATTTGTTAATAAATTTAATTGTTCAACACAAATATTGTCTTACCTCATTTATAATTGTTTGCATGAGAGAAACCAACATCATCTAGTTTAAGTACTTACTCATGATCATAAAAGTGGTAATATTATATGTCTAAAGATTGAATTAGAATTTTCTACTCTCACTGAATTGAGCCAATATACCTTTTAACAAAGAGGAAAATTCAAAGCATCTTTTCTGCATTTTGTCATACAGGTAATTGGCACTCTCTCATTTCAGGCTATATTTTTCATTCTGTCATATTAAACAGAGCTTAGGCTTTCTCAGAATGTAACTTCCCAAGACATCATCATCCCAGTTTTTACCCCAAACCATCTTAGTTTAACCATTTTCTTGTTTCACAGCTTTTATCAAAAAGCTGTAATAATCAAAAGATATTTGATTTATGTCTTCTGGACTTTATCTAGTCTAGTCACTCCTGTAATATCCTTAAACACTGAGCTCACTTCTGATCTTTTAGGAACCTTTGCATATTTTTATAGTATAGTATCCCTTCAACACAAAATCTCATATTACAATGATCAATTTATATATTCATTTGTTATCATCTCTACTGTAAACTCTTCAAACCATAACCCTTCAATAAATGCTAGTTGTTGAAATCAATTTTATCCTTTTTATTACTCTAAACATTCATTCCATAAAATGAAAGAGACCTCCCAATTCATTTGAAACTCATGTTCTGTGAGGTAGCAATATTAATCAGCCTGGAAGGTCTTAGAGAGTCTACCAATAGTAAATTCTCCAATTTTAAATCTCTATTCAAATCTCATGCTTGTGACTTTTTACCTCGAATTCAAATTGTACACAAATTCTTCTCTATGTTTGTTAAAGAAGAAAGCGAGATCAAATTATTGAATAAACACACCTATATTTGGACTCTAAGGAATTTCCTAATACTTGACAGTCATAAAATCTGTGATGATACAGCAATGAAGTGGTTTTCATAATTTTTCACTCTTCCACCAAGATAGGAATTTCTTCCTATGAATCATCTCTTCACGATAGTTTTCCAAAGGAAAAAATATCCCCCAAATTTAAAATTGAGCTATAGATTTTTGAAATATATCTTCAAGTTAAGGTGGACTATGACTTCATATAATACCTATTAATATGAATTCTGCCAACTTGATCAAGAAATGTGAGTGTGTGACACCATTTACTGGGATCCCACCATCAGTTGTGCTACATAAATTTGTTAATAAATTTAATTGTTCAACACAAATATTGTCTTACCTCATTTATAATTGTTTGCATGAGAGAAACCAACATCATCTAGTTTAAGTACTTACTCATGATCATAAAAGTGGTAATATTATATGTCTAAAGATTGAATTAGAATTTTCTACTCTCACTGAATTGAGCCAATATACCTTTTAACAAAGAGGAAAATTCAAAGCATCTTTTTCTGCATTTTGTCATACAGGTAATTGGCACTCTCTCATTTCAGGCTATATTTTTCATTCTGTCATATTAAACAGAGCTTAGGCTTTCTCAGAATGTAACTTCCCAAGACATCATCATCCCAGTTTTTACCCCAAACCATCTTAGTTTAACCATTTTCTTGTTTCACAGCTTATTTTTAGCCCCTCAAAATAGCTGTAATAATCCAAAAGATATTTGATTTATGTAAAATATATCAGAATTATTTATTCTTATTTTTGACAGTATTTTAAGTGATACAATTTTTTATTAACTAAAATTATTGTGTGTAATCACTGCATTTACCCACCTTCAATCCTCTAACTGCTGTCATGACTCACCATCTAGGTATTCTACATTTTCTTATAAAATGCAATTTTTAAGGTTAGTACAGAATTCTACTTTTAACACTGCTGCTTTTTCTTTACTGAATACAACTTCACTTTTAGCCTGTTAAAGGGTTGGATTCCTGATAATGTTGGTGTACTAATTCTTTAACCCCACTCTCTCTCTCTCTGTTAAAACCTACAAGTGGAATTCAACCAAATATTTTCACAAAACTCAGTGTATTTATTGACATTTTTTAGGCATTAATTATTATCTTACTATTAAATATATTAATGGGAAACAGAGAGAACACATAGGTGCTGTCATGCAGAATCATCTATGAAGTTATAACAAGGCAACTATGGTAGACAATCTCTCCTTACACTTTTGGACTAAGCAGTAGAACAGTCACCAGTGAAAAACAATCAAATATGAGAGAAAAAAAAGTCATCAGGTAATTCATTTCAATCTCACTGTCTTCTTTCTCAGAATTTCTCAAAAATGATGACTCAGGTAAGAATTCATCTGAAATTGCTGCTGTTAGTAGTCATATCTATAAGATTATAACATCAAAGCTACTCACAAAAGAAGAAAAATGAGTACATAAATGTTTCTCCGACCCACTGACATTTCTTAAAAGGTAAAATAAGGGCTTCCCCTGGTGGTCCAGTGGGTAAGGACACCGCCTTGCAGTGCAAGGGGCGCCACTTCGATCCCTGGCCTGGGAATATGCCACGTGCCACGGATCAGCTGGACCCATGTGTCCAATTACCGAGCCGGAGCTCTGGAGCGCATGCGCCCAGAGCCGGAGCTCTGCAACAACAGACGCCACCGCGATGGGAGGCCCACAGGAGCCAAAGAACAAAGACGGATGAAAATAGAGAAATGAAAAACCAATAGAAGTGGCCCGCCCACTCCCCTCCCTCCCCAACCCTACCCCCACCCAAAATAAATAAATACATTTTTTAAAAAAATAAAAGGTAAAATAAAACAAACAACGTATTGAATGAGATGAAGTTTTCAGGATCAAGGTTTGACAGATTTCTATCATTCTGCTGACTAGAGTTCTTATCTCTATTAAATGAATTGAACAAACTACAATTCTGCTGTTGTAGAATGTGTTATTAATAGTATAAAATTTGGCCTTCAGACCAAATGATAAATATGAAAATGTAAACTTCTGAATTTTTATATGAAACCCAGCAGTTTCATAGTAATTAGATTTAACTAAAAATTAAAAATAGGACCTTTTCAGCTGTTGGTTTACAGTTTACTAATGTAAGAAGTATGTTTACCTGTTTTGAAGGCTTCCTTAATTCTAGATCTACACTGTTTTTCATCTATGTTCATCTAATATACTGCTATTTAGCAGGACCTCAGCATATTTTGTTATCCAAGCTTTTTGGCTTTCATTAACATGATCAAATACCAGCTCCCTGCAGAAAAAAGTTAATTTATATACACCTATTTTCACTTGAGAAGTTGTTCTGATTACAAAACTGCCCTTCAAATCTAAAAGCAAGCAAAAGTTACTTTTTTTATGGCATTGAACAGAATGATTTCTGGAGTGAAGTGTCCTGAAGTGATGGTCAATCCTAACTGAAATTTTGAGAGATGTCAGAGGTTTTTGTTGTTATTGTTTTAGGAGTGATATCTATCACACCTGTGATGTTGAATCAAAGAGTATTTTTGAAAAGACGGAAGGAACCAGTCTTAGAAAAATGACCAAGATTCAGGTTCTGAATCTAGATCAAAATTTAAATCCTTTTTTTTCAATGTGATTAAGCCATATCATTTTATCTCTGAACTTCAGTATCTTTGCCTGAAAAATATAGGTAGTTAATTCTACATGACAGAGTGCTTATGAGGATTATAATATGTTATTTACTAAGCTTTTAACACAATGATTCCTTCATAGTAAGTGCTCATTAATATAGGAGAAAAACTCTCACTAATAAGTATTAACTCAAAAAATAGGCATTCTATTTTAGATGAGATTGTTCCCAAAATAGAGTTAAATGATAATAACAATAAAAACCTTTCTTCTCAGTTTTTTGATTTTATCTCAAAGCAAGAGTCAAAGTGAAGTCACAAAGAAACTTGACATTAAGTCATTATGGACAGAAAAACTTGAACTTGTTTCCAGGGAAAATGACAAAAGTTAAGAGAATCTTCCTAAGAAAAACACATGTATTTGTAGTTTAATTGTCACAGGTTTATGTCTGTTATCTACATCCATAGTATTTTGGAGCATAAATCATATACATTTGCTAAGCTACTTGAGCCTTCTACATACTAGCTCCTCTGCCATGAAATATATGTTAGCTGGAAGTATTAAAGATAGAATTATAGATTTATTCATATTCTATTCATCTTTTACTCTAAAAATATTAACAATGACTTATGGAATTCTGTAAAATATAACTACATGGTAAAAATTTAACACAAGCTAAGTAAATAAGAAAGTTATTGAGGACAAGACAATAGACAAAATAGGCATGATCTAGAGCTGAAGATGAGATTACTTCACAAAATACAGTAGATATCTATTTAATTATACAATTCCTAGCAGCCAAAATAAATCATCTTTAGTTTCATGACTTATGATTTCTTATGGCTTCTTTTCCAAATAACTAACAAACTTCTTTTTAAGAAGGAGTACAGCTATTCCTAATGCTAAGATGATTAGAAATTTCCCTTAAAGTATTTCATAGAGATGTCTCTTTCGATGTATTGTGCGCTGTCTTAAATAGCTGCATTAGGGCAAGTAGGGCTTCTGATTATAAGGTTATTTCAGTATCTTTTAATACAGGTTGATATTCTCAGACTAATGTGTAATTCTGTACCAGCAATTCTATAAGCTAGCAACAGAGTAGATGTGCATAGTACGTTCTTTCAATAGCTCTGTATAACTATTATTTTTTTCTCCCAGTTGAGCTTTTTCTAGGCATTTGAGGACCAAGTTTCTGGAGTACAACAGCCAGACAGAATATCAACAGACAGCTGAGCTGGGAATAGTGTTTTCTTTCTAAAAATTGAGTGAAAAACTCTCACTAATAAGTATTAACTCAAAAAATAGGCATTCTATTTTAGATGAGATTGTTCCCAAAATAGAGTTAAATGATAATAACAATAAAAACCTTTCTTCTCAGTTTTTTGATTTTATCTCAAAGCAAGAGTCAAAGTGAAGTCACAAAGAAACTTGACATTAAGTCATTATGGACAGAAAAACTTGAACTTGTTTCCAGGGAAAATGACAAAAGTTAAGAGAATCTTCCTAAGAAAAACACATGTATTTGTAGTTTAATTGTCACAGGTTTATGTCTGTTATCTACATCCATAGTATTTTGGAGCATAAATCATATACATTTGCTAAGCTACTTGAGCCTTCTACATACTAGCTCCTCTGCCATGAAATATATGTTAGCTGGAAGTATTAAAGATAGAATTATAGATTTATTCATATTCTATTCATCTTTTACTCTAAAAATATTAACAATGACTTATGGAATTCTGTAAAATATAACTACATGGTAAAAATTTAACACAAGCTAAGTAAATAAGAAAGTTATTGAGGACAAGACAATAGACAAAATAGGCATGATCTAGAGCTGAAGATGAGATTACTTCACAAAATACAGTAGATATCTATTTAATTATACAATTCCTAGCAGCCAAAATAAATCATCTTTAGTTTCATGACTTATGATTTCTTATGGCTTCTTTTCCAAATAACTAACAAACTTCTTTTTAAGAAGGAGTACAGCTATTCCTAATGCTAAGATGATTAGAAATTTCCCTTAAAGTATTTCATAGAGATGTCTCTTTCGATGTATTGTGCGCTGTCTTAAATAGCTGCATTAGGGCAAGTAGGGCTTCTGATTATAAGGTTATTTCAGTATCTTTTAATACAGGTTGATATTCTCAGACTAATGTGTAATTCTGTACCAGCAATTCTATAAGCTAGCAACAGAGTAGATGTGCATAGTACGTTCTTTCAATAGCTCTGTATAACTATTATTTTTTTCTCCCAGTTGAGCTTTTTCTAGGCATTTGAGGACCAAGTTTCTGGAGTACAACAGCCAGACAGAATATCAACAGACAGCTGAGCTGGGAATAGTGTTTTCTTTCTAAAAAAATTGAGTGACTTTAATATACATCTTTTAATTAGCCTATTTAACTAAATCTCTGTACATAAACATTTTTACAAATAAGTGGTTCCTGTGTGTGTTTCCAACCAGGATTTACATATTTCTACAAAGGAAAGGAGTATTGGAAATTCAACAACCAGATACTCAAGGTAGAACCTGGATATCCCAGATCCATCCTCAAGGATTTTATGGGTTGTGATGGACCAACAGACAGAGATAAAGAAGGACACAACCCACCAGACGATGTAGATATTGTCATCAAACTGGATAACACAGCCAGCACTGTGAAAGCCATAGCTATTGTCATTCCCTGCATCTTGGCCTTATGCCTCCTTGTATTGGTTTACACCGTGTTCCAATTCAAGAGGAAAGGAACACCCCGCCACATACTGTACTGTAAACGCTCTATGCAAGAGTGGGTGTGATGTAGACTTTTTTATTTTTCTTTCTTTTCTAGGAATTTGTGGTAACTTGAGATTCAAGACAAGAGCTGTTATGCTGTTTCCTGGCTAGGAGTAGGCTTGTGGCAGCCTGATTTAGGCTGACCTTTCAAACCCAGAGGGCTGCTGGTCCTGCATATGAGTGGAAATGCACTCGTGGGGAAACTTCCATGATGCACAGTATCTGCTGTTCGTCAGTCCTTTGTCTTTCCTTGTCTTTCAGTTCTAAGCCTTTTCCTCTGCACACTCAATGCCCAGTTAATTTTCAGGATTACCTAAAGAGGGAAAACGAAGAAAAAATTCTTCTTAAAGATTTCAAATATTTTTGTTTTTAATGCCTGAGCCCATTTCTGGGGGAAAAAGCCAAAACGGAAAACCCATGAATTTTTGCTTCATAGCAAGAAGAAAAAAAAGAGTTTAAACAAAAAATCCACAATTGAACTTTCATGAAAGTATGAAGACCCAAAACAGCTTTGTCTCCAAAGAAGATAGCTCTCAGACTGCTATGGATAGTCTCCTGTGCTTCTATTTTGTCAGGTGGGCTTCCTGCAGGACTTTAGTACATACAGACAGAATATCAACAGACGGGGCTGAGCTTCAATAGCTCTGTATAACTATTATTTTTCTCCCAGTTGAGCTTTTTCTAGGCATTTGAGGACCAAGTTTCTGGAGTACAACAGCCAGACAGAATATCAACAGACAGCTGAGCTGGGAATAGTGTTTTCTTTCTAAAAAAATTGAGTGACTTTAATATACATCTTTTAATTAGCCTATTTAACTAAATCTCTGTACATAAACATTTTTACAAATAAGTGGTTCCTGTGTGTGTTTCCCCCAACCAGGATTTACATATTTCTACAAAGGAAAGGAGTATTGGAAATTCAACAACCAGATACTCAAGGTAGAACCTGGATATCCCAGATCCATCCTCAAGGATTTTATGGGTTGTGATGGACCAACAGACAGAGATAAAGAAGGACACAACCCACCAGACGATGTAGATATTGTCATCAAACTGGATAACACAGCCAGCACTGTGAAAGCCATAGCTATTGTCATTCCCTGCATCTTGGCCTTATGCCTCCTTGTATTGGTTTACACCGTGTTCCAATTCAAGAGGAAAGGAACACCCCGCCACATACTGTACTGTAAACGCTCTATGCAAGAGTGGGTGTGATGTAGACTTTTTTATTTTTCTTTCTTTTCTAGGAATTTGTGGTAACTTGAGATTCAAGACAAGAGCTGTTATGCTGTTTCCTGGCTAGGAGTAGGCTTGTGGCAGCCTGATTTAGGCTGACCTTTCAAACCCAGAGGGCTGCTGGTCCTGCATATGAGTGGAAATGCACTCGTGGGGAAACTTCCATGATGCACAGTATCTGCTGTTCGTCAGTCCTTTGTCTTTCCTTGTCTTTCAGTTCTAAGCCTTTTCCTCTGCACACTCAATGCCCAGTTAATTTTCAGGATTACCTAAAGAGGGAAAACGAAGAAAAAATTCTTCTTAAAGATTTCAAATATTTTTGTTTTTAATGCCTGAGCCCATTTCTGGGGGAAAAAGCCAAAACGGAAAACCCATGAATTTTTGCTTCATAGCAAGAAGAAAAAAAAGAGTTTAAACAAAAAATCCACAATTGAACTTTCATGAAAGTATGAAGACCCAAAACAGCTTTGTCTCCAAAGAAGATAGCTCTCAGACTGCTATGGATAGTCTCCTGTGCTTCATTTTTGTCAGGTGGGAGACCTGAAATATACCTGCAGGACTTTAGACTGTTGGGACAGCCATTTTCCAACAAACAAGGGGCCAAAATATCTGCAATATAGTAACAGCCTTAATATTACATCTATTTTCATTTTATACAGTTGTTCTCAGCTATGTCTTCAATGTTTCATCACATTTATATTCACAACTGTATTCAAATGGGACCTTTTGATTGTTTCGAAGTATTTCCAAACCCTTTCCTACTACCTTACCACTACATCATTGTGATAATCTCCCAAGTTGTATTAGGCCATTGCCCCAGGCTTTCCATGGATCTGTCAGGAATATTCATTGTAAGTGGAGCAGAAAGCAGTATGTCTTTAAAGTGGTTCAAAGTGATGGTTATTTTATAAGGGTATGTGACACTAGTAATATATTGGTATAACCCTTTGAGAACTATCAATCAGCTTTCAGAGTCTTAGGATCTGGTAAATTATAGAGCTGGGCAATGGTAAAAACAGGTGTAGGTTCAAGGTGTTCAGGTTTCTAAAACGGATATCCTATAACCCTATGTAATTTTAAGTGATTTACAGTACTATATACATGCATTTATAACAAACAGAAATGATGTTGCTTGCCAAACATTTTCTGGCAAATAAAAAGGTATTTTATTAAATATTTTGTAAGAGTGAAATTTTATTTGAACAACTGATTATAACAGCCTCTTTTTGTCTTTGTTGTTACTGTTGAACATTGAATTTTTGTTTTAAAATCCATTGCATGAAAAATCAATTTGCCATGAAACATGCCATTAGCATTGCCATCTTAAGAATGAATTAAAATGATGACTCTGAGATTGCATGAATATCCTCCAGTGTACTAGCTATTGCATGTCAACCATAGTTCTCAAAGGGTTAGTGTGACTTCTGGCATTTAGCCATCCATTTGATCACTGACAGAGCCAAAAGACCACCAAAGCATTTCATTGTTGAGTGTAATTGGTCTTAGCAGCAGTATTGTCATTTTTATGTGACCTGCATAGCAGGTTTGTATCAATATTTTTTTCCTAGAGAAAAGCCAGCAACTGCTATGGATAGTCTCCTGTGCTTCATTTTTGTCAGGTGGGAGACCTGAAATATACCTGCAGGACTTTAGACTGTTGGGACAGCCATTTTCCAACAAACAAGGGGCCAAAATATCTGCAATATAGTAACAGCCTTAATATTACATCTATTTTCATTTTATACAGTTGTTCTCAGCTATGTCTTCAATGTTTCATCACATTTATATTCACAACTGTATTCAAATGGGACCTTTTGATTGTTTCGAAGTATTTCCAAACCCTTTCCTACTACCTTACCACTACATCATTGTGATAATCTCCCAAGTTGTATTAGGCCATTGCCCCAGGCTTTCCATGGATCTGTCAGGAATATTCATTGTAAGTGGAGCAGAAAGCAGTATGTCTTTAAAGTGGTTCAAAGTGATGGTTATTTTATAAGGGTATGTGACACTAGTAATATATTGGTATAACCCTTTGAGAACTATCAATCAGCTTTCAGAGTCTTAGGATCTGGTAAATTATAGAGCTGGGCAATGGTAAAAACAGGTGTAGGTTCAAGGTGTTCAGGTTTCTAAAACGGATATCCTATAACCCTATGTAATTTTAAGTGATTTACAGTACTATATACATGCATTTATAACAAACAGAAATGATGTTGCTTGCCAAACATTTTCTGGCAAATAAAAAGGTATTTTATTAAATATTTTGTAAGAGTGAAATTTTATTTGAACAACTGATTATAACAGCCTCTTTTTGTCTTTGTTGTTACTGTTGAACATTGAATTTTTGTTTTAAAATCCATTGCATGAAAAATCAATTTGCCATGAAACATGCCATTAGCATTGCCATCTTAAGAATGAATTAAAATGATGACTCTGAGATTGCATGAATATCCTCCAGTGTACTAGCTATTGCATGTCAACCATAGTTCTCAAAGGGTTAGTGTGACTTCTGGCATTTAGCCATCCATTTGATCACTGACAGAGCCAAAAGACCACCAAAGCATTTCATTGTTGAGTGTAATTGGTCTTAGCAGCAGTATTGTCATTTTTATGTGACCTGCAGAGCAGGTTTGTATCAATATTTTTTTCCTAGAGAAAAGCCAGCAACTGACAAACTTCTTAATTGATTTTTAGGAGCTGCTTCTTGCAGTGAAAGAAAGGCTTTACAGCCACTGGGCTGTGAACTTATTAGAGATCATCAGAATGAATGCACCCCGTGAGTCAGACATTGGCTTTGTTTGAAAGCCAGCTTTTGAGGGGATTAGCTTTTGAAATAATGAACAGCTTGACTCAAACTTAAATATTGATCTGTTGACTGTCATTAACAACAATTTAACCATTATCTTCTGTGAATATTTTCCTTGAAGAGTCCTATTCTATGTCTTTGCCCTGTGACCTTTAACTTGCAAACTGGCACAAATTGAAGGAAATTTGGTAGTGCTTCTCCAATGAAGATTGAACTGTTCTCTAAAAATCTAGTAAGCATGAGCTGTTTCTTTTGAGTGGAGAAAGGAGTGTTGATGGTTGATCCACAAATGGACACTTTGCTCTTTACATGCACACTTGAAAAATGCCCTACAGGTAGAAGTAACTTTTATTTTTCCTTTAATATAATTTAAAATCTAAATTCATCTTTTTAGTACAAATATAAAACTTTGAGGGAAAGAAACCTCAAAACTACTTGAATGGCCAGTGTGACTTTTATATAAAGCAGGAATTTTATACTAGTGAAAATTTCTTACTTATTTGCTAAAAATACACATTTTCAAATGATTTTAATGAGTGTAGTATACTTATTTGGAAATGGATAGTTTGACTGCCTTGAATTTGCATTTATACTCAATGTAGCATGAAAATTAGAATGCCTTTCAGTTATATTACATGCTTATAATTTGGTTGGGGAAAATGTTTTATAATCATGGATGGTATGTTGCAAAGTCTTGCAGATTATTATTTCCTACAACCTAAACATTAAGTGAGACTACAAAAAAGAGTAGTTTTTAAAAAAGGATAATTGCTAATGGCTTTACAGCAAAACATGCAATGCAGACTGATTTTGTTAAGATGATGTTGTAGATTATATATGTGAGGGCCATGAAAACAAGAGGACAGACCAGAATTAGGCTTGTAGCTTTAATTCTGTGCTTCCATTCCAGAGGATGTTGTCATTACAAAGTTAGTTACTTTTACTGAGCATGGAGGATGGACTATATACATACGCTCATTTATACAATGTTTGCTAGTAAGAGGGTTTAATATTTTTAGAACCCTGATGCCAAGAAAAAAATGACTGGAAGTTGTATTTTGCTAAAGATTGAAATGAGGAACTATACCATTTGAGAGCATATGTAAATCCTTGAGTAATTCCATCAACCTAGGTTGAAAATTGATTTTTCCCCTAAAAAAGAAGCTAAGGAAGCAATCTTTTAGCCCTGTACTCATTTGCCACAATATCCCGATTCACCATAAGACTATAAATGCATAAGCACTAGAAAATAAAAGACTGCCATTATTCTTGAAATATGGAAATGTCATAGATAAGCGTTGGGTCATTTTTTTTCAATATGAGATGAGATTTATGTGATAATAAAATCACATAGAGCTTCCTTATATTAGAACATACGAATTTTTAGTTTGTGAGAAAATCAAATTTCAAACAATGGATTACGAAAAATGCCCTACAGGTAGAAGTAACTTTTATTTTTCCTTTAATATAATTTAAAATCTAAATTCATCTTTTTAGTACAAATATAAAACTTTGAGGGAAAGAAACCTCAAAACTACTTGAATGGCCAGTGTGACTTTTATATAAAGCAGGAATTTTATACTAGTGAAAATTTCTTACTTATTTGCTAAAAATACACATTTTCAAATGATTTTAATGAGTGTAGTATACTTATTTGGAAATGGATAGTTTGACTGCCTTGAATTTGCATTTATACTCAATGTAGCATGAAAATTAGAATGCCTTTCAGTTATATTACATGCTTATAATTTGGTTGGGGAAAATGTTTTATAATCATGGATGGTATGTTGCAAAGTCTTGCAGATTATTATTTCCTACAACCTAAACATTAAGTGAGACTACAAAAAAGAGTAGTTTTTAAAAAAGGATAATTGCTAATGGCTTTACAGCAAAACATGCAATGCAGACTGATTTTGTTAAGATGATGTTGTAGATTATATATGTGAGGGCCATGAAAACAAGAGGACAGACCAGAATTAGGCTTGTAGCTTTAATTCTGTGCTTCCATTCCAGAGGATGTTGTCATTACAAAGTTAGTTACTTTTACTGAGCATGGAGGATGGACTATATACATACGCTCATTTATACAATGTTTGCTAGTAAGAGGGTTTAATATTTTTAGAACCCTGATGCCAAGAAAAAAATGACTGGAAGTTGTATTTTGCTAAAGATTGAAATGAGGAACTATACCATTTGAGAGCATATGTAAATCCTTGAGTAATTCCATCAACCTAGGTTGAAAATTGATTTTTCCCCTAAAAAAGAAGCTAAGGAAGCAATCTTTTAGCCCTGTACTCATTTGCCACAATATCCCGATTCACCATAAGACTATAAATGCATAAGCACTAGAAAATAAAAGACTGCCATTATTCTTGAAATATGGAAATGTCATAGATAAGCGTTGGGTCATTTTTTTTCAATATGAGATGAGATTTATGTGATAATAAAAATCACATAGAGCTTCCTTATATTAGAACATACGAATTTTTAGTTTGTGAGATTACAAGGAATAAGAAAACATTAATTGCAACATGATTACAAGCATTGGGATTCTACTTGTTTATTGTACACTAGGCACTTTGTGTGTTTGCTAACTCCTCTTTCACTTGGGGTTTGGGAAAATTTCAATCCTAATGGAACAGTGAAAGGGACACTGACTGATTGGTCTAACACACTGATTAAAAAATTATGTGAGGGACACTGACTGATTGGTCTAACACACTGATTAAAAAATTATGTGAAAAATAAAACAATATAATGTACAATTTTAGTATCAAAAGAAGTATACAGTCATCAAATATTTTTCAACAGTCTATCACTGGTAACATGAAAATTTCAGACTTAGAGCTTCCTAAATTGAAATGAAAACACACTCACAAAAATAATTCTCTTCTGTTTCATTATTTCTCATTACTTTAATGCAAACACAAATGTAAACTTTTTGCATTAAAAGAACTATAAAGCTTATAATTTTAGCCAAATGTTATTTGTATATAATATTAACTGATATGAATGAAATATTAACATAGCCAGTCAGTTTGTATTCTCTATAAAGCAGTAAATCCACATCAGACATGTGGAGAAGGCTGTGAATTTAACTATTGACATGATTCAGAACATCTACGGATGCTCTTTACAATCACAAATGTATAACATGGATAAACTAGAGAACATTATATGATACTATCAAAGACAACTTCTGTTGTAAATCAGAGGGCAAGCTTTTTCTGAGTCAGATTGTAATAAATTACCAAAGTAATAAATTACAAAATAATTACTAAGTAATAAAGGATAGAGACTGATTTACTAAGACAAGCAAATTTTACTTCTAATATTCTGATTGCTTTTAATCTTTGTCTATTAGCATATAATTTGTCATATACTGTATACTTGTTTTTATTTACTTCTTATGGGTGATTAATATACACAGTGTGGTGGATGAGAATATTGCTCAACTTCACTGATAGTTCTAACACATGGATGATGTGTAATATTCTGGATCCTAGGGACAGTAATACTACTTACCCCGTATTATGAGATGAGATTTATGTGATAATAAAAATCACATAGAGCTTCCTTATATTAGAACATACGAATTTTTAGTTTGTGAGATTACAAGGAATAAGAAAACATTAATTGCAACATGATTACAAGCATTGGGATTCTACTTGTTTATTGTACACTAGGCACTTTGTGTGTTTGCTAACTCCTCTTTCACTTGGGGTTTGGGAAAATTTCAATCCTAATGGAACAGTGAAAGGGACACTGACTGATTGGTCTAACACACTGATTAAAAATTATGTGAGGGACACTGACTGATTGGTCTAACACACTGATTAAAAAATTATGTGAAAAATAAAACAATATAATGTACAATTTTAGTATCAAAAGAAGTATACAGTCATCAAATATTTTTCAACAGTCTATCACTGGTAACATGAAAATTTCAGACTTAGAGCTTCCTAAATTGAAATGAAAACACACTCACAAAAATAATTCTCTTCTGTTTCATTATTTCTCATTACTTTAATGCAAACACAAATGTAAACTTTTTGCATTAAAAGAACTATAAAGCTTATAATTTTAGCCAAATGTTATTTGTATATAATATTAACTGATATGAATGAAATATTAACATAGCCAGTCAGTTTGTATTCTCTATAAAGCAGTAAATCCACATCAGACATGTGGAGAAGGCTGTGAATTTAACTATTGACATGATTCAGAACATCTACGGATGCTCTTTACAATCACAAATGTATAACATGGATAAACTAGAGAACATTATATGATACTATCAAAGACAACTTCTGTTGTAAATCAGAGGGCAAGCTTTTTCTGAGTCAGATTGTAATAAATTACCAAATAATAAATTACAAAATAATTACTAAGTAATAAAGGATAGAGACTGATTTACTAAGACAAGCAAATTTTACTTCTAATATTCTGATTGCTTTTAATCTTTGTCTATTAGCATATAATTTGTCATATACTGTATACTTGTTTTTATTTACTTCTTATGGGTGATTAATATACACAGTGTGGTGGATGAGAATATTGCTCAACTTCACTGATAGTTCTAACACATGGATGATGTGTAATATTCTGGATCCTAGGGACAGTAATACAATACTTTCCACTTCCACGTATTATGATGGTATCTCTAGAATGCTTCACATGTGCACCCATGCTTTGTGGATATTACAGTAGAATATACATTGTGCTTTTATTGACTAAACTCAATTTTCTACCTGAAGAGAAATGGCCATTGTAATTAAGTAGACGAGTTAACATGAAAGTCATGAAAATAATCATTTTTTTTTAAGTTTTGGAATTATTTTCAGAAACTAATAAAGCAGTGATTTATGATAATACTGAGGCTGTGAGACTGTAACATATATTGAGAAAACCTTATAGCTGGTGGCGAAATCGAAATCTTTTTCAACAAACATACATTTGATTCTTTCAACATTACATTCCAAAATATTACATGTTAAACCAAAACATACTATCTAAACCAAAAATATTATATTCCAACGAACCATTACAAGTAATTGTGAGTACAGTCTTATGATATCACAAAAGGTATCATGTCAACAATATTAGAAACTATAATCATTCCATTGTGCCTCAGACGCCTTCAGGATTGATTTATTATGATCAGTGTATAACTGACAGAGCATATGTATCTATGCTGTAGAGTCTATGCTACCTAATAGAGAACCATAGCTTCCTCAGAGAAGTTATAATTAAAAAGTTAGAGCTTCTGAAATAGAAGAAAAACTTCAAAATAAAAAATGTAGCAACCAGACATTATACTGCTCCATAAATATGAATGCTAAATGTTGCATTTCTTCATATATTATAGAAGTAGAAGAGGAAAAATGAGCTTTTTTGTAAAATATAAAAAACACCCTATAGCATTCCTTAGTAAAACTGGATATTTTACTTTAGCAAGTGTAAAAGTAGTAAAACAATGCAACTTTAGGTTCTTCACAGTAGTGATGAGTATGTGATACATCAATGTACATAATTAGACAATGATCATCAGCCATTACACTGAATTAGAAATGTTAATGTTAGCTGTTCAGTATTGGAAAGATCTATACAATATTAGAATATCCTGAGAAAAGCCATGTTCCTAGGATAGAAATTTTCCTCAATGATTATATAATACAGAACACTTGGCAGAATAACAAATAAGTTGCCTTAGTGTTCTAGTCTCATCTAATTGTAATCTTTGTCTTTCATGTACCACACAAATTACTTTTCATTTGTTTCCTTTGGTGTAATTTTGAAATAATTCTGATATATTTCAGGTCAGGTTAATAACATCTAATTGGAATTATCTCTTCCAACATTTAATACATATGTCTACTTTGATATTTAAACCAATAGTATATAAAGCCTAAGAATGAACAATGATATGACAAATTCAGAGTAACTGAGTGAAAAACAGATGGGATATTGCAAATTTTCTGTCAACTTTCTGGTAGAATACTAAAGTATTAGCCTTCATTTTTTAAAATATAATTATGAACTTCTAACTGGATGTGACACATATTATTTTTTAGAAAAAAAGCTAATTCTTAATATTAAGTAAGGGCAAAAAATCATGAGTGCTATAATACAGTACCTCAAGCACTTATAACTAAAGCTGTTTAAAGAGGGTAAAGGCATAAGCTGGTAACTCATGGCTAGAACATAAGTATAAAAAGATGCATATAGAGGATAATGCTGAAGATTTATGAAGACTATGCTTTTTCATTTTAAAGAGCAGCATGCCTTAAAACGTGTCTTACTAATTTTGGACTGAGAATACTGTTCAAGTTTGCACTCAACGAGTCCTTACATTCCAAGAGCACACTGGACAGTGTAGAAGAAATACGTCATAAACCAGAATGTTTTGCTCATTCATGTAGCTTCACCATGTGCTCTGCAATAGAACTGGATACATGTGCCCTTAATATGGGAGAAGAAAATCAATTAAATATAAATATGGAAGTGTGATAATTTATTATGTTAGGTCATTTACTTTCAGAGCAAGATGCTATTAACTCATATTTCATGTAGCAAAATTGGAAGAGAATAGTGAACATGAATGAAATGAAATTTTGGAAAAAAAGAGAATTTTTGTGAACAATTGTTAAAAAAGAAACATGATCTTTTTCAGTATTGGAAATCTATACAATATTAGAATATCCTGAGAAAAGCCATGTTCCTAGGATAGAAATTTTCCTCAATGATTATATAATACAGAACACTTGGCAGAATAACAAATAAGTTGCCTTAGTGTTCTAGTCTCATCTAATTGTAATCTTTGTCTTTCATGTACCACACAAATTACTTTTCATTTGTTTCCTTTGGTGTAATTTTGAAATAATTCTGATATATTTCAGGTCAGGTTAATAACATCTAATTGGAATTATCTCTTCCAACATTTAATACATATGTCTACTTTGATATTTAAACCAATAGTATATAAAGCCTAAGAATGAACAATGATATGACAAATTCAGAGTAACTGAGTGAAAAACAGATGGGATATTGCAAATTTTCTGTCAACTTTCTGGTAGAATACTAAAGTATTAGCCTTCATTTTTTAAAATATAATTATGAACTTCTAACTGGATGTGACACATATTATTTTTTAGAAAAAAAGCTAATTCTTAATATTAAGTAAGGGCAAAAAATCATGAGTGCTATAATACAGTACCTCAAGCACTTATAACTAAAGCTGTTTAAAGAGGGTAAAGGCATAAGCTGGTAACTCATGGCTAGAACATAAGTATAAAAAGATGCATATAGAGGATAATGCTGAAGATTTATGAAGACTATGCTTTTTCATTTTAAAGAGCAGCATGCCTTAAAACGTGTCTTACTAATTTTGGACTGAGAATACTGTTCAAGTTTGCACTCAACGAGTCCTTACATTCCAAGAGCACACTGGACAGTGTAGAAGAAATACGTCATAAACCAGAATGTTTTGCTCATTCATGTAGCTTCACCATGTGCTCTGCAATAGAACTGGATACATGTGCCCTTAATATGGGAGAAGAAAATCAATTAAATATAAATATGGAAGTGTGATAATTTATTATGTTAGGTCATTTTCTTTCAGAGCAAGATGCTATTAACTCATATTTCATGTAGAAAAATTGGAAGAAGAGAATAGTGAACATGAATGAAATGATTAACTTTTAGGCATACAAAGATATTTCTTGAGTATCTTGTCCACTTGTTTTTATCCGTGAACAATTGTTACTCATAATACAGACATTTCTGTAGCATTTGATCTGTAGGTAGATTGGATTCAAGGAGAAATGCTTTTGGACACAGGCCTTTTTATACATGCCTTGTATATGATGAGCTTCAGTGAGATATGCCTGCATGGTAGGATGCTTTTCCATAGGGTAGGATATGGTGCTGCTTGTACTTGCCACATTTATTTGAATGTATGGTTCTACATTAGCCTGTCTTGCCAATATATGGAGGAATAAAGCTTGGTGTGAGCTGTTCATGTGACATGTCAGGAGAATGCATGCTTCATTTGCTCTCATGTATTGCCAATTTGACTTTGTTCTCAATCTATATGCCAACAACCTAGTTGCGAAAACAAACTTTTCATGAATGAATAATTCAATCCTTAAATCAATGTCTTAACTTTGCTACCAATGAAACATCAGAGAGGCCACATTTTTTGACTTTTTTCCACAGCTTTTTAGTATATAATATAGCTTGGGTAAAACTAGGTTTTTAATTATTTTTGTCACTTCTTTTATATCTGATGCAGAATCCCTTATTCCTTTATATATTAATGAAGACAAAATTTGACAATTCAGTTACTTTTTTAACTTTAAAAAAAACATGATTTTAAAACAATTATGTGTGCCTTTCAGAACTCTTCCTTCAGAAGTGTTTGTTTACTTTCTATTTGTCACCCCAAAATACAGATAGTTGGAGGGATATATTATTTTGTATTGTTTTGTGTAGTCTGTGCCTGTATTTGCATTTCTTTCTATTTCTGCCTTGTCCCACTCCTTTTTAAACAGATTTGATTTCCCTTTCCTTTGTCAAAACCAAGAATAAAAAGAATTGTACATCATATGTGTTTGTCCCTCACAAGTTTCATGCAAAGGCTTAGTCCCAGTAAATTCCGCACATCTCCCAATCTCTTGCATTGGATTCTAAATTTTCTAGAGTTAGTCCTAAGAGACAAATGAAATGCTGAGTATTAAGGCTGTTGTCTATTGATAAGCTAGCTAAGGAAGCTTGTATTTGGTGACTGTATCTTAAATAATTATGCAGGAAATAAATACTATAATAATGCTCTATTTAAGGTACATCAAGAATACTAAAAGCTCAATTCTTTTCGTCTATATTACTTTATGTGTAAACTACATATATATTAAAAAGAGAGAGAAAATAAGAGCTTAAAAGGTGTTGTAGTGGTAGTTTTTTGCTGCCTTGGTTTTCACTACGACAGTATTTCTATTTCAAGAGTTTTAGAGACTCACCCATAAAATTTTGATGCAGGCTTAAAAGTCTTGAAATATATATATTTTTTAATATATAATTTTAAATCAATATACCTTGTTTTTATATTATAGGAGGGAAATAAATGGAGTATACCATTCCAATCATGTGATGATATAACTTTTAAAAAACGTGATTTTTTAACAAAATGCTAAATCTAACTACTTCATAGTCTATTGATAACATTTTAAAATAATCAATTATTGACATAGAGAAAATGGCCTGCTTTGTCAGTGTAGTAACTTATCTTCAAGGTATTTTAGAACTTGTAATCTATAATAATGTTATTTGATTCTAATACTGGATTAGTATGATAATGAATGCAAATTATGTCATCCATATAAGCTATCTGGTAATATAGATTTGGAAATATATAGTATAATTAGTAAATATATTTATATATATATAAGTAGATTGTGGAAGGTAAATGCCCATAAATTTAGTCTGTCAAGTAAATACCACACACAGTTTAAAAAATTCACAAACATTTATTTTTCAGAGTCAAAATTATATGCAAGCAGTTGAAAAGAAAAACTGTCTCTTGAGTAAATAATAGATACTTTATGGCTTATGAAAATCATTTTTTCTACATTGTGATGATGGGAAATTAAGAGGATTCAATGCATAAAATGGATGCAGATTTTACTTAAATAGCATTAAACTGTGAAGCAGAGAAACGTTAGGAAATTAAATATTTAAGCCATTATCTTTTGATTTCTGACAATATTTTACCTTCATTTTCAGCCCCCATATTTTCAATTATGGAGAAAGCATTAAAATCTCACTTTGTCTGGATTGTTCACATTACACTCAACACTATTTCAAAATTTTAAGATGCTGATTTTTAAATAAATTTTTGGCAAAAGGAAATAAATACTATAATAATGCTCTATTTAAGGTACATCAAGAATACTAAAAGCTCAATTCTTTTCGTCTATATTACTTTATGTGTAAACTACATATATATTAAAAAGAGAGAGAAAATAAGAGCTTAAAAGGTGTTGTAGTGGTAGTTTTTTGCTGCCTTGGTTTTCACTACGACAGTATTTCTATTTCAAGAGTTTTAGAGACTCACCCATAAAATTTTGATGCAGGCTTAAAAGTCTTGAAATATATATATTTTTTAATATATAATTTTAAATCAATATACCTTGTTTTTATATTATAGGAGGGAAATAAATGGAGTATACCATTCCAATCATGTGATGATATAACTTTTAAAAAACTTGATTTTTTAACAAAATGCTAAATCTAACTACTTCATAGTCTATTGATAACATTTTAAAATAATCAATTATTGACATAGAGAAAATGGCCTGCTTTGTCAGTGTAGTAACTTATCTTCAAGGTATTTTAGAACTTGTAATCTATAATAATGTTATTTGATTCTAATACTGGATTAGTATGATAATGAATGCAAATTATGTCATCCATATAAGCTATCTGGTAATATAGATTTGGAAATATATAGTATAATTAGTAAATATATTTATATATATATAAGTAGATTGTGGAAGGTAAATGCCCATAAATTTAGTCTGTCAAGTAAATACCACACACAGTTTAAAAAATTCACAAACATTTATTTTTCAGAGTCAAAATTATATGCAAGCAGTTGAAAAGAAAAACTGTCTCTTGAGTAAATAATAGATACTTTATGGCTTATGAAAATCATTTTTTCTACATTGTGATGATGGGAAATTAAGAGGATTCAATGCATAAAATGGATGCAGATTTTACTTAAATAGCATTAAACTGTGAAGCAGAGAAACGTTAGGAAATTAAATATTTAAGCCATTATCTTTTGATTTCTGACAATATTTTACCTTCATTTTCAGCCCCCATATTTTCAATTATGGAGAAAGCATTAAAATCTCACTTTGTCTGGATTGTTCACATTACACTCAACACTATTTCATTAAGTTTTTGATGATATGTAGTCTTTTGTGTGTAAGGAAAGAACACATTTATTTGCTGAATGAGTCTTAAGGTTAGCAAGTTGCTAGTGATCTTTTTGTCCACACGGGATTCTATACATTTATACCATCTTAAATCTGGCATATGTATATATACATATGTATATATATATATATATATATATATATATATATAATTTCAGACAGCTTCTACTGACAAACACAATGCTTGTTTGTGTGCATATATAAGGCTAAATAAATGGTGCTAAAGAGTATTATGACCATCAGATACAATCAGGCAAAATTTTGTGGTGCTTAAATTAATTTTTTCATTGATTTATTGATCAATGCATTGAACAGTGTTTATTATTCACAAGCTGTCTTTTATTGGTAAATCAAGGCCTCATACTATATTGTTAAATAAAATGGTTGACTAGTCTATGTAACAGCTCATAAAGTTACTATTTCTTTAAATCCTTGTAATGTTGCGTTATTAAAGGTCAAGGGATCATGATATTAATCTCATTGATGTAGACCATTAACATGACTAAACTTTTTCAAAGCACTTATGTTTACAATGTTATAACCTTTTGACTGCTGCAGCAACCTTTAACCATATAAATGTCACAAGCTTGAATCATCAGCATGGTTCTTGCCATGGCAATCAAAGAGTTAAGGGCTGTGCAGTGATTTGTTTTTTATTTATTAGCTTATATTTATTTTGTTTTCATTCAAGAAGGGAATTTTGGGTGGGGCAGTTTTTGTCTGCTGTAAGTGTCTTAACCTAGGGAAGGGTTAAATGGCTTTCTATACTATTGCATATATGTATTTTCCATCAATTCATTGTGTTGTAATTAAAAACTGTCAATAAATAAGAGAACAGAATTAAATACTTGCTTTACTCAATGAAAATCATTTTTCTACATTGTGATGATGGGAAATTAAGAGGATTCAATGCATAAAATGGATGCAGATTTTACTTAAATAGCATTAAACTGTGAAGCAGAGAAACGTTAGGAAATTAAATATTTAAGCCATTATCTTTTGATTTCTGACAATATTTTACCTTCATTTTCAGCCCCCATATTTTCAATTATGGAGAAAGCATTAAAATCTCACTTTGTCTGGATTGTTCACATTACACTCAACACTATTTCATTAAGTTTTTGATGATATGTAGTCTTTTGTGTGTAAGGAAAGAACACATTTATTTGCTGAATGAGTCTTAAGGTTAGCAAGTTGCTAGTGATCTTTTTGTCCACACGGGATTCTATACATTTATACCATCTTAAATCTGGCATATGTATATATACATATGTATATATATATATATATATATATAATTTCAGACAGCTTCTACTGACAAACACAATGCTTGTTTGTGTGCATATATAAGGCTAAATAAATGGTGCTAAAGAGTATTATGACCATCAGATACAATCAGGCAAAATTTTGTGGTGCTTAAATTAATTTTTTCATTGATTTATTGATCAATGCATTGAACAGTGTTTATTATTCACAAGCTGTCTTTTATTGGTAAATCAAGGCCTCATACTATATTGTTAAATAAAATGGTTGACTAGTCTATGTAACAGCTCATAAAGTTACTATTTCTTTAAATCCTTGTAATGTTGCGTTATTAAAGGTCAAGGGATCATGATATTAATCTCATTGATGTAGACCATTAACATGACTAAACTTTTTCAAAGCACTTATGTTTACAATGTTATAACCTTTTGACTGCTGCAGCAACCTTTAACCATATAAATGTCACAAGCTTGAATCATCAGCATGGTTCTTGCCATGGCAATCAAAGAGTTAAGGGCTGTGCAGTGATTTGTTTTTTATTTATTAGCTTATATTTATTTTGTTTTCATTCAAGAAGGGAATTTTGGGTGGGGCAGTTTTTGTCTGCTGTAAGTGTCTTAACCTAGGGAAGGGTTAAATGGCTTTCTATACTATTGCATATATGTATTTTCCATCAATTCATTGTGTTGTAATTAAAAAAAAACTGTCAATAAATAAGAGAACAGAAAAAATTGCTCATAGATACTGTTGCTTTACTCAATGAATGATTTGCATATGTTTATGGTGATATATAGCAGTAGCCTTTGCTATCTATGTTTACCTAGTTGATGTAAAACATTAAGTAAAAACTCTAAATTAATTTAGGTCAAAATCTCCTGAGTGTTCGCTTGAAATAGTAAGTATATTAAATTGGCCATGTCAAGTGGAGAGTTGTTTAACTACTAAATACATGCCTATGACTGGGACTAAGGACAGAAGCAGGAAGTATTACTACATCAAATGTATTTCAGGCAAGTAGCCACAAACATAGCATATGTTAAATTTTCTTTACTACTTGACAAAAATAAACATTATGTTTTGAATAAGTGGACATAATTTATTTACTAAAGTTATACATCATGACTGTCTAGGTAAATTTAATCAAACAAGTTAATATTTATGTTAGAAATCTTTGGCAGAATACTATTTAAGGATTTTTTCTTCGACTATAGTAAAGAGTCTATGGGGCTGCAAAAGAGTTGGGCATGACTTAGTAACTAAACAACAAAGCAAAGAGTGTCTATGATTAGAAAACTGACTCACAGAGAGAAAACAGGAGTAAAGATAAGCATTTTTATATTCAATATCATAAGAATTTTTTTTTCTTAAATTTCCAATAGGTATATGTAACTAAAATTTTTTTTGGCGTTATTAAAGGTCAAGGGATCATGATATTAATCTCATTGATGTAGACCATTAACATGACTAAACTTTTTCAAAGCACTTATGTTTACAATGTTATAACCTTTTGACTGCTGCAGCAACCTTTAACCATATAAATGTCACAAGCTTGAATCATCAGCATGGTTCTTGCCATGGCAATCAAAGAGTTAAGGGCTGTGCAGTGATTTGTTTTTTATTTATTAGCTTATATTTATTTTGTTTTCATTCAAGAAGGGAATTTTGGGTGGGGCAGTTTTTGTCTGCTGTAAGTGTCTTAACCTAGGGAAGGGTTAAATGGCTTTCTATACTATTGCATATATGTATTTTCCATCAATTCATTGTGTTGTAATTAAAAAAAAACTGTCAATAAATAAGAGAACAGAAAAAATTGCTCATAGATACTGTTGCTTTACTCAATGAATGATTTGCATATGTTTATGGTGATATATAGCAGTAGCCTTTGCTATCTATGTTTACCTAGTTGATGTAAAACATTAAGTAAAAACTCTAAATTAATTTAGGTCAAAATCTCCTGAGTGTTCGCTTGAAATAGTAAGTATATTAAATTGGCCATGTCAAGTGGAGAGTTGTTTAACTACTAAATACATGCCTATGACTGGGACTAAGGACAGAAGCAGGAAGTATTACTACATCAAATGTATTTCAGGCAAGTAGCCACAAACATAGCATATGTTAAATTTTCTTTACTACTTGACAAAAATAAACATTATGTTTTGAATAAGTGGACATAATTTATTTACTAAAGTTATACATCATGACTGTCTAGGTAAATTTAATCAAACAAGTTAATATTTATGTTAGAAATCTTTGGCAGAATACTATTTAAGGATTTTTTCTTCGACTATAGTAAAGAGTCTATGGGGCTGCAAAAGAGTTGGGCATGACTTAGTAACTAAACAACAAAGCAAAGAGTGTCTATGATTAGAAAACTGACTCACAGAGAGAAAACAGGAGTAAAGATAAGCATTTTTATATTCAATATCATAAGAATTTTTTTTTCTTAAATTTCCAATAGGTATATGTAACCAAGTGTCTAAACAAGTGTTTCCTAAAAGGCAAATTAAATACATATCAATAGTTATAAAAGGTCATCTGAATTTTAAGAAGAATTAAGAAAGCATGTTGGAAATAGAGGAAAATGTGTTCTCTCACACAAAAATTAAGGTGCATTTGTGTACCAATAAGTTATTCTTGTAAGCATTCATATAAGCAAGAAAGAAGAGCCCTGAACCAGTGTAATGGAAATAATCCAAAAATTTAATTGCCTGACACAGCAAATAGACTAGAAAGACAGAGCACTCTTTGTGTTAACTTTTTGAAATCTTCATCTAGGGTGAAACTCTGGAATTTTAGAGATCTTCCTCAAAGAGTTTAAAGAGATACAGATATGAATTGTTGTACTTTTGGAACATGTCAGCATATAAAAACTTGTAAGATTCAGTCAACTAACAATATAGTTTATTTTTATTTATAGAAGGCTTTGAAATAAAAAAAGCTTTCAAATAAATGATAACCTTTACTTTTATAAGGCTATTAAGGTTATGCAGCCATAAATATCAAACTGAATACAAGAATGAATCTTTCTCCCTTGATTTTAAAATTAAAGAGAGAGAAAAATCTATAAACATTAATCTTATGCTGGAGATTTTTTAAAAATGTGAACCTTTAATTTATATGATATTAAAATATCTTCATTAGCACTTATTTTACAATCAAAGACCATATTAGTGTACTATATTGTAGACAATAATAAAAATCAAAATAAGGGACTGGAAACCTAATAACACATCTAACACACCATAGAAACACAAATATATATTGCTGAGTGGTATTTACATAATTTATATTTATTCTAAAAAGTGTCAAATGGCCTAACTTCAGCCCAGTTTGATACACTATCTTCAGTTTAGTTACCTCATGGATGTATGACTTGCTCTCCCTTCCTTTTTCTTCCTCTTCCACTTCTTTTCCCCTCTGCCTTTTTCCTTTCTCCCTCTCTCTCTTAATTGCTCTTTTCCATGAAAGAAAAATTTATCCCATCCCTTCACACCTTCCTAGTGTGTTTTTACTTCTTATAATTTGTTTTCATTTCTTGCCACTCTATGTAAAATTTCTTCAATGTAAATGATGTGTTTTAGTTAATCTAGTCTTTCTAATTCACTATCTTACTAGGATTCTCAGAAGTATTTAATAATATTAGTTACTCTGCATAAAGGTATGTTATTCATACTTTTTCTGGAAAACTCTTTGAGGGTTGGATCTATTTATTTTTCACTGCCCAGGCTCTACTACAGTACCCAGTTCATGATCAGCCCTCTGTAAAATGTTGGCTTCTAGACACTAGTACATAAAGCTGTTTTTCCTCAACACATCTAACTTTTTAAACTAGTTCTTATGAATTTATGTATCTCCCCCATATGTTCCTTTTTAGTGCAATGTGATATCTACTGGAACTGACACAGTCACCACAGAGTAGGAAGAAAGACAGAAACATTCTTCATCCATTCACATATACATTCATCATTTATTTATTTGTTCATTCAACAATAATGAGATTTGACTACATCCCAGGCATTCTAAGTGTTAGCGATGAATCAGTGATTAAAAAGTCATTTAGGACAATGAGAAACAAATAGTATGTCAGATCATAAGCTTGATGAAGGAAATCAGGGTAAAGGTATGAGATGGGGATGACTGGAATAGTAATCATGTGCCATCTAAGTGGAGGCAAGAAAAGAGGGACAGAGCCAGGCACACATCTGAAGGAGAAGCCAGTACCAAGTCCGTTGAATGCAAAAAACAACTTGATATTTTGCAAGGAATAGAAAGAACGCCACTGGGGCCACAGAGGAGAGAGCAAGTGATGATGTGTTCATGGAGGCAGCAATTGGATTGGTCTTATGGAGCCATATGGGCACAGAAGGGAATCAGGCTTTATGATGAGATCAAACCAGTGGGGTAGCAAAGGAGTGTAATGGGAAACAAATGAGTGGTATTTACATAATTTATATTTATTCTAAAAGTGTCAAATGGCCTAACTTCAGCCCAGTTTGATACACTATCTTCAGTTTAGTTACCTCATGGATGTATGACTTGCTCTCCTTCCTTTTTCTTCCTCTTCCACTTCTTTTCCCCTCTGCCTTTTTCCTTTCTCCCTCTCTCTCTTAATTGCTCTTTTCCATGAAAGAAAAATTTATCCCATCCCTTCACACCTTCCTAGTGTGTTTTTACTTCTTATAATTTGTTTTCATTTCTTGCCACTCTATGTAAAATTTCTTCAATGTAAATGATGTGTTTTAGTTAATCTAGTCTTTCTAATTCACTATCTTACTAGGATTCTCAGAAGTATTTAATAATATTAGTTACTCTGCATAAAGGTATGTTATTCATACTTTTTCTGGAAAACTCTTTGAGGGTTGGATCTATTTATTTTTCACTGCCCAGGCTCTACTACAGTACCCAGTTCATGATCAGCCCTCTGTAAAATGTTGGCTTCTAGACACTAGTACATAAAGCTGTTTTTCCTCAACACATCTAACTTTTTAAACTAGTTCTTATGAATTTATGTATCTCCCCCATATGTTCCTTTTTAGTGCAATGTGATATCTACTGGAACTGACACAGTCACCACAGAGTAGGAAGAAAGACAGAAACATTCTTCATCCATTCACATATACATTCATCATTTATTTATTTGTTCATTCAACAATAATGAGATTTGACTACATCCCAGGCATTCTAAGTGTTAGCGATGAATCAGTGATTAAAAAGTCATTTAGGACAATGAGAAACAAATAGTATGTCAGATCATAAGCTTGATGAAGGAAATCAGGGTAAAGGTATGAGATGGGGATGACTGGAATAGTAATCATGTGCCATCTAAGTGGAGGCAAGAAAAGAGGGACAGAGCCAGGCACACATCTGAAGGAGAAGCCAGTACCAAGTCCGTTGAATCAGAAAAAACACTTGATATGTTGCAAGGAATAGAAAGAACGCCACTGTGGCTACAGAGGAGAGAGCAAGTGATGATGTGTTCATGGAGGCAGCAATTGGATTGGTCTTATGGAGCCATATGGGCACAGAAGGGAATCAGGCTTTATGATGAGATCAAACCAGTGGAGGGTTGTAAGCAAAGGAGTGTAATGGGGCAAGAGCAGAAGGAGGGAGATGAATTGGGAAGGAAATCACTGTAGTCAATAATAGGCAAAGAGTATGGTGACTTGGGCCACGATGGGAAAAATGATGTTGGCAAAAAATGGTTGTGTTGTAGATGGACTCAGTAGGTAAAACCAATAGGCTGGTTGAAAAACTAAGAACTGAGAGAGAGAGACAGCCAGGAAGAATGGAGTTGTTATTTCTTGCAAACATATTTCACCAAATGTGCTATTCATTTCATCTCATGATGTGGGTGATAAGAAGACAGGATAGACATATACAAAAATTATTGATCTGCACACATAAGATATATGTATTTTGCTCTATGCAAATTTTATTACAAGGAAAATAATGGTAATAAAGACTGAAAGCAAAACCCCTGAATTGAAGTATTAACTATGTTAATAGTTGTTGATGGGTCCAGAAAAAAAGAAAGAGGTTGGAGAAATGAACACTGGATTTAGCCCCAGTTGTGTTTGTAACCTCTTTTCTTCTACACTATCTCCTGAACCCTTAATCACAAGCATGGCTTTAGCTTTGTGGATGGGATACCTCATGATATACAGATTCATAGTTTCTACTCACTTGCTAGACAAATTAATCTGGATTTTTCTTTAGTTTCCCAGATTCAAACTAGTAAATATAAAACAAATCACTACCATTTTTCTCCCATCAAAGTAAACATATTTCGTCTCGGATTATAATGGCACTAAATCTTCTTGATTACCTATCTAAGAAAATATCTGGTATTCTTGGCCTTCTCCTTCTCTCTTCGCTTCAAGTGTCCCCATTAGACACTTATGAAGTCTCTGAGCTCTATTTGTACAGTATTGTTGCTGTGCACTCTCAAATTCTCTTTGTAGGAGTCTTATAAATAAAGATATTTAATAAAAGCACTTGTTTACAAGACATGGTGTTTTAAGCAGTTGACCTTGAGTTTTTCTGAGATCTTACTTTTTTCAGAGATCTTTCTTTTTTTCCCTAATTTTACTTATTTATTTTTGTGCGGGGTCTTTGTTGCTGCTCAGATTTTTCTCTATTGCAGAAAGCAGAGGCTACTCTCTAGTTGTGATGCATGAGATTTTCATTGTGCTGGCTTGTTGCTGAGGAACATGGGCTCTAAGATGTGCACACTTTAGCAATTGTGGCACATGGGCTCAGTAACTGTAGCTTCCTTGCTCCTGAGAACAGTCTCAATAGTTGTGTTAACTAAGCAACAGGCTTAGTTGCTCAGTCTCATGTGTTTTCTTCCATGATCAGGGATCAAATTCATGTCCTCTGCATTAACAGGCAGATGTGTGTGTGTGTTTGTGTGTGTGTGTTTGTGTGTGTGTGTGTGTGTGTGTGTGTCACTGAGCCACCAGAGAAGTCCTCAATGCTTTTTAAATGTTTTTCATCAAATAATAGAGAAAATCTGAAGTTTAGGATAATTTTTTTTCTAATATTTTGGAAAAAGAAAATGAAAAAACCTGATGATTTAATAGTTGTTGATGGGTCCAGAAAAAAAGAAAGAGGTTGGAGAAATGAACACTGGATTTAGCCCCAGTTGTGTTTGTAACCTCTTTTCTTCTACACTATCTCCTGAACCCTTAATCACAAGCATGGCTTTAGCTTTGTGGATGGGATACCTCATGATATACAGATTCATAGTTTCTACTCACTTGCTAGACAAATTAATCTGGATTTTTCTTTAGTTTCCCAGATTCAAACTAGTAAATATAAAACAAATCACTACCATTTTTCTCCCATCAAAGTAAACATATTTCGTCTCGGATTATAATGGCACTAAATCTTCTTGATTACCTATCTAAGAAAATATCTGGTATTCTTGGCCTTCTCCTTCTCTCTTCGCTTCAAGTGTCCCCATTAGACACTTATGAAGTCTCTGAGCTCTATTTGTACAGTATTGTTGCTGTGCACTCTCAAATTCTCTTTGTAGGAGTCTTATAAATAAAGATATTTAATAAAAGCACTTGTTTACAAGACATGGTGTTTTAAGCAGTTGACCTTGAGTTTTTCTGAGATCTTACTTTTTTCAGAGATCTTTCTTTTTTTCCCTAATTTTACTTATTTATTTTTGTGCGGGGTCTTTGTTGCTGCTCAGATTTTTCTCTATTGCAGAAAGCAGAGGCTACTCTCTAGTTGTGATGCATGAGATTTTCATTGTGCTGGCTTGTTGCTGAGGAACATGGGCTCTAAGATGTGCACACTTTAGCAATTGTGGCACATGGGCTCAGTAACTGTAGCTTCCTTGCTCCTGAGAACAGTCTCAATAGTTGTGTTAACTAAGCAACAGGCTTAGTTGCTCAGTCTCATGTGTTTTCTTCCATGATCAGGGATCAAATTCATGTCCTCTGCATTAACAGGCAGATGTGTGTGTGTGTGTGTGTTTGTGTGTGTGTGTGTGTGTGTGTGTGTGTGTGTGTGTGTCACTGAGCCACCAGAGAAGTCCTCAATGCTTTTTAAATGTTTTTCATCAAATAATAGAGAAAATCTGAAGTTTAGGATAATTTTTTTTCTAATATTTATCCTTTTCTTCTAACAATCACTTTTGAACTAGAGAATCCTTTAGCAACATTAGCTGAGTGAAGTGAAAAGACTTATGATTTGGAGTCACTAGCATATAGCAGTTATATGACTTTAAAATTTTCAGAAAATCAAATCTTACTTTCTCAAATGTGTACATAAACACTAAAGACATGTTTGCTTTTTAAATATGAATTAGTAGGGAACACTACCTTAAAAATGAGAATTTTTGATAAAACTTTCAAAGCAGGATCATTTCGTCAGTTCAGAGGGAAGTAAAGTCCAAATTCTTGCTAATATTGGGTTGTAATACTGGGTCACTAGGAGAGTATGTCAACATAGGAATCATACTCGGAGGTAGCTAAAAGATGCTTGACACAGATTCAAAAGAGAATGAACCCAGTCAAGGACATAAGAGACACAGATATATTGTTCAATGACAGGGAAAGACACAGTTTAAAAATATGTATGTTTCTTAGAACAATTATTAATGGATCTTTACACTTACAATAGCTTTCACCTCAGAATTCTAAAGATTTTACCTGGTTATGATCTGTGTCTGAAAGCTGTCGACATTTTCAGGTCAAATAATGACATGCAATTATACTCCCTCCAAAGCCCTACTAGAAAGAGAAGACAATAACAAGATTTGGGAATCTGGAAGCAATTGAGTATCCAGTAAGCTACATAAAAGACCCAAGGATATCAAATTATAAATTTGCAGGAACAGAGAACAAGCCTAAATGCATCACTATGATGGTGAAATCTAAGGGATTGGAAGCAAGAAGCACATGGGCTCAGTAACTGTAGCTTCCTTGCTCCTGAGAACAGTCTCAATAGTTGTGTTAACTAAGCAACAGGCTTAGTTGCTCAGTCTCATGTGTTTTCTTCCATGATCAGGATCAAATTCATGTCCTCTGCATTAACAGGCAGATGTGTGTGTGTGTGTGTGTGTGTTTGTGTGTGTGTGTGTGTGTGTGTGTGTGTGTCACTGAGCCACCAGAGAAGTCCTCAATGCTTTTTAAATGTTTTTCATCAAATAATAGAGAAAATCTGAAGTTTAGGATAATTTTTTTTCTAATATTTATCCTTTTCTTCTAACAATCACTTTTGAACTAGAGAATCCTTTAGCAACATTAGCTGAGTGAAGTGAAAAGACTTATGATTTGGAGTCACTAGCATATAGCAGTTATATGACTTTAAAATTTTCAGAAAATCAAATCTTACTTTCTCAAATGTGTACATAAACACTAAAGACATGTTTGCTTTTTAAATATGAATTAGTAGGGAACACTACCTTAAAATGAAAATTTTTTGATAAAACTTTCAAAGCAGGATCATTTCGTCAGTTCAGAGGGAAGTAAAGTCCAAATTCTTGCTAATATTGGGTTGTAATACTGGGTCACTAGGAGAGTATGTCAACATAGGAATCATACTCGGAGGTAGCTAAAAGATGGGTGACACAGATGCAAAGAGAATGAACCCAGTCAAGGACATAAGAGACACAGATATATTGTTCAATGACAGGGAAAGACACAGTTTAAAAATATGTATGTTTCTTAGAACAATTATTAATGGATCTTTACACTTACAATAGCTTTCACCTCAGAATTCTAAAGATTTTACCTGGTTATGATCTGTGTCTGAAAGCTGTCGACATTTTCAGGTCAAATAATGACATGCAATTATACTCCCTCCAAAGCCCTACTAGAAAGAGAAGACAATAACAAGATTTGGGAATCTGGAAGCAATTGAGTATCCAGTAAGCTACATAAAAGACCCAAGGATATCAAATTATAAATTTGCAGGAACAGAGAACAAGCCTAAATGCATCACTATGATGGTGAAATCTAAGGGATTGGAAGCAAGAAGCACATGGAAATGGGGTGAATGGAGTTGACTAAATTAAGAAGGACTGAAAATCATTAATAGGAATCAGCTGAGTCTTGGGCAGGCCTCCCATTTCTCCTCCCAGGCCAAAACTCAGGATTTATTCTGTGAAGAAGGTTAAAATGGTCTCTGAATTGAGGATTGCTAGTGTTTGCTATCCTAAATCATAGGATAACAGGCCTAGAAAACAGAAGATCTAAAATGAAAGAAAATAGGTGACTCTAACAGATATATATATTTGGAAGGTTTATAAATATATATATGTTGTGCTGCTGCTAAGTTACTTCATTCATTCTGATTTTTTTTTTGACTCCATCAACTGTACACCACCAGGCAAAAATACCAGAATGAGTTGTCATACCCTCCTCTGCCAACAAAGTTCCATAGAGTCAAGGCTATGGTCCTCCCACTGGTTATGTGCAGTTGTGACAGCTGGGCCTTAAAGAATTCAGAATGCCAAAGAATTGATGCTTTCCACTTTTGGCGCTAGAGACCAAGACTACCAGAAGTTCTTTCAACAACAAGGAGATAAAACCAGTCAATCTTAAGGGAAATCAAACCTGAATATTCATTGCAAGGATTGATGCTGAAGCTGAAGTTCCAGTATTTTGGTCATCTGATGTGTATAGGTGGCTCACTGGAAAAGTACCTGATGCTGGAAAAGACTGGAGACAGAAGGAGGAGAGGGCATCAAAGGATGAGATGGCTGAATGGCATCACCAATGCAATGGACATGGATATGAACTTGGCAAATTCCATGATATGGCGAGGAACGTGGAATCTTGGTGTGCTGCAGTCCATAGCATCATAGAATTGAACACAACTGGGCAACTGAACAACAACAACATAGTTATAGTTATAGCCATAGTTACAGTTATATAGTTTTATTCACACAAAAACACAAAGTGAACCCAATAGGTTAATTGATGTAGTGGACCTTCTATGAAATTGTAAATGGAGGCTAAATGGATGATGATCGTAAAAGCAGATCATTAGCAAAACCCCATTTCTTTCCGAGTATCCAGTAAGCTACATAAAAGACCCAAGGATATCAAATTATAAATTTGCAGGAACAGAGAACAAGCCTAAATGCATCACTATGATGGTGAAATCTAAGGGATTGGAAGCAAGAAGCACATGGAAATGGGGTGAATGGAGTTGACTAAATTAAGAAGGACTGAAAATCATTAATAGGAATCAGCTGAGTCTTGGGCAGGCCTCCCATTTCTCCTCCCAGGCCAAAACTCAGGATTTATTCTGTGAAGAAGGTTAAAATGGTCTCTGAATTGAGGATTGCTAGTGTTTGCTATCCTAAATCATAGGATAACAGGCCTAGAAAACAGAAGATCTAAAATGAAAGAAAATAGGTGACTCTAACAGATATATATATTTGGAAGGTTTATAAATATATATATGTTGTGCTGCTGCTAAGTTACTTCATTCATTCTGATTTCGTGTTTGCCTCCATCAACTGTACACCACCAGGCAAAAATACCAGAATGAGTTGTCATACCCTCCTCTGCCAACAAAGTTCCATAGAGTCAAGGCTATGGTCCTCCCACTGGTTATGTGCAGTTGTGACAGCTGGGCCTTAAAGAATTCAGAATGCCAAAGAATTGATGCTTTCCACTTTTGGCGCTAGAGACCAAGACTACCAGAAGTTCTTTCAACAACAAGGAGATAAAACCAGTCAATCTTAAGGGAAATCAAACCTGAATATTCATTGCAAGGATTGATGCTGAAGCTGAAGTTCCAGTATTTTGGTCATCTGATGTGTATAGGTGGCTCACTGGAAAAGTACCTGATGCTGGAAAAGACTGGAGACAGAAGGAGGAGAGGGCATCAAAGGATGAGATGGCTGAATGGCATCACCAATGCAATGGACATGGATATGAACTTGGCAAATTCCATGATATGGCGAGGAACGTGGAATCTTGGTGTGCTGCAGTCCATAGCATCATAGAATTGAACACAACTGGGCAACTGAACAACAACAACATAGTTATAGTTATAGCCATAGTTACAGTTATATAGTTTTATTCACACAAAAACACAAAGTGAACCCAATAGGTTAATTGATGTAGTGGACCTTCTATGAAATTGTAAATGGAGGCTATGGGAGAGGGATTGAGAACTACCAATAGATAAAGATGAAGCACGTGTAAAAACAAGGCAATTTAACAAGTGTTTTTAATTATTAAAAATGCTCAATTCAATGCTGTCTGCAAATAATGTAAAAAAGTGATCTTTTTCTTTCACCAAAAATTAAAATAAAATATATTTATTTTAAATATATTTAAAGAGACATAAATATATTTATGCCAAGGGAGATGACATAGGCAAACAACTTAATCTTTATCTATTGGTAATAGGAACATAACAGGAAATCAACAGATAATGTCTATAAAATTTATTGATTTAAAGAAATATATGTGTATCACTTAGAGATACTGATATATTCAAGTCCAGGGAGAAAATCAATTATTAAAAATACCAAAAGAGTTTTTCTGGAGGACTATATGACTTAAAATAGTTATGCTCCATTATAATACTATTTTAAAATTTTATGATATTTTAAATGATGCTACTATACTAATTTTATATAGAAACTTTATATAAGGACATAAAATAATCTATGATCAATGTGTTCACAATTTTTTTGACATAGGGATGTTCTGATCATAGTTCATTGGTTTGCCTCTGCCACTGGACACAATAATTATATTCATTTGATCACTGTTTTAATTTTCACCTTCTTCCTAACATATCCCTTCCTTGTCTTGAAACTCTTTTCCATTCTCTGTACTTTTTCTTCAGCCTTGTGGTCTCTCAGTTGGCAGAGAGAAAGAGGAGTCATGAAAATCTTGGCAATTGCTTTTCAGGAACACTTGACCTTTGCCTTAGAGAAGTATTTTGTCAAGTGATTTTGGATGATGACAACTTAGGACAGATAGATCATTCGATTTTTTTTTTTTGGTTTGAGAAATATTCTTCAAAGGAAAGGTCACTGGGGTGAGCCATAGTCACTAAAAATAAAATAGAATAGGATGCCAACCAACTCTGGGTCATCTGCCCTACCAGGAAGTGAGAATCCTAAAGAAAGAAGTATGATTTAAGATCTGATAGAGAAATATTTGTATTACAGAAATGTTTGCAATATCAACATGCTACATGAAAAAAATTTTTTAGATCATATTAAAACACAAAACACAAAGTGAACCCAATAGGTTAATTGATGTAGTGGACCTTCTATGAAATTGTAAATGGAGGCTATGGAGAGGGATTGAGAACTACCAATAGATAAAGATGAAGCACGTGTAAAAACAAGGCAATTTAACAAGTGTTTTTAATTATTAAAAATGCTCAATTCAATGCTGTCTGCAAATAATGTAAAAAAGTGATCTTTTTCTTTCACCAAAAATTAAAATAAAATATATTTATTTTAAATATATTTAAAGAGACATAAATATATTTATGCCAAGGGAGATGACATAGGCAAACAACTTAATCTTTATCTATTGGTAATAGGAACATAACAGGAAATCAACAGATAATGTCTATAAAATTTATTGATTTAAAGAAATATATGTGTATCACTTAGAGATACTGATATATTCAAGTCCAGGGAGAAAATCAATTATTAAAAATACCAAAAGAGTTTTTCTGGAGGACTATATGACTTAAAATAGTTATGCTCCATTATAATACTATTTTAAAATTTTATGATATTTTAAATGATGCTACTATACTAATTTTATATAGAAACTTTATATAAGGACATAAAATAATCTATGATCAATGTGTTCACAATTTTTTTGACATAGGGATGTTCTGATCATAGTTCATTGGTTTGCCTCTGCCACTGGACACAATAATTATATTCATTTGATCACTGTTTTAATTTTCACCTTCTTCCTAACATATCCCTTCCTTGTCTTGAAACTCTTTTCCATTCTCTGTACTTTTTCTTCAGCCTTGTGGTCTCTCAGTTGGCAGAGAGAAAGAGGAGTCATGAAAATCTTGGCAATTGCTTTTCAGGAACACTTGACCTTTGCCTTAGAGAAGTATTTTGTCAAGTGATTTTGGATGATGACAACTTAGGACAGATAGATCATTCGATTTTTTTTTTTTGGTTTGAGAAATATTCTTCAAAGGAAAGGTCACTGGGGTGAGCCATAGTCACTAAAAATAAAATAGAATAGGATGCCAACCAACTCTGGGTCATCTGCCCTACCAGGAAGTGAGAATCCTAAAGAAAGAAGTATGATTTAAGATCTGATAGAGAAATATTTGTATTACAGAAATGTTTGCAATATCAACATGCTACATGAAAATTTAATGGTGCTATGGTGAAATTTTAGATTTTTATTTCTGAAAAATGATTGTTGATTTATTAATTTGTCTTGTTGATGTTAATTAAATCTATTACATTTGAAATAATAGGGAGAGGGATAGTTTTAGCAAACTGAAGTAGAGGCATAATATTTAGTTAAATTATTATGAAAGTACAAGTTTTAGTTGCTCAGTTGTATCTGACTCTTCGCGACCTCATGGAACTTGCTCTTCAGGTTCCTCTGTCCGTGAAATTCTCCAGACCAGAACACTGGATAAGATTGCCATTCCCTTCTCCTGGGGATCTTCCTGACCCAGGGATAGAACCCAGCTGTCCTGTATCACAGGCAGAGTCTTTACCATCTGAGCCACTAGGGAAACCCTGAATTATTAGACCTCATTGCAATTAGTATTTGAAATTATATAAGATGTATAACACAGTGTAAAATGGCATAAAATAATGATAGATAATATGAAACATAGTATATTATAATATTACAAGTGCAACCAGATTATGAGAGGATCAAGATGCTAACTCTACTTAGAACTTTCAGGGAAGATTTCATAAAGAAGGAAATGCAGTGTTTTTAACATTGAAGATTAACTGCTAAACAGCAGGGAAGTAACATTTTAGGCAAAATGTACAGCTTATAGAAGAACATATGTATGCTGAAGGACAGCATAATTTAAGGAAAAGAATTATTCTTCCACCAAAGTCCAATTCTCAGGAAAGAAAGCTGTGAAATATAACTCCAAAGATACAGGCAAAGTCTAGATCATGAAGGGATTTGATGCCTCAAAATCTCTTTTTGCCCAGTTCACATGATCATTCTGAAACTGCCCTCTTCCATTTTAATTCATTTGAGGTTTTATAAACTCAGGTGGATATATATATATTTTTAGTTCCATTTACTTAAATTAAAACCAAAGATCAACCTTTTTCTTTTTCTTTTTCTGCTCCCCACAACCACTAGCTGCTTGCAATCACCTATCTGTTCTCTGTATTTATGAACTCATTTTCTGTATTAGATTTTTAAAATAGATTCCATATAATATGAAATGTCTGAGGATAATCATATTTCTCTGATTAACAAATTTCACTTAGCATAATGCGCTCAAGGTCCATCCATTCTGACTCAAATTGAAAGATTTTATTTTTTATGGCTGAGAAACATTTCTTTATCCATTTTTCCTGGATACACGTATCTTTAGAGAAACTGCTTCAATGAACATGAAAATGCATGTATTCTTTAAAATTAGTATTTTAATTTTCTTAAGGATTTCCTCCGTAGTAGAATTGCTTGGTCATACAATAGTTCTATTTTTAATTTGTTTAGAAAACTTCATGCTGTTTTTTTTTTTTTTTTTTTAAAGATTTATTTATTTATTTATTTTGGGCAGGGGTCGGGTTGGGGAGGGAGGGGAGTGGGCGGGCCACTTCTATTGGCTTTTCATTTCTCTATTTTCATCCGTCTTTGTTCTTTTGGCTCCTGTGGGCCTCCCATCGCGGTGGCGTCTGTTGCTGCAGAGCTCCGGCTCTGGGCACATGCTCTCCAGAGCTACGGCTCGGTAATTGGACATATCAGTCCAGCCGCTCCGGCATGTGGGATCTTCCCAGGCCAGGGATCGAACCGGTGCCCCTTGCACTGCAAGGCGGTGTCCTTACCCACTGGACCACCAGGGGAAGCCCCTTCATGCTGTTTTATTTATTTATTTATTTATTTATTTTCTTACATATATGTTCCCAGATCATTCATATGCATATCCCTGGACCCTCCTCCCACCCAGTTCCCCCCCTCCCATCCCTCCAGACCATCGCTCCAAGTGGTTGTAGGTACTCCTATTCACCTAGCACAATGACAATAGCTATCTTTTCCACACATGACAGTATAGGCTTCCATGTTACTCCCTCCATGCCTCCCTCCCACTGTTCGGACAGACAACAAGTGCTGGAGAGGGTGTGGAGAAAAGGGAACCCTCTTGCATTGCTGGTGGGAATGTAAATTAATACAACCTCTGTGGAGGACAATATGGAGATTCCTTAAGAAACTAAAAATAAAATAAAAAAAAAAAACTAAAAATAGAAGCACCCTATGACCCAGCAATCCCACTATTAGGCCTTCATGCTGTTTTTGAGAGTGATTGCATCAATTAATTTGCAATGCCTAAGAGGGTGATCTTTTTTCCATATTCTTGACAACACTTATTATTTATAATTTCCTTGACAATAGCTATTTTCACAGGTGTGTGGTGATGTCTCACTTTGGTTTTTATATTCATTTCCCTGTTATTAATGATGTTAAACATTGTTTCATGTCTCTTAACCATCCTTATGTCTTCTTTAGAAAAGTGTCTATTCAGGTTTTCTGCTCATTTTTTTAAATTGAAGGAAAATAGCTTCACAGAATTGTGTTGTTTAGTGCCAGTCATCAACCTGAATTGGCCAAAGGTATGCATATTTTCCCTCCCTTCTGAATTTCCCTCCCATCTCCCTCTCCATTTCACCCTTTAGGTTGTTGCAGTGACCATCTTTGGATTCCCCCAGTCTTACAGCAAATTCCTATTGGTTATCTATTTTACATATGGTAAAGTAAGTTTCTTTGTTACTATTTCCATGCATCTCACCCACTCCTCCCTCCCCCGATGTCCATAAGTCCGTTTTCTATGTCTGTTTCTCCATTAGTATCCTGTGTATACATTTATGAGCACCATCTTTCTAGATTTCACATATACGTGTTAATATACAATATTTATCTTTGTTTTTCTGTCTTATTTAACTCTGTATCATAGGCTCTAGGTTCACCCACCTCCTTAAAACTGACTCAAATGCATTCCTTTTTTATGGCTGAGTAATATTTCATTGTATATATGTACCACAGATTCTTTATCTATTCATCAGTCGATGGACATCTAGATTGTTTCCACAGTCTAGCTATTGCAAACAGTACTGCAGTGAACAATGGGGCATATGTGCCTTTTTCAATTTTGTTTTCCTCAGTGTATACGCCTAGTGGTGGGATTGCTGGGTCATATAGTGTTTTTATTCCTAGTTTTTAAAAGAATCTCCATACTGTCTTCCGTTGTGGCTGTATCAATTTACATTTCTACCAAGGGTACAATTGGGTTCGCTCTTCTCCACACCCTCTCCAGTACTTGTTGTTTGTTGGTATTTGGTGATAGACATTCTGACTGGTATGAGATGATATATTATTGCAGTTTTAATTTGCATTTCTCTAGTAATGGCGGATTATGAGCATCTTTTCCTATGCTTGTAGGCCATCTGTATGTCTTCTTTGGAGAGATATCTGTGTAAGTTCTTTTCCCACTTTTTGATTGGGTTGTTTATTTTATTTTTGGTATTGAAAGTTGCTTGTTTATTTTGAAAATGAATCCTTTGTGAGTTGTTTCATTTGTTATTACCATCTCCCATTCTGATGGTTGGTCTTTTCCCCTTGTTTACAGTTTCTTTTGCTGTCCAAAAGCTTTTATGTTTAATTAGGTCCCACTTGTTTATTTTTGGTTTTATTTCCATTATTCAAGGAGGTGGACCATTGGAAATCTTGCTTTAATTTATGTTATCAAATGTTCTGCATATGTTTTCTTCTAAGAGTTTTATGCTTTCTAGTCTTACATTTAGTTCTTTTGTGTAGGGTGTAAGCAAGTGTGCTAATTTCATTCTTTTACATGTAGCTCTCCAGTTTACCCAGGACCCCTTATTGAAGAGGTTGTCTTTGTCTCATTATATATTCTTACCTCCTTTGTCCAAAATAAGGTCCCCATATGTACATGGGTTTATCGCTGGGCTCTCTATCTTGTTCCATTAGTCTGTAGTTCTGTTTTGCTGCCAGTACCGTACTGTCTTGATGACTGTTACTTTGTAGTATAGTCTGAAATCAGGAAGGTTGATCCCTCGAGCTCCATTCTTCTTTCTCAAGACTGCTTTGACTATCTGGAGTGTTTTGTGTTTCCATACGAATTGTGATTTTTCTTTTATTCTAGTGCTGTGAAAAAATGTCGTTGGTAATCTGACGGGGATCACATTGAATCTGTAGATTTCATTTGGTAGTACAATCATTTTCACACTATTGATTCTTTAAAGCCAGGATCATGAAATATCTCTCCATCTGTTTAGGCCATCTTTGATTTGTTTCATCACTGTCTTCCGTTGTGGCTGTATCAATTTACATTTCTACCAAGGGTACAATTGGGTTCGCTCTTCTCCACACCCTCTCCAGTACTTGTTGTTTGTTGGTATTTGGTGATAGACATTCTGACTGGTATGAGATGATATATTATTGCAGTTTTAATTTGCATTTCTCTAGTAATGGCGGATTATGAGCATCTTTTCCTATGCTTGTAGGCCATCTGTATGTCTTCTTTGGAGAGATATCTGTGTAAGTTCTTTTCCCACTTTTTGATTGGGTTGTTTATTTTATTTTTGGTATTGAAAGTTGCTTGTTTATTTTGAAAATGAATCCTTTGTGAGTTGTTTCATTTGTTATTACCATCTCCCATTCTGATGGTTGGTCTTTTCCCCTTGTTTACAGTTTCTTTTGCTGTCCAAAAGCTTTTATGTTTAATTAGGTCCCACTTGTTTATTTTTGGTTTTATTTCCATTATTCAAGGAGGTGGACCATTGGAAATCTTGCTTTAATTTATGTTATCAAATGTTCTGCATATGTTTTCTTCTAAGAGTTTTATGCTTTCTAGTCTTACATTTAGTTCTTTTGTGTAGGGTGTAAGCAAGTGTGCTAATTTCATTCTTTTACATGTAGCTCTCCAGTTTACCCAGGACCCCTTATTGAAGAGGTTGTCTTTGTCTCATTATATATTCTTACCTCCTTTGTCCAAAATAAGGTCCCCATATGTACATGGGTTTATCGCTGGGCTCTCTATCTTGTTCCATTAGTCTGTAGTTCTGTTTTGCTGCCAGTACCGTACTGTCTTGATGACTGTTACTTTGTAGTATAGTCTGAAATCAGGAAGGTTGATCCCTCGAGCTCCATTCTTCTTTCTCAAGACTGCTTTGACTATCTGGAGTGTTTTGTGTTTCCATACGAATTGTGATTTTTCTTTTATTCTAGTGCTGTGAAAAAATGTCGTTGGTAATCTGACGGGGATCACATTGAATCTGTAGATTTCATTTGGTAGTACAATCATTTTCACACTATTGATTCTTTAAAGCCAGGATCATGAAATATCTCTCCATCTGTTTAGGCCATCTTTGATTTGTTTCATCACTGTCTTATAATTTTCTGTGTACAGTTCTTTTGTCTCTTTGGTTGATTTTTTCCTAGATGTTTTATTCTTTTTGTTGCAATGGTGAATGAGACTGATTCCTTGATTTCTCTTTCTGATTTTTCATTGTTAGTATAGAGGAATATAAGTAATACCTGTGTATTGATTTTATATTCTGCCATGTTGTTTAATTAACTGACTGATTAGCTCTAGCAATTTTATAATATCTTTAGGGTCACCAATGTATAATATAATGCTACTTACAAACAGTGAGAGTTTTACTTCTTTTTGAATATATATTCTTTTCATTTCTTTTTCTTCTCTAATTGAGGTAGCCAGGACTTCCAAGACTATGTTGAACAACAGGAGTGAGAATGGACACCCCTGCCTTGTTCCTGATCTTAGAGGGAATGCTTTCAGTTTTTCATCATTGGGAATAATGTTTGATGTGGGCTTACCATATAGGGCTTTCACTATGTTGAAGAAAGTTCCTACTAGGCCCATTTTTTGAAGAGCTTTTACCACAAATGGGTGTTGGATTTTTCTAAAGGCTTTTTCTGCATCTATTTAGATCATATGGATTTTACGTTTCAATTTGTTGATATGGTGTATCATATTGATTTATTCACAGATATTGAAGAATCCTTGCGTGCCTGGAATAAGCCTAACTTGATCATGGTGTATAAGCTTTTCAATGTGCTATTAAATTCTGTTTGCTAGTGTCGTGGGCACTGTGTTGGCGCTTACTCTCATTACAATTCTTACTAGCTTTCACTAAGAGAAACTATATTGAATAGCTCAGAGACATTTTCGTGAACATGGCATGATCCCCTCAGGGTGTGAGCCTCAGACAATGGCAATAAAGTGTCATGGTCTCAAGTATTGTTAAACCAAGAGTGGGCTTATTAATGAAGGCAAGCACAAATAATCAGAAATATTCAGAACTCAATCAAATGCAAAGAGAAAGATCTCACCCCAGAGCTGGAAAGCTTCAACTTCACCTCATACGCAGCTCAGTTCTGTGAGTGAGCTCGCATACAATCTACTCTCCCCTCTTTATAGGAAAAACCTCAGACACAGCTGCATATACTTTTACTTCTGCTTCTACTTACAATCTAAGAAATCACATACATTTAAAGGGCAAACCAATCTTCACTCTATTTGAACACTTCTCCTGGCTTCTATGCGAGTTTACAACATGAGCTAGACCAGAGCAGACTACTCAGGTCAAGAATTAAACTAACTTGTTCTTAGGAAAGTAAGCAGATAAGGTTGGAATGTTGCCATTAGGGATTTTCTTATTTACTAGCAGCTTTCAAGCTTCACTTTTGGGTAGAACTCTGCTGAGGCGACTGGCGGTGACTTACAAATTCCTCATTGCTGGAGGACAAGCTTTGGCACACCTGGCTGTAATTTTTCTTAGACATAAACTTCCCTTTAGGGTTAGTATATATGCCCTCTTTAGGTATCATCATATTCACCCACTCTTCGGCCCCATCTAAGCTAACATCACTTTCCAGAGGGCGGATTCTAGGTCTCAAGAGCTTATCTGGGGTTTGAGGATCGTCTGAGTCACTCGCTTCATCCTCTCTAATTTCTCTATACCTTAAGGCCCAGTATGTTCCTAGGAATTCTCCAGAGTCTTCCCAAGACACTAGAATTTTGTTCAGGATATTTGCATCTATGTTCATCAGTGATATTGGACTGTAATTCTCATTTTTGTATTTTCTTCGCTTGGTTTTGGTATCAGGGTGATGGTGGCCTCATCCAATGAATTTGGAAGTTTTTCTTCCTGTGAAATTTTTTGATAGAGTTTTAGAAGGATAGGCATTAACTCTTCTCTAAACGTTTGATACAATTTACCTGTGAAGCCGTCTGACCCTGAACTTTTATTCTTTGGGAGATTTTTAATAACAAATTCTACTTCAGTGCTTATAACTGGATTGTCCATAATTTCTATTTCTTGCTGGTTCAGTCTTGGAAGATTGAATCTTTTTAACAGTCTGTCCATTTTCTTCCAGGCTGTCAATTTTGCTGTCATATAGTATTTCATAATAGTCTCTTATAATCTTTTGTCTTTCTGCACTGTCTTTTGTAACCTCTCCTTTTTCATTTCTAATTTTGTCTATTTCATTCTTCTTTCTTTCTTTTTTTTTTCTTAAAGAGTCTGGCTAAAAGTTTGTCTGTTTTGTTTGTCTTTTCAAAGAACCAACTTTTGGCTTCATTAATCTTTATTATTTTTTCTTTCATTTCTTTTTCATTTATTTCTGCTCTGATCTTTATGATTTCTTTTCTTTTGCTAACATTTGCTTTTTGGTCTTCTGTTTTCCAGTTGTTTTAAGTTTAAATTTAGGTCATCTATACAATGTTTTTCTTGTATTGTTTTTTTCTGTTTTTTTTTTTTTTTTTTTTTAAGTAGAATTGTATTGGTATTGTATTGACAATGCCAACAGGATCCTAATATGTGATATGGTTATCTATCTAATGAATTAGAAATATCACATTTAGCATCTTGTAGAGTTTTCACTATCAAGAAAGAGTCACATATATTAATTTGGGTATGCTCTTCAACTCATTTACTCAAAAACAGGAAAAGGCTGCTCGCTTTGAACAGGGTTTAGAGTAAGAGGCCTTCATCTCTAGTTTAAAACATTTACTTTCTATCATTACTGTCTTTACTTATCCTCAAGGTGCTTTTAGCATCCTCAGCATGCAACAACCTATAATAGGACAAATATTCAGAATTCTCAAATGATAATCATGTACTTTATATCAAGTAACTACTCTCACTTGAAAAATAATAATTGACTTGCTACTATGCTGTATTAGATATTTAACCACCAACTAAATATTCTGGCACTTTATATAAACTGAATAAAAGTTACACATACCAGGTGGACTCCATTGGAAGTGGTCTATCCTGGGTGAGGTCCAAGCAGATCCTGAAGGCATATGTTACATGGAAAAGTTATACACATTTTTATTACCTGTACCTGCTGCAGGTTCACCTCTTCTTCAAGCCACAAGCAATACCTGAGAAGGAAACATTCCCATCTTGTTTTGTTGGTCATTTGAGATGTTGACACCAACAGAAGAGGACTGTTTCAGGTTTTCTTTCTTTTATTTTTTTTTAAATTTTGGCCTCTTTTGTTCTTTTCTTATTTATTTATTTTTATCCATCTTTATTCTTTGACCTGTGTGGGCCTTCTGTTGCTGTGGTCTCTCTCATTGCAGAGCACCTGCTCTGGATACATGTGCTCCAGAGAGCTGGCTTGTAATTGGACACACTGGTCCAGCTGCTTATAGTTCAACTCAGAAATGTTTCTGAAGGAAGGCAAGGAGAGGAAATTCTTTAAGTGCTGAATGTCTACTTTGCCTAGGAGGAGAGATAGCTAGAAGTAAAAGTCTACACTTCGTTTCATTGGACAGCCAAGGAGTTGAAGTGGGCAAAACTGAAATCAGAATAATAAAGTTGGCAGTGGATTTTCTTCATTGCCTCAGTTTTTAGAAACAACGTAGTCTCTTTTCTAAACACTGCATTTTCATATTGTAAACCATGATCTATGTAATTGATAGCATCACTCATGATTTGAATTTCTTGGTTCTAAAATATCATGACATGTATGAACATTTTTCCTCCTAAAAGATATAAGAGATTTAACACTGTTAGTGATATCCAAGTATATCAAGTTTTCATAATGAAAAATTATATGAAAGTTTCTAAAAAACATTTTAACTAATGGTATATTTTTCACCAAGATGGCTTGTAGGATGTGTTGATTTGAACTGGATAGGAGACCTGTGAATCACTACCTAAATTTTGAGGACCAAGCAATCATGTCTTTGATTCTTTTGTTTTCTACTTATAAAAAGGTTTTTTTATTATTATTATTGGTTTTCTTCTTTTTCAAGATTCTAAAAATGATTCAAACGAGATTATTATAATGAGGCTACATTTTTAAAACCAAAAAATTATATGTTATGTTAATTTAAGTTCATTTTGGATCTATTTTGGGGTAAAGAGTTCCCATGTCTTGTCATGTATTTTAGATGTTGATTTTATATTTTATGTCCTTTAATACAGTAATGCAGTGTTTCTCAAAGATGAATAATGATCAAGAAATTTTAAGGCATTTAATGTCCATACAGATTCCTGATTTCTACCTCATATTTGCTGAAATAAAATTTACAAACATTGCAAACAGTTTTTTTTATTATTATTATTTTGCTTTTACAGAACTTTGTTTCCAGCTCAATATAATTCCAAATCCATCATAGGCATATCATTGACCCTTCTCATCTGAGCCCCTCTCCCACTCATCCCATCCTTCCAGGTTGTTGCCTAGCCCCCACGTAAGATCCCTTAATTTCACAGTGCATTCACAATGGTTATCTCTTTTACATATGATAACATAGGTTTCCATGTTGCTCTTTCCAAACCTCTCACTCACTCTTCCCTCCCCTCAATGCCCATAAGTCTGTTCCCTATGTCTGTTTCACGACTGCTTTTATGTGTGTGTGTTCATTGGTACTATCTTGCTAGATTCCATATATATGTGTGTGTTAGTATACAGTATCTGTCCTTTTCTTTTTGAATTACTTCACTTTGTATAATGGGTTCTTGATTCATCTGCCTCATCAAGACTGATTCTTATGCATTCGTATGCATTTCTTTTTACTGTTGAGAAACATTCCATTATATATATGTACCATAGCTTCTTTATCCATCCATTCATCAATGGACATCTAGGCTGCTTACATGTTCTTTGCTTAGTAAACAGAAACCTTTCCTTTCCTTGGAAAGGGGGTCATATGATAGAGTTCTTAGAGATGTAGGTGGAAACCCACTCCAGTATTCTTGCCTGAGAAATACCATGAACAGAGCAGCCTGGCAGAGTGCAGTCTTTGGAGTCACAAAGAGTCAGGCATGACTTAGCAAGTGAGCATACACAGTAGAACTATATCCTTCCCCATAAATCCAACATTAAATTTGGGGATATAATACTGTGTATATGTACATAATTATAATTGAATAATTAATTTAATGAACAAAGATTGAATAGGTAATCCCAAGTCTATTTCCTTCTAAATAAAAGACGATTTATAAATTTGACAGTTGGAAATATTCTAACTTGAATTTGTTTGGGATTGTGAATTATTCAATATGCTGACAGTAATGTTCAATTTGAAATACATTCATTCCTGCACTAGTCACAAGGAAAAGCACCTTCTAAAGAGCATATTTAATTGTCCAGATGTTTGCGCTAATTTACTGCCATTAATCACAGGACTGATTATGCATCTGTTTTCCTGCATTCCTCTGAAGCAACATACGAAGGCATCTTTGTTGTCCATGACTTTCTATTTTGCTATCTAGTTGAAAGACAAAAATATACTGTGCACTATTTAAACCTTCTGCTTGTGTTGAAAAGATAGTTACTTTTGTCATTTCTGGTTTGCCACAAAGCAGTTTCAACAGCTGGGCCACTTACTTTTTAGTCGGCATCTCCTTACATATAATATCAGCCTTAAGCAAAACCATCTAGTAGGCAAAGCATTTTTGAATAGTCCTTTCCTTCTCTTTGAATTTTCTTTGCCAATGTGATAGTTTGAAAGTATTAGTAGCTCAGTCATGTCTGACTCTTTGTGACCCCATGATCTTGGAGCCCACCAGGCCCGAATTTTGTGTGTTAGTATACAGTATCTGTCCTTTTCTTTTTGAATTACTTCACTTTGTATAATGGGTTCTTGATTCATCTGCCTCATCAAGACTGATTCTTATGCATTCGTATGCATTTCTTTTTACTGTTGAGAAACATTCCATTATATATATGTACCATAGCTTCTTTATCCATCCATTCATCAATGGACATCTAGGCTGCTTACATGTTCTTTGCTTAGTAAACAGAAACCTTTCCTTTCCTTGGAAAGGGGGTCATATGATAGAGTTCTTAGAGATGTAGGTGGAAACCCACTCCAGTATTCTTGCCTGAGAAATACCATGAACAGAGCAGCCTGGCAGAGTGCAGTCTTTGGAGTCACAAAGAGTCAGGCATGACTTAGCAAGTGAGCATACACAGTAGAACTATATCCTTCCCCATAAATCCAACATTAAATTTGGGGATATAATACTGTGTATATGTACATAATTATAATTGAATAATTAATTTAATGAACAAAGATTGAATAGGTAATCCCAAGTCTATTTCCTTCTAAATAAAAGACGATTTATAAATTTGACAGTTGGAAATATTCTAACTTGAATTTGTTTGGGATTGTGAATTATTCAATATGCTGACAGTAATGTTCAATTTGAAATACATTCATTCCTGCACTAGTCACAAGGAAAAGCACCTTCTAAAGAGCATATTTAATTGTCCAGATGTTTGCGCTAATTTACTGCCATTAATCACAGGACTGATTATGCATCTGTTTTCCTGCATTCCTCTGAAGCAACATACGAAGGCATCTTTGTTGTCCATGACTTTCTATTTTGCTATCTAGTTGAAAGACAAAAATATACTGTGCACTATTTAAACCTTCTGCTTGTGTTGAAAAGATAGTTACTTTTGTCATTTCTGGTTTGCCACAAAGCAGTTTCAACAGCTGGGCCACTTACTTTTTAGTCGGCATCTCCTTACATATAATATCAGCCTTAAGCAAAACCATCTAGTAGGCAAAGCATTTTTGAATAGTCCTTTCCTTCTCTTTGAATTTTCTTTGCCAATGTGATAGTTTGAAAGTATTAGTAGCTCAGTCATGTCTGACTCTTTGTGACCCCATGATCTTGGAGCCCACCAGGCTCCTCTGTCCATGAAATTTTCCAAGAAAGAATGCTGAAGTGGGTTGCAATTTCCTCCTTCAGGGAATCTTCTCAACTCAGGGACCAAACACAGGTATCTTGCATTGCAGAGATATTCTCTACTGTCTAAGCCACGAGGGAAGCCCATCTTTGCCAATATTTATAGCTTAATCATAAGCAACCTATATGTTTATAGCTACTCTTTTTTCAATTTCCTATGCTACAGTTCCATGGAATAATTTGAAATATGGATTCATAATCTGTGCAGATGCTTGTTACAAGTGAGTCATTAGAATAATTTTTTTGTTGTTGCTTATTGTGGTGGTGGGAAGTGTTTATATAAGACTTCTTAAGGACTGGAAGAAAACAATGCTGATGTTGTCTGTTAACCAAAATTTTTCATCATACCAAAATCATTGTTTGGTACACTGTGTCTCACAATCAGATGTTTTTTCCCCTTCTTGCTTTCTGGAGCTTTAAAATTTAACCATATTAAGACCACTTATGTGAGTTATGTTTATGAATTAAACACTCATGTTAATTACATGTTAATGAAAATTTATTCCAGGCTCTATCAACTCTTTGCCTATAAACTGCCTGAGGTAAAACCAATTCTCTTAAAGAAAACAAATATTACATTCCATAGAAGATCAGAATATATCTAACATCAAATTAAGGAAAATGTACACTGATCTCTAACTCTTACTGCATTGAGAAAGACTAGTCACAAGGAAAAGCACCTTCTAAAGAGCATATTTAATTGTCCAGATGTTTGCGCTAATTTACTGCCATTAATCACAGGACTGATTATGCATCTGTTTTCCTGCATTCCTCTGAAGCAACATACGAAGGCATCTTTGTTGTCCATGACTTTCTATTTTGCTATCTAGTTGAAAGACAAAAATATACTGTGCACTATTTAAACCTTCTGCTTGTGTTGAAAAGATAGTTACTTTTGTCATTTCTGGTTTGCCACAAAGCAGTTTCAACAGCTGGGCCACTTACTTTTTAGTCGGCATCTCCTTACATATAATATCAGCCTTAAGCAAAACCATCTAGTAGGCAAAGCATTTTTGAATAGTCCTTTCCTTCTCTTTGAATTTTCTTTGCCAATGTGATAGTTTGAAAGTATTAGTAGCTCAGTCATGTCTGACTCTTTGTGACCCCATGATCTTGGAGCCCACCAGGCTCCTCTGTCCATGAAATTTTCCAAGAAAGAATGCTGAAGTGGGTTGCAATTTCCTCCTTCAGGGAATCTTCTCAACTCAGGGACCAAACACAGGTATCTTGCATTGCAGAGATATTCTCTACTGTCTAAGCCACGAGGGAAGCCCATCTTTGCCAATATTTATAGCTTAATCATAAGCAACCTATATGTTTATAGCTACTCTTTTTTCAATTTCCTATGCTACAGTTCCATGGAATAATTTGAAATATGGATTCATAATCTGTGCAGATGCTTGTTACAAGTGAGTCATTAGAATAATTTTTTTGTTGTTGCTTATTGTGGTGGTGGGAAGTGTTTATATAAGACTTCTTAAGGACTGGAAGAAAACAATGCTGATGTTGTCTGTTAACCAAAATTTTTCATCATACCAAAATCATTGTTTGGTACACTGTGTCTCACAATCAGATGTTTTTTCCCCTTCTTGCTTTCTGGAGCTTTAAAATTTAACCATATTAAGACCACTTATGTGAGTTATGTTTATGAATTAAACACTCATGTTAATTACATGTTAATGAAAATTTATTCCAGGCTCTATCAACTCTTTGCCTATAAACTGCCTGAGGTAAAACCAATTCTCTTAAAGAAAACAAATATTACATTCCATAGAAGATCAGAATATATCTAACATCAAATTAAGGAAAATGTACACTGATCTCTAACTCTTACTGCATTGAGAAAGAGTTCTTATTTTTAAAATCAGATTTCTTTAAAGTAATGTTTAAAAATCAAAGGAGAATAAAGGGAAAAAAATAGTGTTCAAAAGGGGTGATTTGTTTTGCAAACTTTTAATTATGGAAACAAAAATATTAAAGCAGTAAACATTTTGACTTATATTTTCACAGTGTCATTTTACACAGTAAGTATAATTAATGACAAAAGAAAGAGCTATTGATATTGCAATCCCAAGGATTTCTGCTCAAAAGAAAGAATGCCCATGCTTTTGATATCTACTGTTAAAAGTATCAGAATAATTGTTCTGTCTGTTGTTCACTGTGGTGGTGAGAAAGGTTTTCATATAGTGTTTTAGCTTCTAGACTGAAAGGAAAACTCTGTTGGTTTCTTCCTTCAGCACTTTCTTTAATTAATTTCTTCTTGAACTTTTTCATAGCCTTTATTTCTCCAGATTCCCCCTAGACAAAAATTGTAGAGTTTGTCAGTTTTGTACTCAAATACTCAAATCCACACTTGTAACAGTCTCCTAAGCAAATGAGTGGAAGTGACAAAAAGATTCAAGGGATTACATCTGATAGACAGCATAATAGAAGAAGTATGCATGGAGTAACATTGTACAGGAAGCAGTGATCAAAATCATCCCCAAGAAGAATGAATTCAAAACGTCAAAATGGTTGTCTGAAGAGGCCTTACAAGAAGCTGAGAAAAGCAAAGAAGCAAAAGACAAGGGAGAAAAGTTATAACCATCTGAATACAGAGTTCCTGAGAATATCAAGGAGAGTTAAGAAATCTTTCCTAAACAAACAATGCAGTGGAATAGAGGAAAACAATAGAATGGGAAAGACTACAGATCTCTTCAAGAAAATTAGAGATCTCAAGGGAACATTTCATACAACGATGGATACAATAAAGGACAACATTTTATGGACTTAAGAGAAAGAGAAGATATTAAGAAGCAGTGGAAAGAATACAAAGAAGAAAAATACAAAAAAATCTTAATGACACAGATAACAATGATAGTGTAATCACTCATCTAGAACCAGAATCAGACATCCCAGAGCACAAAGTCAATTGGGCTTTAGGAAACATCACTACAATCAAAATTAGTGCAGATGATAAAATTCCAGTTGAATTCCAGTTTGAATTCCAGATAATTCAAATATTAAAAGAAGATGCTATTAAAGTGTTGCACTCAATATGCCAGCAAGTTTGGAAAACTCAGTAGTCGGCATGGACTGGAAAAGTTCATTTTCATTGCACAAAAGAAGGGCAATGTCAAAGAATCTTCAAACTGCAGCACAATTGCATTCATTTCACATGCACACAAAGCAATGTTTAAAATCCTTCAAGCTAGGCTTCAACAGTTTGTGAACTGAGAACTTGCAGATGTACAAGCTGGATTTAGACAATGCAGAGGAACCACAGATCAAATTGCCAAAAACTGCTGGATCAGAAAAATCAAGAGCATTCCAAAAAACATCTACTACGGCTTCACTGACTATGCTTTGACTATGTGGGTTACAGCAAACTGTGGAGAGTTCTGAAAGGCATGGGAATACCAGAGCAGCTTACCTGCATCCTGAGAAACCCATAAGCAGGTCAAGAAGCAATAGTTCGAACCAGACATGGACTGGTTCCAAATTGTAATAGGAGCATATCAAGGCTGTATATTGTCACCCTACTTATTTAACTTATATGAAGAGTTCATTATGCAAAATGCCAGGATGGATTAAGCACCAGTTGGAATCAATACTGACAGGAGAAATATCAATAACTCAGGTATTCAGATGATACCATCCTTATGGCAGAAACTGAGGAACTATAAAGAGCCACTTGAATATGAAAGAGGAAAGTGAAAAAGCTGACTTAAAACTCAACATTTAAAAATATTTGCCAAGGTTTAACCAAAAAGACCTTGTTCACAGTGTTTCATGATGACAGGAAAACAATAGAATGGGAAAGACTACAGATCTCTTCAAGAAAATTAGAGATCTCAAGGGAACATTTCATACAACGATGGATACAATAAAGGACAACATTTTATGGACTTAAGAGAAAGAGAAGATATTAAGAAGCAGTGGAAAGAATACAAAGAAGAAAAATACAAAAAAATCTTAATGACACAGATAACAATGATAGTGTAATCACTCATCTAGAACCAGAATCAGACATCCCAGAGCACAAAGTCAATTGGGCTTTAGGAAACATCACTACAATCAAAATTAGTGCAGATGATAAAATTCCAGTTGAATTCCAGTTTGAATTCCAGATAATTCAAATATTAAAAGAAGATGCTATTAAAGTGTTGCACTCAATATGCCAGCAAGTTTGGAAAACTCAGTAGTCGGCATGGACTGGAAAAGTTCATTTTCATTGCACAAAAGAAGGGCAATGTCAAAGAATCTTCAAACTGCAGCACAATTGCATTCATTTCACATGCACACAAAGCAATGTTTAAAATCCTTCAAGCTAGGCTTCAACAGTTTGTGAACTGAGAACTTGCAGATGTACAAGCTGGATTTAGACAATGCAGAGGAACCACAGATCAAATTGCCAAAAACTGCTGGATCAGAAAAATCAAGAGCATTCCAAAAAACATCTACTACGGCTTCACTGACTATGCTTTGACTATGTGGGTTACAGCAAACTGTGGAGAGTTCTGAAAGGCATGGGAATACCAGAGCAGCTTACCTGCATCCTGAGAAACCCATAAGCAGGTCAAGAAGCAATAGTTCGAACCAGACATGGACTGGTTCCAAATTGTAATAGGAGCATATCAAGGCTGTATATTGTCACCCTACTTATTTAACTTATATGAAGAGTTCATTATGCAAAATGCCAGGATGGATTAAGCACCAGTTGGAATCAATACTGACAGGAGAAATATCAATAACTCAGGTATTCAGATGATACCATCCTTATGGCAGAAACTGAGGAACTATAAAGAGCCACTTGAATATGAAAGAGGAAAGTGAAAAAGCTGACTTAAAACTCAACATTTAAAAATATTTGCCAAGGTTTAACCAAAAAGACCTTGTTCACAGTGTTTCATGATGACAGGACCATATCTCTAGGGAAGAAGGTAGTGTGGAGGACGAAGAGCTCCCTTAGTCCTTAGCTTTTGGAATTGCCATAATCTGGTATCAGTTGCTGTTGTTGGCAACCTCTTCATCTATTTTGACAAAAGAAAGACAGACAGAAAGAAAACAAGCACTGCTGAGGCAGTGAGGATCACAGATCAGGCTTGGTATTACTGAGACATGAGGGGAGTTGCCAGGCATTTTTTTTGTCCTAAGTGATCAAAATTCTAGTGGAGCTTAATTCTTAATACAAAATTCTTAATTCTGTATTTCACAGGTGGTGGGTTTAAACTGTGGTGGGCGTAATCCCTATGTATTTCATGGAGGATAGTCCAGAGTAGTGGATTGGCATTATGCTAGAAGTTCCAAATCACATTGGCCAGATAGAAAAGCTTTCTTTGAGAGGCATCTAGGCATCAATTCTAGTTCATTCTCACTCTGGTTATGTTTATTGAGTAGAGTGGAGGGGAGAATTTTAAACCCTATTTAAGTTGTCTCTTTTTTTTTTTTTTTCCTTTTGGGTGAACTAAACCCTCCACCCCCATCGTTATGGCCATATACTTCAGTTAGTTGTGAAGAGAATACAGCCCCTTGTGTGTGGACCTTATTTCAGGAACTATTATAAGCACATCTAAGTGAATCACGTAATTTGGGATGGTAAAGTCTTGTTTATTTTGAGTCATGAATGTACATCAGACTAGCTTCAACACCCATGACTCTTTTCTCCACCCCCTAGGTGGGCTTGTTTCATCACAGTTTGGTTTGTCACCAAATATTTTTCGTGACAAGAAGCATCCATTCCCATCCCTTCATGGCACATGGATGAGCAAACAATGGAAACAGTGACAGACTTTACTATCTTGGTCTCCAAAATCACTGCAGATGGTTACTACAGCCATTAAATTAAAAGACACTTGCCCCTTGTAGGAAAGGCTATGACAGACCTAGTCAGCATATTAAAAAAAAAAGACACATCACTTTGCTGACAAAGGTTCTTATAGCAGAAGCTATGATTTTCCCAGTGGTCAAGTATGGATGTGAGAATTGGACCATAAATTTTGAATGCCAAACAATTGAAGCATATGAACTTTGGTATTGGAAAGGACTCTTGAGAATCCCTTGGACCACAAGGAGGGCAAACCAGTCAATCCTAAAGGAAATCAACCCTGAGTATGCATTGGAAGGACTTATGCTGAAGCTGAAGCTCCAATACTTTGACCACCTGAGGCGAAGAGATGATTCATTGGAAAAAATCCTGATGCTGGGAAGAATAAAACACAGAAGAGAAGGTGGCAACAGAGGACGTGATGGTAGGATGGTATCTCAGAGTCAGTTGGCATGGATTTGAGCAAGCTTCAGGTGACGGTGAAGGACAGGGATGCCCTGTGTACTGCCAATCCAAAGAGTTGGAAGTGACTGACTGAATTGAAGCAAATGAGGTTAATATTCACAGAGGGCTTCTGAAATCTGAATGTAAAATTCTTTTTTTTTTTTTTTAAAGATTTATTTATTTATTTATTTTGGGCGGGGATCAGGTTGGGGAGGGAGGGGAGCAGGCGGGCCACTTCTATTGGTCTTTCGTTTTTCTATGTTCATCTGTCTTTGTTCTTTGGCTCCTGTGGGCCTCCCACCGCGGTGGCTGCTGTTGTTGCAGAGCACCGGCTCTGGGCGCATGCGCTCCAGAGCTCTGGCTCGGTAATTGGACACCTCAGTCCAGCCGCTCCGCGGCACGTGGGATCTTCCCAGGCCAGGGCTCGAACTGGCGCCCCTTGCACTGCAAGGCGGTGTCCTTACCCACTGGACCACCAGGGGAAGCCCTGTAAAATTCTTAATTCTATTTATCATTTCAATGACTAGGGCAGTATCAAGGGAGGAAGGAATCTTAGAAACTCTTTGGAAGTTCTAAAAATAATTTGCCTATGCAGAAGAAAAGCTATAATGGAGGTTGTTCCGTGCTCATTTCTGGTTTTCCAGGATTTAAAGAAACTGATAGTCTCAGAGATTGCTTTATTAAACTAGTTCAGTGGAAGTTTATTGAAACAGGTGTGAAAAAATTTTGGTTTGTTGCAGGTGAAATAAAGCCATGAAGGACAGTGTGATAGATATCTGAGTTATATAGTTAACTTCTTAGAGGAGAGTATATTTGTTCTACAGAAAGTGAGGGAAGTTTTCAAGTTAATATGGGAAAAAAGAGACTCTGACTTAAGGTTTGCTAGAAGTGACCTAAACAGCAGCTTCATTTTTGCATACTGAAAACTGTGCTTATCCTTTTTTTTTTTTTAAAGATTTATTTATTTATTTATTTATTTTGGGCGGGGTCAGGTTGGGGAGGGAGGGGAGTGGGCGGGCCACTTCTATTGGTCTTTCATTTTTCTGTTTTTCTGTTCTTTTTTGGCTCCTGTGGGCCTCCCATCGCGGTGGCGTCTGTCTGTTGTCGCAGAGGGCTGACTCTGGGCGCATGCGCCCCAGAGCTCCAGTTCGGTGATTGGACACATCGTTCCAATATCTCCGCGGCACATGGGATCTTCCCAGGTCAGGGATCGAACTGGCGCCCCTTGCACTGCAAGGCAGTGTCCTTACCCAGTGGACCACCAGGGGAAGCCCAAAACTGTGCTAATCAACACGGGCAAAAAACAATTTTTTAAAAGTGTCAAAAGCCTTTTTTTTGGACTGCGAGAACAATGTGAGCTGCAATCTTTGGTCAGATTTGACAAAAAGGAATCTTTGTCTTAATCATTTATTTATCTTCAGAAAGCATGAATAGTGATTGAGATATTCAATTAATATAACTCACTGAGGAATGAGGAGTAGAGGGTCGATTTGTAGAGTGGATTGGGCTTGGACAGTAAGCTTTAACTTCAGTAGTTTTGGATGTGGCCTTTAAAATAAGGTAAATCTTAGATCAGGTTCAAATTATTTTACTCAATAGCCCAAAAATTTTGGAAAAAGCAGAATGGAATATCAGTAGTTAGATTAAGTTGTCAATATGAATTCACGATTTTTAATGTATTTAGAGATGGACATATAAAAATACATTTTAACATTGGTATGTGTATGTTTGTACAAATGCATGCACATGTTATCTTGGCTCTGTTAACTAAGATGACCTATAACCACCAGCCTTGTAATAGCAATGAGAAAAGGTAAATAACTCAAATATTGGTTTCAAAATCCATTATCCATTGACCATTAAAATGAACAATGGACTCGTAGCGGGAAGGCTGATTTCAGGACTGAAAGAGGGCTATAGTCCACTGGAGAAAGGAATGGAAAACCAGTCCAATTTGACAAATAGATCAGGAAAGGATTAAAAAGGCTGGGATAAAGCAGAAATGATGCTCAGTTGTGGATGTGGTGAAAGTAAAGTCTGATGATGTAAGGACAATATTACATAGGAACCTGGAATAATAGGTCCATGAATTTGCATTAGACAAAATCTACTTAACATTAGATAGTCAAGCAGGACACAGAAAGAGTGAATGTTGACATCTTAGTGGTCAGTGAACTAAAATTGATGGGAGTGGGTGATTTTAATTCAGATTATCATTATATTTACTACTGTGGATAAGAATGCCTTAAAAGAAGTAGAGTAGCCTTCAGAGTCAGTAAGAGTCTGAAATACAGTACCTGGGTGCAATATAAAAAAGAAAAAGAAAAAGAATGATCTCAGTTTCTTTCTAAGGCAAACCATTCAACATCACAATAATTCAAATGTGTGTATTAACCACTAAACCTGAAAAAACTGAACTGTTCTATGAAGAGCTATAATGCCTTCTAGAACTAACACCAACGAAAGAGGCTCTTTGCATCATAGAGAATTGGAATGCAAAAGTAGCAAGTCAAGAGATACCTGAAGCAACAGCAAGAGTGACTATGGAGTACAAAATGAAGCAGGACCATGGCCAACAGTTTTAAATCAAGAGAACACACTGGTCAAAGCAAGCATACTCTTCCTACAGCACAAGAGATGACTCTCCACATGGGCATAACCATATGATCAATACTAAAAGTCAGTTTCATTACATTTTTTGCAGCCAGATGTGGAAGACTTCTATACAGTCAGCAAACACAAGACCTGGAGTTGACATGGCTCAAATCATGAGCTCTTTAATACAAAATTGAAACTTAAATTGAAGAAAGGAAGGAAAACCACTAGGCCATCCACATAAGACAGAAATAAAATTCCTTATAATTATACAGTCAGGTGACAAGTAGATTCATGGGATTAGGGCTGTTAAAGAACTATGGACAGAGGTCTATAGTCCACTGGAGAAAGGAATGGAAAACCAGTCCAATTTGACAAATAGATCAGGAAAGGATTAAAAAGGCTGGGATAAAGCAGAAATGATGCTCAGTTGTGGATGTGGTGAAAGTAAAGTCTGATGATGTAAGGACAATATTACATAGGAACCTGGAATAATAGGTCCATGAATTTGCATTAGACAAAATCTACTTAACATTAGATAGTCAAGCAGGACACAGAAAGAGTGAATGTTGACATCTTAGTGGTCAGTGAACTAAAATTGATGGGAGTGGGTGATTTTAATTCAGATTATCATTATATTTACTACTGTGGATAAGAATGCCTTAAAAGAAGTAGAGTAGCCTTCAGAGTCAGTAAGAGTCTGAAATACAGTACCTGGGTGCAATATAAAAAAGAAAAAGAAAAAGAATGATCTCAGTTTCTTTCTAAGGCAAACCATTCAACATCACAATAATTCAAATGTGTGTATTAACCACTAAACCTGAAAAAGCTGAACTGTTCTATGAAGAGCTATAATGCCTTCTAGAACTAACACCAACGAAAGAGGCTCTTTGCATCATAGAGAATTGGAATGCAAAAGTAGCAAGTCAAGAGATACCTGAAGCAACAGCAAGAGTGACTATGGAGTACAAAATGAAGCAGGACCATGGCCAACAGTTTTAAATCAAGAGAACACACTGGTCAAAGCAAGCATACTCTTCCTACAGCACAAGAGATGACTCTCCACATGGGCATAACCATATGATCAATACTAAAAGTCAGTTTCATTACATTTTTTGCAGCCAGATGTGGAAGACTTCTATACAGTCAGCAAACACAAGACCTGGAGTTGACATGGCTCAAATCATGAGCTCTTTAATACAAAATTGAAACTTAAATTGAAGAAAGGAAGGAAAACCACTAGGCCATCCACATAAGACAGAAATAAAATTCCTTATAATTATACAGTCAGGTGACAAGTAGATTCATGGGATTAGGGCTGTTAAAGAACTATGGACAGAGGTCTGTAATATTGTATAGGAGAGAATGGCTAAAACCATTTCAAAGGAAAAGAAATACAAGAAGGCAGAGTGCTTTTCTAATGGGGCTTTAGAAAGAGCTGAGAAAAGAAGAGAAGCAAAAAAGAAAACAGAAAAGGCAAAATATGCCTAATTGTCTTAAAAAAGAAGTGTTCCATTTCTAGGCACAGAATTACAGACATTTCTGATAAGATTAGTTATAAAGAAGGTTAATAGATAAGTTTAATTATAGATAATAGATACAATTAGTTAAACATAAGATTAGTCTTCTGAGTCCCTAGATTCTATTAATGCATCTTGGGACTCAAATTATTTATAGTGTAAGTTACTTTGCAATGTAAATGGATTTATAAGCCAAGATGTTCCATTCTGTCATTTATTCTTTGTAAAATGAAACTTACAAACCGAACATTTGTTTCAGCAGTTGTAACTTATAAAAGTTGTAAATTATAGCCACTCAGCAAATAAAAATGACTATGTAAATGGCTTTGGAATACCAAGACAATAAAATTTTGTTTAAAAAACTCAGTATAAAAGATTAGGAAGCAAATTATTTACTACTCAAAATATTTCCCTGGTGGCTCAGACAGTAAAGAATCCACCTGCAATGTGGAAGACCTGGGCTCAGTCCTTGGGTTGGAAAGAGTCCCTAGAAGAAAGCATGGCAACCCACTCCAGTGTTATTGCCTGGAGAATCCCAATGGACAGAAAAGTCTGCCAGCTGCAATCCATGGGATCACAAAGAGACCAACACAACTGAGAAACCAAGCAAACGTGACCAACTTAACACAAACTTCCAGAGAATAACAAGGAGAGATAAGAAAGCCTTTCTAAGTGAACAACGCAAAAATAAATAAGTGAATAAAGGAAAACAGTAGAATGGGAAAGACTTGAGCTCTCTTCAAGAAAATTGAAGATACCAAAATAATGTTTCATGAAAAGATGGGCACAATAAAGGAGAGAAACAGCAAGAACCTAGCAGAAGCAGAAGAGATTAAGAAGAGGTGGAAAGAATGCACAGAAGAAGTATATAAAAAGGCTTAATGATTTGGAAAACTACTTGGGTGTGGTCACTCACCTAGAATTAGACATCCTGGAGTGTGAAGTCAAGTAGGCCTTAGGCAGCATTACTATGAATAAATCCAGTGGAAGTGATGGAATTCCTGCTGAGTTATTTAAAATCTTAAAATATGATGTTGCTAAAGTGCTACACTCAATATGCCAGCAAATTTGGAAAACTCAGCAGTGGCTACAGGATTGAAAAATATCAGCTTCTATTCTAATCCCAAGTACAACAATGCCAAAGAATGTTCAAACTGCTATATAATTGTGCCCATTTCTCATGCTAGCCAAGTAATAATCAATTCTTTTTTTAAAATTTTTTCCCCATTCTATTGATGTTTCATTTATTTATCTTTGTTCTTTGGCCTGTGTGGGCCTCCCATTGTAGTGGTCTCTCTCATTGCAGAGCACTGGCTCTGGACGCATGTGCTCCAGAGCTCCTGCTCAGTAGTTGGACACATTGGATCAGCTGCTCCATGGCACGTGGGATCTTCCCAGGCCAGGGAAGGACCCAGCATCCCTTGCACTGCAAGGCAGTGTCCTTGCTCAGTAGACCACCAGGGAAGCCCTACTCAATATTCTTAAAACTGGGTTTCAGCTAAAAATGAACCAAGAATTTCCATATGTACAAGCTGGATTTAGAAAAAGCAGAGGAACTAGAAATCAAATTGCCAGCATCCATTGAATCATAGAGAAAGCAAGGGAATTCCAGGAAAACAACTACTTCTGCTTCACTGACTACTTTAAAGCTTTTGACTGTATGGCCCACAAAAAAAAAAAAAAAAAGACAAATTCTTAAAGAGATGGGAACACCAGATTCCCTTAATGTTTCTTGAGAAACCTCTATGCAGGTCAAATTACAACCAGACGTGGAACAGGTACTGGTTAAAAATTGGGATAGGAATATGTTAAGGGTGTATACTGTCACTCTAATTATTTATTAATCACAATAACAGAGTACATCATGCAAGGTTCTAGGCTGCATGAATCACAAGATCAAATCAAGATTGCCAGTGATGATATCAACAATCTCAGATGTGAAGATGATACCACTCTAATGGCAGAAAGTGAGGATAAACTGAAGAACTGCTTGATAAGGACGAAAGAGGAGAATAAGAAATCTGGCTTAAAAACAACATTCAGAAAACTAAAATCATGGTATCCAAGTTCCACCACTTCAATGAAAATAGATGAGAAAGAAATGGAAATGGTGAAAGGTTTCATTTTCTTGGGCTCTAAAATTACTGTGGCTGATGACTGCAACCATGAAAATAAGACACTTGCTCCTTGTAAGAAAACCTATGATAAACCTTGACAGAGCATTAGAAATCAGAGACATCACTTTGTCAACAGAGGTCCATATAGTCAAAGCTATGTTTTTTTCTAGTGGTCATGTATAGATATGAGAGTTGGACCACAGAGAAGGTTGAGTGCTGAAAAATTGGACTCTTTCAAACTGTGGTACTGGAGAAGATTATTGAGAGCCCTGTGGACACCAAGGAACTCAAACCAGCTGATCCTAAAGGAAATCCACACTGACAGTTCATTGAAATGACTGATGATGAAGTTGAAGCTCCAATACTTTGACTCCCTCATGTGAAGTGCTCACTCATTGGAAAAGATTCTGATGCTGGGAAAGACCGAGGGCAGGAAAGGATAGGGGCTACAGAGGATGAAATTTTTGGATTAAATCATTGATTCAATGAACATGAGTTTGAACAAATTCTGTGAGGTAGTAAAAGAGATGGAAACCTGGAGGACAAAACCGATGTGGTTGCAAAAAGTCAGACACCAGTTCTGAACAACAAAAACAACAAGAAATTCCTGGAACATCTTATTATGCCAGAAAGTAAGGAAGAGTTCAAAAGGAATGAGGCTATTCAAAAGAACACAGGGATCATCTTGATGGGACTTCAAGTCATCAAAATAGTCCATTCTGGAATAAATTGAATATTTAAAAGATAAAAAAAAAAATTCACTGACTTAACAAAAACAAAAAACTTTACTATATATTAATTGTTTCAATCATGTCTAAATATTTGTGAGTAAAAATTGGGATAGGAATATGTTAAGGGTGTATACTGTCACTCTAATTATTTATTAATCACAATAACAGATTTGGTTCTAGGCTGCATGAATCACAAGATCAAATCAAGATTGCCAGTGATGATATCAACAATCTCAGATGTGAAGATGATACCACTCTAATGGCAGAAAGTGAGGATAAACTGAAGAACTGCTTGATAAGGACGAAAGAGGAGAATAAGAAATCTGGCTTAAAAACAACATTCAGAAAACTAAAATCATGGTATCCAAGTTCCACCACTTCAATGAAAATAGATGAGAAAGAAATGGAAATGGTGAAAGGTTTCATTTTCTTGGGCTCTAAAATTACTGTGGCTGATGACTGCAACCATGAAAATAAGACACTTGCTCCTTGTAAGAAAACCTATGATAAACCTTGACAGAGCATTAGAAATCAGAGACATCACTTTGTCAACAGAGGTCCATATAGTCAAAGCTATGTTTTTTTCTAGTGGTCATGTATAGATATGAGAGTTGGACCACAGAGAAGGTTGAGTGCTGAAAAATTGGACTCTTTCAAACTGTGGTACTGGAGAAGATTATTGAGAGCCCTGTGGACACCAAGGAACTCAAACCAGCTGATCCTAAAGGAAATCCACACTGACAGTTCATTGAAATGACTGATGATGAAGTTGAAGCTCCAATACTTTGACTCCCTCATGTGAAGTGCTCACTCATTGGAAAAGATTCTGATGCTGGGAAAGACCGAGGGCAGGAAAGGATAGGGGCTACAGAGGATGAAATTTTTGGATTAAATCATTGATTCAATGAACATGAGTTTGAACAAATTCTGTGAGGTAGTAAAAGAGATGGAAACCTGGAGGACAAAACCGATGTGGTTGCAAAAAGTCAGACACCAGTTCTGAACAACAAAAACAACAAGAAATTCCTGGAACATCTTATTATGCCAGAAAGTAAGGAAGAGTTCAAAAGGAATGAGGCTATTCAAAAGAACACAGGGATCATCTTGATGGGACTTCAAGTCATCAAAATAGTCCATTCTGGAATAAATTGAATATTTAAAAGATAAAAAAAAAAATTCACTGACTTAACAAAAACAAAAAACTTTACTATATATGTGCTCAATTGTTTCAATCATGTCTAAATATTTGTGACCCTATGGACTGTAACCCACTAATCTCTGCTCTCACTGAGATATTCCTAGCAAGAATACTAATGTCCTCCTCCAGGGTACTCATCCACCCTTGGGATCAAATCTGTGTCTCTTCTGTCACCTGCATTGCTGGCAGATTATCACTGAGCCACTGGGGAAGACCCATTACTACATATATAAGAGTATCAATTGGTATAATTGGAAGAGAAGGGAACACTCTATGGTAGGATATTAGCCAATAATTACAGAAAGAAAAGCGAAGTTAGAAGATCATCAATGATTAAAGTTTAATGAGATATAGAATATTTGTATAGTCTCTAAATATCACCCCACAAATTGCTTATTAATTAAAAATGGGAAAAATACCTTTGGGTTGAAGAAACCTGATAGGCACAACAATTACTAAGGGTAAATGTAACATTGTATATGTGTACTATGTCTATGTTTCTTCAGCCAGGTCTAACTCTTTGTGACCCCGTGGACTATAGCCCATCAGGCTCCTCTTTCCATGGGATTTTCCAGGTATGAATAATGAAGTGAATTGCCATGCCCTCATCCAGTCATGCATCATGACCCAGGGAACAAACCTGTGTCACTTACATCCATCTACTTTGGCAAATGGGTTCTTAACGACTAGCTACCCAAAGTTAACATTACCAACTTCAGAAACATAATACATATTTTCCAATAAGATACACTAAAGCAGGCTGCCCTGGTGGTCCAATGGGAAAAGAGTCGGCTTTGCAGTACAAGGGTCATCAGTTCGATCCCTGGCACAAGAAGATCCCATGGAAACCTGGAGGACAAAACCGATGTGGTTGCAAAAAGTCAGACACCAGTTCTGAACAACAAAAACAACAAGAAATTCCTGGAACATCTTATTATGCCAGAAAGTAAGGAAGAGTTCAAAAGGAATGAGGCTATTCAAAAGAACACAGGGATCATCTTGATGGGACTTCAAGTCATCAAAATAGTCCATTCTGGAATAAATTGAATATTTAAAAGATAAAAAAAAAAATTCACTGACTTAACAAAAACAAAAAACTTTACTATATATGTGCTCAATTGTTTCAATCATGTCTAAATATTTGTGACCCTATGGACTGTAACCCACTAATCTCTGCTCTCACTGAGATATTCCTAGCAAGAATACTAATGTCCTCCTCCAGGGTACTCATCCACCCTTGGGATCAAATCTGTGTCTCTTCTGTCACCTGCATTGCTGGCAGATTATCACTGAGCCACTGGGGAAGACCCATTACTACATATATAAGAGTATCAATTGGTATAATTGGAAGAAAAGGGGAACACTCTATGGTAGGATATTAGCCAATAATTACAGAAAGAAAAGCGAAGTTAGAAGATCATCAATGATTAAAGTTTAATGAGATATAGAATATTTGTATAGTCTCTAAATATCACCCCACAAATTGCTTATTAATTAAAATGGGAAAAATACCTTTGGGTTGAAGAAACCTGATAGGCACAACAATTACTAAGGGTAAATGTAACATTGTATATGTGTACTATGTCTATGTTTCTTCAGCCAGGTCTAACTCTTTGTGACCCCGTGGACTATAGCCCATCAGGCTCCTCTTTCCATGGGATTTTCCAGGTATGAATAATGAAGTGAATTGCCATGCCCTCATCCAGTCATGCATCATGACCCAGGGAACAAACCTGTGTCACTTACATCCATCTACTTTGGCAAATGGGTTCTTAACGACTAGCTACCCAAAGTTAACATTACCAACTTCAGAAACATAATACATATTTTCCAATAAGATACACTAAAGCAGGCTGCCCTGGTGGTCCAATGGGAAAAGAGTCGGCTTTGCAGTACAAGGGTCATCAGTTCGATCCCTGGCACAAGAAGATCCCATATGCCATGGAGTGGCTGGACTGGTGTGTCCAATTAGGAGCCAGCACTCTGGAGCACATGCACCCAGAAAGAGGGAATCAAAACTGGGAAGAATTGATTGTAAAGTAAATGGAAGAAAATGCAAGTTTATTAATGTTGATAAAAGGTATATCTGTTCCTTGTGTTATTCTTGAAATTGTATACTTAAATTTTATGAAAATATAAAAGGAAGGATGAAAAGAATGAGGTAAGGGAGGAAGGAAAAGAGAGAGGTTGATCATGGCTGTGATGTAGCATAGATTTTCTCTGGCTTGGCGATTTGAACTGTTTAGAATGAAGAGGTAAGTGATGGATGAGTGGGGCTTTTGTATAGCCAACTATACAGTTATTCCTGTTGAGTAAGTTACCAGATTTGGTATACTCTGCTACTGCTCTATTCCTCATTTATGACTAAAAATGTAATAAAATACAAGTTGCATTTTTGATTCAGCAAGGAAATGCTAAATTGATCTGGTCTGGTGTACTTAATATTTGTTAGTCTCTTTATTAAATTGAAATGTGTCTTTGGGTTTAATATAATGTCTCTATATATTTCAACAACAAGGTAAAGGCAGATTTCAGAACTGAAATTGTTATAAAATGTCTCTACCTACAACTAACCTAGAAACTGCCTATTCTGTGACTTGCTCTATGACTTATTTGTTGAAATAATTGCTATTTAAAAGAAATCTTTATATTGTTAATAAGGGTAAATGTAACATTGTAAATGTGTACTATGTCTATGTTTCTTCAGCCAGGTCTAACTCTTTGTGACCCCGTGGACTGCAGCCCATCAGGCTCCTCTTTCCATGGGATTTTCCAGGTATGAATAATGAAGTGAATTGCCATGCCCTCATCCAGTCATGCATCATGACCCAGGGAACAAACCTGTGTCACTTACATCCATCTACTTTGGCAAATGGGTTCTTAACGACTAGCTACCCAAAGTTAACATTACCAACTTCAGAAACATAATACATATTTTCCAATAAGATACACTAAAGCAGGCTGCCCTGGTGGTCCAATGGGAAAAGAGTCGGCTTTGCAGTACAAGGGTCATCAGTTCGATCCCTGGCACAAGAAGATCCCATATGCCATGGAGTGGCTGGACTGGTGTGTCCAATTAGGAGCCAGCACTCTGGAGCACATGCACCCAGAAAGAGGGAATCAAAACTGGGAAGAATTGATTGTAAAGTAAATGGAAGAAAATGCAAGTTTATTAATGTTGATAAAAGGTATATCTGTTCCTTGTGTTATTCTTGAAATTGTATACTTAAATTTTATGAAAATATAAAAGGAAGGATGAAAAGAATGAGGTAAGGGAGGAAGGAAAGAGAGAGGTTGATCATGGCTGTGATGTAGCATAGATTTTCTCTGGCTTGGCGATTTGAACTGTTTAGAATGAAGAGGTAAGTGATGGATGAGTGGGGCTTTTGTATAGCCAACTATACAGTTATTCCTGTTGAGTAAGTTACCAGATTTGGTATACTCTGCTACTGCTCTATTCCTCATTTATGACTAAAAATGTAATAAAATACAAGTTGCATTTTTGATTCAGCAAGGAAATGCTAAATTGATCTGGTCTGGTGTACTTAATATTTGTTAGTCTCTTTATTAAATTGAAATGTGTCTTTGGGTTTAATATAATGTCTCTATATATTTCAACAACAAGGTAAAGGCAGATTTCAGAACTGAAATTGTTATAAAATGTCTCTACCTACAACTAACCTAGAAACTGCCTATTCTGTGACTTGCTCTATGACTTATTTGTTGAAATAATTGCTATTTAAAAAGTAACATTCTTTATATTGTTAATAAAAATACGTGATGATCCTTAAAACATTATAGAATGAAAAGGATATAATAGAACAACACCCCAATAGTTTTTGAAAGTATAAATTTGATAATACATTCTTCGTGCAATTTTAAGCAGTTGAGATAAAAAAGGAAATGAAAGATGTAAATTTTAATTTATCACTTCAATAGACAAGTAATGAAAATTGTATTTTAAACACAGGTCTCCATAGGTATGAGCTAAAAACAGTCTGTCAGATACTATGCTGCAAGTCACACTCTTGGTTTTACATTTAATTGTCTTATTGCCTAGTTGATTAAATAAAGATTAGTTTTTATTGCCATCACAGCATTTTACAAGCTTTAACAAATGAAGTTAAATAGTCTTTCTATGAGATGCACAATCCCATTACTCTATCTTCATTTTCAACAAGTTAAATAAGAGAAACCTCAAGGTCTCAAGTATAACGTAATAAGAAAAAGTAGAAAATCCTACATCTTAACGTCTATATAGGTCCTTAAACCATTTTTAGTATATTTCATTCATTGATCATAAGAAACTTCTGATCTTTTGACAGTTAGGATTATATGACACCTACAAAGAGATCAGGCCTCGTTAGCATTCTCAACTCACCGGAGAATGAAGGCAGATGCTATTTTCTAGCAATCATTTATATTAGTTTCTTACGAGCACTGTAGCAGATTTTTCACAAACAGTGGCTTAAAAAAAAAAAAAACACACAGATTTTGGGCCCAGTGTGCCAAGAAAAGTGCAATTCAATTGCAGTTTCTAGCAACATCTATTTTTCATTTTTTTGCTACTGCTCTATTCCTCATTTATGACTAAAAATGTAATAAAATACAAGTTGCATTTTTGATTCAGCAAGGAAATGCTAAATTGATCTGGTCTGGTGTACTTAATATTTGTTAGTCTCTTTATTAAATTGAAATGTGTCTTTGGGTTTAATATAATGTCTCTATATATTTCAACAACAAGGTAAAGGCAGATTTCAGAACTGAAATTGTTATAAAATGTCTCTACCTACAACTAACCTAGAAACTGCCTATTCTGTGACTTGCTCTATGACTTATTTGTTGAAATAATTGCTATTTAAAAAGTAACATTCTTTATATTGTTAATAAAAATACGTGATGATCCTTAAAACATTATAGAATGAAAAGGATATAATAGAACAACACCCCAATAGTTTTTGAAAGTATAAATTTGATAATACATTCTTCGTGCAATTTTAAGCAGTTGAGATAAAAAAGGAAATGAAAGATGTAAATTTTAATTTATCACTTCAATAGACAAGTAATGAAAATTGTATTTTAAACACAGGTCTCCATAGGTATGAGCTAAAAACAGTCTGTCAGATACTATGCTGCAAGTCACACTCTTGGTTTTACATTTAATTGTCTTATTGCCTAGTTGATTAAATAAAGATTAGTTTTTATTGCCATCACAGCATTTTACAAGCTTTAACAAATGAAGTTAAATAGTCTTTCTATGAGATGCACAATCCCATTACTCTATCTTCATTTTCAACAAGTTAAATAAGAGAAACCTCAAGGTCTCAAGTATAACGTAATAAGAAAAAGTAGAAAATCCTACATCTTAACGTCTATATAGGTCCTTAAACCATTTTTAGTATATTTCATTCATTGATCATAAGAAACTTCTGATCTTTTGACAGTTAGGATTATATGACACCTACAAAGAGATCAGGCCTCGTTAGCATTCTCAACTCACCGGAGAATGAAGGCAGATGCTATTTTCTAGCAATCATTTATATTAGTTTCTTACGAGCACTGTAGCAGATTTTTCACAAACAGTGGCTTAAAAAAAAAAATAAAAAAACACACAGATTTTGGGCCCAGTGTGCCAAGAAAAGTGCACACAAGTTCTGCAATGCAGAGGGAAGGGCGAGCTGAGTAAAGTGCCCCACAAACCCCCTGCCTAGAAAGCTTCAACCTTCTCTCTGGCAGGAGATGAGGGGGCAGAGCTCAGACAAAGATTCCAGGGACAAGTAGGGGGTTGATGACAGTGAGGATGGGCTGAAAGGGCCGTTTCAATGTAGCTGCAGAAACAAAAATATCTAACACTGCCAAAGCCAAGAGGACTTACCAAAATCATCCTGAACCCATATACATTCCAAAAGTTACAACTGGAAACCGCACTGTCTTTCAGAGAGAACAGACCAACTCCAACCACCAGGACACAGGTATAGGTTGCCAAACCCAGAAACAATCACAGGACATTAATCCAACACCATCCACAGGGTGAGACTCCACAACTAAGAAAAATTATGACCTTGAAAACTTTTGTCTTTTAAATCACACTGTTTATTCCCCCTACATATACCTTCACATTAACTTTTTGTGGTGTTGTGGATTTTCCCTCTTTTTTCTTGTTATTATTTTAAAATTCCTTTTTCTCCATTTTTTGTCATGTTTATTTTCTTTTTGATCTGTTTTACTGTTTTTCATATCATTCTTTCCTTGCTACAGATTTTCCTGAATAAACTTTCCCATTTGCCTATTATTTTTGTTATTCTATTTTTCTTTTTTTTTAAACTTTCTCTTCCATCTTCCCCTTTTCTCTTATCTTTCCCTTCTCTTTTATTTTCACTCTTTCTTTTTTTCACTATGTTATTTATTTATTTATTTGCTATATTCCCCAGTTGGCACTCAACTCGGGCTTAGTTTTCCAGACTGAATGTTAGTTATTTCTGATTTTAATTGATTGATATTATTTTTGGTTTCCTTTGCTTGACAAGATAACTGAGTAGAAGGACCTGTGCTTATATTATCCTGTGAGAAAATCAAAATTGTCTTTTTAAAATTGAACCTCTTACCAGCCAAAAATACTGGTACAGTACAAATAAAGCTTTGTGTGTCCCAAATCCCAGGGAAAGGAGCAGTGACCTCCATGAGAGACAGAGTAAGACCTGTCTTTGTGTGTCTTAGTGTCTTCTGCAGACGCATTGGTCAACAGTAGCCTGCAGTAGTCCTGGGAGGCATGGTATGTGACATAAACCCACTTGAAAGCGGTTACCACAAATCAGACTATAGAGCCACTAAACAGATCTGGGAAAACAGACTCTGGAGGGTACAAATAAAACCTTGTACACAACTGTACCCAGGGGCTAGGAGCCATGACCACCCATGAGACTAAGTTAGATTTGCCTCTGAGTGTTCTGGAGTCTCTGGTGGAGGCCTGGTTTGACAGTGCCTTGCAATGGGATCAGGGACATAGAAACAGCAGTCCTGGTGAGGCATGCTGGGCTAAGACCTCTTTAAGAATGTCACCATTACCCCTACAATAGTTTGGCGTCAGGTCAAGCTACAGGAAGAGAACACAGCTCCATGGATCAACAGATAATTGGATTAAAATTTTGCTGAACATGGCCTTGCTGACTAGAGCAAGAATCAGCTTTCTCTACAATCAGTCCCTCCCAAAAGAAAGCTTCTACAAGCCTCTTAACTTCATCCTTAAGAGGGAAGACAGAATGAAAACCACAATCAGAGAAAACTAACCAAATTGCTCACATGGATTACAGACATGTATAAACCAATGAAATGAAAAGCCAAGCTGTGTAGGACCACCCAAGATGGACTGGTCATGGTGGAAAGTTCTGACAAAATACAGTCCATTGGAGAAAGGAATGGCAAAGCACTTGGATTCTTACCTTAAGAACCCCATGAACAGTAAGAAAACTCAAAAAAAATATGACACTGAAAGATGAACACCCTTGGTCGGTAAGTGCAGAAAATGCCACTGCAAACAAATAACTAGCTCCAGAGAAAAGTAAAAGGCTGAGTCAAAGCAGAAACAAAACCCAGTTATAAACACATCTAGTCGTGAAAAGAAAGTCCAATGCTGTAAGAACAATATTGCATACGAACCTGGAACATTAGGTCCATGAATCAAGGAGCATTGGAAGTGGTCGACAGGAGATAGCAAGAATAAACATTGACATTTTAGGAATCAGTCATTCAAAATGAACAAGAATGGGTGAATTTAGTTTAGATGACCATTATATCTGCTACTGTGGACAAGAATCCCTTATAAGAAATGGAGTACTTTTCATAGTCAACAGGAGTTCGAAATGCAATACCTGTTTGCAATCTCAAAAATGACAGTATTATCTCAGTTTGATTCCAAAGCAAAATATTCAATATCACAGTAATCCAAGTCTGTGCAAAAACTACTAATGCTGAAGAAACTGAAGTTGAATGGCTTTAAGATGACCTACAAGATCTTCTAGAATGAACACCGAAAAGAGATACGGTTTTCATCACTGGAATGCAAAAAGTAGGAAGTCAAGAGATACCTGGAGTAACAGGAAAGTTTAGCCTTGGCGCGCAAAACAAAACAAGGAAAAGGCTAACACAGTTTTGCGAAGAGAACACACACTAGTAATAGCAAACTCTGTCTTCCAACAATACAAAAGAAATGTCCATTTACACATGGACATCACTAGATGGTCTATACCAAAATCAGATTGTTTATATTATTTGCACTCAAAGATGGAGAAGACTGTACAGTCAGCAAAACAAGAACTGGAACTGAATGTGGCTCATATAATAAACTCTTTATTGCTAAATTCAGACTAAAATTGAAGCAAGTAGGGAAAATCCCTGGTCAGTTCTTTAAATTCCTTATGATTATGCAGTGGAAGTTACAAATATATTAAAAGGATTATGTCTGATAGGAAAGCCTGAAGAACTATGGATAGAGGTTCATAACATACTCCAGAAGGCAGTGATCAAAGTCATCCCAAGGAAAAGGTCCCAAAAAGGCAAAATGGTTTTCCAAGGAGGCCTTACAAATAGCTGAGGAAAGAAGAGATGTGAAAGACGAAAGAGAAACTGAATGCATTCTCCAACTGAATGCAGAGTTTGTGAGAACAACAAGGAGGCATAAGAAAGCATTCCTAAGTGAACAATGCAAATAAATAGATGAAAACGATAGAATGGGAAAGGCTAGAGATCACTTAAAGAAAATTAGAACTATGCGGGGCCAGCCCATAGAGGAGAAATGGTGGCGGGATTGCCCGAAGTCAGGCCACGGGAATATCGGAGAGGGGTGAGCCTGCTGTCTGCCAACACAGCCCCTCAGCGATCAAGAGACAATCAGACGTGACAGGGGTTCCGTCAAAGCAGTTCCGTTTTATTAGTGCAGACTTACAGCTTATATAGGCAAGTGAAGGGGGTTTCCTAAGGTATTTCCCATAGTTAAATCAATCAAGCTAAAGGCCAAGCAATCATGCGTAGATCACGTCCTTGCCTCTTCCTTCCTTATGCTTGCAACAACTTAGATCACGCCCTTGTCTCTTCCTTACTTATGCTTGCAAAGGCCCTCTTTCATTTAGGACCCCACAGAGATATCAAGGGAACATTTCATGCGAAGATAGGAACAACAAAGGACAGAAACCTCATGAACCTAACAGAAGCAGAAGATATTGAGACGAGGTGGAAAGAATACACAGAACAATACAAAAATCATCTTAACGAGCTGAATAAGCATAGTGCAAAGTCAGGTTGAGCCTAGGAAGCATACTACAAAGCTAGTGAAAGGGATGGAATTCTAGCTGAGCTATTTCAAATCCTAAAAGATGATGCTCCTGAAGTGCTGCTTTCTATATGCCAGCAAGTTTGGAAGGCTCAGCAGTGACCTCAGGACTGTAAAAGGTTCATTCCAAGCCCAAAGACGGGCAATGCCAAAGAATCTTCAAACTACAGCACAATCGCACTCATTTCACATGACCTTAAAATAATGCTCAAAATTCTCCAAGCTGGGCTTCAACAGTACATCAGCTGATGAATTCCATATGTTCAAGGTGGCTTTAGAAAATTCAGAGGGACCAGAGATCAAAATTGCCAACATTCATTGGATTATAGAAAGAGCAAAGGAATTCCATAAAAATACCATCTACTTCTGCTTCATTGCCTATGCTAAAATTTTGATTGTTTGGAACACAACAAACTGAAAAATTCTTAAAGATATGGAGATACCAGAGCACTGTACCTTCCTCCTAAGAAACATGCAGACAGGAAAAGTAGCAACAATTAGAACTGGACATGGAACAACAAGCTAGTTCCAAATTGGGAAAGGAGTATGTCAAGGTTATGCATTCTTGCCCTGATTATTTAACTTATATACAGCATACATCATATGGAATGCTGGTATGAATGAAGCACAATCTGGAGTTAAATTTGCTGGAATAATTATCAATAACATCAGGTATGCAGACAACACCACTCTCATGGCAGAAATTGAAGAAGATAGTTCATCTTGATGAATCTGAAAGAGGATAGTGAAAAAGCTGACTTAAAACTCATCATTCAAAAATGAAGTTCATGGCATCTGGTGCCATCACCTCATGGAAAATAGATGGGAAACAATGGGAACCATGACAGATTTGATTTTCTTGTGCTCCAAAATGACTGCAGCCATTAAATGAAAAGATACTTGCTCATTGGAAGAAAAGCTATGATAGACCTAGACAACATATCAAAAAAGTTGAAAGATCACTTTGCCAACAAAATTCTCTATAGCAAAAGCTTTGGTTTTCCCAGTAGTCTTATATGAATGTGAGACTTAAATCATAAAGAAGGCTGAACACTGAGGAATTGATGCCTTTTGAAATGTGGTGTTGGAGAAGACACTTGAGAGTCCCTTGGACTACAAGGAGGTCAAACCAGTGAATCCTAAAAAAATAAAATAAAATAAAAGGATCAACCCTGAACATTTATTGGAAGGCTGATAATGAAGCTGAAGCTTCAATACTTTGGCCATCTGATGCGAAGTGACAACTCAGTGTAAAAGACCTTGATGTTGAGGAAAAATTAGAAGGCAAAAGGAGAAGGGGATGGCAGAGGGCAAGATGGTTGGATGGCACCACTGATCAATGGATGTTATTTGAGCTGGACCTGGGAGATGATGAAGGACAAGGAAGCCTGATGCGTTGCAGTCCATGAAGTTTCAAATATTTGGACATGACATTGCAACTATACTTATCTGAACTTGTTTAACAAGTCAGTTTCCTGTTGTCTCTTTTCTTTGGAATTCTTTGATTATATCTTTGCCATGTAAGGGTTATTTGTTTCATTATTTATGTAATTACCTGTCTGATCTTGTATTTATCATCTATCTGGTTTCATCTTTTATTTCATGTCATGTTCTGCTTTTTATTTTGGTGTGTGCTTAATCCACTTTAAGTCAATAACAAATGATTTATGGAATCCCAGTCTCCTATACAAGGATCATGTCATATATGACTCTCCATTTTTTTTTTTTCTTTTTTTTTGGCAGGAGATCATCTGGTTTATTTAGAGGCTGTCGGTCATAGGGTGGGAAGGCATATACAGTACAAAATTACAGAGGTTTTAGTTCATTATACGATACAAATCATTAAGTCTTTACAGGTCATTACAGAGTTTTTGGATTTTTCTTAACTCCTATTTCACGTGCAGCAAATCAACACAGTCCCCCGATCAAAATCACTTCCTTGTGTGAACCCATATTTATAGAACTCTGCACACAGATGCTCATGACTCCCAACACGACTAATCAGCAGCATGCAAAAGGCACAGAAGGTGCACACCGGGGCAGTGGAGTTGGGGTCTCAGGCCACACAACCTGTCTCAGAGACAAGAAGTGACAGACAGAAGGAGCAGCGACCCTGGGAGCTGGCGGTCTGTGAGAGCAGGCAGGCAGGCAATAGGAAAGGGAGGCTCATCTTCGCCTGGAAAACATGTACTGGTGCCTTCCGGTCCAGTTTCACAGACAAGGAGCTTAATCCAAGTGTAGGAAGTGGTGGGAGCCGGATGGTCTGGACATCTCCTCAGCCTTTCAGAGACCACAGGGGCCGTTCACAGCTCACCAAGCATGCAGGGCCCTTCATGCAGGCCCCCGCCGCCCCCTGCCTCTGGGTTTTCTCCTCCTCCTGTTCCCTCTTGCCAGCCAGGACCTATGGGTCAGCTGCCTCCGCTTCTCCCCACAGTCCCTTGGGATCTGGGCTGGGCAGCCCTGTCAGAGCAACACAGGAGGGCGCCCACCTGACCTTGACCCATCCTTGGGCAGCCTGGAGGACACCCTGACAGCACCTCAGCAGCCCCAGTGCCACACAGCCCCCCGCCACTCCAGCCGTCTTACTAAAGCCCAGAGCCTGACCTGCTGACATGTGTTTAAAATCAGGCCTGGATGTCAGCACGTTGATAACAGAAGACAGAGGGAAGGGAGCGCCTCCCTCCGCTTGCTACCCAAATGCTCTCAGCCAAAAACCTCAGCGCACAGGCCGGGCTGGCTCCTGCCTTTAGGGACTACAATTCTTCTGCTCACAAGCTGAAGAGAGATAGTGCCCAAGCTGCCCAGGAAGCTGGCGGCAGGGAGAGAGAGGCCAGGACTGCTGACCCTGTGCCCCTGCAAGGACAAGGACACCGATCAGCGTCCCGCTCCACTCTGTTCTCCCAGGGGCCTTCCCTGCCCTCGAGAGCCCCAGGGTAAAAGCAGGGTCAGGAGAGCCAGGCCAGTCACTGCATCTGCCAGTGGTGCTGACGGATGAGGATGCCCAGGGCGGTCTGCGGATCAACCTCCTGGCCACAGGGACAGCTCACCAGGAGCACCAGGGTTGTGGGCTCTACCACCACCAGCACAGGCTCAAACCCGTTTCCTTATAAGAAAACCCCAGGCTCATCGGGAGCTCCAGACTTGAGAGCAGCGACTGTGCTTTCCTCCTGGGAGGAAGGACCACCTTGGGCACAGGGGCCCTGGCCGCCGCCACTGCCTGGCAGCACGAGGCCAAGGTCTAAGGAGACACTGCTTCCCTGAGGCAGAGACACTAAGCCCCGGCGAGCACTGGGCAGGGCTGGTGGGAGACACTTGGGCAGAGGGAACAGGGGAAGTTTGAAAAGTAGAGGTGGGGCCTGGAAAAGAAGGGGGCCCTAAGGCCTCTCTGGATGACCATACTGGTAGGAGCCAACCCATAGTACCCAAGGCTCCTCTCCACAGCAAACCCCAGGCCAAAACCTGCTCAGGATAGCAACACTGCCATCATCTGGTCCACTTCAGCTCAACCAGCCACAAAAGGAGCACGGCCCCTCATCCCCTGCCTAAGCACCCCAAGCTGGCACTGCAAGGCTGCAACGCCCATCACAGGACAAAAGGGCCTCCATGAGCCTTAGGCTCCAGAAAGGAGGATTGCAAGCACCTGGACCACCTTCTAGTTCTACACATCCTCTCTCCAAGCGTGGAGTGCATACCTTTCTGCCCCACCCACGAGGAGACCACCTGAGACTCGGGGAGCAAGGGCCGCCCTCCCAGGAACAGGAGGGTGCTTCGGTCCAAGGAGAACAGGAAACAGGTCTGATGGAGACCATCTGTGCCAGGAGGGATGTCACATGGGAAAGCTGACGCAGAGTTAAGGGCAGTAAATTCAGGGACTCGCCCGCCAAGTGTTCCCAGGGAGACCAGCGCAAGATAGCAAAGAGGACAGGTGGAGGGCCCACAGATGGCCCCCTGGCCCTCTGCAGACCTGGGGCTCCAGTAGCCCTGCCCCCAACCCCCCAAGGAAGGGAGACAGGCTTCTCATGATGGAGGGCAAGCCGCCAGCCTCGGGGCTGAACCCGGGGAATGAGAAAGATTCCTTCTGTCCAGGCCAGGGGCGGTGTGAAGCAGCTCCTGGCCCCGGGATCCCCAGACCAGCCATCCACTGGGGCAGCAGAGGGAGCAAAGGACGAGCAACCACGTCAAGAAAACCTGCTGATTCTGCACTGCCTCCTGTGTGGCAGAGATCCAGGTGCGCGAGGGGCCGAGCCCGCCCTGGCAGTCACAGGCTGGGGCTTCCATACACAGGAGCATTGAGCCCAAGATCCCAGACTGTCAGATAACTACTATACCAATGAATACTAATTACTAAGAACTTTCAGGAAGACTGACACCTGTACACAAACCTTGGTATCACCTAGCTGCTGACAGCATTCTCTGCAGAAAACTTAAATAAACAACAAGCAAGACAAAAACACAAAAAGAATCATCAACAGACAGGAGTCCCACAGGCACTCCAAAATATACCACTTCTGGATGACCATACTGGTAGGAGCCAACCCATAGTACCCAAGGCTCCTCTCCACAGCAAACCCCAGGCCAAAACCTGCTCAGGATAGCAACACTGCCATCATCTGGTCCACTTCAGCTCAACCAGCCACAAAAGGAGCACGGCCCCTCATCCCCTGCCTAAGCACCCCAAGCTGGCACTGCAAGGCTGCAACGCCCATCACAGGACAAAAGGGCCTCCATGAGCCTTAGGCTCCAGAAAGGAGGATTGCAAGCACCTGGACCACCTTCTAGTTCTACACATCCTCTCTCCAAGCGTGGAGTGCATACCTTTCTGCCCCACCCACGAGGAGACCACCTGAGACTCGGGGAGCAAGGGCCGCCCTCCCAGGAACAGGAGGGTGCTTCGGTCCAAGGAGAACAGGAAACAGGTCTGATGGAGACCATCTGTGCCAGGAGGGATGTCACATGGGAAAGCTGACGCAGAGTTAAGGGCAGTAAATTCAGGGACTCGCCCGCCAAGTGTTCCCAGGGAGACCAGCGCAAGATAGCAAAGAGGACAGGTGGAGGGCCCACAGATGGCCCCCTGGCCCTCTGCAGACCTGGGGCTCCAGTAGCCCTGCCCCCAACCCCCCAAGGAAGGGAGACAGGCTTCTCATGATGGAGGGCAAGCCGCCAGCCTCGGGGCTGAACCCGGGGAATGAGAAAGATTCCTTCTGTCCAGGCCAGGGGCGGTGTGAAGCAGCTCCTGGCCCCGGGATCCCCAGACCAGCCATCCACTGGGGCAGCAGAGGGGAGCAAAGGACGAGCAACCACGTCAAGAAAACCTGCTGATTCTGCACTGCCTCCTGTGTGGCAGAGATCCAGGTGCGCGAGGGGCCGAGCCCGCCCTGGCAGTCACAGGCTGGGGCTTCCATACACAGGAGCATTGAGCCCAAGATCCCAGACTGTCAGATAACTACTATACCAATGAATACTAATTACTAAGAACTTTCAGGAAGACTGACACCTGTACACAAACCTTGGTATCACCTAGCTGCTGACAGCATTCTCTGCAGAAAACTTAAATAAACAACAAGCAAGACAAAAACACAAAAAGAATCATCAACAGACAGGAGTCCCACAGGCACTCCAAAATATACCACTTCATACATTCCTACCCAACAGGGAAAACAAACAAAGAAGCAAAAAATGAAAAATGTACCTCCTCCCACTAAAACACAGGCACAAATTACCCATAAAAAGAATTCCACACAAACCACTGAAAAAACCTTCTTCTCTGCGAGAATATCAAAAAGGAAGAAGGTAAAGACTGGACAAAAAAGACTGGAAAAATAAGACCTCAAATAGAGTAAGTTAGAAAGAAAAACAAACAAAAAACAATGAGATGAGAAATATAGCACAAATAAATGAGCAAGGTAGAACTCACAAGACCAAAAAAAGAAAAAGGAAATAAACAAATTACCTGAAAAAAAAAATCAGAATAATGATAGTAAAGATGTTCTAAGACTGGAAAATAGAATGCAGAAAATGCAAGAAACAATTAATACAATACAATTACCAAGGACATAGGAAAAATAAAGAATAAACCAAAAGAGCTACATAACACAATTAATGAAATCAAAAATATCTGGAAGAAACAAATAGTAGAATAATTGAAGAAGAAGAATGGATAAATGAGTTGGAAGATAGAATGCTGAAAAAAAAAATACTGGTGAAGAGTATAATAAAAGAAAGAGGATTAAAAGAATTAAGGATAGCCTGAGAGACTGCTGGGATGATATTAAATGCACCCACATTCTAGTTATAGGAGCTCTAGAGGAAGAAGGGAAGAAGAAAGGCACTAAGAAATTTTTTGAAAAGATTATACTTGAAAACTTCCATAACATTAGAAAGGAAATAGTCAATCAAGTCCAAGTAGTGCAGAGATTCCCATATTGATAAAACCAATGAGAAACACATTGAAACATATATTAATCAGGCTAACAGAGATGAAACACACATGTACACATGCATTAAAAGCAGTAAAGGAAAAGCAACAAGTAACACACAAAGAAAAACCCACTCTATTAACAGCAATATTTTAGGAGAAACTTCAAAGACCATAAGGGCATGACAGTATATATTTAAAGTACTGACAGGAAAAAAAAAAAAAAATATATATATATATATATACACACACACACACAATCAAGATTACTCTACCCATCAAGGATCTCATTCAAAATTGATGGCAAAATCAAAGCTTTATAGATAAGCAAAAGTTGAGAGAATTTGTCCCCAACAAACCGTCTTACAACAAATACTAAAGGGGCTTATATAGTCAGTCAACACAAAAGAAAGGAAAAACCTACAAGAACGAACCCGAAACAATTAGAAAATGTCAATACGGACATACATATCAATAATTCCTTTAAATATAAATGGATTAAAGGATGCAGACAGGCTGAATGTATACAAAAACAAGACCCATACATATGCTGCCTGTAAGAGACCCACTTCAAAGTCAGCGATACATACAGACTGTCCATTCAAAGGGAAATCAAAAGAAAGCCAGATTGGCAATTCTTATTTCAGATTAAATAGAGGTGCAAATGAAGATTATTACAAGAGATAAAGAAGGACACTATATAATGATCAAGGGATCTATTCAAGAAAAAGACATACCAATTTAAATATTTATGCACCCAAAATGAGAGCACCTCAACACACATGGCAAACATGAACAGACTTAAGGGGAAATCCATAGTGACACAATAATAGTAGGGGACTTTAACACTCCACTTACACCAGTAGACAAATCATCAAAACAGAAAATCAATAAGGAAACACAAATCTTAAATGAAAAATTAGACTCAATAATCCTAACTGATATCTTCAGGACTTTACATCCAAATGATGAAGAACACATGCTAGGTTCCCCATCCTCCACCAACTCTCACAGTTTGCCTAAACTCATGTCCATCAACTTGCTGATGGTATCCAACAATTTCATTCTCTATTGTCCCCTTCTCGGGCTTTCTTATTCTTTCTTAGCATCATCATAGGTCACAAATAAAACCTCAGCAAATTTAAGAAAATTAAAATTATATCAAGCATCCTCCCTGATCATAACGCTATGAGACTAGATATCAATTACCAGGGGGAAGGGTGGAACTGAAAACAACACAAACACATGGAGATTAAAGTATATATTCCTAAATAATAAAGAGGTTACTGAAGAAATTAGAAGGGAAATCAAAAGATTTCTACAAAGTAGCAATGAAAACATGATGCCACAAAACCTTTGGGGTGCAGAAAAAGAAATTCTAAGAGGGAGGTTTATAGCAATACAATCCTACCTCAAGATACGAGGTAAATATCAAAGAAGACAATGTAGCTCTACTCCTAAAGCAGTTGCAGAAAGAACAAATCCCACCAAAGTTAATAGAATAAAAGAAATCATAAAGACTCGAGCAGAGGTAAATGTTAAAGAAATGAAGGAAAAACGATAGTAAAGATTAATAAAGCTAAACGTTGGTTCTTTGAGAAGATAAAATTGACAAATCATTAATCAGACTCATCAAGAAAAATAAGGGATGGGTGGATCAGATCAACAAAATTAAGAATAAAATTAAGAAACTTCATTCTTAATTTTGTTGCAACAGCAGGGGTTACAACAGACAACACAGAAATACAAAGGATCATAAAAAATTTATGATCAACTATATGTTAATAAATTGAACAACCTAGTGGTAATGCACAGATTCTCAGAAAAGTTCAGTCTTCCAAGACTAAGCCAGGAAAAAACACAAATTATGAACACACTAATTACAACATAAATCAACACTATGATCAGTAGCTTCCTTAAAACAAAAACAAAAGAAAACCCAAAAAATGCCTCAAGGCCAGATGATGTCAAATATGAATTCTGTCAAACATTTAGAGAAAAGCTATGCTTATTCTTCTCAATGTCTTTCAAAAAATTTTAGTGAGAAGATCATTTCCAAACTTCTATGAGACCACAAAGACCCTGATGCCAAATTAAGAAAAAAGTAACAACAACAACAAAGGAAAATTACAGGCCTGTATCACTGATGAACAGAGATGCAAAAATCCTCAACAAAATTCTAGCAAGTATAATTTAAACACATTGAAAAGGTCACACACTGTGATCAAGTCGGGTTTATCCCAGAGATGCAATGATTCTTCAAAATATGCAAATCAATCAATGTGATATACCATGTTAACAAACTGAAGGATAAAAAACAAATGTGATGGGCTTCCCTGGTGGTCCAGTGGGTAAAGAGTTTGCCTTGGGGTGCAAGGGGCGCCAGTTCGATCCCTGGTGAAGAAATTAGAAGGAAATCAAAAGATTTCTACAAAGTAGCAATGAAAACATGATGCCACAAAACCTTTGGGGTGCAGAAAAGAAATTCTAAGAGGGAGGTTTATAGCAATACAATCCTACCTCAAGATACGAGGTAAATATCAAAGAAGACAATGTAGCTCTACTCCTAAAGCAGTTGCAGAAAGAACAAATCCCACCAAAGTTAATAGAATAAAAGAAATCATAAAGACTCGAGCAGAGGTAAATGTTAAAGAAATGAAGGAAAAACGATAGTAAAGATTAATAAAGCTAAACGTTGGTTCTTTGAGAAGATAAAATTGACAAATCATTAATCAGACTCATCAAGAAAAATAAGGGATGGGTGGATCAGATCAACAAAATTAAGAATAAAATTAAGAAACTTCATTCTTAATTTTGTTGCAACAGCAGGGGTTACAACAGACAACACAGAAATACAAAGGATCATAAAAAATTTATGATCAACTATATGTTAATAAATTGAACAACCTAGTGGTAATGCACAGATTCTCAGAAAAGTTCAGTCTTCCAAGACTAAGCCAGGAAAAAACACAAATTATGAACACACTAATTACAACATAAATCAACACTATGATCAGTAGCTTCCTTAAAACAAAAACAAAAGAAAACCCAAAAAATGCCTCAAGGCCAGATGATGTCAAATATGAATTCTGTCAAACATTTAGAGAAAAGCTATGCTTATTCTTCTCAATGTCTTTCAAAAAATTTTAGTGAGAAGATCATTTCCAAACTTCTATGAGACCACAAAGACCCTGATGCCAAATTAAGAAAAAAGTAACAACAACAACAAAGGAAAATTACAGGCCTGTATCACTGATGAACAGAGATGCAAAAATCCTCAACAAAATTCTAGCAAGTATAATTTAAACACATTGAAAAGGTCACACACTGTGATCAAGTCGGGTTTATCCCAGAGATGCAATGATTCTTCAAAATATGCAAATCAATCAATGTGATATACCATGTTAACAAACTGAAGGATAAAAAACAAATGTGATGGGCTTCCCTGGTGGTCCAGTGGGTAAAGAGTTTGCCTTGGGGTGCAAGGGGCGCCAGTTCGATCCCTGGCCTGGCAAGATCCCACATGCCACAGAGTGGCTGGACCGATATGTCCAATTACTGAGCTGGAGCTCTCGAGAGCATGAGTCCAGAGCTGGTGCTCTGCACTGAGAAAGGCCACTGCAATGGGAGGCCCACACAGGCCAAAGAACAAAGATGGATGAAAATAAATAAATGAAAGACAAATAAAAGTGGCCAAAAAATTTTAAAAAGAAAGTTTAAAAATAAAAACCAAATGTGATAATTCCAATAGATGCAGGAAAAGCTTTCAACAAAATCCAGTAACCATTTATGATTTTTAAAAATGGCCATAGAAGGAACATATCTTAGTATAATCAAGGCCATGTACACCTATCCCCTGGGCTTCCCTGGTAGCTCAGCTGGGAAAGAAGCTGCCTGCAATACAGGAGAATCCCAGTTTGATTCCAAGTTTAGAAGATCCCCTGGAGAAGGGACAGACTATCCAGTTCAGTATTCTTCAGTTTCCCTTGTGGCTTAGACTGTAAGGACTATACCTGCAGTGTGGGAAACTTAAGTTTGCTGGGTAAGGAAGATCCCCTGCTGGAGGGGGGGACCCACTGCAGTATTTTTTCCTGAAGAAACTCCATGGACAGAAGAGCCTGGTGGGCTACAGTCTATGGGATCACAAAGAGTCAGACACAACTGAGCAACTAAATACAGCTCAACAAATGCAACAAACCCACAACAAACTTTAATCTCAATTGTGAGAAACTCAAAGCATACTTTCTAAAATCAGGACCAAGAGAAGGGTGCACAGTCTACTATTATAGTTCAGCATAGTTTTGGAAGCCCCATCTACAGCAATCAGAGAAGAGAAATAAATAAAAGAAATCCAGATTGGAATGGAAGAAGTAAAACTCTTACTATATGCAGATGACATGATACTGTAGATATAAAAATCTAAAGATACTATCAGAAAATTATTAGAACTAATTAGTGAATTTAGTAAAGTCCCAGGGTACAAAATAAGTACACAGAAATCATTTGCACTTCTATATAATAACAATGAAAATCAGAAAGAAAAGTTAGGGGATTAATACCATTTACCATGACAATTAAAACAATTAAATACCTACAAATAAACCTACTTCAGGAAAAAATAAATAAAAGAGCTATATATAGAAAACTGTTAGTAACTTTATCTTACAATCAATTTCTACAACAACAACAAAAAATCTTAAGGACCCAGATGACCAGAATGGTATGATCACTCATCTAAAACCAGAATTCTTAGAGGGCAAAGTTAGGTGTCCCTTAGAAAGCATCACTACAAAGAAGTAGAGGTGATAGAATTCCATCAGAGCTATTTTAAATCCTGAGAGATGATACTGGTAAAGTGCCACACTCAATATGCAAGTTTGGAAAACTGACCAGTGGCCACAGGAGTGGAAAAGGGTTAGCTTCCGTTCCATTTCCAAAATAAGGACAATGCTAAAGAAAACTCAAACTTCTGCACAATTGCACTCATTTCATATGTTAGCAAGGTCATGTTCAAAATCTTTCAAGCTAGGCTTAAGCAGTACATGAACTAAGAACTTCCAGATGTACAATGTAATTTACAAAATGCAGAGGAATCCGAGATCAAATTGCCTACATCCACTGTAGCGTAGAAAGAGCAAGAGAATTCCAGAAAAACATCCACTTCTGTCTCATTGACTATGCTAAAGCTTTTGATTGGTTGGAACACCACAACTGTGGAAAATTCTTAAAGAAATGGGAATAACGGACAACCTTACCTGTCTCCTGAGAAACCTGTATGCATGTCAAGAAGCAACAGTTAGAACTGGACATGAAACAATGGACTGGTTACATTCAGGGAAAAAAGTAGGTCAATGCTATATCTTGTCATCCTGTTTATTGAACTTATATGCAGAGTGCATCATGTGAAACGCTGGTTTGTTTGACACACAAGGAATCAAGATTACCTGGAAAAATTTTAGTAATCTAAGTTATGCAGATGGAACCATACTTACGGAAGAAAGCAAAGGGGAACAAAAGAATGTCTTGATGAAGGTGAAAAAAGGAGAGTTAAAAATCTGGCTTATCGTTCAACATTCAAAAATCTAAGATCATAGCATCTCGTCCCATGACTTCATGACAAAGAAATGGGCAAGCAATAGAAACAGTGACAATGCTTTTTCTTGGCCTCCAAGAATCACTATGGGTAGTGACTGAAGCCATGAACTTAAAAGATGCTTGCTCCTTGGAAGAAAGACTATTACAAAGCTAGACAGCATTTTCAAAAGCAGAGACAGCATGTTACCAATAAAGCTGCATATAATCAAAACTACAGTTTTACCAGTATTCATGTATGGATGCGAGTTGGACCATAAAGAAGGCTGAGCACCAAAAAATTGATGCCTTTGAACTGCGGTATTGGAGAAGATCCTTATTAATCCCTTGGACTGCGAGGAGATCAAACCAGTCAATCCTAAAGGAAATCGCTCTTGAATATTTATTGGAAGGACTGATGGTGAAGCTAAAATTAGAATTGTTTGGCCAAACTTCTGCACAATTGCACTCATTTCATATGTTAGCAAGGTCATGTTCAAAATCTTTCAAGCTAGGCTTAAGCAGTACATGAACTAAGAACTTCCAGATGTACAATGTAATTTACAAAATGCAGAGGAATCCGAGATCAAATTGCCTACATCCACTGTAGCGTAGAAAGAGCAAGAGAATTCCAGAAAAACATCCACTTCTGTCTCATTGACTATGCTAAAGCTTTTGATTGGTTGGAACACCACAACTGTGGAAAATTCTTAAAGAAATGGGAATAACGGACAACCTTACCTGTCTCCTGAGAAACCTGTATGCATGTCAAGAAGCAACAGTTAGAACTGGACATGAAACAATGGACTGGTTACATTCAGGAAAAAGTAGGTCAATGCTATATCTTGTCATCCTGTTTATTGAACTTATATGCAGAGTGCATCATGTGAAACGCTGGTTTGTTTGACACACAAGGAATCAAGATTACCTGGAAAAATTTTAGTAATCTAAGTTATGCAGATGGAACCATACTTACGGAAGAAAGCAAAGGGGAACAAAAGAATGTCTTGATGAAGGTGAAAAAAGGAGAGTTAAAAATCTGGCTTATCGTTCAACATTCAAAAATCTAAGATCATAGCATCTCGTCCCATGACTTCATGACAAAGAAATGGGCAAGCAATAGAAACAGTGACAATGCTTTTTCTTGGCCTCCAAGAATCACTATGGGTAGTGACTGAAGCCATGAACTTAAAAGATGCTTGCTCCTTGGAAGAAAGACTATTACAAAGCTAGACAGCATTTTCAAAAGCAGAGACAGCATGTTACCAATAAAGCTGCATATAATCAAAACTACAGTTTTACCAGTATTCATGTATGGATGCGAGTTGGACCATAAAGAAGGCTGAGCACCAAAAAATTGATGCCTTTGAACTGCGGTATTGGAGAAGATCCTTATTAATCCCTTGGACTGCGAGGAGATCAAACCAGTCAATCCTAAAGGAAATCGCTCTTGAATATTTATTGGAAGGACTGATGGTGAAGCTAAAATTAGAATGTTTGGCCAACTGGTGTGAAGAGATGACTCATTGGAAAAGATCCTGATGATGAGAAAAATGAAAGGCAGAAGGAGAAGTGAATGACAATGTATGAGATGGTTGCCTGATATCACCAACTAAACGGACATGAGTTTTAGCATGCTCTGGGAGATGGTGAAGGATAGGGAAACCTGGTGTGTTGCAGTTCATGGGGCTGCAAAGAATTGGACATGACTGATTAACCGAAATGAACTGAACTGATACATTTTTTTATTAAAACAAATATCTAATGTATTGTTTTCCTCAGGTCTAAGAAACTTCCTGTTAACAGATGACTTGAAACATACTGAAGAATCACAATTTAGATTGTTTAGCCAAAGGCATACCTTTGTCTCTTAATTCCTAACTTCCAAACAAGAATTTTACTAGTAGTTCTGATTTGGTCATTTACTAATAAAGACACTTAAAACAAGTCATGGAAATCTTTGAGCCTCAATTTTCCTGTTTCTTGAATAGACACAATAATCCTTGCTTCATTAAAATTTTGTGGCTTTTAAGTGAGATCATGCATTAAGACCATCTGGTGTATAATAAATTGTAGGTTAAACAGAAGAAAAAACCCAGTCTTTGGGGTATGTTGTCTCAAGAAACTCACTTCTTAAATTCATTTTAAACAAACACTTTTAGGCTAGTCAGTCTATCAATATGAGACATATATGACAACTGAATTGAGAAATGTACAGATATAAAGTCTCTCTTAATATATAAGTATATAATGATATCCCCCTATGCACTAACACAGTTTTCCAGGTGTGCAGTTTCATAGAAGACAAATCACTACCCACAAGCTGAAAAGCACAGTGAAAAAGAGGTGAACAAATTGGTTTTAGGAACATAGGACAGACAGGCGTTTACCTTCTTCTTCTCCCTAATATCTGTGGAATAATAATATGTTCAAGATAATCAGGGAATCAGCATAAGTTATACCAGTTCCCGGGTAAGTAAGCATACTTGATAAATCATCACATTTTTATTATTTTTTTTTTTAAGGATTTGTTTAGTTAAGAAAGTATTTCTTTTCATGCAAGAAAAATCACAAACAAAAATATCAGTCCAACAATGTCAATACAAAATTCTTTTCATTCGGCCAAATTAGACCCATATCCTGGCTGACTGCCCATGAAAACTGTAGTGCTTTCTTAAACTAGTTACATTGTTTCCTTGCAAAGAATGTTTGAACTGTATCAGATCTCTTCTCTAAACGATAATCCCTGTTGTAGCCAAATCATTTCATTCAGTATTGGAAAGGAGGGCAGAGCCTTTCTCTCATAGTCAAGTCTTTTGTTCATTTCTTCTGCTATCAAGTGTCAACTGTTTCCACATAGTTCCTTCTCATTTATATATTCCAGCCACCTAAGGTCTAAGTAATTCCCAAACCACTGCAAAAACAAAAAGTCATGAAAGGAAATACTCAGAGGGAAAAGAGTACAGTGTGTGTGTCTTGGCTTTCTTTTTTCTTTTTTTTTTAATGGGTTTGAAGCATGTCCCATTTGTGGCTTTAACAACTTGCTTAGTATCTATGGGGTTGCAAGGAGTTGGATACTAGTGAAGTGACTTAGCAAGCATGCACACTTCAGACTAAAATGTGACTTATAGACTGATACTACTTTTACTAAAATCCCACTGCAACAGAGCATCTCAGGTGTCCTCCAGTGTTGTTTATAACAGGATTTTGTCTTTTATTAGAAAGAAAATACCACCAGCTCCAGCTCCTCTTGTTTAGGATAAAAATTCTACTTTTCATCAGTAGAATGTATTAAAAGTTGGCCTCATAAAATGCTACTTCATGTTATTTGGTTTAAAATTTCTCTCAGAATGCTAGGGACAGATAAGAAAACCATGTGCTGAATGGCATATTGTTAGTTTTGATGGAAAGGACTTAGTCAACATTGCTGAAAATGTGAAAAATGAAGTAGAGCAGAACTGTTTTAAAAAATTTATTTGAATGAAATCTAAAAAAATATAGCCTGATGTTTTCATAAGCTTTGCCAAAAGTGGAAATGGAAATAGTGAAAATTGGTTCGGTCAGCAGAACTCTATACTATACAAAATAAAATAACTATTTAAAGAAAAATCAGAGCAAATTGAAATGTAATATCTGTGTTTTTTCTTTGTCTCCTTCAACTATGGCTATCTTTCAAAATAAAGACAAAACGAATAAAAAAAAGTCAGCATTCTTCACTTTATGTGACATAAACTAGAGGTTTTGGATTCAGTTCAGTTCAGTTCAGTTTAGTCAATCAGTTTTGTCTGACTTTTTTTAACTCCATGGATGGCACTACGCCAGGCTTCCCTGTCCTTCACCATCTCCCAGAGCATACTCAAACTCATGTCCATTGACTCTGTGATGCGATCCAACCATCTTGTCCTCTGTCCTCCACTCCTCTTCCTGCCTTCTGTTTTTCACAGCATCAGGGTCTTTTCCAATGAGTCATCTCTTCTCATCAGGCGACCATAGTCGTCAACTGCAACTTCAGCATCAACCCATCCAATAAAAACTCAGAGTTGATTTCCTTTGGGATTAACTGGTTTGATCTTCCTGTAGCCTAAGGGACTCTCAACGGTCATCTCCAGCACCACAGTTTGCAAGCATCAATTCTTTGGTGGTCAGCTTTCTTTACGATCCATTTGTCATATCCATGTATGAATACTGAGAAAACCATAGCTTTGACTATATGAACTTTTGTCAGCTTGGGCTATAAGGACTTTTATCAGAAAAGTGATGTCTTCACTTTTGAATATACAAAGTTTGTCATAGCTTTTCTCCCAAGGAGAAAGCACCTTTTAATTTCATGGCTGCAGTCAACATCCACATTGGTTTTGAAGCCCACCAAAATAAAATCTGTCTATTAGAAAGAAAATACCACCAGCTCCAGCTCCTCTTGTTTAGGATAAAAATTCTACTTTTCATCAGTAGAATGTATTAAAAGTTGGCCTCATAAAATGCTACTTCATGTTATTTGGTTTAAAATTTCTCTCAGAATGCTAGGGACAGATAAGAAAACCATGTGCTGAATGGCATATTGTTAGTTTTGATGGAAAGGACTTAGTCAACATTGCTGAAAATGTGAAAAATGAAGTAGAGCAGAACTGCTTTAAAAATTTATTTGAATGAAATCTAAAAAAATATAGCCTGATGTTTTCATAAGCTTTGCCAAAAGTGGAAATGGAAATAGTGAAAATTGGTTCGGTCAGCAGAACTCTATACTATACAAAATAAAATAACTATTTAAAGAAAAATCAGAGCAAATTGAAATGTAATATCTGTGTTTTTTCTTTGTCTCCTTCAACTATGGCTATCTTTCAAAATAAAGACAAAACGAATAAAAAAAAGTCAGCATTCTTCACTTTATGTGACATAAACTAGAGGTTTTGGATTCAGTTCAGTTCAGTTCAGTTTAGTCAATCAGTTTTGTCTGACTTTTTTTAACTCCATGGATGGCACTACGCCAGGCTTCCCTGTCCTTCACCATCTCCCAGAGCATACTCAAACTCATGTCCATTGACTCTGTGATGCGATCCAACCATCTTGTCCTCTGTCCTCCACTCCTCTTCCTGCCTTCTGTTTTTCACAGCATCAGGGTCTTTTCCAATGAGTCATCTCTTCTCATCAGGCGACCATAGTCGTCAACTGCAACTTCAGCATCAACCCATCCAATAAAAACTCAGAGTTGATTTCCTTTGGGATTAACTGGTTTGATCTTCCTGTAGCCTAAGGGACTCTCAACGGTCATCTCCAGCACCACAGTTTGCAAGCATCAATTCTTTGGTGGTCAGCTTTCTTTACGATCCATTTGTCATATCCATGTATGAATACTGAGAAAACCATAGCTTTGACTATATGAACTTTTGTCAGCTTGGGCTATAAGGACTTTTATCAGAAAAGTGATGTCTTCACTTTTGAATATACAAAGTTTGTCATAGCTTTTCTCCCAAGGAGAAAGCACCTTTTAATTTCATGGCTGCAGTCAACATCCACATTGGTTTTGAAGCCCACCAAAATAAAATCTGTCCATTTTTCCATTATTTGCCTATCTATTTGCCATGAAATGATGTGACCGGATACCATGATCTTTGTTTTTTGAATGTTGAGTTTCAGACCAGTATTTTCATGCTCCTCTTTCACCTTTATTAACAGTCTCTTTAGGGGCTTCCCTGGTGGTCCAGGGGATAAGGACACCGCCTTGCAGTGCAAGGGGAGCTGGTTCTATCCCTGGCCTGGCAAGATCCCACATGCCGTGGAGCGACTGGACTGATGTGTCCAATTACTGAGCCGGAGCTCTGGAGCGCATGCGCTCAGAGCCGGTGCTCTGTGACAACAGAGGCCATTGCGATGGGAGTCCCAAATGGTCCAAAGAACAAAGATGGATGAAAAAACAGATAAATGAAAGACCAATAGAAGTGGCCCGCCCGCCCCTCTCCTTCCCCACCTCCACCCTCCCCCAAAATAGTCTCTTTAGTTCTTCTTTACTTTCTGCCATATGGGTGGTGTCATCTGCATATCTGAGGCTATTGATATTTCTCTTGGAAACTTTGATTCCAGCTTCTTCTTCATCCAGACTGACATTTCACATGATGTACTCTGCATATAACTTAAACAAGCAGAATGACAATATATAGCCTTGATGTACTCCTTTCCCAGTTTGGAACCAGCTTGTTGTTCCATGTCTGGTTCTTTTTATTTATTTATTTATTTATTTATTTATTTATTTTTTTCATTCTTTATTTTAAAGATTTTACAGAGTTTTGTTGTTCATATACATGTATGTTCCCAGATCAGTCATATGCATATCCCTGGTCCCCACCCACCCAGATCCCCCCGTCCCACCCCTCCAGACCTTTGCCCCAAGCCATTGTAAGCACTCCTATTCCCTTAGCACTGTGACACTAGCTATCTTTTCCACACATAACACTATAGGTTTCCTTGTTACTTCCTCCATGCTTCCCCCTCCCTATTTATTCGCCACGATGTCCCTATGTCTATTCTCTGTTTTTTCATGAGTTCCCTGTGTGTGATATCAAGACCGTCCTACTAGATTCCATATATGTGTGTTAGTATACTGTATTTGTCTTTCTCTTTTTGACTTACTTCACTTTTTATGGTAGGTTCTAGAGCCAGCCACTTCATTAGGATTGAGTCTTCTGCATTTCTTTTAACAGCTGAGTAGTATTCCATTGTATATATGTACCAGAGCTTCTGGATCCATTCATTCGTCGATGGACATCTAGGTTGCTTCCATGTTTTGGCTATTGTATAGAGAGCTGCAATGAACATTGGGGTACAGGTGCTTCTTTCCGTTTTGATTTCATCAGGATATAGGCCTAATAGTGGGATTGCTGGGTCATAGGGTGCTTCTATTTTTAGTTTTTTAAGAAATCTCCAGAATGTCCTCCATAGAGGCTGTATCAATTTACATTCCCACCAGCAATGCAAGAGGGTTCCCTTTTCTCCGCACCCACTCCAGCATTTATTGTCTGCAGATTTTTTGAAGATGGCCATTCTGACGGGTGTGAGGTGATATCTCATTGTAGTTTTAATTTGCATTTCTCTAATAATAAGCGAGGTTGAGCATCGTTTCATGTGCTTTTGGGCCATCTGTATGTCCTCTTTGGAGAGGCGTCTCTTTAGGTCTTTTTCCCATTTTTTGATTGGGTTGTTCATTTTCCTTGTGCTGAGTTGTCTGAGTTGCTTGTAGATTTTGGAGATTAATTCTTTGTCTGTTGTTTCATTTGCTATGATTTTCTCCCACTCTGTGGGGTGTCTGTTGAGCTTTTTTGTAATTTCTTTAGCTGTACAAAAGCTTTTAAGTTTCATGAAGTCCCATATGTTCATTTTTCTTTTCAGTTCTGCTAATTTAGTTGGTGGGTCAGAGAAGATCTTGCTTTGATTGATGTCCTTGAGGGTTTTGCCTATATTCTCCTCTAAGAGTTTGATGGTTTCTGGTCTTACATTTAGATCTTTAATCCATTTTGAGTTGATCTTAGTGTATGGTGTCAGGGAATGTTCCAACTTCATTTTTTTGCATGTAGCTGTCCAATTCTCCCAGCACCACTTGTTGAAGAGGCTGTCTTTGTCCCATTTTATATTTTCTCCTCCTTTATCAAAAATAAGGTACCCATAGGTGCGTGGGTTTATCTCTGGGTTCTCGATCTTGTTCCATTGGTCTATATTTCTGTTTTTATGCCAGTACCATACTGTCTTGAGGACTGTTGCTTTGTAGTAGAGTCTGAAGATAGGGAGGCTGATCCCTCCAGCTCCATTTTTCTTTCTCAGGATTGCTTTGGCTATTCGAGGTCTTTTGTGTTTCCATATGAACTGTGTGATTCTTTGGTCTAGTTCTGTGAAAAATGTCAATGGAAGTTGAATAGGTATTGCATTGAATCTGTAGATGATATTTTGTAGTATGGTCATTTTCACAATATTTATTCTTCCGACCCAGGAACATGGAATATCTCTCCATCTGTTTAAGTCTTCTTTAATGTCTTTCATGAGTGTCTTGTAATTTTCTGTGTACAGTTCTTTTGTTTCTTTGGGTAGGTTTATTCCTAGATATTTGATTGTTTTGGTTGCAATGGTGAAGGGGACTGCCTCTTTGATTTCATTTTCTGATTTTTCATTGTTTGTGTATAGGAATGCCAGTGATTTCTGTGTGTTGACTTTGTATCCTGCAACTTTGCTGAATTCGTTGATTAGCTCTAGTAGCTTTGTAATAGAGTCTTTGGGATTTTCTATGTATAATATCATGTCATCTGCAAAAAGAGAGAGCTTGACTTCTTCCTTTCCAATCTGGATTCCTTTGATTTCTTTCTCTTCTCTTATTGCTGTTGCTAGAACTTCCAGGACTATGTTGAATAGTAGTGGTGAAAGTGGACACCCCTGTCTTGTTCCTGATCTTAGAGGGAATGCTTTCAGTTTTTCTCCGTTGAGGACAATGTTTGCTGTGGGCTTCTCATAGATGGCTTTCACTATGTTGAGATAGGTTCCTTCTATGCCCATTTTCTGAAGAGTTTTTATCATGAATGGGTGTTGTACTTTGTCGAAGGCTTTTTCTGCATCTATTGAAATGATCATGTGATTTTTGTCTCTCAGTTTGTTAATATGGTGTATCACATTGATTGATTTGCGGATGTTAAAGAAGCCTTGCATGCCTGGGATGAACCCGACTTGATCATGATGTATGAGTTTTTTGATGTGTCGTTGAATTCTGTTTGCTAGGATTTTGTTGAGGATCTTGGCATCTAAGTTCATCAGAGAAATTGGTCTGTAATTTTCCTTTTTTGTGTTGTCTTTGCCTGGTTTGGTTATCAGGGTGATGGTGGCCTCATAGAATGTGTTTGGAAGTTTTCCTTCCTGTGCAATTTTTTGAAAGAGTTTTAGAAGGACAGGCATTAGCTCTTCTTTAAATGTTTGGTAGAATTCGGCTGTGAAGCCATCTGGTCCTGGGCTTTTATTTTGGGGTAGATTTTTAATCACAGATTCGATTTCTGAGCTTGTGATTGGGTTGTTCAAAGTTTCTGTTTCTTCCTGGCTCAGTCTTGGGAGATTGATCTTCCCCAAGAAACTGTCCATTTCTTCCAGGTTGTCCAGTTTGTTGCCATAGAGTTGCTCATAATAGTCTCTTAGAATCCTTTGGATTTCTGCATTATCTGTTGTAATCTCTCCTTTTTCATTTTTGATTTTGTTGATCTGGTTCTTCTCCCTCTTTTTCTTGATGAGTCTCGCCAGAGGCTTATCGATTTTGTTTACCTTTTCAAAGAACCAGCTTTTTGTTTTATTTATTTGAACGATAGTTTCTTTCATTTCTTTCTGATTTATTTCTGCTCTAGTCTTTATAATTTCACGTCTTCTGCTGGCTTTGGGGTGTTTCTGTTCTTCTTTTTCCAATTGTTTTAAGCGGAGGGTTAAGTCATCTGCTTCATATTTTCCTAGTTTCTTGAGGTGGGATTGTATTGCTATAAATTTCCCCCTTAGGACTGCTTTTGCAGTGTCCCATAAGTTTTGCACGGTCGTATATTCATTGTCATTTTCTTCTAGGAATTTTTTAATTTCTCCTTTGATTTCCTCAGTGATCAGTTGGTTTTTTAGGTAAGTGTTGTTTAATCGCCATGTGTTTGTATTTTTAGTGATTTTTTTCCTGTGGTTGATCTCTAGTCTCATTGCATTGTGGTCTGAGAAGATGGTTGATATAATTTCAGTTTTCTTGAATTGACTGAGGTTAGATTTGTGGCCCAAGATGTGGTCTATCTTGGAGAATGTTCCGTGAGCACTTGAGAAGAAAGTATATTCTTCTGCTTTTGGATGGAACGTCCTAAAGATATCGATGAGGTCCATCTTTTCTAGTGTGGCATTCAAGGCTTGTGTTTCTTTATTAATTTTCTGTTTAGATGATCTATCCATTGGTGTGAGAGGAGTGTTAAAGTCTCCTACTATTATTGTGTTATTATTGATTTCTTCTTCTAAGTCTGAAAGTATCTGTCTTATGTATTGAGGTGCCCCTGTGTTGGGTGCGTAGATGTTCATGACTGTTATGTCTTCCTCTTGGATGGATCCTTTAATCATGATGTAATGACCTGCCTTGTCTCTCAGAATCTTCTTTACTTTAAAATCTATTTTGTCTGATATGAGGATTGCCACTCCAGCTTTCTTTTGATTACCATTTGCATGGAATATCTTTTTCCAGCCTTTCACTTTCAGTCTATGAGTGTCTCTAGGTCTGAAGTGGGTCTCTTGTAAACAGCATATATATGAGTCATGTTTCTTGATCCATTCAGCCAACCTGTGTCGTTTGGTTGGAGCATTTAATCCATTTACATTCAAAGTAATTATTGATACAAATGTTCCTATTGTCATCTTCTTAGAAGTCTGGGGTTTGATTTGTAGGACTTCTTCTACTCTAGTCTTTATAATTTCACGTCTTCTGCTGGCTTTGGGGTGTTTCTGTTCTTCTTTTTCCAATTGTTTTAAGCGGAGGGTTAAGTCATCTGCTTCATATTTTCCTAGTTTCTTGAGGTGGGATTGTATTGCTATAAATTTCCCCCTTAGGACTGCTTTTGCAGTGTCCCATAAGTTTTGCACGGTCGTATATTCATTGTCATTTTCTTCTAGGAATTTTTTAATTTCTCCTTTGATTTCCTCAGTGATCAGTTGGTTTTTTAGGTAAGTGTTGTTTAATCGCCATGTGTTTGTATTTTTAGTGATTTTTTTCCTGTGGTTGATCTCTAGTCTCATTGCATTGTGGTCTGAGAAGATGGTTGATATAATTTCAGTTTTCTTGAATTGACTGAGGTTAGATTTGTGGCCCAAGATGTGGTCTATCTTGGAGAATGTTCCGTGAGCACTTGAGAAGAAAGTATATTCTTCTGCTTTTGGATGGAACGTCCTAAAGATATCGATGAGGTCCATCTTTTCTAGTGTGGCATTCAAGGCTTGTGTTTCTTTATTAATTTTCTGTTTAGATGATCTATCCATTGGTGTGAGAGGAGTGTTAAAGTCTCCTACTATTATTGTGTTATTATTGATTTCTTCTTCTAAGTCTGAAAGTATCTGTCTTATGTATTGAGGTGCCCCTGTGTTGGGTGCGTAGATGTTCATGACTGTTATGTCTTCCTCTTGGATGGATCCTTTAATCATGATGTAATGACCTGCCTTGTCTCTCAGAATCTTCTTTACTTTAAAATCTATTTTGTCTGATATGAGGATTGCCACTCCAGCTTTCTTTTGATTACCATTTGCATGGAATATCTTTTTCCAGCCTTTCACTTTCAGTCTATGAGTGTCTCTAGGTCTGAAGTGGGTCTCTTGTAAACAGCATATATATGAGTCATGTTTCTTGATCCATTCAGCCAACCTGTGTCGTTTGGTTGGAGCATTTAATCCATTTACATTCAAAGTAATTATTGATACAAATGTTCCTATTGTCATCTTCTTAGAAGTCTGGGGTTCGGTTTGTAGGACTTCTTCTATTCTTGTATTTATTGGCTATATCAGGCCCTTTAACACTTGTTGTAGGGCTGGTTTTGTGGTACAGAATTCTTTTAGTTTTTGTCTGTCTGAGAAACTTTTGACTTCACCATCGATTCTGAATGAGATTCTTGCTGGGTAGAGAATTCGTGGTTGCAGATTATTCTCTTTTAGCCGTTTAAATGTGTCCTGCCATTCTCTTCTGGCCTGTAGGGTTTCTGTTGAGAGATCCGCAGTTAGACGTATGGGGTTTCCTTTATATGTTATTTGTTGTTTGCTTCTAGCTGCTTTTAGTAATTTGTCTTTATATTTAGTCTGTGTTAGTTTGATTAGAATGTGCCTTGGTGTGTTTCTTCTGAGGTTTATCCTGTATGGAACTCTTTGTGCTTCTTGGACATGGTTGACTATTTCCTTTCCCATGCTGGGGAAGTTTTCTACAATAACCTCATCAAGAATTTTTTCGTAACCTTTCTTCCCTTCTTCTTCCTCTAGGACTCCTATAATTCTAATGCTGGTGCGTTTGATAGTGTCCCATAGATCCCTAAGCCTTCTCTCAGTTCTTGTCATTCTTTCAGCTTTGTTCTGTTCCTCACCAGTTATTTCCAGCAGTCTATCTTCCAGCATGCTTATCCGTTCTTCAGCCTCAGATAGTCTACTGTTGAGGCCTTCTATCATATTTTTGAGTTCAGCAATTGAGTTGGGTGCGTAGATATTTATGATTGTTATGTCTTCTTCTTGGATGGATCCCTTAATCATGATGTAGTGACCTGCCTTGTCTCTCAGAATCTTCTTTACTTTAAAATCTATTTTGTCTGATATGAGGATTGCCACTCCAGCTTTCTTTTGATTACCATTTGCATGGAATATCTTTTTCCAGCCTTTCACTTTCAGTCTATGAGTGTCTCTAGGTCTGAAGTGGGTCTCTTGTAAACAGCATATATATGAGTCATGTTTCTTGATCCATTCAGCCAACCTGTGTCGTTTGGTTGGAGCATTTAATCCATTTACATTCAAAGTAATTATTGATACAAATGTTCCTATTGTCATCTTCTTAGAAGTCTGGGGTTCGGTTTGTAGGACTTCTTCTATTCTTGTATTTATTGGCTATATCAGGCCCTTTAACACTTGTTGTAGGGCTGGTTTTGTGGTACAGAATTCTTTTAGTTTTTGTCTGTCTGAGAAACTTTTGACTTCACCATCGATTCTGAATGAGATTCTTGCTGGGTAGAGAATTCGTGGTTGCAGATTATTCTCTTTTAGCCGTTTAAATGTGTCCTGCCATTCTCTTCTGGCCTGTAGGGTTTCTGTTGAGAGATCCGCAGTTAGACGTATGGGGTTTCCTTTATATGTTATTTGTTGTTTGCTTCTAGCTGCTTTTAGTAATTTGTCTTTATATTTAGTCTGTGTTAGTTTGATTAGAATGTGCCTTGGTGTGTTTCTTCTAGGGTTTATCCTGTATGGAACTCTTTGTGCTTCTTGGACATGGCTGACTATTTCCTTTCCCATGCTGGGGAAGTTTTCTACAATAACCTCTTCAAGAATTTTTTCGTAACCTTTCTTCCCTTCTTCTTCCTCTAGGACTCCTATAATTCTAATGCTGGTGCGTTTGATATTGTCCCATAGGTCCCTGAGGCTTTCCTCAGTTCTTTTCATTCTTTCGGCTTTGTTCTGTTCCTCACCAGTTATTTCCACCAGTCTATCTTCCAGCACGCTTATCCATTCTTCAGCCTCAGATAGTCTACTGTTGAGGCCTTCTATCGTATTTTTGAGTTCAGCAATTGAGTTGGTGGTCTCTATTTGCTTATTTTTCATTTCCTGCATGTCTTTTCTCAATGCACTAATTTCCTCTAATATTCTGTTTTCGGTGTTTTGCATCCTCATTAGAATAGTTTTTCTGAATTCTCTTTCAGATAATTTGTCTATCTCCTCCTCTGTCATTTGAGGCTGTGATTCTCTAGCTTGGTCCTTCATTTGTGCAGTGTTTCTCTGTCGTTTCATCTCTAGTGTTGTATGTTCTTTGATAGTGTGGGGTCTTGGAATCAGGGCTTCTAGTTCGAGGATCCTTGGTTTGATGATTGGTCAGGAGATGTAGGCTCTATGCCTGGTTTGCTATAGTGTTCCGTGGTATTAGTTCAAATACTAGCAACTGAGGAACAAGAGGTGTTTCCCTAATGAGTGACAGTCATAAAAGCATGCAGATGTTTTCTAACCTAGTCATAAGATATATATACATACACAGCAATAACCACATCTAACCAGTTTTACAGTGATAAAGCATAGGAAATTTTCCTGGCAAATGACACATTCAAAGATGGTACTTGCCCATTAAGCTCTGAGTTAATTAGAATAGTGCCTAGAAAAATAGATCTTGGGTAGGGTCCTGGCTTGGACTATTTCGTCATTGAAAGCAATTTTTAACTAAGACGTGTTGGGAGTGAGAAGGTGGAAAATGTATGGGTAATGAGAAGGAATAGATTCAACTTGGAAGGATTTTATAGGGTTATGTAGCCAAGATTAGTGTGTTGTTTTGTTTAGTGCAGCTGGGAGAGAATAGTGGAGACAGGAAGGTAGGAAATATTTATCTAAGGGGTAGTGGTATATAGGAGAAAGTTTTAGATTTAGAGCATAGAGGGAGGAAGGAGTGGGAAAGAGGAAAGAAAATTGGGAGTTCAAGAATTAAAATTAAAAAAAAATTAATAATAAAAAAATTAATAATTAAAAATCAAAAAAATTAAAAATTACAAAAGAAAAAAAAAAGGAGGAGAAAATAAGAAGAGATCAAAGAAAGAGAGAGAGAGAAGAAAAAAAAAAAACAAAACAAAAAACAAACCCAAACCTGACCAATTAAACGAATAAGCAGAACCGTCCACAACAGATAAACAAAAAAGCTAAATACTGTCCCTGGTTTTTATCCTCTCATCTGTCTGGAAGCCAGTCTGCTCTCGATGGTGTTGTCTTGATGATGCAGCCTTTTCCTTATGGCACCGGTCTGCAAACTCAGATGCTGGCGGGGACGGCGGGCTGATCTCTGTCCGTTGGGCGGGGGACCGCGGTGCGCTCGCTGTCCCGGGTTGGGCGGGAGCGCGGGCTGATCCCAGTGTGTCGGGCGCTGGGTGCGGCAAGCGCCGTCCGGGGTTGGGCGGGGGCGCGGGCTGATCCCAGTCCGTCGGGCGGGGGACAGTGGTGCGCGCGCAATCCCGTGTTGGGCGGGGGCGTCCTGGCTCAGCAGTGCATCTGCCCTTCTCCCGGCTTCCGCCGCTGTGGGTGTAGCTATGGGGGTGCAGCTATGGGGGTGCAGCTATGGGGGTGCAGGGGTTCTTCCGCCACTGGCGCGCGCGCACTGCCGGTTGCGCCTCCAAGTCCCAAAGGCATGCACAAGTCTCCCCGTCTGGCTCGAGCCCGGTCCCTGGTCAGCAATCTGCGGGCGACTTCCCCTTCAGCCAGTCCCCCACTAGGAGTGTTTGAACTCACCCGGTGCCAGGCGGAAAGTCGCAATTTTCGCCCGGCGGCCAAGCGGGGCGATCCTCACACTGGGCGCTCTCCCGTCTCGTTCAGTCCGGCCTGAGGTCGCTGCTGTATCCTATCTTCGCAGTGTCTTAATTTCTGCCGGCGATCCGGGCGGATTCTTGGAGTTTTCATGCTGAGCGCTGCCCTTTCTCCCCCGAGGCTATGCTTAGGCCCCCTTTTAGGGCACTTGCTGGCGCGCTCTCCGTCCGTGCGATCCGGTGTGGGGTTAGGACAGAGGATTCTTAGAACCCTAGCTCTGAGAAATTTCTGGCTATTCACTCTTCTATTTTCGCGGACCTATGGAATTCTTCTGTCGTCTAGCGGCTGGTTTGGTGGTGATGGCTCTTTTCTTGATTAGTTCTGGTGATTCTGTTGGGGAGCTGGTGAAAACTTCCCCTCATTCCTCCGCCATCTTGGCTCCTCCCCATGTCTGGTTCTAAATATTGCTTCTTGTCCTCCATGCATGTTTCACAGGAGACAGGCTTTGTGAGAGGTAGGTAAGGTGGTCTGGTATTCCCATTTCTTTCAGAATTTTCCAGGAGGGCTTGCTATTGCCTTCACCATGGGATCTTCTCATTCCAGGAATAAAACAGCTAAATACTGTCCCGGGTTTTATCCTCTCATCTGTCTGGAAGCCAGTCTGCTCTCGATGGTGTTGTCTTGATGATGCAACCTTTTCCTTATGGCACCGGTCTGCAAACTCAGATGCTGGCGGGGACGGCGGGCTGATCTCTGTCCGTTGGGCGGGGGACCGCGGTGCGCCGCTGTCCCGGGTTGGGCGGGAGCGCGGGCTGATCCCAGTGTGTCGGGCGCTGGGTGCGGCAAGCGCCGTCCGGGGTTGGGCGGGGGCGCGGGCTGATCCCAGTCCGTCGGGCGGGGGACAGTGGTGCGCGCGCAATCCCGTGTTGGGCGGGGGCGTCCTGGCTCAGCAGTGCATCTGCCCTTCTCCCGGCTTCCGCCGCTGTGGGTGTAGCTATGGGGGTGCAGCTATGGGGGTGCAGCTATGGGGGTGCAGGGGTTCTTCCGCCACTGGCGCGCGCGCACTGCCGGTTGCGCCTCCAAGTCCCAAAGGCATGCACAAGTCTCCCCGTCTGGCTCGAGCCCGGTCCCTGGTCAGCAATCTGCGGGCGACTTCCCCTTCAGCCAGTCCCCCACTAGGAGTGTTTGAACTCACCCGGTGCCAGGCGGAAAGTCGCAATTTTCGCCCGGCGGCCAAGCGGGGCGATCCTCACACTGGGCGCTCTCCCGTCTCGTTCAGTCCGGCCTGAGGTCGCTGCTGTATCCTATCTTCGCAGTGTCTTAATTTCTGCCGGCGATCCGGGCGGATTCTTGGAGTTTTCATGCTGAGCGCTGCCCTTTCTCCCCCGAGGCTATGCTTAGGCCCCCTTTTAGGGCACTTGCTGGCGCGCTCTCCGTCCGTGCGATCCGGTGTGGGGTTAGGACAGAGGATTCTTAGAACCCTAGCTCTGAGAAATTTCTGGCTATTCACTCTTCTATTTTCGCGGACCTATGGAATTCTTCTGTCGTCTAGCGGCTGGTTTGGTGGTGATGGCTCTTTTCTTGATTAGTTCTGGTGATTCTGTTGGGGAGCTGGTGAAAACTTCCCCTCATTCCTCCGCCATCTTGGCTCCTCCCCATGTCTGGTTCTAAATATTGCTTCTTGTCCTCCATGCATGTTTCACAGGAGACAGGCTTTGTGAGAGGTAGGTAAGGTGGTCTGGTATTCCCATTTCTTTCAGAATTTTCCAGGAGGGCTTGCTATTTCCTTCACCATGGGATCTTCTCATTCCAGGAATAAAACCTGCATCTTCGGTATTGACAGGTGTATTCTTTACCACTGAGCCACCAGGGAAGTGCCATACAGCATACTAAATATTTTGCCAAATTATCTGTTCCTCCATTCCTCAAACAGACATCCTTGAATAGGGATTTGACTAAATGATACTTCATAGCTGGAAATTGTCAGTTGACTTATATAAGCATGCTTTTGCTGTTTCTCTACTGTAGTAACTGACCATTTAATATAATCTACACAGTGATATGTATCCAAAGTGTGTATATGTGTTTTATAATTTCTGTCACCTAGTCTACTACTGTGGCCATAAGCACTGAAATATATTAGATAATTATTCAGAAAGATTCTTAAGCACTGTTAGAAAATTAAGGAATTAGATAATTGATATATTTTATATTTATAATAATATAAAATATACTATTGTTTGGAGTTTATGGAGTCTTCCTCTCGTGAGTGTGAGTCTTCTCTCTCTTGGGGAAGTGAAATTGGATTGAAAATTCCAAGTTTCCAATAATTTTTTGATCTATCTAGAAGCAATCCAGAAGACCATCTGGAGAAAAGGAAAAATCCTAGTTCCCTGGCAACTTAGGAATTTATTAGCATCTCTGTGCCAGGAATTGGGGACAGAAACACACACACACACACACACACACACACACACAAACACTCTTTTCATTTCATAGATAGATACGAGTATTGTTACCCTTGCTTTATGCATAAGGAAATTGAGATTGAGATTTAAGGGATTTCCCAACATTATATAACTGAAAATTATTCATGAAACCATTCATTCATTCATTTATCTAAACAAATTTATTGTTCTGGGGCTATTCACTCTTCTATTTTCGGACCTATGGAATTCTTCTGTCTAGCGGCTGGTTTGGTGGTGATGGCTCTTTTCTTGATTAGTTCTGGTGATTCTGTTGGGGAGCTGGTGAAAACTTCCTCATTCCTCCGCCATCTTGGCTCCTCCCATGTCTGGTTCTAAATATTGCTTCTTGTCCTCCATGCATGTTTCACAGGAGACAGGCTTTGTGAGAGGTAGGTAAGGTGGTCTGGTATTCCCATTTCTTTCAGAATTTTCCAGGAGGGCTTGCTATTTCCTTCACCATGGGATCTTCTCATTCCAGGAATAAAACCTGCATCTTCGGTATTGACAGGTGTATTCTTTACCACTGAGCCACCAGGGAAGTGCCATACAGCATACTAAATATTTTGCCAAATTATCTGTTCCTCCATTCCTCAAACAGACATCCTTGAATAGGGATTTGACTAAATGATACTTCATAGCTGGAAATTGTCAGTTGACTTATATAAGCATGCTTTTGCTGTTTCTCTACTGTAGTAACTGACCATTTAATATAATCTACACAGTGATATGTATCCAAAGTGTGTATATGTGTTTTATAATTTCTGTCACCTAGTCTACTACTGTGGCCATAAGCACTGAAATATATTAGATAATTATTCAGAAAGATTCTTAAGCACTGTTAGAAAATTAAGGAATTAGATAATTGATATATTTTATATTTATAATAATATAAAATATACTATTGTTTGGAGTTTATGGAGTCTTCCTCTCGTGAGTGTGAGTCTTCTCTCTCTTGGGGAAGTGAAATTGGATTGAAAATTCCAAGTTTCCAATAATTTTTTGATCTATCTAGAAGCAATCCAGAAGACCATCTGGAGAAAAGGAAAAATCCTAGTTCCCTGGCAACTTAGGAATTTATTAGCATCTCTGTGCCAGGAATTGGGGACAGAAACACACACACACACACACACACACACACACAAACACTCTTTTCATTTCATAGATAGATACGAGTATTGTTACCCTTGCTTTATGCATAAGGAAATTGAGATTGAGATTTAAGGGATTTCCCAACATTATATAACTGAAAATTATTCATGAAACCATTCATTCATTCATTTATCTAAACAAATATTGTTCTTATATTTTGTGTTAAACATTGTTCTGTGTATTACATTCAAATTTCTTACTGTGAGTTAAATACATTTTAGTGTGAGTGGGTTGAGAAAGAATCCAACACAAATTCACAATGATATGACATTCCAGGAGGAAATAAATGTTATAAAAAATGCTGAAATAAGACAAAGTCATACGCATAATGATTGCAGATTAACATGTACTATTTTCTGTGCTATAGCTGTGCTTAACCTGTTTAGAGTTAGTTCAAAATTGCAGTAATTTTGTAACACTTTTTCTTAAGAAAACGATGTGTAGTCTTTGAAGAATACTTAAGATTGTAAAAAGTAAAAGATCAGGTAATTTATCAAATGAAATTCAAAATAAAAAGCATTATTTCATCACCCATATGTAATGACTATCCTACGATATTTTACTTTCTGTCTTATGAGGTAATTAGAATATTGAGATCATATTGTGTATATAATTCTGTATAATGCTTTTTCTTTGGATGATAGATATTTTTTCAGTATCCCTAAATAGTTTTGTAACATATGACTTTAATATTTGGATGGTATTCAACCACATGAATGAATCATGGCTTACTTAAAATTTCTGTTGTATTATGCTTTCTGTTGGATTTGTATATTGCTTCATAGTTTTCACTAGTATAAATATTACCTAGATAATGACTTTTGTACATAACCTGTAAGTTTGTCTTACTTAGGAAAAGTTCTTAGGTGTTGAATTTCTAGAGAAACAAATGTACAAGTTCAAATTTGATTTCCTGAAAGCTTATATACATTCATTCTTCCAAAAGTCTTTCATGAATGCCAATTTATGTCATTATTTCTAATTAATTTTTTATTTGATATGTATGTCAGCTAATTTTATGAATGAAAATTTTGCTATAATTTATATCTTAGATATTGATCTTGATAGATGATGGTAAATTGCTTATGGTGAACGATGTTGGTTTCTTGATCTGTAAAGAAGAAAGAAACTTTGGAAACCACTGACCTCTTTACCAAGTCTGCCTATTTATCCTTTTCAATTTTCCATTGAAAAAACACCTTCTAAATTCATATAATTCATGTAATTTTTGAAATTCCTAGCTTGTCTGTTTTCTGTAGAGTAGGTTGGTTGAAAGGGATGTTTTCCAATTCTGATTTTTGGAAAAAGTAATAGTAGAATTATTTTTTGGCTTATATCTATCCATTCATTCACTTATTGATGGTGGTGGTGGTGGTTTAGTCACTAAGTCGTGTTTGACTCTTGTGACCCAATGGACTGTAGTTTTCCAAGCTTCTCTGGCCATTGAATTTCCAAGGTAGGAATTCTAGAGTGGGTTGGCATTCACTTCTCCAGGGAATCTTCCCCACTCAGGGGATGAACCCACATCTCTTGCATTTCAGGCAGATTCTTTACTGACTGAGTCACCAGGGAAGGCCTCATTCACTTATTATGTAGTCATAAAATATTTACTTAGTGCTCATCATGTGATAAGCAGTATCTAAGCTGTAAAAGCTTAGGGCTGAAAAAACCAAACTCCTTCCTCTAGTGGAGTTCTATCCTTAAAGGGGGAAAAAAAAAAAAAGCAGATACACTAAATAAAACTAAACCACAAAATGTGTCTCACGTTTTGATAACTGCTTTAGAAAATGTAACTGCCACCAACATGTGATTTCCATGACAACAGCCTTTTTTGAGCATTTTTGTTGACTTCTATGTCCTTTATATCTAGACTAGTCCCTGGAGCACGGTAGGAGCACAGAGAGTGTTTGGTGAATGGCATAATATACCAATTAAACAAAAAATAGGTTAATAGGTTAGAGAATGTTTGTTGTGAATGTATTACTCAATACAGTTAGGGACAGGTTCAATTCCAATATGATATGAACAGACATCTTGGCTCCAACAACAACTAGAAAGAAAGCCAGAGTGGGTGCTATGAAGATAGTGAGGAAGAAAGAGGTAGAAGATTTAAGCAGAGGAGGAAAAAAAAAATAAGACACTGCAAATAAAGTCTTTAGTATTGGATCTCAGTTAGAGGTAAATCCACTGAAGATTTTAAAGGAGTGACAAGATTTTAAATTTATTTTTCTTTAGAAAAATTGTTTTCTTGATATGTTTGATGGTAAATTGCTTATGGTGAACGATGTTGGTTTCTTGATCTGTAAAGAAGAAAGAAACTTTGGAAACCACTGACCTCTTTACCAAGTCTGCCTATTTATCCTTTTCAATTTTCCATTGAAAAAACACCTTCTAAATTCATATAATTCATGTAATTTTTGAAATTCCTAGCTTGTCTGTTTTCTGTAGAGTAGGTTGGTTGAAAGGGATGTTTTCCAATTCTGATTTTTGGAAAAAGTAATAGTAGAATTATTTTTTGGCTTATATCTATCCATTCATTCACTTATTGATGGTGGTGGTGGTGGTTTAGTCACTAAGTCGTGTTTGACTCTTGTGACCCAATGGACTGTAGTTTTCCAAGCTTCTCTGGCCATTGAATTTCCAAGGTAGGAATTCTAGAGTGGGTTGGCATTCACTTCTCCAGGGAATCTTCCCCACTCAGGGGATGAACCCACATCTCTTGCATTTCAGGCAGATTCTTTACTGACTGAGTCACCAGGGAAGGCCTCATTCACTTATTATGTAGTCATAAAATATTTACTTAGTGCTCATCATGTGATAAGCAGTATCTAAGCTGTAAAAGCTTAGGGCTGAAAAAACCAAACTCCTTCCTCTAGTGGAGTTCTATCCTTAAAGGGGGAAAAAAAAAAAAAGCAGATACACTAAATAAAACTAAACCACAAAATGTGTCTCACGTTTTGATAACTGCTTTAGAAAATGTAACTGCCACCAACATGTGATTTCCATGACAACAGCCTTTTTTGAGCATTTTTGTTGACTTCTATGTCCTTTATATCTAGACTAGTCCCTGGAGCACGGTAGGAGCACAGAGAGTGTTTGGTGAATGGCATAATATACCAATTAAACAAAAAATAGGTTAATAGGTTAGAGAATGTTTGTTGTGAATGTATTACTCAATACAGTTAGGGACAGGTTCAATTCCAATATGATATGAACAGACATCTTGGCTCCAACAACAACTAGAAAGAAAGCCAGAGTGGGTGCTATGAAGATAGTGAGGAAGAAAGAGGTAGAAGATTTAAGCAGAGGAGGAAAAAAAAAATAAGACACTGCAAATAAAGTCTTTAGTATTGGATCTCAGTTAGAGGTAAATCCACTGAAGATTTTAAAGGAGTGACAAGATTTGATTTCTGTATTAAGAAAATTGCTGCTTCTTCCTGATTCTAGAGGCACAGAATGGAGGCAAGAGTACAACATAAGGGAGACTATAACAATAATCCACAGTTAGTCATAATGGCTTGGAAAAGAGTATTAGCTGTGAAGACAGAAACAATGTCATCAAAATTTGGTGTAGTTTGTGAATGGAAGCAACAATGTCCACTGGTATTTTAGGATGTGTTGATACAGATAAACTGGAGTTAAGAATGACTCCAAGGATTCTGGCAGAAGCAAATAGAAGAATATAGTTGACTTTTACTGGGAAAAAGCTGTGAAAAGAATTATTTTTAAAACAGAAAATTAGGAAACTATTTTTAGATATATTTAAATTGATTTCAACAACTTTGTAAAGATAAAAGCAGCATTTATTGAAAATATTTTAAACAAACCACCTGAAATTCTCCACTGTAGGAATTAAGGTGGATAACCAGAAAATAAGATGAGTTTATTCTGAATTACATATAGTCACATATGAGCTTCCCATTTGACTCAGTGGTAAAGAATCCACCTGCCAAGTAGGAGACATGGGTAACACCTGTGTTGAGAAGATCCCCTGGAGAAGGGAATGGAAATCCACTTCAGTATTCTTGCTTGAGAAATCCCATAGACAGAGGAGCCATGCAAACTACAACTCCATAGGGTCACAACATCAGTCAGACACGACTCAGCAACTAAACAACAACAACATAGTCAAATACATTTTTGTGAAAATCTGTTTCAGTATTGGAATCAAAAGCAGCACTACCTTTCAAGTCCTAGAATTTAGTACCACATAAAGGGGAAAAATCAGTCTTTACTTAGAGAATGTTTGTTGTGAATGTATTACTCAATACAGTTAGGGACAGGTTCAATTCCAATATGATATGAACAGACATCTTGGCTCCAACAACAACTAGAAAGAAAGCCAGAGTGGGTGCTATGAAGATAGTGAGGAAGAAAGAGGTAGAAGATTTAAGCAGAGGAGGAAAAAAAAAATAAGACACTGCAAATAAAGTCTTTAGTATTGGATCTCAGTTAGAGGTAAATCCACTGAAGATTTTAAAGGAGTGACAAGATTTGATTTCTGTATTAAGAAAATTGCTGCTTCTTCCTGATTCTAGAGGCACAGAATGGAGGCAAGAGTACAACATAAGGGAGACTATAACAATAATCCACAGTTAGTCATAATGGCTTGGAAAAGAGTATTAGCTGTGAAGACAGAAACAATGTCATCAAAATTTGGTGTAGTTTGTGAATGGAAGCAACAATGTCCACTGGTATTTTAGGATGTGTTGATACAGATAAACTGGAGTTAAGAATGACTCCAAGGATTCTGGCAGAAGCAAATAGAAGAATATAGTTGACTTTTACTGGGAAAAAGCTGTGAAAAGAATTATTTTTAAAACAGAAAATTAGGAAACTATTTTTAGATATATTTAAATTGATTTCAACAACTTTGTAAAGATAAAAGCAGCATTTATTGAAAATATTTTAAACAAACCACCTGAAATTCTCCACTGTAGGAATTAAGGTGGATAACCAGAAAATAAGATGAGTTTATTCTGAATTACATATAGTCACATATGAGCTTCCCATTTGACTCAGTGGTAAAGAATCCACCTGCCAAGTAGGAGACATGGGTAACACCTGTGTTGAGAAGATCCCCTGGAGAAGGGAATGGAAATCCACTTCAGTATTCTTGCTTGAGAAATCCCATAGACAGAGGAGCCATGCAAACTACAACTCCATAGGGTCACAACATCAGTCAGACACGACTCAGCAACTAAACAACAACAACATAGTCAAATACATTTTTGTGAAAATCTGTTTCAGTATTGGAATCAAAAGCAGCACTACCTTTCAAGTCCTAGAATTTAGTACCACATAAAGGGGAAAAATCAGTCTTTACTTTTCAGTAGAAATATCTTGATGATACTAGGGTTAAAAATATGGCAAAGATGCCTGATATATGCATCTGTACCTTTAAGATATGTAGTTGTCGCACCTATCTGGGGTGTTCTTTGTGAGCAAAGATAAGACAATGCTTGAGATATTTCTGTTAACCTGACTTTGTCTCTTATTAGCATACTAGTAATTGCCTGAAAATTCCAGTTATACAATTTTTCAGTGTTGGAAATTTACACATGAATAATCTTAATTTTTATAAATTGGTGGTCAGTGAAACTGTATGAATAATCTCAGTCTTTATAATTGTTTCACTTTGAATTCTACTGATAAATTCAATCTTTAACAAGTAAATTTCTATTCACTCTTCAGTATATCCAAAACAACCTTTAATGCTTTATGGTAATAATACAGATGTGCAAATGGTTACCCAAAGGGATACTTCTTATGTTTCAGAAGCCACAGGTATCTTTGCTATAATGTTATAGATTTTTCTCTAGGTTTCTTGAACCATCAGCGACTTCTAATCAAAAGGGGGGAAAGTAAAATATACAGTGATGCACAGTAGAAAACACTGAAGTGTAATATTTTGTGACACTGTGGAAGAAATATGTACTGCAGTAGTGGAGAGGACATTAATATGGAGGGTACTTGTCAACTTCAGTTTACTGAAAGTGCTAATAATGAGATTGCTTACAAATACACACATATTTTTTTCAGGATCTACTTCACTGAATCATTGAAACATTATCAAAAAGAAACAGTGCATTTTATTTTGAGAACAGTCACCTAAAATTTATTCTAAAACTCAGAGTTATCCAACTTTGTCACCAACATGAAAAGCCTTTCCCTCTGATTTTTCTCTATTAATACAAATTCCCTCAGGGACCTAAAGTAAGGAAGCTTCCTGCATACATCATAAATGTTCTAGTGACATATTTAACTCAGTTTTCTCTAAGTTACAGCCTAGTGTATTAACAAACAACTCTGATTTATAGGCCTACTGGAACACACACACACAAAATCCTCTCCTTTGCCATAACCTCATTGAAAGCCACTTTGATTCATCCATCAACACTGGGAACTGAAAGAATTTTTTTTTTTCTGTACCTGCAGGTAGTAGGAGAAAGGTTCTAATGAGTCCATTATCAGCAAACACAACTTTCTTGGATTGAGGAATGCTACATTACAAATTAGTTGTACTTTTCATCTCTGGATGTGGATGTGTTCTTCCTCTCCAAAAAACTGTCAGTTACAAAGCATTTTCCTATCCTATATTTCAAAGCCTTATTCACAAACTGGCATCAGTGTTACAATTTAAGCAATGGACACTAAAAAGAGCATTACAGTTAAATGGCTTTAATTTCAATTACATCAATGACATCTATGAAATAATTGCTCAGACAGACGCTTGAGCCTCCAACTAAATACACAATGTCCTAACTGCTTTGCAATCTTTCAAGTCAAGTGAACACTTCAACCCTGTTGCTTCAGTCTCTCTAAGAAGGCAAACAGCAGGCTTTAATGGGCTGAGCTAATAACAATTCTGCAAAGCAGTTAAACAAAACTAATGATTTTCAAGACTGGCAATGAAAAGAAAATAATAAAAGGAAAGTGTGAGTGTCTGCAATTTGTGCAAACTTAAGAAAAAAAACAAGTAGGGAAACTTTGATAGCATAAGGTGATTTTTATGTTTACAAAGCACTTTGTAACCCTACTCTTCATTTTAGAGCAGAAGAAATAAAATCGGATTAGCATTTTCCATGATAACTGTCAGCTGAACAACACTTTACAAATTTTCTATGTATTATTTCATCAGGAAGTGTCAAATATCTTTTACTAAACCACTTCAAATCCTGCCCTAAGCAGTTCTCATTCCTTTGCATCTACATTGCCATGAGGCCAACAAGTTCTATTGCTTCTTCATCAGCCCCAGTATTATTACCTAGAGAAAAACTAAGAACAAGTTCAAGTGTAGCTGTTTACAGGATACCACTAAGAAGTATGATTTTGAAGTCTTTAATATTTCACTATATCAAAATGGAGGCTTCCTAGATGGCGCTAGCGGTAAAGAACCTGCCTGCCAATGTAAGAGACATAAAAGACAGGGACGCTATGCCCTGGTCGGGAAGATTCCCTGGAGAAGCGTATGGCCACCCACCCTAATATTCTTGTCTGGAGAATTTTATGGACAAAGAAGCCTTGCGAATTACAATCCATACGGTTTCAGAGTTGGACACAACTGAAGAAACTTAGCTGGCATGCATGCATAGCAAGATTTGCATGCTCTAATTTCTGAGTTTTAATCAGAGAATTCTTACTAAAAAATTGCAAATTATGGCTTCAGAACACAAAACAATATGGATAAATCAGATCCAACACGTTACTGTTGACACTGTTCAAGAAACTATAGTTCCCTTGAACTCCAATTTGCCTACCTTACAGAAGTTGTTTCCTTGCTTTCTAAATAGCCTAAATTATCTCATTTTCTTAAAATATATATTATATTGTTTTTAAACTAGTTTTGTATGTCCTAAGAAATGGGATATGGTAGAAGAGCTTTCAAGTCAAGTGAACACTTCAACCCTGATCTCTCTAAGAAGGCAAACAGCAGGCTTTAATGGGAGCTAATAACAATTCTGCAAAGCAGTTAAACAAAACTAATGATTTTCAAGACTGGCAATGAAAAGAAAATAATAAAAGGAAAGTGTGAGTGTCTGCAATTTGTGCAAACTTAAGAAAAAAAACAAGTAGGGAAACTTTGATAGCATAAGGTGATTTTTATGTTTACAAAGCACTTTGTAACCCTACTCTTCATTTTAGAGCAGAAGAAATAAAATCGGATTAGCATTTTCCATGATAACTGTCAGCTGAACAACACTTTACAAATTTTCTATGTATTATTTCATCAGGAAGTGTCAAATATCTTTTACTAAACCACTTCAAATCCTGCCCTAAGCAGTTCTCATTCCTTTGCATCTACATTGCCATGAGGCCAACAAGTTCTATTGCTTCTTCATCAGCCCCAGTATTATTACCTAGAGAAAAACTAAGAACAAGTTCAAGTGTAGCTGTTTACAGGATACCACTAAGAAGTATGATTTTGAAGTCTTTAATATTTCACTATATCAAAATGGAGGCTTCCTAGATGGCGCTAGCGGTAAAGAACCTGCCTGCCAATGTAAGAGACATAAAAGACAGGGACGCTATGCCCTGGTCGGGAAGATTCCCTGGAGAAGCGTATGGCCACCCACCCTAATATTCTTGTCTGGAGAATTTTATGGACAAAGAAGCCTTGCGAATTACAATCCATACGGTTTCAGAGTTGGACACAACTGAAGAAACTTAGCTGGCATGCATGCATAGCAAGATTTGCATGCTCTAATTTCTGAGTTTTAATCAGAGAATTCTTACTAAAAAATTGCAAATTATGGCTTCAGAACACAAAACAATATGGATAAATCAGATCCAACACGTTACTGTTGACACTGTTCAAGAAACTATAGTTCCCTTGAACTCCAATTTGCCTACCTTACAGAAGTTGTTTCCTTGCTTTCTAAATAGCCTAAATTATCTCATTTTCTTAAAATATATATTATATTGTTTTTAAACTAGTTTTGTATGTCCTAAGAAATGGGATATGGTAGAAGAGTTGTGAAGCAATACATACTCAAAAGAAAAAAAAAATCTTTATAAGCTAATTATCTTAAAATAAACATGAATCTTAAATGTCACACTAATTAACAACAACAAATCACTGGGTTGGATATGGAAAAATAGGACTTTAAATCACTGAGAGTTTGGGTTTACTACTTCCAGGTACTTTCACATATTTACTTGATTGTGCCCCCAAAATCTATCGTTGTACAATTTCATAGTTGGAAAATTGAGAACATTTAAAATGAAACAATATAAGATAGAGTAGCACATAACAGTAGACTTTAGTGTCAACCCGCTATAGTTTTAGTACCAGAGCTTCTACCAAATTAGGTGATTTATCCAAGATTGCCAAGCCTCATTTCCTCATCTGTAACTTGGGTATAATAATACTAATATTTGCTTTACTTATAGTTGTGAGAAGTAAATGAACAAGTGTATAAGGTGTTTGACATATGATAAATATTCAGTAAATGTTAGTTTAGCTCTATGTGCTCAATGGCTCAGTCATGTGTGACTCTTTGTGACCCTGTGGGCTGTAGCAAGCTAAGCTCTTGTGTCCATGCAGTTTCCTAGGCAAGATACTGGAGTATCTTCCTCCAGGAGATCTTCTTGACCCAGGGATCAAACTCAAGTCTCTTGAGTTGCCTGCAATGGCAGGTGGATTTTTTACCTCTGTGACAACTGAAAAGCCAGCTCTCTAGGCATATATTATTAATAATTTTGATGATTTTGACCGACCAAGGTACAAGGGCATATCATTCATCTAATTTCTTGAGTCTAATTTCTGAGTTTTAATCAGAGAATTCTTACTAAAAAATTGCAAATTATGGCTTCAGAACACAAAACAATATGGATAAATCAGATCCAACACGTTACTGTTGACACTGTTCAAGAAACTATAGTTCCCTTGAACTCCAATTTGCCTACCTTACAGAAGTTGTTTCCTTGCTTTCTAAATAGCCTAAATTATCTCATTTTCTTAAAATATATATTATATTGTTTTTAAACTAGTTTTGTATGTCCTAAGAAATGGGATATGGTAGAAGAGTTGTGAAGCAATACATACTCAAAAGAAAAAAAAAATCTTTATAAGCTAATTATCTTAAAATAAACATGAATCTTAAATGTCACACTAATTAACAACAACAAATCACTGGGTTGGATATGGAAAAATAGGACTTTAAATCACTGAGAGTTTGGGTTTACTACTTCCAGGTACTTTCACATATTTACTTGATTGTGCCCCCAAAATCTATCGTTGTACAATTTCATAGTTGGAAAATTGAGAACATTTAAAATGAAACAATATAAGATAGAGTAGCACATAACAGTAGACTTTAGTGTCAACCCGCTATAGTTTTAGTACCAGAGCTTCTACCAAATTAGGTGATTTATCCAAGATTGCCAAGCCTCATTTCCTCATCTGTAACTTGGGTATAATAATACTAATATTTGCTTTACTTATAGTTGTGAGAAGTAAATGAACAAGTGTATAAGGTGTTTGACATATGATAAATATTCAGTAAATGTTAGTTTAGCTCTATGTGCTCAATGGCTCAGTCATGTGTGACTCTTTGTGACCCTGTGGGCTGTAGCAAGCTAAGCTCTTGTGTCCATGCAGTTTCCTAGGCAAGATACTGGAGTATCTTCCTCCAGGAGATCTTCTTGACCCAGGGATCAAACTCAAGTCTCTTGAGTTGCCTGCAATGGCAGGTGGATTTTTTACCTCTGTGACAACTGAAAAGCCAGCTCTCTAGGCATATATTATTAATAATTTTGATGATTTTGACCGACCAAGGTACAAGGGCATACTTGATACAGTGTTAAATCAATCTGAGCATGGAAAATTTTCCCATAGCGATTATAGTCTACTACCTCCCATCATTTGTAAAGTGATAGCTTTCAAACTGGACTACAAGATCTTCTAGCTCTGAAATATTGTGATTCTGGGGTATGAAGATGTTTATTATTTCCTCAATTTAGTTGGTCCACCTAAGTGTATATTTCTGCTATTAAAATCTAGACATTACTAATTATAAAAGTGAATTCAGTCTTTTCATGAAATCGCCATTCCTTACTTAGAATCAGGTATCTGACCCTACAAGTTTGACTTAAAATAAGGACTAATTTGTCTAGCTCATATGCATATGAATGATCTGGGAACATACATGAAAAATAAATGAATAAATAAATAAATAAAATAATGCAAATTTGAAATGAAAAAAACAAATCAGTTTCTTTGCTTGAATTGGACAAATAGAATGAGGCATCATCTCAAGTAACTAAACATATGTTCAAAATTTGGTTTTGTCAACAATGGATCATTTAATATATGCATAGTAAATATATATAATTTTGAAATAACAGGTACTTGCAGTTAGTAGATTAATACTATATATGTTTTTATTTGTAAAAGAATTAGTTGCCTCAAGCAGTTGATTTATTTAGTTTTAATGGTATAAAATAACTCAAGTGCATCAGTTAAGCTGATTAATAGAAATTACCTTGATTTTGGGAAAGGCATCATCTTTTCAAGAGGTATACAGCATCAAAGAAGACCATCATGGAAAGGTGTTGACATATGATAAAAATTTTCAGTAAATGTTTAGTTTAGCTCTATGTGCTCAATGGCTCAGTCATGTGTGACTCTTTGTGACCCTGTGGGCTGTAGCAAGCTAAGCTCTTGTGTCCATGCAGTTTCCTAGGCAAGATACTGGAGTATCTTCCTCCAGGAGATCTTCTTGACCCAGGGATCAAACTCAAGTCTCTTGAGTTGCCTGCAATGGCAGGTGGATTTTTTACCTCTGTGACAACTGAAAAGCCAGCTCTCTAGGCATATATTATTAATAATTTTGATGATTTTGACCGACCAAGGTACAAGGGCATACTTGATACAGTGTTAAATCAATCTGAGCATGGAAAATTTTCCCATAGCGATTATAGTCTACTACCTCCCATCATTTGTAAAGTGATAGCTTTCAAACTGGACTACAAGATCTTCTAGCTCTGAAATATTGTGATTCTGGGGTATGAAGATGTTTATTATTTCCTCAATTTAGTTGGTCCACCTAAGTGTATATTTCTGCTATTAAAATCTAGACATTACTAATTATAAAAGTGAATTCAGTCTTTTCATGAAATCGCCATTCCTTACTTAGAATCAGGTATCTGACCCTACAAGTTTGACTTAAAATAAGGACTAATTTGTCTAGCTCATATGCATATGAATGATCTGGGAACATACATGAAAAATAAATGAATAAATAAATAAATAAAATAATGCAAATTTGAAATGAAAAAAACAAATCAGTTTCTTTGCTTGAATTGGACAAATAGAATGAGGCATCATCTCAAGTAACTAAACATATGTTCAAAATTTGGTTTTGTCAACAATGGATCATTTAATATATGCATAGTAAATATATATAATTTTGAAATAACAGGTACTTGCAGTTAGTAGATTAATACTATATATGTTTTTATTTGTAAAAAGAATTAGTTGCCTCAAGCAGTTGATTTATTTAGTTTTAATGGTATAAAATAACTCAAGTGCATCAGTTAAGCTGATTAATAGAAATTACCTTGATTTTGGGGAAAAAAGTTTGCATCATCTTTTCAAGAGGTATACAGCATCAAAGGGAAGACCTAGTAAAGGCTGTGACTCTGTGTTGGTGCAACCCTAAATATATATGCTTCATGAAGACCAATTAGTTTATCTCATAGTAGTATATCTGACAAATCTGAGCTTTATTTCTGGAAAGAAGGGGTTTGGAAACATTGTCTGTATTTGAAAAACAATGAGATTTTTCCCATTAGACTCATCATTTATGTATATTCATGACATACTCTTTTATTATTATTATTATTGTTGACAATTACTTGGTATTCACATGACTATGAAACATTCATGGTCAACAATAGCTCTTAAATGTTTAGCAACATCCTGCTCCTAGATAATTTTCTATAATATACAAATGTGAAAATTCATTTATTTATTTTTGATAAATGGAATGTTTCAATACGAGACCTTTATAGGTACATTTCTTCATTAACTGAGAAAAGAACATCCAGCTAACTTATATTCATCACATTTCAATAATCTCACATAATGAACTGCTAATAATATACATTTGTATTGAGCATGGAGTGTCTCACAAAGTTGATTGTCATTTCACTTATAGATAGATAACACCTTCAGGAAATAAGGTAATTTGCTCAAGTTTGTTCTCTTTTACAGCTTTTTAGTGCTTGTGTAAGTTGTGATTTTTCTTTAAGGTTGCCATTTATTAGTCTTTTTTATCCTTTCAAAAATAGAAAAAACATTAAATATTTCTTTTGAATACTGATTCCCAAAGATGGAAAAGGATATATAACGCTATTTTGAATTTTATTTATAGCATGTGAGAGAAAAAGAGTATACAGTGAAAGTATAACTGCAAAAGAAACTATTTTTTCTTGTAGGAAAAGCTGTATTAAATTGAAAAAAGGATAAACAAAGTTTCCAGCTAAAGGAACTGAAAGGTGGGTAGAAGAATACCACCAGAAGTTAGCTTAGGTGAGGCAATTTGTACTTTTCCAGTTGATTATTAACAACAGATCAAAGGAATATTTTTATGGTGATAAAGGTCTTACCAGACTGAGACCCACAATATACACCTTTAGATAACATAGGTACAATCTAAGAAGGAGCAACGTGCCCTCCAGCAAGATATACTGTTGTTATAAAGATATACTGTTGTTAGCTTTTGACTTAAAGAAAGTCTTAGGCAAAATAGATTATTATCATAGTCGTGGCAATCAAGATGAAAGGCATCACGGCTAAAAATGTTTATTCCTCTTCCTCCTCCTTGGAAACCACTGGCCTCATTACCAAGTCTACCTGTTCACCCTTCATTACCCTCTTTTTCTTTTGGGAAAATTACGTTGCCAGGGAAGAGGAATGATGATCGCTCTAGTTTCTTCAAGCTGTAAAGGGGTATTATGGGGCTCTGGATTGTTAAGGCAGCATATTCTCCTCACCATTTTATTTAGGGTTTCTCATCCAGGGTCCCAAATAATAGCTGGAAGAGATTGTAGGAGCACTAACAATCACTTGTAAGCTAAAAAGATTTAGATGGTTAGAAACAAATCCCACTATGTAATTGCAGATGCAAGGAATGAACAGCAAAAATGAAAAGATGCAATAGGTACATTTCTTCATTAACTGAGAAAAGAACATCCAGCTAACTTATATTCATCACATTTCAATAATCTCACATAATGAACTGCTAATAATATACATTTGTATTGAGCATGGAGTGTCTCACAAAGTTGATTGTCATTTCACTTATAGATAGATAACACCTTCAGGAAATAAGGTAATTTGCTCAAGTTTGTTCTCTTTTACAGCTTTTTAGTGCTTGTGTAAGTTGTGATTTTTCTTTAAGGTTGCCATTTATTAGTCTTTTTTATCCTTTCAAAAATAGAAAAAACATTAAATATTTCTTTTGAATACTGATTCCCAAAGATGGAAAAGGATATATAACGCTATTTTGAATTTTATTTATAGCATGTGAGAGAAAAAGAGTATACAGTGAAAGTATAACTGCAAAAGAAACTATTTTTTCTTGTAGGAAAAGCTGTATTAAATTGAAAAAAGGATAAACAAAGTTTCCAGCTAAAGGAACTGAAAGGTGGGTAGAAGAATACCACCAGAAGTTAGCTTAGGTGAGGCAATTTGTACTTTTCCAGTTGATTATTAACAACAGATCAAAGGAATATTTTTATGGTGATAAAGGTCTTACCAGACTGAGACCCACAATATACACCTTTAGATAACATAGGTACAATCTAAGAAGGAGCAACGTGCCCTCCAGCAAGATATACTGTTGTTATAAAGATATACTGTTGTTAGCTTTTGACTTAAAGAAAGTCTTAGGCAAAATAGATTATTATCATAGTCGTGGCAATCAAGATGAAAGGCATCACGGCTAAAAATGTTTATTCCTCTTCCTCCTCCTTGGAAACCACTGGCCTCATTACCAAGTCTACCTGTTCACCCTTCATTACCCTCTTTTTCTTTTGGGAAAATTACGTTGCCAGGGAAGAGGAATGATGATCGCTCTAGTTTCTTCAAGCTGTAAAGGGGTATTATGGGGCTCTGGATTGTTAAGGCAGCATATTCTCCTCACCATTTTATTTAGGGTTTCTCATCCAGGGTCCCAAATAATAGCTGGAAGAGATTGTAGGAGCACTAACAATCACTTGTAAGCTAAAAAGATTTAGATGGTTAGAAACAAATCCCACTATGTAATTGCAGATGCAAGGAATGAACAGCAAAAATAAACAAACAGAATTATTACAGTTAAGATAGTTTTCTATCATGGAGAGTCATTTAATTCCTTCCAAAGTGGGGTAAATGAGGTAACAAAGTGAGTCTAATCTTATGGATTGACTCTGTTCCCAGCATATGAGAGCTGTAGATATTATGCACCACTTTTCAGGACTTAGCCATATAATCTCATACAATATCTGATAAAAGTTAGGTAGGAAGCCACTACATTTTGACTTATTTGCCTTTTTTATGTATAACAACACAGTCATTAAACCAAGTTAATATGTAATCAAAGATAAAAGTCACATTATGCACATAATTAAAGTATAAAGTGTTATACCAGTCAATTTTAGGATTGTCAGATGTCATCAGATGAACAAAAATGTAGTCACAGGGTTGGTTCCTTGAAAAGGAGAAGTCCACGCTCCCATGGTGCAAACCTTCAACTGATGAAGAGGGGAGTGGTCCACATATCCAGCAATTGATAACTTGGTCTGGCTCAAACAATGTCTTGCCTGAGTCAGAAGTCAGGAGCCACCTCTCAAAGTTCTTGCAATTTCTATTGAAAGACTGAAACGTGGATTACATAGTAAATTAGTTTAAATTTTAATATTTTAGGAACTATGGAAGTACCTGTGTCATTTATACTTATTACTCACTTGACAATACTTTCCAAAATATCTCTCTTTGGGCCCTCTGAAATATCCCAAAGTTAGCTAGAAGTCAAAGATATTGTAGTAGAATGGTTTAGGAAGTTATGTCAACAAATATCAAAAAGGTTTGGAACTCTCAAATAGGATTATAGATCACTGTGAAACAATAGCTATTCACATAGCCAAGGTAATAAAGCATTTCAGAAGCAAAAATAGAATAAATCTAAGAGGTAAACAAACTTAAATCTGTTACCAAAGGCAGTCCATCCTTATCACTCCCTCGGTCCCCGGCCTATGGGTGCTGAATTTGGGCAGACGGCTGCAAACCAGCTCCACTAGAGGACTGAGCAGCTCAGCCTCATACCCCTGGATCCTTGGGTGTGCTGCCTACACCTCTGGGTGACTGGCATTGTGTCCAGGGAGATGGAACAAAGATGGTGGAATAGAAGGATGTGCACTCATCTGCTCCTACAAGAATGCCTGAATTGCAACTAGCTGCTGAAAAACCATTGACAGGAGGAGGTTGGGTGTGACCACAAAAAGATACCTGACATCCAAGACCCATTATTACAGTTAAGATAGTTTTCTATCATGGAGAGTCATTTAATTCCTTCCAAAGTGGGGTAAATGAGGTAACAAAGTGAGTCTAATCTTATGGATTGACTCTGTTCCCAGCATATGAGAGCTGTAGATATTATGCACCACTTTTCAGGACTTAGCCATATAATCTCATACAATATCTGATAAAAGTTAGGTAGGAAGCCACTACATTTTGACTTATTTGCCTTTTTTATGTATAACAACACAGTCATTAAACCAAGTTAATATGTAATCAAAGATAAAAGTCACATTATGCACATAATTAAAGTATAAAGTGTTATACCAGTCAATTTTAGGATTGTCAGATGTCATCAGATGAACAAAAATGTAGTCACAGGGTTGGTTCCTTGAAAAGGAGAAGTCCACGCTCCCATGGTGCAAACCTTCAACTGATGAAGAGGGGAGTGGTCCACATATCCAGCAATTGATAACTTGGTCTGGCTCAAACAATGTCTTGCCTGAGTCAGAAGTCAGGAGCCACCTCTCAAAGTTCTTGCAATTTCTATTGAAAGACTGAAACGTGGATTACATAGTAAATTAGTTTAAATTTTAATATTTTAGGAACTATGGAAGTACCTGTGTCATTTATACTTATTACTCACTTGACAATACTTTCCAAAATATCTCTCTTTGGGCCCTCTGAAATATCCCAAAGTTAGCTAGAAGTCAAAGATATTGTAGTAGAATGGTTTAGGAAGTTATGTCAACAAATATCAAAAAGGTTTGGAACTCTCAAATAGGATTATAGATCACTGTGAAACAATAGCTATTCACATAGCCAAGGTAATAAAGCATTTCAGAAGCAAAAATAGAATAAATCTAAGAGGTAAACAAACTTAAATCTGTTACCAAAGGCAGTCCATCCTTATCACTCCCTCGGTCCCCGGCCTATGGGTGCTGAATTTGGGCAGACGGCTGCAAACCAGCTCCACTAGAGGACTGAGCAGCTCAGCCTCATACCCCTGGATCCTTGGGTGTGCTGCCTACACCTCTGGGTGACTGGCATTGTGTCCAGGGAGATGGAACAAAGATGGTGGAATAGAAGGATGTGCACTCATCTGCTCCTACAAGAATGCCTGAATTGCAACTAGCTGCTGAAAAACCATTGACAGGAGGAGGTTGGGTGTGACCACAAAAAGATACCTGACATCCAAGACCCAAGGAAAAGCTGCAACAAGATGGCATCAAGCCTAAGACCTTTGGAGGGGGAACGTTGACTCCAGACCCTACACTACCAGAGAACATCTTACACTGGAGAGGATTAAACAGTGAGCATTCCCACAAAGGCAAGCACTTGTATACAAGACCCAGCATCACCCATCCACCAACAGCAACCTTAGCAAAATGCCCCATCCAAAAAGCAAACAAGGTAAAAATATGAAACCAATCACATACAGACCTAACTCAGGCATTGCCAACAAAAGGAAAAAATAAAAATAAAAGCATAAAAACTCACCTCATCCCACATCTTACATAAACTTGTACAAACCACTGGACCAAATTCATGAGGGCAGAAACCAAAAGCAGAAAAGAATTCAACCCTGAAGACTGGGAAAATGAGACATCAAACATAGTCAGTTAAAAAAATAATAATAACAGTGAAAAGGAAGATAAATTCTGCACAAATGAAGGAACAATCTACAAAGACACAAATCCAAATAAAATAAGAGGAACTAGACAAGCTTTCTGAAAGAGAATTCAGAATGCAGATAGTAAAGATGGTACAAAACGTTGAAAATAGAAGATTAGAGTAAATGCAAGAATCAACTAACTCACTAAACAAAGAAGTACAAGAATTTAAGGAGGGCTTCCTTGGTGGTCCAGTGGGTAAGGACACCGCCTTGCAGTGCAAGGGGCACCAGTTTGATCCCTGGTCTGGGAAGATCACACATGCCACGGAGCGACTGGACCGATGTGTCCAATTGCAGAGTCGGAGCTATGGAGCACATGTACCCAGAACCGGTGCTCTGCGGCAACAGAGGCCACGGTGATGCGAGGCCCACATTGGCCCCTATGGGTGCTAAGAAAATAGACCACTCATAGGATCCTTGGGTGTGCTGCCTACACCTCTGGGTGACTGGCATTGTGTCCAGGGAGATGGAACAAAGATGGTGGAATAGAAGGATGTGCACTCATCTGCTCCTACAAGAATGCCTGAATTGCAACTAGCTGCTGAAAAACCATTGACAGGAGGAGGTTGGGTGTGACCACAAAAAGATACCTGACATCCAAGACCCAAGGAAAAGCTGCAACAAGATGGCATCAAGCCTAAGACCTTTGGAGGGAACGTTGACTCCAGACCCTACACTACCAGAGAACATCTTACACTGGAGAGGATTAAACAGTGAGCATTCCCACAAAGGCAAGCACTTGTATACAAGACCCAGCATCACCCATCCACCAACAGCAACCTTAGCAAAATGCCCCATCCAAAAAGCAAACAAGGTAAAAATATGAAACCAATCACATACAGACCTAACTCAGGCATTGCCAACAAAAGGAAAAAATAAAAATAAAAGCATAAAAACTCACCTCATCCCACATCTTACATAAACTTGTACAAACCACTGGACCAAATTCATGAGGGCAGAAACCAAAAGCAGAAAAGAATTCAACCCTGAAGACTGGGAAAATGAGACATCAAACATAGTCAGTTAAAAAAATAATAATAACAGTGAAAAGGAAGATAAATTCTGCACAAATGAAGGAACAATCTACAAAGACACAAATCCAAATAAAATAAGAGGAACTAGACAAGCTTTCTGAAAGAGAATTCAGAATGCAGATAGTAAAGATGGTACAAAACGTTGAAAATAGAAGATTAGAGTAAATGCAAGAATCAACTAACTCACTAAACAAAGAAGTACAAGAATTTAAGGAGGGCTTCCTTGGTGGTCCAGTGGGTAAGGACACCGCCTTGCAGTGCAAGGGGCACCAGTTTGATCCCTGGTCTGGGAAGATCACACATGCCACGGAGCGACTGGACCGATGTGTCCAATTGCAGAGTCGGAGCTATGGAGCACATGTACCCAGAACCGGTGCTCTGCGGCAACAGAGGCCACGGTGATGCGAGGCCCACATTGGCCAAAGAACAAAGATGGATGAAAATAGATAAATGAAAGACCAAATAGAAGTGGCACGCCCTCCCCTTCCCTCCCCTAACACCCCTCCCCCCCAAAAAAAAGAACTTAAGGAAACAGCAAACAGACACAAACAACTTAAAACATAAGCAAGAAGGAATCAAAAGCAGAGTAATTGAGGGAGAAGAATGGATAAATGATCTGGGATATAGATTGGTGGAAATCACTGCTGAAGAACAGAATAAAGCTTGAAGAATGACAGAGCTGAGGATAGTCTCAGAGACCTCTGGGGTAATATCAAACACATCAATATTTAAATTATGGGGGTTATCGAATAAGAAGAAAAAAGAAAGGGTATGAGAAAAAATTTTGAAGAGATTATAGTCGAAAACTTCCCCAACATGGTAAAGGAAATAGTCAAGTCCAAGAAGCACAGAGTCCCATAGAGAATAAAAATGCCAAGACACATACTAATTGAGTTAACACAGATTAAACACAAAGAAAGCATATTAAATACAAAAAGGGAAAAGCGACAAGAGACATGTAAGGGACACTCCATAGGTTTAAAAGCTGATCTTTCAGCAGAAACTCTGCATGCCAGAAGGGAATGGTAAAACATATTAAAGTACTAAAAGAGAAAAATGTACAATCAAGATTATCCTACCTGACAAGGATCTCAGTCAAAATTGATGAAGAAATCAAAGCTTTACAGAAAAGTGGAAGATAAGAGAATTTAGTACCACCAAACCAGCCTCAAAAGGGAACAAAAGCTTTCTGAAAGAGATTTCAAATGCAATAAAAATGGTACAAAACGTTGAAAATAGAAGATTAGAGTAAATGCAAGAATCAACTAACTCACTAAACAAAGAAGTACAAGAATTTAAGGAGGGCTTCCTTGGTGGTCCAGTGGGTAAGGACACCGCCTTGCAGTGCAAGGGGCACCAGTTTGATCCCTGGTCTGGGAAGATCACACATGCCACGGAGCGACTGGACCGATGTGTCCAATTGCAGAGTCGGAGCTATGGAGCACATGTACCCAGAACCGGTGCTCTGCGGCAACAGAGGCCACGGTGATGCGAGGCCCACATTGGCCAAAGAACAAAGATGGATGAAAATAGATAAATGAAAGACCAAATAGAAGTGGCACGCCCTCCCCTTCCCTCCCCTAACACCCCTCCCCCCCAAAAAAAAGAACTTAAGGAAACAGCAAACAGACACAAACAACTTAAAACATAAGCAAGAAGGAATCAAAAGCAGAGTAATTGAGGGAGAAGAATGGATAAATGATCTGGGATATAGATTGGTGGAAATCACTGCTGAAGAACAGAATAAAGCTTGAAGAATGACAGAGCTGAGGATAGTCTCAGAGACCTCTGGGGTAATATCAAACACATCAATATTTAAATTATGGGGGTTATCGAATAAGAAGAAAAAAGAAAGGGTATGAGAAAAAATTTTGAAGAGATTATAGTCGAAAACTTCCCCAACATGGTAAAGGAAATAGTCAAGTCCAAGAAGCACAGAGTCCCATAGAGAATAAAAATGCCAAGACACATACTAATTGAGTTAACACAGATTAAACACAAAGAAAGCATATTAAATACAAAAAGGGAAAAGCGACAAGAGACATGTAAGGGACACTCCATAGGTTTAAAAGCTGATCTTTCAGCAGAAACTCTGCATGCCAGAAGGGAATGGTAAAACATATTAAAGTACTAAAAGAGAAAAATGTACAATCAAGATTATCCTACCTGACAAGGATCTCAGTCAAAATTGATGAAGAAATCAAAGCTTTACAGAAAAGTGGAAGATAAGAGAATTTAGTACCACCAAACCAGCCTTACAACAAATGTTAAAGGGACTTATAGTCAGCAAAAAAAATAGAAAAAAAAAATCTTCAAAAAGAAGAACAACAAAAAAAAGGACTCCAAACATTTAAGAAGATGGCAATAGGAGCATTTGCATCAATAATAACCTTATATGCAAATGGACTAAACACTACAACCAAAAGACAGACTAGCTAAATGGACATAAAAATAAGATCCGTGTATATGCTGCTTACAAGAAACTCACTTCAGACCAAAAGAGGTAGCAAGACCAAAAATGAGAGGATGGAAACATATACTTCATGCAAATGGAAATTAAAAGAAAGCTGAAGCAAGCAATCTTCATATCACACAAATTAGACTTTAAAATAAAGATTATAAGAGATAGCAGGATGCTACATAATGCTCAAGGGATCAATTCAAGAGGAATATATAGCAATTAAAAATTTCTGTGCACTAAACTTAGGAGCACCACAATACCTAAGACAAACACTATCAGACATAAAAGGAGAAATTGACAGTAATGCAATAATAGTAGGAGGCTTTAACAACCCACTTACACCAATGGACAGATCATCAAACAAAGTTAATAAGGAAACACAAGCCTTAAATGACACATTAGACGAGACGGACCTAATTGATATCTTTAGGACTTTCTATCCAAATGCAGAATAATACACTTTCTTCTCAAGTGCACATGGAACATTCTCCAGAATAGACCACGTCCTTGGCCACAAACCTAACCTCAGTAAATTTAAGAAAATTGAAATTATATCAACCATCTTTTGTGACCAGGATGCTTTGTGACTATTATTAAAGGCAATTGAGCATCTGAAGTAAAGTGTGTCCTCTTAAAAGAGAGAAGAACCAAATGCAAGTTTTTGTATCAGATTACTTTTACATCTATATAAAGCTAAACTTAAATTTATTTTAAACATAGTCTTTAACATCCATAAACATTTTTTTCTGAAGGTCCACTTCTACAAACATTCTTATCACTTTCTCTATCCATTACTTTTTTCTTTCATTCTGAAAAAGCCATCTGCAAGTCAGACCTATTTCCAAAAAGAGAACTTAACATAAAAATAAATGAGAAAGCCAATGAGTATGGAGTCATTATGTTCATCTTTCTTTCTCAAAATAATACAGAAAACAAAATATTTCAAAATATAGTATGAGGCTTCTGTTCCTTACCACCTTACCTCATAGCCACCCCAGCATGTCAACTAACCTGTGGTGAACAAGGAATAGAAATCCTTCAACAAGAACCTAGACTGGAAGTAACCCTTATCTGTGTCCCTGCCATCAATAACTGGGAATGATCTGCTGCCATTATGTGTCATGTTAAGTAAACGCTTTGTTTGGGAAATCAAACTTCCCTTCCCCTGTTGGATGTCTAGCCATTAGGCAAAGGTATATACATGAAAATCAATATGGTACCACAGCAATCACAGAAGCTGATTCTATTTCTGGACAAATAATGGAAATAATAAAAGGAGTGATTTTGTATTTCTATGTAGTCTCCTATAGTTAATGGCTACATTATTTTCATTTTCAATATGAGCTTTGTGTTATACGCTGAAAGGTGTTTTCAAGGTATTGTGATAGAGCTTAAGGTCATGAATTAGGACTTTTCCGGAATCAATGAATGCATTGGCATTCACCTACAGAAAGTTTTATAGGAATATTAAGGATCTTCAAGAATTTGAAAAATCTATCTTAGTAAGAAGAAGAAGAATTTCAGCATGACCTCATGGAGCACTTTTTGAATAGAAAGTTAAATTTATACTGTGTTGTATCTAGTTGGCTTATTTTGAGATTGCAATGAGATCATTGATCCAAATTTTTGGCATTTCAATTAAAAACTTTGCATTTTTCTGAAAGATAAATATAATAAATAATGCTTCAAAATGAACAAAAATAACATGTGCTTTGTAAAAAGAAGAAAAAATATCTCTTTATTTTCTGAATGGAATTATAGACTTAAGATAATTTCCATATTATAGAGATAGGGGGTTAAAATCTGCACATGGTATATTCACAATTTGATTCTAATTGCCTGCAAGCAGATATTACTGACAGGAGAGTGAAGAAGGAATGGTTCACCTGATTAAAAATAAAGGGTGATCATGATAATTTCTTAAGATAAGTAACTTCAAGATCATAGGGAATACATAATTAGGAGCAGAATATCTCTACAAATTAAATGCTGTGTTGTCTTCTTTGCTTTTCTATCAGCTGTACCTGGCATTCTAGTATATACAGCAATTTTGGAGAAAACAAAGCTTTTACATGACACTTCAGTTCAGTCATTCAGGATTGACTGGTTTGGTCTCCTTATGGTCCAAGGAGATTCAACACCCTTGTGAGAACCATCACCACAGTTTATCAGTTCTTTGGTGCTCAGCCTTCTTTATGGTCCGACTATCACATCCATACAAGACTACTGGGAAAATAATAGCTTTGAATATATGAACTTTTGTCAGCAAAGTAGTCTCTGCTTTTGAATACACTGTCTAAGTTTGTCATACCTTTTCTTTTAGTTGGATGTCTAGCCATTAGGCAAAGGTATATACATGTTAAAATCACAGAAGCTGATTCTATTTCTGGACAAATAATGGAAATAATAAAAGGAGTGATTTTGTATTTCTATGTAGTCTCCTATAGTTAATGGCTACATTATTTTCATTTTCAATATGAGCTTTGTGTTATACGCTGAAAGGTGTTTTCAAGGTATTGTGATAGAGCTTAAGGTCATGAATTAGGACTTTTCCGGAATCAATGAATGCATTGGCATTCACCTACAGAAAGTTTTATAGGAATATTAAGGATCTTCAAGAATTTGAAAAATCTATCTTAGTAAGAAGAAGAAGAATTTCAGCATGACCTCATGGAGCACTTTTTGAATAGAAAGTTAAATTTATACTGTGTTGTATCTAGTTGGCTTATTTTGAGATTGCAATGAGATCATTGATCCAAATTTTTGGCATTTCAATTAAAAACTTTGCATTTTTCTGAAAGATAAATATAATAAATAATGCTTCAAAATGAACAAAAATAACATGTGCTTTGTAAAAAGAAGAAAAAATATCTCTTTATTTTCTGAATGGAATTATAGACTTAAGATAATTTCCATATTATAGAGATAGGGGGTTAAAATCTGCACATGGTATATTCACAATTTGATTCTAATTGCCTGCAAGCAGATATTACTGACAGGAGAGTGAAGAAGGAATGGTTCACCTGATTAAAAATAAAGGGTGATCATGATAATTTCTTAAGATAAGTAACTTCAAGATCATAGGGAATACATAATTAGGAGCAGAATATCTCTACAAATTAAATGCTGTGTTGTCTTCTTTGCTTTTCTATCAGCTGTACCTGGCATTCTAGTATATACAGCAATTTTGGAGAAAACAAAGCTTTTACATGACACTTCAGTTCAGTCATTCAGGATTGACTGGTTTGGTCTCCTTATGGTCCAAGGAGATTCAACACCCTTGTGAGAACCATCACCACAGTTTATCAGTTCTTTGGTGCTCAGCCTTCTTTATGGTCCGACTATCACATCCATACAAGACTACTGGGAAAATAATAGCTTTGAATATATGAACTTTTGTCAGCAAAGTAGTCTCTGCTTTTGAATACACTGTCTAAGTTTGTCATACCTTTTCTTCAAAGGGGCAAGTGGCTTTTAATTTCATGGCTGTAGTCACCATCTGCAGTGATTTTGGAGGCCAAGAAAATAAAATCTGTCACTGTTTTCACATTTGTCCATCTATTTAGTATGAAGTGATGGAATCAGATGCCATGGTCTTAGGATTTTTTTGAATGTTGAATTTAAGCCAGTTTTTCACTTTTCTCTTTCACCTTCACCAATAAGGTCTTCAGTTCCTCTTGTTTTCTTCCATAAGGGTGATGCCATCTGCATATATGAAGTTATTGATGTTTCTCCCAGAAATTTTTGATTCCAACTTGTGTTTTACATGATGCACTCTACATATAAGTTAAATAAGTAGGGTGACAGTTTACAGCCTTGATGTATTCCTTTCCCAGTTTGGAACCAGTTTGTTCTATGTCAGTTTCTAACTGTTGCTTCTTGACCTGAATGAGGCTTGGGGAAACATAACAGTTTACATGACACATAGGGAAACAATAATATGCTTCTAGACCAATAATGTTCCAGTGTCTTCAGAGTGCCTTTAATAATCCTAGGGCCACTGTACAGACATCATATAATATGCAGATATTCTATAATGGTAGTCTTATCCTATCTTTAATTTGTTCTATTACCAATATTCTAAAACTTAATGTGTTAATATAAATATTTTATGGATATAATATTGGATTAATTGTCCAAGACTGAAGCCTATACAATTTTAAGACTCAAAGTATATAAGAAATAATAATAATACACAATAAGTGATTCTAGAACAGGTAAAGAAATACAGTGTACAGAGAAGCCTGAAATTCTGTGAGTTGAGTGGGAAAAGTGGATTATTAAGAGTGAAGATACACACACACACACACACACATATATATATACGATATATAAACAGAAACCTAATTTATATTCATACAATCATATGAATGTTTGTTTATATGCATTGAAAAAATATATGAGTTAATATGCTTATCTGAATGCATGTATTTGTCTTGCTTATTTACTTTGGTGCTCAGCCTTCTTTATGGTCCGACTATCACATCCATACAAGACTACTGGGAAAATAATAGCTTTGAATATATGAACTTTTGTCAGCAAAGTAGTCTCTGCTTTTGAATACACTGTCTAAGTTTGTCATACCTTTTCTTCAAAGGGGCAAGTGGCTTTTAATTTCATGGCTGTAGTCACCATCTGCAGTGATTTTGGAGGCCAAGAAAATAAAATCTGTCACTGTTTTCACATTTGTCCATCTATTTAGTATGAAGTGATGGAATCAGATGCCATGGTCTTAGGATTTTTTTGAATGTTGAATTTAAGCCAGTTTTTCACTTTTCTCTTTCACCTTCACCAATAAGGTCTTCAGTTCCTCTTGTTTTCTTCCATAAGGGTGATGCCATCTGCATATATGAAGTTATTGATGTTTCTCCCAGAAATTTTTGATTCCAACTTGTGTTTTACATGATGCACTCTACATATAAGTTAAATAAGTAGGGTGACAGTTTACAGCCTTGATGTATTCCTTTCCCAGTTTGGAACCAGTTTGTTCTATGTCAGTTTCTAACTGTTGCTTCTTGACCTGAATGAGGCTTGGGGAAACATAACAGTTTACATGACACATAGGGAAACAATAATATGCTTCTAGACCAATAATGTTCCAGTGTCTTCAGAGTGCCTTTAATAATCCTAGGGCCACTGTACAGACATCATATAATATGCAGATATTCTATAATGGTAGTCTTATCCTATCTTTAATTTGTTCTATTACCAATATTCTAAAACTTAATGTGTTAATATAAATATTTTATGGATATAATATTGGATTAATTGTCCAAGACTGAAGCCTATACAATTTTAAGACTCAAAGTATATAAGAAATAATAATAATACACAATAAGTGATTCTAGAACAGGTAAAGAAATACAGTGTACAGAGAAGCCTGAAATTCTGTGAGTTGAGTGGGAAAAGTGGATTATTAAGAGTGAAGATACACACACACACACACACACACACATATATATATATGATATATAAACAGAAACCTAATTTATATTCATACAATCATATGAATGTTTGTTTATATGCATTGAAAAAATATATGAGTTAATATGCTTATCTGAATGCATGTATTTGTCTCTTAGTCTGAAAGGCAGGTCATGTTGCTAAGCGAACATGTAATCTTTCTCACCACTTAACTCCTTTTGCAATACTATTGGTTAATGCATCTCCCAAGATGGCATCTGGAATATAGTGTAGAAGAGACATTGCTTCCAGTTCTCTCATGTTTTGTAGAATATCTTATAGGACTACATGAAATATATGTACAATATAAGCACGTGCAAAATCATATGATATTTTGCTCATGGAATTTGCCTTATGAAATTTGCATAATGCCAGAAACTTTTTTTCAAACAATACTTTAAAAATATTTTGACAGCTCTTAGAAGAAAAATGGTTAAAGAAGAAGAAGAAGAAGAAAAACCCTATCACTTCATACCACTGTAATACATTTACTCTTTTATTGTTTCAGTGTAATTATAAAGACCTTCCTTGTTCAAATTCATTTATATTTTTAAACAGTACCTCATGTTTCTATAGTCTCATCAATTTTCTTATTTTAATAGCTCAAAAATATTTTATTATGTCAAAGGAGATTGCATTATCTAATCTATCCTCTTTTACTAATTTCTTTTCCTCCTCTCTTCACTTGGTCCTGCATAAAAAGAAAAATTTGTAGTTTATACCATTATTCTTCTTTTGAGTAATTACTTTAGGATGAATGTATTAGAATTAATAATGAGGGCACCAAGAGGTGAGCAACTTTAATTTGACATATTTCCTTTCATGTCTGCCTTCTAACCTTAGTGCTCAAATGTATTTCTTCAAATGTAGATTTTCTAGACTATTTTAAATCAAAGTATGCCATATGCTTAAATAGAAATACTAACAGCAGCTCTGAGTAGCTGTTATTTCTGAATACAGAGAACAAACTCCCTTTATTTAATTGGTATATTTAGAAGAGCAAGTATATGAGATAAACTAGAACAATATCCCCCAACCTCCATATCATAGTGAAGCGTATGCTTTGGAAGTAGATATGAGTCTTCAAATTCAGATACTTCTATGTTTTTTTCCGGGGGTGGGGCGTGGAGGGGTGGGGCTGTTACCATTTTTTTAATTGGGGTTTGGTTGTTTTACAATGTTGTATTAGTTTCAGGTGTACAAAGAAGCTATAGTCCTATGTCTTTCACAGAGATTTGTTTTTTACAGATATACATAATCCCAAAACAGTCATAGGTATATCCCTGAGTGCTCCCACCCAAGCCCACCTCCTTTTTTCCCACTGTCCAATCTCCCAGGTTGATGCATAGTCCCCATGTAAGTTCCCTTAGTCTTCCAGCTTAATCACAATGGTTATCTCTTTTGCATTGGTTTTCATGTTGATTTTTCCATGCCTTTTGCCTGATCTTGCTTTGATTTATGCCATTGCATGTTTTGCCTATATTCCCCTCTAAGAGTTTTATGGTTTCTGTTCTTAGATTTAAGCCTTTTTTTTTTTTTCATTTAGTGGGGTATATTTGTTTAAAATGTTGCATTAACTTCAGGTGTACAATGAAGTTATTGTTATACGTTTTTAAAGAGTTTTCCTGTTTATAAGTATACATAATCTGCAAACAGTCATAGATATATCCCCAAACCCTCTCCCCTGAGCCCTCCCTACCTTTTCTCACTTCCCACTCCCCCGAGGTTGATGCTTCATTCCCATGTAGGTTCCCTTAGTCTTACAGCTAAATCCCGCTGGCAATCTCTATTATATATGATACTGTAGGTTTCCTGGTTGCTTTTTTCATACCTCTCATCCGATCTTCCCTCCCCCCCAATAACCATAGGTCTTCTGTCTAAGTCTGTTTTTCCATTGCCGTTCTGCATCTGCATTTATTGGTACCATCTTATTAGATTCCATATATATGCATTAGTATACTGTATCTGTTCTTCTATTTTTGACATACTTCATTTTGTATAATAGATTCTACATTCATCTACCTCATTAGGACTGATTCTTCTGCATTTCTTTTTATGGCTGAAAAATATTCCATTGTATATATGTACAATAGTTTCTTTATCCATTCATTTGCCCATGGACATCTAGTTTGTTTAACTATTCTAGCTATTGTATACAGTGCTGCAGTGAACATTGGGGTATAGCTGTCTCTTTCAATTTTGATTTCATCTCAATATATACCTAATAATGGGATTGCTTTGTCATATGCTGTTTCTATTTTTAGTTTTTTAAGAAATCTTCATGCTGTCTTCCATAGTGGTTGTATCAATTTACATTCCCACCAACAATGTGGAGTGCTACCTTATCTCCACACCCTTTCCAGAATTTATTATCCGTAGTTTTTTAAATGATGGCCATTCTGACTGGTGTGAGATGATATCTGATGGCAGTTTTGATTTGCATTTCTCTAATAATAAGGGATTTTGAGCATCATTTCATGTGTTTTTTGGTCATCTGTATGTCTTCTTTGGAGAAATGTCTCTTCAGGTCTTTTTTTCCCTTTTTTTTGATTGGGTGATTTGTTTTTTCAGTATTGAGTTGTATAAGTTCTTTTTATATCTTGGAAATTAACTCTTTGTCAGTTGTTTCATTTGCTGTGATTTTCACCAATTCTGTGGGTTATCTGTTTACCTTGTTTTTAGTTTTTTTTGTTGTGTAAAAGTTTTTAAGTTTCACTAAGTTCCACATGTTTATTTTTGTTTTTATTTCCAATATTCTAGAGGGCGGGTCATAGAATATCTTGCTTTGATTTATGTCATTGAGTGTTTTGCCAATATTCTCCTCTAAGAGTTTTACAGTTTCTGCTCTTACATTTAGGTCTTTAATCTATTTTGAGTTTATCACTGTGCATGGTATTAGGGAATGTTCTAATTCCATTTTTTTGCATGTACTTGTCTGATTTTCCCAGCACCACTTGTTGAAGAGGCTGTTTCTGTCCCATTGTAACTTATCGCCACTTTTGCCAAAAATAAAGCACCTATAGGTGCATGGGTTGATGTCTTGGTTCTCTAACTTGTTCCATTGGCTTATATTTCACCTTTTTGTTCCAGTACCATACTGTCTTGATGATTATTGCTTTGTAGTATAGTCTGAAAAATATTCCATTGTATATATGTACAATAGTTTCTTTATCCATTCATTTGCCCATGGACATCTAGTTTGTTTAACTATTCTAGCTATTGTATACAGTGCTGCAGTGAACATTGGGGTATAGCTGTCTCTTTCAATTTTGATTTCATCTCAATATATACCTAATAATGGGATTGCTTTGTCATATGCTGTTTCTATTTTTAGTTTTTTAAGAAATCTTCATGCTGTCTTCCATAGTGGTTGTATCAATTTACATTCCCACCAACAATGTGGTAGTGCTACCTTATCTCCACACCCTTTCCAGAATTTATTATCCGTAGTTTTTTAAATGATGGCCATTCTGACTGGTGTGAGATGATATCTGATGGCAGTTTTGATTTGCATTTCTCTAATAATAAGGGATTTTGAGCATCATTTCATGTGTTTTTTGGTCATCTGTATGTCTTCTTTGGAGAAATGTCTCTTCAGGTCTTTTTTTCCCTTTTTTTTGATTGGGTGATTTGTTTTTTCAGTATTGAGTTGTATAAGTTCTTTTTATATCTTGGAAATTAACTCTTTGTCAGTTGTTTCATTTGCTGTGATTTTCACCAATTCTGTGGGTTATCTGTTTACCTTGTTTTTAGTTTTTTTTGTTGTGTAAAAGTTTTTAAGTTTCACTAAGTTCCACATGTTTATTTTTGTTTTTATTTCCAATATTCTAGAGGGCGGGTCATAGAATATCTTGCTTTGATTTATGTCATTGAGTGTTTTGCCAATATTCTCCTCTAAGAGTTTTACAGTTTCTGCTCTTACATTTAGGTCTTTAATCTATTTTGAGTTTATCACTGTGCATGGTATTAGGGAATGTTCTAATTCCATTTTTTTGCATGTACTTGTCTGATTTTCCCAGCACCACTTGTTGAAGAGGCTGTTTCTGTCCCATTGTAACTTATCGCCACTTTTGCCAAAAATAAAGCACCTATAGGTGCATGGGTTGATGTCTTGGTTCTCTAACTTGTTCCATTGGCTTATATTTCACCTTTTTGTTCCAGTACCATACTGTCTTGATGATTATTGCTTTGTAGTATAGTCTGAAGTTAAGAAGGCTGATACCTCCAGCTCCATTCTTCATTCTCAGGATTGCTTTGGCCATTCAGGGTCTTTTGTGTTTGCATATGAACTGTGTTATTCTTTGGTCTAGTTCTGTGAAGAATGTCATTGGTAATTTGATAGGAATCACATTGAATGTGTAGATGATATTTGGCAGCATGGTCATTGTCACAATATTGATTCTTCCAAACCAGGAGCATGGAATATCTCTCCAACTGTTTATGTCATCTTTGATTTCTTTCATTAGTGCCTTGTAATTTTCTGTGTACAGTTTTTTTTTGTTTGTTTGTTTGTTTTACTGGTAGGTTTATTCTTAGATATTTTATTCTCCTGGTTGCAGTGGTGAGTAGGGTTTCCTCCTTGATTTTTCTTTCTGATTTTCATTAATTGTATAAAGGAATGCAAATGATTTCTGTGTATTGATTTTGTATCCTGCAACTTTGTTGAATTCGTTGATTAGTAGTTTTCTAATAGTGTCTTTGGGGTTTTCAATGTATGGTATCATGCTGTCTGCAAACAGAGAGTTTTACTTTTCTTTTAAAAATTTGGATTCCTTTTCTTTTCTTTTTTCTTTTTTTTTTCTTCTCTTATTGCTATAGCTAGAACTTCCAGGTCTATGTTGAATAATAGTGGTGAAAGTGGACACACCTGTCTCATTTCTGATATTAGAGGGAATGTTTTCTATTTTCACCATTGAAAATAATGTTTGCTGTGGGCTTCTCATATATGACTTTCACTATGCTGATGTAGTTTCCTTCTATGCCCATTTTTTGAAGACTTTTTTTTTTTATCATAAATGGATGTTGGATTTTGTCAAAGGCTTTTTCTGCATCTATTGGGATTTTCATGTGATGAATGCCTTTTAGTTTGTTGATAAGCTGTTTCACATTGACTGATTTGCAGATATTGAAGAATCCTTGCATGTCTGTGATAAACCCAACCAGATCATGATGTATGAGTTTTTTGATGTGTTGTTGAATTGCTTGCTAGAATTTTTTTGAGCATTTTGGCATCTAAATTTATCAGTGATATTGGCCTGTAATTTTCTGTTTTAGTGTTGTCTTTGCCTGATTTTGGAATCAGGGTGATAGTGGCCTCATAGAATGTGTTTGGAGGTTTTCCATCATGTGCAATTTTTTGAAAAAGTTTTAGAAGGACAGACATTAGTTCTTCTGTAAATGCTTGTTAGAATTCACCTGTGAAGCCATCTGGTTCTAGACTTTTATTTTTGGGTAGGCTTTTGATCACAAATTCAATTTCTGAGGTTGTAATTTTATTTCTCATAATTTCTATTCCTTTCTGGTTCAGTCTTGGAAGAATACACTTCTCTAGAAAACTCTCCATTTCTTCTAGGTTGTTCAGTTTGTTGTTATATGCTTGTTCATAGTAGTCTCTTTTAATCATTTGTATTTCTGTATTGTCTGTCGTAACTTCTCCTTCTTCATTTCTGATTTTGTTCAACTGGTCCTTCTCTCTCTCTCTCTCTCTCTCTCTCTCTTTTGATTGGTTTGGCTAGCAGTTTGTCAATTTGATTTATCTTTTCGAAGAACCAGCTTTTCATTTTGTTTATCTTTGCTATTGTTTCTTTCATTTCTTTTTCATTTATTTCTGCTCTGATCTTTATAATTTCTCTTCTGCTAACTTTAGGGCTTTTTGTTATTATTTTTCCAGTCGTTTTAAGTGTAGAGTTAAGTTGTCTTTTTGATGTTTTTCTTATTTCTTGAGGTAAGATTGTATTGCTCTAAACTTCCCTCTTAGCACTGCTGTGGCAGTGTCCCATAGGTTTTCTGCTGTCGTGGCTTCATTCTCATATTCTTCTGGGAATTTTTAATTTATTTTTTGATTATTCAGTACTCTGTTTGTTTTTTTAGATATTTGTTATTTAGTCTCCATGTGTTTGTGTTTTTAGCTCTTTTTTTTTTTTTCGGTAATTCATATCATGTCTCATAGCATTGTGGTCAGAAAAAATGGCTGATATATTTTCAATTTTCTTGAATTTACTGAGATTTGATTTGTGACACATGACATGATCTTTCCTGGAGAATGTACCATGTGCACTTGAGAAGCAAGTGTATTGTTCTGCTTTGGGGTAGAAGGTCCTAAAGATATCAGTGAGATCCCCCTCTTCCATTGTGTCATTTAAGACTTGTGTTTCCTTATCAATTTTCTCTTTTGATGATCTCTGCATTGGTGTAAAGGGGTTTTGGAATCAGGGTGATAGTGGCCTCATAGAATGTGTTTGGAGGTTTTCCATCATGTGCAATTTTTTGAAAAAGTTTTAGAAGGACAGACATTAGTTCTTCTGTAAATGCTTGTTAGAATTCACCTGTGAAGCCATCTGGTTCTAGACTTTTATTTTTGGGTAGGCTTTTGATCACAAATTCAATTTCTGAGGTTGTAATTTTATTTCTCATAATTTCTATTCCTTTCTGGTTCAGTCTTGGAAGAATACACTTCTCTAGAAAACTCTCCATTTCTTCTAGGTTGTTCAGTTTGTTGTTATATGCTTGTTCATAGTAGTCTCTTTTAATCATTTGTATTTCTGTATTGTCTGTCGTAACTTCTCCTTCTTCATTTCTGATTTTGTTCAACTGGTCCTTCTCTCTCTCTCTCTCTCTCTCTCTCTCTTTTGATTGGTTTGGCTAGCAGTTTGTCAATTTGATTTATCTTTTCGAAGAACCAGCTTTTCATTTTGTTTATCTTTGCTATTGTTTCTTTCATTTCTTTTTCATTTATTTCTGCTCTGATCTTTATAATTTCTCTTCTGCTAACTTTAGGGCTTTTTGTTATTATTTTTCCAGTCGTTTTAAGTGTAGAGTTAAGTTGTCTTTTTGATGTTTTTCTTATTTCTTGAGGTAAGATTGTATTGCTCTAAACTTCCCTCTTAGCACTGCTGTGGCAGTGTCCCATAGGTTTTCTGCTGTCGTGGCTTCATTCTCATATTCTTCTGGGAATTTTTAATTTATTTTTTGATTATTCAGTACTCTGTTTGTTTTTTTAGATATTTGTTATTTAGTCTCCATGTGTTTGTGTTTTTAGCTCTTTTTTTTTTTTTCGGTAATTCATATCATGTCTCATAGCATTGTGGTCAGAAAAAATGGCTGATATATTTTCAATTTTCTTGAATTTACTGAGATTTGATTTGTGACACATGACATGATCTTTCCTGGAGAATGTACCATGTGCACTTGAGAAGCAAGTGTATTGTTCTGCTTTGGGGTAGAAGGTCCTAAAGATATCAGTGAGATCCCCCTCTTCCATTGTGTCATTTAAGACTTGTGTTTCCTTATCAATTTTCTCTTTTGATGATCTCTGCATTGGTGTAAAGGGGGTTTTAAAGTCTCCTACTATTATTGCGTTACGGTCAGCTTCTTCTTTTATTTCTGGAAGTATTTTCCTGATGTAGTGAGGTCCTCTTGTATTGGGTGAATAGATATTTGTGATTGTTATGTCTTCCTCTTGGATCAATCCCTTGATCATTTTGTAGTGACCTGCCTTGTGTCTTATAATCTTCTTTATTTTAAGATCTATTTTGTCTGATGTGAGGATTGCTACTCCAGCTTTCTTTTGATTTCCATTTGCATGGGATATATTTTTTCATCCTATCACTTTCAGTCTATAAGTGTCTTTAGGTCTGAAGTGAGTTTCTTGTGGGCAGCATATATATGTGTCTTCTTTTTGTATACATTTAGCCAGTCTGTGGCTTTTGTTTGGAGCATTTAGTTCATTTACATTCAAAGTAATTGTTGATATGAATGTTGCTATTGTCATCTTTTTTAGGTTTTTGGGGTTTGTTTTGTAGAGCTTTTCCTGATCTTGTGTTTATTGACTATATCAGTCCCTTTAACACTTTTTGTAAGGCTGGTTTTACCGTACAAAATTCTTTTAGCTTTTGCTTGTCTGTGAAATTTGTGATTTCTTCATCAATTCTAAATGAAATCCTAGCTGGGTAGATAATTCTTGGTTGTAGGTTATTCTTTTAGTTTCTTAAATATATATTGCCATTCTCTCCCAGCCTGCAGGGTTTCTGCTGATCTCTCAGCAGTAAAACACATGGGGTTTCCCTTATGTGTTACTTGTTATTTCCCCTTGCTGCTTTAAATAATATGTCTTTGTGTTTAGTCTGTGTTAGCTCGATTGTTATGTGTCTTGGCATGTTTCTTTTGAGGTTTATCCTATTTGGCACTCTGCTTCTCGAAATTGGCTATTTCCTTTGCCATGTTGGGTAGTTCTCAACTATAATCTTTTCAAAAGAGATTTGATTTGTGACACATGACATGATCTTTCCTGGAGAATGTACCATGTGCACTTGAGAAGCAAGTGTATTGTTCTGCTTTGGGGTAGAAGGTCCTAAAGATATCAGTGAGATCCCCCTCTTCCATTGTGTCATTTAAGACTTGTGTTTCCTTATCAATTTTCTCTTTTGATGATCTCTGCATTGGTGTAAAGGGGGTTTTAAAGTCTCCTACTATTATTGCGTTACGGTCAGCTTCTTCTTTTATTTCTGGAAGTATTTTCCTGATGTAGTGAGGTCCTCTTGTATTGGGTGAATAGATATTTGTGATTGTTATGTCTTCCTCTTGGATCAATCCCTTGATCATTTTGTAGTGACCTGCCTTGTGTCTTATAATCTTCTTTATTTTAAGATCTATTTTGTCTGATGTGAGGATTGCTACTCCAGCTTTCTTTTGATTTCCATTTGCATGGGATATATTTTTTCATCCTATCACTTTCAGTCTATAAGTGTCTTTAGGTCTGAAGTGAGTTTCTTGTGGGCAGCATATATATGTGTCTTCTTTTTGTATACATTTAGCCAGTCTGTGGCTTTTGTTTGGAGCATTTAGTTCATTTACATTCAAAGTAATTGTTGATATGAATGTTGCTATTGTCATCTTTTTTAGGTTTTTGGGGTTTGTTTTGTAGAGCTTTTCCTGATCTTGTGTTTATTGACTATATCAGTCCCTTTAACACTTTTTGTAAGGCTGGTTTTACCGTACAAAATTCTTTTAGCTTTTGCTTGTCTGTGAAATTTGTGATTTCTTCATCAATTCTAAATGAAATCCTAGCTGGGTAGATAATTCTTGGTTGTAGGTTATTCTTTTAGTTTCTTAAATATATATTGCCATTCTCTCCCAGCCTGCAGGGTTTCTGCTGATCTCTCAGCAGTAAAACACATGGGGTTTCCCTTATGTGTTACTTGTTATTTCCCCTTGCTGCTTTAAATAATATGTCTTTGTGTTTAGTCTGTGTTAGCTCGATTGTTATGTGTCTTGGCATGTTTCTTTTGAGGTTTATCCTATTTGGCACTCTGCTTCTCGAAATTGGCTATTTCCTTTGCCATGTTGGGTAGTTCTCAACTATAATCTTTTCAAAAATTTTCTCATACCCCTTCTTTTTTTCTTCTTATTCTGGAACACATATAATTCAAATGTTCATTTGTTTAATATTATCCTAGAGGTCTCTGAGGCTATCCTGAGCTCTTTTCATTCTTTGAGCTTTATTCTGTTCTTCAGCAGTAATTTCCACTATTCTATATTCCAGCTCACTTCTCCATTCTTCTCCTTCCAGTATTCTACTCTTGATTCCTTCTTTCTTATTTTTTAAGTTCAGAAATTGAGTCATTTGTTTCTATTTGCTTATTTTTAATTTCTAGTGTCTTTTTTCAGTGCACTAATTTCCTCTAATATTCTATTTTTAGAATTTTGGATCCTGACTTGTATTACTTTTTTGAGTTCTCTGTCAGATAGTTTGTCTAGCTCCTCTTTAGTCATTTGGATTTGTTTCTCTTTTCTGTTCCTTCATTTGTGCGGTCTTTCTCTGTATTTTAATCGTTAATATTAATCTTTGATTTTTTGTGCTTGGGGTCTTTTTCCAGGAATCATTGTTGACTGCTTCCCTTTTTTCCTATATCTGTCCTTGTAGAAAGATTCAATGGTTTGTGATTCACAGTTGGGTATGCTGGGTATTTTTTGCAGGAGAATATTCTCTATTGTGCATTTTTTGGTAGTGTAGAGTCTTGGAGTCAGTGCTTCCTCCAGGGTTCCTAGGTTTGATCTCTGGCCAGGGGTTGAGGTTTCATGTCTGACTTGACCGTACAAAATTCTTTTAGCTTTTGCTTGTCTGTGAAATTTGTGATTTCTTCATCAATTCTAAATGAAATCCTAGCTGGGTAGATAATTCTTGGTTGTAGGTTATTCTTTTAGTTTCTTAAATATATATTGCCATTCTCTCCCAGCCTGCAGGGTTTCTGCTGATCTCTCAGCAGTAAAACACATGGGGTTTCCCTTATGTGTTACTTGTTATTTCCCCTTGCTGCTTTAAATAATATGTCTTTGTGTTTAGTCTGTGTTAGCTCGATTGTTATGTGTCTTGGCATGTTTCTTTTGAGGTTTATCCTATTTGGCACTCTGCTTCTCGAAATTGGCTATTTCCTTTGCCATGTTGGGTAGTTCTCAACTATAATCTTTTCAAAAATTTTCTCATACCCCTTCTTTTTTTCTTCTTATTCTGGAACACATATAATTCAAATGTTCATTTGTTTAATATTATCCTAGAGGTCTCTGAGGCTATCCTGAGCTCTTTTCATTCTTTGAGCTTTATTCTGTTCTTCAGCAGTAATTTCCACTATTCTATATTCCAGCTCACTTCTCCATTCTTCTCCTTCCAGTATTCTACTCTTGATTCCTTCTTTCTTATTTTTTAAGTTCAGAAATTGAGTCATTTGTTTCTATTTGCTTATTTTTAATTTCTAGTGTCTTTTTTCAGTGCACTAATTTCCTCTAATATTCTATTTTTAGAATTTTGGATCCTGACTTGTATTACTTTTTTGAGTTCTCTGTCAGATAGTTTGTCTAGCTCCTCTTTAGTCATTTGGATTTGTTTCTCTTTTCTGTTCCTTCATTTGTGCGGTCTTTCTCTGTATTTTAATCGTTAATATTAATCTTTGATTTTTTGTGCTTGGGGTCTTTTTCCAGGAATCATTGTTGACTGCTTCCCTTTTTTCCTATATCTGTCCTTGTAGAAAGATTCAATGGTTTGTGATTCACAGTTGGGTATGCTGGGTATTTTTTGCAGGAGAATATTCTCTATTGTGCATTTTTTGGTAGTGTAGAGTCTTGGAGTCAGTGCTTCCACTCCAGGGTTCCTAGGTTTGATCTCTGGCCAGGGGGTTGAGGTTTCATGTCTGACTTGTTAGGACATTCAATGGCATTAGTTTAAGTACAAACATATGAAGGCAGACAATACATCCCTGATAGATGGCATTATAAAATCATACAAATATTGTCTCAGATAATGGAAATATGTACATACATACACATCTAAACCCAAACCTTAACAGTCTAAAAAAGATAAGGTACCAGAAATTGTTCTAGCAAACAACACATTCAAAGTTGATACCCAACTTTTAAGGTCTAAGCTAATGAAAACACGGCTTGGAAAACAAATCTAGGGCAAGGTTCTAGTTTTGAATATAACAATGAAGGCAGATTTAATTACTGCATGGGTTGGGGAAAAGAAGGAGGAGAATGGATAGATAATCAGAGGAAATGGAGTAGCCGTAGGGTTATGCAGGTGTAGATAAAAAAGATTTGTGTATTTTAAAGTTTAGTACATCAGGAAGAGGACAGAGGAGATAGCAAGCAAGGGAAAAGTTATAAAGAGAATAATAGTAGATATAAGGAGACTTATCAGAGTGAAGTGAGAGAAAACTGTGCTAAAGACAAACAGAAAACTCTGTCTCTGGTACTCAGGAGTGAGTATCTTCTCATCTGTGTGTGGATCTTCCACCAGTTTGCTTCTGAGGCTGTCTTAGTGGGGTCTGAGTGTGTGTGGGGGGTGGTAGAGGAGGGACACTGTAGATCCTGTTACTCTGGTTTCGTAGTCAGGACATTTGGGCTGTGGGGCATCCACCAAGAAGTTTCCAGTACTTTGCACTGCACTCCAAGCAGCCCTCTGGGCCTCTGCATTGCTGCTGGATCTCTGGTGATGTCTTTCCTCCTGCAGTGCCTCCTTGTCCAGGGTGCTCTTCTCTGCTGTGTCCATCCTGGCTCTCCCACCCTAGGTGCCTTTGTCTGCTGGGTCACCCCCACTTCTGGGCGCCCCCCTTTCCACCAGGTTCATGTTTCCCAAGCCCTCCATTGAGGCCGATGTGGGGACTGGGGAAAAGGTGTTCCGTCTCAGGCTGCCTGTCACTGCTGGGCCTCTCCATTCTATCTAGTTGTGCTTCCAGAGTCCTGTGGTCCATCTCTGTGGGAACTAGGGAATGGGGGTTTTCAGGAGTGTTCTGGCAGTGCACCCTCAGTCCATGGACCACCACTCACTGCTGGGCTGCCCCTTTCTGCCTTGTTAGTGCTCCCAGAGCCCTCTGTTGAAGCCTTTGTGAAAGTTAGGAAACCAGGGCTTGTGGGAATGCTCAAGTGATTTGCGCTCAGACTGTTGGGAGTTTATGACCTGAAAGTTTCCTTTCACTTTCCCTAAGGATCTGTCATTCTCCTTAACCACCCTTGTTAGGGCACTCCCTGAGCAGAAGCTTATTCCTACTCCTTGTCACTCTCCCTCCCTCGGAGTTCAGGTGTCTCTCAGTCGTTCCTGCGACTCCTTATTTTTATGTCTCTATCTTTCTCCTACTTCATTCTGGGGAGCCCAGCTTACCTCCTGGAGGTCTGCTGTCTTCCTTTGTCATTTAGGTGCTGGATTGCAGGGGTTGTTCCATATCTTGATTAATATCTAGTGAGTCTGTTGGGGAGCTCGCAATAACCCCACCTTACTCGTCCACCATCTTCTTCAGGAATTGCTTCTATGTGTTTTATTGTTTGTTTTGTTTTGTCTCCTCCTCACTGTAAGAATAAAAAATAATAATACATATCTGATCTAATTGCTAATAAAATGAAACTGAATGAAGGAAAATGTACTGCAGCCATTGCCTGACACAAAGAGGGGGCTTAATAAATATTAGACCTTAGTTTGGTAGCTAGTGATGATAAAAAAAAAAAGTTATCTGGAGTCTATCAAATTTTGCATTAGTCGATTTCTAGGGTTACAAAATGCTTAGTTGTACCTTATTTTATCAATAACAACTGTATTCAATTGAGAAAAAATGACATTTATGTGATTGTCTAAAATTTTATACCAGTCCCTGATTTACTTTTGTAGCAGAGATGAGACAGTGTGTACAGTTATGAACTAATGGGTGTAGATGTATGTTTGATCATATTGGTTCATTATGCTTGACCTTTATGCAGAATTTTGTGAACATACATGTATCTAAAATTCTATAAAGCTGTGTTCACTTTCTAGACAAAGAAAAATAAAAGTTTTACTGATAAAAACCCTCCAAATACTTACAGTCCTATGTTTGACAAAAGAAGTCAGAAATATATTTCAGTTTGAATACTATTCTATCTTTAGACTGGAGACTGCTAACTGGTAGATTATTTAAATGTAGAAAACCATAGATTGACTCTTAGGCAAGGCCACAGTTTATAACGAACTTATATGATTTGTCAATGAAGAGAGCACATCCATTTCTCTGGTACCTGTAGGCAAAGAGGCAGGTCTGTGGTGAAAGAGAAAAGCAGTAAAGATAAAAGAATAAGACATCAAACAAATGCAAGCATTTGTACTTAGTCATATATAATTTTTACTACTCTCAAAATAATAACTCATCAGGAACTAATCTCCCTTGATGGAAATCGTCTTTTAGTCGTTTCTCCTGCGATTTTTTTCATTTTTTTTGGGGAGCCCAGCTTACCTCCTGGAGGTCTGCTGTCTTCCTTTGTCATTTAGGTGCTGGATTGCAGGGGTTGTTCCATATCTTGATTAATATCTAGTGAGTCTGTTGGGGAGCTCAATAACCCCACCTTACTCGTCCACCATCTTCTTCAGGAATTGCTTCTATGTGTTTTATTGTTTGTTTTGTTTTGTCTCCTCCTCACTGTAAGAATAAAAAATAATAATACATATCTGATCTAATTGCTAATAAAATGAAACTGAATGAAGGAAAATGTACTGCAGCCATTGCCTGACACAAAGAGGGGGCTTAATAAATATTAGACCTTAGTTTGGTAGCTAGTGATGATAAAAAAAAAAAGTTATCTGGAGTCTATCAAATTTTGCATTAGTCGATTTCTAGGGTTACAAAATGCTTAGTTGTACCTTATTTTATCAATAACAACTGTATTCAATTGAGAAAAAATGACATTTATGTGATTGTCTAAAATTTTTATACCAGTCCCTGATTTACTTTTGTAGCAGAGATGAGACAGTGTGTACAGTTATGAACTAATGGGTGTAGATGTATGTTTGATCATATTGGTTCATTATGCTTGACCTTTATGCAGAATTTTGTGAACATACATGTATCTAAAATTCTATAAAGCTGTGTTCACTTTCTAGACAAAAAAAAATAAAAGTTTTACTGATAAAAACCCTCCAAATACTTACAGTCCTATGTTTGACAAAAGAAGTCAGAAATATATTTCAGTTTGAATACTATTCTATCTTTAGACTGGAGACTGCTAACTGGTAGATTATTTAAATGTAGAAAACCATAGATTGACTCTTAGGCAAGGCCACAGTTTATAACGAACTTATATGATTTGTCAATGAAGAGAGCACATCCATTTCTCTGGTACCTGTAGGCAAAGAGGCAGGTCTGTGGTGAAAGAGAAAAGCAGTAAAGATAAAAGAATAAGACATCAAACAAATGCAAGCATTTGTACTTAGTCATATATAATTTTTACTACTCTCAAAATAATAACTCATTAGGAACTAATCTCCCCTTGATGGAACACTGTCATCCTCTCACCAATCTATTTCCTGATGGTTGGAAGGAAGCACTAAGCTTACAGAATTATAGTTTAAGAGACCAGTTATTCTTGTATTGTATGAAAATTACTATTTAAAAATGATTTACATTTTTGTTAAATTAATAGTGGGCTCCAAAAGATGCTCAGCTGCAATTTGCTAACAGTCTCAAACACAATTGTTCTAAATAGTGTATACTGCTTTGCCATTGCTCTGCGTCTGTATTTGTCTCATTTGTCCCCAATACTTTTGCATCTCTTGCCATATCAGTGTATTTAGAATGTTTAAGGGAGAGAGAAAAACTCCATAAACAAGTCACATTTCATCAAAGAATGGAAAGAGGAAACCACCGAACAAGTGGCTACAGCCAAACATTCTGTCACACCAAGAGTCTCCACTATGAAATCCGTAGAACTGATCAGAAGCTTAGCTGTCAATTCTATTAATCTTTTAGCAGCCCCATTTTTTCCCCTTTATATGAGATGAAACTGGAAATTAGATTCATTGTTAACTGGCAGATTCACTCATTTTGTTCAAGCAGAGTATCCTTAATTACACACACTTGACTTTTCATTTGGACATCTAGGGGCACCTGCAAAATTTATGTCATAATTAAGAGAGAGAAATTGGAACAATGCAAAGAAACAAAAGTTATATGGCTGAAATTCAAATTTTATATTTTTTTTGTAACTACACACACACACACACACACACACACACACACACACATTAAACTTCCTAGAATCACTGTTCCCCTAATTGGAGAAGAGTAAGATAAGAATGTTTATTTCTACCTCAGTCATAGTAGAAGTCTTAGAATTCTTAACACTTTTTAAGTCAATTTGTCTCTTAGGCAAGGCCACAGTTTATAACGAACTTATATGATTTGTCAATGAAGAGAGCACATCCATTTCTCTGGTACCTGTAGGCAAAGAGGCAGGTCTGTGGTGAAAGAGAAAAGCAGTAAAGATAAAAGAATAAGACATCAAACAAATGCAAGCATTTGTACTTAGTCATATATAATTTTTACTACTCTCAAAATAATAACTCATTAGGAACTAATCTCCCCTTGATGGAACACTGTCATCCTCTCACCAATCTATTTCCTGATGGTTGGAAGGAAGCACTAAGCTTACAGAATTATAGTTTAAGAGACCAGTTATTCTTGTATTGTATGAAAATTACTATTTAAAAATGATTTACATTTTTGTTAAATTAATAGTGGGCTCCAAAAGATGCTCAGCTGCAATTTGCTAACAGTCTCAAACACAATTGTTCTAAATAGTGTATACTGCTTTGCCATTGCTCTGCGTCTGTATTTGTCTCATTTGTCCCCAATACTTTTGCATCTCTTGCCATATCAGTGTATTTAGAATGTTTAAGGGAGAGAGAAAAACTCCATAAACAAGTCACATTTCATCAAAGAATGGAAAGAGGAAACCACCGAACAAGTGGCTACAGCCAAACATTCTGTCACACCAAGAGTCTCCACTATGAAATCCGTAGAACTGATCAGAAGCTTAGCTGTCAATTCTATTAATCTTTTAGCAGCCCCATTTTTTCCCCTTTATATGAGATGAAACTGGAAATTAGATTCATTGTTAACTGGCAGATTCACTCATTTTGTTCAAGCAGAGTATCCTTAATTACACACACTTGACTTTTCATTTGGACATCTAGGGGCACCTGCAAAATTTATGTCATAATTAAGAGAGAGAAATTGGAACAATGCAAAGAAACAAAAGTTATATGGCTGAAATTCAAATTTTATATTTTTTTTGTAACTACACACACACACACACACACACACACACACACACACACACATTAAACTTCCTAGAATCACTGTTCCCCTAATTGGAGAAGAGTAAGATAAGAATGTTTATTTCTACCTCAGTCATAGTAGAAGTCTTAGAATTCTTAACACTTTTTAAGTCAATTTGTCTCTATAAATATGTTGAAAAGACTATCTATAAGGAAATCTAAAAGAATAACTTATGGTATATGTCGTCACTTAGTTGAGGATGTCTTCTAGCCCCTCTCTTTGAATGTTTTTCTACTATCACTGTGGCTAAAGTAAGAAAAGTGTATATGAGAAATGTGGAAAAGTATGTGAAAACAATTCCTGCATCAGCTGTAACTGGAAAAATAATTGTGCCCTATAAAGAAAACATGTTTTAGTGACAGCAATAAACCATTCAAACCCTTAAATCAAATTATATTCTATCATTATGGAGATTGTTCCACTAGGTCCCAGTTGTACCTGATTTTTTACCTCCAATGAGTTCTACTGTCACTGTTGCCATTATGAGCCAGAAGTCATAGCACAATTATTGAAGCCAGAATATGATCAATACTCCACGCACCACTACCAGCACACTCACACTGAGAGGCAAGGTTTGATTTCTAATCTCATCATCCTTGACTCCTGAAAATAAATTAGCAGTTCCACTCCTAAACATTTTTAATTCCTTTCTTCCATACGTGGATACCTAACCAGTTCCATGACAGTACTTCAGGAGTCTGCATTATTTTAAAGCACGTAAATGTTCAAAAGTACTTTTAGTTTGAAAACTAATTAATTTATCATTTCATGTTAATGAACTGTTCCATAGCAGCTTTCCAAAGAGTCAAATATGTTTTCAAAGGCTAGTTGATGAACAGAACAGAATCTATTTAATATTCACTCCTAAATCAGTTTGAATGATGATCAGGGTTTTATATTTTAAACCTCAAAACATCTGGAAAGTGCCTATTTTGTTCAAGCAGAGTATCCTTAATTACACACACTTGACTTTTCATTTGGACATCTAGGGGCACCTGCAAAATTTATGTCATAATTAAGAGAGAGAAATTGGAACAATGCAAAGAAACAAAAGTTATATGGCTGAAATTCAAATTTTATATTTTTTTTGTAACTACACACACACACACACACACACACACACACACACACACACATTAAACTTCCTAGAATCACTGTTCCCCTAATTGGAGAAGAGTAAGATAAGAATGTTTATTTCTACCTCAGTCATAGTAGAAGTCTTAGAATTCTTAACACTTTTTAAGTCAATTTGTCTCTATAAATATGTTGAAAAGACTATCTATAAGGAAATCTAAAAGAATAACTTATGGTATATGTCGTCACTTAGTTGAGGATGTCTTCTAGCCCCTCTCTTTGAATGTTTTTCTACTATCACTGTGGCTAAAGTAAGAAAAGTGTATATGAGAAATGTGGAAAAGTATGTGAAAACAATTCCTGCATCAGCTGTAACTGGAAAAATAATTGTGCCCTATAAAGAAAACATGTTTTAGTGACAGCAATAAACCATTCAAACCCTTAAATCAAATTATATTCTATCATTATGGAGATTGTTCCACTAGGTCCCAGTTGTACCTGATTTTTTACCTCCAATGAGTTCTACTGTCACTGTTGCCATTATGAGCCAGAAGTCATAGCACAATTATTGAAGCCAGAATATGATCAATACTCCACGCACCACTACCAGCACACTCACACTGAGAGGCAAGGTTTGATTTCTAATCTCATCATCCTTGACTCCTGAAAATAAATTAGCAGTTCCACTCCTAAACATTTTTAATTCCTTTCTTCCATACGTGGATACCTAACCAGTTCCATGACAGTACTTCAGGAGTCTGCATTATTTTAAAGCACGTAAATGTTCAAAAGTACTTTTTAGTTTGAAAACTAATTAATTTATCATTTCATGTTAATGAACTGTTCCATAGCAGCTTTCCAAAGAGTCAAATATGTTTTCAAAGGCTAGTTGATGAACAGAACAGAATCTATTTAATATTCACTCCCTAAATCATTTGAAAACATTAATCAGCTACATGATGATCAGGGTTTTTATATTTTAAACCTCAAAACATCTGGAAAGTGCCTACTATCAATCATTTCTCAAAAGGTGGTCTTCTCTTGTGAAAAAATGCAAGGATCAGAAAAAGAGAACAAGTTTTAAGCTGTACCCACATTAATTGATTGGTAATGGATTCTTGGAGTGCTGAGTAGGAAAGGATTCTGGGACGACATGGAAGCAGAGAGAAAAAGAGTATTGAAATTGATTAGCTATGTCTGTCATGCGCTCAGGAAAAGACTGTAGCAGTTTCTATGTCATAGATAAGCAGTCCTTGCATGGACTGGGGAGATAAAAAGCCCTAGCTTTCAACCATGGTACTCTCATTTTAGAGCTCTAGATCTTGCTCTTTTTTTTTTTTTTTTAAATTCTTTATTTTAAAGGTTTTACAGAGTTTTGTTGTTCACAGACATGTATGTTCCCAGATCAGTCATATGCATATCCCTGATTCCCCACCCACCCAGTTCCCCCCATCCCACCCCTCTGTAGCATCACCCCAAGTCATTGTGAGCACTCCTATTCCCTTGGCACAATGACAATAGCTATCTTTTCCACACATGACAGTATAGGTTTCCATGTTACTCTCTCTATTCCTCCCCCTCACTGTTTCTTCCCCACAATGTCCATATGTCTATTCTCTGTTTTTCCATGAGTTCACTGCATGTGTTATCCTGACCATCCTACTAGATTCTATATATATGTGTTAGTATACTGTACTTGTCTTTCTCTTTTTGACTTACTTCACTTTTTAGGATAGGTTCTAGCTCTAGCCACCTCATTAGGACTGAGTCTTCTGCATTTCTTTTAACAGCTGAGTTGTATTCCATTGTGTATATGTACCAGAGATGCTGTATCCATTCATTCATCAATGGGCATCTAGGTTGCTTCCATGTTCTGGCTACTGTATAGAGAGCTACAATGAACATTAGGGTACAGGTGCTTTTTTCAGTTTTGATTTCATCAGGATATAGGCCTAATAGTGGGATTTCTGGGTTGTATGGTGCTTCTATTTTTAGGTTTTTAAGAAATCTCCATACTGTCTTCCATAGAGACTGTATCAATTTAACAGCGGGTTCAAATATGTTTTCAAAGGCTAGTTGATGAACAGAACAGAATCTATTTAATATTCACTCCCTAAATCATTTGAAAACATTAATCAGCTACATGATGATCAGGGTTTTTATATTTTAAACCTCAAAACATCTGGAAAGTGCCTACTATCAATCATTTCTCAAAAGGTGGTCTTCTCTTGTGAAAAAATGCAAGGATCAGAAAAAGAGAACAAGTTTTAAGCTGTACCCACATTAATTGATTGGTAATGGATTCTTGGAGTGCTGAGTAGGAAAGGATTCTGGGACGACATGGAAGCAGAGAGAAAAAGAGTATTGAAATTGATTAGCTATGTCTGTCATGCGCTCAGGAAAAGACTGTAGCAGTTTCTATGTCATAGATAAGCAGTCCTTGCATGGACTGGGGAGATAAAAGCCCTAGCTTTCAACCATGGTACTCTCATTTTAGAGCTCTAGATCTTGCTCTTTTTTTTTTTTTTTTAAATTCTTTATTTTAAAGGTTTTACAGAGTTTTGTTGTTCACAGACATGTATGTTCCCAGATCAGTCATATGCATATCCCTGATTCCCCACCCACCCAGTTCCCCCCATCCCACCCCTCTGTAGCATCACCCCAAGTCATTGTGAGCACTCCTATTCCCTTGGCACAATGACAATAGCTATCTTTTCCACACATGACAGTATAGGTTTCCATGTTACTCTCTCTATTCCTCCCCCTCACTGTTTCTTCCCCACAATGTCCATATGTCTATTCTCTGTTTTTCCATGAGTTCACTGCATGTGTTATCCTGACCATCCTACTAGATTCTATATATATGTGTTAGTATACTGTACTTGTCTTTCTCTTTTTGACTTACTTCACTTTTTAGGATAGGTTCTAGCTCTAGCCACCTCATTAGGACTGAGTCTTCTGCATTTCTTTTAACAGCTGAGTTGTATTCCATTGTGTATATGTACCAGAGATGCTGTATCCATTCATTCATCAATGGGCATCTAGGTTGCTTCCATGTTCTGGCTACTGTATAGAGAGCTACAATGAACATTAGGGTACAGGTGCTTTTTTCAGTTTTGATTTCATCAGGATATAGGCCTAATAGTGGGATTTCTGGGTTGTATGGTGCTTCTATTTTTAGGTTTTTAAGAAATCTCCATACTGTCTTCCATAGAGACTGTATCAATTTACATTGCCACCAGCAATGCAAGAGGGTTCCCTATTCTTTGCACCCTCTCCAGCATTTATTGTCTGTCAATTTGTGGATGATGGCCATTCTGACGGGTGTGAGGTGGTACTCGTTGTAGTTTTAATTTGCATTTCTCTAATAATAAGCGAGGTGGAGCATCAATTAATGTGCTTTAGGGCCATCTGTATCTCCTCTTTGGAGTGATGTCTCTTTAGAGGTTTTTCCCATTTTTTGATTGAGTTGTTTGTTTTTCTGGTGTTGAGGTATCTGAGTTATTTGTAGATTTTGGAGATTAATTCTTTGTCTGCTGTTTCATCTACTATTATTTTCTCCCACTCTGGGGGGTGTCTGTTCAGCTTTGTTCTAGTTTCTTTTGCTGTACAAAAGCTTTTCAGTTTCATTAGGTCCCGCATGCTCATTTTGCTTTTTAGTTCCGCTGTTTTAGTAGGTGGGTCAGAGAAGATCTTGTTTTGATTTATATCCTTGAGTGTTTTTCCTATATTCTCCTGTAAGGGTTTGATGGTTTCTGGTCTTCCATTTAGGTCTTTAATCCAGTTTGAGTTGATCTTTGTGTATGGTGTCAGGGAATGTTCCAACTTTATTTTTTTGCATGTAGCTATCCAATTTTCCCAGCACCACTTGTTGAAGAGGCTGTCCCACAATGTCCATATGTCTATTCTCTGTTTTTCCATGAGTTCACTGCATGTGTTATCCTGACCATCCTACTAGATTCTATATATATGTGTTAGTATACTGTACTTGTCTTTCTCTTTTTGACTTACTTCACTTTTTAGGATAGGTTCTAGCTCTAGCCACCTCATTAGGACTGAGTCTTCTGCATTTCTTTTAACAGCTGAGTTGTATTCCATTGTGTATATGTACCAGAGATGCTGTATCCATTCATTCATCAATGGGCATCTAGGTTGCTTCCATGTTCTGGCTACTGTATAGAGAGCTACAATGAACATTAGGGTACAGGTGCTTTTTTCAGTTTTGATTTCATCAGGATATAGGCCTAATAGTGGGATTTCTGGGTTGTATGGTGCTTCTATTTTTAGGTTTTTAAGAAATCTCCATACTGTCTTCCATAGAGACTGTATCAATTTACATTGCCACCAGCAATGCAAGAGGGTTCCCTATTCTTTGCACCCTCTCCAGCATTTATTGTCTGTCAATTTGTGGATGATGGCCATTCTGACGGGTGTGAGGTGGTACTCGTTGTAGTTTTAATTTGCATTTCTCTAATAATAAGCGAGGTGGAGCATCAATTAATGTGCTTTAGGGCCATCTGTATCTCCTCTTTGGAGTGATGTCTCTTTAGAGGTTTTTCCCATTTTTTGATTGAGTTGTTTGTTTTTCTGGTGTTGAGGTATCTGAGTTATTTGTAGATTTTGGAGATTAATTCTTTGTCTGCTGTTTCATCTACTATTATTTTCTCCCACTCTGGGGGGTGTCTGTTCAGCTTTGTTCTAGTTTCTTTTGCTGTACAAAAGCTTTTCAGTTTCATTAGGTCCCGCATGCTCATTTTGCTTTTTAGTTCCGCTGTTTTAGTAGGTGGGTCAGAGAAGATCTTGTTTTGATTTATATCCTTGAGGGTTTTTCCTATATTCTCCTGTAAGGGTTTGATGGTTTCTGGTCTTCCATTTAGGTCTTTAATCCAGTTTGAGTTGATCTTTGTGTATGGTGTCAGGGAATGTTCCAACTTTATTTTTTTGCATGTAGCTATCCAATTTTCCCAGCACCACTTGTTGAAGAGGCTGTCTTTGTCCCATTTTATATGTTTCCCTCCTTTGTCAAAAATAAGGTACCCATAGGTGTCTGGGTTTATTTCTGGGTTCTCTGACGTGGACCATCTCTGGTGAATTCCTAGGGAATTACTGGGTCCCTGGATAGGAAGAAATGAGTGATGACACGGATAGCTCAGATAGTCCTCGAACCCCAAATAAGTATTTTAGACCTAAAATTCACGCTTTAGAAAGTGAGATAAGTTCAGAAGTAGAAGAGGAATGGGTAAATATGATGTTACCTAATGGAGGAACATATATTAATCTAAATGGCAAGAATATTGTGTCCAAAAGAAGTAAGAGAAATTTTGAACCAGTGAAAGAAAGTTCCTCTAGCCAGGGAGAAAGTGAAACTTTGAGTCACAGCCGCTTCGTAAGAGTAAGTGAGGAAAGCATGAGAAGTAAAGAAGGAAATTTTTAAAACAATGTGTCATTATTCTTAGATATAGGGTAGCTCAAGTTAGAACAAATGGCCTGCCCTGGTCTAGAACAGGTGTTAAAGTCTCATAGTTCAGATTTTTCTTTAATTATGAGTTTGAATGATCTAAACGGAAGAAAGTATTTGATTTCAAGGATTTGATTTGAATTTGTTTTAATCAAGTGAAATTAAGTTAATTTTATGTAATGTTTGAATAAATATAAAGCTGAAACAGAGGAGTGATGAGTTAATGATTTATTAAGTGAATCAGTATGTTTAGAGGGAAAGGATAAATAAATTAAGTGGTTGGAAAAAAATCTACTTTTCTCCCACTCTGGGGGGTGTCTGTTCAGCTTTGTTCTAGTTTCTTTTGCTGTACAAAAGCTTTTCAGTTTCATTAGGTCCCGCATGCTCATTTTGCTTTTTAGTTCCGCTGTTTTAGTAGGTGGGTCAGAGAAGATCTTGTTTTGATTTATATCCTTGAGTGTTTTTCCTATATTCTCCTGTAAGGGTTTGATGGTTTCTGGTCTTCCATTTAGGTCTTTAATCCAGTTTGAGTTGATCTTTGTGTATGGTGTCAGGGAATGTTCCAACTTTATTTTTTTGCATGTAGCTATCCAATTTTCCCAGCACCACTTGTTGAAGAGGCTGTCTTTGTCCCATTTTATATGTTTCCCTCCTTTGTCAAAAATAAGGTACCCATAGGTGTCTGGGTTTATTTCTGGGTTCTCTGACGTGGACCATCTCTGGTGAATTCCTAGGGAATTACTGGGTCCCTGGATAGGAAGAAATGAGTGATGACACGGATAGCTCAGATAGTCCTCGAACCCCAAATAAGTATTTTAGACCTAAAATTCACGCTTTAGAAAGTGAGATAAGTTCAGAAGTAGAAGAGGAATGGGTAAATATGATGTTACCTAATGGAGGAACATATATTAATCTAAATGGCAAGAATATTGTGTCCAAAAGAAGTAAGAGAAATTTTGAACCAGTGAAAGAAAGTTCCTCTAGCCAGGGAGAAAGTGAAACTTTGAGTCACAGCCGCTTCGTAAGAGTAAGTGAGGAAAGCATGAGAAGTAAAGAAGGAAATTTTTAAAACAATGTGTCATTATTCTTAGATATAGGGTAGCTCAAGTTAGAACAAATGGCCTGCCCTGGTCTAGAACAGGTGTTAAAGTCTCATAGTTCAGATTTTTCTTTAATTATGAGTTTGAATGATCTAAACGGAAGAAAGTATTTGATTTCAAGGATTTGATTTGAATTTGTTTTAATCAAGTGAAATTAAGTTAATTTTATGTAATGTTTGAATAAATATAAAGCTGAAACAGAGGAGTGATGAGTTAATGATTTATTAAGTGAATCAGTATGTTTAGAGGGAAAGGATAAATAAATTAAGTGGTTGGAAACAATTAAAAATCAAATAGTTAGAAACAAAGAAGTTATAAAGAAATTCGAAAGAAAGGAAAAATTTAATATAAAAAGAGTGATGATTAGATTGTGAGGCAGTTTGCTCATGCGGCTTGAACATGAGAGGCTCTCCAGCTCTGGGGTAAGAATATTGTATTTTTGTTGATTGAGTTCTAAACTTTTGAACCTTATTTTTATGTTTTGACTATGATTACTGATGCACAGCTATGTTGTCTTAAGTTGATTCTGAAGACGTATAAATGTTGATTTACTGTCTTGCAATAAATCTTATCTTGATTTGAACTCCATGCCTTTTTACTGTTGAAGTTCTAGTCTCAAATTAGAGGGAACTACAGAGTATAGGTTAAAGATTTCTGATAATAGTACCAGGGCAATTGAGGGTTTTCCCAATTCTATTAATTAGAAATAAGTAACTAAACCCTGTCCACAGCATCTCAATCTTGTTCCACCGGTCTATAGGTCTGATTTTGTGCCAGTACCGTACTGTCTTGATGACATTTGTTTTGTAGTATAGCCTGAAGTTAGGAAGGCTGATTCCTCCAGCTCCATTTTTCTTTTTAAGGATTGCTTTGGCTATTCGAGGTCTTTTGTGTTTCCATATGAACGGTGTGATTCTTTCGTCTAGTTCTGTGAAAAATGTCAATGGTAGATGAATAGGCATTGCATTGAATCTGTAAATGATATTTGGTAGTATGGTCATTTTCACAATATTGACTCTTCTGATCCAGGAACATGGAATGGCTCTCCATCTGTTTAAGTCTTCTTTAATTACTTTCATGAGTGTCTTGTTATTTTCTGTGTACAGTTCTTTTGTTTCTTTGGGTAGGTTTATTCCTAGATATTTGATTCTTTTGGTTGCAATGGTGAAGGGGATTGCCTCTTTGATTTCGTTTTCTGATTTTTCATTGTTTGTGTATAGGAATGACAGTGATTTCTGTGTATTGGCCTTGTACCCTGCAACTTTTATGAATTCACTGATTAGCTCTAGTAGCTTTAATGTTTTTAAGTGAATCAGTATGTTTAGAGGGAAAGGATAAATAAATTAAGTGGTTGGAAACAATTAAAAATCAAATAGTTAGAAACAAAGAAGTTATAAAGAAATTCGAAAGAAAGGAAAAATTTAATATAAAAAGAGTGATGATTAGATTGTGAGGCAGTTTGCTCATGCGGCTTGAACATGAGAGGCTCTCCAGCTCTGGGGTAAGAATATTGTATTTTTGTTGATTGAGTTCTAAACTTTTGAACCTTATTTTTATGTTTTGACTATGATTACTGATGCACAGCTATGTTGTCTTAAGTTGATTCTGAAGACGTATAAATGTTGATTTACTGTCTTGCAATAAATCTTATCTTGATTTGAACTCCATGCCTTTTTACTGTTGAAGTTCTAGTCTCAAATTAGAGGGAACTACAGAGTATAGGTTAAAGATTTCTGATAATAGTACCAGGGCAATTGAGGGTTTTCCCAATTCTATTAATTAGAAATAAGTAACTAAACCCTGTCCACAGCATCTCAATCTTGTTCCACCGGTCTATAGGTCTGATTTTGTGCCAGTACCGTACTGTCTTGATGACATTTGTTTTGTAGTATAGCCTGAAGTTAGGAAGGCTGATTCCTCCAGCTCCATTTTTCTTTTTAAGGATTGCTTTGGCTATTCGAGGTCTTTTGTGTTTCCATATGAACGGTGTGATTCTTTCGTCTAGTTCTGTGAAAATGTCAATGGTAGATGAATAGGCATTGCATTGAATCTGTAAATGATATTTGGTAGTATGGTCATTTTCACAATATTGACTCTTCTGATCCAGGAACATGGAATGGCTCTCCATCTGTTTAAGTCTTCTTTAATTACTTTCATGAGTGTCTTGTTATTTTCTGTGTACAGTTCTTTTGTTTCTTTGGGTAGGTTTATTCCTAGATATTTGATTCTTTTGGTTGCAATGGTGAAGGGGATTGCCTCTTTGATTTCGTTTTCTGATTTTTCATTGTTTGTGTATAGGAATGACAGTGATTTCTGTGTATTGGCCTTGTACCCTGCAACTTTTATGAATTCACTGATTAGCTCTAGTAGCTTTGTAATAGTATCTTTGGGGTTTCCTATGTATAATATCAGGTCATTTGCAAATAGAGAGAGCTTGACTTCTTCCTTTCCAATCTGGATTCTTTTTATTTCTTTCTCTTCTCTTATTGCTGTTGCTAGAACTTCCAGGACTATGTTGAATAGTAGTGGTAAAAGTGGGAACCCCTATCTTGTTCCTGATCTTACAGGGAATGCTTTCATTTTTTCACAGTTGAGGATAATGTTCGCTGTGGGCTTCTCATATATGACTTTTATTATGTTGAGATACATTCCTTCTATGCTCATTTTTTGAAGTGTTTTTTTAGCATAAATGGCTGTTGTACTTTGTCAAAGGCTTTTTCTGCGTCTGTTGAGATGATCATGATTAAGGGATCTATCCAAGAGGAAGACATAACAGTCATGAATATCTATGCACCCAACAGTGGACACCTCAATACATAAGACAGGTACTTTCAGACTTAAAAGAAGAAGTCAACAATAACACAGTAAAAATAGGAGACTTTAGCACTCCTCTCACACCAACGGACAGATCATCCAAACAGAAAATTAATAAAGAAACACAAGCCTTAAATGCCACACTAGAAAAGATGGACCTTATTGATAACTTTAGGACTTTCCATCCAAAAGCAGAAGAATACATGTTCTTCTCAAGTGCTCATGGAACATTCTCCAGGACAGACCACATCTTGGGCCACAAATCAAACCTCAGTCAATTCAAGAAAATCGAAATCATATCAACCATCTTCTTGGACCACAATGCAATGAGACTAGAGATCATCTACAGGGAAATACCCGTTAAAAACACAAACCCATGGAGATTAAATAACACATACTTTAAAAACCAACTGATTACTGAGGAAATCAATGGAGAAATTTAAAAATTCCTAGAAGAAAATGACAATGAACACACGACAGTGAAAAACCTATGGGACACCGCAAAAGCAGTTCTAAGAGGGAAATTTATAGCAATGCAACCCTACCTCAAGAAACTAGGAAAATATGAAGCAGATGACCTAAACCTATGCTTAAAACAATTGGTGAAAGAAGAACAAAACACCCCAAAGCCAGCAGAAGATGAGAAATCATAAGGATCAGAGCAGAAATAAATCAGAAAGATACGAAAGAAACAATAGTAAAGATAAATAAAACAAAAAGCTGGTTCTTCGAAAAGGTAAACAAAATTGACAAGCCACTGGCTAGACTCATCAAGAAAAGGAGAGAGAAGAACCAGATCAACAAAATCCAGAATGAAAAAGGAGAGATTACAACAGATGATGCAGAAATCCAAAGGATTCTAAGAGATTATTATGAACAACTATATGGCAACAAACTCAACAACCTGGAAGAAATGAACAGTTTCTTGGGGAAGATTAATCTCCCAAGACTGAGCCAGGAAGAAACAGAAACTTTGAACAACCCATTCACAAACTCAGAAATCGAATTTGTGATTAAAAATCTACCCCAAAATAAAAGCCCAGGGCCAGATGGCTTTACAGGCAAATTCTACCAAACATTTAAAGAAGAGCTAATGCCTGTCCTTCTAAAACTCTTCCAAAAAATTGCACAGGAAGGAAAACTTTCGAACACATTCTATGGGCCACCATCACCCTGATACCCAAACCAGGCAAAGACAACACAAAAAAGGAAAATTATAGGCCAATTTCACTGATGAACTTAGATGCCAAGATCCTCAGCAAAATCCTAGCAAACAGAATTCAATGACACATCAAAAAACTCATACATCATGATCAAGTTGGGTTCATCCCAGGCATGCAAGGATTTTTCAATATCCTCAAATCAATCAATGTGATACACCATTAACAACAAATTGAGAGATAGATCTTGTTCTTACTTAAGTTTTCAGTTTTAGTTTTGTCAAGCTTAAAAATATAATTGTCAAATTATAAAAGCAAAATGAGCCTATGTGAGAATGGCAGAGGAATTACAATACAGGACAAGCAAATTATGGAAAACCATGATCAAATCCTTCAAAGGAAAGGTCAGATTTATTTGGCATCAAGAGGAATTTGGGGAGAATTGCTGTGAAGAAAAGTTTTTGGAGAATAGGTGCCAATAATTTGGAAGTTTCTCATTGGCTATCAGAGTTTGTAGAGCATTGTAATGAGGATAGGGAGAGATGTCTTTTTATTTTTTTAACTTAAGAGCAGGAGATAAAATTTCCAGTAAAAATTTGTCCTGACTGGGCTTCCCTGGTTGTCCAGCAGGTAAAGAGTCTGCCTTGCTCTCCATGGGGCAGCGGATGGATCCCTGGTCCAGGAAGATCCCACGTGCTGAGGAGCAGCTGGACCAGCGTGTACAAATTAGGAGCCAGCGCTCTGGAGTCTATGCACCCAGAGCCGGTGCTCTGCAACAAGAGAGTCCATTGAGATAGGAAGCCCACACGGGTCAAAGAATAAAGATGGATGAAAACAAGTAAATAAAAAAGCCAATAAAAAAGGGGGGCCAAAATTAAAAAAAAAAAAAAAAGTCTTCTGTTGTCAGAATAGTTCATATATTCTTTCTTCCTGCTGATGAATTTGGCTACAGGAATCACCTGCTGAAAAGTCATTTTTATTGTCTCCTTTTTTGGTCCTTCATTTATTTATTTTCGTGCATCTTAATTCATTGACCTGTGTGGGCCTCCCATTACAGTGGCCTGTTTTTGCAGAGCATTGACTCTGGGCGCCTTCGCTCCAGAGCACTGGTTCGTAATTGGACACACCAGTCCAGCCGCTCCGCAGCATGTGGAATCTTCCCGTAACAGAGACCCAACCGGTGCCCCTTGCACTGCAAAGCAGACTCTTTACCCATTGCACTGCCAGGGAAGCCCTGAAAAGTCCCCTTTAAAGGTTTCTGAACTCCATTTTCAGTATCCTTGTCAGTAAGAAAGAGAAAGCTGATTTTATTCTGAAAAGTGGAAGAGAAAAATTGTGCTGATTATTTCAATTTCTTTAAAAAGATTCTAAAGCATAAAGAATAGCTTTTTGTGCATCACTCTTGATATGAAACAAAGTTCTTTTTGTAAGTAGGCATACACATAAAATTATTGTTTTCAGATAAATATTATTTTATTATAAGGGCCTATTATTTCAGTTAGACCAATCATTTAGCTGTCATTAGATTTATGAAGTGCAGAGAGCTTTTAAGATCACTTGATTAAATGTAAAGGATTCATTTTTACTAATATTTGTTACTATAATACCCTGAACACAGTACTAAATATGTGCATAGAATATTATAAAATGAAATAATGAACATTTTCAGACATATATATTATTCTATATTATGATGAGAAGTAATTTGTATTTATTCTCATTTTAATATTTTCATTATAATAAGATACAGTTTCAGTAGTGTGTAGAATTAAATTCTTTGCTTCAGCTTTTAAAATGACAAAATTAATTATTTTGGTGATACAGATATCACCTAAGTGAATGAATATTATTAATTTTCCGTCTAAAAAGATAAATTGTGGCACTTTAAAATTTACAAAAATCTATTTGAGCACAGGTTAATTGAAATCAGGCAGCACCCAATGTATAGTGGTTAGAGAGGCTGCACTGATAGAGGCAATGGGAGAAAATGTAATAAAGACAGTGGGAAGAAATACTGTTGGCTTAGTTTAATTGGCAGTTTTACTTTGGAAAGCCTGGTTGGTTGTTTGTGACTGGTTATCATTAAATCTGATTGTCTTGGATTCTGTTGCATTGACTCTGGCTTAGGTTTTTGTTTGTTTGCATAGATATTAAAGGCATTAGAACTACCAGAATCCAGTGGCCTCCTTGTTTAATTACTTTAACATTCCTAATTTTCTTTCTGAAAATATGAGCCTGATATTTGTTTTATTTGTATTATTGATGTTTGTATTAGGCTACAGAATATCTTCGTTCAATTTGCTGTCTGTGTTCTGAGGACATCTTACTAAAAAGAATCTTTCTTAAGTATCTTGTAAGTTTGATTTGTTTATTCATTGTAGTGGCAGCACCTGGTAAATTTAAGAAGATAAAATGGGTAATAACAGTGGCAGTGGAAAGAATATTTAAGCTGAAAATGACCACATTCCTTTGTTTGTAGTAGACAAATAAATCTTTCAGAGAAAAGATTGTATATTCTAGCTGGTGTAAGAAAATAAGGTTATGTCAACTAATAGCATAATTCATTACCAGCATAACAAGAACAACAAGTTGGATAGTTGAAAATTGTTGTCAGTCAACCAACTGTTTTGTCTACAATATAAAGCTAAGAAAATGGTGGGTTGAGAGTTGTTTTTTCCATTGTTCAATTGATTAAAATTTTAAACATTATACAAAATCAGAAATATCATAGAATCAGAAAACTTTTATAGTGATTTTAAAAGGGAAGCTATATTAAAGTTCACTAAGTCTGTTGTTGTTAGACTTAATTGACAACAACAAGCAGGATAAATCTCAGGAGAAATATTTTTACAACTAAACATGAAAGACTTTCTTTGAAAGATGTGTCCTTACTTTGAGTTTATCAATTATTTAAAACCTTTTATTTAAAATTGGAGTTTAACTGGTTTAAAATGCTGTGCTAGTTTGAGGGGAACAACAAAGGAACTCAGCCATACATGCTGCTGCTGCTTGCTTAGTCTCTTCAGTCATGTCCAACTCTTTGCAACCCCATGGACTATAGCCCACTAGGTTCCTCTGTCCACAGAACTCTCCAGGGAAGAATACTGGAGTGGGTTGCCATTTCCTACTCCAAGGGATCTTCCTAATCAAGGATTGAAGCTGATCTTTAACCCCTCATCATTGAATATCTGATTGTCTTGATTTGTCATTGACTCTGGCTTAGGTTTTTGTTTGTTTGCATAGATATTAAAGGCATTAGAACTACCAGAATCCAGTGGCCTCCTTGTTTAATTACTTTAACATTCCTAATTTTCTTTCTGAAAATATGAGCCTGATATTTGTTTTATTTGTATTATTGATGTTTGTATTAGGCTACAGAATATCTTCGTTCAATTTGCTGTCTGTGTTCTGAGGACATCTTACTAAAAAGAATCTTTCTTAAGTATCTTGTAAGTTTGATTTGTTTATTCATTGTAGTGGCAGCACCTGGTAAATTTAAGAAGATAAAATGGGTAATAACAGTGGCAGTGGAAAGAATATTTAAGCTGAAAATGACCACATTCCTTTGTTTGTAGTAGACAAATAAATCTTTCAGAGAAAAGATTGTATATTCTAGCTGGTGTAAGAAAATAAGGTTATGTCAACTAATAGCATAATTCATTACCAGCATAACAAGAACAACAAGTTGGATAGTTGAAAATTGTTGTCAGTCAACCAACTGTTTTGTCTACAATATAAAGCTAAGAAAATGGTGGGTTGAGAGTTGTTTTTTCCATTGTTCAATTGATTAAAATTTTAAACATTATACAAAATCAGAAATATCATAGAATCAGAAAACTTTTATAGTGATTTTAAAGGGAAGCTATATTAAAGTTCACTAAGTCTGTTGTTGTTAGACTTAATTGACAACAACAAGCAGGATAAATCTCAGGAGAAATATTTTTACAACTAAACATGAAAGACTTTCTTTGAAAGATGTGTCCTTACTTTGAGTTTATCAATTATTTAAAACCTTTTATTTAAAATTGGAGTTTAACTGGTTTAAAATGCTGTGCTAGTTTGAGGGGAACAACAAAGGAACTCAGCCATACATGCTGCTGCTGCTTGCTTAGTCTCTTCAGTCATGTCCAACTCTTTGCAACCCCATGGACTATAGCCCACTAGGTTCCTCTGTCCACAGAACTCTCCAGGGAAGAATACTGGAGTGGGTTGCCATTTCCTACTCCAAGGGATCTTCCTAATCAAGGATTGAAGCTGTCTTTTATCTTTTAACCCCCTTACATTGTCAGGCAGGTTCATTGCCACTAGAGCCACCTACAAAGCCACACATATAAATATATCTAATCTCTGCTAACCTCTCCTCCCATCCAAGCTACCACATAATACTGAGTAGAATTCTCTGTGTTAGACAGTAGGACCTTGTTGGTTGCGTACATTAAAATTACAAACTTCGGCCACCTCGAGGAGCTGCCGGAACCCGTGGTGCCGGTAAGTTCAGCCACTCCAACTGGAGGGCTAGCTGAACGGAGAGGGGAAGTCGCCCACGGGTGGCTGTCCAGGGACTGGGCACAAACTGGACGGGAAAGCTCGCCCCGCCTTTGGGACTTATACACGTAACCGGCAGTGCACGTGTGCCAGTGGCGGAGGAGCCCGCGCACCCCTAGAGCTGCGACAGCAGCGGAGGAAGCCGGGGAAAGAGCAGGGATTGGAGACTACTGGTGGGTGCGCGGGAGAGCCGGGGCACCCCCTCCAACATGGAACTGCGCGTAACGCTGCCTCCGCCCATCTGACTGGGATCAGCCCACCGTCCCGGCCAGCAACCAGTATGGCAGAAAAGCCATCATTTTGTTGAACATAAAAACAGAAACCATAGCAACCCGCGTTATAAGGGAAAGACTGCGCCATCAAGACACCACCATCAAGAGCAGATTGGTTTCCAACAGGCAGATGAGAAGATAAAAACCAGGGACAGTATTTAACTTTTTTTTCTTTCTTTTATTTTTTCTTTTCTTCTGCTTGTTTATTTGTGGTGGACTATTTTGCTTATTCAATTGATTGGTCTGGTTTGGGGTTTATTAGTTTGTTTGTTTATTGTTTTTTGTTGTTATTTTTGTTGTTGTTGTTTTCATTTGTTTGTTTTGTTTTATGTGTTTTTCCTTTGTTTTTTGGTCTCTTATTAATCTTTTCTGTCCTTTTTAATTTTTAATTTCTTTTTTTGACTTTTATTTTATTGTATTTTTTTTGAATTTTAATTTTAATTCTTGAAAATCTCTAATTCTCTTTCCTCTTTCCCACTGCTTTCTTCCTCTATGTTCTAAATGTAAAACATTTTCCTATCTACCAATATCCATTAGATAAATTATTTCCTATCTTCCTGTCTCCACTATTCTCTTCCAAATACACTAAACAATACACACACTAATCTTTGATACCTAATCCTATAAAATACTTCCAAGACGAATATTTTCCTTTTTATTACCTAATAGACTCTCCTCATCATCACCCCCAACACATGTCCTAATTAAAAATTGCTCTCATTGTAATTATGCAAGCCAGGACCTTGTGCTAGATCTATTATTCAGGCACTATTTGAATTAATCCAAAGTTTAATGGGCAAGTATCATCTATGATTGCATGAATTGCCAGAAATATTTCCTGTGCCTTATCTCTGTAAAACTGGTCAGTTGTGGGGATTGCTGTGTATGTATGTATATCTTATGATTATGTTAGAAAACATCGGCATGCTTTTGTGACTGTCACCCCTCAGGGATGCACCTCTTGTTCCTCAAATGTTAGTATGCGAACTAATATCACAGAACACCATAACAAACCAGACATAGAGCCTACACTCCTTGAGCAATCATCAAACCAAGGATCCTCCGAGCGGAAGCCCTGATTCCAAGACCCCACACTATCAAAGAACATATAACACTAGAGATTATTCACCTGTAAACAAGACCTAACACCAACCAAGACACAAACCACTGAACCCTTCTACAAGGACAGAAACCCAAAGGAAGGGAGAATTCAACCAAGAAGCCTGGTGGGAAAAAGAACTCCATACACACAGACACACACAAAGAAACAAAAATTAACCTAATAATGAAACGTCAGAAAAACACTGTACAAATGAAGAACCAAGCTAGAGAAACACAGCTTCAAATGACAGAGGAGGAGATAGACAAACTATCTGAAAGAGAATTCAGAAAAGCTATACTAATGAGGATGCAAAACACCGAAAACAGAATATTAGAGGAAATTACTGCATTGAGCAGAGACATGCAAGAAAGGAAAAATAAGCAAATGGAGACAACTAACTCAATTGCTGAACTCAAAAATACAATAGAAGGCCTCAACAGTAGAGTATCAGAGGCTGAAGAATGGATAAGTGAGCTGGAAGACAGAATGGTGGAAATAAGTGCTGAGAAACAGAACAAAGCCAAAGAATGAAAAGAACTCACGATAGCATCAGAGATGTATGGGACAATATCAAACGAACCAACATTAGAATTATAGGAGTTCCAGAAGAAGAAGAGGAGAAGAAAGGCTATGAAAAATTCTTGAAAAGGTTATAGTTGAAAACTTCCCCAGCATCGGAAAGAAAATAGTCAAGCAAGTCCAAGAAGCACAAAGAGTTCTATACAGGAGAAACCCCAGAAGAAACACACCAAGGCACATTCTAATCAAACTAACGCAGACTAAATATAAAGGCAGATTACTAAAAGCAGCTAGAAGTAAACAACAAATAATATATAAAGGAAACCCTATACGTTTAACTGCAGATCTCTCAAAAGAAACCCTCCAGGCCAGAAGAGAATGGCAAGATACATTTAAATGGCAAAAAGAGAATTACCTCCAACCAAGAATACTCTACCCAGCAAGAATCTCATTCAGAATTGACGGAGAAGTCAAAAGCTTCTCAGACAAGCAAAAACTAAAAGAATTCTGTACCACAAAACCAGCCCTACAACAAGTGGTTAACAGCCTGATATAGCCAATAAATACAAGAGTAGGACAAGCCTTACAAATCAAACCCCTAATTTCTAAGAAGATGACAATAGGAACATTCGTATCAATAATTACTTTGAACGTAAATGGACTAAATGCTCCAACCAAATGAGACAGGCTGGCTGAATGGATCCAGAAGCAAGACCCATATATATGCTGCTTACAAGAGACCCACTTCAGACCTAGAGACACTCATAGACTGAAAGTGAAAGGCTGGAAAAAGATATTCCATGCAAATGGAAATCAAAAGAAAGCTGGAGTAGCAATCCTTATATCAGACAAAATAGACTTTAAAGTAAAGAAGATTTGGGAGGAGCCAAGATGGCAGAGGAATGAAGGGAAGATTTCACCAGCTCCCCAACAGAATCACCAGAACTAATCAAGAAAAGAACCACCACCAACAAACCTCCCTCAAAAATACAATAGAAGGCCTCAACAGTAGAGTATCAGAGGCTGAAGAATGGATAAGTGAGCTGGAAGACAGAATGGTGGAAATAAGTGCTGAGAAACAGAACAAAGCCAAAGAATGAAAAGAACTCACGATAGCATCAGAGATGTATGGGACAATATCAAACGAACCAACATTAGAATTATAGGAGTTCCAGAAGAAGAAGAGGAGAAGAAAGGCTATGAAAAATTCTTGAAAAGGTTATAGTTGAAAACTTCCCCAGCATCGGAAAGAAAATAGTCAAGCAAGTCCAAGAAGCACAAAGAGTTCTATACAGGAGAAACCCCAGAAGAAACACACCAAGGCACATTCTAATCAAACTAACGCAGACTAAATATAAAGGCAGATTACTAAAAGCAGCTAGAAGTAAACAACAAATAATATATAAAGGAAACCCTATACGTTTAACTGCGGATCTCTCAAAAGAAACCCTCCAGGCCAGAAGAGAATGGCAAGATACATTTAAATGGCAAAAAGAGAATTACCTCCAACCAAGAATACTCTACCCAGCAAGAATCTCATTCAGAATTGACGGAGAAGTCAAAAGCTTCTCAGACAAGCAAAAACTAAAAGAATTCTGTACCACAAAACCAGCCCTACAACAAGTGGTTAACAGCCTGATATAGCCAATAAATACAAGAGTAGGACAAGCCTTACAAATCAAACCCCTAATTTCTAAGAAGATGACAATAGGAACATTCGTATCAATAATTACTTTGAACGTAAATGGACTAAATGCTCCAACCAAATGAGACAGGCTGGCTGAATGGATCCAGAAGCAAGACCCATATATATGCTGCTTACAAGAGACCCACTTCAGACCTAGAGACACTCATAGACTGAAAGTGAAAGGCTGGAAAAAGATATTCCATGCAAATGGAAATCAAAAGAAAGCTGGAGTAGCAATCCTTATATCAGACAAAATAGACTTTAAAGTAAAGAAGATTTGGGAGGAGCCAAGATGGCAGAGGAATGAAGGGAAGATTTCACCAGCTCCCCAACAGAATCACCAGAACTAATCAAGAAAAGAACCACCACCAACAAACCTGCCGCTAGACGACAGAAGAATTCCATAGGTCCGCGAGAGTAGAAGAGTGAATAGCCAGAAATTTCCCAGAGCTAGGGTTCTAAGAATCCTCTATCCTAACCCCCACGCACCGACGGAGAGCGCGCCACCAAGTGCCCTAAAAGGGGGCCTAAGCAGAGCCTCAGGAGAGAGAGGGCAGCACTCAGCATGAAAACTCCAAGAATCCACCCGGATTGCCGGCAGAAATTAAGACACTGCGAAGATAGGATACCGGAGCAGGGCCGAGCAGAACACACTTGCTGCCTAGCGACCTGAGGCCAGACAGAACGTAGGGAGTGCTGCCTAGAAACCGACTGGGAGACGGGAGAGATCGCCCAGTGTGAGGATCGCCCCGCTTGGCCGCCGGGCGAAAATAGCGACGTTCCGCCTAGCACCGGGTGAGTTCAAACACTCCTAGTGGGGGACTGGCTGAAGGGGAAGTCGCCCACAGATTGCTGACCAGGGACCAGGCTTGAGCCAGACGGGGAAGCTTGTGCCTGCCTTTGAGACTTGGAGGCGCAACCGGCAGTGCCCGCGAGCGCCAGTGGCGGAGGAGCCCGTGCACCCCCATAGCTGCACCCCTATAGCTACACCCGCAGCGAAGGAAGTCGGGAGAAGGGCAGGTATCAGAGGCTACCGACAGGTGCGATGCAGAACCAGGACGCCCCCGCCCAACACGGGATTGCACGTGCGCCACTGCCCCCCCACCCCGCCCGAAGAACTGGAATCAACCCGTGCCAACCCAGGACGGCGCTTGCTGCAGCCCCTGCCCGATAGGCTGAGATTAACCCGCGCCCCCGCCCAACCTGGAACAGCGAGTGCGCCACAGTCCCCTGCCCGACGGACAGGGATCAGCCCGCCGTCCCGGCCAGCACCTGAGCTTGCAGACCGGTGCCATAAGGAAAAGGCTGCATCATCAAGACAACACCATCGAGAGCAGACTGGCTTCCAGACAGATGAGAGAATAAAAACCAGGGACACTATTTAGCTTTTTTGCTTATCTGTTGTGGATGTTTCTGTTTATTCGTTTGATTGGTCAGGTTTGGGTTTTTTTTTGTTTTTTTTTTTTTTGTTTTTTCTTTTTCTCTCTCTCTTTTGTCTCTTCTTATTCAGTTTTTCTTCCCTTTTATTAATTTTTAACTTTTTTTGATTTTTAATTATTAATTTTATTTTTAATTGTAATTCTTGAACTTCTAATTTTCTTTCCTCTTTCCCACTCCTTCCTCCCTCTATGTTCTAAATCTAAAACTTTCTCCTATATACCAATATCCTCTAGATAAATTATTTCCTATATTCCTGTCTCCACTATTCTCTTCCAGCTGCACTAAACAATACAACACACTAATCTTGGCTACATAACCCTATAAGATCCTTCCAAGTCTAATCTATTCCTTCTCATTACCCATATATTCTCCACCTCCTCACCCTCAACACATGTCTTAGCTAAAAATTGCTTTCAATGATGAAATAGTCCAAGCCAAGGCCCAAGATCTATTTTTCCAGGCACTATTTTAATTAACTCAGAGCTTAACGGGCAAGTACCATCTTTGATTGTGTCGTTTGCCAGGAAAATTTCCTATGCTTTGTCACTGAAAGACTGGTTAGATGTGGTTATTGCTGTGTATGTGTGTATATCTTATGACTATGTTAGAAAACATCGGCATGCTTTTATGACTGTCACCCATTAGGGACACACCTCATGTTCCTCAGATGCTAGTATTTGAACTAATACCACGGAACACCATAGCAAACCAGACATAGAGACTATACCCCCTGACCAATTATCAAACCAAGGATCCTAGGACTAGAAACCATGATTCCAAGACCCTACACTATCAAAGAACATACAACACTAGAGATGAAACGACAGAGAAACACTGCACAAATGAAGGACCAAGCTAGAGAATCACAGCCTCAAATGACAGAGGAGGAGATAGACAAATGATGTGAAAGAGAATTCAGAAAAACTATACTAATGAGGATGCACAACACCGAAAACAGAATATTAGAGGAAATTACTGCATTGAGAAAAGACATGCAGGAAATGAAAAATAAGCAAATAGAGACCACCAACTCAATTGCTGAACTCAAAATTATGATAGAAGGCCTCAACAGTAGAGTATCGGAGGCAGAAGAACGGATAAGCGAGCTGGAGGATAGACTGGTGGAAATAACTGGTGAGGAACAGAAAAAAGCCGAAAGAATGAAAAGAACTGAGGATAGCCTCAGGGACCAATGGACAATATCAAACGCACCAACATTAGAACTATAGGAGTCCCAGAAGAAGAAGAAGGGAAGAAAGATTATGAAAAAATTCTTGAAGAGGTTATAGTTGAAAACTTTCCCAGATTGGGAAGGAAATAGTCAACCATGTCCAAGAAGCAACAAGAGTTCCATACAGGAGAAACCCCAGAAGAAACACACCAAGGCACATTCTAATCAAACTAACGCAGACTAAATATAAAGGCAGATTACTAAAAGCAGCTAGAAGTAAACAACAAATAACATATAAAGGAAACCCCATACGTTTAACTGCGGATCTCTCAACAGAAACCCTGCAGGCCAGAAGAGAATGGCAGGACACATTTAAACGGCTAAAAGAGAATAACCTCCAACCAAGAATACTCTACCCAGCAAGAGTCTCATTCAGAATCGATGGAGAAGTCAAAAGCTTCACAGACAAGCAAAAACTAAAAGAATTCTGTACCACAAAACCAGCCCTACAACAAGTGTTAAAGGGCTTGATATAGCCAATAAATACAAGAGTAGGAGAAGCGTTACAAATAAAACCCCAGACTTCTAAGAAGATGACAATAGGAACATTCGTATCAATAATTACTTTGAATGTAAATGGATTAAATGCTCCAACCAAACGACACAGGTTGGCTGAATGGATCAAGAAACATGACCCATATATATGCTGCTTACAAGAGACCCACTTCAGACCTAGAGACACTCATAGACTGAAAGTGAAAGGCTGGAAAAAGATATTCCATGCAAATGGAAATCAAAAGAAAGCTGGAGTAGCAATCCTCAAATCAGACAAAATAGATTTTAAAGTAAAGAAGATTCTGAGAGACAAGGCAGGTCACTACATCATGATTAAAGGATCCATCCAAGAGGAAGACATAACAGTCATGAACATCTACGCACCCAACACAGGGGCACCTCAATACATAAGACGGATACTTTCAGACTTAAAAGAAGAAATCAATAAAAAAACCATAATAGTAGGAGTCTTTAACACTCCTCTCACACCAAAGAACAGATCATCCAAACAGAAAATTAATAAAGAAACACAAGCCTTAAATGCCACACTAGAAATGATGAACCTCATCGATATCTTTAGGACGTTCCACCCAAAAGCAGAAGAATACACTTTCTTCTCAAGTGTTCACGGAACATTCTCCAGGAAAGACCACATCTTGGGCCACAAACCTAACCTCAGTCAATTCAAGAAAACTGAAATTATATCAACCATCTTCTTGGACCACAATACAATGAGACTAGATATCAAGTACAAGAGAAATACCGCTAAAAATACAAACACATGGCGATTAAACAACACATACCTAAAAAACCAACTGATTACTGAGGAAATCAATGGAGAAATTTAAAAATTCCTAGAAGAAAATGACAATGAACACACGACAGTGAAACCCTATGGGACACCGCAAAAGCAGTTCTAAGGGGAAAATTTACAGCAATACAATTGTACCTCAAGAAACTAGGAAAATATGAAGCAGATGACTTAACCCCTAAAAGGGAACAAACCCCGCAAAAGAAAAAAACCCTAAAAGAATTCTGTACCACAAAACCAGCCCTACAACAAGTGTTAAAGGGCTTGATATAGCCAATAAATACAAGAGTAGGAGAAGCGTTACAAATAAAACCCCAGACTTCTAAGAAGATGACAATAGGAACATTCGTATCAATAATTACTTTGAATGTAAATGGATTAAATGCTCCAACCAAACGACACAGGTTGGCTGAATGGATCAAGAAACATGACCCATATATATGCTGCTTACAAGAGACCCACTTCAGACCTAGAGACACTCATAGACTGAAAGTGAAAGGCTGGAAAAAGATATTCCATGCAAATGGAAATCAAAAGAAAGCTGGAGTAGCAATCCTCAAATCAGACAAAATAGATTTTAAAGTAAAGAAGATTCTGAGAGACAAGGCAGGTCACTACATCATGATTAAAGGATCCATCCAAGAGGAAGACATAACAGTCATGAACATCTACGCACCCAACACAGGGGCACCTCAATACATAAGACGGATACTTTCAGACTTAAAAGAAGAAATCAATAAAAAAACCATAATAGTAGGAGTCTTTAACACTCCTCTCACACCAAAGAACAGATCATCCAAACAGAAAATTAATAAAGAAACACAAGCCTTAAATGCCACACTAGAAATGATGAACCTCATCGATATCTTTAGGACGTTCCACCCAAAAGCAGAAGAATACACTTTCTTCTCAAGTGTTCACGGAACATTCTCCAGGAAAGACCACATCTTGGGCCACAAACCTAACCTCAGTCAATTCAAGAAAACTGAAATTATATCAACCATCTTCTTGGACCACAATACAATGAGACTAGATATCAAGTACAAGAGAAATACCGCTAAAAATACAAACACATGGCGATTAAACAACACATACCTAAAAAACCAACTGATTACTGAGGAAATCAATGGAGAAATTTAAAAATTCCTAGAAGAAAATGACAATGAACACACGACAGTGAAAAACCTATGGGACACCGCAAAAGCAGTTCTAAGGGGAAAATTTACAGCAATACAATTGTACCTCAAGAAACTAGGAAAATATGAAGCAGATGACTTAACCCTCCGCTTAAAACAATTGGAGAAAGAAGAACAAAAGCACCCCAAAGCCAGCAGAAGATGAGAAATCATAAAGATCAGAGCAGAAAAAAATGAGAAAGAAACAAAAGAAACAATAGTAAAGATAAATAAAACAAAAAGCTTGTTCTTCGAAAAAGTCAATAAAATTGACACTCCACTGGCCAGACTCATCAAGAGAAAGAGAGAGAAGAACTAGATCAACAAAATCAGAAACGAAAAACGAGAGATTGCAACAGATAATGCAGAAATCCAAAGGATTCTAAGAGACTATTAAGAGCAACTCTATGGCAACAAACTGGACAACCTGGAAGACATGGACAGTTTCTTGGGGAAGATCAATCTCCCAAGACTGAGCCAGGAAGAAACAGAAACTTTGAACAACCAATCACAAGCTCAGAAATCAAATTTGTGATTAAAAATCTACCCCAAAACAAAAGCCCAGGACCAGACGGCTTCACAGCCGAACCAGACATTTAAAGAAGAGCTAATGCCTGTCCTTCTAAAACTCTTCCAAAAAATTGCACAGGAAGGAAAACTTCCAAACACATTCTACGAGGCCACCATCACCCTGATACCCAAACCAGGCAAAGAAAACACAAAAAAGGAAAACTATAGGCCAATTTCACTGATGAACTTAGATGCCAAGATCCTCAACAAAATCCTAGCAAACAGAATTCAACGACACATCAAAAAACACATACATCATGATCAGGTCGGGTTCATCTCAGGCATGCAAGGCTTCTTCAACATCTGCAATGTGATACACCATATCAACAAATTGAGAGACAAAAACCACATGATCATCTCAATAGATGTAGAAAAAGCCTTCGAAAAAGTACAGCACCTATTTATGATAAAAACTTTTTAGAAAATGGGCATAGAAGGAACCTATCTCAACATAATAAAAGCCATCTATGAGAAGCTTACAGCGAACATTATTGTTAATGGTGAAAAAATGAAAGCATTCCCTCTAAGATCAGGAACAAGACAGGGGTGCCCACTTTCACCACTAATATTCAACATAGTCTTGGAAGTCCTAGCAACAGCAATAAGAGACGAGAAAGAAATCAAAAAATTCAGATTGGAAAGGAAGAAGTCAAGCTCTCTCTTTTTGCAGACGACATGATATTATACATAGAAAATCCCAAAGACACAGTTACAAAGCTACTAGAGGTAATCAATGAATTCAGCAAAGTTGCAGGATACAAAGTCAACACACAGAAGTCACTGGCATTCCTATACACAAACAATGAAAAATCAGAAAATGAAATCAAATAGGCAATCCCTTTCACCACTGCAACCAAAAGATTCAAATATCTTGGAATAAACCTACCCAAAGAAACAAAAGGATTGTACACAGAAAATTACAAGACACTCATGAGAGACATTAAAGAAGACTTAAACAGATGGAAAGATATTCCATGTTCCTAGATCGGATGAATCAATATTGTGAAAATGACCATAATACCAAATATTATCTACAGATTCAATGCAATACCTATCCAACTACCTTTGACATTTTTCACAGAACTAGATTAAAGAATAACACAGTTCATTTGGAAACACAAAAGATCTCGAATAGCCAAAGCAATCCCAAGAAAGAAGAATGGAGTTGGAGGGATCAGCCTCCCTAACGTCAGACTCTACTACAAAGCAACAGTCATCAAGACAGTATGGTACTGGCACAAAAACAGAACTATAGACCAATGGAAAAAGATAGAGAACCCAGAGATAAACCCATGCACCTATGGGTACCTTATTTTTGACAAAGGAGTCGAAACTATAAAATGGGACGAAGACAGCCTCTTCAACAAATGGTGCTTGGAAAATTGGACAGCTACATGCAGGAAAATGAAGTTGGAACATTCCCTGACCCCATACACAAAGATCAGCTCAAAATGGATTAAAGACCTAAATGTAAGACCAGAAACCATCAAACTCTTAGAGGAGAATATAGGCAAAACCCTCAAGGACATCAATCAAAGCAAGATCTTCTCTGACCCACCTACTCAAATAATGGAACTGAAAAGAAAAGTGAACATGTGGGACCTCATAAAACTTAAAAGCTTTTGTACAGCTAAAGAAATTACAGAAAAGCTCAACAGACACGCCACAGAGTGGGAGAAAATCATAGCAAATGAAACAACAGACAAAGAGTTAATCTCCAAAATCTACAAGCAACTCAGACAACTCAGCACAGGGAAAATGAGCACCCCAATCAAAAAATGGGGAAAAGATCTAAAGAGACACCTCTCCAAAGAGGACATATAGATGGCCCAAAAACACATGAAATGATGCTCAACCTCGCTTATTATTAGAGAAATGCAAATTAAAACCACAATGAGATACCACCTCACACCTGTCAGAATGGCCATATTCACCAAATCGACTGACAACAAATGCTGGAGAGATTGCGGAGAAAAGAGAACCCTCTTGCCTTGCTGGTGGGAATGTAAATTGATACAGCCTCTATGGAAGACAATATGGAGATTCCTTAAAAAACTAAAAATAGAAGCACCCTATGACCCAGTAATCCCACTACTAGGCCTATATCCTGATGAAATCAAAACTGAAAGAGACACCTGTACCCCAATGTTCATTGCAGCTCTCTATACAATAGCCAAAACATGGAAGCAGCCTAGATGTCCATTGACAAATGAATGGATTAAGCAGCCCTGGTACATATATACAATGGAATACTACTCAGCTGTTAAAAGAAATGCAGAAGACTCAGTCCTAATGAAGTTGCTGGCTCTAGAACCTATCATCAAAAGTGAAGTAAGTCAAAAAGAGAAAGACAAGTATAGTATACTAACTCATATATATGGGACCTAGTAAGATGGTCAGGATAACACATGCAGTGAACTCATGATAAAACAGAGAATAGACATAAAGACATTGTGGAGACTGAACAGTGGGAGGGAGGCATGTAGGGAGTAACATGGAAACCTATACTGTCATGTGTGGAAAAGATAGCTGTTGTCATTGTGCTAGGGGAATAGGAGTACCTACAACCACTTGGAGCAATGGTCTGGAGGAGTGGGAGGGGGGGAACTGGGTGGGGGAAGGGTCAAGGGATATGCATATGAATGATCTGGGAACATACATGTTGGTGAACAACAAATCTCTGTAAAATCTTTAAAATAAAGGGAAAAAAATATTACAGACTTCCTAACTATATATCATCCCACTTCATTTGACATCAGTGACAACCATAAGTTTTTCCTCTAAGTCTATGAGTCTATTTTTGTTTTTCAAATGAGTTCACTTGATTTTTAGATGCTGCATATACAGAGTGACATATAAGTGATATCATATGATGTTTCTCCTTTTCTGACTTAATTAATTCAGCATGACAATATCAAGGTCCATTCATATTACTGCAAATGGCATTAATTCATTTTGTAATGGCTGAGCGATATTCCATTATATATATGTACTAATCTTCTTTATCTGTTTTTTCATTGATAAGACACTTATATTATTTCCATGTCTTGGCTATTGTGAACAGTGTTGCATTAAGTATTAGAATGCATATATCCTTTCAGACCATGTTTTTCTCTGGGTATATGCCCAGAAGTGGGATTGTTGTAACATATGGTTTCATTTTAGTTTTTAAAAATTTCCATAGCGGTTTTTTTGGCCTAAAAAAATCCTGATAATCCCACTACTAGGCCTATATCCTGATGAAATCAAAACTGAAAGAGACACCTGTACCCCAATGTTCATTGCAGCTCTCTATACAATAGCCAAAACATGGAAGCAGCCTAGATGTCCATTGACAAATGAATGGATTAAGCAGCCCTGGTACATATATACAATGGAATACTACTCAGCTGTTAAAAGAAATGCAGAAGACTCAGTCCTAATGAAGTTGCTGGCTCTAGAACCTATCATCAAAAGTGAAGTAAGTCAAAAAGAGAAAGACAAGTATAGTATACTAACTCATATATATGGGACCTAGTAAGATGGTCAGGATAACACATGCAGTGAACTCATGATAAAACAGAGAATAGACATAAAGACATTGTGGAGACTGAACAGTGGGAGGGAGGCATGTAGGGAGTAACATGGAAACCTATACTGTCATGTGTGGAAAAGATAGCTGTTGTCATTGTGCTAGGGGAATAGGAGTACCTACAACCACTTGGAGCAATGGTCTGGAGGAGTGGGAGGGGGGGAACTGGGTGGGGGAAGGGTCAAGGGATATGCATATGAATGATCTGGGAACATACATGTTGGTGAACAACAAATCTCTGTAAAATCTTTAAAATAAAGGGAAAAAAATATTACAGACTTCCTAACTATATATCATCCCACTTCATTTGACATCAGTGACAACCATAAGTTTTTCCTCTAAGTCTATGAGTCTATTTTTGTTTTTCAAATGAGTTCACTTGATTTTTAGATGCTGCATATACAGAGTGACATATAAGTGATATCATATGATGTTTCTCCTTTTCTGACTTAATTAATTCAGCATGACAATATCAAGGTCCATTCATATTACTGCAAATGGCATTAATTCATTTTGTAATGGCTGAGCGATATTCCATTATATATATGTACTAATCTTCTTTATCTGTTTTTTCATTGATAAGACACTTATATTATTTCCATGTCTTGGCTATTGTGAACAGTGTTGCATTAAGTATTAGAATGCATATATCCTTTCAGACCATGTTTTTCTCTGGGTATATGCCCAGAAGTGGGATTGTTGTAACATATGGTAGCTTCATTTTTAGTTTTTAAAAAATTTCCATACTGATATATAGCGGTTTCATCTATTTACATTCCCACCAACACTGTAGAGCAGTTTGCTTCTCTCCACACCATCTCTAGCAATTACTATTTTTGAAATTTGTTGATAGATATTTTGACTGTAGTTTGAGCTGCATTTCTCTAATGATTAGAGATGTTGAGCACACTCTCATGAGTCATATGGCCACCTGTATGTTTTCTCTGGAGAAATGTCTATTTAGATCTTGGACCATTTCTGATTGTTTTGATGATGTTAAGTCTCATCTTATCTTGGTAAATTATTGAGACTAATCTTTGCTGGTAAAATCACTTACAAATATTTACTCTCAAATGAGTCAGTTATTTTTTATTTTTTTTCCCTATGCAAAAGCTATTGAGTTTAAGTAGGTAAAACTACCTCTTCATAGATCAAAGAACTATCATATCAGAAGCACATGCATAGCTCAAGGAAGTTATGAGTCATGCCATGCAGAGCCACCCAAGACACATGGGTCACACTGAAGAGTTCTGAAGAAAATGTGGCCTACTGTAGGAGAAAATGGAAAACTCTCCAGTATTCTTGCTGTAAGAATGACAAAGATGGATCTTCGGTCCAGTGGTTAAGAATCTGTCTTCCAGTGCAGGAGACACAGGTTAGATCCCTGGTCAGGGAACTGAGATCCCGCATACCACAAGGTGACTAAGCTCACATGCCTCAACTAAGACCCAATGCAGCTAAATAAATAAATAAATATTTAAAAAACAGAATGAAAAAAATCACTAACTGTATGAAAAGGCAAATATTTATGACAATGGAAGATGAGCCCTCCAAGTAGGAAGGTGCTCAATATGCTACTGAGGAAGAACAGACGAGCTCCAGGAAGACTAGTAGCTTCAGAAAGAATGAAGCAGCTGAGTCAAAGCAGAAAAGATGTTCTGCTGTGGATGTGCCTGGTTGAGAAAGTAAAGTCAGATACTGTAAAGAAACATATTGCATAGGAATTTGAATGGTAAATCCTTGAGTCAGGGTAAATTGAATGTGGTCAAACAGAAGATGGCCTGTTAACAGAAGAGTTAATATTGACATCTTAGGAATTATTGAGTTAAAATGGATGGGAATGGGTGAATTTAATGCATATCCTATTCCAACAATATAGGAGACAACTCTACACATGGACAACACCAAATGGTCAACAGCAAAATCAGATTGACTATATTTTTGCAGCCCAAATGGAGAAACTTTATACAGTCAGTATAAACAAGAACGAGATGACTGTGGCTCATATAATGAACTCTTTTTCAAAATTCAAGACTAGATTGAAGAAAGTAGGGCAAACCACTAGGCCATTCAAGTATAAGCTATATCAAATCCCTTGTGATTATACAGTGGATGTGACAGATAGATTTAAGGGATTATATTTGATAGACAGAGGGATGAAGGTTTGTAACATTGTATAGAAGACAGTAACCAAAACCATTCCTAAGAATAAGAAATGCAAGAAGGCAAAGTGGTTTTCTGAGAAGATCTTAAATAGCTGAGATAATAATGAAATAAAAGGCAAAGGAAAAAAGGAAGAAATGCCTCCTGAATGCAGACTATCAGAGAATGGCAAGGAGAAATAAGAAAGCATTCTTAAATGAATAAATGATAGAATGGACAAGACTAGAAATCTCTTTCAGAAGGCTGGAGATATTGAAGGAACATTTCATGTGAGTGTGGACACAGAAAAGGACAGAAATGGCAAGAACCTGACAGAAGCAGAAGAGATTAAGAAATGTTGGCAAAAATACAGAGAACTATACAAAAAAGTTCTTAATGATTTGGATAACCAAGACAATGTGATAACTCACCTAGAGCCACACATGCTGGAGTGTGATGTGAGGTGACCCTTACAAAGCATTGCTATAAACAAAGTTGTAGAGGTGATAGAATTCCAGCTATGTTAATTACAATCCTAAAAGTTGACAGTATGAAAATGTTACAGTCACTATGTCAGCAAATTTGCTAAACTCCACAGGGCTATATAACTGGAAAAGTTCAGTTTTCAATCCAATCCCCAAACAAGGGAAATGCGAAAGAATATTCAAGCTACTGTACAAGTGGCTCATTTCACACGATAGTAAGGTTTTTCTCAATATCCATCAAGCTAGGCATTAGTCCTATGTGAACCAACAAATTCCAGATGTATATACTGGGTTTAGAAAAGGCAGAGGAACCAGAGATCAAGTTGTCAACATTCTTTGAATCATAGACAAAGCAGCAGAATTCTAGGGAAAAACAATCTACTACTAATTCATTGACTTTGGACTGTAGATCACAACAAACTGTGGAAAATTTCAAAGAGATGGCAACTCCAAACCATCTAAACTGTCTCCTTAAAAAAGAAGCACACATGGAACAACTGGAAAAAAAGGGCCCACCAAAAACAATACTAATTTGGATCAATGGAATCAAAATTGTTGGGAGAAATATCAACAGTGGATGTGACAGATAGATTTAAGGGATTATATTTGATAGACAGAGGGATGAAGGTTTGTAACATTGTATAGAAGACAGTAACCAAAACCATTCCTAAGAATAAGAAATGCAAGAAGGCAAAGTGGTTTTCTGAGAAGATCTTAAATAGCTGAGATAATAATGAAATAAAAGGCAAAGGAAAAAAGGAAGAAATGCCTCCTGAATGCAGACTATCAGAGAATGGCAAGGAGAAATAAGAAAGCATTCTTAAATGAATAAATGATAGAATGGACAAGACTAGAAATCTCTTTCAGAAGGCTGGAGATATTGAAGGAACATTTCATGTGAGTGTGGACACAGAAAAGGACAGAAATGGCAAGAACCTGACAGAAGCAGAAGAGATTAAGAAATGTTGGCAAAAATACAGAGAACTATACAAAAAAGTTCTTAATGATTTGGATAACCAAGACAATGTGATAACTCACCTAGAGCCACACATGCTGGAGTGTGATGTGAGGTGACCCTTACAAAGCATTGCTATAAACAAAGTTGTAGAGGTGATAGAATTCCAGCTATGTTAATTACAATCCTAAAAGTTGACAGTATGAAAATGTTACAGTCACTATGTCAGCAAATTTGCTAAACTCCACAGGGCTATATAACTGGAAAAGTTCAGTTTTCAATCCAATCCCCAAACAAGGGAAATGCGAAAGAATATTCAAGCTACTGTACAAGTGGCTCATTTCACACGATAGTAAGGTTTTTCTCAATATCCATCAAGCTAGGCATTAGTCCTATGTGAACCAACAAATTCCAGATGTATATACTGGGTTTAGAAAAGGCAGAGGAACCAGAGATCAAGTTGTCAACATTCTTTGAATCATAGACAAAGCAGCAGAATTCTAGGGAAAAACAATCTACTACTAATTCATTGACTTTGGACTGTAGATCACAACAAACTGTGGAAAATTTCAAAGAGATGGCAACTCCAAACCATCTAAACTGTCTCCTTAAAAAAGAAGCACACATGGAACAACTGACAGGCCAAACTTTGGAAAGGAATGCATTGAGACTGTATACTGTCACCCTACCCTAGTTATTTAACTTATATGCATAACACATCACATAAAATGGTTTTTTGTGTGAATCACAGGCTGGAATCAAAATTGTTGGGAGAAATATCAACAGGCTCAAATATGCAGATGATATCACTCTAATGGCAGAAATTGAAGAGGAGCTAAAGAAACTCTTGATGAAGGTGAAAGAGTAGTGTGAAAAAGCTTGCTTAAAGCTGAACATTAAAAAAAATAATAATAACAAGATCATGACATCCAGCCCCATCACATCATGGCAAATGCAAGGGAAAAATTCAGAAACAGTAAAATATTTTATTTACTTGGACTCCAAAATCATTGTGTTCAGGGACTGCAGCCATGAAATTAAAAGACACGTGCTTCTTGGAAAGAAAACTATGACAAACATAAACAGTGTATTGAAAAGCAGATATTAAAAGCATCTTTTTGCTGTCAAATGTCTGTACAGTCAAAGCTATGTTTTTTCCAATGATCATGTATGGACGTGACAGTTGGACTGTAAAGAAGACTGAGCACCAAATAATTGATACTTTTGAACTGTTGTGCTGGAAAACACTGTTGAGAGTTATTTTGCATTGCAAGGAGGTCAAACCACAATCCTAAAGGAAATCAACCCTTGATATTAATTGTCATCACTGATGATGAAGCTGGATGTGTCATGGGCAGACACTGGAGAATTTCAGGGAATGTACTGGGCCTTGGGATATAGAGAAAGCAGTGTGGATGACTATGACTCAGATGATCCTCAAACCCCAGGCAAGCTTCTGAGACCTAGAATCCGCCCCCTAGAAAGTGATATTAGTTCGGATAGAGAAGAAGAATAAGCATTCTTCTGGTGCAGTGTGCCCTGAGGAGTAAACACCTTATGGCAGCATTTCATTTTTATTAGTTTTGCGTTCTTAAGAATAGGGTAGTTTAGTTCCTGGACTGAAAGTTCCATGTTATAGAATTATTTTGAATAGGATTGACGTGATTTTATGGTCTTACTGCTGAGATTGGCGTAAAGCTTCATTGTTCCTTTCTTTCCTTTGAGTTCTAATCCACATAATGCTTGAATGAACACAATGGTTAGATGAGAAATTCTGCAGCCCAAAGAAAATTCTCATTGTAAAAGGGGGGAGAGTAGATTGTACAGGAGCTTGCTCACAGAACTTAAATGCGTCTGAGGTGAGACTGAAGCTCTCCAGCTCTGGAGTAATATTTTTCTGTTATTTTGTTGATTGAGTTCTGAAATAATTTTAGAGTTCTGAAATAATTTTAAAGCCTTGAATTGTTACTTTTTGAATTCTTAACTTTGATGCAATGTACTGATGCTAATCATTGAAATATATGACTACTGACTTAATGTCCTTTATGCTAATAAATCTGATCTTGATTTGAATTCCACACCTTTTTTACTGTTGAAGTTCTATTCTCCTAAATTAGAGAGAGCTACATTGTGTAGGTTGAAGTTCTCTGAAAATAGTATAGAGGTAATTGAGTGTTTCCCCGTGTCTATTAATCAGGGATAAGTAACTGCGTTGTGCCCGCGACAGATGAAGCTGAAACTCCAATACTTTGTCCACCTGATGCAAAGAGGTGAGTCATTGGAAAAAGACCTTTTTTGCTGGGAAATACTGAAGGCAAAAGAAGAAAGGGGTGGATGAGATGAGATGGTTAGATAGCATCATGTACTCAATGGACATGAATCTGAGAAAACTCCAGGAAGTAGTGAAAGACAGAGGAGCCTGGTGTGCTGCACCATGTGGGGCCACAAAACATAGAACATGACTCAGTGACTGAATAACCACAGCAAGAAATTTCTAATCTGTTTATTTTGCCCATTAGTCAGAGAGATGGATCAAAGCAGGCAGTGTTGCAATTTTAGCACAGAGAGTTTGGCCTATGTTTTCCTCTAAAAGTTCAGCAGTGTTTGGTCTTAAATTTAACTCTTCAACCCATTTTTTTTAATGTTCTTTTATTTTTTTAAAAATTACTGCAGAGTTTTGTTGTTCACAGACGTATGTTCCCAGATCAGTCATATGCATATCATTGGTCCTCTCCCCCATCCAATCCCCCCATTCTACCCCTCCAGGCTATCTCACTGAGCCCTTGTAGAAACTCCTATTCACACAGCGCAATGACAATAGCTATCTTTTTCACATATGATAGTTTAGGTTTCCATGTTGCCCCATCTATGCCTCCCATCCACTGTTCATTAACCACAATGTCCATATGTCTATTCTCTAAGTCCGTTTTTACATTGGTTCACAGCGTGTGTTATCATTACCCATTTACTATATTCCAAATATATGGGTTAATATAATGTACTTGTCTTTCTCTTATTGAGTTACTTCACTTTTTATGATAGGTTCTAGATCCAGTCCCCTCATTAGGACTGATTCTTCAGCATTTCTTTTTAAAGATGAGTAGTATTCCATTGTACACATGTGCCAGAGCTTCTGTATCCATTTATCGGTTGATGGACATCTAGGTTGCTTCCATGTTCTGGCTATTGTATACTGAACTGCAATGAACATTGGGATACAGGTGCTTCTCTCAGTTTTGATTTCATCTGGGTATAAGCCTAATAGTGGGATTACTGGGTCATAGGGTGCTTCTATTTTTAGTTCTTTAAAGAATATCCATACTGTCTTCCATAGAGGCTGTATCAATTTACACTGCCGCCAACAATGCAAGAGTGTTCCCCTTTCTCTGAACTCTCTCCAGCATTTATTGTCTTTAGATTTCTTGATGATGGCCATTCTGAGTAGTGTGAGTTGATATCTCATTGCAGTTTTGATTTGCATTTCTCTAATAGTAAGTGAGGTTGAGCATCGTTTCATGTGCTTTTGGGCCATCTGTATGTTCTCTTTGATGAGATGTCTATTTAGATCTTTTTCCCATTTTTTGATTGGGTTATTCTTTTTTCTGGTGCTGAGTTGTATGAGTTGCTTGTACATTTTGGAGATTAATTCTTTGTCTGTTGTTTCATTTGCTATGATTTTCTCCCACTCTGTGGGCTGTCTGTTCAGCTTTTTTGTAATTTCTTTTGCTGTACAGAAGCTTTTCAGTTTCATTAGGTCCCAGATCAGTCATTATGCATATCATTTGGTCCTCTCCCCATCTTTTATTTTTTAAAAATTACTGCAGAGTTTTGTTGTTCACAGACGTATGTTCCCAGATCAGTCATATGCATATCATTGGTCCTCTCCCCCATCCAATCCCCCCATTCTACCCCTCCAGGCTATCTCACTGAGCCCTTGTAGAAACTCCTATTCACACAGCGCAATGACAATAGCTATCTTCTTCACATATGATAGTTTAGGTTTCCATGTTGCCCCATCTATGCCTCCCATCCACTGTTCATTAACCACAATGTCCATATGTCTATTCTCTAAGTCCGTTTTTACATTGGTTCACAGCGTGTGTTATCATTACCCATTTACTATATTCCAAATATATGGGTTAATATAATGTACTTGTCTTTCTCTTATTGAGTTACTTCACTTTTTATGATAGGTTCTAGATCCAGTCCCCTCATTAGGACTGATTCTTCAGCATTTCTTTTTAAAGATGAGTAGTATTCCATTGTACACATGTGCCAGAGCTTCTGTATCCATTTATCGGTTGATGGACATCTAGGTTGCTTCCATGTTCTGGCTATTGTATACTGAACTGCAATGAACATTGGGATACAGGTGCTTCTCTCAGTTTTGATTTCATCTGGGTATAAGCCTAATAGTGGGATTACTGGGTCATAGGGTGCTTCTATTTTTAGTTCTTTAAAGAATATCCATACTGTCTTCCATAGAGGCTGTATCAATTTACACTGCCGCCAACAATGCAAGAGTGTTCCCCTTTCTCTGAACTCTCTCCAGCATTTATTGTCTTTAGATTTCTTGATGATGGCCATTCTGAGTAGTGTGAGTTGATATCTCATTGCAGTTTTGATTTGCATTTCTCTAATAGTAAGTGAGGTTGAGCATCGTTTCATGTGCTTTTGGGCCATCTGTATGTTCTCTTTGATGAGATGTCTATTTAGATCTTTTTCCCATTTTTTGATTGGGTTATTCTTTTTTCTGGTGCTGAGTTGTATGAGTTGCTTGTACATTTTGGAGATTAATTCTTTGTCTGTTGTTTCATTTGCTATGATTTTCTCCCACTCTGTGGGCTGTCTGTTCAGCTTTTTTGTAATTTCTTTTGCTGTACAGAAGCTTTTCAGTTTCATTAGGTCCCACATGTTCATTTTTCTTTTTAGTTCCGCTATTCTAGTAGGTGGGCCAGAGAAGACCTTGCTTTGAATTATGTCCTTGAGGGTTTTGCCTATATTCTCCTCTAAGAGTTTGATGGTTTCTGGTCTTACATTTAGGTCTTTAATCCAGTTTGAGTTGATCTTTGTGTATGGTGTCAGGGAATGTTCCAACTTTATTTTTTTGCATGTAGCTGTCCAATTTTCCAGTACGATTTGTTGAAGGGGCTGTCTTTGTCCCATTTTATATGTTCGCCTCCTTTGTCAAAAATAAGGTACCCATAGGTGCGTGGGTTTATCTCTGGGTTCTCTATCTTGTTCCATTGGTCTGTGTTTCTGTTTTTGTGCCAGTATCATGCTGTCTGTTTTTGCATTTATTTATTTTGGGGGGTGGGTGGTTTAGGGAGCGAGGGGAGTGGGCAGGCTGCTTCTATTGGTATTTCATTTATCTATTTTCATCCATCTTTGTTCTTTGGCCCATGTGGGCCCCCCATCACAGGGGGCAACTATATATATATAATGTCTGTGTCTGTGTGCGTGTGTGTTAGTATACAATTCTTTGTCTTTTTGACTCATTGCACTCAGTATAATAGTCTCTAGGTTCATTCACCTCATTAGAACTGAACCAAAGGCATTCCTTTTTATGGCTGAAAACTATTCCATTTATATATGTGTCACAACTTCTTTATCCATTCATCTCTCAGTGGACAACTAGATTGTTTCCATGTCCTAGCTACTGTAAATATTGCTACAATGAACATTGGGGGCATGTGTGTATTTTTCAGTTTTTGATTCCTCAGAGTATATGTCTAGTAGTGGAATTCTTGGATCATACCGTTGTTTTATTCTGAGTTTTGATTATTATTTTACCTTTTCAAGGAATTTCCATAACATTTTTCATAGTATGTGTATCAATTTGCATTCCTACCAACAGTGCAAGAAATTTCCTATTTTTCCACTCTCTCCAGCAGTTATTGTTTGTAGACTTTTTGATAATGGCCATCGTGACAGATGTGAGGTGATATCTCAGTTTGGTTTTGATTTATATTTCTATAATAATTAGTTATATTGAGTATCACTTCATATGTCTGTTAGCAAGCTACATGTTTTCTTTAGATAAATGCCTGCTTAGATCTTTTCCCCGCTTTTTGATTGTATTGTTTCCTTTTTGGTATTGACTTGTATGAGCAGCTTGTATATTTTGGAAATTAATCCTTTGTCAGTTGCTTCATTTGCTGTTATTTCCTCCCATTGTGAGGGTTGCCTTTTCATCTTGTTTATAGTTTCCTTTGCTGTGCAAAAGCTTTTGAGTTTAATTAGGTCCCACTTGTTTATTTTTGTTTTTATTTCCATTACTCTATGAGGTGGGTCATACAGGATTTTGCTTTGATATATGTCATCTAGTGTTCTGCCTATGGTTTCCTCTAAGAATTTAATAGTTACTGGTCTTACACTTAGGTTATAGTCCATTTTGAGTTTGTCTTTGTGTATTCTTTCAGGAAGTATTCTAATTTCATTCTTCTACATGTAGCTATCCAGTTCTCCCAGCAGCACTTATTGAAGAGGCTGTCTTTGCCCCATTGTATCAACATAAGACACCCATAAGTGTGTGGCCTTATCTCTGGGCTCTCTGTTTTGTTCCATTGGTCTTTATTTCTGTTTTAGTGTCAGTATCACACAGTCTTCATGACTGTAGGTCTGTAGGATAGTCTGAAGTCAGGAAGGTTGATTTCTCTAGCTCCATTTTTCTAAATACTTGCTACAATTTTGAACAAAAATTCCTTTTATGGCTGGTGTCACAACTTCTTTATCCATTCATCTCTCAGTGGACAACTAGATTGTTTCCATGTCCTAGCTACTGTAAATATTGCTACAATGAACATTGGGGGCATGTGTGTATTTTTCAGTTTTTGATTCCTCAGAGTATATGTCTAGTAGTGGAATTCTTGGATCATACCGTTGTTTTATTCTGAGTTTTGATTATTATTTTACCTTTTCAAGGAATTTCCATAACATTTTTCATAGTATGTGTATCAATTTGCATTCCTACCAACAGTGCAAGAAATTTCCTATTTTTCCACTCTCTCCAGCAGTTATTGTTTGTAGACTTTTTGATAATGGCCATCGTGACAGATGTGAGGTGATATCTCAGTTTGGTTTTGATTTATATTTCTATAATAATTAGTTATATTGAGTATCACTTCATATGTCTGTTAGCAAGCTACATGTTTTCTTTAGATAAATGCCTGCTTAGATCTTTTCCCCGCTTTTTGATTGTATTGTTTCCTTTTTGGTATTGACTTGTATGAGCAGCTTGTATATTTTGGAAATTAATCCTTTGTCAGTTGCTTCATTTGCTGTTATTTCCTCCCATTGTGAGGGTTGCCTTTTCATCTTGTTTATAGTTTCCTTTGCTGTGCAAAAGCTTTTGAGTTTAATTAGGTCCCACTTGTTTATTTTTGTTTTTATTTCCATTACTCTATGAGGTGGGTCATACAGGATTTTGCTTTGATATATGTCATCTAGTGTTCTGCCTATGGTTTCCTCTAAGAATTTAATAGTTACTGGTCTTACACTTAGGTTATAGTCCATTTTGAGTTTGTCTTTGTGTATTCTTTCAGGAAGTATTCTAATTTCATTCTTCTACATGTAGCTATCCAGTTCTCCCAGCAGCACTTATTGAAGAGGCTGTCTTTGCCCCATTGTATCAAAAATAAGACACCCATAAGTGTGTGGCCTTATCTCTGGGCTCTCTGTTTTGTTCCATTGGTCTTTATTTCTGTTTTAGTGTCAGTATCACACAGTCTTCATGACTGTAGGTCTGTAGGATAGTCTGAAGTCAGGAAGGTTGATTTCTCTAGCTCCATTTTTCTCGCTCAAGACTGCTTTGGCTATTTGGGATCTTTGGGGTTTCCATACAAATCGTGATATTTTGTGTTTTAGTTCTTTGAAAAAAAAAAAAAAAGCCAATGGTATTTTGATAGGGATAACAGTGAATCTGTAGGTTACTTTTGGTACTATAGCCGTTTTCACAATCTCATTCTTCGAACCCAGGCACATGGACTATAGCTCCATCTGTCTCGGTCATGTTTGATTTCCTTCTTCTGCATCTTATCATTTTCTGTACACAGTTTTTTTTGTCTCCTTACATAAGTTTATTCCTCGATATATTATTATTTTTCTTGCAATGGTGAATGGGATTGATTCCTTAGTTTTACTTTCTGATATTTCACTGTTAGTATAAAAGAATGCAAGTGATTTTCCTGCATTGATTTTATTTCCTGTGACTTTAGTAAATGTCTTGATTACTTCTATTAATTCTCTGATATTGTCTTTGGAGTTTTCTTTGTAGAATATCGTATCATCTGCAAACAGTGAGAGATTAACTTCTTCTTTTCTAGACTAGATTCCTTTTATTTCTTTTTTCTTTAATTGCCACAGATAAGACTTCCAAAACAATGTTGAATAATCGTGGTGAGAATGGACACCCCTGTCTTGTTCCTGATCTTAGAGGGAATACTTTCAGTTTTTCACCATTGAGCATGTTTGCTGTGGGCTTATCATATATTGCCTTCATTATGTTGAAGTAGTTTCCTTCTATGCCTATTATTTGAAGAAGTTTTCTTTTTTTTGTTGTTCTGCCTATGGTTTCCTCTAAGAATTTAATAGTTACTGGTCTTACACTTAGGTTATAGTCCATTTTGAGTTTGTCTTTGTGTATTCTTTCAGGAAGTATTCTAATTTCATTCTTCTACATGTAGCTATCCAGTTCTCCCAGCAGCACTTATTGAAGAGGCTGTCTTTGCCCCATTGTATCAAAAATAAGACACCCATAAGTGTGTGGCCTTATCTCTGGGCTCTCTGTTTTGTTCCATTGGTCTTTATTTCTGTTTTAGTGTCAGTATCACACAGTCTTCATGACTGTAGGTCTGTAGGATAGTCTGAAGTCAGGAAGGTTGATTTCTCTAGCTCCATTTTTCTCGCTCAAGACTGCTTTGGCTATTTGGGATCTTTGGGGTTTCCATACAAATCGTGATATTTTGTGTTTTAGTTCTTTGAAAAAAAAAAAAAAAAGCCAATGGTATTTTGATAGGGATAACAGTGAATCTGTAGGTTACTTTTGGTACTATAGCCGTTTTCACAATCTCATTCTTCGAACCCAGGCACATGGACTATAGCTCCATCTGTCTCGGTCATGTTTGATTTCCTTCTTCTGCATCTTATCATTTTCTGTACACAGTTTTTTTTGTCTCCTTACATAAGTTTATTCCTCGATATATTATTATTTTTCTTGCAATGGTGAATGGGATTGATTCCTTAGTTTTACTTTCTGATATTTCACTGTTAGTATAAAAGAATGCAAGTGATTTTCCTGCATTGATTTTATTTCCTGTGACTTTAGTAAATGTCTTGATTACTTCTATTAATTCTCTGATATTGTCTTTGGAGTTTTCTTTGTAGAATATCGTATCATCTGCAAACAGTGAGAGATTAACTTCTTCTTTTCTAGACTAGATTCCTTTTATTTCTTTTTTCTTTAATTGCCACAGATAAGACTTCCAAAACAATGTTGAATAATCGTGGTGAGAATGGACACCCCTGTCTTGTTCCTGATCTTAGAGGGAATACTTTCAGTTTTTCACCATTGAGCATGTTTGCTGTGGGCTTATCATATATTGCCTTCATTATGTTGAAGTAGTTTCCTTCTATGCCTATTATTTGAAGAAGTTTTCTCTTTTTTTTGTTGTTGTAAGTGGGTGCTCAACTTTGTCAAAGATTTTCACTGCATTTATTGAGATAATCATATGGTTTTTATTTTTTACTTTATTAATACTGCATATTACATTATTTGATTTGCAAATATGAAGAATCCTTGCACACCTGAATAAACCCAAATTGATCTTGCTGTTTCTTAGGTCTTTTTTATGTGTTGTTGAATTCTATTTGCTAAAATTTTGTTGAAAATATTTGTGTCTATGTGCATAAGTGATAGTGGCCTGTCTTTTTTTTTTTTTTTTTTGTCTGCGTGTTATCTTTATCTGGTTTTGTTATCAAGGTGATGATGACCTTGTAGAATGAGTTTGGACGTGTTCTTTCCTCAGTAAATATTTGAAAGTGTTTCTGAAGTATAGGCATTAGCTCGTTTATAAATGTTTGATAGAATTCAACTGTGAAGTCATCTGGTCCTGGGATTTTATTTTTCAGGGCGGGGTGGGGGGGGGAGTGGTGATTTTTATAACAGTTTTGATGTCAGTGCTTATAATTACATTGTTCACAATTTCTATTTCTTCCTGCTTCAGTCTTGAAAGACTGAACTTTGCTAACAGTCTGTCCAATTCCTCCATGTTGTCCATTTTACTGCCATATAGTTGTTCATAATAGTCTCTTAAAACCCTTTGCATTTCTTCATTGTCTATTGTAACCTCTGCTTTCTCTTTCTATCTTTCTTTGACTATTCCAGGTGTCAGTTGAGGCATGCAGAATCTCTTAGTTGCAGCATGCAAGATCTAGTTCCCTGATCATGGATTGAACCTGTGTCCCCTGCACTGGAAGTTCAGAGTCTTAGCTGCTGTGACACCATAGAAGTCCCCTTCTGATTTTTCACTTCTAATTTTGCTGATTTTCTTCTGAATAAATCTGGCCAGAAGTTAGTAAATATTGTTTATTTTTTAAAGAACCAGCTATTAGTTTTATTAATGTTTACTAGCATATTTTTCATTTCTTTTATATTTATTTCTGCTCTGATTTGTATGATTTCTTTTTTTTTTTTTTTCTGATTTTGGCATTTTTTTGTTGTTGTTATTCTTCTTTATCCAGTTGTTTGAAGTTAGGGTGTCTATTCAGTATTTTTCTTGTTCTTGAGGTAGAATTGTATTGCTATAACCTACCATCTTAGAACTGCTTTTACTGCATTCCATAGGCTTTGAGTTGTCGAGTTTTCCTTGTATTTGTTTCTAGGAATGTTTTAATTTCCCTTTTGATTTCTTCAGTAACCTATTCATTATTTAGAAACATATTGTTTAATCTCCAGGTGTTTGTGTTTTACAGTTTTTGTGATCTTGTAATTGATATCCATTTCTACTTGATATGATTTCAATTTTCTTTAATTTCCTGAGGTTTGATTTGTGATCCAGGATGAAATGATTACTGTAATTGACCTTGTAGAATGAGTTTGGACGTGTTCTTTCCTCAGTAAATATTTGAAAGTGTTTCTGAAGTATAGGCATTAGCTCGTTTATAAATGTTTGATAGAATTCAACTGTGAAGTCATCTGGTCCTGGGATTTTATTTTTCAGGGCGGGGTGGGGGGGGGAGTGGTGATTTTTATAACAGTTTTGATGTCAGTGCTTATAATTACATTGTTCACAATTTCTATTTCTTCCTGCTTCAGTCTTGAAAGACTGAACTTTGCTAACAGTCTGTCCAATTCCTCCATGTTGTCCATTTTACTGCCATATAGTTGTTCATAATAGTCTCTTAAAACCCTTTGCATTTCTTCATTGTCTATTGTAACCTCTGCTTTCTCTTTCTATCTTTCTTTGACTATTCCAGGTGTCAGTTGAGGCATGCAGAATCTCTTAGTTGCAGCATGCAAGATCTAGTTCCCTGATCAGGGATTGAACCTGTGTCCCCTGCACTGGAAGTTCAGAGTCTTAGCTGCTGTGACACCATAGAAGTCCCCTTCTGATTTTTCACTTCTAATTTTGCTGATTTTCTTCTGAATAAATCTGGCCAGAAGTTAGTAAATATTGTTTATTTTTTAAAGAACCAGCTATTAGTTTTATTAATGTTTACTAGCATATTTTTCATTTCTTTTATATTTATTTCTGCTCTGATTTGTATGATTTCTTTTTTTTTTTTTTTCTGATTTTGGCATTTTTTTGTTGTTGTTATTCTTCTTTATCCAGTTGTTTGAAGTTAGGGTGTCTATTCAGTATTTTTCTTGTTCTTGAGGTAGAATTGTATTGCTATAACCTACCATCTTAGAACTGCTTTTACTGCATTCCATAGGCTTTGAGTTGTCGAGTTTTCCTTGTATTTGTTTCTAGGAATGTTTTAATTTCCCTTTTGATTTCTTCAGTAACCTATTCATTATTTAGAAACATATTGTTTAATCTCCAGGTGTTTGTGTTTTACAGTTTTTGTGATCTTGTAATTGATATCCATTCTCATAGTGTTGTGGTCAGAAAAGATACTTGATATGATTTCAATTTTCTTTAATTTCCTGAGGTTTGATTTGTGATCCATGATGTGGTCTATCCTGGAGAATGTTCCATGTGACTTCAGAAGAAAGTGTATTATTCTGCATTTGGATAGAATGTCCTAAAGATGTCAATGAGATCCAGTTCTAATGCTTCATTTATGGCTTGTGTTTCCTTATTAATTTTCTGTTTAGATGATCTATCCAATGGTGTAATTGGGGCATTAATCTTGTACTATTGCTGTGTTACTGTCAAATTCTCCTTTTATATCTGATAGTGTTTGCCTTATGTATTGAGGTGCCTCTATGTTGGGTGCATAGATATTTGTAATTGTTAATGTCTTCCTCTTGGATTGATCCCTTGATCATTATACAGTATCCTTCCTTGTCTCTTCTAGCATTCTTTATTTTAAGGTCTGTTTTATCTGATATGAGGTTTGCTGCTTCACCTATCTTTTGATTTTTATGTTCCTGGAATATATTTTTTCATACCCTCACTTTCAGTCTATATGTGTCTTTAGATCTTAAGTGGATTTCTTGTAGACCAAATATATATGGGTGTTCTTTTCATATGCATTCAGCCAGGCTTTGTCTTTTGGTTGGAGGATATAATCCATTTACATTTAAAGTAAACATTGAAATCTATGTTCCTGTTGCCATCTTCTTAAATGTTTGGGATTTGTTTTTGTAAACCTTTTTTCTTGTCTTTTGATTGTCTCTAAAGTTTTTGATTTATCTTCAGATTTAAATGAGATCCTTGATTGGTATAGTAATCTCGGTTGTATATTTTTCCCTGTGAGTGCTCTAAATATATCCTGCCATTCCCTTCTGGCCTGAAGAGTTTTTGTTGAAAGATCTGCTGCTAAACTTATAGGGTTTTCCTTTTATGTTACCTTTTACCTGGTCCATGCTGCTTTTAATATTCTTCATGTCTAACCTTTGTTATTTGATTAGTATGTGTCTTGGCATGTTTCTTCTAGGGTTTATCCTATACAGGACTATTTGTATTTCTTGGACTCGACTATTTCTTTTTCCATGTTGGGGAATTTTTCAACTATGATCTCTTCAAAATTTTTCTCATACTTTCTTTTTCTCTTCTTCTTCTGGGACCTCTTATATACAATTGTTAGTGCATTTGATGTTGTCTCAGTTGTCTCTGAGACTATGTTCAGTTCTTTCTTTCTTTTCACTGTATTATGTATTTCCTCATTTAATTCCACCATTCTATCTTTTGTTTCATTTCTCCATTCTTCTGCCTCTGCTATTGATATTTTTCTAGAGTATTTTTAATTTCAGTTATTTGTTTTATGTCTCTGTTCATTTATTCTTAATTTGTCTTAGGTCTTTGTTCAATGCATTAACTGATTCTTTCATTTTCTCCATTCTTTTCCCTAGATTTTAAATAATCTTTACTATCGTTATTACAATTTTTTTTCAGGTATAGTTTGACTATTTCCTCTCCATATATTTGTAACTCTGTTTCTAGGTTGTTCTTTCTTGACTTCAGTATTTCTCTGCCTTTTAATTATTATAGCTATTAACTTATTATAGCTATTTAACTTATTTTGTTTGAGGTCTCCTTTTCTCAGTCTTTAAGGTTGGATTATTTCTTTCCTTTGGTTTCTACCTTGGTAGGGTTGATTCAGTGATTTCTGAAAGTTTTGTGTACGTTGTGGGAGGAAGTGAGTTTTTTTTTTTTTTTTCCTTTTACTTACGGGTACGGCTGAGTTAGGTTACAATCTTGTTTGCTGATGATCTGGTTTGCATTTTACCATTGTTTGTTGTTTGAATGAGACACCCTGTATGTTTGTGCTGCTAGAAGTTGGGTTTTGTCCGTTCTTATAATCAAATGTTTCTCTGTGTGAATTCTCACTCTTGGATGCTCCCTAGTATGAGGAATTCTCTAGTAGTCTAGGATCTTGGAGTGATTGCTCCTAATCTGAAGGCTCAGGGTTTGATCTTTCACCTGGAAATGGAGATTCCATGGTGGATTTGTTATGGCATTACATGATATTAAAACAAATATGTAAAAAGGAACAACAAAATACATACCCTCAAGAAACAGCAATTACACATCATGCTAATATTAACCAAGATAATGGAATATACACACATACATGTACACTCATAAACAAAGCCAAAACAGTCCAAAAATAACAATAAAGTACTATTGATTGACCCAGAGAACAATGGATACCAAAAATGATACCCACCAGCTAAAAACCAAACTAACTAAAGCACAAACAGGAAAACAAAACTAAAGCCAGTAGCCAACTGGGGAATAAAGCAATGAACACAAAATAAAGCAACACATATCATGAGAAAAAGAAAGCAAAGAATGGAAATATAGGAAAGCAAAGTCAAACAGAGGTGGATAAAGAAAGTTTATACATATTAAAGATTACTGAAACAGGAAAAGAATAACAGAGAAAGCAAACAAATGAATAATTGTAGAAAATATAACTAATAGAATTTAATTTTTTTAAAAAAGAGAAAGATAATAATAATAAAAAAAAACCGAAAATAGCAATAACACAATCCCATTGAACCACAAAAGATCAATGTAGAAGCGGAAGTATGTAACAACAATAAAAAGTGCGATTAAACAAAAATTTTTAAGTATATTTAATAATACTAATAAATCAACAAAATAACAAGATGGGGTGGGGATAAAGAAGGAAAAAAGTGAAGAAGAAAAGAAAAACTGCAGAAACAACTATGAAACAAGTCCAAATGCAAGAATAATAAATATTTTTCTTGAGACCCTGCTGTTACATCCTTTCCTTTGCTATGGGTGACAGTCTTCCTTGCTTGCCTTTGACACCATCTAACATTGAACTGCTCTCTGGATCTGCTGTAGGGGTAGATCTAATCTGACCGTACTCCTGTTTATTCTTGTCTCCAATGTCCACAGCTGTCAGAACTAGTGTGCTTTCTTTTATGGGCACTCTCTTTGTGTTTCTATATAGTCCATATACATGAAATATATATACACATGAATATGTACATATATATATGTATATATATATATATATAAAATACACATGTATAATATATATATATAAAGATCGACTACCTAATTGATCATTTGAATTTAATCTGCAGACTGCATAGCTGGTGGGAAGTTTTTCTATCTTCTTCCTTAGTCACCCTGCCCCTGGATTTCATCTCTGGTTTTATAACCACCTCTACAAATGGGTCATTCACTGGGGTTGCTCCTGAATCTGCCCTGGATGACTTGGGTCTGCCCCATTGAGTGCCAGATGTCGAGGTGGTGAAGCTGCTTGAGTCATTAGGGCCCTTGCGGGACCAGGTATTCTGGGTAGCCAGTGGCAAGAGCAGCAGGAAAGGTGATTCTCTAGAAGGGAATGACAGCCTACTCCAACCCACTCCACCTGGAGAATGCCCAGATAGAGAAGACTGGCAGACCATAGCCCACAGGGCTAGAGAGAGTAATAAAGCAATGAACACAAAATAAAGCAACACATATCATGAGAAAAAGAAAGCAAAGAATGGAAATATAGGAAAGCAAAGTCAAACAGAGGTGGATAAAGAAAGTTTATACATATTAAAGATTACTGAAACAGGAAAAGAATAACAGAGAAAGCAAACAAATGAATAATTGTAGAAAATATAACTAATAGAATTTAATTTTTTTAAAAAAGAGAAAGATAATAATAATAAAAAAAAACCGAAAATAGCAATAACACAATCCCATTGAACCACAAAAGATCAATGTAGAAGCGGAAGTATGTAACAACAATAAAAAGTGCGATTAAACAAAAATTTTTAAGTATATTTAATAATACTAATAAATCAACAAAATAACAAGATGGGGTGGGGATAAAGAAGGAAAAAAGTGAAGAAGAAAAGAAAAACTGCAGAAACAACTATGAAACAAGTCCAAATGCAAGAATAATAAATATTTTTCTTGAGACCCTGCTGTTACATCCTTTCCTTTGCTATGGGTGACAGTCTTCCTTGCTTGCCTTTGACACCATCTAACATTGAACTGCTCTCTGGATCTGCTGTAGGGGTAGATCTAATCTGACCGTACTCCTGTTTATTCTTGTCTCCAATGTCCACAGCTGTCAGAACTAGTGTGCTTTCTTTTATGGGCACTCTCTTTGTGTTTCTATATAGTCCATATACATGAAATATATATACACATGAATATGTACATATATATATGTATATATATATATATATAAAATACACATGTATAATATATATATATAAAGATCGACTACCTAATTGATCATTTGAATTTAATCTGCAGACTGCATAGCTGGTGGGAAGTTTTTCTATCTTCTTCCTTAGTCACCCTGCCCCTGGATTTCATCTCTGGTTTTATAACCACCTCTACAAATGGGTCATTCACTGGGGTTGCTCCTGAATCTGCCCTGGATGACTTGGGTCTGCCCCATTGAGTGCCAGATGTCGAGGTGGTGAAGCTGCTTGAGTCATTAGGGCCCTTGCGGGACCAGGTATTCTGGGTAGCCAGTGGCAAGAGCAGCAGGAAAGGTGATTCTCTAGAAGGGAATGACAGCCTACTCCAACCCACTCCACCTGGAGAATGCCCAGATAGAGAAGACTGGCAGACCATAGCCCACAGGGCTAGAGAGAGTAGAATACAACCAAAGCTCCTCTGCATGCACAGATGCAGGACTTTTTCTAGCCTCTGGTGGCTCTGTTCCAATGGGGTTCATGCCTGGAGGTGGCATGGTTTCTTGGATTGTGGAGACACTGGGGATGCTGGCTACACAGGAGCTCCAGTAAGTATTGTCACAGGAGATATGACACTATTAGGGCTTTTTCTAACCTGTGATAAATATGCCCCAGTGAGGAATTAGCATGGAAGAGGCACAGCTGCTTAGGTTGCAAGAACTCTGATGGCACTAGGTGTGGAGGGACACAGACTGCCTCAGCTATAGGAGCAACCTGTATCTTTCTCTAGCTCTGGCAGCTGGCAATCTGAAGGGCTCTTTGGCTGGTCCTTTTTCATTGCTCTGCCTTACAGGCACTAAAAAAGAGGCCCCTGGCTGGGTTTCTACTTTGTTGTTCATTGCATCAGGCACTAAAATGGCAGCCCTGGCTTGTATGGTTTTTGGCATGCCAGAAGCGCCATCTTCTCTATTGTTTATCTGCTGGTGCTCTCCAGTGTTGGGAAAGGGAGGCTATAGTGATGGCTCCACTCCCAATGAATGGCTCCGCAGTATCGCCTTGCCTCCATGTCTGCCTGGTTTTCTTCCGAAGTCATTTTTTACCACAATCTCCTCCGTCACCTCTCCTTGGACTATCTTCCTGAAGTCAATAGCAGATCTTGCCCTGGCATTGCTCCACAATGTCCATGCTCCAGATTCCAGGTGTTGCACTTTCCTGGGGACTTGTTTTCCTGTCCAAGGCATGTATGACTGCAGCAGGATTACTTGTGTGATCGTCATTCTATTCAGACTGTCACAGGTCAACTGCTTCACTCTCAGCCTCAAAGCTTTCTTCCCTGTCTCAAACAATTGCCCCTATGTTGGTATTAGACCCCTGAGCTATTTCCCACCAAGGGCAAGTCCAGCTCTACTAGATCTTCTCCCCCTACTTCTTCCATTCTACAGAGTTTTTTGCAGTTCTTTATATTACTTTCTGGTGGTCAGGTACTCCTGCCCACTCTTAGGTGTCTTCTCTAAGTTCTTCTGTGTCTGAAGTTGTATCCCTGAGACATCCACGGAAAGAGAGGACTCCATGTCAATCTACTACTCTACCATCTTGCTTCTCTCTTGAGGTAAGATTTTAATGCTATGAACAACCCTCCCAGAACTGCTTTTGCTGAAGCCCTAAGGTTTAAGTCCTTTGTGCCTTCATTTTCCTTTGTCTGTGGGCATTTTTTAGCTTCCTCCTTAATTTCCTCAGTGATCCATTGATTAACAACATATTGTTTAGTCTCCAAGTGGTTCTATTCTTATGATTTTTTTAGATTTATTTCTAATATCATATTGCTGTGATCATAAAAGTTTCTTAATACATTTCATTTTTCTTAAATTTGTCATGACTTGCCTTGTGGCCTAGCATGCAGTCAATTCTGGAAACTATTCTGTGTGCACTTGAGAAGAATGTGTATTCTGCTGTTTTGAATGGAATGCTCCATAAACATCAACTGAATTCATCAGGCTATTTAAGGCTTATAATTCCCTACTGATTTTCTGTATAAATGATCTGTCCATTGATGAAAATGGCGTGTTGAAATCCCCCATTATGGCTATGTTATTGTCAGTATCTTCTTTGATGGTTTTTAGTATTTGTCTTACATATTGAGGTTCTTCAATGTTGCAACCATATATATGTACAGTTGTTATAACTTTTTATTGGACTGATCCCTTAATTATTGTGTTCTGTGTCCCTTATAAGGGTCCTTGTTTTAAAACTGATAATTTTTTTCTGATATGAGTATTGTAACTCCAGCTTTCTTTTGATTTCTGTTTGCTCAACTATTTCCTTTAATATGTTAGCGAAGTTTTCAGCTATTATAACTTCAAATATTTTCTCAGGTCTTTTCTCTTTGTTCTTCGTCCTCTGGGATCCCTATAAGGTGACTGTTGGTGTGTTTAATGTTGTCTCAGAGGTCTTGTAGGAAGTCTTCATTGCTTTTCAAAGATTTTTTTTTCTATATTTTGTTCTGTGGCAGTGATTTCTACCATTCTGTCTTCTAGGTCACTTATTCATTTTTCTAAGTTATCTGTTATTCATTTGTTTTAATGTATTGTTCATCTCTGATTCTTTATTCTTTAGCTCTTCTAGGTCTTTGGTAAACATGTTTTTCATGTTCTACATTCTTTCCTGAGATCATGGATCATCTTCACTATCATTATTCTGAATTATTTTTTCTTGAACTTTGCTTATCTCCACTTCATTTAGTTATTTCTCTGGGGCTTTATCCTATCCAATTATCCTAGACATAATTCTCTGCTTTTTCAGTTTGCTTGATTTTCTGTGATTAGGGGTTTTGTTCTGGGGGCTCTAGGATTGTAGTTCTTCTTACTTCTTCTGTTTGCGCCCTGGTGGATAAGGCTATCCAAGAAGTTTGTGCAAGTCTCTTGATGAGAACAACTGGTATTGGGGAAAATTAGATCTTGCTCTGGTGGACAGGGTTGTGCTCAATTAAACATCTATTCATTTTTCTACTTCTAAGTGCTGTTGTGCTCCCTTCCTGCAGTTGTTTGCCCTCAGGTGCCCCAGTCCTGAAGTCTACAAATTCTATGGTAGGGTTAATCTCATTGTCTAATAGGGCTCTTGCCAATGGATACTTCCTCTGTCTTTTGTTGACAGCATCTCTGTCCCTCTGGTGAGATACTGCTGGCCCACATCTCTGCAGGGGCAAGGTAAATCTAGCACTAGGATGCAAATCTGGTTTATTCTTCTGTGGGCATCATTGTCCTTTTCCCCCAGCTCCCGGTGCACACAAGATTTTATGTGTGCCCTCCGAGAGTGGAGTCTTTGTTTTTGCCAGTCCTGTGGAGATCCTTTGATCAATTTCTAATGACCTTCAGAGTCAGATTCCCTGGGGATTCTTCATCCCTTTGCAAGTTGCCTGAGATGGAAAGTCTGACATGGAGCTTAGAACCTTAACAACAGTTGAAAAAATTCTTTGATATTATTGTTCTCAAGGTTATGGGCTAACCGCCACCTCCCAGAAGTTATTGGATTTGATTTTATCATGATTGTGCCCCTCCTACAATTTCATTTTAGCTTCTTCTTTGCTTTAAGATGTAGGGTATCTTTTTATGGTGGATTCTAGAGTCCTTCTGTCGATGAGTGTTCAACTGCTAGATGTGATGCTGAGTGCTGTCTCCGAAAGAAAAGAGTTCATTTCCTTTTACTCTACTACCGTGAATCAATTTCCTTAAAGTGGTATTCCAGACTTAATATGAGCTTGGATCTCCAATTCTCTATCAGTCATAAATACAATCAGCTTCATTTATCTTAGCTTTGTCTTAGCTACTCTTTCTGTTGTCATTTGAGTCATTTATTATTTCTTCATGAGGTCAGAGAAGATTTAGGCAGACTTTTACACTGTGCAGATTTTCTCATGTCAACAGGCATCTCAAGAAAATTATTCAATGTCAGTGTTTAGAGACTGACAAACTCGTTTATCAGTTTTTAAAACAAGTAATTTTTCAAACCACGTGGCATAGAATTTTAAATATTGAAGGCAAATTAGAATATATGAACTGAATTAATAGGTAAAATAGAATTTCTTTTCAATTGAGCTCATAAAAAAAGAGATAATTCTATACTTTCAAATAATCTCTTCAGTTATTAACTCTATTTCGACTCCAATGGCTTTTCATTTATTGATACCCTCACTTAACTGACTTAATAAAAATATTTTCTTGTATAATCCCTTACAATTTACCTTGGATATACCAGCAGTAAAATTTTGGAGATATTAAAAGAAGCAACTAGTAAGGCATAAAAAATTTTAAGTGGTTTTGTGTTTTGCCTTATGTAATCATGAAAACTTTGAATTTTGTAGAAGTTCCTATTTGTCCAAAAGAAATGGTTTTCTGGGGTACTTTGGTCAAAATTGTGAAACAGATTCCTATTTTTAATCAATTTCTAATGACCTTCAGAGTCAGATTCCCTGGGGATTCTTCATCCCTTTGCAAGTTGCCTGAGATGGAAAGTCTGACATGGAGCTTAGAACCTTAACAACAGTTGAAAAAATTCTTTGATATTATTGTTCTCAAGGTTATGGGCTAACCGCCACCTCCCAGAAGTTATTGGATTTGATTTTATCATGATTGTGCCCCTCCTACAATTTCATTTTAGCTTCTTCTTTGCTTTAAGATGTAGGGTATCTTTTTATGGTGGATTCTAGAGTCCTTCTGTCGATGAGTGTTCAACTGCTAGATGTGATGCTGAGTGCTGTCTCCGAAAGAAAAGAGTTCATTTCCTTTTACTCTACTACCGTGAATCAATTTCCTTAAAGTGGTATTCCAGACTTAATATGAGCTTGGATCTCCAATTCTCTATCAGTCATAAATACAATCAGCTTCATTTATCTTAGCTTTGTCTTAGCTACTCTTTCTGTTGTCATTTGAGTCATTTATTATTTCTTCATGAGGTCAGAGAAGATTTAGGCAGACTTTTACACTGTGCAGATTTTCTCATGTCAACAGGCATCTCAAGAAAATTATTCAATGTCAGTGTTTAGAGACTGACAAACTCGTTTATCAGTTTTTAAAACAAGTAATTTTTCAAACCACGTGGCATAGAATTTTAAATATTGAAGGCAAATTAGAATATATGAACTGAATTAATAGGTAAAATAGAATTTCTTTTCAATTGAGCTCATAAAAAAAGAGATAATTCTATACTTTCAAATAATCTCTTCAGTTATTAACTCTATTTCGACTCCAATGGCTTTTCATTTATTGATACCCTCACTTAACTGACTTAATAAAAATATTTTCTTGTATAATCCCTTACAATTTACCTTGGATATACCAGCAGTAAAATTTTGGAGATATTAAAAAGAAGCAACTAGTAAGGCATAAAAATTCTAAGTGGTTTTGTGTTTTGCCTTATGTAATCATGAAAACTTTGAATTTTGTAGAAGTTCCTATTTGTCCAAAAGAAATGGTTTTCTGGGGTACTTAGGGTGGGAATCAAAGGAATTTGTGAAACAGATTCCTATTTTTAATCCAAATTAGATTCTTTTCTTCTTGCATAAGGATAGAACTCCCAAGGTGAGCCTGTAACTTACTGGTCAAAATTACATTTTCCAGAATCCCTCTTGGTTATGTTACTAAATTTTGGTTAATGATGTCTATAAGAATAAATAAAACATATTCTCAGTTAAGACCTTAATGGAATAAATCTTCCTATTTTATCTTTTCCTAATTTTATTTCTTGAGAAGGGCTTATAGTGTTGGGCCATCTCATACCATGAGAGCCAGGATGATTCTCTAGGAAAGATGAAATAATTGGAAAAGATCCTGGGTCTCTGGGTGCTTTTGTGAAGTAGATCTTCTTTAGTAGTTCAGGACACCATGTATCCAGACAGGTATCAAGGAAGAAATAAAATTCATTCTTATGAAAATATTCATGAGGTTCTGTCAAACAGCTTTGTTAATGATTGAAATATATTCTACCATAAAGTTTGGCATCTGAAAATGATATCTTGACGTAACACACCTTGAAATACATAATATTTATTGGTAAAGTTTTCAGGAGGTGGGAAGCAAAGACAATGTTCATGGTTGAAAATTAGAAATCCTAATCTTTCTCACCTGGACTTATTTTCTAGATTGCTTTAAGATAGTATGTGTGTGTTAAGAAGGAGGTGTAAGAAGATAGATTAATGAATAAAATAATAATGTCTCTGGCTTAAAAATGACTGGCAGTAAATATACTATTATAGAAATCTTTTAAGTTTCCAGAGGGCTACATTGTAAATAAATGTCAATCTTAGATGTTGAAGGGTATGTGACCTAAGTAATGTCAGTGTCCTCAGAAATTCAGTAACAGGAATGGGACAGTAAAAGCTGCACAACTGCCAAGAAGAGCCAATACTCTATTGCTTATAGTAATGAAGAGGAAGAATCTTCCAGAGTATAATTCTAATATGAATAAAGAACAGTGTGTAAGGTTGTACCTCCAAGAGAGCAGGACCAGAAGTTGTAAGATGGAATAAGAAAAACATAATAATAATAATAATAATAATAATAATAATTTACTTCACTGACAAGGCAGGGACATATTTGCTATTTTTCACCCAGTAAACTTTGATAATTATAATGGACATAGGCTGCTGTATATTTATAATTTTCAATTTTTCTGAATATAATTGGCATTATCTTTTTATGACTTCACAGTTTTATACAAGACATTTGTGTGTGCATCGCGGGGAGAGGAGATTTTAATAACATGTTATTTTAACTTAGGGGTCACTAGAGCCCCCAAAGTGCTATCTGGACCTCACTGAGGTAGATGTATGTCATCAAGATCCCATAGTTTGTGCTGAATGCATTAACTTCCAGGACATATGGAATTGTATCTTTCAGAGAAGAGTATTGTCTATACATAAAATAAAATGCATGTATAGATAATCAGGAAATCAAAAACACAGAAGATAGAAAGACTATTAATTCCTCAATGCCCAATTACTCTTCCAAAAATGACTTCTTATAAAAATCAAATTATTTTATCAGTCAAAAACTGCCTTCTCCGGGCTATCTTGAAATTATTTCTGTTATCTCATTAACTTTTAGCAATGGTTTGCGAAGAAGTGATGTGTGTCACTTTTAGGACATACCTTTAATTAAAGGAAGGAGCAAAACTTCCTTCCCCAATTCCCTCATCTAGTTTTATGAAGCATGAAGTTGGTGATAAAATAACTGGATTCATGTGGACAATAAACTATTTTCGGATATGCAAATTCGTATTTTATAGAAAGATGATAAATTTCACCATAAAAATTTTCCCTGCGTTTAGCTCTCCTCTCAGCCCCTACTGTGTATTGCGCATTTACATCATGCATTGACCAAATCTCCCCCAATGGCAGGAACATCTATTCAAACATAAAGAGCAATATTCTCATAATGTCTGCCAGATAACTAGTGAAAGGTAGCATTTCTTCTTGATCTTGTAAGAGGTCACATGTCCCACCAAGATGACACAGATTTTGGTGATATATAAGTGATCACCTATATAAGTGATTTCTCTGTACTGATTTTGTAACCTGTGATTTTTCTGCATCTGTTGAGAGTATCATATGTTTTTTTGTTTTCAATTTGTTGATATGGTGCAGCACATTGATTGATTTGTGGATATTGAAGAATCCTTGCATGCCTGATATAAACCCAACTTGATCATGATGTATGAGATAGTAGATGTGCTGCTGAATTATGTTTGCTAGAATTTTGTTGAGGATTTGTACATCAATATTCATTGGGGATATTGACCTATAATTTTATTTTTTTGTTTTGTCTTTGCCTGATTTTGGGACCAGGGTGATGGTGGCCTCATAGAATGTGTTTGGAAATGTTTCTTCTTGTGCAAAATTTTGAAAGAGTTTCAGAATGTTAGGCATTAGCTTTCCTTTAAATATTTAGTAGAACTCACCTGTGAAGTCATCTGGCCCTGGGCTTTTATTTTTGGAGAGATTTTGGATCACAGATTCGATTTCAGAGCTTATAATTGGGTTGTTCACCATTTCTATTTCTTCCTGGTTCAGCCTTTGAATTTCTTTAGGAATCTATCCATTTCTTTCAGGTTGTCCATTTTATTGCTATATAGTTGTTCATAATAGTCTCATAATCCTTTGTATTTCTGTATTGTCTGTTGTAACATTTCCTTTTTCATTTCTAATATTGTTGATTTGATTCTTCTTTCCTTTTTTCTTGATGAGTCTGACTAGAGGTTTGTTAATTTTGTTTATCATTTTGAAGCATGAAGTTGGTGATAAAATAACTGGATTCATGTGGACAATAAACTATTTTCGGATATGCAAATTCGTATTTTATAGAAAGATGATAAATTTCACCATAAAAATTTTCCCTGCGTTTAGCTCTCCTCTCAGCCCCTACTGTGTATTGCATTTACATCATGCATTGACCAAATCTCCCCCAATGGCAGGAACATCTATTCAAACATAAAGAGCAATATTCTCATAATGTCTGCCAGATAACTAGTGAAAGGTAGCATTTCTTCTTGATCTTGTAAGAGGTCACATGTCCCACCAAGATGACACAGATTTTGGTGATATATAAGTGATCACCTATATAAGTGATTTCTCTGTACTGATTTTGTAACCTGTGATTTTTCTGCATCTGTTGAGAGTATCATATGTTTTTTTGTTTTCAATTTGTTGATATGGTGCAGCACATTGATTGATTTGTGGATATTGAAGAATCCTTGCATGCCTGATATAAACCCAACTTGATCATGATGTATGAGATAGTAGATGTGCTGCTGAATTATGTTTGCTAGAATTTTGTTGAGGATTTGTACATCAATATTCATTGGGGATATTGACCTATAATTTTATTTTTTTGTTTTGTCTTTGCCTGATTTTGGGACCAGGGTGATGGTGGCCTCATAGAATGTGTTTGGAAATGTTTCTTCTTGTGCAAAATTTTGAAAGAGTTTCAGAATGTTAGGCATTAGCTTTCCTTTAAATATTTAGTAGAACTCACCTGTGAAGTCATCTGGCCCTGGGCTTTTATTTTTGGAGAGATTTTGGATCACAGATTCGATTTCAGAGCTTATAATTGGGTTGTTCACCATTTCTATTTCTTCCTGGTTCAGCCTTTGAATTTCTTTAGGAATCTGTCCATTTCTTCCAAGTTGTGCAGTTTATTGCCATATAGTTTTTCATAATAGTCTCATAATCCTTTGTATTTCTGTATTGTCTGTTGTAACCTCTCCTTTTTCATTTCTGATTTTGTTGATTTGATTCTTCTCACTTTTTATCTTGATGAGTCTGACTAGAGGTTTGTTAATTTTGTTTATCTTTTCAAAGATCCAGGTTTTGGTTTTATTGATATTTGCTATTGTTTCTTTTATTTCTTTTTCATTTATTTCTGTTCTGATATTTATGATTTCTCTTCTTCTGAGAACTTTAGGGATTTGTTTTCTGTTGTTGTTTTCTTTTCCAGTTGTTTTAAATGTAAAGGTTGGTGGTCTTTTTGATGTTTTTCTTGCTTTTTGATGTAGGAATGTATTGCTATAAGCTTCTCTCTTAGAAATGCTTTTGCTGAATCCTGTAAGTTGCTTTCATTGTCATTTTCCTCCAGAATTTTTTTAATTTCTTTTCTGATTTGTTCAGTAATCTCTTTGTTTTTTTTAAGAATGTGTTGTTTAATCTCCATGTGTTTGTGTTTTCAGTGTTTTTTTTTTATTATTGATATCTAGTCTCAAAGAAGTATGGTCAGAAAAGACAGTTGATATAATTTCAATTTTCTTAAATGTACTGAAGTTGTATTTGTGGCCCAAGATGTGGTCTATATTGAGAATGGTCCATGTGCACTTGAGAAGAAAGTGTATTCTTATGTGTTTGGGTGGAATGTCCTACAAATTTAAATGTGGTACATCTCTTCTAATGTATCATTTAAGTCTTGTGTTTCCTTATTAATTTTCTGTTTTGATGATGTGCCCATTGGTATAAGAGGGATGTTAACGTCTCCTACTATTATAGTGTTACTGTCAATTTCTTCTTTTATGTCTGTAAGTGTTTCCCTTATGCATTGGGGTGTTCCTATGCTCAGTGCATAGATATTTTTGATTGTTATGTCTTCCTTTTGGATTTATCCCTTGGTCATTATGTAGTGTACTACCTTCTCTCTTATAATTTCCTTTATTTTAAGGTTTATTTGGTCTATTATGAAGATTGATACTCTACTTTTCTTTTGATTCCATTCACATGGAATATAGATTTCCATTCTCTCACTTTCAGTCTGCAAGTGTTATTAGGTTTGAAGTGGATTTCTTATAGACAGCATATATAGGTTTCTTGTTTTTGTATCCATTCAGCCAGCATGTGTCTTTTCGTTAGAGCATGTATTCTACTTACATTTCAATTAATTATGGATACAGATGTTCCTACTGTCATCTTCTTAAATGTTTGGTTTTGTTTTGCAGATCTTTTTATTCTCTTATATTTACCCTCTATGTAAGTCCCTTTAATACTTGTTGTAAGGCTGACTTGGTAGTACAAACGTATTTTAACTGTTGCTTGTCTGTAAGTTTTTGATTTCTCCATCAATTTTGAATTAGATCCTTGCTGATAGAGTATTCTTGCATGTAGATTTTTCTAATTCAGCCCTTTAAATGTCTCTTGGCATTACCTTCTGGTTTGTGGGATTTTGCTGAAAGATCAGCAGTTATAAATATGGGGCTTCCCTTGTATGTTATTTGTTGCTTTTCCACTGATGCTTTAAGTATTCTGTCTCTGTGCTTAGCTTGTGTTAACTTGATTAGTATGTGTCTTGGCATGTTTCTCCTGTGATTTATCTTCTGTTTATGAAAAGACAGTTGATATAATTTCAATTTTCTTAAATGTACTGAAGTTGTATTTGTGGCCCAAGATGTGGTCTATATTGAGAATGGTCCATGTGCACTTGAGAAGAAAGTGTATTCTTATGTGTTTGGGTGGAATGTCCTACAAATTTAAATGTGGTACATCTCTTCTAATGTATCATTTAAGTCTTGTGTTTCCTTATTAATTTTCTGTTTTGATGATGTGCCCATTGGTATAAGAGGGATGTTAACGTCTCCTACTATTATAGTGTTACTGTCAATTTCTTCTTTTATGTCTGTAAGTGTTTCCCTTATGCATTGGGGTGTTCCTATGCTCAGTGCATAGATATTTTTGATTGTTATGTCTTCCTTTTGGATTTATCCCTTGGTCATTATGTAGTGTACTACCTTCTCTCTTATAATTTCCTTTATTTTAAGGTTTATTTGGTCTATTATGAAGATTGATACTCTACTTTTCTTTTGATTCCATTCACATGGAATATAGATTTCCATTCTCTCACTTTCAGTCTGCAAGTGTTATTAGGTTTGAAGTGGATTTCTTATAGACAGCATATATAGGTTTCTTGTTTTTGTATCCATTCAGCCAGCATGTGTCTTTTCGTTAGAGCATGTATTCTACTTACATTTCAATTAATTATGGATACAGATGTTCCTACTGTCATCTTCTTAAATGTTTGGTTTTGTTTTGCAGATCTTTTTATTCTCTTATATTTACCCTCTATGTAAGTCCCTTTAATACTTGTTGTAAGGCTGACTTGGTAGTACAAACGTATTTTAACTGTTGCTTGTCTGTAAGTTTTTGATTTCTCCATCAATTTTGAATTAGATCCTTGCTGATAGAGTATTCTTGCATGTAGATTTTTCTAATTCAGCCCTTTAAATGTCTCTTGGCATTACCTTCTGGTTTGTGGGATTTTGCTGAAAGATCAGCAGTTATAAATATGGGGCTTCCCTTGTATGTTATTTGTTGCTTTTCCACTGATGCTTTAAGTATTCTGTCTCTGTGCTTAGCTTGTGTTAACTTGATTAGTATGTGTCTTGGCATGTTTCTCCTGTGATTTATCTTGCCTGGGACTCTCTGTGCTTCTCGGACTTGGTTGACTATTTCCTTTCCCATTCTACTATAATCTCTTTAATAATTTTCTCATAGCCTTTCTTTCTCTCTTCTTCTTCTGGGACCCCTATAATTCAGAAGTTGCTACATTTGATCTTATCCAATAGGTTTCTTAGAGTATCCACAATTCTTTTCACTATTTGTACTTTATTGTGTCCTTCAGTAGTTATTTCCCCATTCTGTCTTCAAGATTACATATCCATTCTTCTCCTTTAGACACTCTACTAGTAAGTCCTTCTATTGTATTTTTAAGTTCATCAATTGAGCTGTTTGTCCCTATTCACTTATTTTTAATTTTATGAATGTCTTTTCTCAGTGTGCTAATTTTCTCTAAAATTTTCAACATTTTGGATCTCTCTTCTGAATTTCCTTTCAGATAGTTTGTCTGGGTCCTCTTTTGTCATTTAGCTTTGTATGCATCTAATCTGTTTCTTCATTTGTGCAGTGTTTATCTGTCTTTTCATTATTATTATTAATTTTTGATTTTTTGTATTCAAGGTCTCTTTTTTCTAGGTTTCAAGGTAAAGTTTTCCCTTCCTTTTGGTTTCTGTCCTTGTAGAAAAGTTCAATGGTTTGTGTCTTTCGTGACAGTTTGGTGATGACTGGTCTTGTTTGTAGCCGAAGATTCTCTTGTGTTGGGCATTCTCTGGTAGTGTAGGGTTTTGTCATCACTATTTCCTCATTGAAATTGCTGGGTTTGTTCTCTGGCCAGGAAGTGGAGAGTCCAAGACTGATTTGTTAGGGCATTCAGTGGTTTTAGGCTAAATATAAATATATGAGGGATAAAAGGCAATTATAAATGATAAATGGCAATTATAAAATCATGTAAATATTATCTAACATAATGTAAAAACACACATACCTACACATCCATAACCAAACCTGAACAGTCTAAAGAGGTTAAAGTACAGGCAATTGTTCTGGCAAATGATGCAACCAAACCTGATAACCAACCATTCAGGTCTAAGCTAATTAAAACACAGCCTGGAAAACAAAACTAGATCTAGGTCCCAGCTTGTGATATAGCAATGTAAACAGTTAACTAACAAATGTGATGGGGAAGAGAAGGAGAATGGAAGGTAACAAATAAAATTGGAATTGTGTTGTAAGGATATGTAGGGGTAGATAACAAAGATTTGTACATATTAAAATTTGATACAGTAGGATGAGAACAGTAGAGAAAGCAAAGGAAGGAATAGTATAAAGAGAGTAATAGTAGACATAAAAAGCTTTAACAGTTAAATCGAAGAGAGAGAAAACTATGGTAAAAAAAGAGAAAACAAACAGACAAACAACCAAAAAGAAATAAAGAAAAAAGCAAAACAAAGCAAAGACCTGCCCCTGGTTATCAGTTGTGAGTTTATCTTCTCATCTCTGTGTGGATCATCTGCCAGAGTTTGCTCCTGTGGCTCTCCTAGAGCCTTTGGGTTTCGGTGTGGTGATAGGGCAGTTGCTTAAACCTCAGGTCCCTATGAGAACCAGTTTTTCAAGTTAGTAGGTGGAGATCCTTGCAGAACAGGTTACTCTAGTTTGGTGGCCAGGAAAACTGCAAATGTGTAGTCCCAGCAGTGTGTTGGGTCTGTGGGGAATCCACCAAGCTGTCCCCAGCACCTTGGATAGTGCTCTGAGCCACACTCTCAACAAGAGATATTGAAGCTATAGGCTAGACCTGTCTGAGTTACTAGCTTCCATACAAAACCTAGTCCACCATTTGGCTTCCTAAAATAAATAAACTGCTGTCTTCTTGAAATGATTTTAATTTGGCAGTGCACCAAAAAATACTTATGTGCCACAAAATAATTTCAAGTGCACCAAGATATTGATCTCAACCCTTCAGATGGCTAGAACCTCAAGCTGTTAAAAACCTTAGACCACTCACCATCTTCCACAGAAAGCATTTTGGTTAAACATTTTCTTAGTATGTCATGACATTATAAGCACTGAAAAATTCTCCCCTAAACGATACATAGTCTCACTGTTTTAAGTCACTGATGGCCTGCTTCAATGAAATCTGGAAAATGCCCTATAGTATAACCTTAAGAAATATAACACAGAAGCAATTAGGCTGTGCAACAAAACTAGATCTAGGTCCCAGCTTGTGATATAGCAATGTAAACAGTTAACTAACAAATGTGATGGGGAAGAGAAGGAGAATGGAAGGTAACAAATAAAATTGGAATTGTGTTGTAAGGATATGTAGGGGTAGATAACAAAGATTTGTACATATTAAAATTTGATACAGTAGGATGAGAACAGTAGAGAAAGCAAAGGAAGGAATAGTATAAAGAGAGTAATAGTAGACATAAAAAGCTTTAACAGTTAAATCGAAGAGAGAGAAAACTATGGTAAAAAAAGAGAAAACAAACAGACAAACAACCAAAAAGAAATAAAGAAAAAAGCAAAACAAAGCAAAGACCTGCCCCTGGTTATCAGTTGTGAGTTTATCTTCTCATCTCTGTGTGGATCATCTGCCAGAGTTTGCTCCTGTGGCTCTCCTAGAGCCTTTGGGTTTCGGTGTGGTGATAGGGCAGTTGCTTAAACCTCAGGTCCCTATGAGAACCAGTTTTTCAAGTTAGTAGGTGGAGATCCTTGCAGAACAGGTTACTCTAGTTTGGTGGCCAGGAAAACTGCAAATGTGTAGTCCCAGCAGTGTGTTGGGTCTGTGGGGAATCCACCAAGCTGTCCCCAGCACCTTGGATAGTGCTCTGAGCCACACTCTCAACAAGAGATATTGAAGCTATAGGCTAGACCTGTCTGAGTTACTAGCTTCCATACAAAACCTAGTCCACCATTTGGCTTCCTAAAATAAATAAACTGCTGTCTTCTTGAAATGATTTTAATTTGGCAGTGCACCAAAAAATACTTATGTGCCACAAAATAATTTCAAGTGCACCAAGATATTGATCTCAACCCTTCAGATGGCTAGAACCTCAAGCTGTTAAAAACCTTAGACCACTCACCATCTTCCACAGAAAGCATTTTGGTTAAACATTTTCTTAGTATGTCATGACATTATAAGCACTGAAAAATTCTCCCCTAAACGATACATAGTCTCACTGTTTTAAGTCACTGATGGCCTGCTTCAATGAAATCTGGAAAATGCCCTATAGTATAACCTTAAGAAATATAACACAGAAGCAATTAGGCTGTGCAACAAATGACAGGTAGAATTGCCTTTTATGATAATTTGACAGGGTTTCTCATCTCTATGCCCTCAGGCTGAGAAAGTGTAAAGACATTTTGTAGCTCCAGCCTCCATTTACCTGGTATCCTCTTTAATTCCTTTAGGTTACTGAGAAGATCCAGCATGAATGAGCCTCAGTAGGAAACAGAAATCACCAGGAGTTGTATGCACTGGCTCCATTACATGTATGTCATTGCTGGTGTTGTTATCCTGACTTCCTATCCCAAATAATAAATCCCCATATGAAAGTAATCGTAGCAGAACCCAGGTAGTCATTTTGTCTGCCCTTAAACATGGATACCCACCTGATGGTCTAGCCTAGAATCCGTATTATTATTTAGAAAAATCCTATCATACTTGCTTAATGTGAAATAAGCCCAGAGCATAGAGTAAATCACGCCATTAGCATTAACAAAGATGTAGATAAGTAGTCTATTGCAAGACAATCTAATACAACTCCTTATGCCAAGAGCATGAGAAAATTTCTAGTTGCTTCTGAATTTATACACGATCAGAGATTCTTAGAGTCAGTCATAAACAAAGCTAATTTAATGACCTCATGTTTGGAACAGTAAACCATTCACAGATGTTAAGAAACGTACTAAAAATGGGCTTTCAAATGGGATGAAAAGCCCCCAGAGCCTCTGGAGATCCACTTGTCTCCTTAAGGGAATGATAACTTAAAATGTTACTTTCTGAAGCTAAACCTAGTCCACATTTGGCTTCCTAAAATAAATAAACTGCTGTCTTCTTGAAATGATTTTAATTTGGCAGTGCACCAAAAAATACTTATGTGCCACAAAATAATTTCAAGTGCACCAAGATATTGATCTCAACCCTTCAGATGGCTAGAACCTCAAGCTGTTAAAAACCTTAGACCACTCACCATCTTCCACAGAAAGCATTTTGGTTAAACATTTTCTTAGTATGTCATGACATTATAAGCACTGAAAAATTCTCCCCTAAACGATACATAGTCTCACTGTTTTAAGTCACTGATGGCCTGCTTCAATGAAATCTGGAAAATGCCCTATAGTATAACCTTAAGAAATATAACACAGAAGCAATTAGGCTGTGCAACAAATGACAGGTAGAATTGCCTTTTATGATAATTTGACAGGGTTTCTCATCTCTATGCCCTCAGGCTGAGAAAGTGTAAAGACATTTTGTAGCTCCAGCCTCCATTTACCTGGTATCCTCTTTAATTCCTTTAGGTTACTGAGAAGATCCAGCATGAATGAGCCTCAGTAGGAAACAGAAATCACCAGGGAGTTGTATGCACTGGCTCCATTACATGTATGTCATTGCTGGTGTTGTTATCCTGACTTCCTATCCCAAATAATAAATCCCCATATGAAAGTAATCGTAGCAGAACCCAGGTAGTCATTTTGTCTGCCCTTAAACATGGATACCCACCTGATGGTCTAGCCTAGAATCCGTATTATTATTTAGAAAAATCCTATCATACTTGCTTAATGTGAAATAAGCCCAGAGCATAGAGTAAATCACGCCATTAGCATTAACAAAAGATGTAGATAAGTAGTCTATTGCAAGACAATCTAATACAACTCCTTATGCCAAGAGCATGAGAAAATTTCTAGTTGCTTCTGAATTTATACACGATCAGAGATTCTTAGAGTCAGTCATAAACAAAGCTAATTTAATGACCTCATGTTTGGAACAGTAAACCATTCACAGATGTTAAGAAACGTACTAAAAATGGGCTTTCAAATGGGATGAAAAGCCCCCAGAGCCTCTGGAGATCCACTTGTCTCCTTAAGGGAATGATAACTTAAAATGTTACTTTCTGACCACCCATTAGTCTCTATGCATCTATGACTAATAGAATATGGAAATAAGTTATCTTATGACATTAAGTAATGTTATAGGAAGTGGAGAAAAAGAGCTCCTTTTCTGAAACTGTCCTTCTGACATTAATCAACATTTATCTTCCCTTCTATGGGTCGTGACTGTGGCCTTCTCTGTAGGTATGTTACATAGGAAAACAAAATCAAACATAGGCGGGCCATTGACCTAGATGTGTGTATAGTCTAGATTGGAAAGGATAAAATGGGTCCTCAGGTTTCTTCTATTAAAATTTTGAAGGAACAGGGCTTCCCTGGTGGTTCAGTGGGTAAGGGCACTGCCTTGCAGTGCAATAGGCGCCAGTTCAATCCCTGTTCTGGGAAGATCCCACGTGCCGTGGAGTGGCTGTATCAATATTTCCAACTACGGAGACAGAGCTCTGGAGCACGTGCACCCAGAACCAGTACTCTGCGACGAGAGAGGCCACTGCAATGGGAGGCCCACACAGGCCAAAGAGCAAAGATAAATGAGTAAAAGATCAGTAGAAGTGGCCAAACAGTGTTGTTTGTTATAACAACAAAAAAATTAAAAATTGAAGGAAGAAATGTGAAGTGAGTGAAAAATTTAGCTATAGAAATCTAAAAATGCAATAGCTTGGCTTAGAGAAACTAATGACTAATCAACTCTATCCTGTCATGTAAATTTTAGCACAAACTTGGCTTCCTCAGGGAGATCTTCTTTTATCTTAGGGTTAAATCTGTTAGCCTGTATTATGATAAAAGTGGCTTTCTTACATTTATCATAAGGACTTATTTAAGGTATTTTTCTTTTCTGCACTATAAGTGTGTGCTCAAGTAAGAAACTGGGTTTCATTCATGAATCCTCTTTCCTTTAATCCTGAGTCTGAACTAGCAGCAAGCCCCATAAATTCTACTTTCAAATTATATTTTAAGTGTAACTACTTCTGTTCCATATATATTGCTGCCTGCTTACCCACTTTCCCATTTTTCACAACTAGGCAACAAAACCCTCCAACTAGATTCTCATTTCTACCAATTTTTACCCTTTTTCTACAAAGTTAGCTGAAGGATTTTTATAAATGTAAATTGTTACAAATCACTTACTTGCGTAAAATGATTCAGAGGTTTTCCATTGTGCATAAAATAAAATCTAAACTCTGACACAGACTATAAATCATGCCTCATATCTTTCCTGTCCCCCTCCCACTCCCCTTAAAACCTCACCTCATGCCATCACCTCCTCACTCATTGGGGTTTACTTTCACTTCCTACTTTTAAGTTCTTCAAATTAATTAAGCTCCATTCCATTCCAAGGCCGGTAACGGGAAAAATCAAACATGGCACGTGCCTCAGGTTTCTTCTATTAAAATTTTGAAGGAACAGGGCTTCCCTGGTGGTTCAGTGGGTAAGGGCACTGCCTTGCAGTGCAATAGGCGCCAGTTCAATCCCTGTTCTGGGAAGATCCCACGTGCCGTGGAGTGGCTGTATCAATATTTCCAACTACGGAGACAGAGCTCTGGAGCACGTGCACCCAGAACCAGTACTCTGCGACGAGAGAGGCCACTGCAATGGGAGGCCCACACAGGCCAAAGAGCAAAGATAAATGAGTAAAAGATCAGTAGAAGTGGCCAAACAGTGTTGTTTGTTATAACAACAAAAAAATTAAAAATTGAAGGAAGAAATGTGAAGTGAGTGAAAAATTTAGCTATAGAAATCTAAAAATGCAATAGCTTGGCTTAGAGAAACTAATGACTAATCAACTCTATCCTGTCATGTAAATTTTAGCACAAACTTGGCTTCCTCAGGGAGATCTTCTTTTATCTTAGGGTTAAATCTGTTAGCCTGTATTATGATAAAAGTGGCTTTCTTACATTTATCATAAGGACTTATTTAAGGTATTTTTCTTTTCTGCACTATAAGTGTGTGCTCAAGTAAGAAACTGGGTTTCATTCATGAATCCTCTTTCCTTTAATCCTGAGTCTGAACTAGCAGCAAGCCCCATAAATTCTACTTTCAAATTATATTTTAAGTGTAACTACTTCTGTTCCATATATATTGCTGCCTGCTTACCCACTTTCCCATTTTTCACAACTAGGCAACAAAACCCTCCAACTAGATTCTCATTTCTACCAATTTTTACCCTTTTTCTACAAAGTTAGCTGAAGGATTTTTATAAATGTAAATTGTTACAAATCACTTACTTGCGTAAAATGATTCAGAGGTTTTCCATTGTGCATAAAATAAAATCTAAACTCTGACACAGACTATAAATCATGCCTCATATCTTTCCTGTCCCCCTCCCACTCCCCTTAAAACCTCACCTCATGCCATCACCTCCTCACTCATTGGGGTTTACTTTCACTTCCTACTTTTAAGTTCTTCAAATTAATTAAGCTCCATTCCATTTCAAGGCCATTTCCAGAGAATTCTTGTACTCAGTCACCCTCAGTTTTCAACAGGTGTTTCTTCAATTGTCCCTTACCTTAACAAGTCTAATTTAGCTTTCCTTGAAATACTCTTTTAGCAACCATTATAGTATTTTTCGAATTTTGGTAGCATGTGTTATTTCTTTGATTCCTTATCTCTCCTCCTGAACTGTCGGGTCCCTGTGGATAGGGATCCTATCTGCTTGGTTTAGCACATAGTATAATGCCTTCCACATTTTAAGTACCAAATACATTTATGCTGAATTAATCAGAATATAAGCAAAGAAGCTGGTCTTTTTAGTGAAAGCAGACATGGAGAATATTAATAGAAAGATAAATAGACGGTGAGCAGTCCTCAGAGAAATAAAAAGCTGATTCTTAAAGTTGTACTGATTTGAGAAAATTCCAGTTTTGTTCAATTTGCTTTTTTTCAGAGGAAAGAAAACAAAAACAAACAAACCTTTTTTAGTAATAAGAGATAGCATATGCTCCTTAAAATTAAATAAACAAATAAATTCTACCTAAATAAAGTAGTATATGGTGAAGTGAATATATAGGTTGAAAATACAATAATTTGTCATTCCAAAGGAGAAAAGAACTCGTTTTAGATTATTTGTATTCATTTGTTGCGGGGGCCTTCCGCAGAAAGGAAGGCAGCGGGATTGCCCCGCTGAACCGGGAGATCTCGGAGAGGCGAGCCTTGCTGCCAGCTCCCAGCCCGCCAGCGCATGCCGAGGACAATCAGACATGGCAGGGGTTCTGTCGAGGCAGTTCCACTTTATTAATGCAGATTCACAGCTTTTATAGGCAAGTGAAGGGGGGTTTCAACTGGACTTCCTATAGATTTCTACCAATTTTTACCCTTTTCTACAAAGTTAGCTGAAGGATTTTTATAAATGTAAATTGTTACAAATCACTTACTTGTAAAATGATTCAGAGGTTTTCCATTGTGCATAAAATAAAATCTAAACTCTGACACAGACTATAAATCATGCCTCATATCTTTCCTGTCCCCCTCCCACTCCCCTTAAAACCTCACCTCATGCCATCACCTCCTCACTCATTGGGGTTTACTTTCACTTCCTACTTTTAAGTTCTTCAAATTAATTAAGCTCCATTCCATTTCAAGGCCATTTCCAGAGAATTCTTGTACTCAGTCACCCTCAGTTTTCAACAGGTGTTTCTTCAATTGTCCCTTACCTTAACAAGTCTAATTTAGCTTTCCTTGAAATACTCTTTTAGCAACCATTATAGTATTTTTCGAATTTTGGTAGCATGTGTTATTTCTTTGATTCCTTATCTCTCCTCCTGAACTGTCGGGTCCCTGTGGATAGGGATCCTATCTGCTTGGTTTAGCACATAGTATAATGCCTTCCACATTTTAAGTACCAAATACATTTATGCTGAATTAATCAGAATATAAGCAAAGAAGCTGGTCTTTTTAGTGAAAGCAGACATGGAGAATATTAATAGAAAGATAAATAGACGGTGAGCAGTCCTCAGAGAAATAAAAAGCTGATTCTTAAAGTTGTACTGATTTGAGAAAATTCCAGTTTTGTTCAATTTGCTTTTTTTCAGAGGAAAGAAAACAAAAACAAACAAACCTTTTTGAGTAATAAGAGATAGCATATGCTCCTTAAAATTAAATAAACAAATAAATTCTACCTAAATAAAGTAGTATATGGTGAAGTGAATATATAGGTTGAAAATACAATAATTTGTCATTCCAAAGGAGAAAAGAACTCGTTTTAGATTATTTGTATTCATTTGTTGCGGGGGCCTTCCGCAGAAAGGAAGGCAGCGGGATTGCCCCCGGCTGAACCGGGAGATCTCGGAGAGAGGCGAGCCTTGCTGCCAGCTCCCCAGCCCGCCAGCGCATGCCGAGGACAATCAGACATGGCAGGGGTTCTGTCGAGGCAGTTCCACTTTATTAATGCAGATTCACAGCTTTTATAGGCAAGTGAAGGGGGTTTTCCACTGGACTTCCTATAGATTACACCAATCAAGCTAAAGGTCAAGTAATCATCCATGAGTGCGGAAACCAGGGGAACCAATCAGAAAATTTGACCATCACTTAACAATTTAGATCATGCCCTCCTCTCTTCCTGTAGGTGCCATCTTAGCTCCAAACTGCAAACATGTGCTTAAGCTTCTTTAAACAATGTGCTTAAGCTTCCTTATGCTTGCAACGGTCTTCTTCCAATTCAGAGCCCCACAATTTGTTAATGGTTAGCTTGGTATTCATCTGTCTCTGTCAGTAGTATGTAAGCTTCCAGATGGCAAGTTCTCTGTCTATATTATTCATAGGTGCATCGCCAGCACTCCTAAAAAATAATGATTTTAAAGAATATATGGTTTAAAAGTTACTATTGGAGAGTAATTGAGAATGAGGAATTTGCAGAAAAATACCATGGTGAATCGGAATTGTCACATAAATTAGAACATTTCTTCTTGGGGTTAGTCCTTGTCACCTGAAAGACTTCTAGTATAATGATAAATATGCTAAAATGAAGTATGAAAACCTATATAATAAATGAAGCTTGTGGATTTCAACCATGAGAAAGAGAAAGAATTGAATATCTACTATTCTAAATAGTAATTGTGCTAGAAATATTGCAGTGGAAATCAGTGTTTTGGAAAGGATAATGTGATCAAGATTTTTAAAGGAAAAAAAAAGATTACAGAATTGAGAAGGCAATTTCTTTGGTTGTATAATTAGTATTAATTTTTTTGTTTTTAAAGGAAAATTTATTTTAAAGAATTTCTAAATAAAGTGTAGTGAAGTGAATATATAGGTTGAAAATACAATAATTTGTCATTCCAAAGGAGAAAAGAACTCGTTTTAGATTATTTGTATTCATTTGTTGCGGGGGCCTTCCGCAGAAAGGAAGGCAGCGGGATTGCCCCGCTGAACCGGGAGATCTCGGAGAGAGGCGAGCCTTGCTGCCAGCTCCCCAGCCCGCCAGCGCATGCCGAGGACAATCAGACATGGCAGGGGTTCTGTCGAGGCAGTTCCACTTTATTAATGCAGATTCACAGCTTTTATAGGCAAGTGAAGGGGGTTTTCCACTGGACTTCCTATAGATTACACCAATCAAGCTAAAGGTCAAGTAATCATCCATGAGTGCGGAAACCAGGGGAACCAATCAGAAAATTTGACCATCACTTAACAATTTAGATCATGCCCTCCTCTCTTCCTGTAGGTGCCATCTTAGCTCCAAACTGCAAACATGTGCTTAAGCTTCTTTAAACAATGTGCTTAAGCTTCCTTATGCTTGCAACGGTCTTCTTCCAATTCAGAGCCCCACAATTTGTTAATGGTTAGCTTGGTATTCATCTGTCTCTGTCAGTAGTATGTAAGCTTCCAGATGGCAAGTTCTCTGTCTATATTATTCATAGGTGCATCGCCAGCACTCCTAAAAAATAATGATTTTAAAGAATATATGGTTTAAAAGTTACTATTGGAGAGTAATTGAGAATGAGGAATTTGCAGAAAAATACCATGGTGAATCGGAATTGTCACATAAATTAGAACATTTCTTCTTGGGGTTAGTCCTTGTCACCTGAAAGACTTCTAGTATAATGATAAATATGCTAAAATGAAGTATGAAAACCTATATAATAAATGAAGCTTGTGGATTTCAACCATGAGAAAGAGAAAGAATTGAATATCTACTATTCTAAATAGTAATTGTGCTAGAAATATTGCAGTGGAAATCAGTGTTTTGGAAAGGATAATGTGATCAAGATTTTTAAAGGAAAAAAAAAGATTACAGAATTGAGAAGGCAATTTCTTTGGTTGTATAATTAGTATTAATTTTTGTTTTTGTTTTAAACATTGAGAAATATCTCTGTGGAGTCTGAGAATTCAAATGATATAATTTTGTGCACAGAAGATATTCCTTCATGTATACAACAAATTTAGGAAAGACGTCATATATTCTTAGGTGTCTCAATAAAATCATTTCTCAAATACTACCTTTATATTTCTCTTCACTCATGCTTTCAATACCTAGTTATCACCAAAGTTTTATTAAGAAATTTTGCACAAATATGCATCTACCAATTGAAACACTTATGTTTACAGTACCTATATAGGTCCAAACAATAGACTAGATGATTATTCTCAATTTTAACTGAAAATTAGCATTTTATTTTATCTTTATTTTATTTTTAAAGATTTATTTATTTCTTTTGGGCGGGGGTCGGGTTGGGGAGGGATGGGAACGGGCGGGCCACTTCTATTGGTCTTTCATTTCTCTATTTTCATCCGTCTTTGTTCTTTGGCTCCTGTGGGTCTCCCATGGCGGTGGCCTCTGTTGTCACAGAGCACCAGCTCTGGGCACATGCCCTCCAGAGCTCCGGTTTGGTCATTGTACACACTGGTCCATCCACTCTGCGGCACGGGGGATCTTCCCAGGCCAGGGATCGAACCAGCACCCCTTGTACTGCAAGGCAGTGTCCTTACCCACTGGACCATCAGGGGAAGCCCAAAAATTAGCATTATATGGTACAGTTTTAAAATGATTTATACATAGGTCCTATCAAAGGAGAGCTTATTCCAAGTAAATTTCAATTGTGGGGAGAAAGCAAACTATGGGTTTTTTAAAGGTTCCCCTGAATACCTAGGATTGCTGGATGACTTACTATTATTTGTTAATAAAGCAGTTATTCTTCCTTTATGGTCTGCTGAACTACGTTAATGTTGACTGTGTCCAAAATGAGCCCACTTGTTACTGTCTGTCATTTTTTCCATTTGAAGACACAGTTACTAAGTGTTTTTGACTTTCTCACCTCTTTTCAATAAACTCTGCGCTGACTTTGTATTTCTTTAATTTGTAAATATTCTTCTTAATAGAGAATCAATAAAAAGGTGTTTTTCAACTCTGTACACCTGTTATCTACTACTGAGAACTTATAGTAAGCCATTGGAGAAGTTATGCTTCTTCCAACTAGAAGGAAGTTCTAGTCAGACTCCATGAATCACTTGCACTATGTGTAGTATGTCACTTTGAATTTCCACAGATACATAAATAAAACATTTTTAAGTCCATTCTGCCAAATAAGAATCTAGCATTTATAAAGTGACAAAATAGAGTAAGTATTCAGGTCCAGGAAAAATAGACTTATGAGCTTCAGGATATTTTCCTTCTATCTTATTGTTCATTTTCCTCTAAAGTCCATCTTGCTATAATTATCATATGTATCTTAAAAGTGATCAATTTTTCAGTAATTGTGCAATTTTCAACTAGCGTGTTGTCTAAAGACAGAAAATGAGACATTTTCCCCTGTTGTATGAGTGATTAGATTAGACATTAAAGGAAAAAAGTGGAATGTGTTAAAGAAATGACAAGACAAAAACGTCCAGGAAAGTCATGACAGTTCACAGTATTAATCATGTCCAAAGCAGCACTGAGCATGTGTGAACATTCATGGAACAAAACAACTTATGGAAAAGTCAAGGAAAGGAAGAGCAGGTGGCAGTAGAGATCGCTAGGCATTCACAAAGTTTCTGCTGTTTAGGGGCCCAGCCCTGAGAATCTGCCTGATCAAAGAACTGAGTGAATGAATCTCAATGTTATTGACACACTGTGAATATCAGAGGGTGTTTCTGAGTCTCATTAACATGCACATGCAAGTAAGAAATCTAAACGAATTCCTATAATCTATCCACCTTCATACACCAGCTCAAAACACCATGAAGCTGTTTCATTGCTTTCCAGTTGATTATATTAGGACTAGATAGTTGAGAATGAATATTTAACCTAACAAACTAATAGGGCTTCAGCAATTCACTGGGCATAGTTTCCTTTAGAGAAAAGAAATTAAAAAGCAATTGCTAAGCAGATCCTTGTTGAAAGACAATTTGCTAATTCAATTGAGTATGGGCTACTGAAAACATTGATTCACCATACTTTCATAGTGTTAATTACTATCTTGGTTTCTTTACCAAATTTATGAATCATATCTGCTAACTAAACATTATACACAAGAAGTTTATTTTATTTTTTCCAGCTAAAATACTGGGTGAGCAATTCACATGTATCTAAGAATAGTGGCAGGTTTCCAGAAATCAGAAGTGTATAAGTGGGCAGCTTAAATAAATACTACACACTGTCCATGGACTCAGGGACATCAGATGATGCCTTTCCTTCATACAGCATAATCATATATGAGCTTTAATATGCTGTTAGTGAACATAGCTGCTGAACAGAGCAAGGTTCCTTGGTAAATAAACAAACTTTACAAACTACATGAGCATACAAATGACACTGAACTTGAACCATTCCTTTTATCTTGGGAGCCTCCTGAGACTTTGCAGTGAGAGTTAGTGTGTAAAAACCAAAACAACCAGATAATCAGAGTTGTAAACTAAATACGTAAGTAAAGCTACAGATTTGAAAATAGATGATAATGAAGATTTAATTTCAGAAATAGAAAGTATTGGAGGATCTGATCCTGGGGTAGTGGAATAGATTTCCCTGGTTTGATTAAAGATAGCAGGTCTCACTCTCCTACAAGATTTCTCTCTGACATGTGCTTTTTCCTCTTTGTTGAAGTGTAAGTATCTGAAGGTCTATAAAAGTATTTGTGTACCTCTTTCCTCTCTTTCCATACAGTACATTCACAAGCAGGATAAGTAAGAGAACTCTCATGTTATTAAAACAAACACTGTGAATATCAGAGGGTGTTTCTGAGTCTCATTAACATGCACATGCAAGTAAGAAATCTAAACGAATTCCTATAATCTATCCACCTTCATACACCAGCTCAAAACACCATGAAGCTGTTTCATTGCTTTCCAGTTGATTATATTAGGACTAGATAGTTGAGAATGAATATTTAACCTAACAAACTAATAGGGCTTCAGCAATTCACTGGGCATAGTTTCCCTTTAGAGAAAAGAAATTAAAAAGCAATTGCTAAGCAGATCCTTGTTGAAAGACAATTTGCTAATTCAATTGAGTATGGGCTACTGAAAACATTGATTCACCATACTTTCATAGTGTTAATTACTATCTTGGTTTCTTTACCAAATTTATGAATCATATCTGCTAACTAAACATTATACACAAGAAGTTTATTTTATTTTTTCCAGCTAAAATACTGGGTGAGCAATTCACATGTATCTAAGAATAGTGGCAGGTTTCCAGAAATCAGAAGTGTATAAGTGGGCAGCTTAAATAAATACTACACACTGTCCATGGACTCAGGGACATCAGATGATGCCTTTCCTTCATACAGCATAATCATATATGAGCTTTAATATGCTGTTAGTGAACATAGCTGCTGAACAGAGCAAGGTTCCTTGGTAAATAAACAAACTTTACAAACTACATGAGCATACAAATGACACTGAACTTGAACCATTCCTTTTATCTTGGGAGCCTCCTGAGACTTTGCAGTGAGAGTTAGTGTGTAAAAACCAAAACAACCAGATAATCAGAGTTGTAAACTAAATACGTAAGTAAAGCTACAGATTTGAAAATAGATGATAATGAAGATTTAATTTCAGAAATAGAAAGTATTGGAGGATCTGATCCTGGGGTAGTGGAATAGATTTCCCTGGTTTGATTAAAGATAGCAGGTCTCACTCTCCTACAAGATTTCTCTCTGACATGTGCTTTTTCCTCTTTGTTGAAGTGTAAGTATCTGAAGGTCTATAAAAAGTATTTGTGTACCTCTTTCCTCTCTTTCCATACAGTACATTCACAAGCAGGATGAAGGAGGTAAGAGCCATCCATATATTCACATAAATTTGTTCAAAAAGTTAATTATTTTGTAACACCTATTTGAAATCAACTCTTTGAAAGAATGAGGGATTTTATCAGAGCAAAACCATTTTGAAGAACTGGAGGACAGGTGAGACTCTGGGGTGAACCTTCTTTGGGAAGCTATAATGGGAAACAGTAATATATTAGTCCCACTGTTGCATCTGTGGGACTCTTTGAGATACCATGGACTGTAGATGTCAGAACCATATGCCTCTTCAATTTTATATGTGAGAATACTGATGGGAGTTGTCATTCCCTTCTCCAGAGGATCTTCTTAAACCAGGGATCAAACCCACATCTGCTGCATTTGCTGCATGGCAACTGGGTTCTTTACCACACCAGCTACAATGGAAGCTTAAGTATTCAGTACTGCAGGGCTCTGAATATTTGAGAGTTAGGAAATAGGGCACAAACGATGTTAGAAAGGATCCTGAAAACAAATATGGAAAAAAATATGCTATTAAAAAAAAAACACACAGAAACAAACTTTTGTATATGGTGGATTAGGAATTCCAAACACATGTATTTGAAAATGGCTTCAATAGGCTGTATTACCAGAAATAAAGGGGGGGATTTTCCTCACTGTTTTCTTGCCTTCTCTTTTCCTTATTTTACTTCTTTTTCTTTTAAATCCTAAACCTTGTTTAAAATTAAAGATCATTTGTAGAGAGTATAGCTTCAGAATGTACTAAAGCACATATTAAAGAGAAATCCTAAACCTTGTTTCATTAGCTCCAGATTTGCAGTGAGATTAGTGTGTAAAACCAAAACAACCAGATAATCAGAGTTGTAAACTAAATACGTAAGTAAAGCTACAGATTTGAAAATAGATGATAATGAAGATTTAATTTCAGAAATAGAAAGTATTGGAGGATCTGATCCTGGGGTAGTGGAATAGATTTCCCTGGTTTGATTAAAGATAGCAGGTCTCACTCTCCTACAAGATTTCTCTCTGACATGTGCTTTTTCCTCTTTGTTGAAGTGTAAGTATCTGAAGGTCTATAAAAAGTATTTGTGTACCTCTTTCCTCTCTTTCCATACAGTACATTCACAAGCAGGATGAAGGAGGTAAGAGCCATCCATATATTCACATAAATTTGTTCAAAAAGTTAATTATTTTGTAACACCTATTTGAAATCAACTCTTTGAAAGAATGAGGGATTTTATCAGAGCAAAACCATTTTGAAGAACTGGAGGACAGGTGAGACTCTGGGGTGAACCTTCTTTGGGAAGCTATAATGGGAAACAGTAATATATTAGTCCCACTGTTGCATCTGTGGGACTCTTTGAGATACCATGGACTGTAGATGTCAGAACCATATGCCTCTTCAATTTTATATGTGAGAATACTGATGGGAGTTGTCATTCCCTTCTCCAGAGGATCTTCTTAAACCAGGGATCAAACCCACATCTGCTGCATTTGCTGCATGGCAACTGGGTTCTTTACCACACCAGCTACAATGGAAGCTTAAGTATTCAGTACTGCAGGGCTCTGAATATTTGAGAGTTAGGAAATAGGGCACAAACGATGTTAGAAAGGATCCTGAAAACAAATATGGAAAAAAATATGCTATTAAAAAAAAAACACACAGAAACAAACTTTTGTATATGGTGGATTAGGAATTCCAAACACATGTATTTGAAAATGGCTTCAATAGGCTGTATTACCAGAAATAAAGGGGGGGATTTTCCTCACTGTTTTCTTGCCTTCTCTTTTCCTTATTTTACTTCTTTTTCTTTTAAATCCTAAACCTTGTTTAAAATTAAAGATCATTTGTAGAGAGTATAGCTTCAGAATGTACTAAAGCACATATTAAAGAGAAATCAATTAAGTTGCTATGAGGATTATGGCTATCATTCAGTCACTTAAGTCATGTCTGCTTCTCTGCAATCCTATGGCCTTCAGCATGCCAAACCTCCCTATCCTTCACCATCTTCTGGAACTTGCTCAAACTCATGCCAATTGAATCAGTGATGCCATCCAACCATTTCATCTTCTGTCATCCCCTTCTCTTGCCTTCAATATTTCCCAATATTAGGACTTTTCCAATAAGTCAGTTGTTTACATCAAGTGACCAAAGTATTGGAGCATCAGTTTCAGTATCAGTCCTTCCAAGGGATATTAAGGGTTGATTTCTTTTGGAATTGACTGGTTTGATCCCCTTGCTGTTCAAGGGACTCAAATGAGCCTTCTCCAACACCACAGTTCAAAAGCATCAGTTCTTCAGTGCCAGCCTTTTTCATGGTCCAACTCTCACATTCATACATGACTGCTACAAAAAGCATAGCTTTAGTTATTTAGACCTTTCTTGGCATCGTAATATTTTTGCTTTTTAATACTCTGTCTAGGTTTGTCATAGCTTTTCTTCCAAGGAGCAAGTGTCTTTTAATTTTGTGGGTGCAATCACTGTTCACAGTGATTTTGAAACCCAATAGTCTATTATTTCCATGGTTTCCCTGTCTATTTGCCATGAAGCGATAGAAACAGATGTCATGATCTTAGTTGTTTGAATGTTGAGTTTTAAGCCAGCTTTTTCATTCTGTTCTTGCACTTTCATCAAGAGTTTCTTCAATTCCTCTACATTTTCTGTTGTTAAGGTTGTGTCATCCACATACTTGAGGTTATTGATATTTCTCCCTGCAATCTTGATTCTAGCTTGATTCCAGTCTAGCGATCCATATGATATGCTCTACATATAAGTTAAAATATCAGGTTGACGATATGCAGCCTTGATGTACTCCTTTCCCAATTTGGAACCAGTCCTTTGTTCCTTGTCCAGTTCTGACTATTGCTTTTTGACATGTATACAGGTTTTTCAGGAGGCAGGAAAGGAGGTCCAGTATTCCCACCTCTTTCAGAATTTTCAGTTTGTTGCCAACACAGTCAATGGTTTTAGTGTACTCAATGAAGCAGAAGTGGATGTTTTCCAGGAATTTCCTTGATTTTTCTATGATTTAATGGATGTTGGCATTTTAATCTCTGGTCCCTATGCCTTTGCTTAATCTAGGCTGTACATCTGGAAGTTTCAGTTCACGTACATTTAAAGCCTAGCTTGAAGGATCTTGAACATTACCTTGCTAGCATGTCAAATGAGTACAATTTTGTGGTGGTTTGAATGTTCTTTGGTGAATATTATGGTGAAAATGACAACAAATGATATCAGCATCACCATGTGAAGGGAAAACTGCTTCTAAGAATTAATCTCACCAGATTAATCTCCTGATATGAGAACCTGGCTTTGTCTACCTTACACATCGCTCACTATGATGAATAGTTCACCAACCTTGTTCATTCTTGATCTTGTCAAGGGACTCAAATGAGCCTTCTCCAACACCACAGTTCAAAAGCATCAGTTCTTCAGTGCCAGCCTTTTTCATGGTCCAACTCTCACATTCATACATGACTGCTACAAAAAGCATAGCTTTAGTTATTTAGACCTTTCTTGGCATCGTAATATTTTTGCTTTTTAATACTCTGTCTAGGTTTGTCATAGCTTTTCTTCCAAGGAGCAAGTGTCTTTTAATTTTGTGGGTGCAATCACTGTTCACAGTGATTTTGAAACCCAATAGTCTATTATTTCCATGGTTTCCCTGTCTATTTGCCATGAAGCGATAGAAACAGATGTCATGATCTTAGTTGTTTGAATGTTGAGTTTTAAGCCAGCTTTTTCATTCTGTTCTTGCACTTTCATCAAGAGTTTCTTCAATTCCTCTACATTTTCTGTTGTTAAGGTTGTGTCATCCACATACTTGAGGTTATTGATATTTCTCCCTGCAATCTTGATTCTAGCTTGATTCCAGTCTAGCGATCCATATGATATGCTCTACATATAAGTTAAAATATCAGGTTGACGATATGCAGCCTTGATGTACTCCTTTCCCAATTTGGAACCAGTCCTTTGTTCCTTGTCCAGTTCTGACTATTGCTTTTTGACATGTATACAGGTTTTTCAGGAGGCAGGAAAGGAGGTCCAGTATTCCCACCTCTTTCAGAATTTTCAGTTTGTTGCCAACACAGTCAATGGTTTTAGTGTACTCAATGAAGCAGAAGTGGATGTTTTCCAGGAATTTCCTTGATTTTTCTATGATTTAATGGATGTTGGCATTTTAATCTCTGGTCCCTATGCCTTTGCTTAATCTAGGCTGTACATCTGGAAGTTTCAGTTCACGTACATTTAAAGCCTAGCTTGAAGGATCTTGAACATTACCTTGCTAGCATGTCAAATGAGTACAATTTTGTGGTGGTTTGAATGTTCTTTGGTGAATATTATGGTGAAAATGACAACAAATGATATCAGCATCACCATGTGAAGGGAAAACTGCTTCTAAGAATTAATCTCACCAGATTAATCTCCTGATATGAGAACCTGGCTTTGTCTACCTTACACATCGGTCACTATGATGCATAGTTCACCAACCTTGTTCATTTAACTTTGACAAGAGTCCTGTGTGTTTAAAAGTGCTTCATTCCTGCATGAGAGGTAGCATCATAGATACAAAAGACATTTCCTAGAGTGACACATGAGTAATACTGTGCCCAGAATTAACCATAAGCCTGATGATGATGCACAACATTGTCTATGTGGGAAAATGTGACATTACAAGTATTTAAAGGTACAATCTGATTATATATTAGGGATAGTCCACAATTTTTGTTGGGGGCGGGGCACTTCTATTGATCTTTCATCCATTTATCTTTGTTCTTTGGATTGTGCGGGCCTCCCATTGCAGTGGCTTCTCTCGTCGCAGGGCACTGGCTCTGGGAGCATGCACTCCAGAGCTCCAGCTCAGTAGTTGGACACATTGGTCCAGCTGCTCTGCAGCACATGGGATCTTCCTGTGCCAGGGATCGAACCAGCACCCCTTGCATTGCAAGGTGGTGTCCTTACCCACTGGACCACCAAGGAAGCCCTGGAACTCTTTTTAGAAGAAGATAAAGTACCCTGAATTAGCATCGTTTGTTTTAAAATGACCATATTTATCACTTTCCTAATTTTGAGAAAAGCATTTGCAGTAAAGCAAGACAATTTTTATCCCAGAAGGTTCAATGTGAAAGTCAGCCAAACACTGTCAACCAGACCTTAATAACTAAACAGAATTTTCAAAGTATAATCATGAACCTGCTGATTAAATTGGTTCCCTCCTAGGAATAGAAACTAATATGTACTCTTCCCAAGTCTCCCTTGGAATTATGAATAAGCACTAGTAAGTCATCCCTAAGAGGAAATCATTAAGAAAGAATAGATTTGAGTTAGGATTTTTGGTAAGAGTGACCATAAACCAGTTCTCAAATGAAGAGAATACATAAAAATAGATGTGATTTTTGATAATTCAATATATTCAAACAATCAAATTCATTATAATTGAGATCTTGAATTTTGTAGGTGGTTTGGGAATGTTCTTTGGTGAATATTATGGTGAAAATGACAACAAATGATATCAGCATCACCATGTGAAGGGAAAACTGCTTCTAAGAATTAATCTCACCAGATTAATCTCCTGATATGAGAACCTGGCTTTGTCTACCTTACACATCGGTCACTATGATGCATAGTTCACCAACCTTGTTCATTTAACTTTGACAAGAGTCCTGTGTGTTTAAAAGTGCTTCATTCCTGCATGAGAGGTAGCATCATAGATACAAAAGACATTTCCTAGAGTGACACATGAGTAATACTGTGCCCAGAATTAACCATAAGCCTGATGATGATGCACAACATTGTCTATGTGGGAAAATGTGACATTACAAGTATTTAAAGGTACAATCTGATTATATATTAGGGATAGACCACAATTTTTTTTGGGGGCGGGGCACTTCTATTGATCTTTCATCCATTTATCTTTGTTCTTTGGATTGTGCGGGCCTCCCATTGCAGTGGCTTCTCTCGTCGCAGGGCACTGGCTCTGGGAGCATGCACTCCAGAGCTCCAGCTCAGTAGTTGGACACATTGGTCCAGCTGCTCTGCAGCACATGGGATCTTCCTGTGCCAGGGATCGAACCAGCACCCCTTGCATTGCAAGGTGGTGTCCTTACCCACTGGACCACCAAGGAAGCCCTGGAACTCTTTTTAGAAGAAGATAAAGTACCCTGAATTAGCATCGTTTGTTTTAAAATGACCATATTTATCACTTTCCTAATTTTGAGAAAAGCATTTGCAGTAAAGCAAGACAATTTTTATCCCAGAAGGTTCAATGTGAAAGTCAGCCAAACACTGTCAACCAGACCTTAATAACTAAACAGAATTTTCAAAGTATAATCATGAACCTGCTGATTAAATTGGTTCCCTCCTAGGAATAGAAACTAATATGTACTCTTCCCAAGTCTCCCTTGGAATTATGAATAAGCACTAGTAAGTCATCCCTAAGAGGAAATCATTAAGAAAGAATAGATTTGAGTTAGGATTTTTGGTAAGAGTGACCATAAACCAGTTCTCAAATGAAGAGAATACATAAAAATAGATGTGATTTTTGATAATTCAATATATTCAAACAATCAAATTCATTATAAGCTTGTAAAATAAGGTTTGTATGAAGTGAGAAAAGTAACTAGGAAGTAACTCTTCAAGGTTTGATATTTTGTTACAAATGTGGTATAATTTCTAGAGGTCTTATATGAGAAATGAGGTAAAGATTTTGTTCTTTTTATGCAACTTTTATATGATTAATGTAAATTGATAGTGTTGCTAATTAAGATCGCTGCATTTTTATTTAGATGGTTTTCTGGGTATAAGAACTGCATGTAATAATATTAATGAAGTGTTTATGATATTTGGTTGGAATTTGTTTTGCTTTAAGGCAAATTTATGATTATTGCTTTTATTACACATATAAACACTTGTTCTATCATAAATAATGAGAAACAACAAAACAACAGAATATATTACCAACTAATTAAAAGTATCTGAGCATCAAGAAATGAGTATATAAAGCCCTAAAATATGAGATAGATTTTTATTTAAATAAAATAAAATCTATTTTGTTTTAGTGACCAGTAATGAACATTAAAACTAAATAAAAACACTTTGGGACTATTCAAGTGAGGACAAATTAACAATTAAGGGTGCAGAGCTGCAAAGTGCTTTTGAGACTGCCTTATTAATATTAATTTTAAAGTACATAGAGGGATCAGCACATAAGAAGCACTGTAAGATGTAGCTCTACAAAAAAAAAAAGGAGGGGAGCCAAGATGGCGGAGGAATGAGGGGAAGATTTCACCAGCTCCCCAACAGAATCACCAGAACTAATCAAGAAAAGAACCACCACCAACAAACCAGCCGCTAGACGACAGAAGAATTCCACAGGTCCGCGAGAATAGAAGAGTGAATAGCCAGAAATTTCCCGGAGCTAGGGTTCTAAGAATCCTCTGTCCTATCCCCACACCGGACCGCACCGATGGAGAGCGCGCCAGCAAGTGCCCTAAAAGGGGGCCTAAGCAGAGCCTCGGGGGAGAAAGGGCAGCGCTCAGTGTGAAAACTCCAAGAATCCGCCCGGGATCGCCGGCAGAAATTAAGACACTGCGAAGATAGGATACAGCAGGGCCGAGCAGAACGCGCTTGCTGCCTGGCGACCTCAGGCCGGACTGAACGAGACGGGAGAGCGCCCAGTGTGAGGATCGCAGCGCTTGGCCGCCGGGCGAAAATTGCGACTTTCCGCCTGGCACCGGGTGAGTTCAAACACTCCTAGTAGGGGACTGGCTGAAGGGGAAGTCGCCCGCAGATTGCTGACCAGGGACCGGGCTCGAGCGGGACGGGGAGACTTGTGCCTACCTTTGGGACTTGGAGGCGCAACTGGCAGTGCGCGCGCCAGTGGCGGAAGAACCCCTGCACCCCCATAGCTGCACCCCCATAGCTACACCCGCAGCGGCGGAAGCCGGGAGTAGGGCAGGTATCACGCCCAACACGGGATTGCACGCGCACCACTGTCCCCCGCCCGACGGACTGAGATCAGCCCGCGCCCCTGCCCAACCCGGGACGGCGCTTGCCGCACCCCGCGCCCGACACACTGGAATCAGCCCGCGCTCCCGCCCAACCCGGGACAGCGAGCGCACCGCGGTCCCCCGCCCAACGGACAGAGATCAGCCCGCCGTCCCCGCCAGCATCTGAGCTTGCAGACCGGTGCCATAAGGAAAAAGCTGCATCATCAAGACAACACCATCGAGAGCAGACTGGCTTCCAGACAGATGAGAGGATAAAAACCAGGGACAGTATTTAGCTTTTTTGTTTATCTGTTGTGGACGGTTCTGCTTATTCGTTTAATTGGTCAGGTTTGGGTTTGTTTTTTGTTTTTTGTTTTTTTTTCTCTCTCTCTCTCTTTGATCTCTTCTTATTAAGTTTCTCCTCGTTTTTTTTTGTGTGTAATTTTTAATTTTTTTGATTTTTAATTATTAATTTTTTATTATCAATTTTTTTTTTAATTTTAATTCTTGAACTTCCAATTTTCTTTCCTCTTTCCCACTCCTTCCTCCCTCTATGCTCTAAATCTAAAACTTTCTCCTATATACCACTAACCCCTAGATAAATATTTCCGACCTTCCTGTCTCCACTATTCTCTCCCAGCTGCACTGAACAAAACAACACACTAATCTTGGCTACATAACCCTATAAAATCCTTCCAAGTTGAATCTATTCCTTCTCATTACCCATACATTTTCCACCTTCTCACTCCCAACACATGTCTTAGTTAAAAATTGCTTTCAATGACGAAATAGTCCAAGCCAGAACCCTACCCAAGATCTATTTTTCCAGGCACTATTCTAATTAACTCAGAGCTTAATGGGCAAGTACTATCTTTGATTGTGTCGTTTGCCAGGAAAATTTCCTATGCTTTATATCTGTAAAACTGGTTAGATGTGGTTATTGCTGTGTACTACTAGCTGGCACGACTTGTGCCTACCTTTGGGACTTGAGGCGCAACTGGCAGTCGCGCCAGTGGCGGAAGAACCCTGCACCCCATAGCTGCACCCCATAGCTACACCGCAGCGCGGAAGCCGGGAGTAGGGCAGGTATCACGCCCAACACGGGATTGCACGCGCACCACTGTCCCCCGCCCGACGGACTGAGATCAGCCCGCGCCCCTGCCCAACCCGGGACGGCGCTTGCCGCACCCCGCGCCCGACACACTGGAATCAGCCCGCGCTCCCGCCCAACCCGGGACAGCGGCGCACATGTCCCACGCCCAACGGACAGAGATCAGCCCGCCGTCCCCGCCAGCATCTGAGCTTGCAGACCGGTGCCATAAGGAAAAAGCTGCATCATCAAGACAACACCATCGAGAGCAGACTGGCTTCCAGACAGATGAGAGGATAAAAACCAGGGACAGTATTTAGCTTTTTTGTTTATCTGTTGTGGACGGTTCTGCTTATTCGTTTAATTGGTCAGGTTTGGGTTTGTTTGTTTTTTTTTTTTTTCTCTCTCTCTCTTTGATCTCTTCTTATTAAGTTTCTCCTCTTTTTTTCTTGTGTGTATTTTTTAATTTTTTTGACTTTTAATTATTAATTTTTTATTATCAATTTTTTTTTTAATTTTAATTCTTGAACTTCCAATTTTCTTTCCTCTTTCCCACTCCTTCCTCCCTCTATGCTCTAAATCTAAAACTTTCTCCTATATACCACTAACCCCTAGATAAATATTTCCGACCTTCCTGTCTCCACTATTCTCTCCCAGCTGCACTGAACAAAACAACACACTAATCTTGGCTACATAACCCTATAAAATCCTTCCAAGTTGAATCTATTCCTTCTCATTACCCATACATTTTCCACCTTCTCACTCCCAACACATGTCTTAGTTAAAAATTGCTTTCAATGACGAAATAGTCCAAGCCAGAACCCTACCCAAGATCTATTTTTCCAGGCACTATTCTAATTAACTCAGAGCTTAATGGGCAAGTACTATCTTTGATTGTGTCGTTTGCCAGGAAAATTTCCTATGCTTTATATCTGTAAAACTGGTTAGATGTGGTTATTGCTGTGTATGTATATATATCTTATGACTAGGTTAGAAAACATCTGCATGCTTTTATGACTGTCACCCATTAGGGACACACCTCTTGCCCCTCAGTTCCTAGTATTTGAACTAATATCACGGAACACTATAGCAAACCAGGCATAGAGCCTACATCTCCTGACCAATCATCAAACCAAGGATCCTCGAACTAGAAGCCCTGATTCCAAGACCCCACACTATCAAAGAACATACAACACTAGAGATGAAACAACAGAGAAACACTGCACAAATGAAGGACCAAGCTAGAGAATCACAGCCTCAAATGACAGAGGAGGAGATAGACAAATTATCTGAAAGAGAATTCAGAAAAACTATTCTAATGAGGATGCAAAACACCGAAAACAGAATATTAGAGGAAATTAGTGCATTGAGAAAAGACATGCAGGAAATGAAAAATAAGCAAATAGAGACCACCAACTCAATTGCTGAACTCAAAAATACGATAGAAGGCCTCAACAGTAGACTATCTGAGGCTGAAGAACGGATAAGCATGCTGGAAGATAGACTGGTGGAAATAACTGGTGAGGAACAGAACAAAGCCGAAAGAATGAAAAGAACTGAGGAAAGCCTCAGGGACCTATGGGACAATATCAAACGCACCAGCATTAGAATTATAGGAGTCCCAGAAGAAGAAGAAGGGAAGAAAGATTATGAAAAAAGTCTTGAAGAGGTTATTGTACAAAACTTCCCCAGCATGGGAAAGGAAATAGTCAGCCATGTCCAAGAAGCACAAAGAGTTCCATACAGGATAAACCCTAGAAGAAACACACCAAGGCACATTCTAATCAAACTAACACAGACTAAATATAAAGACAGATTACTAAAAGCAGCTAGAAGCAAACAACAAATAACATATAAAGGAAACCCCATACGTCTAACTGCGGATCTCTCAACAGAAACCCTGCAGGCCAGAAGAGAATGGCAGGACACATTTAAACGGCTAAAAGAGAATAATCTGCAACCACGAATTCTCTACCCAGCAAGAATCTCATTCAGAATCGATGGAGAAGTCAAAAGCTTCACAGACAAGCAAAAACTAAAAGAATTCTGTACCACAAAACCAGCCCTACAACAAGTGTTAAAGGGCCTGATATAGCCAATAAATACAAGAATAGAAGAATTCCTACAAACCAAACCCCAGACTTCTAAGAAGATGACAATAGGAACATTCGTATCAATAATTACTTTGAATGTAAATGGATTAAATGCTCCAACCAAACGACACAGGTTGGCTGAATGGATCAAGAAACATGACTCATATATATGCTGTTTACAAGAGACCCACTTCAGACCTAGAGACACTCATAGACTGAAAGTGAAAGGCTGGAAAAAGATATTCCATGCAAATGGAAATCAAAAGAAAGCTGGAGTGGCAATCCTCATATCAGACAAAATAGATTTTAAAGTAAAGAAGATTCTGAGAGACAAGGCAGGTCATTACATCATGATTAAAGGATCCATCCAAGAGGAAGACATAACAGTCATGAACATCTACGCACCCAACACAGGGGCACCTCAATACATAAGACAGATACTTTCAGACTTAAAAGAAGAAATCAATAATAACACAATAATAGTAGGAGACTTTAACACTCCTCTCACACCAATGGATAGATCATCTAAACAGAAAATTAATAAAGAAAAACAAGCCTTAAATGCCACACTAGAAAAGATGGACCTCATCGATATCTTTAGGACGTTCCATCCAAAAGCAGAAGAATACACTTTCTTCTCAAGTGCTCACGGAACATTCTCCAAGATAGACCACATCTTGGGTCACAAACCTAACCTCAGTCAATTCAAGAAAACTGAAATTATATCAACCATCTTCTCAGACCACAATGCAATGAGACTAGAGATCAACCACAGGAAAAAAATCACTAAAAATACAAACACATGGCGATTAAACAACACTTACCTAAAAAACCAACTGATCATTGAGGAAATCAAAGAAGAAATTAAAAAATTCCTAGAAGAAAATGACAATGAATATACGACCGTGCAAAACTTATGGGACACTGCAAAAGCAGTCCTAAGGGGGAAATTTATAGCAATACAATCCCACCTCAAGAAACTAGGAAAATATGAAGCAGATGACCTAACCCTCTGCTTAAAACAATTGGAAAAAGAAGAACAGAAACATCCCAAAGCCAGCAGAAGACGTGAAATTATAAAGACTAGAGCAGAAATAAATCAGAAAGAAATGAAAGAAACTATAGTTCAAATAAATAAAACAAAAAGCTGGTTCTTTGAAAAGATAAACAAAATCGATAAGCCTTTGGCGAGACTCATCAAGAAAAAGAGGGAGAAGAACCAGATCAACAAAATCAAAAACGAAAAAGGAGAGATTACAACAGATAATGCAGAAATCCAAAGGATTCTAAGAAACTATTATGAGCAACTCTATGGCAACAAACTGGACAACCTGGAAGAAATGGACAGTTTCTTGGGGAAGATCAATCTCCCAAGACTGAGCCAGGAAGAAACAGAAACTTTGAACAACCCAATCACAAGCTCAGAAATCGAATCTGTGATTATAAATCTACCCAAAAATAAAAGCCCAGGACCAGATGGCTTCACAGCCGAATTCTACCAAACATTTAAAGAAGAGCTAATGCCTGTCCTTCTAAAACTCTTTCAAAAAATTGCACAGGAAGGAAAACTTCCAAACACATTCTACGAGGCCACCATCACCCTGATACCCAAACCAGGCAAAGACAACACAAAAAAGGAAAATTACAGACCGATTTCTCTGATGAACTTAGATGCCAAGATTCTCAACAAAATCCTAGCAAACAGAATTCAACGACACATCAAAAAACTCATACATCATGATCAAGTCGGGTTCATCCCAGGCATGCAAGGCTTCTTTAACATCCGCAAATCAATCAATGTGATACACCATATTAACAAACTGAGAGACAAAAATCACATGATCATTTCAATAGATGCAGAAAAAGCCTTCGACAAAGTACAACATCCATTCATGATAAAAACTCTTCAGAAAATGGGCATAGAAGGAACCTATCTCAACATAGTGAAAACCATCCATGAGAAGCCCACAGCGAACATTGTCCTCAACGGAGAAAAACTGAAAGCATTCCCTCTAAGATCAGGAACAAGACAGGGGTGCCCACTTTCACCACTACTATTCAACATAGTCCTGGAAGTTCTAGCAACAGCAATAAGAGAAGAGAAAGAAATCAAAGGAATCCAGATTGGAAAGGAAGAAGTCAAGCTCTCTTTTTGCAGACGACATGATATTATACATAGAAAATCCCAAAGAATCTATTACAAAGCTACTAGAGCTAATCAATGAATTCAGCAAAGTCGCAGGATACAAAGTCAACACACAGAAATCACTGGCAATCCTATACACAAACAATGAAAAATAAGAAAATGAAATCAAAGAGGCAGTCCCCTTCACCATTGCAACCAAAAGAATCAAATATCTAGGAATAAACCTACCCAAAGAAACAAAAGAACTGTACACAGAAAATTACAAGACACTCATGAAAGAAATTAAAGAAGACTTAAACAGATGGAGAGATATTCCATGTTCCTGGGTCGGAAGAATCAATATTGTGAAAATGACCATACTACCAAATATCATCTACAGATTCAATGCAATACCTATTCAACTTCCATTGACATTTTTCACAGAACTAGACCAAAGGATCACACAGTTCATATGGAAACACAAAAGACCTCGAATAGCCAAAGCAATCCTGAGAAAGAAAAACGGAGCTGGAGGAATCAGCCTCCCTATCTTCAGACACTACTACAAAGCAACAGTCCTAGCATATTAAAACTCTTCCAAAAAATTGCACAGGAAGGAAAACTTCCAAACACATTCTACGAGGCCACCATCACCCTGATACCCAAACCAGGCAAAGACAACACAAAAAAGGAAAATTACAGACCGATTTCTCTGATGAACTTAGATGCCAAGATTCTCAACAAAATCCTAGCAAACAGAATTCAACGACACATCAAAAAACTCATACATCATGATCAAGTCGGGTTCATCCCAGGCATGCAAGGCTTCTTTAACATCCGCAAATCAATCAATGTGATACACCATATTAACAAACTGAGAGACAAAAATCACATGATCATTTCAATAGATGCAGAAAAAGCCTTCGACAAAGTACAACATCCATTCATGATAAAAACTCTTCAGAAAATGGGCATAGAAGGAACCTATCTCAACATAGTGAAAACCATCCATGAGAAGCCCACAGCGAACATTGTCCTCAACGGAGAAAAACTGAAAGCATTCCCTCTAAGATCAGGAACAAGACAGGGGTGCCCACTTTCACCACTACTATTCAACATAGTCCTGGAAGTTCTAGCAACAGCAATAAGAGAAGAGAAAGAAATCAAAGGAATCCAGATTGGAAAGGAAGAAGTCAAGCTCTCTCTTTTTGCAGACGACATGATATTATACATAGAAAATCCCAAAGAATCTATTACAAAGCTACTAGAGCTAATCAATGAATTCAGCAAAGTCGCAGGATACAAAGTCAACACACAGAAATCACTGGCAATCCTATACACAAACAATGAAAAATAAGAAAATGAAATCAAAGAGGCAGTCCCCTTCACCATTGCAACCAAAAGAATCAAATATCTAGGAATAAACCTACCCAAAGAAACAAAAGAACTGTACACAGAAAATTACAAGACACTCATGAAAGAAATTAAAGAAGACTTAAACAGATGGAGAGATATTCCATGTTCCTGGGTCGGAAGAATCAATATTGTGAAAATGACCATACTACCAAATATCATCTACAGATTCAATGCAATACCTATTCAACTTCCATTGACATTTTTCACAGAACTAGACCAAAGGATCACACAGTTCATATGGAAACACAAAAGACCTCGAATAGCCAAAGCAATCCTGAGAAAGAAAAACGGAGCTGGAGGAATCAGCCTCCCTATCTTCAGACACTACTACAAAGCAACAGTCCTCAAGACAGTATGGTACTGGCATAAAAACAGAACTATAGACCAATGGAACAAGATCGAGAACCCAGAGATAATCCCACGCACCTATGGGTACTTTATTTTTGACAAAGGAGGGCAAACTATAAAATGGGACAAAGACAGCCTCTTCAACAAGTGGTGCTGGGAGAATTGGACAGCTACATGCAAAAAAATGAAGGTGGAACATTCCCTGACACCATACACTAAGATCAACTCAAAATGGATTAAAGACCTAAATGTAAGACCAGAAACCATCAAACTCTTAGAGGAGAATATAGGCAAAACCCTCAAGGACATCAATCAAAGCAAAATCTTCTCTGACCCACCAACTAAAATAGCAGAACTGAAAAGAAAAATGAACATATGGGACTTCATGAAACTTAAAAGCTTTTGTACAGCTAAAGAAATTACAAAAAAGCTCAACAGACACCCCACAGAGTGGGAGAAAATCATAGCAAATGAAACAACAGACAAAGAATTAATCTCCAAAATCTACAAGCAACTCAGACAACTCAGCACAGGGAAAACGAACAACCCAATCAAAAAATGGGAAAAAGACCTAAAGAGACGCCTCTCCAAAGAGGACATACAGATGGCCCAAAAATACATGAAATGATGCTCAACCTCACTTATTATTAGAGAAATGCAAATTAAAACTACAATGAGATATCACCTCACACCCGTCAGAATGGCCATCTTCAAGAAATCTGCAGACAGCAAATGCTGGAGAGTGCGGAGAAAAGACCCTCGGGGAAAGTAGCCTCTATCACCATTGCAACCAAAAGAATCAAATATCTAGGAATAAACCTACCCAAAGAAACAAAAGAACTGTACACAGAAAATTACAAGACACTCATGAAAGAAATTAAAGAAGACTTAAACAGATGGAGAGATATTCCATGTTCCTGGGTCGGAAGAATCAATATTGTGAAAATGACCATACTACCAAATATCATCTACAGATTCAATGCAATACCTATTCAACTTCCATTGACATTTTTCACAGAACTAGACCAAAGGATCACACAGTTCATATGGAAACACAAAAGACCTCGAATAGCCAAAGCAATCCTGAGAAAGAAAAACGGAGCTGGAGGAATCAGCCTCCCTATCTTCAGACACTACTACAAAGCAACAGTCCTCAAGACAGTATGGTACTGGCATAAAAACAGAACTATAGACCAATGGAACAAGATCGAGAACCCAGAGATAATCCCACGCACCTATGGGTACTTTATTTTTGACAAAGGAGGGCAAACTATAAAATGGGACAAAGACAGCCTCTTCAACAAGTGGTGCTGGGAGAATTGGACAGCTACATGCAAAAAAATGAAGGTGGAACATTCCCTGACACCATACACTAAGATCAACTCAAAATGGATTAAAGACCTAAATGTAAGACCAGAAACCATCAAACTCTTAGAGGAGAATATAGGCAAAACCCTCAAGGACATCAATCAAAGCAAAATCTTCTCTGACCCACCAACTAAAATAGCAGAACTGAAAAGAAAAATGAACATATGGGACTTCATGAAACTTAAAAGCTTTTGTACAGCTAAAGAAATTACAAAAAAGCTCAACAGACACCCCACAGAGTGGGAGAAAATCATAGCAAATGAAACAACAGACAAAGAATTAATCTCCAAAATCTACAAGCAACTCAGACAACTCAGCACAGGGAAAACGAACAACCCAATCAAAAAATGGGAAAAAGACCTAAAGAGACGCCTCTCCAAAGAGGACATACAGATGGCCCAAAAATACATGAAATGATGCTCAACCTCACTTATTATTAGAGAAATGCAAATTAAAACTACAATGAGATATCACCTCACACCCGTCAGAATGGCCATCTTCAAGAAATCTGCAGACAACAAATGCTGGAGAGGGTGCGGAGAAAAGGGAACCCTCTTGCATTCTTGGTGGGAATGTAAATTGATACAGCCTCTATGGAAGACAGTCTGGAGATTTCTTAAAAATCTAAAAATAGAAGCACCCTATGACCCAGCAATCCCACTCTTAGGCTTATATCCTGATGAAATAAAAACTGAAAGAAGCACCTGTACCCCAATGTTCATTGCAGCTCTCTATACAATAGCCAAAACGTGGAAGCAACCTAGATGTCCATCGACGAATGAATGGATCCAGAAGCTCTGGTACATATATACAATGGAATACTACTCAGCTGTTAAAAGAAATGCAGAAGACTCAATCCTAATGAAGTGGCTGGCTCTAGAACCTATCATAAAAAGTGAAGTAAGTCAAAAAGAGAAAGACAAATACAGTATACTAACACACATATATGGAATCTAGTAGGACGGTCTTGATATCACACACAGGGAACTCATGAAAAAAAAAAAAGACAGAGCATAGACATAGGGACATCGTGGTGAATAAATAGGGAGGGGGAAGCATGGAGGAAGTAACAAGGAAACCTATAGTGTTATGTGTGGAAAAGATAGCTAGTGTCACAGTGCTAAGGGAATAGGAGTGCTTACAATGGCTTGGGGCAAAGGTCTGGAGGGGTGGGGTGGGGGGATCTGGGTGGGTGGGGACCATGGATATGCATATGACTGATCTGGGAACATACATGTACGTGAACAACAAAACTCTGTAAAACCTTTAAAATAAAGAATAAAAATTAAAAAAAAAAAGAGAGAGAGAGAGAGAGAGAGAGAGAGAAATAATTAATCTATTTATCCCACAAAGCATTTTATAACTTCATTTTAGAGAAGTGCAATTTATAGAAAAATGTTTGGGACTTCCCTGGTGGTCCAGTGTGTGGGGACACCGCCTTGCAGTGCAAGGGGCGCCGGTTTGAACCCTGGCCTGGGAAGAGGACATACAGATGGCCCAAAAATACATGAAATGATGCTCAACCTCACTTATTATTAGAGAAATGCAAATTAAAACTACAATGAGATATCACCTCACACCCGTCAGAATGGCCATCTTCAAGAAATCTGCAGACAACAAATGCTGGAGAGGGTGCGGAGAAAAGGGAACCCTCTTGCATTCTTGGTGGGAATGTAAATTGATACAGCCTCTATGGAAGACAGTCTGGAGATTTCTTAAAAATCTAAAAATAGAAGCACCCTATGACCCAGCAATCCCACTCTTAGGCTTATATCCTGATGAAATAAAAACTGAAAGAAGCACCTGTACCCCAATGTTCATTGCAGCTCTCTATACAATAGCCAAAACGTGGAAGCAACCTAGATGTCCATCGACGAATGAATGGATCCAGAAGCTCTGGTACATATATACAATGGAATACTACTCAGCTGTTAAAAGAAATGCAGAAGACTCAATCCTAATGAAGTGGCTGGCTCTAGAACCTATCATAAAAAGTGAAGTAAGTCAAAAAGAGAAAGACAAATACAGTATACTAACACACATATATGGAATCTAGTAGGACGGTCTTGATATCACACACAGGGAACTCATGAAAAAAAAAAAAGACAGAGCATAGACATAGGGACATCGTGGTGAATAAATAGGGAGGGGGAAGCATGGAGGAAGTAACAAGGAAACCTATAGTGTTATGTGTGGAAAAGATAGCTAGTGTCACAGTGCTAAGGGAATAGGAGTGCTTACAATGGCTTGGGGCAAAGGTCTGGAGGGGTGGGGTGGGGGGATCTGGGTGGGTGGGGACCATGGATATGCATATGACTGATCTGGGAACATACATGTACGTGAACAACAAAACTCTGTAAAACCTTTAAAATAAAGAATAAAAATTAAAAAAAAAAAAAGAGAGAGAGAGAGAGAGAGAGAGAGAAATAATTAATCTATTTATCCCACAAAGCATTTTATAACTTCATTTTAGAGAAGTGCAATTTATAGAAAAATGTTTGGGACTTCCCTGGTGGTCCAGTGTGTGGGGACACCGCCTTGCAGTGCAAGGGGCGCCGGTTTGAACCCTGGCCTGGGAAGATCCCGCGTGCCATGGAGCAGCTGGACTAATGTGTCCAGTTACTGAGCTGGAGCTCTGGAGTGCATGTGCCCAGAGCCGGGGCTCTGCGACAACAGAGACCACTGCGATAGGAGGCCCACACAGGCTGAAGAACAAAAGATGGATGAAAATAAATGAAAGACCAATAGAAGTAGCCCGCCCGTCCCCCTACCTCCTCAACCAGCAACCCCCCAACCCCCCACCCCCCGCCAAGAAAGAAGAATGTTTGAATTATTCAGATATTTTTGAAAGAGGTGAATAGGCAGACTTGTTAAGGAGGCCAGAGGTTTCCAAGTAGGGAGAACAAATATTTTCTAGCTTAAAATGCTTACCGTGATAAAGATCTATTCTGAAACTAACATTATTGTCTTATGAAGGCAAACTATTTTGCATTGGAATGTCTCATCTAACCCCGATGATCAGAGACCATCCTCTGGCTAATTGGATGCCAATGTTGTGGATATGAGCCTAGGAAGACCTTTATACCCTGAAGATATTTTTCAGATCTGTTAATAGCTGGAAAGTACAAAATGTCTTGTCTAAACTAGCTTCAAGGGATACTCTTCTATCCCTCTTCCAGTTCCTTTAGCTGGAAGCTTTGTCTATCCCTTTTTTTCTTTAATAAACTTTTAATGCATTAAGCTCTGAGTAACCAAAGCCAAGTCTTTTTGATCCCAATGTGAAACTTTCTCCTTTGGATATCAAGAATCCAACACCATTAATGGTAACCTATCCACCATCATCTATCATTTTTAAAAGGAATTTTAGAATTGACACAGAATACAGTTATAAAGAAAAATTATGTATATATATATAGATATATAGATATGTATATATATTATTCATGTATATATGCATATACTTATATAAAACTTTTTTATTTTTGCTTTATTTTTCAGAGACTGAATATTTTGAACCTCACTCTGCCATTGTTCCCTAAGTGAGTCACTTAGAGTCTACCTCTCTTAACTCACTAACTCTCTGAATTGTAACCAAGTCACTTACTACTGAGCTTGCAATTTATAGAAAAATGTTTGGGACTTCCCTGGTGGTCCAGTGTGTGGGGACACCGCCTTGCAGTGCAAGGGGCGCCGGTTTGAACCCTGGCCTGGGAAGATCCCGCGTGCCATGGAGCAGCTGGACTAATGTGTCCAGTTACTGAGCTGGAGCTCTGGAGTGCATGTGCCCAGAGCCGGGGCTCTGCGACAACAGAGACCACTGCGATAGGAGGCCCACACAGGCTGAAGAACAAAAGATGGATGAAAATAAATGAAAGACCAATAGAAGTAGCCCGCCCGTCCCCCTACCTCCTCAACCAGCAACCCCCCAACCCCCCACCCCCCGCCAAGAAAGAAGAATGTTTGAATTATTCAGATATTTTTGAAAGAGGTGAATAGGCAGACTTGTTAAGGAGGCCAGAGGTTTCCAAGTAGGGAGAACAAATATTTTCTAGCTTAAAATGCTTACCGTGATAAAGATCTATTCTGAAACTAACATTATTGTCTTATGAAGGCAAACTATTTTGCATTGGAATGTCTCATCTAACCCCGATGATCAGAGACCATCCTCTGGCTAATTGGATGCCAATGTTGTGGATATGAGCCTAGGAAGACCTTTATACCCTGAAGATATTTTTCAGATCTGTTAATAGCTGGAAAGTACAAAATGTCTTGTCTAAACTAGCTTCAAGGGATACTCTTCTATCCCTCTTCCAGTTCCTTTAGCTGGAAGCTTTGTCTATCCCTTTTTTTCTTTAATAAACTTTTAATGCATTAAGCTCTGAGTAACCAAAGCCAAGTCTTTTTGATCCCAATGTGAAACTTTCTCCTTTGGATATCAAGAATCCAACACCATTAATGGTAACCTATCCACCATCATCTATCATTTTTAAAAGGAATTTTAGAATTGACACAGAATACAGTTATAAAGAAAAATTATGTATATATATATAGATATATAGATATGTATATATATTATTCATGTATATATGCATATACTTATATAAAACTTTTTTATTTTTGCTTTATTTTTCAGAGACTGAATATTTTGAACCTCACTCTGCCATTGTTCCCTAAGTGAGTCACTTAGAGTCTACCTCTCTTAACTCACTAACTCTCTGAATTGTACCAAGTCACTTAATTTCTCTGAGCTTCAATACCTTGACTTGTATAGTTGGATTGTACTTATCAGGGTGGTGCATTGGTGAATCGATATAATAGCTAGAAATGCTCTAAGGAGAAATCAATTTGATATAATTCACTTTAATATATGTGGAATACTATATAAAACCTGCAAATCCTGTTCTTGATGATTTAAATTTTATGATTTACAGATATTGTTATAAAGTATATATGGGTCACTTTTGAAAATTAGAAGCAAGAATTTTCAGCCTGGCTAAAATCTATCTGAAAGTGAGTTGTACTGACTTCAAAGTCTGTGCTAACCGTGACACCATGCAATTTTACATTTATAAAGCAAGTTTCAAATAAAAGTAACTTTTTATGGAGAGACATTTGCTATTAAATAGGATCACTTGGACTCTTTCTATAGATCATATGTTTTTCAAATAAAAGGAACATGCTATAGGTCTGTTAAAATTTCAGTAGAAGTGGTACTACCTATTATAATAATACTACCATAAGCAATTACAGATTACAGAGTCTTTAGATGGCATAGAGAAATAGCCTAAAATAAATTATAAAGAAATTGCTTTGGAAAATTCTTGGGTAGGGAAGGAGATTGAAGGAGAAGGTGAGAAAAATAATTGCTATCACTTTCTGCTGACAGATTGTGCCCAAACTGAGATTTCTTTGGATGCCCTGGAAATGGTTTAAGCAGTTTTAAACTAGGAATGTTGATGACCATAAATCAAGAGGTAGGATATCAAAGTGAACATGATGCTTTTAGACAAGTACCAGAGTTTATACCTTTGCCTGAGCAGGTACCAGTAGTGTAGTGTAGGACAAGCTGCTCAGTCTGTATGCACTTCAGTGATGTTTCTCACGTGTTAATTGGGAATAATGGTAATACTTCACTATTGTTATATGTGGTTTAAATCACATATAAGATGGAAAATGTTTAGAATAATATCTGACATACAGAAGCAGTTACTGAAAAATAGTAAACACTTAAGCATTCTTCCAAAAATTACCAATAAGCTTCCAATTACAAAATCTGATACAATTTGTAGTGCTTTTCTTTGTTGACCTCTCAGTAGTATTTGAAATATTGATATGTTTCTTCTGTCTGTAACTGTTTTCCTTTGGAAATCTGTGAACAGACTGTGTGTTTAAGAATGCCACGATCCATGTGAAGCCCTGAGCCTACGATCCATGTGTTAAGTTGTATTTTGCTGCTTCTGCTTATTTTTATGGAATATATGTGGAATACTATATAAAACCTGCAAATCCTGTTCTTGATGATTTAAATTTTATGATTTACAGATATTGTTATAAAGTATATATGGGTCACTTTTGAAAATTAGAAGCAAGAATTTTCAGCCTGGCTAAAATCTATCTGAAAGTGAGTTGTACTGACTTCAAAGTCTGTGCTAACCGTGACACCATGCAATTTTACATCTATAAAGCAAGTTTCAAATAAAAGTAACTTTTATGGAGAGACATTTGCTATTAAATAGGATCACTTGGACTCTTTCTATAGATCATATGTTTTTCAAATAAAAGGAACATGCTATAGGTCTGTTAAAATTTCAGTAGAAGTGGTACTACCTATTATAATAATACTACCATAAGCAATTACAGATTACAGAGTCTTTAGATGGCATAGAGAAATAGCCTAAAATAAATTATAAAGAAATTGCTTTGGAAAATTCTTGGGTAGGGAAGGAGATTGAAGGAGAAGGTGAGAAAAATAATTGCTATCACTTTCTGCTGACAGATTGTGCCCAAACTGAGATTTCTTTGGATGCCCTGGAAATGGTTTAAGCAGTTTTAAACTAGGAATGTTGATGACCATAAATCAAGAGGTAGGATATCAAAGTGAACATGATGCTTTTAGACAAGTACCAGAGTTTATACCTTTGCCTGAGCAGGTACCAGTAGTGTAGTGTAGGACAAGCTGCTCAGTCTGTATGCACTTCAGTGATGTTTCTCACGTGTTAATTGGGAATAATGGTAATACTTCACTATTGTTATATGTGGTTTAAATCACATATAAGATGGAAAATGTTTAGAATAATATCTGACATACAGAAGCAGTTACTGAAAAATAGTAAACACTTAAGCATTCTTCCAAAAATTACCAATAAGCTTCCAATTACAAAATCTGATACAATTTGTAGTGCTTTTCTTTGTTGACCTCTCAGTAGTATTTGAAATATTGATATGTTTCTTCTGTCTGTAACTGTTTTCCTTTGGAAATCTGTGAACAGACTGTGTGTTTTAAGAATGCCACGATCCATGTGAAGCCCTGAGTAATTTATCTGATCTACAGGTATACTATACACTAGTGTTAAAGTTGTATTTTGCTGCTTCTGCTTATTTTTATGGGGATGGTCCACATTTCTCATTATATTCCCAATAATACATTCATAAATCTTCTCATAAGTTATGTCACTGTCATAGATGTCTTGTGTATTATTACCTACCACAGATCTTGTCAGTGTTGGCACTTACTCGGTATGCATTGATTCCATAAATATTCAATAAAAATCTGCACGTGCATATTTAGGGCATATTTATTCATAACTACTAAAATTTCAAAGCCACCAAGATGTTCTTCCAGAAGTAAATCCATTAATAAATTGTTTCAAACAGAGAGTGGAATATTATGCAGTGCTGAGAGGAAATGAACTGTTAAGCCATGAAAAGACAGAAAGGGACTTTAAATGCTTATTGCTAAGTGAAAGAAGTTAATCTGAAGAGGCTACATACTTTTTGATTACAAATATATGACATTTTGGGAAAGATTAAGCTATGGAGACTTTGAAAATATCCATGGTTGCCAGTAGTTCGGATGGAAGGAAGGGTGAATAAGATGGAGCACAATGGATCATTAGTGCAGCAGAATTATTCCATGTAACTGCAATGGTAGATGATATGTGCCTTAATACATTCGTCAAAATCCTTAGAAGGTACAACACCAGGAGTAAACTCTAATGCAGTTTACCAATTATAAGATAAATGTATCATTCTGGTGCAATATATTGATAGTGGAAGAAGGGATGTGTCTGAAGAGTCAGGGTATACATGGGAATTCTCTGTACTTAACACTCACCATTGTTGTAAACCTAAAACTACTCTTAAAAGTAAAATTTATTAACTATTATTGCATCTTAAGAAAAGATGAATTGAACGTGAAGGTTTATTAGAGAAAATGACATCTGAGCTGGGCTTTGACACATTAATAAACATTAGAATGGGCTTCCCTGGTGACTCAAGAGTGGGGCGGTGGGGGGGAGGAATCTGCCTGAAACTCAAGGCCATAGGAGATATAGGTTCAAACCCTGGATTGAGAAGTTCCCCTGGAGTAGGAAATGCAACCCACTCCTGTATTGTTGCCTGGAGAATCCCGTGGAGCCTGTTGGGCTAAAATTCATAGTGTCACAATGTGTAAGACATGACTAAAGCAGCTTAGTACCCAAACATTACAATACTAGAGAGACAAAGGGAAGAAAGCCTATCAGGTAGAGGGGATAGCACACCTGAATGTTCAGAGACTTGAAAAAGCATTTTGAATTTAGAAGCGAAATAACATAGGCATATTGGCATTTTGGGAATATAATTTAACTAAGCAAACAGCCCTCATTTTTTATTCATATAAATTCAAATCTCAAACTCAGTCTTCTAAAATTAGTCAGCATCTTCTAATTAATTTTTTTTTTCTTATCTGAATAGAGTCACCAGTTATAAGCATATGGCAAAAATATTTTGACAGACTGACTGATTAACTGATTAGCCTAAAATGCTTCTAGCCTTGGTTTAAGAGACTCCATTGGATCTGTTCATGAGAAAATAGGGGGTCTCTGATTCATACAGTTTCCTTTGTGAATCTGAAGACTATAGTTAAATAGCGTACACTCCACTGAAAGAGGCACTGTAGTTCGGATGGAAGGAAGGGTGAATAAGATGGAGCACAATGGATCATTAGTGCAGCAGAATTATTCCATGTAACTGCAATGGTAGATGATATGTGCCTTAATACATTCGTCAAAATCCTTAGAAGGTACAACACCAGGAGTAAACTCTAATGCAGTTTACCAATTATAAGATAAATGTATCATTCTGGTGCAATATATTGATAGTGGAAGAAGGGATGTGTCTGAAGAGTCAGGGTATACATGGGAATTCTCTGTACTTAACACTCACCATTGTTGTAAACCTAAAACTACTCTTAAAAGTAAAATTTATTAACTATTATTGCATCTTAAGAAAAGATGAATTGAACGTGAAGGTTTATTAGAGAAAATGACATCTGAGCTGGGCTTTGACACATTAATAAACATTAGAATGGGCTTCCCTGGTGACTCAAGAGTGGGGCGGTGGGGGGGAGGAATCTGCCTGAAACTCAAGGCCATAGGAGATATAGGTTCAAACCCTGGATTGAGAAGTTCCCCTGGAGTAGGAAATGCAACCCACTCCTGTATTGTTGCCTGGAGAATCCCGTGGAGCCTGTTGGGCTAAAATTCATAGTGTCACAATGTGTAAGACATGACTAAAGCAGCTTAGTACCCAAACATTACAATACTAGAGAGACAAAGGGAAGAAAGCCTATCAGGTAGAGGGGATAGCACACCTGAATGTTCAGAGACTTGAAAAAGCATTTTGAATTTAGAAGCGAAATAACATAGGCATATTGGCATTTTGGGAATATAATTTAACTAAGCAAACAGCCCTCATTTTTTATTCATATAAATTCAAATCTCAAACTCAGTCTTCTAAAATTAGTCAGCATCTTCTAATTAATTTTTTTTTTCTTATCTGAATAGAGTCACCAGTTATAAGCATATGGCAAAAATATTTTGACAGACTGACTGATTAACTGATTAGCCTAAAATGCTTCTAGCCTTGGTTTAAGAGACTCCATTGGATCTGTTCATGAGAAAATAGGGGGTCTCTGATTCATACAGTTTCCTTTGTGAATCTGAAGACTATAGTTAAATAGCGTACACTCCACTGAAAGAGGCACTGTAGTTCACTAAAAGAACATCCTGTGGCCTCAAAGGGGATTTTTGGCTCAGTTCCTACAGGATATAAAGTGTTTTCACATGCTTTACAAGAAAGTACTGTTCAAGTTGTTACACTAAAGTTTCTTTCATCCCACAGAAGATAAAACTTTACAGCAAAACAGTAGCTTACCCATCTCCTCTCACAAGAGCTAGAATATAAGGCACTGAGAGACTGTAGTTTAGATGTCTTATTTGTAAAAGGAACTAATCCTGGTAAGACACTGTCTAAAGTAAAAATCCTGAAGCATAGCATAAAGAATCACTTTTTTTGCCCCATAGACTGCTTTTTTTTTTCTTATTTAGTTTTATGAATGTAGCCATTGATTTATTCTTGAGTTAGAGTATGATTTTAAAATATGAAATACTATGGATTGTAATACATAGCTTGTGTATATGGGTGTGTTTTAATGTGAAAAATCAAACCTTGTATAGTTTTTCATTCACTATTTTTCATTGCTTCCTCTTTTCATAGAATGATTTGAATGACTCCTATGTGCAAAACTTTGGGGAAAGTTGGTGGGGAAACTAGCTCGAGCACGCCAGATATTGAATCTTCTCCCATATGTTTATAATCATTAAAGGGAGCTTAAGTATATTGTTTTGTTGTTTTGTATGTATGAGCATGAATATTCATAGCATATTGCATATTACTCATACAAGAGAGACAAAGGGAAGAAAGCCTATCAGGTAGAGGGATAGCACACCTGAATGTTCAGAGACTTGAAAAGCATGTTGAATTTAGAAGCGAAATAACATAGGCATATTGGCATTTTGGGAATATAATTTAACTAAGCAAACAGCCCTCATTTTTTATTCATATAAATTCAAATCTCAAACTCAGTCTTCTAAAATTAGTCAGCATCTTCTAATTAATTTTTTTTTTCTTATCTGAATAGAGTCACCAGTTATAAGCATATGGCAAAAATATTTTGACAGACTGACTGATTAACTGATTAGCCTAAAATGCTTCTAGCCTTGGTTTAAGAGACTCCATTGGATCTGTTCATGAGAAAATAGGGGGTCTCTGATTCATACAGTTTCCTTTGTGAATCTGAAGACTATAGTTAAATAGCGTACACTCCACTGAAAGAGGCACTGTAGTTCACTAAAAGAACATCCTGTGGCCTCAAAGGGGATTTTTGGCTCAGTTCCTACAGGATATAAAGTGTTTTCACATGCTTTACAAGAAAGTACTGTTCAAGTTGTTACACTAAAGTTTCTTTCATCCCACAGAAGATAAAACTTTACAGCAAAACAGTAGCTTACCCATCTCCTCTCACAAGAGCTAGAATATAAGGCACTGAGAGACTGTAGTTTAGATGTCTTATTTGTAAAAGGAACTAATCCTGGTAAGACACTGTCTAAAGTAAAAATCCTGAAGCATAGCATAAAGAATCACTTTTTTTGCCCCATAGACTGCTTTTTTTTTTCTTATTTAGTTTTATGAATGTAGCCATTGATTTATTCTTGAGTTAGAGTATGATTTTAAAATATGAAATACTATGGATTGTAATACATAGCTTGTGTATATGGGTGTGTTTTAATGTGAAAAATCAAACCTTGTATAGTTTTTCATTCACTATTTTTCATTGCTTCCTCTTTTCATAGAATGATTTGAATGACTCCTATGTGCAAAACTTTGGGGAAAGTTGGTGGGGAAACTAGCTCGAGCACGCCAGATATTGAATCTTCTCCCATATGTTTATAATCATTAAAGGGAGCTTAAGTATATTGTTTTGTTGTTTTGTATGTATGAGCATGAATATTCATAGCATATTGCATATTACTCATACATATTGATTGAATATAAATTGTACATTTTAACAGGTATCCAAATTCAATTTTAATTGCCTTACATTTCTTGTGCTAATATAACAGAAAAATAAAATCAGAAATTAGATGTTTTTGAATGCTCATAGTCATTTGAAAATTCCTAAACAAAGTAACTGATTGCCTTGTTTCTTGAAATAGTTTTAGTTAGATAATGAGCTACACGTATAAACAATCAAGGTTGGCCATTTTTAAAAATTTTTCTTGATCTTTAGAGTGGGCTTCACATAAGAACTAATAGACTTAGTTGCTATACATATTTTAGATCCATTCTGGATGATAATTCCATGCATATTTGTTACAGTACATTCTGCTGTGTTTTGCTATTCTAGTTTTAAAATTCTCCTCTCATCATTAGAAATTTAATTCTCAGTGAAAACGAAAACAAATAAGAAGTAGAAAATGCTAGGCTGGACTGTTGAATATTGAAATAAACAATTTTCTCACTGTGAATAATAATAAGATCCTTTTATTCACAATTTTCAAAACTCAGATGAGGAGATTTTTGTGAAATCTATGTGGCAGATTAAACAAACATCATATTTCTAGAGGTGTCAATGGGGTCTTTATTCTGTATACATATTCATATTTTACATTTTTCTATTAAAGACAAAATTATAAGTTACTAAATTGCAAATCTCAGCCAGCAAAATACAAACATTTGAGAATTTATAGAAAACCATTTACTTTAATTTTCTTTTAAATAATTTGTGGAATAAATCATACTAATCAATAAATTGAGAAATATATGAAAATTATACCTGCTTTGGATATACAAATATCATGGGATTATACATGCTTTATATTTAACACTGTCCTCAAATTATTAAGTGGAACTTCCTGTCTACATCAGGTGACAGGTGTCTTGAGAAGAAAAAGGCAACACGTGCCTATATATATATATATATATATATATATATATATATATATACATTTTTTTGGCCACTTCTATTGATCTTTCATTTATTTATTTTGATCCATCTTTGTTCTTTGACCTGTATGGGCTTCCCATTACAGTGGCCCCTCTTACTGCAGAGCACCAGATCTGGGTGCATGCGTCCCAGACCACCAGCTCGGTAGTTGGACACTTCAGTCAAGCTGCTCCATGGTATGCAGGACCCTCCCAAGCCAGGGATCAAACTGGCACCCCCTGCACTGCAAGTCAGTGTCCTTACCCACTGGAACACCAGGGAAGCCCCTCTAATATTCTTTCCTGGGAAATTCCTTGAACAGAGGAGACTGGTAGGTTACACTCTATGGGGTCACAGAGTTGGACATGACTACGCAATGGAGCATGCACACATGCATGATGATGACAGGTTATCCAGGTGGTACTGATGTTAACTCAAGAGATGGCTTTGAAAATATCTATTATATTGAGCATTAAAATGTTCTTTTTTAATTAGTCAAAAGTTGCTTTTTGCATTTCGTATAGCAGGAGCAATCTAAAGAAATCCATAATTGACAGGAGAAAACCTACTGACTTTTTCTCATGAGTGTCAAAGAAAACAAACTATGAATTTAAAAATACAAAACGTGGAATCTAAATCGTCATCTTTAAACTTGACAAACTGGGAAAATGCATTGCTTCAAGGACAAGTTTCAAATGTTTGAACTCAACGTTCAGGTTATAACTAGTAGTGTGCTGGTAAAATGGCTTTCTGAAAAGAAAAATAACAAAACAAAATAAAACATCACTATGATCATCTCTACAACAAAGAAAACAATTCCTGATTTGTAACAGTATTTGCCAGTTTCCACGGTATGAATGTTCCCACCATGGATGATTTGAAATTAACAATAGTTCTAGTTTCTCACAAAATTCCTGTAATGTATGAAACAGTTCTTCATAAATCAGTAAAAGGTAACTCCAGAATACTGCTTGCATCTGTGAAAGAAAAGACATGTACTCTTTCTTCCTGACTGATTTGGTCATTAAATCATGTCTGACTCTTTGTGACCCTATGGACTGAAGACTACTAGTCTCCTCTGACCATTGGGATTACCAAGGCAAGTATACTGGAATGGATTGCCATTTCCTTCTCCAAGGGATCTTTCCAACCCAGGAATCACACCCAGGTCTCCTGCAGTGCAGGCAGATTCTTTACTGACAGAGCAAGGAGGGAAGGCCTCTTTCTTATAACAGCTGTTATAAAGTCTGATTTGTTCTACTACATAAACATAGATGTCTTAGTTTTCCTCTCATCTTGAAAAGCCATTTTTAAATGTTAGAAAATCTTAAATTAGGCAACATTTGTATTGGATAATGGAGTTACTCAATTGCTTCTCCTCTCTATATTATTCAAATAAATCTTTACTGTTTATTATGGGATAAGGAGATTGAAATGTTTGAAAGGAGTTTGAAATTGACAAAGATTGTAAAAAAATGCTAGAAAACAGAGATCATTTGACCTATATAATTTCTATTTCAGCTTAGACATTCTGAACTAACTACATGACATAGTCAGGTCAGTAAGGTCTTACTAAGGTTAGTAAAACATTTTTATCATTCTGCACTAAAAGCCAGTCACATTTTTCACATCAAGGCTGTAGCAGTCCAATAAAATGTTAATAAAACCAGACAATGATATTGTTAATAGTAAGTTATCAGGTAAAGTCCACAAGGACTTTATGAAATTCATGATCTTCATTTATTATATTTTTGGAGGGCCTAGTTCTTGACGGTTCAATAAATTATATTGATCTTATTATTATTATTATTTATCAAACATAGTATATTAGTTGCAGAACATATTATTCAAAAATTTGGTCTCTTACTATAACAATTAATATTTGTCAGTTGACATAGTTCATATGGATCACAAATTTGAAAAAAACTTACCAGGGTGATTTTAACATGAAATCTTTCATGAAGTTCTAGTGGAGATTTCCTCCAGGACTGCAATTATTGAAGATTTCACTGGGGTTGCAGTGTCTATTACCAGGATAACTTTCCTATACTCAGAAAAATTTGTTCTAACACTTGGCAGAAAGTACAGACCCTCTTCAAAAGGTTGCTTTTGAAGCAATTGTCTTTTGAAGCAGTCATGGGCCTCTTCAAAAGATTCCTTAACTATTCTCACAACACTGTTTTTCTTTAGAGTAGGCAGTCCTAGAGGGGTAAGGTGGAAATAACAGTGTTTTTTATGACCTATGTATGTACAGAGTTCAAACATTACAATTTAGATTACAATTTAAATAACATTCTAGTAGCTAACACGAGTTAGCGTTGTGAGGTGAGACTAGAGTAGAATATGAAGATGAGAAACTGAGAATTAATGTGACCATTTTAGAGACTAACTATCATATAGAGTTTTTGTCTTATTTTGTTTCTAATAAGATTATAGGAAAATTAATCTGACAATGTGGATTTTCAGTCATCTGAGCCAATAGAATGATAGGCTAACAGATTACAGTCAATCTGCAATGGAACTACTCAAATTATCTATATAATATGAAATATTAAATTTATTATGAAAATTCTTCACTAAATAAATGAAGATGGTGAATAATTGATGCAGGGGGTAGATGCAAGAGTCCTATTTCATTCTTGGATAGCATTGTTATTCTTGATTTACTGCTAAGTCATATCCAACTCTTTGCAACCCCATGAACTGCAGTATGCCAGGCTTCCCTGTTCTTCATCATCTTCTAAAGTTTGTTGAAACTCATGTCCATTGAGTTGCTGATGCCATCTAACCATTTTCTGCCCTTTTCCCCCAAACTTTGAATTCATGATTTTTATTAATTTTTGAGGGCCTATTCTTAGTTATAAATTATATTGATCTTATTATTATTATTATTTATCAAACATAGTATATTAGTTGCAGAACATATTATTCAAAATTTGGTCTCTTACTATAACAATTAATATTTGTCAGTTGACATAGTTCATATGGATCACAAATTTGAAAAAACTTACCAGGGTGATTTTAACATGAAATCTTTCATGAAGTTCTAGTGGAGATTTCCTCCAGGACTGCAATTATTGAAGATTTCACTGGGGTTGCAGTGTCTATTACCAGGATAACTTTCCTATACTCAGAAAAATTTGTTCTAACACTTGGCAGAAAGTACAGACCCTCTTCAAAAGGTTGCTTTTGAAGCAATTGTCTTTTGAAGCAGTCATGGGCCTCTTCAAAAGATTCCTTAACTATTCTCACAACACTGTTTTTCTTTAGAGTAGGCAGTCCTAGAGGGGTAAGGTGGAAATAACAGTGTTTTTTATGACCTATGTATGTACAGAGTTCAAACATTACAATTTAGATTACAATTTAAATAACATTCTAGTAGCTAACACGAGTTAGCGTTGTGAGGTGAGACTAGAGTAGAATATGAAGATGAGAAACTGAGAATTAATGTGACCATTTTAGAGACTAACTATCATATAGAGTTTTTGTCTTATTTTGTTTCTAATAAGATTATAGGAAAATTAATCTGACAATGTGGATTTTCAGTCATCTGAGCCAATAGAATGATAGGCTAACAGATTACAGTCAATCTGCAATGGAACTACTCAAATTATCTATATAATATGAAATATTAAATTTATTATGAAAATTCTTCACTAAATAAATGAAGATGGTGAATAATTGATGCAGGGGGTAGATGCAAGAGTCCTATTTCATTCTTGGATAGCATTGTTATTCTTGATTTACTGCTAAGTCATATCCAACTCTTTGCAACCCCATGAACTGCAGTATGCCAGGCTTCCCTGTTCTTCATCATCTTCTAAAGTTTGTTGAAACTCATGTCCATTGAGTTGCTGATGCCATCTAACCATTTTATCCTCTGCTGTCCCTTTTCCCTCTGCCCTCAATTTTTCACAGCAATTTTTTCCCCAATGAGTCATATCTTTGAAGGTTCAACATCAGAACCTTCAATTTAAATTCAGGGTTAAGTTTGTTTAGGATTGACTGGTTTGATATCCTAGCTGTCCAAGGAACTCTTCAGAGTCTTCTCCAGCACCAGGGTTCAAAACTATCAATTCTGTGGTGCTCAGCCTTCTTTAGAGTCTAACTCTCACTTGCATACATGGCTACTGGAAAAAATATAGCTTTGACTATTTGGACCTTTCTCCTCAGAGGGTTGTCTCTTCTTTTTAATACACTGTCTCGATGTGTCGTAGCTTTTCTTCCAAGGAACAGGTGTTTTTTGTTTTGTTTTGTTTTGTTTTGTTTTGTTTTAATTTCTTGGCTGCCATCACCATCCACAGTGATTTTGGTGCCCAAGAAAATAAAACCTTCACTATTTCTACTTTTTCCCCATCTATTTATCATGAAGTGAAGAGATCAGATATCAGATGTCATAATCTTAGTTTTCTTTTTCTTTTTTCTGGCCACTTCTATTGGTCTTTCATTTATCTATTTTCATCCATCTTTGTTCTTTGGTCTATGTGGGCCTCCCATCACAGTGGCCTCTGTCATTGCAGAGCACCAGCTCCAGGCATATGCGCTCCAGACTCCAGCTCGGTAGTTGGACACATTGGTCCAGCCATTCCGCAGCATGCGGGATTTTCCCAGGCCAGGGATTGAACCGGTGCCCCTTGCATTGCAAAGTGGTGTCCTTATCCACTGGACCACCAGGGAAGCCCCTTAGTTTTCTTAATGTTGAGCTTTAAGCCAGAATTTTCAATCTCCTCTTTCACTTTCATTAGGAGGCTCTTAAGCTCCCTCTTCACTTTCTGCCATTAAGGTTGTATCATCTGTATATCTGACTTTGTTGACATTTCTCAATGTAATCTTAATTCCAATTTGGGATTCATCTACCCTGGCATTTTGCATGATTTACTCTACATAGAAATTAAATAAATAGGGTGACAATATACAGCCTCTACATGCTCCTTTTCCAAAGTTTGTTGAAACTCATGTCCATTGAGTTGCTGATGCCATCTAACCATTTTATCCTCTGCTGTCCCTTTTCCCTCTGCCCTCAATTTTTCACAGCAATTTTTTCCCCAATGAGTCATATCTTTGAAGGTTCAACATCAGAACCTTCAATTTAAATTCAGGGTTAAGTTTGTTTAGGATTGACTGGTTTGATATCCTAGCTGTCCAAGGAACTCTTCAGAGTCTTCTCCAGCACCAGGGTTCAAAACTATCAATTCTGTGGTGCTCAGCCTTCTTTAGAGTCTAACTCTCACTTGCATACATGGCTACTGGAAAAAATATAGCTTTGACTATTTGGACCTTTCTCCTCAGAGGGTTGTCTCTTCTTTTTAATACACTGTCTCGATGTGTCGTAGCTTTTCTTCCAAGGAACAGGTGTTTTTTGTTTTGTTTTGTTTTGTTTTGTTTTGTTTTAATTTCTTGGCTGCCATCACCATCCACAGTGATTTTGGTGCCCAAGAAAATAAAACCTTCACTATTTCTACTTTTTCCCCATCTATTTATCATGAAGTGAAGAGATCAGATATCAGATGTCATAATCTTAGTTTTCTTTTTCTTTTTTCTGGCCACTTCTATTGGTCTTTCATTTATCTATTTTCATCCATCTTTGTTCTTTGGTCTATGTGGGCCTCCCATCACAGTGGCCTCTGTCATTGCAGAGCACCAGCTCCAGGCATATGCGCTCCAGACTCCAGCTCGGTAGTTGGACACATTGGTCCAGCCATTCCGCAGCATGCGGGATTTTCCCAGGCCAGGGATTGAACCGGTGCCCCTTGCATTGCAAAGTGGTGTCCTTATCCACTGGACCACCAGGGAAGCCCCTTAGTTTTCTTAATGTTGAGCTTTAAGCCAGAATTTTCAATCTCCTCTTTCACTTTCATTAGGAGGCTCTTAAGCTCCCTCTTCACTTTCTGCCATTAAGGTTGTATCATCTGTATATCTGACTTTGTTGACATTTCTCAATGTAATCTTAATTCCAATTTGGGATTCATCTACCCTGGCATTTTGCATGATTTACTCTACATAGAAATTAAATAAATAGGGTGACAATATACAGCCTCTACATGCTCCTTTTCCAATTTTGAATCAGTCTGCTGTTCTGTATTCAGTCCTAATTGTTTTTCTTGACCTGCACATACGTGTCTCAGGAGACAGATAAAGTGGTCTGGTATGCCCTTCTCTTTAAGAAATTTCAAGTTGGTCGTGATAGACTTTGGTGTAGTCAATGAAACAGATGTAGATATTTTTTTTTTCTGGAATTTCCTTGCTTTTTCTATTATCCAACAAATCTTGGCATTTATCTCTGGTTACTCTGCCTTTTCTAAATCCAGTTTGCATATCTGGAAGTTCTCAGTTCCCATTCTGTTGAAACCTACCTTGAAGGATTTTGAGCATTGCCTTGGTAGCATGCGAAATGAATGCAATTTTGCATAGTTTGGACATTCTTTGAAATTAATAGCCCAAACCCTTAAACTATCTTATTCAAAACTCTGTTCTTCCACTCATTAGCTCAGTGATCTTGGAGAATGAGTTTCCTCATCTGAAAAATCTTAATAGAATTTAATTCACAAGATAAATTATAGGAATGAACTATTTGATATATGTCCAGGGTTTAAAAGAATTGTTCTTGTTGCTACTGTTTTTGTTCCATTGTCAAATCATATCTGAGTCTCTGTGACCTCATGGACTCATGGATCTCATTTTGGCAATTTGATCTCTGATTCCTCTGTCTCTTTAAAACTGAACTTATGCATCTGGAAGTTCTCAGTTCATGTGCTTCTGAAGCCTAACTTCAAGACTTTTAAGCACGACATTGTACCTGTGGAATGAGCAAAATTGTAAATTTTAACATTCTTTGACATTGCTCTTTTTGGGAACTGAAATGCAAACTGACTTCTCCCAGTCTTGTGGCACTGCTGAGTTTTCCAAATTTGCTGGCATATTTAGTTCTGTACTTTAACAGCATCATCTTTTAAGATTTTAAATGACTCAGCTGGAATGCTATCACCTCCACTAGCTTTGTTTCTAGTAACGCTTAATAAACATTGACTTTACACTCCAAGTTGTCTGACTTTAGGTTGTATCATCTGTATATCTCCATTTTTTGGAATCAGTTTCTGATTTACTCTACATAGAAATTAAATAAATAGGGTGACAATATACAGCCTCTACATGCTCCTTTTCCAATTTTGAATCAGTCTGCTGTTCTGTATTCAGTCCTAATTGTTTTTCTTGACCTGCACATACGTGTCTCAGGAGACAGATAAAGTGGTCTGGTATGCCCTTCTCTTTAAGAAATTTCAAGTTGGTCGTGATAGACTTTGGTGTAGTCAATGAAACAGATGTAGATATTTTTTTTTTCTGGAATTTCCTTGCTTTTTCTATTATCCAACAAATCTTGGCATTTATCTCTGGTTACTCTGCCTTTTCTAAATCCAGTTTGCATATCTGGAAGTTCTCAGTTCCCATTCTGTTGAAACCTACCTTGAAGGATTTTGAGCATTGCCTTGGTAGCATGCGAAATGAATGCAATTTTGCATAGTTTGGACATTCTTTGAAATTAATAGCCCAAACCCTTAAACTATCTTATTCAAAACTCTGTTCTTCCACTCATTAGCTCAGTGATCTTGGAGAATGAGTTTCCTCATCTGAAAAATCTTAATAGAATTTAATTCACAAGATAAATTATAGGAATGAACTATTTGATATATGTCCAGGGTTTAAAAGAATTGTTCTTGTTGCTACTGTTTTTGTTCCATTGTCAAATCATATCTGAGTCTCTGTGACCTCATGGACTCATGGATCTCATTTTGGCAATTTGATCTCTGATTCCTCTGTCTCTTTAAAACTGAACTTATGCATCTGGAAGTTCTCAGTTCATGTGCTTCTGAAGCCTAACTTCAAGACTTTTAAGCACGACATTGTACCTGTGGAATGAGCAAAATTGTAAATTTTAACATTCTTTGACATTGCTCTTTTTGGGAACTGAAATGCAAACTGACTTCTCCCAGTCTTGTGGCACTGCTGAGTTTTCCAAATTTGCTGGCATATTTAGTTCTGTACTTTAACAGCATCATCTTTTAAGATTTTAAATGACTCAGCTGGAATGCTATCACCTCCACTAGCTTTGTTTCTAGTAACGCTTAATAAACATTGACTTTACACTCCAAGTTGTCTGACTTTAGGTGAGTGACTGCACCATCATTGTTATCTAGGTCTTTAATATATTTTTATTATAGCTCTGTGTATACTTGCCACCTCTTTTAAATTTTTTCTGTTTCTATTAGGCCCTTATTGTTTCTGTCCTTTCCTGTGCACATCTTAAAAGAGACTGCATGAATATATATATAAGGCTCTGTGAATTTTGGTTCCTTGATTTGTTAGTGTCACATCTATTTGCTAGTATTAGACAGAGGATGAGATGGTTGGATGGCATCACTGACTCATTGGACATGAATTTGAACAAACTCCAAGTGATAGAGAAGGACAAGGAAGTCTGGTGGGCTGCGATCCATGAGGTAGCAAAGAACTGGACACAACTGAGCAACTGAACAACAGCAAAGACTATATATGAAATGACAAGTTTTTTTGGAGGAGAGAGACATACTGTATGTAAGAAACATTTCTGTCTTTTCACTTCATGGCATATCTACAACATGTGTTATCAATGCTTGCACCATATACTAGAAGAAACCAAGATTAATCAAAGTGAAATCACTAGCTTACTTAGGAGAGTAAGTAGAAAGAAGCATTATCTCAAGATTTAATTGACTGTGTTCATGCTGAAGAAATTTCTGAAGCTTAGCACTAAAGTTATTGAAGGTTTTCAATAGATTTACAGATTAGAGCTTCAATTTTGTTCACTGTCTCATCATGTTGACTGAATATATGACTTAGGCTGTACCAATTTCTTGATTTGGTTGGATATTCTGCTATCTACTCTTTTGGAAAAAAACTGCTTTTCCAAAGGAATTTCATCTCTTAAGGTCAAAGCGCCAGTTTTAGGGACTCTTTCTTTGAAACATTCAATTTGTGCATTATCATTGGTAATGTGATTGTCTAAGGTAAAAAATTTTAAAGCAAAGAAGACAATATTATTATTAAAAACAATATAATAATTTACATTCACTTTCAATGTCTGACTACTCACTTTACAATATTGGTTAGCATTATGAATATAATACTATCTAAAATATTTTGTGTGTGTGATTTTTGTAAATGACTCAGCTGGAATGCTATCACCTCCACTAGCTTTGTTTCTAGTAACGCTTAATAAACATTGACTTTACACTCCAAGTTGTCTGACTTTAGGTGAGTGACTGCACCATCATTGTTATCTAGGTCTTTAATATATTTTTATTATAGCTCTGTGTATACTTGCCACCTCTTTTAAATTTTTTCTGTTTCTATTAGGCCCTTATTGTTTCTGTCCTTTCCTGTGCACATCTTAAAAGAGACTGCATGAATATATATATAAGGCTCTGTGAATTTTGGTTCCTTGATTTGTTAGTGTCACATCTATTTGCTAGTATTAGACAGAGGATGAGATGGTTGGATGGCATCACTGACTCATTGGACATGAATTTGAACAAACTCCAAGTGATAGAGAAGGACAAGGAAGTCTGGTGGGCTGCGATCCATGAGGTAGCAAAGAACTGGACACAACTGAGCAACTGAACAACAGCAAAGACTATATATGAAATGACAAGTTTTTTTGGAGGAGAGAGACATACTGTATGTAAGAAACATTTCTGTCTTTTCACTTCATGGCATATCTACAACATGTGTTATCAATGCTTGCACCATATACTAGAAGAAACCAAGATTAATCAAAGTGAAATCACTAGCTTACTTAGGAGAGTAAGTAGAAAGAAGCATTATCTCAAGATTTAATTGACTGTGTTCATGCTGAAGAAATTTCTGAAGCTTAGCACTAAAGTTATTGAAGGTTTTCAATAGATTTACAGATTAGAGCTTCAATTTTGTTCACTGTCTCATCATGTTGACTGAATATATGACTTAGGCTGTACCAATTTCTTGATTTGGTTGGATATTCTGCTATCTACTCTTTTGGAAAAAAACTGCTTTTCCAAAGGAATTTCATCTCTTAAGGTCAAAGCGCCAGTTTTAGGGACTCTTTCTTTGAAACATTCAATTTGTGCATTATCATTGGTAATGTGATTGTCTAAGGTAAAAAATTTTAAAGCAAAGAAGACAATATTATTATTAAAAACAATATAATAATTTACATTCACTTTCAATGTCTGACTACTCACTTTACAATATTGGTTAGCATTATGAATATAATACTATCTAAAATATTTTGTGTGTGTGATTTTTATGGTAAAATTCAGTCATATAAAGTTTTTCAATTAATATTGCAAGATTGAGAACAAAATATGTATATTAAAATTAAGAAGAAACATCAAAATATAATGGGTAAAACATTCATAGTTAATGTAATTGCCATAATAGAATTGATTAAAAGAGAGTCCATTACATCTATAATTGTATGGAAAACATTTTTGAACCAGCACATGTTTATAAATACTGAAAATAATTTTAGATAAAATAATACAAAAGTTATTATGTACTTTTAATAGTTATAATATTATTTGTTTATAAGCTGTATATCTGCTAAACCTTAAACAATAGCTGCCATTCATACTACTGAATGAAACGAATTTAAAGTCTTTAATTATTAAGTATTTGTTTTCATTTTGACTATGTCTTTCCAATAAAAACTCTTATTTGATACTTCTTTGCTTCTTGTGAAGATGAATCAAAAATCATGAAAAAAATTGCACAAAGAGAAAAAAATCAAGAATTATATGTGGCTATATATACAATGTTCAAACTACTATACAATTGTAATCATTTCACATGCTAGCAAGGTAATGCTCAAAATGCTTCAAGCTAGGCTTAAACATTACATGAACTGAGAATTTTCAGATGTACAATCTGGACTAGAAAAATACATAGAGGCCAGAGATAAAATTGTCAGTATCTACTGGATCATAGGAAAAGAAAGGGAATTCCAAAAAAAAAAAAAAATCTGCTTCATTGATGACACTGAAGCCTTTGACTATGCGACTCACAACAAACTGTGAAAGATACTTAAAGAAATGTGAATACCAAACCACTTTATTTTCCTCCTAAAACATCTTCATGCAGATCAGGAAGCAACAGTTGAATTCAACATGGAAAACTGGATTGGTTCAAAATTGGGAAAAGATTGTGGCAAGGCTGTATTACAGTCACCTTGCTTATTTAACTTCTATGCAATGTATATCATACAAAATATCAGGCAGGATAAATCCCAAGCTGGAATCAAGATTGACTGGTAAAATATCAACAAGTTCAGATGTACAAATGACATTACCTTAATTGCAGAAAGAGAATAGAGACTAAAGAGCCTCTTGATGAAGTTGAGAGAAGAGAGTGAAAAAACTGACATAAAACTCAACATTCAAAAAACTAAGATCATGGCATCTGATCCCATCATTTCCTGGTAAATAGATGGACAAACGATGGAAACAGTAACAGGCTTTACTTCTTGGGCTCCAAAATTACTGCAGATGGTGACTGCACCCATGAAGCTAAGAAAATAGCTCCTTGGGGAAAAAACAAACAAACAAACAAACAAACAAAAAACAATGGCATGCCTAGACAGTTCATTAAATAGCAGAAATATCACATTTCTCAAAAAGGTCTCAGTAGTCAAAGCTATATTTTTTCCAGTAGTCATGTACAAATATGAGAGTTGGACCTTAAAGAAGACCGAGAGCTGAAAAAGTGATGCTTTTAAACTGTGGTATCGAAGAAGACTCTTGATAGTCCCTTGGACTCCAAGGAAATCAAACTAGTAAATCCTAAATGAAACCCATCCTGAATATTCCTTGGAAGAACTAATGCTGAACCTGAAGCTCCAACATTTTTATCAACTGACACAAAGTGCAATTCATTGGAATAAACCCTGATGTTGAGAAACACTGAGGGCTGAAGAAGGAGAAGGAGGTTGGATGGTATCGCCAGCACAATGGACATAAGTTTGAGCAAACTCCAGGAGTTATTGTCAGGGAAATCTGGCACTCTTTAATCCATGGGTTGTAAAGAGTTAGACATGATTGAGCAACTGAACAATAACAACAAATACTCACAGTAAATTATCTTATTTTGTATAGAATGATCATATAAAGCATGAACAAAATAATGTATTAGAATAAAAGGAAAAAACTCTCTCCCCAAAAACAAATTTGTTCTTGTGAACCAAACAATTCAGAGGCAGACTTTAAAGGAAATTTTAACAGAATTTTTCCTTAGAGATCTGAAACTGCAAATGTTATAAATTTAAACAAAATCTTGTCGAAATAGTTGCTAATGACTGCCAACTGTTTCACTATTTAAGTGGAGATTTTTTTCAGATTTTCCAGGTTGCCATGTAGCTCTGTCACAGCCAGTGGGCTGTACTTGATACGATGGTTATTTACACAATAATAAAAAGTTTATTATTTTATTTTATTTTATTTTCAAATGGAGTAAACATAATGATATCCATTAAACATTTCAGTGAAAGTTCAGTCTCATCTCTGTGTGAAGACAAGGGAGTTTGCTAGCTTCACATTGGAATACAGGCTAGAAATTCAGGAGTGTACTTATTATAATCATGACAAGAATGTTTAGTTTAAAACAGTACTGAACTATGTACCTCAGGGACAGATCATGATACCATGAGAAATAGATATGGATCATACTTTTATAATCTATACTTTATTGCACTTTATTCTTCAGCCAGCATCTGCTAGTTTGGTAAGTTACCTAAATTTTGTAATGCAAATTTTAAGGATTTCTACAGTTCCCTGAGGGTATCGTTTTAAGTGCAAGGACATTCATCATTTTTCTAATATTCGAGAACAAATCCTCTTTTAAAAAATTTTATCCAGCAATAGTAAGTACTATTCAGGATTTAATGAGGCTGGTTTTCTTCCCTGTGGGGTGCAAAAACTTGCTTGAATAAACACTCTGTGGAGCTACTAGGATTTATGCAGGAGAGGAAATAGGGAGGGGAAGAACCACTGCTTCTTTCCTGTGTTCAAGCACCACAAGATCCTGCTCAGCCACAGGAAGTAACTGTACTTTAAGCCTTAAGGGGCTGTCTGAGTTGGGGGGGATAAAAGAAAACACAAGTGAAAAAGAGGAAACTGCACTATTTTCAGCCAACAGAGCAATGATTTGACCAAGCCATAGGACTCTAGACAATAATCTGATAAATTCTTTAGAAATACAATTCAATTTTCAATCAATAATAAAGGATGTGGTATCAAAGGAATATAATCTTAAAAAGTCAGACAATATTACTTTACATACAGCTTTTTGGCTTAATCACTAAACGAACAATTCCCAAAAACAAATTTGTTCTTGTGAACCAAACAATTCAGAGGCAGACTTTAAAGGAAATTTTAACAGAATTTTTCCTTAGAGATCTGAAACTGCAAATGTTATAAATTTAAACAAAATCTTGTCGAAATAGTTGCTAATGACTGCCAACTGTTTCACTATTTAAGTGGAGATTTTTTTCAGATTTTCCAGGTTGCCATGTAGCTCTGTCACAGCCAGTGGGCTGTACTTGATACGATGGTTATTTACACAATAATAAAAAGTTTATTATTTTATTTTATTTTATTTTCAAATGGAGTAAACATAATGATATCCATTAAACATTTCAGTGAAAGTTCAGTCTCATCTCTGTGTGAAGACAAGGAGTTTGCTAGCTTCACATTGGAATACAGGCTAGAAATTCAGGAGTGTACTTATTATAATCATGACAAGAATGTTTAGTTTAAAACAGTACTGAACTATGTACCTCAGGGACAGATCATGATACCATGAGAAATAGATATGGATCATACTTTTATAATCTATACTTTATTGCACTTTATTCTTCAGCCAGCATCTGCTAGTTTGGTAAGTTACCTAAATTTTGTAATGCAAATTTTAAGGATTTCTACAGTTCCCTGAGGGTATCGTTTTAAGTGCAAGGACATTCATCATTTTTCTAATATTCGAGAACAAATCCTCTTTTAAAAAATTTTATCCAGCAATAGTAAGTACTATTCAGGATTTAATGAGGCTGGTTTTCTTCCCTGTGGGGTGCAAAAACTTGCTTGAATAAACACTCTGTGGAGCTACTAGGATTTATGCAGGAGAGGAAATAGGGAGGGGAAGAACCACTGCTTCTTTCCTGTGTTCAAGCACCACAAGATCCTGCTCAGCCACAGGAAGTAACTGTACTTTAAGCCTTAAGGGGCTGTCTGAGTTGGGGGGGATAAAAGAAAACACAAGTGAAAAAGAGGAAACTGCACTATTTTCAGCCAACAGAGCAATGATTTGACCAAGCCATAGGACTCTAGACAATAATCTGATAAATTCTTTAGAAATACAATTCAATTTTCAATCAATAATAAAGGATGTGGTATCAAAGGAATATAATCTTAAAAAGTCAGACAATATTACTTTACATACAGCTTTTTGGCTTAATCACTAAACGAACAATTACCTAATTTCTAAGCTTTAATTTTCTTATTGGGAAACATTCGTATTCCTAAAAGTTTGTTTTGAAAGTGAAAATAAAAGGTGGTTTCCAATGATTGTTTTCTGCCCTTCGGTCTTTGTACCCCCTTAATTATTTAGTTAACGACACACACACACCAAAAAAAAAAAAAAAAGAAAAAAAAGAAAAAGAAAAAGAAAAAGAAAAGAGAAAGAAAGAAAACAAAAAACACAACATATTTAAAATATTTTTGGAATATTTTTTCCTACATCTTATTTATTTACTTATTCACTCTGTTCAATATTTATTTAATGTATTGGGCCCTAGGGAGGGGATTTTAACAAAAAGCTAAAATGACTCTTTTAGACCAGGGTGTAGACACACAAACACCCTTTTTATTGAAAGTAATCAGCTTCATGCTGCGGGTGTAGCATATGTAGACAATTCTAAAAGAACACAGAGGGAAGAAAAACTAAACATAAAGGGTTACTGTGGTAGGTTTAAATCTTGCTCTACAAAAACAAAGAAATGTCACATTTTAAATTAAGGTAAATGCTTTCCAGCCTTCGCACTGCATGGAAAGAAAATGCTCTCTCATTTGATACAAGGTGTCCTGTTCCTTCTTTAGGATTTAAATAAGAGCTAAATAAGCTCCTTTGGAAAAGGCTCCTTTGCTGCAAGTAAAAGATGAGACAGATATTATCCATCATTGTACAAACCCATGATATACTTTATTTGGCAGTTGCTTGTTTGTGGCAGGATGAAAATGGAACCATGAAACGTACCCACATCCTAATCCCTGGAATCAGTGTTACCTTATATTGCAAAGGGGACTTGCAGATGTGATAAGATGATGGATTTTGAGATGGCCATAATTAAATCACAAAGGTCCTTGTGATTTGTGTCCTAAGAGATTGGAAAGAGGGTCAAAGGAGGAAATAGCAGACATGATGATGAGAGCAAGATTTTGAGATAATTTCAGGATGAGGTCATGAGCCAGGAAATATGCAAGTTAAACAGTACTGTGGTATCAAAGGAATATAATCTTAAAAAGTCAGACAATATTACTTTACATACAGCTGTTTGGCTTAATCACTAAACGAACAATTACCTAATTTCTAAGCTTTAATTTTCTTATTGGGAAACATTCGTATTCCTAAAAGTTTGTTTTGAAAGTGAAAATAAAAGGTGGTTTCCAATGATTGTTTTCTGCCCTTCGGTCTTTGTACCCCCTTAATTATTTAGTTAACGACACACACACACCAAAAAAAAAAAAAAAAGAAAGAAAAGAAAAAGAAAAAGAAAGAAAAAGAAAAAGAAAAGAGAAAGAAAGAAAACAAAAAACACAACATATTTAAAATATTTTTGGAATATTTTTTCCTACATCTTATTTATTTACTTATTCACTCTGTTCAATATTTATTTAATGTATTGGGCCCTAGGGAGGGGATTTTAACAAAAAGCTAAAATGACTCTTTTAGACCAGGGTGTAGACACACAAACACCCTTTTTATTGAAAGTAATCAGCTTCATGCTGCGGGTGTAGCATATGTAGACAATTCTAAAAGAACACAGAGGGAAGAAAAACTAAACATAAAGGGTTACTGTGGTAGGTTTAAATCTTGCTCTACAAAAACAAAGAAATGTCACATTTTAAATTAAGGTAAATGCTTTCCAGCCTTCGCACTGCATGGAAAGAAAATGCTCTCTCATTTGATACAAGGTGTCCTGTTCCTTCTTTAGGATTTAAATAAGAGCTAAATAAGCTCCTTTGGAAAAGGCTCCTTTGCTGCAAGTAAAAGATGAGACAGATATTATCCATCATTGTACAAACCCATGATATACTTTATTTGGCAGTTGCTTGTTTGTGGCAGGATGAAAATGGAACCATGAAACGTACCCACATCCTAATCCCTGGAATCAGTGTTACCTTATATTGCAAAGGGGACTTGCAGATGTGATAAGATGATGGATTTTGAGATGGCCATAATTAAATCACAAAGGTCCTTGTGATTTGTGTCCTAAGAGATTGGAAAGAGGGTCAAAGGAGGAAATAGCAGACATGATGATGAGAGCAAGATTTTGAGATAATTTCAGGATGAGGTCATGAGCCAGGAAATATGCAAGTAGTTTCCAGAAGAAAAATGGTACCTACCTGCATATTTTGTTTTTTTACAAAAAACAAAACAAAACAAATTTAAAAAAAGGATTATTTCTAGAGTCTTCAGACAGAATCAGTTCTATTTACACATTAGCTTTTAATTCAGCAAAACTAATTTCTAAATATCGGCCTCCAAAATTGTTTTATATGTATATATATATATATATATATATATATAGCTACCATGTTTGTGTTAATTTGTTACAGCCACAATAGGAAATACCTGGAGGATTTATGTATTTTTTGTGTTATAGGATATTTTGCTAAGGTTGGAAACATTAAAATTTGGGACCCTAGTTCACTCTATTACAGAAAATTGAGCAAAGATCTCAGGTGTTGGATAACCAGCCCATGTTTCTTTTGAGATTAGATAAATCATTTCCTCCATGAGTGTTACTAAGAGTGGTAATTCTCCACTGGGCCATTAGTGTAATTCTCCACTGGGCCATTAGGAGAAAGGTTAGAAATAGGTGCATTGTGAGCTGCAATTGGCTCAGAGATTTAGTTTTGGTCAGTGTATAATTGAGTATTTTAAGCTTCAGGAGACTTTTCTTTAAAATGCATATTTCTACCTTCTTTTGAGAAATTGGAAAATCTGGCAAATATGGCATTCCCACATGAAAGTCATTGTCTAGAGCCGTCTTCTTTAGCTAGGATGTATGTTTGTCAATTAGAAATCTACAAAGATACTGCCTCACACAGTTAGTTGCCAGTCAGGGTAATGTAAACAATTAACTTCATGTTCAAATATATAATGCCATTATAATTCAAGCGAGTGTCTGCAGTCAACTGCTGTCTGGGACCCTGCAACCCAATTTTCCCTGAGGGAAAAAAGCGAAAAGAATCTAGATAATTCAAGATGTCATGGGGAAAATTTTTAATGAACAAAATCAACCATAAAAAAAAAAGAATGAATTGTTTTGCAATAGAAGCTTCAAAGAAACAATGACATTTGAAACAGGTCTTAAAGAATTAGAAAAAAAATAGAGTATTGACAAGGTGGTAAATTACTATTGATTTATCCAATGAGATGATATAAGACATAAGAAGAAAAGATGCCGTAGACATGTCAACTAAAAAAGATGAACAAATTGAGGGTTGTGAGTGAAGTTTTATTTGGGGCATAATTAGGACTGCAGCCTGGGAGACAGCACCCCAGATAGTTCTGAGAGACTACTCCAAAGAGGCAGTGGGAGGGAGATCAGTATTTCAGAATTTTGGTGAGTGGCTAGTTCAATATCATTAAATGGTCATTTTGCAAAGAATTTTCAGTTAGTCCCTAGGCTCTGATGTCACCATGAAGAGATTTAATGCTCTTCTAAATATGAGGAGATGCAAGGATTGAGATAATAAAATCTGTTCCTAAAAGCATCCACCTATCTAAATACCTATTGCGATGAATTGAGCAAAGATCTCAGGTGTTGGATAACCAGCCCATGTTTCTTTTGAGATTAGATAAATCATTTCCTCCATGAGTGTTACTAAGAGTGGTAATTCTCCACTGGGCCATTAGTGTAATTCTCCACTGGGCCATTAGGAGAAAGGTTAGAAATAGGTGCATTGTGAGCTGCAATTGGCTCAGAGATTTAGTTTTGGTCAGTGTATAATTGAGTATTTTAAGCTTCAGGAGACTTTTCTTTAAAATGCATATTTCTACCTTCTTTTGAGAAATTGGAAAATCTGGCAAATATGGCATTCCCACATGAAAGTCATTGTCTAGAGCCGTCTTCTTTAGCTAGGATGTATGTTTGTCAATTAGAAATCTACAAAGATACTGCCTCACACAGTTAGTTGCCAGTCAGGGTAATGTAAACAATTAACTTCATGTTCAAATATATAATGCCATTATAATTCAAGCGAGTGTCTGCAGTCAACTGCTGTCTGGGACCCTGCAACCCAATTTTCCCTGAGGGAAAAAAGCGAAAAGAATCTAGATAATTCAAGATGTCATGGGGAAAATTTTTAATGAACAAAATCAACCATAAAAAAAAAAAATGAATTGTTTTGCAATAGAAGCTTCAAAGAAACAATGACATTTGAAACAGGTCTTAAAGAATTAGAAAAAAAATAGAGTATTGACAAGGTGGTAAATTACTATTGATTTATCCAATGAGATGATATAAGACATAAGAAGAAAAGATGCCGTAGACATGTCAACTAAAAAAGATGAACAAATTGAGGGTTGTGAGTGAAGTTTTATTTGGGGCATAATTAGGACTGCAGCCTGGGAGACAGCACCCCAGATAGTTCTGAGAGACTACTCCAAAGAGGCAGTGGGAGGGAGATCAGTATTTCAGAATTTTGGTGAGTGGCTAGTTCAATATCATTAAATGGTCATTTTGCAAAGAATTTTCAGTTAGTCCCTAGGCTCTGATGTCACCATGAAGAGATTTAATGCTCTTCTAAATATGAGGAGATGCAAGGATTGAGATAATAAAATCTGTTCCTAAAAGCATCCACCTATCTAAATACCTATTGCGATGAATTCCGTGGAGCACAGAGTGCCTACTCCACCCTTAACAACCTCAGGAGTGTTGAAGGTCAGCAGCTGTCACAGCACAGAGGTCAATATCCACAGAGGCAGATGGCAAATGCCCTTGTTTAGTCATTGGCAATGTAATTGGTAAATGTCAATTGTAGTTAACAGACATAAGAAGGACAATCTGAACCTGAGGAACTTAAGTAAAAACATAATGAGGGTCGTGAATATGGAGAGAACCAAAACAACTTTTCAAATGGCAGAAAGACAGATACAAGGGTCAGAGAATGAGTTGAAGGGCAGGCTGGGAATAAGATTTTGAGCAACGTTTGTTCTTTATATTTCATTGTCTGGATCAAATGGTGGTTATTGTCTCTCTCATCAACAGTGTGAGACAGAATCTGTGATGGGAAATTGAATTGGAGATACATTTACTTTAAATTTAATGGAACATATGTATTTAGTTTGTGATCCTTTCTCTGTAGAGTTATTTATAACTGTCCTGATAAAAGAATGACTACACTAAAAGGCTGAGATTTATTTCTAGGTTACCTGTAATATGTTGCAGAATACCTTATTCTAATTATGAATGTATATTACTCCACATTCCTAGACTGATGGGAAAAATCAAAAGGTCCAAGGAATTTGAGAAAACAATACTAATCCTTATTGAATCTACGTGATTGTTCCTACTTGTGTCTATATTTACAGCTTGGTTAGAATTGCTATAGAAAACAAATAAACAAGAAAAAACTCTTGGATTGGTGCATATGCTCACAGATTTGCTTCTAGCTCATATGATAAATTAAAAGCTAGATTTTTTTTTCCTATGAAGGGGCCATCCTTGAACTAAGTTACAAAGTTGATGAACATTGAGGAAGTTGGATTTTCACACTTATGTTGCCATCACCATGTCTTACTGTTCAAGGCACAACATCTCAACCATACGCAGAGAACCCACAGTGAACAGACGGCTATTTTTTGGAAACCAGCTCAGAGAAATTACTCTTTACTGGGTAAAGATGAACAAAGTAGGACATAACATTTCATCAAGAAATACAGACTTTAATCCAGTGTAAAAAGAGCAATATATTCTCATTGAGGAGGTCTTGTTTTGCTTGCATGAGGTTGAAAAGTTTGTCCCATATTACCACAAAGTTATAAATATATTATAGGAATAAGGGGGCATAAATAATAGTTCATAGTTTAAACTACTGTTTTCTACAAAGTTATTTACAAATTAGCACTGCAATAATTACTATCTCTGGTCATAATTTTGCCTTTTAGTGTCAAAAAACAAATAAAGCAGTTCAAATTATTTTAGGGAGGTGCTCTATTTCTTCTGAGGTTCTTCTTCTTCTAAGATATCTGTCCAAATTAACAATGTTGTATGACTGTTTTATATTCCACACCAAACTTGAAAAGTATTTTTTAAAAGCAGTGCTGTTTCTATTTCTATTTGGAGAGCCTAGTGATTGTCCAGAAACACTAATAGACAATTAAGTGGAATGTAGAGATTCTTTTTAACATCCTTCCTAGATCAGTTGCCTGTTTTAATATAGAACAGACTTCAGTTCAGTTTAGTAGCTCAGTCTTACAGACATGCATGACTCTGCAAACCCCATGGAATGCAGCATACCAGGATTCTCTGCCTATCACCATCTCTCAGAGCTTGCTCAGACTCATGTCCACTGACTTAGCGAGACCTCTCAACCATCTCATCCTCTGTTTCCTTCTCCTTTTACTTTCTATTTTTCTCAATGTCAAGCTCTTTTCCAATGAATCGTCTCTTTGCATCAGGTGATCAAAGTATTGCAGCTTTAGCTTCAGTATTGTCCCTTCCAATGAATATTTGGTGGTAATATCCTCTAGGAATGACTAGTTTGAGCTCCATGCAGTCCAAGGGACTCCGAAGAGCATTCTCCAACACCACCATTCAAAGGCATCAATTCTTTCGTGCTCAGCCTTCTTTATGGTGTAACTCTCACATTTGAACATAACTAATGGACAAAACCGTAGCATTGACTATATCGACTATTGCTGGTAAAGTGATGTCTCTGCTTTTTAACACAGTGTCTATGTTTGTCATAGATTTTCTTCCAAGTAGTAAACATATTTTAGTTCCATGGCTGTAGTCATCATGTTCAGTGATTTTGGAGCCCTGTCACTCTTTCCATTGTTTGTCCATCTATTTGCCATGAAGTGATGGGACCCGATGCCCTGAACTTCATTTTTTGAATGTTGAATTTTAGACCAGCTATTTCACTCTACTCTTTCACTTTCATCAAGAAAAGATGTTTTAGTCCCTCTTAAATGATGCCATAAGGATAGTGTCATCTGCATATTTCAGGTTATCGATATTTCTCCTTGCAATCTTAATTCCAGGATTTGCTTCATCCAGACCAGCATTGTGCATGATATACTCTGCAGTCCATTGCTCTGGGTCCACTTCAAACTTTTACTTCTTTTCCTGCAAGCAAGTTTCACAGGAGGCAGGTAAGATAGTCTTGTATGCTCATCTCTTTCACAATTTCCCATAGTATTTTTTTTTTTTTTTTTTTTTATGATCTACACAGTCAAAGGCATAGTCAATGTAGCAGAAGTAGACTTATTTTTTTTTTTTCCTGAAATTCCTTTGCTCTTCCTGTGACCCAGTGGATGATGGCAATTTGATCTCTGGTTCCTCTGACTTTTCTAAATCCAGCTTGTACATCTGAAAGTTCTGGTTTCATGTGCTGTTGAACCCCAGCTTGGATGATTTTGAGCATTATTTTGCTAGTGTGTGAAATGAGTGTAGTGGTGTGGCAGTTTGAATATTCTTTGGCACTGTCCTTCCCTGGGCCTGGAATGAAGTTTCTGACCTTTTACAGTCCTGAGGCCATTACAGAGTTTTCCAGATTTGCTATCATATTGAGTGTAGCACTTTAACAGCATCATCTTTTAATATTTGGAAATCAACAGGTTTGAATATTTGAAATAGAACAGGTTTGGATGACTTTACTGCAATTAAAAATTAGATATTCTCATGAGTCTATTCAAGCTAAGGGAGAAAAAACTGTATAAAACATAAAGAAACAACAATAAAGAGGAAAATTCTAAAAATATGCTTGCATTTCCCTTTTTTGTCTTTTCAAAATGAAAATTATAAGGAAAGTTCTATGCATAAATAAAACACAAAACTTTTTTTTTCTTTCTTTCTTGTCAGGTAAGGTTTTCCTTATAAGAAAAAGACTACTAATAGGTAATGTACAATCTTCAAATATTGCACATGTGGGCATTTGTATCTGCCTGTTGTCCTACTTACTTAGAGTGAAAACTGTTCCCTAAGCTGAGTGTGTGTCTGATTAGTTAAATGCTGTAATGATAATAACTCAGGAATGGAATGAAAGAACAGATCCATGTCCAACTGTTCAAGCTGAGGGATGGGGAATACCACCTACTGTTACTTTTACTACCTACTGGCAGTAGGACCAGACACAGAATTAAAAATAGGAAAACTAACATTTCTTGGTTGTAATGTTTAAAAGAATCTACCAGATCTTGGATATCATATGCTCACTCACTGGAGCCTTTGAAACATTTGCAAGATTTGAGTCTTCTGAGAAACATTCATCAGATGTGGTAGGAAGTCTATGGGGTCATATTTTCTAGTAATAGAAGAACCAATTATCTCTTTAGATCTAATTGCTTTAAATGTATATAGTGGCAATTTTACCAGGAAATTTCATATCTTAGCCAGACCAAAGGCCATCGCTCAGTTCAGGCTATAGAGACACATTGGAATTCTGTTTGATGAGTTTCTGTCAACTGTTTCATTGCCTAAGATACTGAGTATGTCTATACAGAATATTTAAGAAAGGCAAAAATAATCAGAAGTCAGGACATTTGCCTTTGAGGATAACTGCACTTAACAGAGGAAACACATGGTTATTTGCCATTTACTTTGGCTCAGACTCAGCCTCCAGTGTCATTTCTCCCATTCTCCATGATCAGAAAATTGCCTATGCCTCAATGTTCAATTCAAATATTTACCTTCTCATGTTGGTTTCAGTATTATAAGTGAAGAATTCAGCTAGAATCCATGTCTCCTTCCCTCTGCTTCCTACAGTGTAGTGCACACTTCTAGGTTCAATCTTCATTCTATTTTTTTTTTAATTTATTTATTTTATTTTTGGGAGGGGGTCAGGTTGGGGAGGGAGGGGAGCGGGCGGGCCACTTCTATCGGTCTTTCATTTCTCTGTTTTCATCCACCTTTTGTTCTTTGGCCCGTGTGGGCCTCCCATCGCGGTGGCGTCTGTTGTCACAGAGCACTGGCTCTGGGCGCATGCGCTCCAGAGCTCCGGCTCGGTGACTGGACACATCAGTCCAGCCGCTCCTCGGCACTTGGGATCTTCCCAGGCCAGGGATCGAACCGGCGCCCCTTGCACTGCAAGGCGGTGTCCTTATCCACTGGACCACCAGGGGAAGTCCTTCATTCTATTTTATACGTCCAATTACTTATTTGGAAATCCCTGAGGACAGGAAACATGCAGAACTGCTGAAACGTTCTAAATGCTTGAAAGGCTTTGTGAGTGATACTAGAGGAAAATATCTTAGCATTTTTTCTTCTAATTTTGCTTCTTGCCTATTTCAGGGAAGTAGAATAAAAATCAATGAGAACCTTATAGGATTTTTAAAATCTTTGCTCACTATAAACAAGTTTTGCTGAGGACTCCAAGCTCTCTTACTTTCTCCAAAAATCCTTCTTGGACACATATGCTTGCCTAGGGCATGAAAACATGAGTTTGTATCCTATATTTGAGCTTTCTTAAGTTAGAGAAACCATACCAGTATGAAACATCCTCTCATTCTAAATCCATGATACTATGCCCAGATCCATTGGGGTACTAGAGTTTCTGTCAACTGTTTCATTGCCTAAGATACTGAGTATGTCTATACAGAATATTTAAGAAAGGCAAAAATAATCAGAAGTCAGGACATTTGCCTTTGAGGATAACTGCACTTAACAGAGGAAACACATGGTTATTTGCCATTTACTTTGGCTCAGACTCAGCCTCCAGTGTCATTTCTCCCATTCTCCATGATCAGAAAATTGCCTATGCCTCAATGTTCAATTCAAATATTTACCTTCTCATGTTGGTTTCAGTATTATAAGTGAAGAATTCAGCTAGAATCCATGTCTCCTTCCCTCTGCTTCCTACAGTGTAGTGCACACTTCTAGGTTCAATCTTCATTCTATTTTTTTTTTAATTTATTTATTTTATTTTTGGGAGGGGGTCAGGTTGGGGAGGGAGGGAGCGGCGGGTCACTTCTATCGGTCTTTCATTTCTCTGTTTTCATCCACCTTTTGTTCTTTGGCCCGTGTGGGCCTCCCATCGCGGTGGCGTCTGTTGTCACAGAGCACTGGCTCTGGGCGCATGCGCTCCAGAGCTCCGGCTCGGTGACTGGACACATCAGTCCAGCCGCTCCTCGGCACTTGGGATCTTCCCAGGCCAGGGATCGAACCGGCGCCCCTTGCACTGCAAGGCGGTGTCCTTATCCACTGGACCACCAGGGGAAGTCCTTCATTCTATTTTATACGTCCAATTACTTATTTGGAAATCCCTGAGGACAGGAAACATGCAGAACTGCTGAAACGTTCTAAATGCTTGAAAGGCTTTGTGAGTGATACTAGAGGAAAATATCTTAGCATTTTTTCTTCTAATTTTGCTTCTTGCCTATTTCAGGGAAGTAGAATAAAAATCAATGAGAACCTTATAGGATTTTTAAAATCTTTGCTCACTATAAACAAGTTTTGCTGAGGACTCCAAGCTCTCTTACTTTCTCCAAAAATCCTTCTTGGACACATATGCTTGCCTAGGGCATGAAAACATGAGTTTGTATCCTATATTTGAGCTTTCTTAAGTTAGAGAAACCATACCAGTATGAAACATCCTCTCATTCTAAATCCATGATACTATGCCCAGATCCAGATACTAGCTGAGGAATGAATCATTGCCCAGAGCTTGAAGATGTGTACAAGGCAATTGAAAAATACATTCTGAGTTTCCCCAACAGCTGTAATCCAGAGACCTTCCTCTCTTCTACCCATTCACTTTATCTTGAGCTTCAGAAGTCATTGACACTTTCTGTCTGCTCTCAACTCTTTAGAATTTTCCTTAGAAGCTTCCAGTGATGGTGAATGTATACATCTGTGAAAGCAAAAGCATTAGTTGGGATTTTAAAAATTTCCATAAGCACACGTTAACATCACTGAACAGTGATTTCCTATGTTTGCAGAAAGAAACACCCACACACACTTACTTTTAAAGTAGGTGAGAGATTCTCTTAGAGTAAAAAGGTTATAATGTGGAAGAATTCTAATGGTGGAGGGTTGACCTTATTGGATAACTGGATGAGTGATGAATTCAAACTTCATGGAGGAAGGAAATCTTGAGCACACTTTAGAAGAAGGAATTAAATAAAGTAAATGTGCAATCCATTAATAAAAGTATTTTAATTCATTTAATGTCTGTGATCTAGTGTAACATTCAATACCATACACTTTTTAAAAGCCTATGCTTGAGAACAGCGTTTGCACAAACCTTCAGGTCTGCTGTAAGTTGGTGAAGCAAGAAACCCTAAAATGTGAACCTTGATTTTGTCAAGGAAGAAAGACATTGATGGTAACTAAGATGAATCCCAGTCTTCATTGCATATCACAATTAATTTTTCTGTCCCAAACTCTGAAACTGTGCAGAGAGAATGTTTCTTTTCAAATGTTCTCAGAGAAAACTTCTGCAGAAGTTAACTTTGACATAGCCTGTTAAATGAGCTTATCAGGGTTCTCATGAATGAGTGATGGCAGTATTTAATTCTTGTATTTTGCCAGGGGAGATCCAGAAACAATTTCCTACAAAAGGGATTTGGGGCTTTCTTGAGTAAGAATTGAAAAGATGTTAAATTATGCAGAGACTTTAGTTGGGCAGAATACTTTTCTCATCACTGGTCTATCTTTAGTATGAAACATCCTCTCATTCTAAATCCATGATACTATGCCCAGATCCAGATACTAGCTGAGGAATGAATCATTGCCCAGAGCTTGAAGATGTGTACAAGGCAATTGAAAATACATTCTGAGTTTCCCCAACAGCTGTAATCCAGAGACCTTCCTCTCTTCTACCCATTCACTTTATCTTGAGCTTCAGAAGTCATTGACACTTTCTGTCTGCTCTCAACTCTTTAGAATTTTCCTTAGAAGCTTCCAGTGATGGTGAATGTATACATCTGTGAAAGCAAAAGCATTAGTTGGGATTTTAAAAATTTCCATAAGCACACGTTAACATCACTGAACAGTGATTTCCTATGTTTGCAGAAAGAAACACCCACACACACTTACTTTTAAAGTAGGTGAGAGATTCTCTTAGAGTAAAAAGGTTATAATGTGGAAGAATTCTAATGGTGGAGGGTTGACCTTATTGGATAACTGGATGAGTGATGAATTCAAACTTCATGGAGGAAGGAAATCTTGAGCACACTTTAGAAGAAGGAATTAAATAAAGTAAATGTGCAATCCATTAATAAAAGTATTTTAATTCATTTAATGTCTGTGATCTAGTGTAACATTCAATACCATACACTTTTTAAAAGCCTATGCTTGAGAACAGCGTTTGCACAAACCTTCAGGTCTGCTGTAAGTTGGTGAAGCAAGAAACCCTAAAATGTGAACCTTGATTTTGTCAAGGAAGAAAGACATTGATGGTAACTAAGATGAATCCCAGTCTTCATTGCATATCACAATTAATTTTTCTGTCCCAAACTCTGAAACTGTGCAGAGAGAATGTTTCTTTTCAAATGTTCTCAGAGAAAACTTCTGCAGAAGTTAACTTTGACATAGCCTGTTAAATGAGCTTATCAGGGTTCTCATGAATGAGTGATGGCAGTATTTAATTCTTGTATTTTGCCAGGGGAGATCCAGAAACAATTTCCTACAAAAGGGATTTGGGGCTTTCTTGAGTAAGAATTGAAAAGATGTTAAATTATGCAGAGACTTTAGTTGGGCAGAATACTTTTCTCATCACTGGTCTATCTTTAGTATGATTAAAAAAGCATTGCTTTGAAGTTTGAAAAACAAAGGCTGATTGCCAAGTAAAACAAATTATATGTGTTCTGATGTTAATGGTTGATTGGAAAATGTCTTTATCTTTCTCAATGACTGGTCTTTTTTTTTTTTTTTTTTGCCCTTAAACCATGTGGGAATATATGTCAGCTGAAATGCCCATAAGGAATTAAGAATTTCAAGTGTAAGCAAAACAAACAAACAAAAACAACAAAAAATTATTTATAAATAAGATAACTGAGGCTCATGCCCAATAATGATTAAAATTCCTTCTGCTCCCATGAGATATGCCTGTAATACTGAAACCATTGTTCTGATAAAGTCAAAATGCTCAGCTCCTGATTCTATAGGTCATTAATTTTACCTGTAATTCCTAGCAACTCCTGTGCTCTGTAACTTCCCATGGCTTGTCCTGTAACACTTAGCAATTCCTTTGTCATGTAGCTGCTGACTTTAATGTACTCAATCAAAGATCACCAACTGTATCTGCATATGTTAATCCTATAAAAGAAGAGCTCACCCTGAGCCAGAGGCCCAGAATTTTTTAGAACCAGGTAATCTGGGACTGCAGGTGTAGAAACATGATTTCCCCAACCCTCTGAGTGTGATGCTTGGTTTCTTGATAGTCTGATTTCTGCAACACCTATATAATATGCAGTGCTTCACTGATGAAAGAATCTGTTTTGTTTTACAAATATGACAATAAAAACCATAAATAGGACAAAAGCGTCTATTGTTAACAGGTATTAGTCAGCATTAGATGCGACAAATTTTCTTAGAAATAAATGATATTATTTTTCTTCAACTAAATGTGACAATGTTTGAAAGGTTGCTAGAAAAAATATTTATTAAAGAAATGTTTGAACAGCATGTTAAAAACTTCACTTCAGCCACAACTTTCCTCACCCTTTTCCAAGGCAGTTTCAAAGCTCAATGTCTCTCTCTATTGCCTCAGTTAATGCTCCCTTCTATTTTCTTTTCCTTTTCCATATTGGTCTGTGCTGATGAAAAAGGCATTTCATGCTTTAACTTTTCCATGCAGAGACTTTAGTTGGGCAGAATACTTTTCTCATCACTGGTCTATCTTTAGTATGATTAAAAAAGCATTGCTTTGAAGTTTGAAAAACAAAGGCTGATTGCCAAGTAAAACAAATTATATGTGTTCTGATGTTAATGGTTGATTGGAAAATGTCTTTATCTTTCTCAATGACTGGTCTTTTTTTTTTTTTTTTTTGCCCTTAAACCATGTGGGAATATATGTCAGCTGAAATGCCCATAAGGAATTAAGAATTTCAAGTGTAAGCAAAACAAACAAACAAAAACAACAAAAAATTATTTATAAATAAGATAACTGAGGCTCATGCCCAATAATGATTAAAATTCCTTCTGCTCCCATGAGATATGCCTGTAATACTGAAACCATTGTTCTGATAAAGTCAAAATGCTCAGCTCCTGATTCTATAGGTCATTAATTTTACCTGTAATTCCTAGCAACTCCTGTGCTCTGTAACTTCCCATGGCTTGTCCTGTAACACTTAGCAATTCCTTTGTCATGTAGCTGCTGACTTTAATGTACTCAATCAAAGATCACCAACTGTATCTGCATATGTTAATCCTATAAAAGAAGAGCTCACCCTGAGCCAGAGGCCCAGAATTTTTTAGAACTAGGTCATCTGGGACTGCAGGTGTAAAAACCTGAATTGCCCAACCCTCTGAGTGTGATGCTTGGTTTCTTGATAGTCTGATTTCTGCAACACCTATATAATATGCAGTGCTTCACTGATGAAAGAATCTGTTTTGTTTTACAAATATGACAATAAAAACCATAAATAGGACAAAAGCGTCTATTGTTAACAGGTATTAGTCAGCATTAGATGCGACAAATTTTCTTAGAAATAAATGATATTATTTTTCTTCAACTAAATGTGACAATGTTTGAAAGGTTGCTAGAAAAAATATTTATTAAAGAAATGTTTGAACAGCATGTTAAAAACTTCACTTCAGCCACAACTTTCCTCACCCTTTTCCAAGGCAGTTTCAAAGCTCAATGTCTCTCTCTATTGCCTCAGTTAATGCTCCCTTCTATTTTCTTTTCCTTTTCCATATTGGTCTGTGCTGATGAAAAAGGCATTTCATGCTTTAACTTATCCATACATCAGCCCATGATTCCTTCACTTGCCAGAGGGCTGCTCAAGCTCAGGTCACTCTTTTGTCTATTTTTTTTTTCTTTTTTAAGTCACATAAAAAATTATACTGTTGCAGAAAGGCGGACACCTACTATGGACCTGAAGTGGGTTCTTGTCTAACACTCAGAAATGAATTGTGTGAGAAGGCACATGGGCTGATGACAAAACAAGAGAGGTTTTTGGCAAGAATGCCCAGGCAAAGAGCAGTAGGATCAGGAAGACCAGGAGAATTTCTTTGCCTTGTGGTTTGCAGTTTCGAGCTTCATGGTAATGGGTTAGTTTCCTGATTGTCTTTGGCCACTTATTCTGACTCAGAGTCCTTCTTGGTGGTACACACACTGCTCAGAAAAGATGGATGCCAACGAGAAGGATTCTGGAAGGTGTTTAGACACATGGTGTCTCCTTTTAACTTTTCCTGAACTCTTCCAGGTAGTGGGGGCTTATTTGTTCCATGCTGTTTACACAGACCTTCTGTCATAAAATAACTCACTCAACTAGTTACTATGGTGACTGGCCAGGGTGGGAGGTTTCAGTCAGTGTGCTTCCCCTAACAACTCCTCCTCACCCCTTAGAAATACCATATTCAGAACACTTCTTGTGAACTGAGAGGACTCTTTCTTCCTGATATCCATGGTGGTAGTCCTGTCTAGCACTAGATGTCTCTCTACCTGGTCTAAGTTGAGGTATTCCTTATCCGAAACTGGCTCCACCATTGTAGTAACATCAGTTTAGACTGAAACTGTTAGACCCTGTCAGAGATGAAACAGATGGGATCCAAACAGGAGGCCTGACAGAATGGTCATCATAGGTCCTCAGAAAAGGAAGGCAAAATTTTGGTATAAGGGCTACAGGGTGTGTGGCTGTCTTTTGATCTGTTTATGGTGAGGAAACAAGACACTCCAGGGATCTTGTGCTCAGTCTCAAGTTATCACCTGGGCTTCCCTGGTGGTCCAGTGGGTGAGGACACCGCCTTGCAGTGCAAGGGGTGCCATTTCGATCCCTGGCCTGGGAAGATCCCATGTGCCATGGAGCGGCTAGACCAGTGTGTCCAATTACCGAGCCGGAGCTCTGGAGCTCATGCACCCAGAGCTGGTGCTCTGCGACAACAGAGGCCACTGTGATGGGAGGCCTACACGGACCAAAGAACAAAGATGGATGAAAATAAACAAATGAAAGACCAATAGAAGTAGCCCACCTGCCCCCTCCCTCCCCACCCCACCCCCCCAAAATAAATAAATACATAAATCTTTAAAATAAATAAATAAAGTTATCACCTTCCCACTGGGTGGGGGACCCAGATCTGCAGAAGAACTCAGAGATATTCTTTGGTATATTTCTTGGATCTTGCCTCCAGTTTGTACCATGACTGTTCCTCCCCTATTTCTGTATTCCCTTCCTTTTCTGATTAGTGACTCTTTGAATTTGTCATTTGGAATTTAGGGCAGGTCAAGTCTGAATGAAGTCTGTATGCTACAAACAGATTAAAAAAAAAAAAAAAAAAAAGAGGCACAGAAAGATCTCCCAAACACCTTAGTTTGCCACTCTATTTTAATTCAGGGACCTGGGAAACTATGACTCCAATAACTTTCTGTCAAATGGGTCATAGGGCTGCCTCAGTTTGGAGAACAGACACTGAATTGGAAGCATTTCTGATTTTCTAGATATGAGTCTTGTATATAAGATCTCAGTCCCCTGGTCTGCCATTTCAGTGTAACAGACCCAATTAGAAGTAATTGAAGGAGTGACAATTGGAATTTAATAGACAAAATACATCTCGCATCTTTGAATTTAATAGACAAAATACATCTCGCATCTTTTTAGAGGAATAGGCCTGAAACCCAGTCTGGACTTGGCACTTTGGGGAGACTTGTAACCAGGTAGCCAGTTGTTTAGTTTTATATGTAAAAAAATAAGGTGGGCAGTTACTAGCTGCCAGCAGATGTTTTGAAAATGGCTGGTGGCATCCAAATCTGACATAACTCAAAAACTCAAGCTTCAGAATGCAAGGACTAGTCTAAAATTACATTTGTAGTGTCACCCAGTTATTTCTTTGGATGTCTGAACCATAGATGCTCTATTTTGACTTTTAATTGTAATATTCTCCTTAATAACCAAAGCAGATTTCACTGTTAACTATGTTAGTATTTCTTTAGGTATAAGAAGATGCAAGAATTGGGACTTACAAATTTTTCTTGACCATCTGAAGGCCTGTTCTGCTAGTTTTACTTTGATTTGGTTTGTTTTTCCATACAGTTCCACAGGAGCACAGAGTGACTCATTCCTCTTCTTCACCTTGAACTCCTTTTAGATATGTTGAAGGTCAGTTGTAGTGATCATGGTTTAATCTTTGTAGAGGTAGATAGCAAATGCCTGTTCCCAGTAAGTAGGGCTCCTCCATGGTCATGAACTTGACCCTGATTTGGGGGGCCATTTTATGGTCATGTCATCCCATGGCATTGAGAATGCTTATTCTCAGGCCTGGCAAAGATTTTGCTGATAGGCCACTTGATGTGCTGTTACCATACTAGAACATAGAATAGTATCCAAAATTTCTCTGGACCACCTCCCTTACTAACCTTTTGGTCTAGGAAAGTATGTCTTCATTTTGATTCTTCCCATATCTACAGATACACTGTCTTAATCATTGATCTCATATGAAGCTATATATTATTTCAGAGGCTTAGTTACACATTAAGAAATATCAATTTCATAAAAGAGATGAAATATAAATAGCATAGTTAGCAGTATTAGTAAATTCATCAGTATGAATTGAGCCCATAACTTTCATTAGGTATGTCCAGTAATATCCCAGGTCATCTGCCTTAGTCTATTTTGTACCAATCTTTATCCTCAGAAAAATTATATATTTGACCTCTCTGTAAGGCACAAAACTCAGTTTTCTAGTGCTACTAGACTGATTATCCTTAGTATTATTTAATTGTCCCCACCATAGAGGAGATTTTAAACTTAAATTAGCATAGTCTGGTGTTATCTACATAAATCCATCCCATAATTATGGGACATTTTATGTCTTGGATACTTTGCTTGTTGCTCTGATTTATTTTGAGTGATACAAGTAAAGTTTCTATTTACAGCCAGGGTCGGATAAGGCCTTATTAACTGGCCAGGTGAGAGGATTCCATCTAGCAATATCAACAGTGACCTGAACATGACTACCTGTATCTAATATAGACTATATTTATCTATGTCTACTAAATCTATCTATCTATATTTATATTTATATCTACTAGATATAGATAGTTTATATTAGATACAGATAGTCATGTTCAGGGCACTATATATATATTAAGTAAATTTCCTCAGGGTCAACCAATTAGAGCTGCTAGTTTTACTTTGAGTTTGATTTTCCATACAGTTCCACAGGAGCACAGAGTGACTCATTCCTCTTCTTCACCTTGAACTCCTTTTAGATATGTTGAAGGTCAGTTGTAGTGATCATGGTTTAATCTTTGTAGAGGTAGATAGCAAATGCCTGTTCCCAGTAAGTAGGGCTCCTCCATGGTCATGAACTTGACCCTGATTTGGGGGGCCATTTTATGGTCATGTCATCCCATGGCATTGAGAATGCTTATTCTCAGGCCTGGCAAAGATTTTGCTGATAGGCCACTTGATGTGCTGTTACCATACTAGAACATAGAATAGTATCCAAAATTTCTCTGGACCACCTCCCTTACTAACCTTTTGGTCTAGGAAAGTATGTCTTCATTTTGATTCTTCCCATATCTACAGATACACTGTCTTAATCATTGATCTCATATGAAGCTATATATTATTTCAGAGGCTTAGTTACACATTAAGAAATATCAATTTCATAAAAGAGATGAAATATAAATAGCATAGTTAGCAGTATTAGTAAATTCATCAGTATGAATTGAGCCCATAACTTTCATTAGGTATGTCCAGTAATATCCCAGGTCATCTGCCTTAGTCTATTTTGTACCAATCTTTATCCTCAGAAAAATTATATATTTGACCTCTCTGTAAGGCACAAAACTCAGTTTTCTAGTGCTACTAGACTGATTATCCTTAGTATTATTTAATTGTCCCCACCATAGAGGAGATTTTAAACTTAAATTAGCATAGTCTGGTGTTATCTACATAAATCCATCCCATAATTATGGGACATTTTATGTCTTGGATACTTTGCTTGTTGCTCTGATTTATTTTGAGTGATACAAGTAAAGTTTCTATTTACAGCCAGGGTCGGATAAGGCCTTATTAACTGGCCAGGTGAGAGGATTCCATCTAGCAATATCAACAGTGACCTGAACATGACTACCTGTATCTAATATAGACTATATTTATCTATGTCTACTAAATCTATCTATCTATATTTATATTTATATCTACTAGATATAGATAGTTTATATTAGATACAGATAGTCATGTTCAGGGCACTATATATATATTAAGTAAATTTCCTCAGGGTCAACCAATTAGAGCCTTAGAGGAGAGGAATTCACCAATGTAACCTAGAACAGGTAATTAGCCACATACCCAACGACTGGATTGATTTCTAAAACCAGGATAAAATCCCGCCTATGATAGAAAAACATCAGATTCATATGTAAAGGTACAAGAAGTCAGGAAAACATTATAAATTATCATACCTGTTCCATTGAGGACCAGGAGTAAGCTGTCTATCTCTCGTGTTGTCTTCTTCTCATTCTAGTATAGTGCAGTTTCCTCTGTTTTAGCATCACTTTAAGATGAGAACAGATCAGCTGTTCTCTCTATAGATCAGTCTAGTGTGTCGGCCTTTGGAAGTGGGAATTAATCTAAGAGTCAGTTCTCCTTCAAATTCACTGTGCACAAGCTATTTAAGTGTGCCTACTAAAAAGGTCCTTCTGTAGAGGTTGGAGAGAGTCCCTTAAGTTATGTCTTTTTCAATTCCTGTTTGTAGGTCATGAGACATCTGATCTTCACCCAAAGTTAAACTACTGAAACAAGTTTCAGAAGCAAACCGAGAGTGTCCTTCAATAATTCAATCAGATTTTACATTAATGTACCCTAAAACAAAGAACTATCCAAGAAATGAGTCCAGACCTCCTTAACAAACAGTAAGTTAACATTCATTGAAACAGCTTTTCCTCCATAAATTTACCCTCATTTTTACCCAATATAACCAAATTAAGTCTAGCTTGTTTATGAAATAGGTCTGATCTCAATTATCTTGGTCTGATGATTTATATAAACATAATTGATCTTAGACTTTTTGCTTTGTTGAAACTTATAGTCTCAGACTAAACTTTTAAAACAAAACTTTTCAGGGCTAGGAAATTCATGCCAAAGGCTTTTCACAGATATTACCTAACAAGTTCAGGTGAATTCCTTTTCAAAGTGTCAACAATTCCTTGAGATTTCTGTACCTGTAACATAACCTTCCTAACTTATCTTATGAAGCTACTGGAAACCTAAGAATTTCCAGTCATGGAAGTATCAGACACAGAGAAAAGGCAAATGCTTCAATTTGTTTATGAAGTGGAATTTTATCAGATTACTATCATAATTAGTTTGAGGGGAAGGTTTTCCCTACTCCTGGAAGACACAGATTCAAACCTGTAATATTTTCAGATAGAAACCATAAAGGTTGTAAGCATCCAGTTTGTTCCTTTTGTTAGTCCTTGAGAGGTCATCAAGCTTCCCAGTACACTACCAGAACATATCAGAATTTTAGGAAATTTATATAATTTCTAGGACATTTATATAAGTAATATTTACAATACAGTATAACCACAGAGAATTTATTAGTCATGTGATAATAGTTCTCTCAAATTTGTATATATATATATACTTATATATATATAAGTATTATATATATATATATATATATGTATATATATATATATATATATACTTCCTTTGAAATTTAACCAACCAAATGCATAAAATTAATTTAATATCTTTCCTTGGGATTTTTTCTGAGGCCCTTTGAAGCATTCCCAAGTTAGTTAGAGGTCAAAAGAACTTCAATAGAATTTGATTTAGAAAGTTTTATCAAAAAATCTAAAAGGGTTTAGGACACTCAGTCAGATTTATCCAGTGTGGGTGGGTTTATCACTTAGCTTGCTGTCAGACTGGGCCTATATACTGAGGCTTAAGTTCTAGTAAAAGTCAATTCTGCCATCTTGGACCTCCTTGGCTGTAAAGTTGACTCTGCCATCTTTGATCTAGGTAGCTCTAAAGTTGACTGCACTTTAGAGTCGACTTAACAAATATTAAAAAAACTTTTCCTCCATAAATTTACCCTCATTTACCCAATATAACCAAATTAAGTCTAGCTTGTTTATGAAATAGGTCTGATCTCAATTATCTTGGTCTGATGATTTATATAAACATAATTGATCTTAGACTTTTTGCTTTGTTGAAACTTATAGTCTCAGACTAAACTTTTAAAACAAAACTTTTCAGGGCTAGGAAATTCATGCCAAAGGCTTTTCACAGATATTACCTAACAAGTTCAGGTGAATTCCTTTTCAAAGTGTCAACAATTCCTTGAGATTTCTGTACCTGTAACATAACCTTCCTAACTTATCTTATGAAGCTACTGGAAACCTAAGAATTTCCAGTCATGGAAGTATCAGACACAGAGAAAAGGCAAATGCTTCAATTTGTTTATGAAGTGGAATTTTATCAGATTACTATCATAATTAGTTTGAGGGGAAGGTTTTCCCTACTCCTGGAAGACACAGATTCAAACCTGTAATATTTTCAGATAGAAACCATAAAGGTTGTAAGCATCCAGTTTGTTCCTTTTGTTAGTCCTTGAGAGGTCATCAAGCTTCCCAGTACACTACCAGAACATATCAGAATTTTAGGAAATTTATATAATTTCTAGGACATTTATATAAGTAATATTTACAATACAGTATAACCACAGAGAATTTATTAGTCATGTGATAATAGTTCTCTCAAATTTGTATATATATATACTTATATATATATAAGTATTATATATATATATATATATATGTATATATATATATATATATATACTTCCTTTGAAATTTAACCAACCAAATGCATAAAATTAATTTAATATCTTTCCTTGGGATTTTTTCTGAGGCCCTTTGAAGCATTCCCAAGTTAGTTAGAGGTCAAAAGAACTTCAATAGAATTTGATTTAGAAAGTTTTATCAAAAAATCTAAAAGGGTTTAGGACACTCAGTCAGATTTATCCAGTGTGGGTGGGTTTATCACTTAGCTTGCTGTCAGACTGGGCCTATATACTGAGGCTTAAGTTCTAGTAAAAGTCAATTCTGCCATCTTGGACCTCCTTGGCTGTAAAGTTGACTCTGCCATCTTTGATCTAGGTAGCTCTAAAGTTGACTGCACTTTAGAGTCGACTTGAATTTATTTGTCTCTAATCAGTTTTCCTATGTCTGTGTCATTCCTAACAAGATCCATTTACCCAACTCATTGTAATCCAATTTTAGAAAATTTTGATCATGCATAACTTATTCATTTCAGTAGATTTTCATTTCTCATACCTTCTTTAACTGAAAGCACTTCCATTAAAAAGTACTTCTCTGATTGTGTCCTTTTCCTTGTTAACAAATTTGTAACAAATAGAAAACAGTCTTATATGGCCTGTAGTAAATATAGGTACAAAAGAAGTATTATACTTATTGATGGATCTAAAGACATGTCTTTGTTACCAGGTAATAATTTAATGTTGAACATTTCCAAGTTCATGTGAAACTAAAATTCATTTAGCTTTATTTAGAATTGTTTGATTTGTAAGGGCTTACTTTTCCTTAAGGCAATTAAATAGATCTCATTTATAAATTAATCTCAACACTATTATCCAGAGAAAAAGACACATATTGAAACATACACATATCCAGACAGACATAACGTGAGATCTAGCTTCATCTTCTAAACTTAGTAATGAATCAGACATTACAGTATAAAATTCACCAGATCAAAAATAATGGTTGGAATAAATAAAATGTTTAAAAGCTTCTTCTGTTTTTCTCTCAGTCTCAGGAATTAGAGATGGTCTAGGTTAGTTTTTCAGAGAAGCATGGTCTCAAGGCTCAGGGAGGGAAAAATCAAGTTCTACTTGAATTTCTGACATCAGGGTAAGAATTCTAAAACCCATTTGATCAAGTTTGCTTTTGCTAACTCTATTTGCAAAAAGAACCAGTTTTGGAACCTATTTTTAAAATTTTTACTTAAATAATCTTCCTCTGAAGTCTAAACAAAATGGCAACCACATGAAGCAAAATGGCTATCACAAATCACAACACAGAACACATACATGTGCTCTGCCATCCTAATCAGACACTCCTTTAAATATAAGATTAGTCTCTCAGAAAACCTCTTAGAGAGACACAGAACTTCTGATCCAAGAACTAACAGAGCATATGGAAATATCTCAGATCTTCAAAGATTTCAAAGGGAGGAAAGGAGAGTAGGTTGAAAGAAAGACGGGAAAGAAGGTTGGAGAAGGGGGGCAAAAGGTATGATCTTACAGACATCTCTTGCCACCTGCAGATACCCAGGTGTTATGGGACTTTACCCTGCACCTCCAGAGAAGAGAGGAATGAAACACAGCCTTATCAGAAATCAGACCAGACTAGAAAAGAACAAGAATTCAAACTAGAAACCAGACAAGAATTTAAACCAGAAATCAGAACCAGAATTTGAGTCCATTGCCAAGTGGAGGTGATCAGCCTCCAATACTCAGCTCATGGTGAGGCCTCAACAAGATTCCTACATCCAGGCTGGGGTGATAAGGAAAAAAAAAAAAAGTAGGATATGAAAGGTTAGGAAGAGGAAAGAGATAGGCATCAATAAGTTCTCTTGTTCCTGGACCAGTCGGGGTACTCTGCCCAGTTATCCACATCAGGAGGAGACCAGGAACAAAAGTGTCCCAGTTGTGGTTGCTGGTTCTGGTCCATCAGTAGATAAGCTTGTTCGGGAGTACCCTGAGTGGTCAGAATGTCAGTTGCAGCAAAGGAGAATCTCACCAGTCACCATTTTTTGCAGGAAGGGAGACCTCTACCAGCCACCCCCCTTCCCCCAAGTGGGTTCTTGTCTAATACTCAGAAATGAATTGTCTGAGGAGACACATGTACTGACAATAAAGCAAGAGAGCTTTTGGCAATAGTGCCCAGGCAGAGAGAAGTAGGATCAGGAAACCCAGGAGAACTTCTCTGCCTTGTGACTGGCAGTTTCAAACTTCATGGTAATGAGTTAGTTTCCTGACTCTCTTTGGCCAGTTTTTCTGACTCAGAATCCTTCTTGGCAGTGCGCACACTGCCCAGAAAAGGTGGATGCCAGAGAGGAGAATTCTGGGAGGTGGTTGGACACATGGTGTCTCCTTTCAACATTTCCTGAATTTTTACAGTTAGCATTGACATATTAGTTCTATGTTCTGGGACCTCCTGTTGCAAAATAATCACTTCACTGGCCAGAATGGTTTTACTCAAAAGATTAGTCTCTCAGAAAACCTCTTAGAGAGACACAGAACTTCTGATCCAAGAACTAACAGAGCATATGGAAATATCTCAGATCTTCAAAGATTTCAAAGGGAGGAAAGGAGAGTAGGTTGAAAGAAAGACGGGAAAGAAGGTTGGAGAAGGGGGGCAAAAGGTATGATCTTACAGACATCTCTTGCCACCTGCAGATACCCAGGTGTTATGGGACTTTACCCTGCACCTCCAGAGAAGAGAGGAATGAAACACAGCCTTATCAGAAATCAGACCAGACTAGAAAAGAACAAGAATTCAAACTAGAAACCAGACAAGAATTTAAACCAGAAATCAGAACCAGAATTTGAGTCCATTGCCAAGTGGAGGTGATCAGCCTCCAATACTCAGCTCATGGTGAGGCCTCAACAAGATTCCTACATCCAGGCTGGGGTGATAAGGAAAAAAAAAAAAAGTAGGATATGAAAGGTTAGGAAGAGGAAAGAGATAGGCATCAATAAGTTCTCTTGTTCCTGGACCAGTCGGGGTACTCTGCCCAGTTATCCACATCAGGAGGAGACCAGGAACAAAAGTGTCCCAGTTGTGGTTGCTGGTTCTGGTCCATCAGTAGATAAGCTTGTTCGGGAGTACCCTGAGTGGTCAGAATGTCAGTTGCAGCAAAGGAGAATCTCACCAGTCACCATTTTTTGCAGGAAGGGAGACCTCTACCAGCCACCCCCCTTCCCCCAAGTGGGTTCTTGTCTAATACTCAGAAATGAATTGTCTGAGGAGACACATGTACTGACAATAAAGCAAGAGAGCTTTTTGGCAATAGTGCCCAGGCAGAGAGAAGTAGGATCAGGAAACCCAGGAGAACTTCTCTGCCTTGTGACTGGCAGTTTCAAACTTCATGGTAATGAGTTAGTTTCCTGACTCTCTTTGGCCAGTTTTTCTGACTCAGAATCCTTCTTGGCAGTGCGCACACTGCCCAGAAAAGGTGGATGCCAGAGAGGAGAATTCTGGGAGGTGGTTGGACACATGGTGTCTCCTTTCAACATTTCCTGAATTTTTACAGTTAGCATTGACATATTAGTTCTATGTTCTGGGACCTCCTGTTGCAAAATAATTCACTCAGCTGGTTACTATGGTGACTGGCCAGGGAAGGTGGTTTTACTCAATGTACTTCACCTAACATTACCTGAATCAAAGTCAAATTTGATAAATTCCTCAATTACTTATATTGCACATTTTGTTCAGTCAACAAAATTATTTATTAAAAGAATAATTATAGAGTGCCTACTAAATGTTTCATGCAATCTAGGCCATTGCTAAATCTACCCAATCTCAGCTCCTGTTCTCTGCATTTTGTTCTCTGAGTTCTTCCTATTCCTTGAATCCATATCTTTGATTATGGTAACTTTTATGCCTTTTCTGACCTTGATTTGGCCAAGTTCATCTCAGTTTTTAAAGGTTGAACTCAACATTTTCCAAAAAGTCTTGATGGTCACCCTGCAATTTATCAATTTAACTGAGATAGACTCTGGCCCCTAGAAATCCCTTCTCTGTACTGTTCCCAATTAAGGATTGACAGAGAATTCTCCATGAGATTTGAGAAGTGGAAATGAAGTAGCAACCATTTTTTAGACTCTAAAGTCAGTAGGGTGATAGGCTCTGTGATAACTCTATACCTACTATTGATCTGAAGGATCACATGTGGATGGGTGACACCAGGGTCTGCGGTTTTGCCATCAGCCCTCCTCATTCACTTTCTCTAAATCCTGAACATGTGCATTTATGTGCTAAAATATGCTAACTTCTGCATATTGCCTTCATCACTGAGGTTGTAAATTTTTCCAATATCTCCACATGGGGTCAAATTTGTTCTCATAAACTCTATTTTGTTATGTGGGTTGCAATTAGTCATTGTTCTTTTAATCTCATATCCACCTTTCTTTCCTTAGTTGTGACCTAGATGACCTACTTTGACCACCTCAGGCCTGACACTAAAAGTAGAGGCATAAGTTTGCATAAATTTCAACCAACAACCAGGATCATGTAAAGTTTAATTCTCATATTGAATATCTCATTCAGTGCCATTCATAGTGATTCTGATGAAACTACACTGATACAGAAATTGTTTTTTGTTTTTTTTTTTTTTTTTTAAGAAATGAGATTCCATTACAGCAAAACTCTAAAAGATATGGCTTGGGTTCCCAGCCATAATTGAAGCCAGGTGGCACCAGTGAGAGCACCAAATTCTAGATACTAGACCAGTGATCAGTAGCAATGCTCTGGCTCTTTGGTTTTGCAGAAGACAATCCCCACAAAGATGGAGAATAGTAACATAAATAAAGCATTTATTAGGTTGAAAAAAAAGAGTACAATACTTATGGATAGACACATATGTGGACTCAGAGAGATAGAGAGAGAGCAGCCCTCATGGCAATTTGAATTACTTTTAATAGGACATTTCTTCTAGTTTTCCTTTGCCCAATCAATCATTTTGTTTGTCTGGTTTACACTCCATATTTGGTGTCTCTTAGAATCTTCCCATGTGTATGCACACATCTCTGGGCCAAGATGGATTCTACTGAAGAGACCTGTGGGTAGAACATCCCTTGGCATAACTCCCCTTTGACCTCCAAGGGGCTTTTCTGTGCATGTGTAGCTGGAAATGTCTCTTGACTTTGAGAATGAGAAATGGTGTAGTATGGGAAGGGTTTAACCTCCTCTCTTTATTATCCTGTTTGGAGATTACATCTACAGGAAATGAAATTCCAATCACTTTACACTAGGGGCACCCATCTACCTCTTGCTTCAGGAAGACCTGTAAGAGCACTGAGGATATGGAAATCAGAAGCCTGATGGACATCCAGGAGACTGCTGGTGAAGCTTAAAGGCAAGTAGAAAAATTTTATTGTAACCTGGAAGAAAGAATAGCTTTGCTATAAATTGAGGGGAAATTTGGTGAAACTGTTACCTCATATAATGTAGAAAATAGTATATCTAAGTAACTGATGGAGATAGTTAAGGGAATTTTTCTTCAGAGTGTTTAAAGTAACAGTTAATTTCTTTTAGCTGCAGATCTTAAACTACAGGTTGAGAAAGATAAACTAAGGAAGAATATCTTCAGTTTTTAAGCAAAAATTAGAAAATATATAAGGATCTTAGAGCTGCTTAATTTGATAAGAAAATTATTTCATATCCTCTGTCTCCCAAGCAAAACATATGCCACTAAAAATGTTCCTAAGGTCCAAGAAGAAATTCAGGATGCAGTTTCAAAATGTGGCTTGTGGGCAAGTCATGGATGAGGTCAAGGGTGTGATTGTAAGTCTTTTGTTTTGAATTCAGAACGTTTAAATTGATGACTCATGGGCCCTTTGACATAGAAAAAAAAAAAAAAAACACCACATTCTAAGGGTCTTAAATGGAGAAGGAAATGGCGACCTACTTCAATATTTTTGCTTGGGAAATCCCATGGATATGGTGGACATCCCTGGGGTCCGAAGAGTTGGACACAACTTAGTGATGAAATGATCACCACCACTAAGGTTCTTAAAAGATGAGCCTTGCATATACAATCCAGTAAGTAATACAGTTTCTAAGCCTCTTAAAACATTGGCCCTCAGCAGCCTCATAAAGGCCCAAGGTAAGGAAAGACATTTTAAAAATATGTGTGTGACTTTGACCTAATGGACTGTAATAAGACGCTCATGGGAGTTAAGAAGGGACCCATATTTGAAAAGGGATGTATTTGTTCTTAGATATAGGTTTACAATTCTAACTTTATGAGGGATGAACAACAAGGTTAGGCTAATCCTGAAATCTAGCTTCTTCCTATGCTTTATAGGAAAGGTGAAATGATGCACTGCTCCCATTCATTCATCAGGATTCCCACAAATATTTTTTATGGGAGAATATTTCTTAGCGTTTGTGGTATGGTGGTTAAGAGACAGAGTTTTGGAGCCAGAAATAATAGAGTACTGATTTAACATCTGCCTTTTTGAACAAGCATCTAAAACATTCAAAGCCTCATTTCTTCACTTGTTGATGGAGTTAATAATAATGTTTAACTATACAGTTGTGATTATAAATAAAGTGAAATAATACACACAAAATATTTAGTGCATAGTAGATGCTTAATAAACCACTCCAAACCAATAGTCACAGGCTTAGCATCAAATTTCTATACTTAGTTCTAAAAATTGGGATATTGCTTATTCTCTAAGTGTCAGTTTAGAATTTTTCTGATCACTCTTTTCATCCTGAGTTGTTTTTCTTCTTTACTATATATTTTTATAGTTCCTGGAAACTATACATCCACTGACACCCCTTCTCAGGACTATGACTTGAAAGTGTGCTCATAATTCTTCCACCAAGACCTCAAAATCCTACTCTGGATAACAGTTGTGAAGATGTAGCTGATACCTGGTACTCAGCTGCCCTGATGGTAACTGATTTGGAATCTTTGAGTTTCACATATTTTATCTGTCTCTTGAATTTTTCCTTTTCTCTGTCCATTCTTGGCTTCCTGTCTACTGCCTGGTTTAGAATTTGAGATATATTTTAAAATGTCTCAACTGCCATATTAAAACTTCTCAATCAGAATTATATTTTCCAATAGGCAATAAATTATCAATCATGCTCAAGTGCATCTTAAGATGATATTCTATATAGAAACTCTGAGTAGAACCTGTAAAGACTATATATCTATCTCAAGTCAACTTTGGTTTTAGAAAACATGAAGATAATTGGGCCTAAAAGAAGGGAAATCATTCTCTCGAAAATAGAGTGGGCAAGACAACTGAAAGGCTTTGCTGGAAAACAATGACCTGATTAAGACTGTAGGAGTGGGAAATTAAGAAGATGAAAATGTTTGACAGGTTAAATACAAAAAGTAATGATGGAAACGCATGAAGGAACTTGACACGAAAGTGTGATTATATTGAGTTTTAGGCCATCATTTTTGCTCTCCTTTTTTACCCTCATCAAGAGCCTTGTAGTCACTAACCTCATACATTAATAGATGTTTGCAAAAAATTTTGTCTGCTTTAAATAAAATTTAAAAATAAAGAAGCTCTACAGAACAACTCAAATAATATCTCATTTTCTTATAAATATTTAATTCTAAAAGACTAAGTCAAACCTATACAATTTTTGATCACTTTTTGTTTTTGAAGTATTTCATGATTTTATACATGTATTTTTCCTTGCTTTGCTCTTGGGGCAAAAATTTCATAACTATAGTTCTAAAAATTGGGATATTGCTTATTCTCTAAGTGTCAGTTTAGAATTTTTCTGATCACTCTTTTCATCCTGAGTTGTTTTTCTTCTTTACTATATATTTTTATAGTTCCTGGAAACTATACATCCACTGACACCCCTTCTCAGGACTATGACTTGAAAGTGTGCTCATAATTCTTCCACCAAGACCTCAAAATCCTACTCTGGATAACAGTTGTGAAGATGTAGCTGATACCTGGTACTCAGCTGCCCTGATGGTAACTGATTTGGAATCTTTGAGTTTCACATATTTTATCTGTCTCTTGAATTTTTCCTTTTCTCTGTCCATTCTTGGCTTCCTGTCTACTGCCTGGTTTAGAATTTGAGATATATTTTAAAATGTCTCAACTGCCATATTAAAACTTCTCAATCAGAATTATATTTTCCAATAGGCAATAAATTATCAATCATGCTCAAGTGCATCTTAAGATGATATTCTATATAGAAACTCTGAGTAGAACCTGTAAAGACTATATATCTATCTCAAGTCAACTTTGGTTTTAGAAAACATGAAGATAATTGGGCCTAAAAGAAGGGAAATCATTCTCTCGAAAATAGAGTGGGCAAGACAACTGAAAGGCTTTGCTGGAAAACAATGACCTGATTAAGACTGTAGGAGTGGGAAATTAAGAAGATGAAAATGTTTGACAGGTTAAATACAAAAAGTAATGATGGAAACGCATGAAGGAACTTGACACGAAAGTGTGATTATATTGAGTTTTAGGCCATCATTTTTGCTCTCCTTTTTTACCCTCATCAAGAGCCTTGTAGTCACTAACCTCATACATTAATAGATGTTTGCAAAAACTTTTGTCTGCTTTAAATAAAATTTAAAAATAAAGAAGCTCTACAGAACAACTCAAATAATATCTCATTTTCTTATAAATATTTAATTCTAAAAGACTAAGTCAAACCTATACAATTTTTGATCACTTTTTGTTTTTGAAGTATTTCATGATTTTATACATGTATTTTTCCTTGCTTTGCTCTTGGGGAACAAAAATGGATTTTCTTGTACAAATAGCAGTGGTGAATTTAGTTCAATTCTTTTAAGTGATGTCTCAGACAGACTTAGACTTTTGATATGCCGTGTTTATGTTTTATTCACAGTCATATTGCTATCTATCTGGATAATAATCAAATCAATACATCAAATACATCAAAAATCAAATCAATACATCAAATAAAGTGTTAGTTCCATCCTCGAAGACTAACTTCCATACTTAATTTGCAAAATTAGATTTCAGTTGACCTGGGAGAGTGCCTAATACTTTCAGAATTCACATTCTTTACTTGAATTCACTGGAGATAAATTCATACGTATATGCCTGGTGAGTCCAATGACCATATTTTTCGCTCTCTTAAATACACATCTTCATGCAGATACATGCAGAAATAGATTATCTCTGGGAAACTTTAAACAGAATATAAAGAAGACAAAAACTCTTGATTCAGTAATGTTATCTCTCCTAAAGTTACTTTTTATGACTTTTCCTTAAAATCTCCCTCAAATTTAGTAATAGTATCTTTTCAACCAAAAAAAAAAAAATAAGTAAATAAATAAATAAGGAGCCTTGTTCTTATGCAGTCATGGAAGAGTTAATTTAGATTTTGTGAGGGGCTCAAAAGGGTCATTGAGTATTATGCATTAGTCAGATAATGTTAAATGCATCTTGAGAACAATTTTAAATGACAAAGGAGCAGTTTTAAGAGAAACACAGACTGCTGGAAGAGAAAGGAACAGTCAACAGATATTGTTTTAGATATGGAGCTATCATAATTAATAAAATTGCCTACATATAGTCTAACTGGAGATATATTACTTCATGTGTAATACTAAGTTTCTGGATATACATGGCATAGTGATAATATATCTTTCCAAATGCAGTATAGCTTTTGGAATAGTTAAATATATCACCAATTCGTAACCCCAAATCTTCTGTAGGACTAGTGTATGAAGATGGAGATGAGGATTTACTGTCCCTCTACACACATTATTAGCCAAAAAAAAAAAAAAATTGATAAGATTTACAACATTCTTTATATAGATCACGAGCCCAGTATCTAAGGGAGATACTAATTAGAGGAACTTCCCCAGGTTGAAATACTAATCGTACCAGGCTAAAAATCCACTTCAACAGTTTCAAGCAATATAATAATTCCACTTTTATATTTCTTATATTTTTCATTTCTGAATCTCAATGTACTATTACCCATATAATATGATAATCTGTATTGAAATAATTCCATTACTTATATTTTCCTATGATGGCAGGGGCATGGAGGAGGATGATGTTCATCGTGTTTTAAAAAAAACTTGAAGTAGAGTATGGGAAAAGATGGTGGTAGTTACTGAGAATTAATAATATTGATTAATGTAAAATGTTTCCAAGAAGTACTTCTGAAAGGCAAAACCAACTTTGGAAATCTGTTTTAGTTTTATACTCTAGTATGATTGAAACATCCTTCTTAATTTACACAATTTTTATTATTCTATAACTTTTATACCATTTTCATTTATTTGTTATACATTGTTGAATTCAAACAAGAATCATTTGTGCTTATGACTTAACAACAACAATAAAAAAAGAACAAGAAATATCAGGGACCTTGGGGATAAGTTGGAATCATTGTACATTGCTGATGAGAAGGTAAAGTTGTGTAACCATTGGGAAAAATAGTTTAGCAGTTCCTTAAAAAGTTAAATCAGAATTACCTTATGAACCAGTGATTTTTTTCTCTAGGTTTATACTGAAAAGTACTGAAAACGCTTAAACAAAAAATTACATCCCTAAAATTTTTGTGTTTGTTTGATCAAGATTTAGGCAATTATCCACAGTATATTTTATCTTGTTCCATTTTATTTGCACTTCATAGAGTTAATCTTAAATTTCTATGTCACTAAAGAATATAACAAGTCAAGATTTCTAATTCCAGCTTTAGGAATGTCCATCATAGGTATGACCGTCTAACTGGAGATATATTACTTCATGTGTAATACTAAGTTTCTGGATATACATGGCATAGTGATAATATATCTTTCCAAATGCAGTATAGCTTTTGGAATAGTTAAATATATCACCAATTCGTAACCCCAAATCTTCTGTAGGACTAGTGTATGAAGATGGAGATGAGGATTTACTGTCCCTCTACACACATTATTAGCCAAAAAAAAAAAAAAATTGATAAGATTTACAACATTCTTTATATAGATCACGAGCCCAGTATCTAAGGGAGATACTAATTAGAGGAACTTCCCCAGGTTGAAATACTAATCGTACCAGGCTAAAAATCCACTTCAACAGTTTCAAGCAATATAATAATTCCACTTTTATATTTCTTATATTTTTCATTTCTGAATCTCAATGTACTATTACCCATATAATATGATAATCTGTATTGAAATAATTCCATTACTTATATTTTCCTATGATGGCAGGGGCATGGAGGAGGATGATGTTCATCGTGTTTTAAAAAAAACTTGAAGTAGAGTATGGGAAAAGATGGTGGTAGTTACTGAGAATTAATAATATTGATTAATGTAAAAATGTTTCCAAGAAGTACTTCTGAAAGGCAAAACCAACTTTGGAAATCTGTTTTAGTTTTATACTCTAGTATGATTGAAACATCCTTCTTAATTTACACAATTTTTATTATTCTATAACTTTTATACCATTTTCATTTATTTGTTATACATTGTTGAATTCAAACAAGAATCATTTGTGCTTATGACTTAACAACAACAATAAAAAAAGAACAAGAAATATCAGGGACCTTGGGGATAAGTTGGAATCATTGTACATTGCTGATGAGAAGGTAAAGTTGTGTAACCATTGGGAAAAATAGTTTAGCAGTTCCTTAAAAAGTTAAATCAGAATTACCTTATGAACCAGTGATTTTTTTCTCTAGGTTTATACTGAAAAGTACTGAAAACGCTTAAACAAAAAATTACATCCCTAAAATTTTTGTGTTTGTTTGATCAAGATTTAGGCAATTATCCACAGTATATTTTATCTTGTTCCATTTTATTTGCACTTCATAGAGTTAATCTTAAATTTCTATGTCACTAAAGAATATAACAAGTCAAGATTTCTAATTCCAGCTTTAGGAATGTCCATCATAGGTATGACCTGTTTTGAACCATGCACGCATGCATGTGTTCATGCTAATTCGCTTTGGTTATGTAAAACTCTTTGTAACCCTATAGACTGCAGCCTGTTGGGCTGCTTGGTCCATGGGATTCTTCAGGCAAGAGTACTGGAATGGGTTGCTGTGCCCTCCTCCAAGGGACCCTCCCCACCCAGGGATCAAACTCATGTCTCTCATGTCTCCTGCATTGGCAGGTGGGATCTGTACCAAAGGCATCACATAGAAAACTCTATTTTAAACCATACACAGCAAATAAAACAGACATTGGAAAAAAGGAGGTTATTGGGGCTTTACTCACTTCCCAACAATATTTTAAACTTTAAAATCTATCTGCTTAGGGGCTTCCCTGGTGGTTCAGTAGGTAAGGATACTGTCTTGCAGTACAAGGGGCACCGGTTCGATCCCTGGCCTGGGAAGGTCCCATGTACCATGGAACGGCTGGACCGATGCGTCCAATTACCAAGCTGGAGCTCTGGAGTGCATGCACCCAGAGCCAGTGCTCTGTAACAACAGAGGCCACCGAGATGGAAGGCCCACACGGACCAAAGAACAAACATGGATGAAAAATAGATAAATGAAAGACCAATAGAAATGGTCCACCTGCCCCCTCTCTCCCCAATCCGCCCTCCCCCCAAACAAAATTTACCTGCTTAGAGTAATTTAAAATATTGGTGTGTTATTAAAGTCAAAGTTGGAAGATTTTTTTTTAATGTAATTTACAGACATCTCCACGAGCACTTTTTTCTTTTTCTTTTTTGTGGCCACTTCTGTTGATCTTTTATTTATTTATCTTTGTTCTTTGGCCTGTGTGGACCCCTCATTGCAGTGACCTCTCTCGTTACAGAGCACCAGCTCTTGGCTCATGTGCTCCGCCTTGGTAGTTGGACATATAGGTGCAGCCACTCTGTAGCACATGGGATCTTCCCAGGCCAGAGATTGAACTGACGCCCCTTGCACTGTGAGGCGGTGTCCCCATCCACTGGACCGCCAGGGAAGCCCATCCACAAACATTTAATGGACATCTCTTTGACAAGAAAATTTTGCAATGTTCCTAGAAATGTAATTGTCTCTTTATCATGGAAACAGAGAAGTTTACCTGACTTGTTTGATTCGATCAGTTATTGAAGGAAGATAGACCTGTATAGCATCCACTGGTGATTTGTGGTTAAGTGGAATATTGTGACAATAAGCACAACAGATTCTTTATGCATCGCTCAGTTGCTCATTTATTGGCAGAAAATACCTTGAGATTGCACCTGTATCAGTGCATAGCATTATAGCTTGTAGTTGCTCAGTCATGTTGAACTCTGAAACCCCGTTGGCTGCAGCCAGTAAGGCCCTTTTCATTTTGGAATTACAACATTTATTTTAAACCATACACAGCAAATAAAACAGACATTGGAAAAAAGGAGGTTATTGGGGCTTTACTCACTTCCCAACAATATTTTAAACTTTAAAATCTATCTGCTTAGGGGCTTCCCTGGTGGTTCAGTAGGTAAGGATACTGTCTTGCAGTACAAGGGGCACCGGTTCGATCCCTGGCCTGGGAAGGTCCCATGTACCATGGAACGGCTGGACCGATGCGTCCAATTACCAAGCTGGAGCTCTGGAGTGCATGCACCCAGAGCCAGTGCTCTGTAACAACAGAGGCCACCGAGATGGAAGGCCCACACGGACCAAAGAACAAACATGGATGAAAAATAGATAAATGAAAGACCAATAGAAATGGTCCACCTGCCCCCTCTCTCCCCAATCCGCCCTCCCCCCAAACAAAATTTACCTGCTTAGAGTAATTTAAAATATTGGTGTGTTATTAAAGTCAAAGTTGGAAGATTTTTTTTTAATGTAATTTACAGACATCTCCACGAGCACTTTTTTCTTTTTCTTTTTTGTGGCCACTTCTGTTGATCTTTTATTTATTTATCTTTGTTCTTTGGCCTGTGTGGACCCCTCATTGCAGTGACCTCTCTCGTTACAGAGCACCAGCTCTTGGCTCATGTGCTCCGCCTTGGTAGTTGGACATATAGGTGCAGCCACTCTGTAGCACATGGGATCTTCCCAGGCCAGAGATTGAACTGACGCCCCTTGCACTGTGAGGCGGTGTCCCCATCCACTGGACCGCCAGGGAAGCCCATCCACAAACATTTAATGGACATCTCTTTGACAAGAAAATTTTGCAATGTTCCTAGAAATGTAATTGTCTCTTTATCATGGAAACAGAGAAGTTTACCTGACTTGTTTGATTCGATCAGTTATTGAAGGAAGATAGACCTGTATAGCATCCACTGGTGATTTGTGGTTAAGTGGAATATTGTGACAATAAGCACAACAGATTCTTTATGCATCGCTCAGTTGCTCATTTATTGGCAGAAAATACCTTGAGATTGCACCTGTATCAGTGCATAGCATTATAGCTGTGTGTGAACTTAGTTGCTCAGTCATGTTGAACTCTGAAACCCCGTTGGCTGCAGCCAGTAAGGCTCCTCTGTCCATGGGGATTCTCCAGGCAAGAATACTGAAGTGGGTTGTCATACCCTCATCCAGGGGATCTTCCCAATCCAGCAACTGGACTCAGATTTCTCTCATTGCAGGCAAATTCTTTAACATATGAGGCACCAAGGAGGCCCACTATTGTAGCTGGTTCCCATTAAATTTAATAATCTGGTTTTTCTCTTTGGGATATTTATTCCTGTGATCAGAGTTTTTGTAAATGAAATTGGACTGGAAAAAAGGCACATGTGTAGACAGTTGCCCTTGAGTGTCTTGTTTCTAATACAAATATATGATTTAATTCTTTATTCCATTCATTTCTTTTCTGAGATTTGATGGATATGTCATAAAATTTTAAACTGATTTATTCACTCAATTTCTCAGATTTTGTATATTTTCTCTAAATTCCTTTTCGTTGATGAGGAAATTGGAGATTAAATTGCTGTTGGTTAGTCACTAAGTCGTGTTCAACTCTTTTGTGACTGTATGTTGTAGCCTGCCAGGGCTGTAGTTCTCTTGCCTGGGAAATCCCAGGCAGGAATACTGGAGTTGATTGCCATTTCCTCTCCAGGGGATCTTCCCAACGTAGGGATCAATTTTGAGTATCCTACATCTCTTGCATTGGCAGGAAGTTTCTTTACAAGTAAGCTACCTGGAAAAATCATAGGGATTACGTTTCTGAAAATTAAAACTTGCTAAATGCTAGATTCCATTTGTGTTCAGGTGAATTCCATTCAGACCAATCACTCAAAAATGATGACTATAAACTCAGAATAGCATGTTTAAAACAAAGCAGGAGTAGTTGTTGACACTTAGAAAAAGGAAAGAGACTGGTTAAGTTTCTATTGTTATGCTAAGATTTTTAGGAAGTTAAAAAAAAAAGAGGATGGAAATGATGAATATATGGGGACATATAAAAGTCAATGTTTTTCTATTAAGTTCCTTAAAATATATATGACTATTAAAGCAAAAATTATAATATTGTATTGTAGGATTTGTAAAGTCTCTACATTAATTTGTATGGTAGTTTCAAGAGTAAAGTTTTCTAAATGTCATATGCATTAATATAATCTTATTTTATCTGTGGTGTTCCTAACTTTGTAAAATATTTTTTTTCTTGTGAAATATTTTTAGATTCACATGCAGTTGCTAAGAAAACATGCACACTTTTCTCAAAGAAAGCATCCAACAGAAATGCAATGAATTATCATTAGTAGGCTGACTACACATATTGTTCTTTTATAGTCATCTTGACTTCTCTATCTCTACCACTACTTAACTCTTGACTACTATGAATCTTTTCTTCATTTTTAGAATTATCTCATGTAAAGAATGTTTACAAGTGCAATCATACAGTATGCAATGTTTGGAGATTGCTTACTGCTTTTTTTTAAACTCAGTATTCATTGGAGTTTTATCCAGAATGGTGTGTGTATCAGTAGCTTGATCCTTTTAATTGCTGAGCAGAATTCAATGATTTGGGCATGCCATGGTTTATTTAACCATTTTCCTCTTGAAGAGCATCTGGATTGTTTCCAGTTTGGGGCTATTATAAATAAAGCTATAGTAATCATTTTCATGTACAGGTTTTAAATGATCATAAATATTCACTTCTCAGACATAAATGCCCAAGAGTGTAATTGATAAGATATATATAGTAAGATTTAGCTTTAAAAAACAGCTAAATTGCTTTCCATACTGGTGTATAATTTAACATTCTCACCAGAAATGCATGAGTGATCCCATTTTCCAAATCCTCACCAGGACTTGGTATTGTCATTGCTTATTTCAGCAACTTAATAGATATGTAACAATAATTCATGGTATGTCTGCTTTTCTTTAATGGCTAGTGACACTGAACATTTTTTTCATGTGAGTATTTGCTATCTGCATATCCTATTTTATGCTAAAATGTCTTTCCCGTTTTTTTCCTTACTTTCTAATTAGATTTTTTTTCTTTGTATTTAAGTGTTATTTTAAAAGTATATCTATTCCATCTTCCTGGGAGTGAAAGTTTACAATAGTTTTTGAAACATCATTGGCTATTATAAACTGCAGATATTTAAAGCATGCAGTTTAGTAAGTTTTTATTAGCATATACATCTATTAAATTGAAAAACCAATCTTAGAATATATATGACATTGGCAAGAGTAAAGTTTTCAAATGTAGTAGGTTTTTTAAAAATTTTTTTCTTGTGAAATATTTTTAGATTCACATGCAGTTGCTAAGAAAACATGCACACTTTTCTCAAAGAAAGCATCCAACAGAAATGCAATGAATTATCATTAGTAGGCTGACTACACATATTGTTCTTTTATAGTCATCTTGACTTCTCTATCTCTACCACTACTTAACTCTTGACTACTATGAATCTTTTCTTCATTTTTAGAATTATCTCATGTAAAGAATGTTTACAAGTGCAATCATACAGTATGCAATGTTTGGAGATTGCTTACTGCTTTTTTTTAAACTCAGTATTCATTGGAGTTTTATCCAGAATGGTGTGTGTATCAGTAGCTTGATCCTTTTAATTGCTGAGCAGAATTCAATGATTTGGGCATGCCATGGTTTATTTAACCATTTTCCTCTTGAAGAGCATCTGGATTGTTTCCAGTTTGGGGCTATTATAAATAAAGCTATAGTAATCATTTTCATGTACAGGTTTTAAATGATCATAAATATTCACTTCTCAGACATAAATGCCCAAGAGTGTAATTGATAAGATATATATAGTAAGATTTAGCTTTAAAAAACAGCTAAATTGCTTTCCATACTGGTGTATAATTTAACATTCTCACCAGAAATGCATGAGTGATCCCATTTTCCAAATCCTCACCAGGACTTGGTATTGTCATTGCTTATTTCAGCAACTTAATAGATATGTAACAATAATTCATGGTATGTCTGCTTTTCTTTAATGGCTAGTGACACTGAACATTTTTTTCATGTGAGTATTTGCTATCTGCATATCCTATTTTATGCTAAAATGTCTTTCCCGTTTTTTTCCTTACTTTCTAATTAGATTTTTTTTCTTTGTATTTAAGTGTTATTTTAAAAGTATATCTATTCCATCTTCCTGGGAGTGAAAGTTTACAATAGTTTTTGAAACATCATTGGCTATTATAAACTGCAGATATTTAAAGCATGCAGTTTAGTAAGTTTTTATTAGCATATACATCTATTAAATTGAAAAACCAATCTTAGAATATATATGACATTGGCAAGAGCCTAAAATAGTTAAAACAATTTTGAAAAATGGTCAGTTTTGTTTAAAGGCTTCAATTCTTTGGTGCTCAGCCTTTTTAATGGTCTAACTCTGACATTCATGCATGACTACTGGGAAAATCATAATTTTAGCTATACAGACTTTTGTCAGTGAAGTGATGGCTCTGCTTTTGAATATGCTGTCTAGGTTTGTCACAGCTTTTCTTACAACGGGCAAGCATATTTTAATTTTAAGGCTGCAGTCACCATCCTCAGTGATTTTGGAGCCAAAGAAAAATTCTTGTCATTATTTCCATTGTTTGTCCTTCTATTTGCCATGAAGTGATGGGACTGGATGCCATGATCTTCCATTTTTGAATGTTGAATTTTAGACCAGCTATTTCACTTTCCTCTTTCACCTTCATCAAGAAGCTCTTTAGGATTCCGATGCCTCCATGACAACCACCATCACCCCTGTCCTGCCACCACCACCTCGAGATATTCCTGTTTTGTGGTGTTTTCAGTCACACGTTTATGGAGTTTCTGAAGGGCAGTGGGGATTACTTCTAGGCACAGTATGACCTCTATGCAACAAGTGAACTGTAGAAATGCATTACTGCTCCATCAAGAACCCCCCATAAGAGTGGTTAACCTGGACAAAGAAGTTTTAAATTGAAATCCACAGAGCATTTTTCAGAAGAGTTCTAACCTGGATGGGGTAAACCTCAGCACACTTTCTATTGCCTCAGTATTACTGGATTGAAGAATTACTGATACTTGTTAGGTTTTTTATACTCCCTCTTGAGGTATGTCTTTTTAATGGCTAGTGACACTGAACATTTTTTCATGTGAGTATTTGCTATCTGCATATCCTATTTTATGCTAAAATGTCTTTCCGTTTTTCCTTACTTTCTAATTAGATTTTTTCTCTTTGTATTTAAGTGTTATTTTAAAAGTATATCTATTCCATCTTCCTGGGAGTGAAAGTTTACAATAGTTTTTGAAACATCATTGGCTATTATAAACTGCAGATATTTAAAGCATGCAGTTTAGTAAGTTTTTATTAGCATATACATCTATTAAATTGAAAAACCAATCTTAGAATATATATGACATTGGCAAGAGCCTAAAATAGTTAAAACAATTTTGAAAAATGGTCAGTTTTGTTTAAAGGCTTCAATTCTTTGGTGCTCAGCCTTTTTAATGGTCTAACTCTGACATTCATGCATGACTACTGGGAAAATCATAATTTTAGCTATACAGACTTTTGTCAGTGAAGTGATGGCTCTGCTTTTGAATATGCTGTCTAGGTTTGTCACAGCTTTTCTTACAACGGGCAAGCATATTTTAATTTTAAGGCTGCAGTCACCATCCTCAGTGATTTTGGAGCCAAAGAAAAATTCTTGTCATTATTTCCATTGTTTGTCCTTCTATTTGCCATGAAGTGATGGGACTGGATGCCATGATCTTCCATTTTTGAATGTTGAATTTTAGACCAGCTATTTCACTTTCCTCTTTCACCTTCATCAAGAAGCTCTTTAGGATTCCGATGCCTCCATGACAACCACCATCACCCCTGTCCTGCCACCACCACCTCGAGATATTCCTGTTTTGTGGTGTTTTCAGTCACACGTTTATGGAGTTTCTGAAGGGCAGTGGGGATTACTTCTAGGCACAGTATGACCTCTATGCAACAAGTGAACTGTAGAAATGCATTACTGCTCCATCAAGAACCCCCCATAAGAGTGGTTAACCTGGACAAAGAAGTTTTAAATTGAAATCCACAGAGCATTTTTCAGAAGAGTTCTAACCTGGATGGGGTAAACCTCAGCACACTTTCTATTGCCTCAGTATTACTGGATTGAAGAATTACTGATACTTGTTAGGTTCATTTCATTTCCTATTACTCCAAACTTCGTATTCAAAAGCACTGGGAATTTCAAGTGGAGTATACTGAAGTAGGCTCAGTTTCTTTGCCTCATTTCTGTATTCAATATTTTAAATTCTTTCATATTCCTATTGAGTGTTTTTTAACTGAGTTAACATGGCTCAAATGAGCTTCCCAGCTCCTGTGGAAGTTACTTACAAGAGCATGAAATTTTTTGTTACATAGAATCCAACGAATGTGCTGTTAAGCAAATCTATAAAGGAACTTAAGATGTATGGAGTTTTCACAATGGTAAAAGTATATGAAGCAATTTATGACACTACTCTTGTAGACAAAGAAGGCATCCAGGTTCTCAATTGGCTTTTTGATTATGACATACCACCATCTACTCAGACTGTTGATGAATGGTTAAGCATTGTGAAAATTAAGTTTCATGAAAATCCTGGTTGCTGTATTGCTGTTCATTGTGTCTCAGGCCTTGGCAGAGCCCAGTGCTTGTCACCCTCACATTAATTGAAGGGATAATGAAATATGAAGGCACAGTACAGTTCATAAGACAAAAACAGTTAGGTGCTTTTGACAGTAAGCAACTTTTGTATTTGCAGAAGTACTGTCTTAAAAGATGGCTGCGCTTCAAAGACTCCGAAACAACTGTTGCATTCAATAAAACCAGGGTGTATGATCCCATTGCTTGGAGGTAAAACCTGAGACAAGATGGAATTTGTCATATGTATTAGCCACCATGTTGGCTTGGTGTGAATAAGTCTGATGAAGCTTCCATGGGAATGTTGAAAAGCAGTTTTACCAGGACACAAGGTTTTTCCCGGTTATGATCAACCTATTTGGCAAAAATTCTGTTTTAGAAGATCAAATTCTAGGCACAGTATGACCTCTGTGCAACAAGTGAACTGTAGAAATGCATTACTGCTCCATCAAGAACCCCCCATAAGAGTGGTTAACCTGGACAAAGAAGTTTTAAATTGAAATCCACAGAGCATTTTTCAGAAGAGTTCTAACCTGGATGGGGTAAACCTCAGCACACTTTCTATTGCCTCAGTATTACTGGATTGAAGAATTACTGATACTTGTTAGGTTCATTTCATTTCCTATTACTCCAAACTTCGTATTCAAAAGCACTGGGAATTTCAAGTGGAGTATACTGAAGTAGGCTCAGTTTCTTTGCCTCATTTCTGTATTCAATATTTTAAATTCTTTCATATTCCTATTGAGTGTTTTTTAACTGAGTTAACATGGCTCAAATGAGCTTCCCAGCTCCTGTGGAAGTTACTTACAAGAGCATGAAATTTTTTGTTACATAGAATCCAACGAATGTGCTGTTAAGCAAATCTATAAAGGAACTTAAGATGTATGGAGTTTTCACAATGGTAAAAGTATATGAAGCAATTTATGACACTACTCTTGTAGACAAAGAAGGCATCCAGGTTCTCAATTGGCTTTTTGATTATGACATACCACCATCTACTCAGACTGTTGATGAATGGTTAAGCATTGTGAAAATTAAGTTTCATGAAAATCCTGGTTGCTGTATTGCTGTTCATTGTGTCTCAGGCCTTGGCAGAGCCCAGTGCTTGTCACCCTCACATTAATTGAAGGGATAATGAAATATGAAGGCACAGTACAGTTCATAAGACAAAAACAGTTAGGTGCTTTTGACAGTAAGCAACTTTTGTATTTGCAGAAGTACTGTCTTAAAAGATGGCTGCGCTTCAAAGACTCCGAAACAACTGTTGCATTCAATAAAACCAGGGTGTATGATCCCATTGCTTGGAGGTAAAACCTGAGACAAGATGGAATTTGTCATATGTATTAGCCACCATGTTGGCTTGGTGTGAATAAGTCTGATGAAGCTTCCATGGGAATGTTGAAAAGCAGTTTTACCAGGACACAAGCCTGTCCGAATTGCAAATTCTGTTCAGGTTATGATCAACCTATTTGGAAACTAGAGAAGAATTCTTGCTGTTCAACATTTAAAATAGGCTTATAATTTGTACCAATTGACCTTTCAATGTACGATATCATGCTGTCTGCAAATACAGAGAGTTTTACTTCTTTTTTTTTGCAGTCTGTTATTGCTGTAACTAGATCTTCCAGGATTATGTTGAATGATAGTGGTGAGAGTGGAAATCCCTCTCTTGTTCCTGATCTTAGAGGGAATGCTTTTAGTTTTTCACTATGGAGAAACTGTGGGCTTCTCATATATGGCTTTCATTTTGTTGAGGTCAGTTCCTTCTATGCTCTTCTTTTGAATAGTTTTTAATCATAAATGGATGTTAGATTTTGTCAAAGGTTTTTCTGCATTTATTGAGTTATCATGTGATTTTCTGTGTTTCAGTTTGTTGATATGGTGTATCACATAGATTGATTTGCTGATATTGAAGAATTGTTGCATGCCTGGGATAAACCCCACCTGATCGTGATATATGAGTTTTTTGATGCGTTGTTGAATTGCCTGCTAGAATTCTTTTGAGGAATTTTGCATCTAAGTTCATCAGTGATAACAGCCTATCATTTTATTTTCTTCTGCTGTCTTTGTCTAGTTTTGGTATCAGGGTGATGGTGCCCTCATAGAATGCGTTTGGAAGTGCTCCTTCTTCTGTAACTTTTTGAAAGAGTTTCAGGGATAGGCATTAGCCCTTCTTTAAATATTCGGTAGAATTCAACTGTAGCCAGACTGTTGATGAATGTTTTTCATGAAAATCCTGGTTGCTGTATTGCTGTTCATTGTGTCTCAGGCCTTGGCAGAGCCCAGTGCTTGTCACCCTCACATTAATTGAAGGGATAATGAAATATGAAGGCACAGTACAGTTCATAAGACAAAAACAGTTAGGTGCTTTTGACAGTAAGCAACTTTTGTATTTGCAGAAGTACTGTCTTAAAAGATGGCTGCGCTTCAAAGACTCCGAAACAACTGTTGCATTCAATAAAACCAGGGTGTATGATCCCATTGCTTGGAGGTAAAACCTGAGACAAGATGGAATTTGTCATATGTATTAGCCACCATGTTGGCTTGGTGTGAATAAGTCTGATGAAGCTTCCATGGGAATGTTGAAAAGCAGTTTTACCAGGACACAAGCCTGTCCGAATTGCAAATTCTGTTCAGGTTATGATCAACCTATTTGGAAACTAGAGAAGAATTCTTGCTGTTCAACATTTAAAATAGGCTTATAATTTGTACCAATTGACCTTTCAATGTACGATATCATGCTGTCTGCAAATACAGAGAGTTTTACTTCTTTTTTTTTGCAGTCTGTTATTGCTGTAACTAGATCTTCCAGGATTATGTTGAATGATAGTGGTGAGAGTGGAAATCCCTCTCTTGTTCCTGATCTTAGAGGGAATGCTTTTAGTTTTTCACTATGGAGAAACTGTGGGCTTCTCATATATGGCTTTCATTTTGTTGAGGTCAGTTCCTTCTATGCTCTTCTTTTGAATAGTTTTTAATCATAAATGGATGTTAGATTTTGTCAAAGGTTTTTCTGCATTTATTGAGTTATCATGTGATTTTCTGTGTTTCAGTTTGTTGATATGGTGTATCACATAGATTGATTTGCTGATATTGAAGAATTGTTGCATGCCTGGGATAAACCCCACCTGATCGTGATATATGAGTTTTTTGATGCGTTGTTGAATTGCCTGCTAGAATTCTTTTGAGGAATTTTGCATCTAAGTTCATCAGTGATAACAGCCTATCATTTTATTTTCTTCTGCTGTCTTTGTCTAGTTTTGGTATCAGGGTGATGGTGCCCTCATAGAATGCGTTTGGAAGTGCTCCTTCTTCTGTAACTTTTTGAAAGAGTTTCAGGGATAGGCATTAGCCCTTCTTTAAATATTCGGTAGAATTCAACTGTGAAGCCAGCTGGCCCTGGGTTTTTATTTTTGGGTAGGTATTTTTTTGGGGGGGTGGCAGGTTTTTGATCACAGATTTGATTTCTGAGTTTGTGACTGGGTTATTCAAAATTTCTATTTCTTCCTAGTTTAGTCTGGAACATTGAACATCTCTAGGAAACTTTCCATTTCTTCCAGCTTGTTTCCATACAGTTGTTCATAACAGACTCTTATAATCCTTTGTATTTCTGAATTGTCTGTTGAAACTTCTCCCCTTTCGTTTCTGAGTTTTTGATCTGGTTCTTTTCTCTTTTGTCCTTGATCAGTCTGGCTAGTGGTTTGTTGATTTTCTTTATCCTTTCAAAGAATCAATTTTTCATTTTATTTGTCTTTACTATTGTTTCTTTCATTTCTTTTTCATTTATTTATGCTCTGATTTTTATGATTTCTCTTCTTCTGCTAACTTCATGTTTTTTTTTTTTTTTTTAACTGTTATTCTTCCTTTTTCAGTTGTTTTAAATATAGAGTTAGGTTGTCTTTTTGAAATTTTTCTTGTTTTTTGAAGTGGGATTTTATTGCTATAAGTTTCCCTACTTGAACTGCCTTAGCGGTAACCCATAGATTTTGCATTGTCAATTTCTTATCGGATTTTTCTTTCATTTCTCTTTTGATTTTTTTTTTTTTTTTTTTGGTAATCTGTTTGTTTTTTTTTGTTTTTGTTTTTGTTTTTTTTTTTTTAAGGTACGTACTGTTTAATCGCCATGTGCTTTTGGTTCTAGTGGGTTTTAGTTGTTGTTGTTGTTGCTGTAGTTGATATCTAGTCTCATAGCATCATTGTGGTCAGAGATATTGTTGATGAAATTTTGATTTCACGCATTTACTGAGGCTTGAACGTGGCCCAAATATGGTCTATACTGGAGAATGTTTCATGTGTGCTTGAGAAGAAAGTGTATTCTGCTTTGGGTTGGAAGGTCCTAAATATATCAAGAAGATCCAACTCTTCTTGTGTGTCATTTAAGGCTTGTGGTTCCCTGTTAATTGTGTTTTTTAATGATCTCTTCATTGATGTAAGAGAGGTGTAAAAGTCTCCTATTATTACTGTGTTACTGTCAATTTCTTCTTATAAGTCTGAGAGTTTTTGCCTCATGTATTGGGGTTCTCCTGTGTTGGGAGCATAGATATTTATGATTGTTATGTCTTCCTCTTGGATCAATCCCTTGATCATTATTTATTATCCTTCCTTATCTTTTATAATCTTCTTTATTTTAAGGTCTGTTTTGCCTGATATGGGGATTGCTACTCCAGCTTTCTTTTTATTTCCATTTGCATGGAATATATTTTGCCAACCTCTCACTTTCAGTATGTAAGTGTCTTTAGGTCTGAAGTGAGTTTCTGGTTGACAGCATATATACAGGTTCTGTATCCATTCAGCCAGTCTGTGTCAGTCTTTTGATTGGGACATTTAGTCTATTAACATTTAAGATAACTATTGATACAAATAATCCTATTGTCATCTTCTTAAATTATGTGATTTGTTTGTTTTGTATATGTTTTTCTTTTCCTGTCTTTGTTTTCTTTATAAGTCTCTTTAACACTTTTAAGGCTTGTTAGGTGGTACTAAATTCTCTTAGTTTTTGCTTGTCTATAAAACTTCTGATTTCTCCATAAATTTTGAATGAGACCCTTGCCGGGGAGAGTATTCCTGGTTGTAGATTTTTCTCTTTCACTGCTTTAAATCTGTTGCGCCATTCTTTTCTGGCCTGCAGGGCTTCTGCTGAGAGGTCAGCAGTTAAGCATATAGTATTTCCCTTGTATGTTACTTGTTGTTTGTCCCTTGGTACTCTAAGTATTCTGTGTCTGTGTTTACTCTGTGTTAGCTTGATTAGTATGTGTCTTGGCCATGTTTCTCCTAGGGTTTATCCTGTATGGGACTCTTCGTGCTCCTTGGACTTGGCTGAATATTTCCTTTCCCATGCTGGGGGAGTTTTCAACTATAGTCTCTTCAAAAAATTTTTCATGCATTTTATTTTTCTCTTCTTCTTCTGGGACACCTGTTATTCAAGTGTTAGTGCATTTGGTATTAACCTGAGGTCTCTGAGTCTCTCCTCAGTTCTTTTCATTCTTTGTTCATTTTTCTGTTCTTCAGCAGTTATTTCCACCATTCTATCTTCCAGCTTGCTTATTCATTCTTCTGTCTCAGATGCTCTATAATTGAGTCCTTTGATAGCATTTTTAAGTTCAGCAATTAAGTTGTTTCTATTTGTTGTTTTTTAAGTGCAACAATTGACTTGTTTATCTCTTTTTGTTGTTTTTAATTTCTTATAAGTCTTTCTCCAGTGTGCCAATTCTCTCCATTGTTCTAATTCAGAATTTTGGATCATCATTAGTATCGCTTTTCTGAATCCTCTTCCTGACAGTTTGTCTATTTCTTCTTTGGTCATTTGGGTTTGTATGTTTATAGTTTGCTCCTTCATTTGTGCCATGTTTCTCTGTCTTTTTCATTATTATTGTCACTTTTGATTTTTTTATGTTTGAGTCTTGGAGGCAGTGATTTCTCTCCAAGGTTTCTGTGTTTGATCTTTGGACAGGGTGTACAAGTGTATGAGGTATTAAGGCATGTCCTTGGTAAAAGGCAATTATAGAACGGTGCCTTTATTATCAAATATAATGGAAAGACACGTGTACATATGTATTCAAAACCAAATCTGAACAGTCTGAAAAGGATAACGTTCAGGAGATTATTCTGGTAAATGATGCAACCATAGCTGATATGGAGATGTTAAAATTTAAGCTAATTAAAATGTATCCTGGATAAAAATACTAGAACAATATCCCACCTGTAGATATGGTAATAAAAGCAATTATTCAATAGCAGATATAGTGGGCCCTTGCCGGGAGAGTATTCCTGGTTGTAGATTTTCTTTCACTGCTTTAAATCTGTTGCGCCATTCTTTTCTGGCCTGCAGGGCTTCTGCTGAGAGGTCAGCAGTTAAGCATATAGTATTTCCCTTGTATGTTACTTGTTGTTTGTCCCTTGGTACTCTAAGTATTCTGTGTCTGTGTTTACTCTGTGTTAGCTTGATTAGTATGTGTCTTGGCCATGTTTCTCCTAGGGTTTATCCTGTATGGGACTCTTCGTGCTCCTTGGACTTGGCTGAATATTTCCTTTCCCATGCTGGGGGAGTTTTCAACTATAGTCTCTTCAAAAAATTTTTCATGCATTTTATTTTTCTCTTCTTCTTCTGGGACACCTGTTATTCAAGTGTTAGTGCATTTGGTATTAACCTGAGGTCTCTGAGTCTCTCCTCAGTTCTTTTCATTCTTTGTTCATTTTTCTGTTCTTCAGCAGTTATTTCCACCATTCTATCTTCCAGCTTGCTTATTCATTCTTCTGTCTCAGATGCTCTATAATTGAGTCCTTTGATAGCATTTTTAAGTTCAGCAATTAAGTTGTTTCTATTTGTTGTTTTTTAAGTGCAACAATTGACTTGTTTATCTCTTTTTGTTGTTTTTAATTTCTTATAAGTCTTTCTCCAGTGTGCCAATTCTCTCCATTGTTCTAATTCAGAATTTTGGATCATCATTAGTATCGCTTTTCTGAATCCTCTTCCTGACAGTTTGTCTATTTCTTCTTTGGTCATTTGGGTTTGTATGTTTATAGTTTGCTCCTTCATTTGTGCCATGTTTCTCTGTCTTTTTCATTATTATTGTCACTTTTGATTTTTTTATGTTTGAGTCTTGGAGGCAGTGATTTCTCTCCAAGGTTTCTGTGTTTGATCTTTGGACAGGGTGTACAAGTGTATGAGGTATTAAGGCATGTCCTTGGTAAAAGGCAATTATAGAACGGTGCCTTTATTATCAAATATAATGGAAAGACACGTGTACATATGTATTCAAAACCAAATCTGAACAGTCTGAAAAGGATAACGTTCAGGAGATTATTCTGGTAAATGATGCAACCATAGCTGATATGGAGATGTTAAAATTTAAGCTAATTAAAATGTATCCTGGATAAAAATACTAGAACAATATCCCACCTGTAGATATGGTAATAAAAGCAATTATTCAATAGCAGATATAGTGGGGAAGAGAAGGAGGAGAATGGATTGATAGTGAGGAGATATGGAATCATGGTGCAGGTTTATGTAGGGATAGAGAGCAAAGATTAGCATATTTTAAGATTTAGTATAGCAGGAATAAAGCAGTAGAGATAACAAGGAAATAAATAGATGCTTAAAAAGAATAACAGTAGATATTATAATTTATAACTGTTAAAACAATGAGAGAAGAAACTCTGGTTAACAACAACAACAAAGTAGAAAACAGGACAAAGGCAGTAAACAAAAAGTAGCAAAAATAATAGAAACCAAAGCCAAGAAAAAAAGAAAAAAGAAAAGAAACCTGTTCCTGGTTCTCAGTTGTGAGCTTATCTTCTCATCTGTGCCTGGATCATCCACTGTGGTTTGTTTCTGAAGCTGCCCTAGAAACTTTGAGTTTGTCTTATCAGAGGATGCTTGTGGGGGTATAGCAGCTGCTTCTATTTCAGATGTCAGTGGAAGTCAGATTTCATATTAGTGGGAGTGTGTCCTTGCAGAATTGGTTGCTCTAGTTTCTCCCCTGCTTGTCTGTCCCTGCACCAGGCTGCTCCCAGTCCTTTATGTGGTGCATTGGTCCGTTGCCAGCCCGCTGCTGGGTTTGCGCATTCACTCTGCCTGACATCTGGTCCGCACATTCACTCTGCCATTCGCAGGATCCTGAAAAAAGAATGGGAGGTGGTTATCAAGTATTTTTAGTAAAATGTTGCCTTTGTCTTTTGCAGAACATGTAGAATATGTGCTCTAATTTAGTAAATATATTTATTTATTATTTTTTTTTAAGATTTATTTATTTATTTATTTTGGTGGGGGTGGGGTAGGGAGGGAGGGGAGCAGGTGGGCCACTTCTATTGGTCTTTCATTTGTCCATTTTCATCCATCTTTGTTCCTTGGCCCATGTGGGCCTCCCATCGTGGTGGCCTCTGTCGTCGCAGAGCACCGGCTCTGGGCGCATGCGCTCCAGAGCTCTGGCTCGGTAATTGGACACGTCGGTCCAGCCACTCTGTGGCACGTGGGATCTTCTCAGTTCAGGGATCCAACCGGCACCCCTTGCACTGCAAGGCGGTGTCCTTACCCACTGGACCACCAGGGAAGCTCTAATTATTAAATATATTTTAAAAGGTAGAAATACTTTATTATTGTAGTTAAAACAATTCTTACTCAAAATTTCTGAAATTATTGTAATGTTTATTCATATTTATCTGAAAATCTGAAGTTGTTTATCAACTTTGTTGTGTTTGAAGTGTGATTCCCAACATCTTTTGCAGAAATGGATTTCTGCTGATGAATTCAGCAGACATTTAATGTTTTGTATAGATTTTGAGCTGTGTAACTTAATATTTTGATGCTTAACAGTTTATTTAATTATGTAATTGATAAAATGGTGATGAATCACACTGTTAGCTCAACTATATATTTATGCTGTCTGGGAACATGTAATTATAGTTCTATGGGAGAAATAATTTGTCAGTGTTCATCAACTTGTAAAAATTTAGTGCAGGAGCTTAAGCATTCAATAAATGATGAAACGCAAAGCAAACAAACAAAAAAGAGGCTCTTTAGCTCCTCTTCACGCTCTGCCACAGGTAGTGTCATCCTTATATTTAGATTATTGACATCTCTCTAGCAATCCTGATTTCAGCTTTTGCTTCATCCAGACTGACATTTCACATGATGCACTTTGCATATAAATTAAATAACAGTTTGGCAATATACAACATTGATACAGTCCTTTTCCAATTTATAACCAGTCCGTTGACGCATGTCTGGTTCTAACTGTTGCTTCTTGTCCTGCATACAGGTTTCTCAGGAGACAAGTAAGGTGGTCTGGTATTCACAGCTCTTTCAGAATTTTCCACATTTTCTTCTAAGCCACACAGTCAAAGGCTTTAGTGTAGTCATTGAAGTAGACTTAGATTTTTTTTTTTAATTTTGGCCTCTTTTATTGATTTTTTATTTATTTTTATTCATCTTTATTCTTCAACCTGTGTGGGCCTCCCTTTGCAGTGGTCTCTTTTCATTTCAGACCACTGACTCTGGGCCAGGGATATAACTGATGCTCTTTGCATTGCAAGCACTCTTTACCCAATGAGGCGCCAGGCAGGCCCAGATTGATTGATTGATTGATTGATTTTTTCTGGAATTCCCTTTTATGATCTAATGACTTTTGGCAGTTTGATCTCTGGTGCCTCTGTCTTTTCTAAATCCAACTTGTACATTTGAAGTTTTCATATCATGTACATTTAAAGCCTAGCTTGGAGGATTTTGAGCATTACTTCACTGGCATGTGAAATTAGTGCAATGGTGTGGTAATCTGAGCATTCTTTGTCATTGCCCTTTTTTGAGCTTTGGATGAAAACTGACATTTTCCAATTCTGGCACCACTGCTGAGTTTTCCAAATTTGCTTGTCGCTCAGCTGGTAAAGAACCTACCTGAAATGTAGGAGACTCCTGTTTGATTCCTGCGTCAGGAAAATCTCCTGGAGAAGGAATAATGACCCACTCCAGTGCTCTGTGACTTCTCTGGTGGCTCAGATGGTAATGAATCTGTCTTCAGTGTGAGAGACCTGGGTTTGATATCTGGGTTGGGAAGATCCTTTGGAGAAGGGAAAGGCTACCCATTCGAGTATTCTTGCCTGGAGAGTCCCAGGCAATCGGTTCATCCATCAATTGCAAAGATTGTTCATAAACTGTTGCAAAATAATGAAAATCCAGGGAAACCAAAAGAGACTATTCTATTTAGGATATTTATCAAAGATTATCTCAGTAGATCAGGAAAAATACAAGAAATTGAAAGAGGGAAATCATTTGAGGATTTTCATAAATGGATGAAGATTTTATAAATGGATGAAGAGGACTCCATAACTGTCTGTGAGAGCTAAGGAAATGAAAGTTATCAATAACTTTGATATCCTTGCCACTGGTAGTAAAGAAAATGCAAACATCTCAACAGAACCAAGGAATTTAAAAATAGGAATGAAACATATGTTTTCCTATTAGATATGTTATAAACACCTGAAATGTTTAGAAGAGTTATGTTCAATTTTACTTAACTGAGGGAAATGCACAGATATTACAATAGATGCAGGGGCAGTGGAGAAGAGGAAGGATTTATCCCCGTGGAGAGTTGTTTGACTAGTTAATGAATAGTTGAGGGGCTGTAAGACTCTCTTCTTTCACCAATGAGATAAGATGTGGTCTGGGAATGATTGATTCCTAACACCTGGCAAATTTTCATAAGTCACTTTTCAGTGAGCCAAGTTACTTATTTTGTGCCTTTGTTTCTTGTGGGTCATTAGGTAGACAAATGAGTGGGGTATTGCAGTAATAACTTCTGAAAGATTTTTAATTTTTTTAGTCTTCTAAACATCAAACCTCATTTGGGGTTGGTGGAATTTTTTTTCACTTTGAATGCTTCTATTCAATATATTGATGCCTGTAGTCTATCAAAGTTTTCGCTCATTGTTAAGGACAAATCTCATGGATGCAGTACAGATATCAGCAACACGCAAGTATTTAAGTACTCAGGTTGGCAAACTAAAGGAAAATGAATACAATAGATGTATAAAAACACTATAGGAAACAGCACCTGATACAATGCTTGTATCACAAGCATTGAAAATGTTAAACATTTAAAATTTATATCTTCAAAAGGAAAAAAATGGATTCGTTTCACACAAAATGTCCAACCCTACTGTTTTACAACATATAACTGAAAGATACTTGCAAATTTACTACATAATTAAATTTTGCTAACTGGTTTATTTTCTACATAGGAAAGACAACTCTTTACTGAGGCACATTTCACTTTCATTATTTTAAAATTCTATATATTTTCAGATATTTTAGTCTAATATTAAATTATTTATTTGGAATTCTGAAAATGAATTTCATCTTTAGATTATTTTCCACTGTTTCTTTCTGTTTTATTTCCCTTTCCTCATTCAATTTTTTGCAAATAGATCAATGCAAAGGCAAGAGCTTATGTTTGTGTAACATCACAGAAAAGTCTAAAAACATGTATCAAGTATAAGAGAATGAAGCATGAATGAATGATGCTCAAAGATGATATAAGGCATTCATGAATTTATAACAGATACTTCTTGGATAACACTATTATAATTATTAAACATATCTTTTATTAACTTTTTAATTTGCATAATTATTATGGGAACTAAAAAACAATGTGTATAAGAAAATAATGCTTTTTTATAATATATCACTAAAGGTGTAATACATGTCCTCTCACACAAATTTTCCTAAGCCTGTTTGCTCAATTACAAATCACCTTGGTCATAGTCTCTTCTATAGAAAAAAAAAAAAAAAGCATGTAGTAAAAGACACTAGTAATTTATCTTTTTATTATTATTATATTTTAAATTTCTGCTAGATATTTCCATGTGTTTCCTGCTAATATTTAATATTCTTGATTAGGTGAAACATACCATATCAAATCTAATTTCATTATTTTCTATTTGAAGAAGTTAAAATTGACGAAGTCTAAAATAACATTGTGCTTATTGACTTGCAAATTATTGCGTAATATTTTAGAAATTTTGAAAACATTACAATTTTCCAAATTTCTAAAATTTAACTGTGACATTAACAGCTAGATAATAATGGTAATACAGAGAATTTCCTTAAAAAGAAAAGGCTTTTACACTTCTTCATGTGCTTTCATACATCTTTCTACAATTCTGCTGGCATATTTTAAAACCTCAATAGCACCTGTAGATTCAAATTAAGTTTAGGACCTAAATCCCCAAAGTAAAACATTCTAAACTTCATTTTTTATATATTCTTTACTTGCAATTAATACACATTATGATAACTTACTTCCCCCAGTTTTTCTGTGGAGATCAACTGTAACTACCAATTACAGTGTGAACTGCATGTAACATACTTGTTCTGAACCCAGCATCCTCCAAGTCATTTAATCACTACACCTGCATGGATTCAGATCCTAAAATTTTAGCCATTGTCAATTTATCGGCAAATGTCAATTCTAGTCAGGATCAGTTCTTTAAGTTCCCATATCATCTATGAAATAGATTGGCTTTATTAATCCCATTTTGTAGGCCCTGCAACTTAGGGAACTCAGGATATTTAATGAATGCCACACTGATAGTGATAATGGGAAGTAAGAAAAACAGTTCAGGAATGTTCAGCTCTAAAGTGTCAACACAATCATTTGCATTTCATTCTTAACTGGAGGAAACCTTTGGGTTTCTAATCCCTGATCTATCTTCAGTAGGACTCCCCTGGTGACACTAGTGGTTGTAAAGTACCTGCCTGTCAATGCATGAGATACTGGAGACAGGGTTTGATGCCTGGGGGAAAGGGGGTGAAAAGTACCCCAGTATTCTTTCCTGGGAAGTTCTGTGGACAGAGGACTCTAGTGGTCTATGGTCTATAGAGTTGGCAAAGAGTTAGACACAACTCAAGGGATTTATCATGCACACATGCTGTCTTCAATATTCTACACAGAAGAGTCAGAGTAATATTCTTTATATATATGTATATATCTCCAAGTGTATGAAGCTATTTCTCATTAGCTGGAGAAAAATCCAAATTGTTTCTTTTCTTTTTTTGTGGGAAAATACAAGAGGAAGTTTTCAATGGCAAGAAGAGACAAATTATAATAAACCTTAAGCAGTAAGAGAAGGGATATTGAACAAGATTTAAACCAAGGAGAGTGAATTTGTACTGGGGTTTTGGATAACATGTGCACTTTTGGAAAATGAAGATACAAGTGATAGTCACTCAGTTGTCCAAATCTTTGTGACATCATGGACTATAGCCTGCCAGGCTTCTCTGTCCATGGATTTTTCCAGCAAGAATACTGGAATGGCTTGCCTATATACAAATAGGTTGGTTTAAACAATAGGAATTTATTTTCCATAGTTCTTCAAACCAAGAAGTCCAAGGTCAGGATGGTAACTGATTTGGTACCCAGATGAGCACACTTTCCTGTCAGGCAAGTGGCCAGTATATCACTGTCTTCAACTTCTCACTGCGCTTTCACATGATGGAGAGGAGAACAAGCTCTAGTCTCTTGTCTCCTTATAAAACCATTAATCTCGTCACAGGAGTTTCACTGTCACAAACCCATTATTTTATTCCCGAAGATCCTGCCTCTAAATATCACAACATTGAAGGTGAAGATTTCAGCACATGACTTGCTGGGACACTGAAATAGATTGGCTTTATTAATCCCATTTTGTAGGCCCTGCAACTTAGGGAACTCAGGATATTTAATGAATGCCACACTGATAGTGATAATGGGAAGTAAGAAAAACAGTTCAGGAATGTTCAGCTCTAAAGTGTCAACACAATCATTTGCATTTCATTCTTAACTGGAGGAAACCTTTGGGTTTCTAATCCCTGATCTATCTTCAGTAGGACTCCCCTGGTGACACTAGTGGTTGTAAAGTACCTGCCTGTCAATGCATGAGATACTGGAGACAGGGTTTGATGCCTGGGGAAGGGTGTGAAAAAGTACCCCCAGTATTCTTTCCTGGGAAGTTCTGTGGACAGAGGACTCTAGTGGTCTATGGTCTATAGAGTTGGCAAAGAGTTAGACACAACTCAAGGGATTTATCATGCACACATGCTGTCTTCAATATTCTACACAGAAGAGTCAGAGTAATATTCTTTATATATATGTATATATCTCCAAGTGTATGAAGCTATTTCTCATTAGCTGGAGAAAAATCCAAATTGTTTCTTTTCTTTTTTTGTGGGAAAATACAAGAGGAAGTTTTCAATGGCAAGAAGAGACAAATTATAATAAACCTTAAGCAGTAAGAGAAGGGATATTGAACAAGATTTAAACCAAGGAGAGTGAATTTGTACTGGGGTTTTGGATAACATGTGCACTTTTGGAAAATGAAGATACAAGTGATAGTCACTCAGTTGTCCAAATCTTTGTGACATCATGGACTATAGCCTGCCAGGCTTCTCTGTCCATGGATTTTTCCAGCAAGAATACTGGAATGGCTTGCCTATATACAAATAGGTTGGTTTAAACAATAGGAATTTATTTTCCATAGTTCTTCAAACCAAGAAGTCCAAGGTCAGGATGGTAACTGATTTGGTACCCAGATGAGCACACTTTCCTGTCAGGCAAGTGGCCAGTATATCACTGTCTTCAACTTCTCACTGCGCTTTCACATGATGGAGAGGAGAACAAGCTCTAGTCTCTTGTCTCCTTATAAAACCATTAATCTCGTCACAGGAGTTTCACTGTCACAAACCCATTATTTTATTCCCGAAGATCCTGCCTCTAAATATCACAACATTGAAGGTGAAGATTTCAGCACATGACTTGCTGGGACACTATATAAATATAGGCATAAATACATTTATTATTTATACAGGTATATGTATATATATAAATGGAAAATCACTGGAAAGCATATTATACAGAGATTGTACAGTAGCATTTGTGAGTTTTATTAACTTGATAAGCAGATGCATAAATTTGAAAACAGAAATTATATTATTAGTAAAATAGTCTTATAAAAGAATTATCACTTCAAATTTCTTCTTTCTGCCATGTATTATTCTAAATTTATGCAGATAAGGTAAAATCTTCACTTTATGAACTAGGAAATAAATAAATAAACAAACAAACACCAGTTGCACCAAGCTACACAGATAGAAAGTTGCATTTCTGCCATATTAATTGGTTTATTGACTCCATAAGCAACACTTATCCTACTATACCACACTGGAGGATAACTAAATTGCAAACAGATAATGAAATCTAGAAAGAGTAGCACTTTTCACATTTGGAGAATAGGCTCAACTTTACTTGAGGCTCATTTCCATAGAATGATCTTAGTTCATTTCCAAGGTAAACCATTTAACATCATAGTAATCTAGCTCTATGCCCCAAACATTAATGCTGAAGAAGCTAAGGTTGAATGATTCTAAGACATACAACATCTTCTCAAAGACCAAAAAGACATGGTCTTTGCATTTTAAGGGATTAGAATTCAAAGATAGGAAGTTAAGAAATAGCTAGAGTAACAACCAAGTTTGGCTATGGAGTACAAAATGAGGCATAGCAAAGGCTAACACACTTTTGACAACAAAACACAGTTTTCATAGCAAACAGACTCTTCCAGCAACACAAAAGATAACTCTACATATGAACATCACAAGATGGTCAATGCTGAAGCCAGATTGATTACATTATTTTCAGTCAAAGGTGGAGAAACTCTACCTACCCATCAAAAGCAAAACCTGGAGCTGACTGTGACTAAGATCATGAACTTTTTATGCAGATTTCAGGCTTAAAATGAAGAAAGTAAGGAAAACCATTAGGCAATTCACTTATTATTGAAATAAAATTCTTTATGTTTATACAGTGGTGGTTACAAACAGATTCAAGGGATTAGATATGGTAGACAGTGTCTAATAGGCAGAGGTTTATAACATTTTACATGTGTTTACCAAAACCATCACCCCCTCACACAAAAAAAAAAAAAAAAAAAAGAAAAAAGAAATTCAAGAAGGCAAAGTGGTTGTCTGGTTAGCCTTTACAAATAATTGAGAAAAGAAGAGAAGTAAAAGGTAGAGGGGGGAAAAAAAGACAGGTATACCCAACTGAATGTAGAGCTCCAGAAAATAGCAAGGAGAGATAAGAAAGCTTTCTTAAGTGAACAGTGCAAACAAATAGAGGAAAATAACAAAATGGGGGAAACGAGATCTCTTCAAAACAACTGGAGATACCAAGGGACTATGTCATGTTAAAATGGGTACAATAAAGAGAGAAAGGATAAGGACCTACCAGAAGCAGAAGAGATTAAAAAGAGGTGGCAAGAATACACAGATGAATTACACACACACACACACACACACACACAAAGTTTTAATGACCAGAATAACTAAGATGCTCTGGCCATTCATGTAGAGACAGACATCCCATAGTGAAAGTCAACTAGGTTTTAGAAAACATTAGTACGAACAAAGCTAGTGGAGGTGATAGAATTACACCTGAATCTCAAAGTCCTAAAGATAATTCTGGTAAAGTTCTGCACTCAATATGCCAGCAAATTTGGAAAACCCAGCAGTGGCCACAGGACTGGAAATTTTCAGTTTTCACTCCAATCTCAAAGATCGCCAATGACAAATAATGCCCAAACTTCCATACGATTGAGCTCTTTTCACATGCTTTCAAGGTAATGCTCAAAATATCTCAAGCCAGGCTTCAACATTGCATGAGTTGAGAACTTTATTATGTACAAGCTGGTTTAGAAAACGTAGAGGAACTCGAGATCAAATCACCAACATTCATTCAATCACAAAAAAGCAAGGAAACTCCAGACAAACATCTACTTCCGCATCATTGACGTTATCTATTGAAATAAAATTCTTTTATGCAGATTTCAGGCTTAAAATGAAGAAAGTAAGGAAAACCATTAGGCAATTCACTTATTATTGAAATAAAATTCTTTATGTTTATACAGTGGTGGTTACAAACAGATTCAAGGGATTAGATATGGTAGACAGTGTCTAATAGGCAGAGGTTTATAACATTTTACATGTGTTTACCAAAACCATCACCCCCTCAAGCAAAAAGAAAAAAAAAAAAAAAGAAAGAAAAAAGAAATTCAAGAAGGCAAAGTGGTTGTCTGGTTAGCCTTTACAAATAATTGAGAAAAGAAGAGAAGTAAAAGGTAGAGGGGGGAAAAAAAGACAGGTATACCCAACTGAATGTAGAGCTCCAGAAAATAGCAAGGAGAGATAAGAAAGCTTTCTTAAGTGAACAGTGCAAACAAATAGAGGAAAATAACAAAATGGGGGAAACGAGATCTCTTCAAAACAACTGGAGATACCAAGGGACTATGTCATGTTAAAATGGGTACAATAAAGAGAGAAAGGATAAGGACCTACCAGAAGCAGAAGAGATTAAAAAGAGGTGGCAAGAATACACAGATGAATTACACACACACACACACACACACACACAAAGTTTTAATGACCAGAATAACTAAGATGCTCTGGCCATTCATGTAGAGACAGACATCCCATAGTGAAAGTCAACTAGGTTTTAGAAAACATTAGTACGAACAAAGCTAGTGGAGGTGATAGAATTACACCTGAATCTCAAAGTCCTAAAGATAATTCTGGTAAAGTTCTGCACTCAATATGCCAGCAAATTTGGAAAACCCAGCAGTGGCCACAGGACTGGAAATTTTCAGTTTTCACTCCAATCTCAAAGATCGCCAATGACAAATAATGCCCAAACTTCCATACGATTGAGCTCTTTTCACATGCTTTCAAGGTAATGCTCAAAATATCTCAAGCCAGGCTTCAACATTGCATGAGTTGAGAACTTTATTATGTACAAGCTGGTTTAGAAAACGTAGAGGAACTCGAGATCAAATCACCAACATTCATTCAATCACAAAAAAGCAAGGAAACTCCAGACAAACATCTACTTCCGCATCATTGACTATGATAAAACCTTGAACTGTATGGATCACAGAAAAAGAGAAAAATGCTTAATGACATGGGAATACCTGATTACCTCATCTGTATCCTGAGAAAACTGAATGCAGGTCAAGATGCAATAGTTAGAATTGAACATAAAACAAAACTGAAGGACTCATTCAAACTTAGAAAAGAAGAAGGCCAACGTGTATAATATCACCTGGTTTATTTAACTTATTTTCAGAATACATCATTCAAAATACCTAGATGGATGAATCCCAAGCTGAAACCGACTTTGCCAGAAGACATATCAAGAATGTCATATATGAAGATGATAACATTCTAAAGACAGAAAGTGAAGAGGGACTAAAGAGTCTCTTGATGAAGGTGAAAGAGGAGACTGAAAGAGCTGGCTTACATTCAGAAAACTAAGACCATGGCATCTGCTCTCATTACTTCACAGAAGATAGATGGGAAGAAAATAGAGTGACAGATTTTCTTTTCTTTGGGCCCAAAATTACTGAGAACAATAACTGAAGCCACAAAATTAAAGGGTGTTTACTTACTCCTTGGAAGTAAAGCTATGGCAAGCCTAGAGAATATATTAAAAAGTGGAGACATGACTTTGCTGACAAAGGTCTATATAGTCAAAGCTATGATTTTTCCAGTAATCATTTATGGTTGTGAGAGTTAGACCATAAAGAAGACTAAGTGCTGAAGAATTGATACTTCGGCATTTTGGTGTCAGTTGAACTGCAAAGAAACCAAACCAGTCAATCCTAAAGGAAATCAACCTTGCCTATTCATTGGAAGGACTGATGCTGAAATCAAAGCTCCAATACTTTCTTTACCTGATGAAATGTGCTGATTCATTGGAAAAGACCTGATTCCTGGAGAGACTGAAGGCAGGAGAAGTGGGTACAGAGTATGACATGGTTGGATGGCAGGGACAACTCAATGGATAAACTCCAGGAGATGATGAAGGACAGGGAATTTTGGAGTGCTCCAGTCTATTGATTCGGAAAGACTTGGACATGACTTAGCTACCTAATAGCAACATGTCCACTTAGAAAATGAAAGTCTATGATATTAAAAACTGGAGCAGATTTTGGCGGTCAGATTTCCATTGGCTAAAATGCATTCGACTTGGTTTGGACCTTCATTCATAGCATGTACTTAATAAGTGAGTGCGAATTAATTAGATTCCTCAGGTTGAGACAAAAAAATTAATTTACAAGAAATAATTCATTCAACTATTTAACAGAAAACTAAGTGAAGTATCAGATACCTTCTATGAATATAATTTTAGAGGTAATTTACACTTCAGTCTGTAAATAATTTTTATACATTCTAGAATAAACCATAATATTAAAAATAAAACATACTTTCACTATTGTGACTTGTGAAATGATCAGTTTTCTGTAGATAATTGAAATTCAGTTAATTTTGATAAGATATTTGCTATTATAATGTATATAAATGATGATAAAACAGTAATGTTTATAATGATATGATGTATTGTATTACTGAAAAGAAAAAATATAATATTCATCATAATATTTAAAATTTATTTATTTTTTTATGGAAGTGTAATTGCTTTACAATATTGTGTTGGTTGCTTTCATGCATCAACAAGAATTAGACATAGGTATCCATATGTCCCTCCCTTTTTTTACCTCCCTCTTGTCTCCTACTCTTTCTCACCCATAAGTGTTTCCATATGTCACCATTATTCATTGTTCTTATGACATAATTTAAATTTCAGTATTTAGTTTCTGTTTAAATATATGAATCCTGTCTTTCTATTTTTGAAGAGTTTTTATTTTACATCTAAAGGGTTATTTTACTTTGGAAGGGTGTTTTGGTTAATATTTCTTAGAGAAATATGACATATAAATATATTCTACAGGTCTTAAACTACACAGTATATGCACAGTCGCTCTGTTTACAGATTTATATGTTTGTGTTATTAGCATTGTCCCACACTCTCTTTCCCCCTGGTGACTCAGATGGTTCAGAATCTGCCTCCAATGCAGGAGATTCAGGTTTTATATCTGGGTCAGGACAATTTCCTGGAGAAGGTAATGGCTATCCACTCCATCATTCTTGCTTGGAGAATTTCATGAACAGAGGAATCTGGTAGCTACAGTCCGTGGGGTCACAAAGAGTCAGACAACATGATCAAGTTACAATTTATTTCAGTCTTATTTATTAAACTATATAACTTTATCTCCACTTCTGCCTTATTGACTTCTTATTGTTAAAGCTGAAATAGGGGGTTATTTATTTCAGATTTGCTCTATAGCACAATGATTGTGAAATTCAGATAGCAAGTGAGTCATTTTTTCTATTGAGATTGTTTCCCCCACTATCCCATATTCCTCAAGGTATCATATTTCACAGTATTCTTTCATTCACATAAAACTGAGACTTTGATATTCAATTCCATAACTCTTGACTTTTCCACAAAAAAATTTTCTCTTCTCTCTCCTTAATTAGCATGATAAATTATACTGTCATACTCCAAGCACTCAAACATTTAAGCATTTGAAAAAAAAGAAACAATGTTTCATATAAATCTATAATGTAGGAAATTCTACTAATACTAGGTGTTAAAGTACCTGATCTTTAAATTCATATGAATTATTGTAGTTTTTGTTGAGATATGATATAAACCATCATGACTATGGAGGATTTATTTTAGAGTAAAAATCGTGTTTAAGTAATAGAGATGCTTGAAAGGGCTTTGATTGTGTTAATACCTTAGTAATTATAGCCTGGACATGAAGTAGGGAGCTTTCTAAAATTCAATTCATGTATTAATAGATGATATTACAATTAGCTGACTTGGTCAGTTTCTTCAAGTAACTGGTCATAATAAATAAATAAAATGAATAACCATATCAAATCAGATATCTGGCAGCATATAACAAACTAATTGACTGAACATCTTACTCTTAAGTGGAAATTTTTTGTAGACATACCCTCAGGTGTATAGACAAGGCACAGCTTGCTTTATTTTTGTTCTGACTCAAAATTTTGGTCTAAGATTTCCACAGTCTTTGTCTTTAATAGTTATATTGGAATATTTCTTTATTTTTAAATTTTCTTTTTTTTTTTAATTTTGGCTTCTTTTATTGGTTTATTTATTTATTTATTTACATCCATCTTTATTCTTTGGCCTGTGTGGGCCTTCCGTTGCAGTGGTCTCTCTAGTCTCAGTGCACCAACTCTGGGCTCTTGCGCTCCAGAGCACTGGCTCACAATTGGACACACCGTTCCAGATGCTCCATGGCATGTGGCATCTCCCCAGGTCAAGGATCAAACTGGTGCCCTCTACACTGCAAGGTACACCCAATATACCAACTGGACCACTAGGGAAGCCCTGGATCATTTCTTATGAGGCTTGCAATGTTGACTATGTCTAAATAACAGCATTTTATTTTTCTAAAAGAAAACTATGATCTTTATGAAGTGCAATCATAATGTAAGGAGATGTTTCTAATACTTCTTGTAAATTGGCAATCAAGGTAATTCTAAAACAGAAGTTCCAAAGAACATTTTGAATAATGGGAACTTTGTTGGAAAAAACACTCATCTCGATACAACCACCTTAAAGAAAATGTTTATTTTGTTAGAGAAGTTCTGACATATATCCTTGTTGCAAACAAACAGATGAAATATCATAAAAAAGAACAATTTAAAGTCTATCACTTCACTTTAATTTTACCTTTCTTGTATCAATTGTAGCGGAATAATAGAACACTTTAGATAATGTGTTTTCCTGCAAGATGCTATGGTTAAGTTTTTTGAATAAGTTGGCTTGTTAATTGTACCTTAGGCCACCTGTGATCTAAAGCTGCTGTAAGTGAAAGAGACAGTAAAATTGGCTGGTTGAAGAGGCTGAACAAAAAAAAAAAAAATTAGGGAAATATCCAGAAGTACCTAATTCCTCAAGTCTAACTCTAACCTCAGTTTACGATGTAAATTTACAGTGTGGATACTCAAGGGTTCAAATCCTGATTCTGACAGGAGGAGAAAAGGAATACATTTTGGATAGAAGAAATACTGAGAAGTAAAAGAAAGGATAGAGCATAAATCTATTGGCAGCATATAACAAACTAATTGACTGAACATCTTACTCTTAAGTGGAAATTTTTTGTAGACATACCCTCAGGTGTATAGACAAGGCACAGCTTGCTTTATTTTTGTTCTGACTCAAAATTTTGGTCTAAGATTTCCACAGTCTTTGTCTTTAATAGTTATATTGGAATATTTCTTTATTTTTAAATTTTCTTTTTTTTTTTTAATTTTGGCTTCTTTTATTGGTTTATTTATTTATTTATTTACATCCATCTTTATTCTTTGGCCTGTGTGGGCCTTCCGTTGCAGTGGTCTCTCTAGTCTCAGTGCACCAACTCTGGGCTCTTGCGCTCCAGAGCACTGGCTCACAATTGGACACACCGTTCCAGATGCTCCATGGCATGTGGCATCTCCCCAGGTCAAGGATCAAACTGGTGCCCTCTACACTGCAAGGTACACCCAATATACCAACTGGACCACTAGGGAAGCCCTGGATCATTTCTTATGAGGCTTGCAATGTTGACTATGTCTAAATAACAGCATTTTATTTTTCTAAAAGAAAACTATGATCTTTATGAAGTGCAATCATAATGTAAGGAGATGTTTCTAATACTTCTTGTAAATTGGCAATCAAGGTAATTCTAAAACAGAAGTTCCAAAGAACATTTTGAATAATGGGAACTTTGTTGGAAAAAACACTCATCTCGATACAACCACCTTAAAGAAAATGTTTATTTTGTTAGAGAAGTTCTGACATATATCCTTGTTGCAAACAAACAGATGAAATATCATAAAAAAGAACAATTTAAAGTCTATCACTTCACTTTAATTTTACCTTTCTTGTATCAATTGTAGCGGAATAATAGAACACTTTAGATAATGTGTTTTCCTGCAAGATGCTATGGTTAAGTTTTTTGAATAAGTTGGCTTGTTAATTGTACCTTAGGCCACCTGTGATCTAAAGCTGCTGTAAGTGAAAGAGACAGTAAAATTGGCTGGTTGAAGAGGCTGAACAAAAAAAAAAAAAAATTAGGGAAATATCCAGAAGTACCTAATTCCTCAAGTCTAACTCTAACCTCAGTTTACGATGTAAATTTACAGTGTGGATACTCAAGGGTTCAAATCCTGATTCTGACAGGAGGAGAAAAGGAATACATTTTGGATAGAAGAAATACTGAGAAGTAAAAGAAAGGATAGAGCACTCCCTGGATCTCTTGCTGGAGTGTGACCAGCTGCTGTTATGACTTGAGATGATGGTTTATCTGTCAAATTCATTCCAAATACTTTACTCTTCTGTATTTTTAAATTTTATTTTATTTTTTAAAAAGTTTTTGCAGATGTTTGTTGTTCACAGACATGTATGCTCCCAGATCAGCCATATGCCTATCCCTGGTCCCCTCCCCACTCTCAGCAACCCCCCATCCCGCCCCTCCAGGGTGTTGTACAGACCTCTCGTAGGAACTCCTATGCCCTCAGCGCAATGACAATAGCTTTTTCACATATGATAGTATAGGTTTCTGTTTACAAAAGAACCACTACAGACCTAGAGACACTAATAGACTGAAAGTGAGAAGATGGAAAAAAGATATTCCATGTAAATGGAAATCAGAAGAAAGCTGGAGTAGCAACCCTCATATCAGACAGAATAGACTTTAAAATAAAGAAGATTGTAAGAGACACGACAGGTCACTACAAAATGATCAAAGGATCTATCCAAGAGGAAGACACAACAGTCATAAATATCTATGCACCCAATACATGTGTGCCTCAATATATAAGACAAATACTTTCAGACATAAAAGAGGAAATTGACAATAACCCAATAATAGTAGGAGACTTTAACACTCCTCTCACACCAATGGACAGATTATCAAAACAGAATTTTTTTTAGACTTTTATTTTACTTTTAACTTTTAAAGAGTTTTATTGTTTACAGATTTGTATGTTCCTAGATTAGTCATCTGTATATCTCCCTCATCCAACCCTCCAGACCATCACACAGCACCGCTGAAGGATCCCCTTCTCTTACAGAGCAATGACTATAGATATTTTCTTCACATATGATGGTACGGGTTTTCATGCTGCTTCCTTTATGCATCCCACCCACTAAAACAGAAAATTAATAAAGAAAGTCAAGCCTTAAATGACACACTATAAAAGATGGACCATATTGATATCTTTAAGACCTTCCATCCAAAACCAGAAGAATACAATTTCTTCTCAAGTGCTCATGGAACATTCTCCAGGATAGACCACATCTTTTTTTTTTTTAATTTTTTTAATTTTTATTTTTATTTTTTTCAGGATAGACCACATCTTGGACCACAAATCAAACCTCAGTAAAAACAAGAAAACTGAAATTATATCAACCATCTTCTCTGACCATAATGCAATAAGACTAGAGATCAACTAAAGAAAAAAAAACAAAAACAAAAAACACTAAAAGCATAAGCACATGGAAATTAAACAACACATACCTAAAAAAGCGAACTGATTACCAACCAAATCAAAGGAGAAAAAAAAAAATTCCTAAAAGAAAATGACAATGAACACATGACAGTGCAAAACTTTTGGGATACTGCAAAAGCAGTTCTAAGAGGTAAATTTATTGCATTTTTTCTTAATCAGAGAAAAAGAGAAAATAAAGATAACAATGGCTAAAGTTTTCACTCAGGACTCAATATGAAACTATTGGGACAGTACATCAATCTGACATAATCCACTTACTATTAGAACCAGTTCAATCTCTTTTTTTTTTGAATTGAGCACTTATACACTAAGTTAGAAAATGTGCCTATTTTCTCTGACTATCCCTTTTTCCTGAACACTTCATAAGGTAAGGAAACCTCATGGTTCAATCAACTACTGAGTTGGCCTGCTTCTTGCTTGCTTTGTTGACTATTGCCTATGTTCAATTAAGGTATAGGGAAAACTAAAGTATTTTTTAAAAAAAAAATTTTGCACCCAATACATGTGTGCCTCAATATATAAGACAAATACTTTCAGACATAAAAGAGGAAATTGACAATAACCCAATAATAGTAGGAGACTTTAACACTCCTCTCACACCAATGGACAGATTATCAAAACAGAATTTTTTTTAGACTTTTATTTTACTTTTAACTTTTAAAGAGTTTTATTGTTTACAGATTTGTATGTTCCTAGATTAGTCATCTGTATATCTCCCTCATCCAACCCTCCAGACCATCACACAGCACCGCTGAAGGATCCCCTTCTCTTACAGAGCAATGACTATAGATATTTTCTTCACATATGATGGTACGGGTTTTCATGCTGCTTCCTTTATGCATCCCACCCACTAAAACAGAAAATTAATAAAGAAAGTCAAGCCTTAAATGACACACTATAAAAGATGGACCATATTGATATCTTTAAGACCTTCCATCCAAAACCAGAAGAATACAATTTCTTCTCAAGTGCTCATGGAACATTCTCCAGGATAGACCACATCTTTTTTTTTTTTAATTTTTTTAATTTTTATTTTTATTTTTTTCAGGATAGACCACATCTTGGACCACAAATCAAACCTCAGTAAAAACAAGAAAACTGAAATTATATCAACCATCTTCTCTGACCATAATGCAATAAGACTAGAGATCAACTAAAGAAAAAAAAACAAAAACAAAAAACACTAAAAGCATAAGCACATGGAAATTAAACAACACATACCTAAAAAAGCGAACTGATTACCAACCAAATCAAAGGAGAAAAAAAAAAAATTCCTAAAAGAAAATGACAATGAACACATGACAGTGCAAAACTTTTGGGATACTGCAAAAGCAGTTCTAAGAGGTAAATTTATTGCATTTTTTCTTAATCAGAGAAAAAGAGAAAATAAAGATAACAATGGCTAAAGTTTTCACTCAGGACTCAATATGAAACTATTGGGACAGTACATCAATCTGACATAATCCACTTACTATTAGAACCAGTTCAATCTCTTTTTTTTTTGAATTGAGCACTTATACACTAAGTTAGAAAATGTGCCTATTTTCTCTGACTATCCCTTTTTCCTGAACACTTCATAAGGTAAGGAAACCTCATGGTTCAATCAACTACTGAGTTGGCCTGCTTCTTGCTTGCTTTGTTGACTATTGCCTATGTTCTGTATGAAAGTTTGGAAAGGTTGTGGAATTAGGGCAAGAACTATAACTAAAGATAGGTGAATGTGGAGATAACTTAAAAGCATATGTATGGAATCTAGAAAAATGGTACTGAAGAACTTGATTTCAGGGCAGGAATTGAGACATAGATATAGAGAATGAACTTGTGGACACAGTCGGGGAAGGAGTGAAAGTGAAAAAGTTTCTCAGTGGTGTGTGACTCTTTGCAACCAGATTAACTGTGGCCCACTAGGCTCCTCTGTCCATGGCTCCTTAAGCAAGAATTTTGGAGGGAGTAGCTGTTCTTTTTTCAGGGGAATCTTCCTTACACAGGAATCAAACCTGATTATCTTGCATTGCAGGCTTATTCTTCACCATCTGAGCCATTAAAGGGGAGGGAAAGGATGGGATGATTGAGATAGCAACACACATATGTGTGTGTGTGTGTGTGTGTGTGTGTCTGTGTGTCTGTGTGTCTGTGTGTATGCACACACACACATATATATGTATGTATATACATACATATATATATACATATATATGTATATGTATATATATATATATATACACACACATATATATATATACTACTATGTGTAAAACAGATACCTAGTGGGAAGCTGTTATATAACACAGGGAGTCTACCCCAGCACTCTGTGGTGACCCACAGTGGTAGGATCAGGGGCAATGGGAAGGAGACACAAATGGGAGATTATATATATATATATACTTATGACAAGCTCATGTTGTACAGGTGAAACCAACACAGCATTTTAAAGCAGTTATTTTCCAATTTAAAAATGAATAAATAAATGAAAGATAACAATGGCTAAAGTTTTCACTCAGGACTCAATATGAAACTATTGGGACAGTACATCAATCTGACATAATCCACTTACTATTAGAACCAGTTCAATCTCTTTTTTTTTTGAATTGAGCACTTATACACTAAGTTAGAAAATGTGCCTATTTTCTCTGACTATCCCTTTTTCCTGAACACTTCATAAGGTAAGGAAACCTCATGGTTCAATCAACTACTGAGTTGGCCTGCTTCTTGCTTGCTTTGTTGACTATTGCCTATGTTCTGTATGAAAGTTTGGAAAGGTTGTGGAATTAGGGCAAGAACTATAACTAAAGATAGGTGAATGTGGAGATAACTTAAAAGCATATGTATGGAATCTAGAAAATGGTACTGAAGAACTTGATTTCAGGGCAGGAATTGAGACATAGATATAGAGAATGAACTTGTGGACACAGTCGGGGAAGGAGTGAAAGTGAAAAAGTTTCTCAGTGGTGTGTGACTCTTTGCAACCAGATTAACTGTGGCCCACTAGGCTCCTCTGTCCATGGCTCCTTAAGCAAGAATTTTGGAGGGAGTAGCTGTTCTTTTTTCAGGGGAATCTTCCTTACACAGGAATCAAACCTGATTATCTTGCATTGCAGGCTTATTCTTCACCATCTGAGCCATTAAAGGGGAGGGAAAGGATGGGATGATTGAGATAGCAACACACATATGTGTGTGTGTGTGTGTGTGTGTGTCTGTGTGTCTGTGTTTTGTGTGTATGCACACACACACTATATATGTATGAATATAAATACATATATATATACATATATATGTATATGTATATATATATATATATACACACACATATATATATATACTACTATGTGTAAAACAGATACCTAGTGGGAAGCTGTTATATAACACAGGGAGTCTACCCCAGCACTCTGTGGTGACCCACAGTGGTAGGATCAGGGGCAATGGGAAGGAGACACAAATGGGAGATTATATATATATATATACTTATGACAAGCTCATGTTGTACAGGTGAAACCAACACAGCATTTTAAAGCAGTTATTTTCCAATTTAAAAAAATGAATAAATAAAAGAAAGATAGTTAAATCATTTCTTCACACAATTCACAGCGATTCCACTAGAGTTTCTAGTGTGCATTAATATATATAAAAACAAATCCTATTTTGAATCTGTATTCAAATATCATGACTGGATCCCAGAAGAGATTTTCCCCACATTGGTGCTCAGCTTTTGTAGAAAGACATCATTTTCAACTTTGCATCTTAGCAAATTGCTATTTTTTAAACTTCAGATATTTATTATTTTATTTGTTTAGCAAGTGATTTAGTTGAAACATTAGCTAAGACATGAGACCTTTCTTGAATAAATGGTAATAGAACTCCTCTTGGAGTGATGAATATGATCCCATACCCTTTGCAGAATCATTTAGAGTCACAACATAGGGCTATATTGCCTTTGGTCATGCAGCGTTCCTAGATAGGAAAGGTAGAGGCATTGAACTAAAGTTGAAACAATTGGCATATGGAAAATCAGAGGCTGAGAGGCTGTCAGAGAGGGGCACCTGGAGCCACTGTAGGTAACATAGGAATATCTTGTAAAACCAAAAGTGAACAGAAGATTAATTATTGCTCTGTCTATAGTGGGTTGAATTGCAACCTTCTTTTCCATCTTGTCAATAAAACATGTTAATTCAAAATCCAGAAATTGCTTAGGATATTTGGACTCCCTTGACTTAATTGTCTTTATTTGTATTCCCACATTCATAGCAACATTATTCGCAATAGCGAAAGGTTAGAACAACTCAAACATCCATTGATCAATGAATGGATATACAAACTGTAGTATATGTATACTTTGCAATATTATTCAGCCTTAAAATGTAAGGGAAATTTTGGTTCAAAACAGTGAAGGACATGCTCTCATCTTCTCATGTGAGATCATTAACATTGCAACTAGCTATTTAACAATTATTGACAGAAAGATACTGGAACCTACCAAAAAAGATACCCCATATCCAAGGACAGAGGAGAAGCCTCAATTAGATGGTAGGAGCCCAATCATGATAAAACCAAATTCCATACCAACTGGATGAGTGACCAACAAACTGGAGAACAATATTACCAAAGAAGTTTCTGTATTGTTGTGAAGGTTCTAGGCCCCCTATCAGGCTTCCCAGACTGGGGATCAAGAAAAAGAACTAGGAATTCCCAGAGAATCTGACTTTGAAGGTCAGAAGAATTTGATTACAGGACTAGGGAAAACAGAGACTCCATTATTGGAGGTCACAAACAAAACCTTGTGTAACACCAGGACTGACCCGGGGAAAAGGAGCAGTGATCCCACAGGAGACTGAACTAGACCTTTTGTGAGTGTTTGAGGGTCTCTTGAAGAGGCATGGGTTGGCAGTGACTTGCTGTCAGAACAAAGCACTGGTAGCAACAGTCCTGGGAGTTGTGTATTGGCATATGTTCTCAGAGATCATCATTAACCCTACCATAAAGCCTGCAATAGGGAGACCTGGGTTCAATTCCTGGGTTGGGAAGAGTCCCTGGAGAAGGGAAAGGCTGCACATTCCAGTATTCTGGTCTGAAGAATTCCATGGTACAACCATGAGTTTTAATGAGTCCATCACAACTGAGCTACTTTCACTTTTACTGATTCACTTTATAGAGCTTGTGGACTCTAGGACTCAGTGGCCTCAGGATAAACAACTAAAAATGAGGGAGCACAGCCCCACTCATCAGCAGACAACTGAATTAAAATTTTACTGAGCATAGTCCTGAACACTATAGCAAGACACAGTTTTCCCACAGCCAGTCCTTCCTCTCAGGATACTTGCACAAGATTCTATCATCATCCACCAGAAGCCAGACAGAAGAAGCAATAACTTCAGTTCTATAGCCTGCAGAATGCAAACCACAATCAGAAAAATCTAACCAAAGTGAAAATGAATAGGAATATGTCCCACATGAGGGGACAGGATGAATCCCCAGACAAAGAACTAAACGAGGTGTAGATAGACAGCCTTCCAGAAAAATAATTGAAAATACTGATAAAGAAGATGATATAGGGTCACAGAAAAAGGATGAAGGCAAAGTTTGATAAGATGCAAGAAATGTTTACCAAAGGCCTGGAAAAAACTAAAGAATAAACAAACAATGTTGGTCAATATGGTCAGTTCAGCTCAGTCACTCAGTCATTTCTGACTCTAGGAATGAGCAGTAGAATAACTGAGGCAGAACAGATGAGTGACCTGGAAGACAAAATTGTGGAAATCAGTGTACTAAACAGAATATAGAAAAAGTGAAAAGAAATGAGAAAGAGAAGAAAGAGAAAGGACTCAAGAAAATATTTGAAGAGATTATAGCTGAAAACTTCCCTAACATAAGAAAAGAGATAGTCAACTAAGTGCAAAAAGCACAGATAGCCCCAGGCAGGATAAACCTAAGGAAAAATACACTGAGACAAATAGTAGTGAAACTGACAAAAAATGAAAACAATGATAAAATAAGATAAAATATTAAAAACAACAAGGGGATAAAAGGCAAGTCATATGCAGGGAAATCCCATAATAGTATCAGATGATTTCTCAACGGAGACTCTCCAAGCCAGAAGAAAATGACATGGTATATTCTAAAGGAGGAAAGAGAAGAGCCTACAATCAATAGTCCTCTGCCCAGGAAGTCTTTCAATCAGATTTGATGGAGAAATCGAAAGTTTTACAGACCAACAAGAGTTAAGAGAATTAAGCATCACTAAACCAGTTTAACAATCAATGCTAATGGAACTTACCTAGGCAGGAAACACAAGAGAATGAAAAGACCTACAGAAAATAAACTCAAAACAATTAAGAAGATGATAATAGGATCACACATTACCTTAAATGTAAATGGATTAAATGCACCAGCCAAAAGGCATAAACTGGCTGAGTGGTTACGAAAGCAAGACCATATATATGTTGGATCCACAAGAGAACCACTTCAGACCTAGAGACCCTTATAGGCTGAAAGTAAGGGGATATGACAGGGATTCTACACATATGGAATAAAGCTAGAGGAGCAATATTCATAACAGACAAAATGAACTTTAAAACAAACACGTTATAAGAATACTAAATAATGATCAATGGTTCAGTCCAAAGAAGGATACTACATAATGGTCAAGGGTTCAATCAAGAAGAAGATATAACAATATTAAATATATATGAACTCAACATTGGAGTACCTCAATGTGGATGGCAGATACTAACAAACACAAGGGTAGAAATCAGCAATAACACAACAATAGTGGGGACATTAAACCCCACTTTTATCATTGGACAGATCATCTGGAATGAAAATTAATAAGGAAAACCAAGACTTCAGTGACACTTTAGATGACTTGACTTGGCTGATTGAGAATTGCACACAAAAGCAACAGACTCCATGTTCTCATCAAGAGCATAAACAACATTCTCCAAAATTAACCACACTCTGGATCACAAGGTAAGACTTGGTGAATTTAAGAAAATCAAAATTATATCAAGCATCTTTTCGATCACAGGAAGATAGTAGTGAAACTGACAAAAAATGAAAACAATGATAAAATAAGATAAAATATTAAAAACAACAAGGGGATAAAAGGCAAGTCATATGCAGGGAAATCCCATAATAGTATCAGATGATTTCTCAACGGAGACTCTCCAAGCCAGAAGAAAATGACATGGTATATTCTAAAGGAGGAAAGAGAAGAGCCTACAATCAATAGTCCTCTGCCCAGGAAGTCTTTCAATCAGATTTGATGGAGAAATCGAAAGTTTTACAGACCAACAAGAGTTAAGAGAATTAAGCATCACTAAACCAGTTTAACAATCAATGCTAATGGAACTTACCTAGGCAGGAAACACAAGAGAATGAAAAGACCTACAGAAAATAAACTCAAAACAATTAAGAAGATGATAATAGGATCACACATTACCTTAAATGTAAATGGATTAAATGCACCAGCCAAAAGGCATAAACTGGCTGAGTGGTTACGAAAGCAAGACCATATATATGTTGGATCCACAAGAGAACCACTTCAGACCTAGAGACCCTTATAGGCTGAAAGTAAGGGGATATGACAGGGATTCTACACATATGGAATAAAGCTAGAGGAGCAATATTCATAACAGACAAAATGAACTTTAAAACAAACACGTTATAAGAATACTAAATAATGATCAATGGTTCAGTCCAAAGAAGGATACTACATAATGGTCAAGGGTTCAATCAAGAAGAAGATATAACAATATTAAATATATATGAACTCAACATTGGAGTACCTCAATGTGGATGGCAGATACTAACAAACACAAGGGTAGAAATCAGCAATAACACAACAATAGTGGGGACATTAAACCCCACTTTTATCATTGGACAGATCATCTGGAATGAAAATTAATAAGGAAAACCAAGACTTCAGTGACACTTTAGATGACTTGACTTGGCTGATTGAGAATTGCACACAAAAGCAACAGACTCCATGTTCTCATCAAGAGCATAAACAACATTCTCCAAAATTAACCACACTCTGGATCACAAGGTAAGACTTGGTGAATTTAAGAAAATCAAAATTATATCAAGCATCTTTTCTGATCACAGAGAAGAATTTGATGAAATTAGATATAAAGTACAAGGAAAATAAAACTTTTAAAGACACAAATATGGTACAATTAAACAATATGCTACTCAAAAGCTACTGGATCACTGAAGAAATTAAAGAGAGAGAAAAAAATTTTTTGAGACAAATGAAAATGAAAGCAAAATGTTCCAAAACTTATAGGATGCAGTAAAAGCAGTTCTAAGAGGGAAGTTTATGACAATACAATCTTACCTTAATAAAGAACAAAAATCTCAAACAAACAACTTAACCTTACATCTAACTATAAAGAAAGGAGAACAAAGTTAGTGGAAAGAACAAAATCATAAAATCAAAACAGGCCCTCCGGTAGGCCGCGACACTTGCTCCTTAGAGGCCAGTTTGGTCCAGGCAGCTCCAGGCCCGGTGGACCCGGTGTTCTCTGCTGTGCAGTGGGCGGTGGAGGAGTGTGGTGCCAGGGAGATTATGGTGAGGTGGGAGTCTCAATACATCCGTGTTGCTTACTCACAGTGCGCATTTCTTGGTGTCAGAAAGACCATTTGAAGGAGATGGCACGCCGCCACAGGTAAGTTCAAACATTCCTAGTGGAGGGCTTGCTGAACGGAGAGGGGAGGTCGCCAACGTTTGCTCACCAGGGGAAGGTCACGAGCTGGATGGGAAAGCTCGCACCCACCTTTGGGACTTGGACACGTAACTGGTAGTGCACGTGTGCCAGCGGCGGAGTAGCCCACACATCCCTAGAACTGCAGCAGTAGCGGAGGAAGCCAGGGAAAGAACAGGGATTGGAGACTACTGGCAGGTGCGCGGTAGAGCCGGGGCGCCCCCATCAAACACGGGACTGCGTGCACCGTGGCCCCCGCCCGACGGACTGGGATCAACTCGACGCCCTGACCAGCACCCAAGATCGCAGCAAAGCCTTCGTTTTGCTGAAAACAAAACCAGAAACGATAGCAACCAGCGCTATAAGGGAAAGACTACAACATCAAGACACCACCATCAAGAACAGATTGTTTTCCAACAGGCAGATGAGAAGATAAAAACCAGGGACAATATTTAGCTTATTTTTGCTTGTTTATTTGCTGTGGACTATTTTGTTTGTTTCATTGACTTGTCTGGTTTTGTTTTTTTCTGTTTGTTTGTTTGTTCTGTTTTTGTTTGTTTCTTTGTTTTCTTTTTTTTTTTTTTGGTTTGTTTTTTGGTCTCATTAATTTTTTCTGCCCCCTTTTTAATTTTTAATTTCTTTTTTTTTGACTTTTATTTTATTGTATTGTATTTTTTTAATTTTAATTCTTGGAAACTTCTATTTATCTTTCCTCTTTGCCACTGCTTCCTCCCTCTATATTCTCAATGTAAAAACTTTTCCTATATACCAATATCCTCTAGATAAATTATTTCCTATATTCCTGTCTCCACTGTTCCCTTCCAGCTGCACTAAACAATACAACACACTAATCTTTGCTACCTAACACTATGAAATCCTTCCAAGACGAATCTATTCCTTCTCATTACCCATACACTCTCCTCCTCGTCACCCCCAACACACGTCCTAGTTAAAAATTGCTCTCATTGTAATTATCCAAGCCAGGACCTTGCCCTGGATCTATTTATCCAGGCAATATTTTAATTAATTCAGAGCTTAACGGGCAAATATCACCTTTGATTGCATGATTTGCAAGAAAGATTCCATGTGCTTTATCTCTGTAAAACTGGACAGTTGTCAGTATTGCTGTGTATGTATGTATATCTTATGATTATGTTAGAAAACATCTGCATACTTTTATGACTGTCACCCATCAGGGATGCACCTCTTGTTCCTTAGATGCTAGTATTTGAACTAATATCACAGAACACCATAGCAAACCATACATAGAGCCTATACACACTGACCAATCATCAAACCAAGGATCCTCAGAGAAGAAGCCCTTATTCCAAGACGCCACACTATCAAAGAACATGCCACACTAGAGATTATTCATCTGTAAACAAGACCTAACACTATTCAAGTCATAAAAAACACTGAACCCTTCTACAAGGACGGAAACCTAAAGGAATGGAGAAGTCAATCAAGAAGCCTGGTGGGGGAAAAAGAACTCCACACACACAGACACACACAAATAAACAAAAATTAAAAAAACAAAGAAACGACAGAGAAACACTGCACAGATGAAGGACCAAGCTAGAGAAACACCGCTTCGAGTGAGAGAGCAGGAGATAGACCAATTTTCTGAAAGAGAATTCATAAAAGCTATACTAATTAGGATGCAAAACACCGAAAACAGAATATTAGAGGAAATTAGTGCAATGAGAAGAGACATGCAAGAAATGAAAAATAAGCAAATAGAGACCACCAACTCAATTTCTGAACTCAAAAATACTATAGGGGGCTTCCCCTGGTGGTCTAATGGGTAAGGACACCGCCTTGCAGTGCAAGGGGCACTGGTTCGATCCCTGGCTTGGGAAGATCCCACGTGCTGCAGAGCGGCTGGACTGATGTCTCCAATTACCTAGCCGGAACTCTGGGTCGCGTAAGCCCAGAGCCGGTGCTCTGCAGCGACAGACGCCACCGCGATGGGAGGCCCAGGCAGGCCAAAGAACAAAGACAGATGATAATAGAGAAATAAAAGACCAATTGAAGTGGCCCGCCCACTCCCCTCTCTCCTCAACCTGACCCCCACCCAAAATCAATCAATCAATCAATCAAAAAAAAATACTATAGAAGGTCTCAACAGTAGAGTACCAGAGGCAGAAAAACGGATAAGTGAGCTGGAAGACAGAATGGTGGAAATAACTGGTGAGGAACAGAAAAAAGCCCAAGGAATGAAAAGAACTCATGATAGCATCAGAGATCGATCGGACAATATCAAACGCACCAACGTTAGAATTATAGGAGTTCCAGAAGAAGAAGAGGGGAAGAAAGGCTAAGAAAAATTTCTTGAGGTTATAGTTGAAAACTTCCCCAGCATGGAAAAGGAAATATTCAACCATGTCAAAGAAGCACAAAGAGTTCCACACAGGATAAACCCCAGAAGAAACACATCAAGACACATTCTAATCAAACTAATGGAAACCAAATATAAAGACAGTATACTAAAAGCAGCTAGGAGTAAACAACAAATAACATATAAAGGAAACCACATACGTTTAACTGCAGATCTTTCAACAGAAACTCTGCAGGCCAGAAGAGAGAGGCAAGACACATTTAAACGGCTAAAAGAGAGTAACCTGCAACCAAGAATTCTCTACCCAGCAAGAATCTCATTCAGAATCGATGGAGAAGTCAAAAGCTTCACAGACAAGCAAAAACTAAAAGAATTCTGTACCAGAAAACCAGCCCTACAACAAGTGTTAAAGGGCCTGATATAGCCAATAAATACAAGAATAGAAGAAGTCCTACAAACCAAACTCCAGATTTCTAAGAAGATGACAATAGGAACATTCATATCAATAATTACTTTGAACGTAAATGGACTAAATGCTCCAACCAAACGACACAGGCTGGCTGAATGGATCCAGAAGCAAGACCCATATATATGCTGTTTACAAGAGACCCGCTTCAGACCTAGAGACACTCATAGACTGAAAGTGAAAGGCTGGAAAAAGATATTCCATGCAAATGGAACTCAAAAGAAAGCTGGAGTAGCAATCCTCATATCAGACAAAATAGATTTTAAAGTAAAGAAGATTCTAAGAGACAAGGAAGGTCACTACATCATGAATAAGGCATCAATCCAAGAGGAAGATATAACAGTCGTGAATATCTATGCACCCAACACAGGGGCACCTCAATACATAAGACAGGTACTTTCAGACTTAAAAGAAGAAATTAATAATGACACAATAATAGTAGGAGACTTTAACACTCCTCTCACACCAAAGAACAGATCATCCAAACAGAAAATTAATAAAGAAACACAAGCCTTAAATACCACACTAGAAGAAATGGACCTCATTGATATCTTTAGGATGTTCCATCCAAAAGCAGAAGAATACACTTTCTTCTCAAGTGCTCACGGAACATTCTCCAGGACACAGCACATCTTGGGCCACAAATCTAACCTCAGTCAATTCAAGAAAACCGAAATTATGTCAACCATCTTCTTGGACCACAATGCAATGAGACTAGAGAGATGCAAAAAGACAGTATACTAAAAGCAGCTAGGAGTAAACAACAAATAACATATAAAGGAAACCACATACGTTTAACTGCAGATCTTTCAACAGAAACTCTGCAGGCCAGAAGAGAGAGGCAAGACACATTTAAACGGCTAAAAGAGAGTAACCTGCAACCAAGAATTCTCTACCCAGCAAGAATCTCATTCAGAATCGATGGAGAAGTCAAAAGCTTCACAGACAAGCAAAAACTAAAAGAATTCTGTACCAGAAAACCAGCCCTACAACAAGTGTTAAAGGGCCTGATATAGCCAATAAATACAAGAATAGAAGAAGTCCTACAAACCAAACTCCAGATTTCTAAGAAGATGACAATAGGAACATTCATATCAATAATTACTTTGAACGTAAATGGACTAAATGCTCCAACCAAACGACACAGGCTGGCTGAATGGATCCAGAAGCAAGACCCATATATATGCTGTTTACAAGAGACCCGCTTCAGACCTAGAGACACTCATAGACTGAAAGTGAAAGGCTGGAAAAAGATATTCCATGCAAATGGAACTCAAAAGAAAGCTGGAGTAGCAATCCTCATATCAGACAAAATAGATTTTAAAGTAAAGAAGATTCTAAGAGACAAGGAAGGTCACTACATCATGAATAAGGCATCAATCCAAGAGGAAGATATAACAGTCGTGAATATCTATGCACCCAACACAGGGGCACCTCAATACATAAGACAGGTACTTTCAGACTTAAAAGAAGAAATTAATAATGACACAATAATAGTAGGAGACTTTAACACTCCTCTCACACCAAAGAACAGATCATCCAAACAGAAAATTAATAAAGAAACACAAGCCTTAAATACCACACTAGAAGAAATGGACCTCATTGATATCTTTAGGATGTTCCATCCAAAAGCAGAAGAATACACTTTCTTCTCAAGTGCTCACGGAACATTCTCCAGGACACAGCACATCTTGGGCCACAAATCTAACCTCAGTCAATTCAAGAAAACCGAAATTATGTCAACCATCTTCTTGGACCACAATGCAATGAGACTAGAGAACAACTACAGGAAAAAAACCGCTAAAAACACAAGCATATGGAGATTAAACAATACATACCTAAAAAACCAACTGATTACTGAGGAAATCAAAGGAGAAATTAAACAATTCCTAGAAGAAAATGACAATGAACACACAACAGTGCAAAACCTATGGGATACTGCAAAAGCAGTTCTAAGAGGGAAATTTATAGCAATAAAATCCCACGTCAAGAAACTAGGAAAACATGAAGCAGATGACTTAACCCTCCACTTAAAACAATTGGAGAAAGAAGAAAAAAAACACCCCAAAGCCAGCAGAAGAAGAGAAATCATATGGATCAGAGCAGAAGTAAATGAGAAAGAAATGAAAGAAACAATAGTAAAGATAAATAAAACTAAAAGCTGGTTTTTCAAAAAGGTAAACAAAACTGACAAACCACTGGCCAGACTCATGAAGAAAAAAGAGAGAAGAAGCAGATCAAAAAAATCAAAAACGAAAAAGGAGAGATTACAACAGATAATGCAGAAATCCAAAGGATCCTAAGAGACTATTATGAACATCTCTATGGTAACAAGCTCAACAGCCTGGAAGAAATGGACAGTTTTGGGGGGAAGATCAATCACCCAAGAGTGAGCCAGGAAGAAACAGAAACTTTGAACAACCCAATCACAAGCTCAGAAATCGAATTTGTGATTAAAAATCTACCCAAAAATAAAAGCCCAGGGCCAGATGGCTTCACAGGTGAATTCTACCAAACATTTAAAGAAAAGCTAATGCCTGTCCTTCTAAAACTCTTCCAAAAAATTGCACAGGAAGGAAAACTCCCAAACACATTCTACGAGGCCACCATCACCCTGATACCCAAACGAGGCAAAGAAAACACAAAAAAGGAAAACTATAGGCCAATTTCACTGATGAACTTAGATGCCAAGATCCTCAACAAAATCCTAGCAAACAGAATGCAATGACAAATGAAAAAACTCATACATCACGATCCAGTCGGGTTCATCCCATGCATGAAAGGATTCTTCAATATCCGCAAATCAATCAACATGATACACCATATCAACAAATTGAGAGACAAAAATCACATGATCATCTCAATAGATGCAGTAAAAGCCTTCGACAAAGTACAACTTCCATTTATGATAAAAGAAACTCTTCAAAAAATGGGTATAGAAGGAACCTATCTCAACATAATAAAAGCCATATAGGAGAAGCCCACAGCAAACATTATCCTCAATGGTGAAAAAATGAAAGCATTCCCTCTAAGATCAGGAACAAGACAGGGGTGTCCACTTACACCACTACTATTCAAAATAGTCCTGGAAGTTCTAGCAACAGCAATGAGAGAAGAGAAAGAAATCAAAGGAATCCAGATTGGAAAGGAAGAAGTCAAGTTCTCTCTTTTTGCAGATGACATGATATTATACATAGAAAATCCCAAAGACACAGTTACAAAGCTACTAGAGCTAAGCAACGAATTCAGCAAATTTGCAGGATGCAAAGTCAACACAGAGGAATCACTGGCATTCCTATACACAAACAATGAAAAATCAGAAAACGAAATCAAAGAGGCAATCCCCTTCACCATTGCAACCAAAAGAATCAAATACTTGGAATAAACCTACCCAAAGAAACTAGAGTATTGTACACAGAAAGTTACAAGACACTCATGAAAGAAATTAAAGAAGACTTAAATAGATGGAGAGATATTCCATGTTCCTGGATTGGAAGAATCAATATTGTGAAAATGACCATACTTCCAAATATCATCTACAGATTCAATGCAATACCTATTCAACTAAAGTCCCAGGGCCAAAATGGCTTCACAGGTGAATTCTACCAAACATTTAAAGAAAAGCTAATGCCTGTCCTTCTAAAACTCTTCCAAAAAATTGCACAGGAAGGAAAACTCCCAAACACATTCTACGAGGCCACCATCACCCTGATACCCAAACGAGGCAAAGAAAACACAAAAAAGGAAAACTATAGGCCAATTTCACTGATGAACTTAGATGCCAAGATCCTCAACAAAATCCTAGCAAACAGAATGCAATGACAAATGAAAAAACTCATACATCACGATCCAGTCGGGTTCATCCCATGCATGAAAGGATTCTTCAATATCCGCAAATCAATCAACATGATACACCATATCAACAAATTGAGAGACAAAAATCACATGATCATCTCAATAGATGCAGTAAAAGCCTTCGACAAAGTACAACTTCCATTTATGATAAAAGAAACTCTTCAAAAAATGGGTATAGAAGGAACCTATCTCAACATAATAAAAGCCATATAGGAGAAGCCCACAGCAAACATTATCCTCAATGGTGAAAAAATGAAAGCATTCCCTCTAAGATCAGGAACAAGACAGGGGTGTCCACTTACACCACTACTATTCAAAATAGTCCTGGAAGTTCTAGCAACAGCAATGAGAGAAGAGAAAGAAATCAAAGGAATCCAGATTGGAAAGGAAGAAGTCAAGTTCTCTCTTTTTGCAGATGACATGATATTATACATAGAAAATCCCAAAGACACAGTTACAAAGCTACTAGAGCTAAGCAACGAATTCAGCAAATTTGCAGGATGCAAAGTCAACACAGAGGAATCACTGGCATTCCTATACACAAACAATGAAAAATCAGAAAACGAAATCAAAGAGGCAATCCCCTTCACCATTGCAACCAAAAGAATCAAATACTTGGAATAAACCTACCCAAAGAAACTAGAGTATTGTACACAGAAAGTTACAAGACACTCATGAAAGAAATTAAAGAAGACTTAAATAGATGGAGAGATATTCCATGTTCCTGGATTGGAAGAATCAATATTGTGAAAATGACCATACTTCCAAATATCATCTACAGATTCAATGCAATACCTATCCAACTAACATTGACATTTTTCACAGAACTAGACCAAAGAAGAACACAGTTCATATGGAAACACAAAAGATCTTGAATAGCCAAAGCAATCCTGAGAAAGAAAAACTGATCTGGAGGAATCAGCCTTTCCAGCTTCAGACTGTACTACAAAGCAACAGTCTTCAAGACAGTATGGTACTGGCATAAAAACAGAACTATAGACCAATGGATCAAGATCAAGAACCCAGAGGTAAACCCACGCAACTATGGGTACCTTATTCTTGACAATGGAGGCGAAACTATAAAATGAGACAAAGACAGCCTCTTCAACAAATGGTGCTGGGAAAATTGGACAGCTACATGCAGAAAAATGAAGTTGGAACATTCCCAACACCATACACAAAGATCAACTCAAAATGGATTAAAGACCTCAATGTAAGACCAGAAACCAAACTCTTAGAGGAGAATATAGGCAAAACCCTCAAGGACATAAATCAAAGCAAGATCTTCTCTGACCCACCGACTAAAATAGTAGAACTGAAAAGAAAAATGAACACATGGGAACTCATGAAACTTAAAAGCTTTTGTACAGCAAAGGAAATTATAAAAAAGCTCAACAGACACCCCACAGAGTGGGAGAAAATCATAGCAAATGAAACAACAGACAAAGAATTAATCTCCAAAATCTACAAGCAACTCAGACAACTCAGCACAGGGAAAATGAAAAACCCAATCAAAAAAAGGGAGAAAGATCTAAAGAGACGCCGCTCCAAAGAGAACATACAGATGGCCCAAAAGCACATGAAACGATGCTCAACCTCGCTTATTATTAGAGAAATGCAAATTAAAACCACAATGAGATACCACCTCACACCCTTCAGAATGGCTATCATCAATAAATCGACAGACAATAAATGCTGGAGAGGGTGCGGAGAAAAGTGAACCCTCTTGCATTGCTGGTAGGAATGTAAATTGATACAGCCTCTATGGAAGACAGTATGGAGATTTGTTAAAAAACTAAAATTAGAAGCACCCTATGACCCAGAAATCCCACTACGAGGCCTATATCCTGATGAAATCAAAACTGAAAGAAGCACCTGTACCCCAATGTTCATTGCAACTCTCTATACAACAGCCAGAACATGGAAGCAACCTAGGTGTCCATCAATGAATGAATGGATACAGAAGCCCTGGTACATATTTACAATGGAATACTACTCAGCTGTTAAAAGAAATACAGAAGACTCAGTCCTAATGAGGTGGCTGGCTCTAGAACCTATCATAACAAGTGAAGTACATCAAAAAGATAAAGGCAAGTACAGTATACTAACTCATATATATGGAATCTAGTTAGATGGTCACGATTACACATGCAGTGGACTCATAGAAAAACAGACCTAGAATAGACATAAGTACATTGAGGGAAACAAACAGGGAGAAGGAGGCATAGTGGAAGTAACATTGAAATCTATACTGGCACATGTGGAAAAGATAGCTATTGTCATTGTGCTAAGGAAATAGGAGTGCCTGAAATCACTTGGGTCGATGGTCCAGAGGGGAGGAAACAGAGGAACTGGGAAGGGGGGTGGACCAGGGATATGTATATGAATGATCCGGGAACATACATGTCGGTGAACAACAAAACACTGTAAAATCTTAAAAATAAAGAATAAAATAAAATAAAATAAAAACATAAATTAATGAAATAGAGATGCAGAAATCAACTGCAAAGATCAATGTAATTAAAAGCTGGTTTTTTGGAAAGATATACAAAATTGACATACCTTTAGAGAGACTCATTAAGAAAGAAAGTAGAACATTCAAATCAATAAAATTAGAAATGAAATGGTATTTTTAATGCCACAGAAATAACAGGCATGATAAGAGAGTATTATGAACAACCGTATGCCAATAAAGTGGACAATCTGGACAAACACTTAGAAAGCTACAGTCTCCCTAGATGGACCTAGAAAGAGAGTATGAACAAACCAAACATAAGAACTGATATTGAAGTCATGATTATAAACCTCCCAAAGAACAAAAATTCAGGACATGATAATTTCACAGATGAATTTTATCAAACATTTAGGGAAAAGTTAGCAGTTATCCTCTGAAACTGTTCTAAATAAATACAGAGAGGAAAATTTTCAAGCTCATTTTATAAGGCCATCATCACCCTAATACCAAAACCAGACAGCAATGCTTCACTAAAAAGAAAATTACAGGTCAACATCACTGATGAACACGTGCAACAATCCTCAATCAAATACTATTAATCTGTATCTAACAATGTATTAAATGATCATAAACCATGATCAATTGGGATTCATCCCAAAGATGCAGAGATTTTTATCACTCACAGATCAATGTGATACATCACATCAACAAATAGAAGAATGAAAAACATATGATCATTTCAATAGATGTGCAAAGATATTCTGAGAAAATTTAGCATGCTTTATAATGAAAACATTCCAGAAAGTGGACATAGACAGTACATACCTCAACAGAATAAAAGGTAAATATGACAAACCTACACCTAACAACATACTCAATGGAGAAAATCTGAAAGCATTTCCTCTAAGATTAGGAACAAGACAAAGATGATCACTCTTACCACTTTTACTCAATGTAATTTTGGAAGTCCTAGCTACAGCAATCAGAGGAAAAAAAAAAAAAATGAAAGTCAAGACACTCCAAATCAGAAGAGAATATTTAAAATATCACTCTTTTCAGATGAAATGATATTACACATGATCATATAGATGTTATCATCAGAAAATTAGTAGAACTCATCAATAAATTCAGTAAGGTTTCAGGTTACAAATTTAATCCACAAAAATCTGTTGCATTTCTATATATTAACAATGAAATATCAGAAACAGAAATGCAAGAACCTATTCCATTTACCAGTGCATAAAAAATACTAAAATATCTAAGGATAAACATACCTAAGGAAACAAAAGACCTGTATTCTGAAAACTGTAAGATGCCGATGAATGGAACTAAAGAAGAAATAAACAGATGGAAATATATACCATGTGTGTGGATAGGAAGAGTTAATATTGTCAAAATGATTATACTACACAAGAGAATGTACAGATTCAATGCAATGCTTAATCAAATTAATAATAACATTTTTCTACAGCACTGGAACAACAACAACAAAAAATCTCAAAATTTGTCTGAATACACAAATGACCCCAAATCACCAAAGCAGTCTTTTTATATAAAAACAATGAACTTCTCAATTCACCTACTGAAAATTATTTTCACATTGTAGTAAACAGACCAGATATAGGTTAACTCGAATCCAACATTGAGAAAAGTCCATAACTCTGAAGTTCTGTGGAAATGAATTTATTGTGAATTGCTTTAATTTCATAATTTTGACATGCCTTTTTGTTTTACTTCAATTTTTAATTTTATATTTTATATTTAAATAAATCATTAAATATTATTTTAAAATATTATTATTAAATGTGATTAAAATTTAATATATTATTAAGTATTATTGAAAGCACACAGTACAGATCACATATATGAATTCTAGAGTCCAGTTTTCTCTGTGAGGCAGTTTGGAGTCTCACACTCAGAGGTGTTGTCTTTGAGTGTTACTTGATTCAGTTGGACATTGTTGACTTGATCTTTTGAACCATGACTCTTATTGCTGAGCAACACACTTGTTTAATCAATGTAATTTTGGAAGTCCTAGCTACAGCAATCAGAGGAAAAAAAAAAAAAATGAAAGTCAAGACACTCCAAATCAGAAGAGAATATTTAAAATATCACTCTTTTCAGATGAAATGATATTACACATGATCATATAGATGTTATCATCAGAAAATTAGTAGAACTCATCAATAAATTCAGTAAGGTTTCAGGTTACAAATTTAATCCACAAAAATCTGTTGCATTTCTATATATTAACAATGAAATATCAGAAACAGAAATGCAAGAACCTATTCCATTTACCAGTGCATAAAAAATACTAAAATATCTAAGGATAAACATACCTAAGGAAACAAAAGACCTGTATTCTGAAAACTGTAAGATGCCGATGAATGGAACTAAAGAAGAAATAAACAGATGGAAATATATACCATGTGTGTGGATAGGAAGAGTTAATATTGTCAAAATGATTATACTACACAAGAGAATGTACAGATTCAATGCAATGCTTAATCAAATTAATAATAACATTTTTCTACAGCACTGGAACAACAACAACAAAAAATCTCAAAATTTGTCTGAATACACAAATGACCCCAAATCACCAAAGCAGTCTTTTTATATAAAAACAATGAACTTCTCAATTCACCTACTGAAAATTATTTTCACATTGTAGTAAACAGACCAGATATAGGTTAACTCGAATCCAACATTGAGAAAAGTCCATAACTCTGAAGTTCTGTGGAAATGAATTTATTGTGAATTGCTTTAATTTCATAATTTTGACATGCCTTTTTGTTTTACTTCAATTTTTAATTTTATATTTTATATTTAAATAAATCATTAAATATTATTTTAAAATATTATTATTAAATGTGATTAAAATTTAATATATTATTAAGTATTATTGAAAGCACACAGTACAGATCACATATATGAATTCTAGAGTCCAGTTTTCTCTGTGAGGCAGTTTGGAGTCTCACACTCAGAGGTGTTGTCTTTGAGTGTTACTTGATTCAGTTGGACATTGTTGACTTGATCTTTTGAACCATGACTCTTATTGCTGAGCAACACACTTGTTTAATAGTGTCAAATTGTCACTTACCAATTACATTGCCAAAGATTGAACAAAAAGGGCACTTCCCATATGCCTCTTCAGAGACTGAAACTTGTGCTGTTGGGAGCTGCTGACCTTCAGCACTCCCTGAGGTAGTTCAGGATAGGATGAGGCACTCTGTGCTCCAGGGAGTTGAAAGGGTGAATAGGCAGATTTGATAAGGAGACCAGTGGTTCCCAAAGAGGAGGTAGAGAAGGAGGAAGAGGAAGAAGACAAACATTCTCTAGCTTGAAATGCTTGGTATAATAAAAATCTAGTCAGAAACTAAGTTTATTATGTTAATAAACTTAACATAAGTTAAGTCTGAGTCTAAGCCTAGCAAGGTCTTTACATTGGAATGTCTCTAGCCCTGAAGCATGGAAACAATCCTCCAGCTAAATCTTATGTTAATGTTGTGGGTGTGGGTCTAACAAGGCCTTTACCACCTTAAGATATTCTTTTTATCTATTGTTAATAACCAACTAGAAAATATAAAAACACCTTGCCTGAACTCCCTTCTGGAGGCATTCTTCCATCCCCCCTTCCAATGTCTCTGCTGTATGCTTTCTCTATCCCTTTCTTCTTTAATAAACTTTTTACTGCATGAAGCTCTGAGTGACCAAAGACAAGTCTTTTGATTCCAATGTGAATTCTCCTTGGGAGATCAAGAATCCAATACCATTCACAGTAATCTGTCTAACCTGTCTACCATCATCAGAATCTGATGGGGCAGGTATTTAGATAGGTGGATGTTTTTATGATCTCAATCCTTGCATCTCCTCGTATCTAGAAAAGCACTAAATCCCTTCATGGTGACATCGGATCCTTGTGATTAACCAAAAATCCTTTGTAAAATGACTGTTTAATGTTATTGAACTCATCCTTCATCAAAATCATATATATTGACATGCCTTTTTGTTTTACTTCAATTTTTAATTTTATATTTTATATTTAAATAAATCATTAAATATTATTTTAAAATATTATTATTAAATGTGATTAAAATTTAATATATTATTAAGTATTATTGAAAGCACACAGTACAGATCACATATATGAATTCTAGAGTCCAGTTTTCTCTGTGAGGCAGTTTGGAGTCTCACACTCAGAGGTGTTGTCTTTGAGTGTTACTTGATTCAGTTGGACATTGTTGACTTGATCTTTTGAACCATGACTCTTATTGCTGAGCAACACACTTGTTTAATAGTGTCAAATTGTCACTTACCAATTACATTGCCAAAGATTGAACAAAAAGGGCACTTCCCATATGCCTCTTCAGAGACTGAAACTTGTGCTGTTGGGAGCTGCTGACCTTCAGCACTCCCTGAGGTAGTTCAGGATAGGATGAGGCACTCTGTGCTCCAGGGAGTTGAAAGGGTGAATAGGCAGATTTGATAAGGAGACCAGTGGTTCCCAAAGAGGAGGTAGAGAAGGAGGAAGAGGAAGAAGACAAACATTCTCTAGCTTGAAATGCTTGGTATAATAAAAATCTAGTCAGAAACTAAGTTTATTATGTTAATAAACTTAACATAAGTTAAGTCTGAGTCTAAGCCTAGCAAGGTCTTTACATTGGAATGTCTCTAGCCCTGAAGCATGGAAACAATCCTCCAGCTAAATCTTATGTTAATGTTGTGGGTGTGGGTCTAACAAGGCCTTTACCACCTTAAGATATTCTTTTTATCTATTGTTAATAACCAACTAGAAAATATAAAAACACCTTGCCTGAACTCCCTTCTGGAGGCATTCTTCCATCCCCCCTTCCAATGTCTCTGCTGTATGCTTTCTCTATCCCTTTCTTCTTTAATAAACTTTTTACTGCATGAAGCTCTGAGTGACCAAAGACAAGTCTTTTGATTCCAATGTGAATTCTCCTTGGGAGATCAAGAATCCAATACCATTCACAGTAATCTGTCTAACCTGTCTACCATCATCAGAATCTGATGGGGCAGGTATTTAGATAGGTGGATGTTTTTATGATCTCAATCCTTGCATCTCCTCGTATCTAGAAAAGCACTAAATCCCTTCATGGTGACATCGGATCCTTGTGATTAACCAAAAATCCTTTGTAAAATGACTGTTTAATGTTATTGAACTCATCCTTCATCAAAATCATATATATTGACTTTTCCCCCACTACCTGTTTAAAACAGTCTCTCAGGGCTATCTGAGGCGCTGTTACCAAGTCCAAGTTCACTCTGCTCACTGAACAGCAGACCAGTGAAACTGAGAGAAGAGGTGTTGAGGCAAGGAAAAAGACTTTATTCAGAAAGCAGGTGACTGAGAAGATGGCAGTCTAGCCCCTCGGAAAAAAAACATCTTATTGGGGATTGGATGACAGGCTAGTTATTTTATAGATCAGAGATGGGGGAGGGAAGGAAGCAAAGCAAGAAGGCCATTAATATTGCAAGCATCTCTTAGAATGGCAAGCCTCAGGCATGGAAAGTGTTAACTTCTTTCTTCCTGCCATCTACAGGTGGACAGGATTCTTGAACAAAGGCATTTTACTTTAACACTCAGGCAGAAGGGCAGGGTCCTGAGGCAAGCCATTAAGCATGATTATAATAATAATAGCAATCAAAAGCTAGTCAAAGAAACATTTTGCAACATGGAACCAAAATTGGTTTTCTCCCTGTAACAGTGCTGCCCCCTGGATTGCCATCTTCATTTTACCCCCAAAAAAACTTAACTCACAAATCTCCAGTTGTTCATCTTTTTTAGTCAGCAATTGCCAAGTAAAATATTCATTCCCCTTTCTTTACTTTTGCAGTAAGTGGAGGAAGGTGGAGCCAGGCATTCCATAGATAACTATTTGAGAAAATAACAAAAAGTATCTTTATTATAAATCCACATGTGTAATATTTGATCTCTTTTTGAAGCATAATTAAAATATTTGAACACACATACATGAAAATGATTCCAATTTTACCTGAATACTTACACACACACACACACACATATATATGTATATATATATATATATATATATATATATATATGTATATATATTACATATATATATATATTACTAGATGACTGTGTTTGAGGAAATAATTATAGTACAGATTGGACTATTTTAAACATATATTAAATGCAAAACTATTAAAGAACACAGGTCAAACCTATTTAACAATGATCCATTAACATGCTTAATATTGTTAAATTTAACATGGCTACTTATATGCAACCCAGTCTTGTCAGTGTCAAGTTAAGAAATAAATTCCAATTTATAAAAGGACCTGCATCTTCAGAAGTATACTCATAAAAGAAAAAATGAAGTGTTAAAAGGCCCCAGTGGTATCCTAGAAACTTATTTAGCATTTTGGAAACAAGGACTTGCATAATGAATCAATTCTAGGAATTTGGAGTACTAGCCTGTGTTGTTGAGATGGGGAAACTTTCAAGCCTATTAAAAGAGGTGATAATTATTATATGCCATGTGGTACTAGTTACTAATGAGCTAACTGCGTTCATTTTGTTTCCTCCAATGAACAGATTTTACTAGAGTCTTAGTTAATGCTGTTTCTCCACAGAATCATCCATTTCCATCCCAAATTAAAAATGAGCTCACAAAATTATACTGAATATTTACCACAATGACTAAATAGTTACATAAGTTATATTGTTAAACAATGTTAAACCATATGTAAAACTCATGTAATTTATGTTAAATTTATGTAACTATTTATATGCAACCTACCTATTTACAAACTTTTAAATAACTAATGCAGACTTAGGAATAAGACCAGCACTATAAGGTGACAAAAACATGTATTTGGAGACTCAAGAATGGCAATTCAGGAGACAGAGATCTGAGTAGGAACTCAAATGTGCTTTAAGGAGAGTTGAAAACCAAAGAATTAAAGGAGGAGCATGCATGAATTGTTTTGCAAGATTTATGGTTGATGCTGGCAGACAATACCCATTCTTTTTTTTTTTTTTAAAGGCTTAAAGCAGTCCATGTTTTATTTTTTTATTCGGGTATATTGGTTTTACAATGTTGCATTAGCTTCAGGTATACAGTGAAGTTCTTTTTATTTATTTATTTATTTATTTATTTATTTTTGTGCATGTATGTTCCCAGATCATTCATATGCGTATCCCTTGACCTTCCCCCCACCCAGTTCCCCCCCTCCCATCCCTCCAGACCATCGCTCCAAGTGGTTGTAGGTACTCCTATTCCCCTAGCACACTGACAATAGCTATCTTTTCTACACATGACAGTATAGGTTTCCATGTTACTCCCTCCCACTGTTCGGTCTCCACAATGTCTTTATGTCTATTCTTTTTTTTTTTCATGAGTTTACTGCGTGAGTTATCCTATGCAAAAAATTTATAAAAGGACCTGCTTTAAACTCATAAAAGAAAAATGAAGTGTTAAAAGGCCCCAGTGGTATCCTAGAAACTTATTTAGCATTTTGGAAACAAGGACTTGCATAATGAATCAATTCTAGGAATTTGGAGTACTAGCCTGTGTTGTTGAGATGGGGAAACTTTCAAGCCTATTAAAAGAGGTGATAATTATTATATGCCATGTGGTACTAGTTACTAATGAGCTAACTGCGTTCATTTTGTTTCCTCCAATGAACAGATTTTACTAGAGTCTTAGTTAATGCTGTTTCTCCACAGAATCATCCATTTCCATCCCAAATTAAAAATGAGCTCACAAAATTATACTGAATATTTACCACAATGACTAAATAGTTACATAAGTTATATTGTTAAACAATGTTAAACCATATGTAAAACTCATGTAATTTATGTTAAATTTATGTAACTATTTATATGCAACCTACCTATTTACAAACTTTTAAATAACTAATGCAGACTTAGGAATAAGACCAGCACTATAAGGTGACAAAAACATGTATTTGGAGACTCAAGAATGGCAATTCAGGAGACAGAGATCTGAGTAGGAACTCAAATGTGCTTTAAGGAGAGTTGAAAACCAAAGAATTAAAGGAGGAGCATGCATGAATTGTTTTGCAAGATTTATGGTTGATGCTGGCAGACAATACCCATTCTTTTTTTTTTTTTTAAAGGCTTAAAGCAGTCCATGTTTTATTTTTTTATTCGGGTATATTGGTTTTACAATGTTGCATTAGCTTCAGGTATACAGTGAAGTTCTTTTTTTTATTTATTTATTTATTTATTTATTTATTTTTGTGCATGTATGTTCCCAGATCATTCATATGCATATCCCTTGACCCTCCCCCAACCCAGTTCCCCCCCTCCCATCCCTCCAGACCATCGCTCCAAGTGGTTGTAGGTACTCCTATTCCCCTAGCACAGTGACAATAGCTATCTTTTCTACACATGACAGTATAGGTTTCCATGTTACTCCCTCCCACTGTTCGGTCTCCACAATGTCTTTATGTCTATTCTTTTTTTTTTTCATGAGTTTACTGCGTGAGTTATCCTGACCATCTTACTAGATCCCATATATATGAGTTAGTATACTATACTTGTCTTTCTCTTTTTGACTTACTTCACTTTTGATGATAGGCTCTAGAGCCAGCCACCTCATTAGGACTGAGTCTTCTGCATTTCTTTTAACAGCTGAGTAGTATTCCATTGTATATATGTACCAGGGCTGCTTAATCCATTCATTTGTCGATGGACATCTAGGTTGCTTCCATGTTCTGGCTATTGTATAGAGACCTGCAATGAACATTGGGGTACAGGTGCCTCTTTCATTTTTGATTTCATCAGGATATACGCCTAATAGTGGGATTGCTGGGTCATAGGGTGCTTCTATTTTTAGTTTTTTAAGGAATCTCCATATTGTCTTCCATAGAGGTTGTATTAATTTACATTCCCACCAGCAATGCAAGAGGGTTCCCTTTTCTCCACACCCTCTCCAGCATTTGTTGTCTGTCGATTTGTTGATGATGGCCATTTTGAAGGGTGTGAGGTGGTATCTCATTGTGGTTTTAATTTGCATTTCTCTGGTAATAAGCGATGTTGAGCATCGTTTCATGTATTTTTGGGCCATTTGTATGTCCTCTTTGGAGAGGCGTCTCTTTAGATCTTTTTCCTATTTTTTGATTGGGTTTTTCATTTTCCCTGTGCTGAGTTGTCTGAGTTGCTTGTAGATTTTGGAGATTAATTCTTTGTCTGTTGTTTCATTTGCTATGATTTTCTCCCACTCTGTGGGGTGTCTGTTGAACTTTTTTGTAATTTCTTTTGCTGTACAAAAGCTTTTAAGTTTCATAAGGTCCCATATGTTCATTTTTCTTTTCAGTTCTACTATTTTAGTCGGTAGGTCAGAGAAGATCTTGCTTTGATTTATGTCCTTGAGGGTTTTGCCTATATTCTCCTCTAAGAGTTTGATGGTTTCTGGTCTTACATTGAGGTCTTTAATCCATTTTGAGTTGATCTTTGTGTATGGGGTCAGGGAATGTTCCAATTTTATTTTTTTGCATGTAGCTGTCCAATTTTCCCAGCACCACTTGTTAAAGAGGCTGTCTTTGTTCCATTTTATAGTTTCTCCTCCTTTATCAAAAATAAGGTACCCATAGTTGCATGGGTTGATCTCTGGGTTCTCAATCTTGTTCCATTGATCTATAGTTCTGTTTTTGTGCCAGTACCATGCTGTCTTGATAACTGTTGCTTTGTAGTAGAGTCTGAAGTTAGGGAGGCTGATCCCTCCAACTCCATTTTTCTTCCTCAAGATTGTTTTTGCTATTCGAGGTCTTCTGTGTTTCCATATGAACTGTGTTCTTCTTTGGTCTAGTTCTGTGAAAAATGTCAATGTTAGTTGAATAGGTATTGCATTGAATCTGTAGATGATATTTGGAAGTATGGTCATTTTCACAATATTGATTCTTCCAATCCAGGAACATGGAATATCTCTCCATCTGTTTAAGTCTTCTTTAATGTCTCTCATGAGTGTCTTGTAATTTTCTGTGTACAGTTCTTTTGTTTCTTTGGGTAGGTTTATTCCAAGTATTTGATTCTTTTGGTTGCAATGGTGAAGGTGATTGCCTCTTGATTTCGTTTTCTGATTTTTCATTGTTTGTGTATAGGAATGCCAGTGACTTCTGTGTGTTGACTTTATATCCTGCAACTTTGCTGAATTCACTGATTAGCTCTAGTAGCTTTGTAACTGCGTCTTTGGGATTTTCTATATATAATATCATGTCGTCTGCAAAAAGAGAGAGCTTGACTTCTTCCTTTCCAATTTGGATTCCTTTGATTTCTTTCTCTTCTCTTATTGCTGTTGCTAGGACTTCCAGGACTGTGTTGAATAGCAGTGGTGAAAGTGGGCACCCCTGTCTTGTTCCTGATCTTAGAGGGAATGCTTTCATTTTTTCACCATTAACAATAATGTTCGCTGTAGCTTTCTCATAGATGGCTTTTATTATGTTGAGATAGGTTCCTTCTATGCTCATTTTCTGAAGAGTTTTGATCATAAATGGATGCTGTACTTTGTCGAAGGCTTTTTCTGCATCTATTGAAATGATCATGTGATTTTTATCTTTCAACTTGTTGATATGGTGTATCACGTTGATTGATTTGCGGATGTTGAAGAATCCTTGCATGCCTGGGATGAACCCAACTTGATCATAATGTATGAGTTTTTTGACATGTCGTTGAATTCTGTTTGCTAGGATTTTGTTGAGGATCTTGGCATCCAAGTTCATCAGTGAAATTGACCTATAGTTTTCCTTTTTTGTGTTGTCTTTGCCTGGTTTGGGTATCAGGGTGATGGTGGCCTCGTAGAATGTGTTTGGGAGTTTTCCTTCCTGTGCAATTTTTTGGAAGAGTTTTAGAAGGACAAGCATTAGCTCTTCTTTAAATGTTTGGTAGAATTCACCTGTGAAGCCATCTGGCCCTGGGCTTTTATTTTTGGGTAGATTTTTAATCACAAATTCGATTTCTGAGCTTGTGATTGGGTTGTTCAAAGTTTCTGTTTCTTCCTGACTCAGTCTTGGGAGATTAATCCTGTCCCAGAAACTGTCCATTTCTTCCAAGTTGTCCAGTTTGTTGCCACAGAGTTGTACATAATAGTCTCTTAGAATCCTTTGGATTTCTGCATTATCTGTTGTAATCTCTCCTTTTTCGTTTTTGATTTTGTTGATCTGGTTCTTCTCTCTCTTTTTCTTAATGAGTCTGGCCAGTGGCTTGTCAGTTTTGTTTACCTTTTCGAAGAACCAGCTTTTTGTTTTATTTATCTTTACTATTGTTTCTTTTGTTTCTTTCTCATTTATTTCTGCTCTGATCCGTATGATTTTTCTTCTTCTGCTGGCTTTGGGATGTTTTTGTTCTTCTTTCTCCAACTGTTTTAAGCGGAGGGTTAGGTCATCTGCTTCATATTTTCCTAGTTTCTTGAGGTGGGATTGTATTGCTATAAATTTCCCTCTTAGAACTGCTTTTGCAGTATCCCATAGGTTTTGCACTGTTGTGTGTTCATTGTCATTTTCTTCTAGGAATTGTTTAATTTCTCCTTTGATTTCCTCAATGATCAGTTGGTTTTTTAGGTATGTATTGTTTAATCTCCATGTGTTTGTGTTTTTAGGTTTTTTTTTTTCCTGGTAGTTGATCTCCAGTCTCATTGCATTGTGGTCCGAGAAGATGGTTGATATAATTTCGGTTTTCTTGAATTGACTGAGGTTAGATTTGTGGCCCAAGATGTGCTGTGTCCTGGAGAATGTTCCGTGAGCACTTGGGAAGAAAGTGTATTCTTCTTTGGGAACGTAAAGTGTATTTCGTTGAGGATCTTGGCATCCAAGTTCATCAGTGAAATTGACCTATAGTTTTCCTTTTTTGTGTTGTCTTTGCCTGGTTTGGGTATCAGGGTGATGGTGGCCTCGTAGAATGTGTTTGGGAGTTTTCCTTCCTGTGCAATTTTTTGGAAGAGTTTTAGAAGGACAAGCATTAGCTCTTCTTTAAATGTTTGGTAGAATTCACCTGTGAAGCCATCTGGCCCTGGGCTTTTATTTTTGGGTAGATTTTTAATCACAAATTCGATTTCTGAGCTTGTGATTGGGTTGTTCAAAGTTTCTGTTTCTTCCTGACTCAGTCTTGGGAGATTAATCCTGTCCCAGAAACTGTCCATTTCTTCCAAGTTGTCCAGTTTGTTGCCACAGAGTTGTACATAATAGTCTCTTAGAATCCTTTGGATTTCTGCATTATCTGTTGTAATCTCTCCTTTTTCGTTTTTGATTTTGTTGATCTGGTTCTTCTCTCTCTTTTTCTTAATGAGTCTGGCCAGTGGCTTGTCAGTTTTGTTTACCTTTTCGAAGAACCAGCTTTTTGTTTTATTTATCTTTACTATTGTTTCTTTTGTTTCTTTCTCATTTATTTCTGCTCTGATCCGTATGATTTTTCTTCTTCTGCTGGCTTTGGGATGTTTTTGTTCTTCTTTCTCCAACTGTTTTAAGCGGAGGGTTAGGTCATCTGCTTCATATTTTCCTAGTTTCTTGAGGTGGGATTGTATTGCTATAAATTTCCCTCTTAGAACTGCTTTTGCAGTATCCCATAGGTTTTGCACTGTTGTGTGTTCATTGTCATTTTCTTCTAGGAATTGTTTAATTTCTCCTTTGATTTCCTCAATGATCAGTTGGTTTTTTAGGTATGTATTGTTTAATCTCCATGTGTTTGTGTTTTTAGGTTTTTTTTTTTCCTGGTAGTTGATCTCCAGTCTCATTGCATTGTGGTCCGAGAAGATGGTTGATATAATTTCGGTTTTCTTGAATTGACTGAGGTTAGATTTGTGGCCCAAGATGTGCTGTGTCCTGGAGAATGTTCCGTGAGCACTTGGGAAGAAAGTGTATTCTTCTGCTTTTGGATGGAACGTCCTAAAGATATCGATGAGGTCCATCTTTTCTAGCGTGGCATTTAAGGCTTGTGTTTCTTTATTAATTTCCTGTTTGGATGATCTGTCCATTGGTGTGAGAGGAGTGTTAAAGTCTCCTACTATTATTGTGTTATTGTTGATTTCTTTTTTTATGTCTGAAAGTTCCTGTCTTATGTATTGAGGTGCCCCTGTGTTGGGTGCGTAGATATTCATGACTGTTATGTCTTCCTCTTGGATAGATCCCTTAATCATGATGTAGTGACCTGCCTTGTCTCTTAGAATCTTCTTTACTTTAAAACCTATTTTGTCTGATATAAGGATTGCTACTCCAGCTTTCTTTTGATTTCCATTTGCATGGAATATCTTTTTCCAGCCTTTCACTTTCAGTCTATGAGTGTCTCTAGGTCTGAAGTGGGTCTCTTGTAAACAGCATATATATGGGTCTTGCTTCTGGATCCATTCAGCCAGCCTGTGTCGTTTGGTTGGAGCATTTAGTCCATTTACGTTCAAAGTAATTATTGATATGAATGTTCCTATTGTCATCTTCTTAGATATTTGTGGTTTGATTTGTAAGGCTTCTCCTATTCTTGTATTTATTGGCTATATCAGGCCCTTTAACACTTGTTGTAGGGCTGGTTTTGTGGTACAGAATTCTTTTAGTTTTTGCTTGTCTGTGAAGCTTTTGACTTCTCCATCGATTCTGAATGAGATTCTTGCTGGGTAGAGAATTCTTGGTTGCAGGTTATTCTCTTTTAGCCGTTTAAATGTATATTGCCATTCTCTTCTGGCCTGGAGGGTTTCTGTTGAGAGATCCGCAGTTAAACGTATGGGGTTTCCTTTATATGTTATTTGTTGTTTGCTCCTAGCTGCTTTTAGTTATCTGTCTTTATATTTAGTCTGTGTTAGTTTGATTAGTATGTGCCTTGGTGTGTTTCTTCTGGGTTTTCTCCTGTATGGAACTCTTTGTGCTTCCTGGACTTGGTTGACTATCTCCTTTCCCATGCTGGGGAAGTTTTCCACTATAACCTCTTCAAGAATTTTTTCATAGTCTTTCTTCTCTTCTTCTTCTTCTGGAACTCCTATAATTCTAATGTTGGTGCGTTTGATATTGTCCCATAGGTCTCTGATGCTATCGTGAGTTCTTTTAATTCTTTGGGCTTTGTTCTGTTCTTCAGCACTTATTTCCACCATTCTGTCTTCCAGCTCAGTTTTCCTTCTTCAGCCTCTGATACTCTACTGTTGAGACCTTCTGTAGTATTTTTGAGTTCAGCAATTGAGTTGGTGGTCTCTATTTGCTTATTTTTCATTTCCTGCTGTCTTTTCTCAATGCACTAATTTCCTCTAATATTCTGTTTTCGGTGTTTTGCATCCTCATTAGTATAGTTTTTCTGAATTCTCTTTCAGATAGCTTGTCTATCTCCTCCTCTGTCATTTGAAGTGGTGTTTCTCTAGGTTGGTCCTTCATTTGTACGGTGTTTCTCTGACGTTTCATTATTAGGTTAATTTTTGCTTCCTTGTGTGTGTCTGTGTGTATGGAGTTCTTATTCCCACCAGGCTTCTTGGTTGAATTTTTCCTTCCTTTGTGTTTCTGTCCTTGTAGAAGGGTTCAGTGGTTTGTGTCTTGGGTGGTGATAGACCTTGTTTACAGGTGAATAATCTGTAGTGTTGTATGTTCTTTGATAATCAGTGTGGAGTCTCGGAATCCGGGCTTCTACTCTGAGGATCCTTGGTTTGATGATTGGTCAGGGGATGTAGGCTCTATGTCTGGTTTGCTATGGTGTTCTGTGATACTAGTTCACACACTAGCATCCACCTCGCGGCGTCCGCGGCACCTCGCGGCGTCCGCGGCTCCTCGCGGCGTCCGCGGCTCCTCGCGGCGTCCGCGGACTCTTCGCGGCGTCCGCGGCTCCTCGCGGCGGGCGGGTTCCGGCGGCTCCTCGCGGCGGGCGGGTTCCGGCGGCTCCTCGCGGCGGGCGGGTTCCGGCGGCTCCGACAATACCCATTCTTATTTATACATGATCAGTTGATAAGATTTTTACCATCCGAAGTTCATTATGTCAGTGTTCTTTCAGGATATTGTGGCCCAGTTCAAAGTTCATGTTCCCCCAGATGTAATAATGCCTAGGCTCTACTTCCCCAATGACCTCCTTGCTCCATTATAGTGCTCTGAGAGCATTACAGACTCCATTTAATCATGCCTTCACATTATTATTTCCCACATTTTGCACCTGAGTAAACTGATGTTCACAAAGACAAAATGATTTACCTTTAATGGTATGGCTAGTCACCAACTTAACTGAGATTGGAACCCATGTCTCTGGTGTCTTTGGAGAAAAACAAATGCATAGCTGCTGCTAATAACAAGATTAATATGTTGCTGGCAATATTAATCAGTCCTATTCATCTATGGCTTGCAGGTCAACAAAGTGACCCAGGAGGATTCTGGACTATTTACTTATCTCTATTAATTATTAAACTGTTAACATTTCTTTAGGTTAAAGGATGCTTTGTTCAAACTTACTTTAACTCAGTTCTCAAGGAAAGCTTTTACTGTTGGTCTGTTGTTTTCATATTTCTAGATCTCTGTCTCTTTCTCTGTCTTTGGTTTAATATTGCAATATTTAAACACATTTTTTTTCCCCCAGACTCTTCTCTGAGTACTTCTAAACTACCCAAATGTTTACCAGATTCTGGGGCAGAAATGATCTCTCTTGAGCTTTTCTATTGGAATAAATTAGTTTCAACCTTTAACCTTTAAAAATAATGATCAGTGGTTTCCCTCGTAGTTCAGTGGCAAAGAGTTCCCTGACCAGTGCAGGAGACATGTGTCTGATCCCTGATCTGGATGGATCCCATACGCTGCGGAGCAGCTATGCCCAAGAGCCACAATTATTGAGCCTGTGCTCTAGAGCCACAGAGCCACAAAAATTAAGCCCATGAACTGTAACTACTGAAGCCCGTGAGCCCTATATCCCGAGTTACACAACAAGAAGCCTGCTCACCTCAACTAGAGAGTAGCCCTCACTCCCTGTAACTAGAGAAGGGCCTGTGGCATCAGTGGAAACCCAAAATAATCAAAAATAAAAGAATAAATTAAAATTAAAATAACAGTTAGTTGACCAAATTTCACATTTGTTTAGTTAAATGCACAGACTCTTTGTGTCTTATAAAATCTCATCCAAGGTTAGCACATACTGATATTAAGTATAAATTTTCATGTCCCAATGAATGCCTAGGCTCTACTTCCCCAATGACCTCCTTGCTCCATTATAGTGCTCTGAGAGCATTACAGACTCCATTTAATCATGCCTTCACATTATTATTTCCCACATTTTGCACCTGAGTAAACTGATGTTCACAAAGACAAAATGATTTACCTTTAATGGTATGGCTAGTCACCAACTTAACTGAGATTGGAACCCATGTCTCTGGTGTCTTTGGAGAAAACAAATGCATAGCTGCTGCTAATAACAAGATTAATATGTTGCTGGCAATATTAATCAGTCCTATTCATCTATGGCTTGCAGGTCAACAAAGTGACCCAGGAGGATTCTGGACTATTTACTTATCTCTATTAATTATTAAACTGTTAACATTTCTTTAGGTTAAAGGATGCTTTGTTCAAACTTACTTTAACTCAGTTCTCAAGGAAAGCTTTTACTGTTGGTCTGTTGTTTTCATATTTCTAGATCTCTGTCTCTTTCTCTGTCTTTGGTTTAATATTGCAATATTTAAACACATTTTTTTTCCCCCAGACTCTTCTCTGAGTACTTCTAAACTACCCAAATGTTTACCAGATTCTGGGGCAGAAATGATCTCTCTTGAGCTTTTCTATTGGAATAAATTAGTTTCAACCTTTAACCTTTAAAAATAATGATCAGTGGTTTCCCTCGTAGTTCAGTGGCAAAGAGTTCCCTGACCAGTGCAGGAGACATGTGTCTGATCCCTGATCTGGATGGATCCCATACGCTGCGGAGCAGCTATGCCCAAGAGCCACAATTATTGAGCCTGTGCTCTAGAGCCACAGAGCCACAAAAATTAAGCCCATGAACTGTAACTACTGAAGCCCGTGAGCCCTATATCCCGAGTTACACAACAAGAAGCCTGCTCACCTCAACTAGAGAGTAGCCCTCACTCCCTGTAACTAGAGAAGGGCCTGTGGCATCAGTGGAAACCCAAAATAATCAAAAATAAAAGAATAAATTAAAATTAAAATAACAGTTAGTTGACCAAATTTCACATTTGTTTAGTTAAATGCACAGACTCTTTGTGTCTTATAAAATCTCATCCAAGGTTAGCACATACTGATAACCTAAAAAACAAACCCCAGTATGTATCATAGGGGTGATTCTACATTTATTTGTCTTCCAATTAGTCTCTGCATACCATCAGGTTTGCAATAGTTTCACTCCAAGTTTTTGGCAAGAAGTAATTTAAATTCTTGCTTAACTGACTTTCACTCATCATATCTTAAATTGGTAGAAGAGAGTCCAGTGACAGTAACCAATGTTTGTTTGTTTTTGCAAGATTAATTCAAAATGCTTTATAGGAGAACTCACTTAAAATATATAAATTATAGTGAACAATTTGCAGATTTTTGAAAAATGATGCCCTTGCATAATATAAAAGATAAAAAAGTTTACCAGTGGTCCCTTCCTCTTGGAGTTTATGCTCTCTCACAAACCAGCACAATCTATTTAGAAAAAAAAAAAAGAACAGAAGTGCTAATATTTTTTTTTTCCTACATTCCTTTCCTCAGAGTCTATTCTTTTAAAAAAATAGTAAAATGCTCCATGGAGAATTAATGTCTTCACAGAATGCATCTTTAATATTTTTCCAATGTGAGGTTAGCATAGAGAAGAGCCAAACACCACAAATAATGCAAACCTTCCAACTGTGATTGAAAAAGTTAGCTTTGTATGAAAATTCACAACAGTAATTGCAGTCAGAGTAAATTGTGGCCTAGAGGCACTTGAACAGAAGGTCTAATGAACCTCAAGTCTCACAAAGTGGCATAATGTGTGGCTATTGAGTTAAAAAAAAAAAAAAAGAATATATGGTTTGCCACCATGAAACCAGCAGAGAAGTTAGATTATGTATGGAACGTGACCTTGTAGACTGCATATGTTACCTCATATCATAACCATAGTGAATTCAGAAATAAAATCTGCTTATATAAAGTACATAAACTAAGTTCTGCTGTAGGTGTTTATTTGGGACTAGAGTCTCTCTTTGTATATATATACATGTATATAAATACACATACACACCTGATGGTACATTTATATTGCCCTACTTATTTTTTATTTAAACGATAGTTTTTTCAAACCATTTTGAAAGTTTTATTTCAATTTAACCCTTTGCTTATGTACCATGTCATGTGGTTCCTGTTGAGTTTGTTACACAAACACTGAAAAACAGCAAACATCACATACAAGCACACACAGTAGTTTCATCCCACACCATAAATTTCAGGACCTTTAGAGTCATTGAATCAATGTTGATGCTTATATAAGAAAGTTAGTTTTGGACATAGGACTAAACCTTCTGGAAATTTTCTCTTGAACTAAGTTTAGTACTAAGGAAAATAACACTTACTGACTGAACAGAATCGCAAAGTGAAATTACAGTGAACTTGCCACCTAGGACACTATTTCCACAATGCTAGAATTTTTAGGAGAGGGAACACAATATACAACTGTGTCAGACTTCCATTTGCACATGCATCCTGCATTTTGTAAATTAGTTGCCACTCATATTTTTAATTATTTTCATATATTTTTACTTAGAAATACGACAGAAACATCATGAAAAAATGTTGTTGTTGAAGGATAGATGGAAATAATATCTAAAATGAATATTATTTTTCATTGCCTAAATCTTCCAGGATTGAAAACTTACAAATTGAGGAATAAAACATGTTAAAGTGAATACTGAATAGCTATCTGAGCATCCATATTAAAAGTATTTCTTCACTGTGTGAGAAGCTAATTTATGTATAAAATATTTTTGGTATCTTTTTAAACTTGAATTCACCATCTAGAGGATAATTTTGCAGTTAATCCTAAAGTCTGTTATAGTTCCCATGTATACTCAGTGAACAACAACAACAACAGCAACAAAAAACAGATAAAAATATAAATCAGTGTTCATTGTAAGGGAAGCAGAGTATATGCAGAGTACTTCCTGTGAAATGATGGTCTGGATGAAGCAGAAGTTGGAATCAAGATTTCCAGGAGAAATATCAATAACCTCAGGTATGCAGACAGCACCATCCTTATTGTAGAAAGCAAAGAGGAATTAAAGAGCTTCTTGATGAAGGTGAAAGAAGAGAGTGAAATAGCTGGCCTAAACTCAACATCCTAAAATGAAAGATCATAGCATCCAGTCCTATCACTTCATGGTAAATCGATGGACAAACAATGGAAACAGTGACAGACTTTATTTTCTTGGACTCCAAAATCACTGTAGATGGTGATTGCAGCCTTGAAATTAAAACACACTTGCTCCTTGGAAAAAACGCTATGATAAATATAGACAGCATATTCAAAAACAGAGACATCATTTTGCCAACAAAATCCTGCATAGTCAAAGTTATGGTTTTCCCAGTAGTCATGGTATGGTTGTGACAGTTAGATCTTAAAGAAGGCTGAGCAGAAATGAACTGATGCCTTTGAACTCTGATGTTGGAGAGTGTTCTTGGGAGTCCCTTGGACTGCAAGGAAATCAAACCAGTCAATCCTAAAGAAAATAAACCCTGAACATTCACTGGAAGGAATGATTCTGAAGCTGAAGCTCCAATATTTTGACAAACTAATGCAAAGAGAGGACTCATTGGAAAAGACCCTGATGTTAGGAAAAACAGAAGGCAAAAGGAGAAGGGGACACCAGAGGACGAGGTGGTTTGATGTCATCACTGTGTTAATGGACATGAGCTTGAGCAAGCCCTGGAAGATTGTGGTAGTCAGGGAAGCCTGGTGTGCTGCAATCCCTGGGGTCACAAGAAGTCCGACACAACTGAGTGACTGAACTGAACTGATCAGTACAGGAAGCAGTGTTCAAGACAATCCCCAAGGAAAAGGGGAAAAAAAGGAAAAATGGATGTCGAAGGAGGCCTTTGAAATAGCTGAGAAAAGAAAAGAAGCAAAAGCCAAAAGAGAAAAGGAAGTATATACTCATCTGAATACAGAATATCAGAGAATAGCAGGAGAAATAAGAAAGTCTTAGTAAGTGAACACTGTAAAGAAATAGAGAAAAGCAACAAAATGGGAGGAACTAGAGATCTATTCAGGAAAATTAGATAGACCAAGGGAGAATTTCATGCAAAGATAGGTATGATAAAGGACAGAAATGATATGGACCTAACAGAGGGAGAAGATATTAGAAAAAGTGGCAAGAATATACAGAACAACTATACCAAAAAATATTAACAACCCAGATGACCACGATAGTGTGATCACATACTTAGAATTAGATATCTTTGAATGTAAAGTCACATAGGCCTTAGTTAATCACATAGGTTTTAGTTATCATCATTATGAACAAAGCTAGTGGAGATGACAGAGTTCTAGCTGAACTATTTCAAATCATAAAGGATGATGCTGTTAAAGTGCTACACTAAATATGTTAGCAAATTTGGAAGACTCAGTGGTGACCAGAAGATTGGAAAAGGTCAATTTTCATTCTAGACCAAAGAAAGCAATGCCAATGAATGTTCAAATTACCACAAAATTGCACTTATTTATATGCTAGCAAGATCATGCTCAAAATCCTCCAAGCTAGACTTCAGCAGTACCTGAACAGAGAACATAGATATATACAAGCTGAATTTAGAAAAGTCAGAGGAGCCAGAGATCAGATTGTCAACATCTATTGAATTATAGAAAAAGTAAGGGCATTCCCGGGGGCAAAAATCTAGTTGTGCTTCAGAAAGAACATAAAAATGAAACTAAAAATACAAGCGAAAAAACACCAGAGGACGAGGTGGTTTGATGTCATCACTGTGTTAATGGACATGAGCTTGAGCAAGCCCTGGAAGATTGTGGTAGTCAGGGAAGCCTGGTGTGCTGCAATCCCTGGGGTCACAAGAAGTCCGACACAACTGAGTGACTGAACTGAACTGATCAGTACAGGAAGCAGTGTTCAAGACAATCCCCAAGGAAAAGGGGAAAAAAAGGAAAAATGGATGTCGAAGGAGGCCTTTGAAATAGCTGAGAAAAGAAAAGAAGCAAAAGCCAAAAGAGAAAAGGAAGTATATACTCATCTGAATACAGAATATCAGAGAATAGCAGGAGAAATAAGAAAGTCTTAGTAAGTGAACACTGTAAAGAAATAGAGAAAAGCAACAAAATGGGAGGAACTAGAGATCTATTCAGGAAAATTAGATAGCCCAAAGGGGAGAATTTCATGCAAAGATAGGTATGATAAAGGACAGAAATGATATGGACCTAACAGAGGAGAAGATATTAGAAAAAGTGGCAAGAATATACAGAACAACTATACCAAAAAATATTAACAACCCAGATGACCACGATAGTGTGATCACATACTTAGAATTAGATATCTTTGAATGTAAAGTCACATAGGCCTTAGTTAATCACATAGGTTTTAGTTATCATCATTATGAACAAAGCTAGTGGAGATGACAGAGTTCTAGCTGAACTATTTCAAATCATAAAGGATGATGCTGTTAAAGTGCTACACTAAATATGTTAGCAAATTTGGAAGACTCAGTGGTGACCAGAAGATTGGAAAAGGTCAATTTTCATTCTAGACCAAAGAAAGCAATGCCAATGAATGTTCAAATTACCACAAAATTGCACTTATTTATATGCTAGCAAGATCATGCTCAAAATCCTCCAAGCTAGACTTCAGCAGTACCTGAACAGAGAACATAGATATATACAAGCTGAATTTAGAAAAGTCAGAGGAGCCAGAGATCAGATTGTCAACATCTATTGAATTATAGAAAAAGTAAGGGAATTCCAGGGGGAAAAAATCTAGTTGTGCTTCATTGACTATGCAAAGGCTTTGGTCTGTGTGGATCACAACAAATTGGAAAATTCTGAAAGAGATGGGAATACCAGACAACCTTACCTGCCTGCTGAAAAACCTGTGTGTAGGAAGAAAAGGAACAGTAAGAACTGGACATGGAACAATGGACAGGTATCAAATTGGGAAAGGAGTATGTCAAGGCAGTATATTGTCACCCTGCTTACTTAACTTACATAGATAGTAAATTATGCAAAATTTCAGCCTTGATTAATCAGAAGCTTGATTCAAAATTGTGGGGGGAGGTGTAGAATAATGGAAATAAAAGACAGAATAAACAAATGAGACCTACTTAAACTCAAAAGCATTTATACAGCAAAGGAAACAATTAATAAAACAAAATACAACCCACAGACTGGGAGAAAATATTTGCAAATTATTTGATCAATAAAAGGTTCATCTCCAAAATTTACAAACAGCTTATGACAATAGCATCAAAAAAAACAACCCACTCAAAATGTGGGCAGAAGGCCTGAATAGACATTTTTCTAAAGAGGACAAGCAGATAGCTAACAGGCACATGAAACAAAGCTTAAAATTGCTCATTATTACACAAATACAAGTTAAAACTACAATGAGATACCGCCTCATACCAGTCAAGATGCCTATCATCAAAAATTTCATGAAAAAGAACTGCTGGAGAGGGTGCAGAGAGGAGGGAACCCTTCTGCACTTTTGGTGGAAATTTAAATTGGTACAACCACTATGGGAAATTGTGTGGAGGTTCCTTAAAAAACTAAATACAGAGCTACCATATGACCCTGAAATCCCACTCCTGGGCATATACCCAGAGGAAAACATGTCTCAAAGAGATACATGCTCCTCAATGTTCATTGCAGCACTCTCCAGTGTTCATAGTCAAGATATGGAAACAACCTAAATGCCCATTGACAGAGGAATCGATAAAGAAGATGTTGTGTGTGTGTGTGTGTGTGTGTGTGTGTGTGTGTGTGAATAATACTTGCCCATTAAAAAGAATGAAATAAGGCCATTTGCAGCATGAGTGGACCTAGAGAGTGTCATACAGAGTGAAGTCAGACAGTGAAGGATAAATAGGACATCCCTTTTATGTGGAGTCTAAAAAGAATTTTTGCAAATTAACTTATTTACAAAACTGAAAAAGATTAACGAATTTAGTAAATGAACACATGGTTGCGGAGGGGAGGGGATGACTGAGGACTTTGGGAAAGTCAAATACACACTGCCATGTTTGAAATGGATAAGCAACAAAAATATTGTACAGCACATGAAACACTGCTTAATGTTATGTACCAGCCTGGGTGGAAAGGGGGTTTGGGGGAGAATGGATACATGTATATGTATGGTTAAAACCCTTCACTGTTCACCTGAATCTATCACAGTATCATTAATTGTCTATATCTCTATCAAAGAAACAATTGGGGTGAGAAATATCAATAACCTCAGGTGTGCAGATGACATAAACTGAAGATGAACTCAAGAGCCTCTTGATGAAGGTGACAGAGGAGACTGAAAAATCTGGCATAAAATTCAATAGCCAGAAAAACAAAATTTTGACATCTGGTCTCATTGTTTCATAAAAATAGATGGAGAAATAGTGGGAACGGTGACAGACTTCATTTTTTTCGACTCCAAAATCACTGCAGAATGTGATTCAGCCATGAAATTAATAGGCACTTTCTGTTTGCAAAAAAGCTATGACAAGCCTAATAAACATATTAAAAAGAAGAGACATCACTTTACTGACCAAGGGCATATAGGTAAAGCTATGGTTTTCCCTATAGTCATGTATGGATGTGAGCTTTGGACCATAAGGAACACAAGTGATGTGTTTGAACTGTGGTGTTGGAGAAAATTCCTCAGAGTTCCTTGGTCTGCAAGAAGATCAATTCAGTCAGTCTTAAAGGAAATCAACTCAGAATATTCATTGGAAGAACTGATGTTGAAGGTCCAATTCTATGGGCCACCTGATATGAAGAGACAACTTGTTGGAAAATACCTTGATTCTGGGAAAAATAACAGACAGAAGGAAAAGGGTCCAACAGAATGAGATGTGTGGCATTGCTGGATCAATGGACGTGAGCTTGAGGAAGTTACGGGACATTTTTGAAGGACAGGGAAGGCTGGTATGCTGAAATCTATGGGGCCACAAAGAGTCAGACACGACTGAGTGACTGAACTGAATTTATTTTAAGATATTGATTTTAAGTGATTTGTAGGCACTGATATCCTAAGTATTTGTTTCAACCTAATGAGGATATCTATACAATATATTGATCATTAGTACTAGAAATGAAGAAGCAGTTTGTTGATAGATGGTTATGTTTGCCATCTCATCCAATTTTGCTAACACTTTTAGTGTATCTGACATGGAGGAGTATTAATGAGTAAATATGAGCTTCAACTGGAATAACTGTGATGTGCTTTGTTGTTCACCTGAATCTATCACAGTATCATTAATTGTCTATATCTCTATCAAAGAAACAATTGGGGTGAGAAATATCAATAACCTCAGGTGTGCAGATGACATAAACTGAAGATGAACTCAAGAGCCTCTTGATGAAGGTGACAGAGGAGACTGAAAAATCTGGCATAAAATTCAATAGCCAGAAAAACAAAATTTTGACATCTGGTCTCATTGTTTCATAAAAATAGATGGAGAAATAGTGGGAACGGTGACAGACTTCATTTTTCGACTCCAAAATCACTGCAGAATGTGATTCAGCCATGAAATTAATAGGCACTTTCTGTTTGCAAAAAAGCTATGACAAGCCTAATAAACATATTAAAAAGAAGAGACATCACTTTACTGACCAAGGGCATATAGGTAAAGCTATGGTTTTCCCTATAGTCATGTATGGATGTGAGCTTTGGACCATAAGGAACACAAGTGATGTGTTTGAACTGTGGTGTTGGAGAAAATTCCTCAGAGTTCCTTGGTCTGCAAGAAGATCAATTCAGTCAGTCTTAAAGGAAATCAACTCAGAATATTCATTGGAAGAACTGATGTTGAAGGTCCAATTCTATGGGCCACCTGATATGAAGAGACAACTTGTTGGAAAATACCTTGATTCTGGGAAAAATAACAGACAGAAGGAAAAGGGTCCAACAGAATGAGATGTGTGGCATTGCTGGATCAATGGACGTGAGCTTGAGGAAGTTACGGGACATTTTTGAAGGACAGGGAAGGCTGGTATGCTGAAATCTATGGGGCCACAAAGAGTCAGACACGACTGAGTGACTGAACTGAATTTATTTTAAGATATTGATTTTAAGTGATTTGTAGGCACTGATATCCTAAGTATTTGTTTCAACCTAATGAGGATATCTATACAATATATTGATCATTAGTACTAGAAATGAAGAAGCAGTTTGTTGATAGATGGTTATGTTTGCCATCTCATCCAATTTTGCTAACACTTTTAGTGTATCTGACATGGAGGAGTATTAATGAGTAAATATGAGCTTCAACTGGAATAACTGTGATGTGCTTTGTTGTTCAGTCGGTAAGTCATATCCAGAACTTTGTGATCCTATGACCTGCAGCACACTAGGCTTCCCTCCCTTTCACTGTTTCTTGGAATAGGATCATACTCCTATCCATTTATTTGGTGATGCCCTCCAAACATCTCATCCTCTGTTGCCCTCTTCTTCTCCTGCCTTTCATCTTTCCCAGCATTAAGGTCTTTTCCAATGAATTATCTCTTCACATCAGGTTCACATTAGAGCTTCAGCCTCAGCAAAAATCCTCCCAATTAATATTCAGAGTTGATTTCCTTTAGGAAAGACTGATTTGATCTCCTTGCTGTCCAAGAGACTTGCAAGAGACTTAAACAGCACAGTTCAAAAACATCAGTTCGTCAGTGCCAGCCCTCAACTCTCACATCCACCGGAAAAGCCATGGCTTTCCTTATAATGGACCTTTGTCAGCAAAGTGATGTCTCTGTTTTTTAATATGATGTCTAGGTTATTCATATTTCTCTCTTTCAAGTAGCAAGTGTGTTTTCTTTTCATGGCTGTGGTCACCATCTGCAGTGATATTAGAGCCCTAGGAGAAAAAAAAATCTGCCTAGAAAAGAATAATTCAATTTCTTTGGAATAAGGAAATCTTTATTTCAAATTGTTTATCTTGATTCCAGATGTTAAGTTTCATTCCAGGTAAATTACATTCTTTCAAGGATTTATATAGAAGTATTATTTTGAAATATCAATTTAACAAACATTTTAGAAATGACATTTAATTTTGTTTCATAAATGTCTGGTTTTAATTTTTTTTTACAGATGTCTTACTGATAGAATTTTATAAACTTGAAGTGTAGTTCTTTCCTACAAGATTGAAAACAAGGACAAGGATATCTTTTAAAAGGTAGTTTTAGTAATAGAAGTAGTTTTATTTGATGCATTTTAAAGATATCTATACAATATATTGATCATTAGTACTAGAAATGAAGAAGCAGTTTGTTGATAGATGGTTATGTTTGCCATCTCATCCAATTTTGCTAACACTTTTAGTGTATCTGACATGGAGGAGTATTAATGAGTAAATATGAGCTTCAACTGGAATAACTGTGATGTGCTTTGTTGTTCAGTCGGTAAGTCATATCCAGAACTTTGTGATCCTATGACCTGCAGCACACTAGGCTTCCCTCCCTTTCACTGTTTCTTGGAATAGGATCATACTCCTATCCATTTATTTGGTGATGCCCTCCAAACATCTCATCCTCTGTTGCCCTCTTCTTCTCCTGCCTTTCATCTTTCCCAGCATTAAGGTCTTTTCCAATGAATTATCTCTTCACATCAGGTTCACATTAGAGCTTCAGCCTCAGCAAAAATCCTCCCAATTAATATTCAGAGTTGATTTCCTTTAGGAAAGACTGATTTGATCTCCTTGCTGTCCAAGAGACTTGCAAGAGACTTAAACAGCACAGTTCAAAAACATCAGTTCGTCAGTGCCAGCCCTCAACTCTCACATCCACCGGAAAAGCCATGGCTTTCCTTATAATGGACCTTTGTCAGCAAAGTGATGTCTCTGTTTTTTAATATGATGTCTAGGTTATTCATATTTCTCTCTTTCAAGTAGCAAGTGTGTTTTCTTTTCATGGCTGTGGTCACCATCTGCAGTGATATTAGAGCCCTAGGAGAAAAAAAAATCTGCCTAGAAAAGAATAATTCAATTTCTTTGGAATAAGGAAATCTTTATTTCAAATTGTTTATCTTGATTCCAGATGTTAAGTTTCATTCCAGGTAAATTACATTCTTTCAAGGATTTATATAGAAGTATTATTTTGAAATATCAATTTAACAAACATTTTAGAAATGACATTTAATTTTGTTTCATAAATGTCTGGTTTTAATTTTTTTTTACAGATGTCTTACTGATAGAATTTTTATAAACTTGAAGTGTAGTTCTTTCCTACAAGATTGAAAACAAGGACAAGGATATCTATGTAGTTGTAGAATGAAGTTAGTTTTACGTGAAAACTAGGTATATTATTTGTAGTGTTTTATCTTATAAAGTTTCTACACATTTTAAAGAGATGATGTCAGGAAAGTATCTTATGTACTTTGATAAAATTTCAGATTTGGGAGGAAAGCATGAAAATATAGAAAATGTCTGATCATAGAAAACAGGACAGTAATGAAAAAATTTGAAGTGCACTCTCTTGTGATTTTCAATTTGGTATAGTATTTTTGCTTGCCTCTGTTCTTTTAGAAAGGAAATTAAAGTAACTTCTTAGGAACTGAAAGGATCATTTGTGTGAAAAGACTGTGAGCCCTTATATTATACGTAATGCTGCAAATCTTCCCAATATTAGGAAACTCAATATTATATAAGACTGTTCAGTTATCATGCATGCCCCAGTCCACTATCCTTTTCTAATAAAGGCTTCACATAGATCAATGCTCCTTCTAAGTCATAACAGAATCATGTTATTTTCAGTTGTTCAAATAAAAACATGTTTTAACAAAGCAACAACTCTGAAAGGTAATACTTTGGAAGATGAGGGGAAGACATACCTAGTGTGAGTGCTATTTTTATTTAATTTATAAGTACATTGTGAAAAAGGCTTGGCTGGATGAAGCTTAAATTGGAATTAAGATTGCTGGGTGAAATATCAACGACCTCAGTTATGCAGCTGACACCACGCTAATGGCAGAATGTAAAGAGAAACTAAACGGCCTCTTGATGAATGTGAAAGAGGAGAGTGAAAAAGGCTGGCTTAAAACTCAACATTCGGGCTTCCCTAGTGGTCCTGTGGGTAAGGACACTGCCTTGCAGTGCAAGGGGCGCCGGTTCGATGCCTGGCCTGGGAGGATCCCACATGCTGCGAAACGACTGGACCGATGTGTTCAATTACCGAGCCAGGGCTCTGGAGCAGATGCGTCCAGAGCCGGTGCTCTGCGACAGCAGAGGCCACCGCCGTGGGAGGCCCACATGGGCCTAGGAACAAAGATGGATGAAAAATAGATAAATGAAAGACCAATAGAATTGGCCCGCCTGCCCACCTCCCTCCCTCCCTAACCCTCCCCTCCTCCCCAAAAAAGAAAAAAACAAAAACAAACAAGTCAACATTCATTCAAAAAATGATCACAGAATCTGGTCTCATCACTTCATGGCAAATAGATGGGAAAATAATGGAAACAGTGACAAGACTATTTTCTTGGGCTCCAAAATTACTGCAGATCATGACTGCAGCAATGAAATTAAAACACACTTTTTTCCTGGAAGAAAAACTATGATAAACCTAGACGCATATTAAAAATCAGACACCTCACTTGGCCAACAAAGGTCAATCTAGTCAAAATTATGGTTTTTCCAGTAGTCTTGTGTGGCTGTGAGAGATGGATTATAAAGAAGACTGTTGAAGAATTAATGATTTCGAGCTTTGGTACTGAAGAAGGCTCTTGGGAGTCCCTTGAACTGTAAGGAGATCAAACCAGTCAATCCTGAATATTCACTGGAAGGAATGATTCTGAAGCTGGAGCTCCAATATTTTGGTCACCTAATGAGAAGACCTGAATCATTGGAAAAGATCCTCATGTTGAGAAAGATTGAGGGCAGTAGAAGTAGGCGACAGGATGTAAGATGGTTGGATGATATCACCAACTCAATGGACATGAATTTGAGAAAACTCTGGAATACAGTGAAGGACAGGGAAGCCTGGAGTGTCCATGGGATAGCAAATAGTCGGACATTACTGAGTAACTGAATAATAACATTTTTTTCCATTGTATAGACCTTCCAAGTAGCGATCATTGACTAAGTATATCTGGTAAACTCCTATCTAGTCAATATTCACTTCATTTTCTTTACTTTATTTGACTACAATTTGTAGTGTACTAGCAGATGTAATTTTTTAAATTTGAATTCAACAAAGGATTGCTGATGTTCACCTTTGCAAATTGTTGATCAAATGAAACACAAATAAACAAACTACCAGCTACAATCATATTATTTCATTAAAAATTCTAACACCAAAAAGGAAGAATGTAATAAACAATAAAAATAATAAATTGCCTTTTGGATCTATTAGTCTGTGTTTTTTGTTCATCTCATTTTCTCTTGGTCTCACAAAAACTTCATTAGACAGAGCATTTTTTGAAAAACTTTCCCTGGCAGAGCCAAATATGGCCAATTGTTACCACCTTAGGTGATTGTTGTAATCATTACTCAGTACAGTACAAAAGCAGGTTTATTTCATGCTGTTTCAAATGCTCTCTATAATGTAAATTATTGACGGCATAAATTAAGTTTTATTCTTCTTACTATCAACTCCACCTAGAAGAAGATCTAGCATATAATGTGAAGACAATATGGACAGAATGAATGGAAAATTTAATAAATGAAGACAATATATCTCATTGCTAGAAAACATTTGGTATTGGAAATTTTCTTATGCAAATTGAAATTCTTTTCTATGTCTCCTAGTTCTGCTGCAAAGAGTAACTCTATTCCTACTCCCACATGGCAGGCTTTCAAGTATTCAAGCTGGTACTTTCTTCTTTAGGCCACAATTCCTTAAGATATTCCTAGCAGGGAAATGTTTAAATACTTCGCAATTCACTTCTCCTTCTTAATAGGTTCAATCAGGTTTACATGTATTCTTTACAATATAGCAGTGCTGTGGAAACATTGTGCAAATGAATTTGGATCCAGAAATGTCTGGTTTACAGTTCTTAGTCATTAGTTAGTTGGAAGTACAATCTGTGATGATTGATTACAATATTATGAGAGATTTGGTCTCTTCTGTGAAGTTAAAATGATAATGATGACCAAAAATGTGTATACAAAATCTCTGCAGATGTTCTGGAATAACGTAAGTACTAAGTTAAATTCTATAATACAACTATCACATATAAGTATATATGTAGATATATATTTGCAGGTTTTCATTGGCTTATTCAGTGTCAACTTTTTGCAACACCACAGACTTCAGCAGCCAGGCTTTTCAATTCTTTACTATCTCTCAGAATTTACTCAAATTCAGGGCCACTGAGTCAGTGATACTATCTAGACATCTCACCCTCTGCTGCCACCTTCTCCTTTTGCCTTTAATCTCTCCAAGCATCATGGACTTTTCGAATGGGTAGGCTCTTTGCATCAGGTGGCCAAAATATTGGAGGTTCAGCTTCATCCTCAGTATTTCCCATGAATATTCAGAGTTGATTTCCTTTAGTATTGACTGATTTTGGCCTCCTTGCAGTACAAGGGACTCAAGACCTTCTGCACGACCACAGTTTAAAAGTATCAAGTCTTCAGTGTTCAGCCTTACTTATGGTCCACCTCTCACATCCATACATCACTAATGGGAAAGCCATAGTTGTGACAATACAGACTTTTATTGGTAAAGTAATGTCTCTGCTTTTTAATACTTTGTCTAAGTTTGTCAGAGGCTTCATTCCAAGGAGCAAGCATCTTTTATTTTCATGACTGCAGTCACTACTTGAAGTGTTTTTGGAGTTCAAGAGAAGAAAATCTGCCACTGCTTCCACGTATTCCCCTCCCATTTGCCATGAAATGATGGGACCAAATGGGTTTCCCAGTTGGCAGTAGTGATAAAGAACCAGCCTAACAACACAGGAGACATTAGAGACACAGGCTCAATCATTGGGTAGAAAAGATCCCCTGAAGGAGAGCACAGCAACCCACTCCTGTATTCTTATCTGGGGAATCCCATGGACAGAGGAGCCTACAGGTTAGCAGTCCTTAGAATCACACAGAGTCAGGCATGAGTAAAGTGACTTAGCATGCATCATGGGACCAGATGTCATGATCTTGATATCTGTAGTGTTGTTTCAAGCTGGTTTTCTTTTTTTTTTATTACATAGAGTTTTTTTTTTTTTTTTTTCCTTTAGGGGGTGGGTTGGTGAGGGAGGGGCGAAGGTGGGCCACTTCTATCGGTCTTTCATTTATCTATTTTTCATCCATCTTTGTTCCTAGGCCCATGTGGACCCCCCATTGCAGTGACCTCTGTTGTTGCAGAGCACCGGCTCTGGGCGCACGCACTCCAGAGCTCCGGCTTGGTAATTGGACACACCGGTCCAGCTGCTCCGCAGCATGTGGGATCTTCCCAGGCCATGGATTGAACCCAAGCCCATTGCACTGCAAGGCAGTGTCTTTACCCACTGGACCACCAGGGAAACCCCTCAAGCTGGTTTTCTACCTCCTCTTTCATCCTCATCAAAAGGCTACTTAATTCCTCTTCACTTTCTGCCATTACAGTGGTGAGATACACATGTGCATGTTTGAGGTTGTTGGTAGTTCTGAAAATCTTAATTTTGGCTTTTGATTCATCCACCCTGGCATTTTGTATGATATACTCTTACATATAAATTAAATAAGCAAGGTGACACTATACAGACTTGCCCATACTCCTTTCTCAAATTTGAATCAGTCCATTGTTTCAGTTTTAACTCTTGCTTCTTGAACTACAAACCGGTTTCTCAACATACCGGTCTGGTATATCCTATCTCCTTAATTTTCCACAGTTTGTAGTGATACACACAGTTCAAAGACTGTAGCATAGGCAATGAAGCAAAAATAGATTTTTTTTTTGAACTCTCTTAATTTCTGCATGGTCCAACAAATGCTGACAATGTTATCTCTATTTCCTCTGATATTTCTAAAACCAGTTTGCACATCGGAAAGTTCTCAGTTCATTTATTGCTGAAGCCTAGCTTGAAAGATTTTGAGCATAGCCTTGTCAGCACGTGAAATGAGCACAATTGTATGGTAGTTTGAACATAGTTTGACATTGCTTTTCTTTGGAAATGGAATAGAAAGTGAGATACACAAGCTCCTTCACCACTACAAAGCTCTAATCCATGGAGTGGATATATATATTGACACAATGCGGGGCCAGCCTGCAGAGGAGAAACAGCGGTGGGATTGCCCGTGGCCAGGCCACGGGAAGATCAGAGAGGGGCGAGCCTGCTCTCTGCCAACCCAACACTCCGGTTAGCGAAGGACAATCAGACACAACAGGGGTTCCGTCAAAGCAGTTCCGTTTTATTAGTGCAGACTTACAAATCTATTTTCATCCATCTTTGTTCCTAGGCCCATGTGGACCCCCCATTGCAGTGTCCTCTGTTGTTGCAGAGCCCCGGCTCTGGGCGCCCGCCCTCCAGAGCTCCGGCTTGGTAATTGGACACACCGGTCCAGCTGCTCCGCAGCATGTGGGATCTTCCCAGGCCATGGATTGAACCCAAGCCCATTGCACTGCAAGGCAGTGTCTTTACCCACTGGACCACCAGGGAAACCCCTCAAGCTGGTTTTCTACCTCCTCTTTCATCCTCATCAAAAGGCTACTTAATTCCTCTTCACTTTCTGCCATTACAGTGGTGAGATACACATGTGCATGTTTGAGGTTGTTGGTAGTTCTGAAAATCTTAATTTTGGCTTTTGATTCATCCACCCTGGCATTTTGTATGATATACTCTTACATATAAATTAAATAAGCAAGGTGACACTATACAGACTTGCCCATACTCCTTTCTCAAATTTGAATCAGTCCATTGTTTCAGTTTTAACTCTTGCTTCTTGAACTACAAACCGGTTTCTCAACATACCGGTCTGGTATATCCTATCTCCTTAATTTTCCACAGTTTGTAGTGATACACACAGTTCAAAGACTGTAGCATAGGCAATGAAGCAAAAATAGATTTTTTTTTTGAACTCTCTTAATTTCTGCATGGTCCAACAAATGCTGACAATGTTATCTCTATTTCCTCTGATATTTCTAAAACCAGTTTGCACATCGGAAAGTTCTCAGTTCATTTATTGCTGAAGCCTAGCTTGAAAGATTTTGAGCATAGCCTTGTCAGCACGTGAAATGAGCACAATTGTATGGTAGTTTGAACATAGTTTGACATTGCTTTTCTTTGGAAATGGAATAGAAAGTGAGATACACAAGCTCCTTCACCACTACAAAGCTCTAATCCATGGAGTGGATATATATATTGACACAATGCGGGGCCAGCCTGCAGAGGAGAAACAGCGGTGGGATTGCCCGTGGCCAGGCCACGGGAAGATCAGAGAGGGGCGAGCCTGCTCTCTGCCAACCCAACCCTCCGGTTAGCGAAGGACAATCAGACACAACAGGGGTTCCGTCAAAGCAGTTCCGTTTTATTAGTGCAGACTTACAGCTTAAATAGGCAAGAGAAGGGGGTTTCGCAAGGGACTTCCTATAGTTACACCAGCCAAGCTAAAGGTCAAGCAATCATGCGTCTACATCTCAATAGGAATCTATAGTGAGCATGCATTGTCGACAAGCGCAGAAACCAGGGGGACCAATCAGAAGTTTTGACAAACAACTTTAGATAATGCCCTAGTCTCTTCCTGTAGGCGCCATCTTAGCTCCAAACCACAAACATGTGCTTAAGCTTCCTTATGCTTGCAAAGGTCCTCTTTCATTTCAGGGCCCCACATCTGTCCCTCTTTTATTTTAAAATTAAGAGACTCTTGTAGAGGCAAGGCATAGAGCTAAAAGGCGGCCAGCCTCTAGCCTCGTCAGCTCCCCCCAGCGGCTGTGCCTGTCTTAGGTTGTCCTCCTCTGAGGATCTTACCCATCATTGGCTAATCAGCCATCTTATGGGGGTTGGACGGAATCTTTAGAGCGTTTTTTATTTGAAGGTCTCATTATATGTCTCGAGTGATTTCTTGAAGGGCCATACTGACCCAGGGGTTATGTGGGTACCCAACGTGGGGCTCCTCTTCTAGGACCTGAGCAAGCATAGTTATTTTTTGTTGTAACTGTCTACTGTGGGCCATAACGCCCTTGACCTTAAACAATATAGCTAGTAAGGCAACAAAAACAAGCAGATAAAAAGCATTTTTAAACCAGGTGAATGGGCTTTGTATCCATTGCCAGAAATCATTAACCCCCTTTTGTACTTGTTCCCAGAACATTTGGGGCACAATTAGGTTTACTCTGGTTATATTTAGTTGGCTAATAATATGAGTTAGTAACTCTTGCCCCTCCCAAAATTTAGTGTCCCATATTTTCATCTGTGACGATATGTTTTGTACTTCAATTAGAGTCTCATTCATCATTGGGAAGGCTGTCAGGCAAAAGTGGGGATATCTCACGTCACAGTCCAAGTGTGCCAGGACGCTTAATGTCTCGATAGCTCTGGCGTGTAGATCAAGCTGTTGCTGGAGTCCCATTATATCTGCCCTCAGGTGTTCAAGTTGGAGTAGGCTGGTCTGAAATCCCTGGGCAGAGGCAGTGGATATGTTGTTTACCACTGTGATGGTGTGTATTTGTTGAATTCCAAGCATGGATGCTCTACTGGGGCTTACACCAGCCAAGCTAAAGGTCAAGCAATCATGTCTACATCTCAATAGAATCTATAGTGAGCATGCATTGTCGACAAGCGCAGAAACCAGGGGGACCAATCAGAAGTTTTGACAAACAACTTTAGATAATGCCCTAGTCTCTTCCTGTAGGCGCCATCTTAGCTCCAAACCACAAACATGTGCTTAAGCTTCCTTATGCTTGCAAAGGTCCTCTTTCATTTCAGGGCCCCACATCTGTCCCTCTTTTATTTTAAAATTAAGAGACTCTTGTAGAGGCAAGGCATAGAGCTAAAGGCGGCCAGCCTCTAGCCTCGTCAGCTCCCCCCAGCGGCTGTGCCTGTCTTAGGTTGTCCTCCTCTGAGGATCTTACCCATCATTGGCTAATCAGCCATCTTATGGGGGTTGGACGGAATCTTTAGAGCGTTTTTTATTTGAAGGTCTCATTATATGTCTCGAGTGATTTCTTGAAGGGCCATACTGACCCAGGGGTTATGTGGGTACCCAACGTGGGGCTCCTCTTCTAGGACCTGAGCAAGCATAGTTATTTTTTGTTGTAACTGTCTACTGTGGGCCATAACGCCCTTGACCTTAAACAATATAGCTAGTAAGGCAACAAAAACAAGCAGATAAAAAGCATTTTTAAACCAGGTGAATGGGCTTTGTATCCATTGCCAGAAATCATTAACCCCCTTTTGTACTTGTTCCCAGAACATTTGGGGCACAATTAGGTTTACTCTGGTTATATTTAGTTGGCTAATAATATGAGTTAGTAACTCTTGCCCCTCCCAAAATTTAGTGTCCCATATTTTCATCTGTGACGATATGTTTTGTACTTCAATTAGAGTCTCGTTTATCACTGGGAAGGCTGTCAAGCAAAAGTGGGGATATCTCACGTCACAGTCCAAGTGTGCCAGAATGCTTAATGTCTCGATTGCTCTGGCGTGTAGATCAAGCTGTTGCTGAAGTCCCATTATATCTGCCCTCAGGTGTTCAAGTTGGAGTAGGCTGGTCTGAAATCCCTGGGCAGAGGCAGTGGATATGTTGTTTACCACTGTGATGGTGTGTATTTGTTGAATTCCAAGCATGGATGCTGCTACTGTTGTGCCCTCATGGTTAGCGGCCTAGTGTGCTACTAGGGCCAGTCTCTAGGGAGTCCAAGAAGGTCTGTATGATTAGAGCAATGATGATCACCAGAAAAGAGACGATGAGCAGTCCAGTGATTACTAGAAGCAGAGGCCACCAGGGTCGCCGCATCCTTGGCCTGAAAAAGAGAGAAAGAGAGAGAGAGATGCTTCAGGAACTTTCTGTTCTTGGGCTTGATATGTGGTCATTTATTTTATCGGTGGCAGATTCTAAGGTTGGATCCTTATTTTGTGGCATAAATTTAAGTTTTCTCACTGGTACCCATATAGGGCTGGGTTCCCCAATGGGGAATATGCACCCAAATCCTCTCCCCATTGTAAGGAGCAGATCAGGCCCCTTCCATTGGCCAGTGATGGGGTCCTTCCATCTCACTTGTATTTCAGGTTTTATTTCTTGATTGGACCAGTGTGTTTGAAAGGGTGACATCAGTTCATTTTTTGAAAAATTTAAAATGTTTAGGGTAAAGAGTGCCATTCCAAGTTGCGGGTGAGGGCTTATTCCCCCTTTTTGTTTTTGTAATTGGGCCTTCAAGTTTTGATGATGATGTTCAATTATGGCCTGTCCTTGAGGGTTGTATGGGACGCATGTGGTGTGGTGAATGTGCCACTGCTGAAAGAAGTTTTGTAAATTTTTACTAACAACGCAGGGATCATTGTCCATTTTTATCTGATAAGGTGGACCCAGAGTTGCAAAGCATTGCAAGAAATGACTCTGGGCATGTTTTGCCTTTTCTCCTGAATGGACTGTGGCCCAGCAGGCATGGGAATAAGTATCAGTGGATACAAAGATGTACTTGAGTTTTCCGAAGGGGGAAAAGTGAGTGATATCTGTCTGCCACAAAATATTAGGCCTCAGTCCTCAAGGGTTTACTCCTGGTGACTGTAAGGGAGGAGCTTGTAAGTGAGGGAGGCAAAACTTTATAAGTATGTACGATTTTCTTTAAATCTTTGGTGGGAATCTGTGGGAATTTTTTATGTTACCCTCTCCAGTTGATATGTGTTAGATCTTGAAGGTCAAGGACATCTTGGAGATTATGTACTTGAATTTTATAGGAAGCCGTCTTGTCAGCTAAGGAATTTCCCATTGAGAGTAGTCCAGGTAGATTTTGGTGACCACTAAGGTGGTGTAAGTAAATGGGTTGAGTCCTTTTGGAAAATAGGGTGAGGGCTTGTACCATGAGGGAAGTGATTGGATTGGGTCCGTGAAGGGTGCTGAGGACCCCCAAGTGTCCTCGGGATAGGTCCTCCCTCTCCATGGTGACCCTAATGCCTTCCCTCCCCATGACGTCCCTGTGATCCGTTCAGGGAGAACTTTCCCAGTGCGGTGGCAGATTCTAAGGTTGGATCCTTATTTTGTGGCATAAATTTAAGTTTTCTCACTGGTACCCATATAGGGCTGGGTTCCCCAATGGGAATATGCACCCAAATCCTCTCCCCATTGTAAGGAGCAGATCAGGCCCCTTCCATTGGCCAGTGATGGGGTCCTTCCATCTCACTTGTATTTCAGGTTTTATTTCTTGATTGGACCAGTGTGTTTGAAAGGGTGACATCAGTTCATTTTTTGAAAAATTTAAAATGTTTAGGGTAAAGAGTGCCATTCCAAGTTGCGGGTGAGGGCTTATTCCCCCTTTTTGTTTTTGTAATTGGGCCTTCAAGTTTTGATGATGATGTTCAATTATGGCCTGTCCTTGAGGGTTGTATGGGACGCATGTGGTGTGGTGAATGTGCCACTGCTGAAAGAAGTTTTGTAAATTTTTACTAACAACGCAGGGATCATTGTCCATTTTTATCTGATAAGGTGGACCCAGAGTTGCAAAGCATTGCAAGAAATGACTCTGGGCATGTTTTGCCTTTTCTCCTGAATGGACTGTGGCCCAGCAGGCATGGGAATAAGTATCAGTGGATACAAAGATGTACTTGAGTTTTCCGAAGGGGGAAAAGTGAGTGATATCTGTCTGCCACAAAATATTAGGCCTCAGTCCTCAAGGGTTTACTCCTGGTGACTGTAAGGGAGGAGCTTGTAAGTGAGGGAGGCAAAACTTTATAAGTATGTACGATTTTCTTTAAATCTTTGGTGGGAATCTGTGGGAATTTTTTATGTTACCCTCTCCAGTTGATATGTGTTAGATCTTGAAGGTCAAGGACATCTTGGAGATTATGTACTTGAATTTTATAGGAAGCCGTCTTGTCAGCTAAGGAATTTCCCATTGAGAGTAGTCCAGGTAGATTTTGGTGACCACTAAGGTGGTGTAAGTAAATGGGTTGAGTCCTTTTGGAAAATAGGGTGAGGGCTTGTACCATGAGGGAAGTGATTGGATTGGGTCCGTGAAGGGTGCTGAGGACCCCCAAGTGTCCTCGGGATAGGTCCTCCCTCTCCATGGTGACCCTAATGCCTTCCCTCCCCATGACGTCCCTGTGATCCGTTCAGGGATGGGGGGTCAGTGTGGGGTACAGTCTTGTTTCTTGAGATCTTGACCTCAAGCGACTGGGGGAACTATCATCATCGCTAGTTTCTTCATTTTTAAAGGGGTCCCAGGCTCTGCTAATAGGTTCATGATCTCTGTCTTTATTATCAGGTTTGTGGATATAGTTCCCCATGTTGTTGAAAGAAAGCAGAAAAGAAAAGATTACTGAAGACAACCACCAAAAATCCTAACGGGAGTGGTGGCGGTCAGGAAGTCGGGCTTATGTGAAACTGTGAAGGTGTCCCTAGTGTTGCATGGATGTTGTCTTGCTGGGGGCGGGTGCTCTAAGAGGCTCTGGCCCGTTCCGTGACCCCCTTATCCTGTCACGGGAGTCTTCAAGCAGCAGGCGTCCTAATGGCTTTTAAGTGCATGACCCGTGCCCACGAGGGAGAGTTACAGGCCAAGTCCTCAGATACGAATGTAGAAAAAGGAGACCTTCACCCAGTCGGGCTCCCGCTACTGAAGTGGACTGTCATGGGGCCTTCTAGGTCCGCCAGAGAGTGGCCCTGGCCAGGACCTGTCAGTTGCCCCTGTGACCATCTGCTCGTTCACTGAATGTTTCGAGAAAGAGTCAAAGTGAAAGTAAGAAAGAAAGGAAGAAAAGTGTAAGTAGGAATTGAAGTAAAGAAGGATGAACAAGGAAAAACAGTGTTCAGTTTTTTGTGACTACCCTAAATCCCCACCCTCTCAGGAATGGCAGATAATGGGGAAACTCACCCTGACTTCCAGATTACTCTGACCTGATACTTCTCCTGAGGGAAGCACCGCGCTGGAGCCTTTAGATGGCCATTCATCGGTTCTCTTTCAAAGCCACACAGTGAGCCACTTTTCTCTTTCGTGTCCCACATTGGGCGCCAGCTTCTGCAGGGCTAGCCCGCAGAGGAGAAACGGCGGTGGGATTGCCCGTGGCCAGGCCATGGGAAGATTGGAGAGGGGTGAGCCTGCTGTCCGCCAACCCAGCCCTCTGGTGAGCGAACGATAATCAGACACAACAGGGGTTCCGTCAAAGCAGTTCTGTGTTATTAGTGCAGACTTACAGCTTAAATAGGCAAGTGAAGGGGGTTCGCAAGGGACTTCCTTTAGTCAAGGAAGCTAAAGGTCAAGCAAACATGCGTCTACATCGCAATAGGAATCTATGGTGAGCATGCATTGTCGATGAGCACAGAGACCAAGGGGACCAGTCAGAAGTTTTGACAAACCACTTTAAGTCATGCCCTCGTCTCTTCCTGTAGGCACCATCTTAGCTCCAAACCGGAAACTTGTGCTTAAGCTTCCTTATGCTTGCAAAGGTCCTCTTTCATTTCAGGGCCCCACAACACAACACAGAAGAAATATGTGTCACTCACAATAGTCAAAGGCAGATATACATACGTAGGATAAGTTTGAGAAACTATGAAATGAAAAACGTTGTCTTCCTGAAATTCATATGTTGAAACATAATTCTCAGAACAATATTTTTTGGAAGTGGGTCTTTGGCAGGTGATTAAGTCGTTAAGATTGAGCCTTCATAATTTGAATTAGCCCTCTTATAAAAGAGATCTGAGAAATCTCCCTTACTTCTTCTGTCAGGTGAAATAAAGTAAAAAGATAACTATCTATTAACCAAGAAGTGGGCTCTCACCAGAAAAGAGTCTGCCACCATCTTGATCTTGAACTTCTCAGACTCCAGAAATGTGGGGTACAGGTGTGGACTAAGTCACCCAGTCTATGATATTTTTGTTACAGCAGTCTAAATGGACTAAGATGGGACTAAACTCCAATAATATTCTTTAGAGACACAAGCTGATAGAACCTCTGTTATCTTAACATGGGTTTTCCAATCAGCAAAAAAGTCATAGAATTAAATAGAGAAGGGCTTCCCTGGTGGTCCAGTGGGTAAGGACACAGCCTCATGGGGTTATTCCGAAATGGAGCCTTTAGATGGCCATTCATCGGTTCTCTTTCAAAGCCACACAGTGAGCCACTTTTCTCTTTCGTGTCCCACATTGGGCGCCAGCTTCTGCAGGGCTAGCCCGCAGAGGAGAAACGGCGGTGGGATTGCCCGTGGCCAGGCCATGGGAAGATTGGAGAGGGGTGAGCCTGCTGTCCGCCAACCCAGCCCTCTGGTGAGCGAACGATAATCAGACACAACAGGGGTTCCGTCAAAGCAGTTCTGTGTTATTAGTGCAGACTTACAGCTTAAATAGGCAAGTGAAGGGGGTTCGCAAGGGACTTCCTTTAGTCAAGGAAGCTAAAGGTCAAGCAAACATGCGTCTACATCGCAATAGGAATCTATGGTGAGCATGCATTGTCGATGAGCACAGAGACCAAGGGGACCAGTCAGAAGTTTTGACAAACCACTTTAAGTCATGCCCTCGTCTCTTCCTGTAGGCACCATCTTAGCTCCAAACCGGAAACTTGTGCTTAAGCTTCCTTATGCTTGCAAAGGTCCTCTTTCATTTCAGGGCCCCACAACACAACACAGAAGAAATATGTGTCACTCACAATAGTCAAAGGCAGATATACATACGTAGGATAAGTTTGAGAAACTATGAAATGAAAAACGTTGTCTTCCTGAAATTCATATGTTGAAACATAATTCTCAGAACAATATTTTTTGGAAGTGGGTCTTTGGCAGGTGATTAAGTCGTTAAGATTGAGCCTTCATAATTTGAATTAGCCCTCTTATAAAAGAGATCTGAGAAATCTCCCTTACTTCTTCTGTCAGGTGAAATAAAGTAAAAAGATAACTATCTATTAACCAAGAAGTGGGCTCTCACCAGAAAAGAGTCTGCCACCATCTTGATCTTGAACTTCTCAGACTCCAGAAATGTGGGGTACAGGTGTGGACTAAGTCACCCAGTCTATGATATTTTTGTTACAGCAGTCTAAATGGACTAAGATGGGACTAAACTCCAATAATATTCTTTAGAGACACAAGCTGATAGAACCTCTGTTATCTTAACATGGGTTTTCCAATCAGCAAAAAAGTCATAGAATTAAATAGAGAAGGGCTTCCCTGGTGGTCCAGTGGGTAAGGACACTGCCTTGCAGTGCAAGGGGCACCGGTTCGATCCCTGGCCTGAGAAGATCTCACGTGCCGCGGATCGGCTTGACCGATGTGCCCAATTACCGAGCCAAAGCTCTGGAGCAAATGCACCCAGATCCGGTGCTCTGCAACAACGGATACCACCGCGATAGGAGGCCCATATGGGCCCAAGAATGAAGATGGATTAAACTAGACAAATGAAAGACCAGTGGAAGTGGCCTGCCCACCCCCCTCCCTCCCCACCCCCACCTAAATAAATAAATAAATAAAAATAAAAAATGAAAAAAAATAAATAGAGAAGCAAGAAAGAGGTGTTTTTATGTGCCAGACATGGAAGTGATATATGTAACTTCATATACTGTTCCTGGCTAGGACATATGCATTTTTTAATGAAAAGTACATGATAGTCTATTATATTTTGCATGCTTGACTTTTCACTATGAACTTGTTCTTTTGTAATTGTATCCATTTTTTATGCTGAGCAACAAATTATTATGCCCTTGTGGTTTAAAACAATGCACACTTTTTTTTAATATTATAGTTTCCAAGAATATTATAGTTTCAGAAGTGCAGGCTCAATATATAACTAGATTGTCTTCTCAAAGGCTTATACTAAAATCAAAGTATTAACTGGGCTGCACTCTCATCTGGAGTTCAGTTTTCTCTTTCAAGCTCACTTAGTTCATTAGGTAATTAGATTCTTTCCATTTGTAAGATTGAAGTTCCTATTTTTGTGCTGTGGTGTTTTTTTTTTTTTTTTTGTTGTTGTTGTTGTTTTGTTCATTTGTCTGTTTTTGCTGGGAGGTCAATTTCATTTCCAAGAGGCTACCTGATATCCTGGGCACTTAGTTGCCTCTCACGGAAGTTTTCTTCTTCAAAATCACTGGCATATTTTCTACCATCTTGATCTTGAACTTCTCAGACTCCAGAAATGTGGGGTACACTGCCCCTCTATGATATTTTGTTACAGCAGTCTAAATGGACTAAGATGGGACTAAACTCCAATAATATTCTTTAGAGACACAAGCTGATAGAACCTCTGTTATCTTAACATGGGTTTTCCAATCAGCAAAAAAGTCATAGAATTAAATAGAGAAGGGCTTCCCTGGTGGTCCAGTGGGTAAGGACACTGCCTTGCAGTGCAAGGGGCACCGGTTCGATCCCTGGCCTGAGAAGATCTCACGTGCCGCGGATCGGCTTGACCGATGTGCCCAATTACCGAGCCAAAGCTCTGGAGCAAATGCACCCAGATCCGGTGCTCTGCAACAACGGATACCACCGCGATAGGAGGCCCATATGGGCCCAAGAATGAAGATGGATTAAACTAGACAAATGAAAGACCAGTGGAAGTGGCCTGCCCACCCCCTCCCCCCCCACCCCCACCTAAATAAATAAATAAATAAAAATAAAAAATGAAAAAAAATAAATAGAGAAGCAAGAAAGAGGTGTTTTTATGTGCCAGACATGGAAGTGATATATGTAACTTCATATACTGTTCCTGGCTAGGACATATGCATTTTTTAATGAAAAGTACATGATAGTCTATTATATTTTGCATGCTTGACTTTTCACTATGAACTTGTTCTTTTGTAATTGTATCCATTTTTTATGCTGAGCAACAAATTATTATGCCCTTGTGGTTTAAAACAATGCACACTTTTTTTTAATATTATAGTTTCCAAGAATATTATAGTTTCAGAAGTGCAGGCTCAATATATAACTAGATTGTCTTCTCAAAGGCTTATACTAAAATCAAAGTATTAACTGGGCTGCACTCTCATCTGGAGTTCAGTTTTCTCTTTCAAGCTCACTTAGTTCATTAGGTAATTAGATTCTTTCCATTTGTAAGATTGAAGTTCCTATTTTTGTGCTGTGGTGTTTTTTTTTTTTTTTTTGTTGTTGTTGTTGTTTTGTTCATTTGTCTGTTTTTGCTGGGAGGTCAATTTCATTTCCAAGAGGCTACCTGATATCCTGGGCACTTAGTTGCCTCTCACGGAAGTTTTCTTCTTCAAAATCACTGGAATAATACCTCTTATGCATCAAACCTCTTATTTCAGGAAGCTTATCAGTTTAAGGGATAAATTTACTAGATGAGCCTAGCCAGGTTAACTTGCCTTTTGATTATGTTAAAATTCATTGCCTTGAGATCTTTTTTCTTTTTTAAATTTTAATTTACTTTTTCCTTTTACAGAGTTTTGTTGTTTACAGATATGTATGATCCCAGATTAGAGGTCACAAAGGAGTGAGAACCAACTTAGTGACTGAACAACAACAAACAATGACTTTATATCTGGCTTAGTAGCCAGATATTTACTGAGATGGGGCTTCTTTGCTTTTAAGCGTAAGTGAATCTGATACACAGACCTCTGATGATTATCCTCTGACAACAAGTTTGGGCATGAGCAAGAATTCATGTGCTTGAAATAATTATTTCATGTTGGTTATAACAGAAAATCTTTTCTCTCAACTTTTCTCTCAACTTACACTATTCATTAAAAAAAAAAAAAACTATAAATAGAATTTTGTATATTATCCTGCTAAATTTTATTGTTTTGGCTTTTTGACCCCTGCAGGATCCCCTTTTCTTACAGAGCAATGACTATAGCTATTTTCTTCACATATAATAGTATAGGCCTTCACGCTACTTCCATTATGCCTCCCACCCACTGCTCCTTCCCCACAATGTCCATATATTCACTGTCCATGTCTGCTTCTCCGTCACTTCACTGCATGTGCCATCATCACCATCCTACTAGATTTCATATATATGTGTTAGTATATTGTGCTTGTCCTTCTCTTTTTGACTGACTTCACTTTTTATGATAGGTTCTAGATCCAGCCACTTCATTAGGGCTGATTCTTCTGCATTTCTTTTTACAGCTGAGTAGTATTCCATTGTGTATATGTACCAGGGCTTCTTTATCCATTCATACGGCAATGGACGTCAGGTTGCTTCCATGTTCTAGCTATTGTATAGAGAGCTGCAATGAACATTGGAGTAAAGGTTTTTCTTTCAGATTTAATTTCATCAGGGTATAAGCCTAAGAGTGGAATTGCTAGGTCATATGCTGCTTCTACTTTTAGTTTTTTTAAGGAATCTTCATACTGTCTTCCACAGAGGCTGTATCAATTGACATTCCCACCAGCAATGCAAGAGGGTTCACTTTTCTCACCACCCTCTCCAGCAGTTACTTTCTGTCAAATTCTTGATGACGGCCATTCTGACGGGTGTGAGGTGATATCTCATTGTAGTTTTGATTTGCATTTCCCTAAAACTAAGTGATGCTGAGCATCGTTTCATGTGCTTTTGGGCCATCTGTATGTCCTCTTTGGAGAGGTGTCTGTTTAGGTCCTTTTCCCATTTTTGGATTCAGTTGTTAATTTTTCTGCTGTTGAGTTGTCTGAGTTGCTTGTAGATTTTGGAGATTAATTCTTTGTCTTATTATTTGCTATGATTTTCTCCCATTCTGTGGGGTGTCTGTTCAGCTGTATTGTAATTTCTTTTGCTGTACAAAAGCTTTTAAGTTTCATGAGGTCCCACATGTTCATTTGTCTTTTGAGTTCCACTATTCTTCTAGGTGGGTCAGAGAAAATCTTGCTTTGATTTATGACTTTAAGTGCTTTTCCTATATTTCCTCTAAGAGTTTGATGGTTTCTGGTCTTACATTGAGGTCTTTAATCCATTTTGAGTTGATCTTTGTGCATGGTGCCAGAGTGTGTTCCAACTTCATTGTTTTGCATGTAGCTGTCCAATTTTCCCAGCACCATTTGTTGAAGAGGCTGTCTTTGTCCCATTATATATTTTCACCTCCTTTGTCAAAAATAAGATACTCATAGGTTTTTCTCTGTGTTCTCCATCTTGTTCCATTGATCTGTGTTTCTGTTTTTGTGCCAATACCATACTGTCTTGAGGACTGTTGCTTTGTAGTAGAGTCTGAAGTTAGGGAGGCTGATTCCTCCAGCTCCATTCTTCTTCCTCAGGATTGCTTTGGCTATTCGAGGTTTTTCGTGTTTCCATATGAACTGTGTTCTTCTTTGGTCTAGTTCTGTGAAGAACGTCATTGGCAGTTGGATAAGGATCGCATTGAATCTGTAGATGACATTTGGTACTAGGGTCATTTTCACAATATTGATTCTTCTGACCCAGGAACATGGCGTATCTCTCCATCTGTTTAAGTCTTCTTTAATTTCTCTCATGAGTGTTGTGTAATTTTCAGTGTACAGTTCTTTTGTTTTTTTGGATAGATTTATTCCTAGATATTTGATTCTTTTGGTTGCAATGATGAAGGAGTTTGCCTCTTTGATTTCGTTGTCTGATTTTTCATTGTTTGTGTATAGGAATGCCAGTGATTTCTGTGTGTTGGTATTGTATCCTGTGACTTTGCTGAATTCGCTGATTATCTCCAGTAGATCTGTAATAGTGTCTTTGGGATTTCCTATGTATAATATCATGTCGTCTGCATATAGAGAGAGTTTAGCATCTTCTTTTCCAATCTGCTTCCTTTTCTTTCTTTCTTTTCTCTTATTGCTTTAGCTAGAAATTCCTGGTCTATGTTGAATAATAGTCGTGAAAGTGGACACTCTTGTCTTGTTCCTGATCTTAGAGGGAATGCTTTCAGTTTTTCACCATTAAGGATAATGTTCACTGTGAGCTTCTCATATATGGCTTTCACTATGTTGAGATAGGTTCCTTCTATGCCAATTTTTTGAAGAGGTTTTATCATGAATGGATTTTATGCTTTGTCGATGGCTTTTTCTACATCTATTGAGATTATCATGTGATTTTTGTCTCTCAATTTGTTGATATGGTGTATCACAATGATTGATTTGCGGATATTGAAGAATCCTTGCATGCCTGGGATGAGCCCAACTTGATCATGATATATGAGCTTTTTGATGTACTATTGAATTCTGTTTGCTAGGATTTTGTTGAGGATTTTGGCGTCTAAATTCATCAGTGACATTGGCCTCTAATTTTCTTTTTTTGTGTTGTCTTTGCCTTCTTTTGTTATCAGGGTGATGGTGGTGGCCTCATAGAATGTGTTTGGAAGTGTTCCTTCCTGTGCAATTTTTTGGAAGAGTTTTAGAAGGACTGGTATTAACTCCTCTTTAACTGTTTGGTAGAATTTGCCTGTGAATCCATCTGGCCCTGGGCTTTTAATTTTGGGTAGATTTTTTATCACAAATTTGATTTCTGAGCTTGTGGTTGGGTTGTTCATAGTTTCAATTTCTTCCTGGTTGAGTCTTGGGAGATTAATCTTCTCTAAGAAACTGTCCGTTTCTTCCAGTTTGTCCAGTTTGTTGCCATATAGTTGTTCATAATAGTCTCTGACAATCCTTTGAATTTCTGCATTATCTGTTGCAATCTCTCCTTTTTCATTTTTGATTTTGTGGATCTGGTTTTTCTCTCTTTCTTTCTTGATAAGTCTGGCCAGTGGTTTGTTGATTTTATCTACCTTTTCAAAGATCCATCTTTTTTGTTTTGTTTACCTTCACTATTGTTTCTTTCATTTCTTTGTCATTTATTTCTGCTCTAACCTTTATGATTTCTCTTCTTCTGCTAACTTTGGGGTGTTTTTGTTCTTCTTTCTCCAATTCTTTTAAGCAGAGGGTTAGGTCGTCTCTGATATTTTTCTAGTTTGTTGATGTAGTGTTGAACTGCTATAAACTTCACTCTTAGAACTGCTTTTGCAATGTCGTGTGTTCATTCTTATTCTCTTCTAGGAATTTTTTACTTTCTCCTTTGATTTACTTGGTAATCAGTTCGTTTTTTACGTATGTGTTGTTCAGTCTCCATGTGTTTGTGTTTTTAGCAGTTTTTTTCCTGTAGTTCATCTCTAAGGCTTTTAACTTGCCACAATAAATTTGAATTTCAGTTTGCCATCACTGGAAGCAGTGCATTTTAGTTTAGGATCACTTGAAAATTTGATAAGTAAACTCAGATGTCTTAACTCAAATAATGAACACAAGTAATGATTTTGACATGCTTAATGGCTAACCCTTCTGTCATGTACTTAGAGAGGGCCTCAATATGACAAAGGGCCACTAATCATGATTCTTAGACATTATTGGACCTTCCCAGATGGCACAGAGATAAAGAATGTCCCTGCAATGCAAAAGCTGCAAGAGATGTAGGTTTTATTCTTGTGTCAGGAATATCCCTGGAGCAGGAAATGGCAAACTACTCCAGTATTCTTATAAAAAACATTCCATATACATAAAACCTTCTTGGATATAGTCCATGGGTTTGCAGAGAGTTGGATACAACTAAGCAGTCATGCACATTCAAGACACGTAAAAAACATGTCTATGATTTACCAAAAATATAGTTGTTCATAATAGTCTCTGACAATCCTTTGGGGGGGAATTAATCTTCTCTAGGAATCTGTCCTTTTCTTCCAGTTTGTCCAGTTTATTGCCATATAGTTGTTCATAATAGTCGCTCAGAATCCTTTGTATTTCTGCATTATCTGTTACAACCTCTCCTTTTTCATTTTTGATTTTGTGGATCTGGTTTTTCTCTCTTTCTTTCTTGATAAGTCTGGCCAGTGGTTTGTTGATTTTATCTACCTTTTCAAAGATCCATCTTTTTTGTTTTGTTTACCTTCACTATTGTTTCTTTCATTTCTTTGTCATTTATTTCTGCTCTAACCTTTATGATTTCTCTTCTTCTGCTAACTTTGGGGTGTTTTTGTTCTTCTTTCTCCAATTCTTTTAAGCAGAGGGTTAGGTCGTCTCTGATATTTTTCTAGTTTGTTGATGTAGTGTTGAACTGCTATAAACTTCACTCTTAGAACTGCTTTTGCAATGTCGTGTGTTCATTCTTATTCTCTTCTAGGAATTTTTTACTTTCTCCTTTGATTTACTTGGTAATCAGTTCGTTTTTTACGTATGTGTTGTTCAGTCTCCATGTGTTTGTGTTTTTAGCAGTTTTTTTCCTGTAGTTCATCTCTAAGGCTTTTAACTTGCCACAATAAATTTGAATTTCAGTTTGCCATCACTGGAAGCAGTGCATTTTAGTTTAGGATCACTTGAAAATTTGATAAGTAAACTCAGATGTCTTAACTCAAATAATGAACACAAGTAATGATTTTGACATGCTTAATGGCTAACCCTTCTGTCATGTACTTAGAGAGGGCCTCAATATGACAAAGGGCCACTAATCATGATTCTTAGACATTATTGGACCTTCCCAGATGGCACAGAGATAAAGAATGTCCCTGCAATGCAAAAGCTGCAAGAGATGTAGGTTTTATTCTTGTGTCAGGAATATCCCCTGGAGCAGGAAATGGCAAACTACTCCAGTATTCTTATAAAAAACATTCCATATACATAAAACCTTCTTGGATATAGTCCATGGGTTTGCAGAGAGTTGGATACAACTAAGCAGTCATGCACATTCAAGACACGTAAAAAACATGTCTATGATTTACCAAAAAAATATGATCACTGAAATAAAAGATAATGTTATAAAATAAAAACAGCATTTTCCATGACTTTAAGATTCCTTGTAACATTTTTTAATGGTGTAATTTACATGCTGTGAAGTTCACTTATAGTATGTGTCCAGATCAATGATGTTCATTCCCTTTCACATTTTTCCTCCAGACTTCTTTCAGAAGCGTATCATACAAGCCCTTTGAAAAGATGCTTCAGCTTTTTAAATAGACTTCCTTTGCCTTTTCCCAACAATCTTCTCTATGTTGGCTTTCTTCCAAAATCCTGCTTCCCATAATATTACCCGCATAGCCCATTCTTGAACTTGAGGTTTATCTAACATATTTTATGTGATTTTTCGTTCTGTTCTTCTGTTCTCCAACATCAACTATGTAGAGCCAACCTAGATTTGCTTTTAATTCATATCATGTTTATCCCCCAGCATCTGAATGTAGCCAATCAAATCAAGGTCAAGGTAATATTCATGGAAATACAAAAATATTTTTATTTCCTTCTTGTCCCTCTCTATATACAGAGATTACATACATAATCAGAAGTATTTCAAAAAACATGTAAAGTTAAACTTAATAATTAGATTTCAACCCATACATTGCAAAATTTTGTTATACACAGGGTAATCCTCAGTTTAATTCATTCACTCAGTCATGTCTGATTCTTTGTGACCCCAGCACATTAGGCTTCCCTGTCTATCACCAGTTAAACTTACTCAGATGCCATCACTGGAAGCAGTGCATTTTAGTTTAGGATCACTTGAAAATTTGATAAGTAAACTCAGATGTCTTAACTCAAATAATGAACACAAGTAATGATTTTGACATGCTTAATGGCTAACCCTTCTGTCATGTACTTAGAGAGGGCCTCAATATGACAAAGGGCCACTAATCATGATTCTTAGACATTATTGGACCTTCCCAGATGGCACAGAGATAAAGAATGTCCCTGCAATGCAAAAGCTGCAAGAGATGTAGGTTTTATTCTTGTGTCAGGAATATCCTCTGGAGCAGGAAAGGACAAACTACTCCAGAATTCTTATAAAAAACATTCCATATACATAAAACCTTCTTGGATATAGTCCATGGGTTTGCAGAGAGTTGGATACAACTAAGCAGTCATGCACATTCAAGACACGTAAAAAACATGTCTATGATTTACCAAAAAAATATGATCACTGAAATAAAAGATAATGTTATAAAATAAAAACAGCATTTTCCATGACTTTAAGATTCCTTGTAACATTTTTAATGGTGTAATTTACATGCTGTGAAGTTCACTTATAGTATGTGTCCAGATCAATGATGTTCATTCCCTTTCACATTTTTCCTCCAGACTTCTTTCAGAAGCGTATCATACAAGCCCTTTGAAAAGATGCTTCAGCTTTTTAAATAGACTTCCTTTGCCTTTTCCCAACAATCTTCTCTATGTTGGCTTTCTTCCAAAATCCTGCTTCCCATAATATTACCCGCATAGCCCATTCTTGAACTTGAGGTTTATCTAACATATTTTATGTGATTTTTCGTTCTGTTCTTCTGTTCTCCAACATCAACTATGTAGAGCCAACCTAGATTTGCTTTTAATTCATATCATGTTTATCCCCCAGCATCTGAATGTAGCCAATCAAATCAAGGTCAAGGTAATATTCATGGAAATACAAAAATATTTTTATTTCCTTCTTGTCCCTCTCTATATACAGAGATTACATACATAATCAGAAGTATTTCAAAAAACATGTAAAGTTAAACTTAATAATTAGATTTCAACCCATACATTGCAAAATTTTGTTATACACAGGGTAATCCTCAGTTTAATTCATTCACTCAGTCATGTCTGATTCTTTGTGACCCCAGCACATTAGGCTTCCCTGTCTATCACCACCTCCTGGACCTTGCTCAAACTCATGTCTGTTGACTCAGTGATGCCATTCAGCCATCTCCTCCTCTGTCATTCCCTTCTTTTTCTGCTTTCTACTTTTCCCAACTTTAGGGTATTTTCCAGTGAATCATCTCTTCACATCAGGTGGCCAAAATATTGGAGCTTCACCTTCAGCATTAGTCTTCTCAATTAATATTTTGGATAATCACAGGTCCTAGTATATCCTGGGCAGTTTAGTTTACTTATTTTCTCTCAGGGCAAATATTAACTATTCCGTCTTTCAGTCTCAAATGGAGTCTCTCCTAAATGACACACTTTGAACAAATTCTGGGAGATAGTGGGGGACAGGAAGGCCTGGAGTGCTGTAGTCCATGGGATTGCAAATGTTGGACATGACTTAGCAACTGAATAGCAACAACCTGAAGGACAAATTATATGATCCATTTAATTATCAAGCTTAGACTTAAACAAAACAAATCAAAAACATTCATTAATATCGCTAGAAAGTTTCAACAAGCCCTGACTCACTGCTGCTTCCCAGACTTGGAGTTAGTAATGAATAACTGGAATTTCTGAACCTTGAAGTGAACAACATATGATGTAGCATAAAGAGGAAGGAAAATGTCATTAGATTGTTCTGTTGGCAACACTGATTCCTTGTTTTTTTGTTTTTTTTTTGTTTGTTTTTTTCATTCATTTGGGGGAAACATCTTAAAAAAGGTTAATTGATATCTGTCTGGGAAATCAACAGCTCAGATTTCTGGGAGAATTTACATCACACTCCCACCTCTCAGTTCATAAATGTACACATATAGCAGCCCCAGATAGGCTAATATTTTTCCAATATTTTTTCCAAATAGAGTTTATTAATTTAGATTCTCAGGTAGCTAAGATGGTAAAGAATCTGCCTGACTCAGGAGACCCAGATTCTATCCCTGGGTCAGGAAGATCGCATGGAGAAGGGAAGGCTATCCACTCCTATATTTTTGCCTTGGGAATTCCCTGAAGAGGAACCTGGCAGGATATAGTCCATCGTATCTCAAAGAGTTGGAAACGAATGAGCAAGTAACACTTTCACTTTACATCAGGAAATGTGATGTTTTTTTAAAATACCTGTGACTGGCATTTTTTAATTCATAGGGATTTTATGTGAATTTCTGTTCAGTTCAGTTGAGTCACTCAGTTGTGTCTGACTCTTTGTGACCCCATTGACAGCAGCACACCAGATTCCTCTGTGCTTCACTATCTACTGGAGCTTGCTCAAACTCAAGTTCATGACTCACTGATGTCATCAAGCATGTAATCCTCTACTGTACATTTCTCCTTCTGCCTTCTGTTTTTCACAGGTTCAGGGTCTTTCCCAAGAATTTGTTTCCTCACATCAGAAGGCCAAAGTATTAGAGCTTCAACTTTAGCATCAGTCTTTCCCATGAATATTCAGAGTTGATTTCCTTTAACTTCTTGCTGTCCAAGGGACAGCTCACAGTTTAAGGACATCAGTTTTTTGGCATTCAGCTTTCTTTATCCCCACATGTCTACCTGGAAAAACATAGCACTGATTGTATAGACTTTTGTTGGAATGTAATATCTCTGCTTTTAAATATGCTATCTAGGTTTGTCATAGCTTTTCTTCTAAGGAGCAATCATTTTAAATTTTCATGGCTGGAGACACAATTTGTAGTGATTTTGGAGACCAAGAAAATATATTGTGTCACTGTTTTCATTGCTTGCACATCTGTTTGCCATAAAGCGATGAGACTGAATGTCATAATCATAGTTTTTTGGAGCGTTGAGTTTTAGGCCTGCATTTTAACTCTCCTCTTTAACTTTCATCAAAAGGCACTTTAGTTTCTCTTCACTTTCTGCCATAAGGGTGGTGTCATCTGCATGCCTGAGATTATTGATATTTTTCCCAGGCAATCTTGATTCCAGCTTGTGCTTCATCAAGTCTGATATTTTTCTGAATGAAGGCCAGAAGAGAATTATTGTCAGCTTTACCTGACTTGAGAACCTCGCTTGCATGCTTTGAGGAGCCCAGACTTATGAAGTGGTCCTTGGAGGGTAATTCAGGTTTCTGATGAATAGTCTCTATCATGACATACCAACACAGTTGGTTCTCAAAATTATGAACATCACATGGGACAGAAATGTTCAGGATGCTCACAATATTGTAAGAGATAATGAAACATTTATTTTAAGTTACTGTACTTTGGAATCATTTGTGACAAAATGCACTATAACTGAAAGAATAGACTCTTTTAATTCTTGCAAATAAATGAGCTTCATTTTTTTATTACTTGATTATTTTTATTTTGCTTTTGGCTTTTACATAGTTCTGTTGTTTACAAATATGTATCATCCCAGGTTAGTCACATGCTTATCCCTCACCTCCCCCTCCTCCTGTGCCCCTCATCCCAACACTCCAGGCCCCCATGTAAGATCCCTTAGTCCCACAGCACATTGACAATAATTATTGCTTTTACATATGATAATGTAGGTTTCCATGTTAGTCTTTCCAAATCTTACCCACTCTTTCCTACCCTCAATGTACATAGGTCTATACTTTAAGTCCATTTCTCCATAATTGGTGTATTTATCCTTCTCTTTTTGACATTCTTCACTTTGTGTAATATGTTCTAGATTCATCCACCTCATTAGGACTGATTTTTCTGCATTTCTTTTTATGGCTGAGAAATATTCCATTGTATATATGTTCCATATGTATATATGTTCTTTATCCATTCATTTGCCTATGGAAATCTAGATTACTTCCATGTTCTAGTTATTATATATAGTACTGCAATGAACATTGGGGTACAGGAGTCTCTTTCTCTTTTAACCATTTAAATGTGTTCTCCCCTTCTCTTCTGGCCTGCAGTGTTTCTGTTGAGAGGTCAGCATTTAAACATATAGGGTTTCCTTTGTATGTTATTTGTTATATGTCCCTTGCTGCTCTATGTATTCTGTCTTTGTGATAGGTCTGTGTTAGTTTGATTAGAATGTGCCTCGGTGTGTTTCTCCAAGGAATTATCTTGTATGGGACTTTTTGTGCTTCTTGGACTTGATTGACTAATTCCATTCGCATGCTGGAGAAGTTTTCAACTACCCTTCCTTCAAAAATTTTTCTTCATAGCTTTTATTTCCCTCTTCTTCTTCTGGTACCCCTGTAATTTGGATTTTGGTGCATTTGATATTGTTCCAGAGGTTTCTGAGACTGACAGTTCTTTCCATTCTTTGTTCTTTTTTCTGTTTTCAGCCATTATTTCCACCATTCTCTCTTTCAGCTTGCTTATCTGTTCTTCCAACTTGAATACTCTACTATTGAGTCCTTACATCATATTTTTAAGTTCAACAATTGAGTTGTTCAGGATGCTCACAATATTGTAAGAGATAATGAAACATTTATTTTAAGTTACTGTACTTTGGAATCATTTGTGACAAAATGCACTATAACTGAAAGAATAGACTCTTTTAATTCTTGCAAATAAATGAGCTTCATTTTTTTATTACTTGATTATTTTTATTTTGCTTTTGGCTTTTACATAGTTCTGTTGTTTACAAATATGTATCATCCCAGGTTAGTCACATGCTTATCCCTCACCTCCCCCTCCTCCTGTGCCCCTCATCCCAACACTCCAGGCCCCCATGTAAGATCCCTTAGTCCCACAGCACATTGACAATAATTATTGCTTTTACATATGATAATGTAGGTTTCCATGTTAGTCTTTCCAAATCTTACCCACTCTTTCCTACCCTCAATGTACATAGGTCTATACTTTAAGTCCATTTCTCCATAATTGGTGTATTTATCCTTCTCTTTTTGACATTCTTCACTTTGTGTAATATGTTCTAGATTCATCCACCTCATTAGGACTGATTTTTCTGCATTTCTTTTTATGGCTGAGAAATATTCCATTGTATATATGTTCCATATGTATATATGTTCTTTATCCATTCATTTGCCTATGGAAATCTAGATTACTTCCATGTTCTAGTTATTATATATAGTACTGCAATGAACATTGGGGTACAGGAGTCTCTTTCTCTTTTAACCATTTAAATGTGTTCTCCCCTTCTCTTCTGGCCTGCAGTGTTTCTGTTGAGAGGTCAGCATTTAAACATATAGGGTTTCCTTTGTATGTTATTTGTTATATGTCCCTTGCTGCTCTATGTATTCTGTCTTTGTGATAGGTCTGTGTTAGTTTGATTAGAATGTGCCTCGGTGTGTTTCTCCAAGGAATTATCTTGTATGGGACTTTTTGTGCTTCTTGGACTTGATTGACTAATTCCATTCGCATGCTGGAGAAGTTTTCAACTACCCTTCCTTCAAAAATTTTTCTTCATAGCTTTTATTTCCCTCTTCTTCTTCTGGTACCCCTGTAATTTGGATTTTGGTGCATTTGATATTGTTCCAGAGGTTTCTGAGACTGACAGTTCTTTCCATTCTTTGTTCTTTTTTCTGTTTTCAGCCATTATTTCCACCATTCTCTCTTTCAGCTTGCTTATCTGTTCTTCCAACTTGAATACTCTACTATTGAGTCCTTACATCATATTTTTAAGTTCAACAATTGAGTTGTTCATCTCTATTTGTTGTTTTCTTAAGCTCATCAATTGAGTTTTTTGTCTCTTTTAGTTGTTTTCTAAGTTCCTACATGTCTTTTTCCAATGTGTACATTTTCTCTATTATTCTATCTTAGGACTTTTCAATCATAAGTACTATCACTCTTCTGAATTTTCTTTCTGTTAGTTTGTCTATTTCTTCTTCGGTCATTTGGGTCTGTGTGTTTGTTATTTGTTCATTTTTTGGTGCAGAGTTTCTCTGTTTTTTCATTTTTATGCATTGTTGATGTTTTATGTTTCAGGTTTCTCTCTGGGATTCCTAGTTTTGATCTTTGGCCAGTGTTTGGAGAGTCCACCTCTGATTCATTATGGCATTCAGTGTTATTAGTCCAAATATAAACATATGAGAGACAAATTGTGTATCTCTGATAACTGACAATTATAAAATCATGCCACTATTATCAAACGTAATGGAAAGACATATATACATATGTATCCATAACTGAATCCAGATGGTCTTAAACGGATAACATACAGGAGATTATTCTGGCAAGCAATGCAACCAAAGCTAATACCCATCTGTTAAGATCTAATCTAACGGAAGTGCTTCCTTGCTAACAAAACTAGAACAATATCATTACTAGAGAAGTGTTAATTAAAGGAGTTATTCACTAGCAAATATAGTGGGAGAGGAAGGAGGTGAATAGATAGGAAATGAAGAGAAATGGGGTTGTGTTCGAGTTATGAAGGTAAAAATATTGAGGATTTGTATTCAGTTTTGAGAGCTCCAAGGAATTATCTTGTATGGGACTTTTTGTGCTTCTTGGACTTGATTGACTAATTCCATTCGCATGCTGGAGAAGTTTTCAACTACCCTTCCTTCAAAAATTTTTCTTCATAGCTTTTATTTCCCTCTTCTTCTTCTGGTACCCCTGTAATTTGGATTTTGGTGCATTTGATATTGTTCCAGAGGTTTCTGAGACTGACAGTTCTTTCCATTCTTTGTTCTTTTTTCTGTTTTCAGCCATTATTTCCACCATTCTCTCTTTCAGCTTGCTTATCTGTTCTTCCAACTTGAATACTCTACTATTGAGTCCTTACATCATATTTTTAAGTTCAACAATTGAGTTGTTCATCTCTATTTGTTGTTTTCTTAAGCTCATCAATTGAGTTTTTTGTCTCTTTTAGTTGTTTTCTAAGTTCCTACATGTCTTTTTCCAATGTGTACATTTTCTCTATTATTCTATCTTAGGACTTTTCAATCATAAGTACTATCACTCTTCTGAATTTTCTTTCTGTTAGTTTGTCTATTTCTTCTTCGGTCATTTGGGTCTGTGTGTTTGTTATTTGTTCATTTTTTGGTGCAGAGTTTCTCTGTTTTTTCATTTTTATGCATTGTTGATGTTTTATGTTTCAGGTTTCTCTCTGGGATTCCTAGTTTTGATCTTTGGCCAGTGTTTGGAGAGTCCACCTCTGATTCATTATGGCATTCAGTGTTATTAGTCCAAATATAAACATATGAGAGACAAATTGTGTATCTCTGATAACTGACAATTATAAAATCATGCCACTATTATCAAACGTAATGGAAAGACATATATACATATGTATCCATAACTGAATCCAGATGGTCTTAAACGGATAACATACAGGAGATTATTCTGGCAAGCAATGCAACCAAAGCTAATACCCATCTGTTAAGATCTAATCTAACGGAAGTGCTTCCTTGCTAACAAAACTAGAACAATATCATTACTAGAGAAGTGTTAATTAAAGGAGTTATTCACTAGCAAATATAGTGGGGAGAGGAAGGAGGTGAATAGATAGGAAATGAAGAGAAATGGGGTTGTGTTCGAGTTATGAAGGTAAAAATATTGAGGATTTGTATTTAGACAGTTTAGTATAGCAGGAAGGAAGCAATAGAGAAATCAAGGAAAGGAATAGTCACAAAGAGATTAACAATAGATATGATAATTTATAAGGGTTAACCCTAGTAGAGAGACTTGTGGTTGATAAAAAAAATAAGTAGAAAATAGGACAAAGGCAACAACAAAAAAAAAAAAAAAAGAAAGAAAGAAAGAAAAGGAAAAAAAATTAAATCAAACATTTCAAGATAAACCAAAAATAATAATAATAAAAAAATCTGTTCCTGGTTCTCACTTGTGACCTTTTCTTCTCCTTTGTTTGTGGATCACCGCTGGCACTCACTCCGTGTCCCCCCCCCTGGCCAGCGTGTGTCTCTCTCACTCTGTCTTCTTGTGCAATTCTTTGAAAGAATTTTAAAAGATAGGTATTAGTTCTTCCATTAAGGTTATTTTTGGATAGATTTTTGATTATAGATTGGATTTCTAATCTTATGATTGGGTTTTCACAATTTCTATGTCTTCTTGGAAGATTGAACTTCCCTAAGAATCTGTCCATTTCTTCCAGGTTTTCCAGTTTATTGCCATATAGTTGTTTATAATAGTCTCTTATACTCCTTTTTATTTCAATATCGTCTGTTGTAACCTCTCCTTTTTCATTTTTGATTTTGTTGATCTAGCTTCTTTCTCTCTTTTCTTTATTTCATTTATCTTTTCAAAAAACTCTTTTTTCATTTTATTTATCTCTAAAATTGTTTGTTTCATTTCTTTTTAATTTGCTTCTGCTCTGATTTTTATGATTTCTTTTCTTCTGCTAGCTTTACGGGTTTTTTTTTCTTCTTTTTTTCAATTATTCTAAGTGTAAGGTTAAGTTGTCTTTTTCATGCTTTTCTTCTTTCTGATGGTAGGATTGTATTTCTATAAACTTCCTTCTTAGAACTATTTTTACAGTGTCCCATAGATTTTGCACTGTATTTCTTTCATTGTCATTTTCTTGTAGGATTTATTTATTTCTCTTTTGATTTGTTTGGTAATCTGTTTTTTTTTAGGCATGTGTTGTTTAATGTCCATGTGCTTGTGTTTTTATCTTTTTTTTTTTCCTGTAATTCATATCCAGTGTCATAGCATTGTGTCTAGAAAAGATGGTTGATATAATTTCAATTTTCCTAAATGTACTGAAGTTTGATTTGTGGCACAAGATATGGTCTATCCTGGAGAATGCTTCATGTGCACTTGAGAATAAATTGTATTCTTATTCATTTGGATGAAATTTCCTAAAAATATCAAAGAGATTCATTTCTTTCAATGTGTCATTTAAGACTTATGTTTCCTCATTCATTTTCTGTTTTATTATCTCTCCATTTGCGTATGAGGGGTGTTAAAGTCTCCTACTATTATTATGCTGTTGTTAATTTCTTCTTTTATGTCTGAAAGTGTTTGTCTTATGTGTTGGGATGCTCCTGCATTGAGTGCATAGATATTTATGATTGTTATGTTTCCTTCTTGGATTGATTCCTTGATCATTATGTAGTATCCTGCCTTGTCTCTTAGATTCTTCTCTGTTTTAAGGTCTATTTTATCTGATATGAGGATTACTACTGTAGGTTTCTTTTGATTTCCATGTGCTTGGAATATATTTTTCCATCCTCTTGCTTTCAATCTATAAGTTTCTTTAGGTCTGAAGTGGGTTTCTTGCAGGCAGCATATATAGTAGTCTTGTTTTTGTATCTATTTGACCAGTGTTGTTTGGGGCATTTAGTCCATTTACATTTAAATAATTATTGATACAATTGATCCTATGGTCGTTTTCTTAGATATTATGATGGGTTTGTTTTGTAAATCTTTTTCCTCTTTCCTTGTATTTGTTGTCTATTTAGGTCCCTATATCACTTGCTGTTTGATAATCCTAAATTCTCTTAATATTTGCTTGTCTGTAAGTCGTTTGATTCTTCCATCAATTGTGAATGACATCTTTGCAAGTTAGAGTATTCCTGCAGATTTTTCTCTTTCATTATTTTAAATATGTTTTACCATTCCCTTCTGGCCTACAGAGTTTCTGCTGAAGATCAGCTCTTAAGCATATGGGGTTTCCATTGTATGTTACTAGTTCCTTTTCTCTTGCTGTTTTGAGTATTCTGTCTTTGTGATTAGTCTGTGTTTATTTAATTAATATGTGCCTTGGCATGTTTCTCCTTGGGTATAGACTGTATGGGACTCTTTGGACTTCTTGGACTTGACCGGCTACTTCTTTTCCCATGTTGGGGAAGTTTTCAAATATAATCTCTCCTAAACTTTTCTCATACCCTTCTTTTATTCTTTGTCTTCTGAAAGCCCTGTAATTCAAGTGTCAGTGCATTTGATTTTATCCCAGATGTCTCTGACTCTCTCCTTAGCTCTTTTTATTCTTTGAGCTTTATTCTGTTCTTTCTCTTTTTTAAATTTTTAAAAACATTTATTTATTTATTTATTTTATTTTGGCAAGGGTGGGGAGGGAGAGGGGTGGACAGGCCACTCCTATTGGTCTTTCATTTGTCTAGTTTCATCTGTCTTTGTTCTTTGGCCCATGTGGGCCTCCCATCGCGGTGGCCTCTGTTATCACAGAACACCGGCTCTGGGCGCATGCACTCCAGAGCTCCGGCTCGGTAATTGGACACATTGGTCCAGCTGCTCTGTGGCACGTGGGATCTTCCTAGGCCAGGGATCGAACCGGCGCCCCTTGCACTGAAAGGCAGTGTCCTTACCCACTGGACCACCAGGGAAGCCCTTTATTCTGTTTTTCAGCAGTTACTTCCACCATGTTATCTTGCAGTTCACTTATTCAACCTTCTGCCTCAGATACTCTGCTCTTCATTCTTTCTAGAGTATTTTTAAGTTCAGCAATTGAGTTGTTTGTCTTTGTTTGATGTTTTTAAGTTCTATTTCTTTGTTCAATGTATTATTTGATTCCTGCATTTTCTCTAATATTGTATTTTCAATCTTTTGAATCATTATTACTATCATTCTTCTGAATTCTTTTTCAGAAAATTCGTCTAATTCCTCTTAATTTATTTGGACTTGTGTGTTTGTAGATTGTTGTTTCATTTGTGCAGTATTTCTCTGTCTTTTTATTATTATCATTAATTTTTTAACTAACTATATTTGGGATTTCCTTTTTTCAGACTTCAGGTTAGGTCTGTGGGTGACTGGTTTTGTATTTTTGTCTTGTTGGTTGTTTGGATGAGGTATCTTACTCAAGGTGCTTCTGTTGACTGGATGATGCCAGGACTTGTATATAATTGCTGGCATTTTGGGGAATTCTTGGTGCTTAATATTCTCTAGTGTTAGACATTCTCTGGTAGTGTAGGTCTTGGAGTCAGTGCTCCCTCTCCGAAGCCCCTGTGCTTGATGCCTAATCAGGGGATGGAGATCTCATGGTTGGTTTGTTATGACATTAAATGGTATTAAAATATATGTACACAAATGAGAATAAAAGGTGTACATTTGAGAAATGACAATTAAATATTATGTAAATAATATGTAAAATACTGGAATATGCACAAGCATATACAAAATAACATAACCCAAACAGTCCAAAAAATTAGAGCACAATCAATATGTTAATGCAGAAAACAGAGGAAATGAAGAATGATATCTGCCAGTTAAGAGCCAAACTAACTAAAGCACATATTGGAGAACAATGCTAGAGCAGAGTCCCAATTGGGAATAAGGCAATGAAAACAAAACAGACTAAGAAATATGATAGGAAGAATAGAAGGGTAGGACAGAAAAAAGATATATACAGTAGTAATGCAAATTTTAATATAGGAAGACAAAGCTTTGTATGTATTAAAGTTTAGTGCAATAAGAAAATAACATCAGAGGAAGCTAAGACAGAGTTGTAAAAAAATAATGATACATATAAAAATTTTTAATATTAAAGCAAAGAGAGAGAAAATATAGAAAAACAAATCAGAATGAAAATAATAAAATCCCCACAGAACTGCAAACATCCAATGTAGACTCAGAAATATATAACTAATATAAAATGTGTGATTTAAAGAAAAAAAGGCTGAAGGCTCCTTTTACCTTCTTTCTCTATTCTTACCTGTTCAAGAGCTAAAATACATGCCTTAGCTTTTTAAAAAAGGGGGAAAAAAATATTTGGACTTGTGTGTTTGTAGATTGTTGTTTCATTTGTGCAGTATTTCTCTGTCTTTTTATTATTATCATTAATTTTTTAACTAACTATATTTGGGATTTCCTTTTTTCAGACTTCAGGTTAGGTCTGTGGGTGACTGGTTTTGTATTTTTGTCTTGTTGGTTGTTTGGATGAGGTATCTTACTCAAGGTGCTTCTGTTGACTGGATGATGCCAGGACTTGTATATAATTGCTGGCATTTTGGGGAATTCTTGGTGCTTAATATTCTCTAGTGTTAGACATTCTCTGGTAGTGTAGGTCTTGGAGTCAGTGCTCCCTCTCCGAAGCCCCTGTGCTTGATGCCTAATCAGGGGATGGAGATCTCATGGTTGGTTTGTTATGACATTAAATGGTATTAAAATATATGTACACAAATGAGAATAAAAGGTGTACATTTGAGAAATGACAATTAAATATTATGTAAATAATATGTAAAATACTGGAATATGCACAAGCATATACAAAAATAACATAACCCAAACAGTCCAAAAAATTAGAGCACAATCAATATGTTAATGCAGAAAACAGAGGAAATGAAGAATGATATCTGCCAGTTAAGAGCCAAACTAACTAAAGCACATATTGGAGAACAATGCTAGAGCAGAGTCCCAATTGGGAATAAGGCAATGAAAACAAAACAGACTAAGAAATATGATAGAGAAAAGGAAGAATAGAAGGGTAGGACAGAAAAAAGATATATACAGTAGTAATGCAAATTTTAATATAGGAAGACAAAGCTTTGTATGTATTAAAGTTTAGTGCAATAAGAAAATAACATCAGAGGAAGCTAAGACAGAGTTGTAAAAAAATAATGATACATATAAAAATTTTTAATATTAAAGCAAAGAGAGAGAAAATATAGAAAAACAAATCAGAATGAAAATAATAAAATCCCCACAGAACTGCAAACATCCAATGTAGACTCAGAAATATATAACTAATATAAAATGTGTGATTTAAAGAAAAAAAGGCTGAAGGCTCCTTTTACCTTCTTTCTCTATTCTTACCTGTTCAAGAGCTAAAATACATGCCTTAGCTGAGGTAAGTCTGGCTCTTAATCATTAATCCAGTTATCTTTGTGGCTGCATGGAGCTAAGTTCCTTCCCTGTAAGTTGACCTGAGGCCAAACTATGGTAGGGGAAATGGCCTTTCTCTCAAAAAGGATCTATTCCCACATATTCTATCAGAAGCATTGCTGTGATGTCCCTGACCCTGCTGCTGGCCACCATTGACCCCTGCCACCACTGGAGACTTCAGAATACTCAGAGATGGGTCTGACTCAGTCTCATGTGAGGTCATTGTTTGCTTCTTCCAGACTCCAGTGCACACAGAGTCCCCAGCTCTTCTTAGTTGGCTCTGTGATCTGGTTAATGATAACCTCCTTCAACGGGAATTAAATGGAACACCATCTTTCAAAGGACTGCTCTAGGACACTTCTAACCCAAGGAGGCACTGGACCCTCAGAAGCAGGTCTGGCTCAGTTTCCTGTGAAGGTCATTGTTTCTCTCACAGGTCTTGCTTTGTGTGCTTGGCCCACCCTGTCTCTGTCAGGTTTGAGGTATGATTTTTAAAAGTGTGATTGCACCCCTCCTACCATCATGTTGTGGCATTCTCCTTTGCTCTTGCATGTAGGATATCTTTTCTGTGTTTGGATTCAATCTCCTCCTGTCAGTTTTTCAACAGCTAGTTGTAATTCTGGCATTTTCAAAAGAGCAGATAGATGCATATCCTTCTATTCTGCCATCTTCCAGCTTCATTTTTTTACTGGCATATGACTTATAGCTCAGAAACAATATTTGAGCTCAAGCATGGTTCTGAATAAATCATAATATTAAGTTGTTTTATTAATATGGCATGCAATAACTGTTTTGTTACAGTTATATGCAGATTTTTTTCCATTACTGTGGCAATGTAACCAAAGAATTTAGATATGTTTTCTCCATGAACATGCAATACATTGACTTGTATTAGAGCTCGCATTGCCCTAAAGTATTTGATCTTCTCTTATTTCATAGTGATAGACATCAAATTTTTATCTAGATATATAACACTTAGAATGAAGACCAAATTTCTTTCTCTATTCTTACCTGTTCAAGAGCTAAAATACATGCCTTAGCTGAGGTAAGTCTGGCTCTTAATCATTAATCCAGTTATCTTTGTGGCTGCATGGAGCTAAGTTCCTTCCCTGTAAGTTGACCTGAGGCCAAACTATGGTAGGGGAAATGGCCTTTCTCTCAAAAAGGATCTATTCCCACATATTCTATCAGAAGCATTGCTGTGATGTCCCTGACCCTGCTGCTGGCCACCATTGACCCCTGCCACCACTGGAGACTTCAGAATACTCAGAGATGGGTCTGACTCAGTCTCATGTGAGGTCATTGTTTGCTTCTTCCAGACTCCAGTGCACACAGAGTCCCCAGCTCTTCTTAGTTGGCTCTGTGATCTGGTTAATGATAACCTCCTTCAACGGGAATTAAATGGAACACCATCTTTCAAAGGACTGCTCTAGGACACTTCTAACCCAAGGAGGCACTGGACCCTCAGAAGCAGGTCTGGCTCAGTTTCCTGTGAAGGTCATTGTTTCTCTCACAGGTCTTGCTTTGTGTGCTTGGCCCACCCTGTCTCTGTCAGGTTTGAGGTATGATTTTTAAAAGTGTGATTGCACCCCTCCTACCATCATGTTGTGGCATTCTCCTTTGCTCTTGCATGTAGGATATCTTTTCTGTGTTTGGATTCAATCTCCTCCTGTCAGTTTTTCAACAGCTAGTTGTAATTCTGGCATTTTCAAAAGAGCAGATAGATGCATATCCTTCTATTCTGCCATCTTCCAGCTTCATTTTTTTACTGGCATATGACTTATAGCTCAGAAACAATATTTGAGCTCAAGCATGGTTCTGAATAAATCATAATATTAAGTTGTTTTATTAATATGGCATGCAATAACTGTTTTGTTACAGTTATATGCAGATTTTTTTCCATTACTGTGGCAATGTAACCAAAGAATTTAGATATGTTTTCTCCATGAACATGCAATACATTGACTTGTATTAGAGCTCGCATTGCCCTAAAGTATTTGATCTTCTCTTATTTCATAGTGATAGACATCAAATTTTTATCTAGATATATAACACTTAGAATGAAGACCAAATTTCGAACTTGTTAAGATGCTGGTCAAAGAGATAGAAGAAAAAATATGCTGTTCAAGCTCATGGAGACAGCTTGCCTTTCATCTCTTCTTCTTGCCAATGAAAGATGTATAATATAGTTAAAACATATGTTAAGATTAAATGTAGCCGGAGGGTGGAGCTAAGATGGCAGCGTAGAAGGACGTGCACTCATCTCTCCTGCAAAATCGCCTGAATTGCGACGAGTTCCTGGGAAACCATCGACGAAAGGAGGCTGGATCTGATCACAGAAAGGACACCCCACATCGAGGAACAAAGGAGAAGCCGCATCAAGACGGTAGGAGGGGCGCAATCGCACTTTTAAAAGTCAAATCTCATACCCGCCGGAGAGGCTGGGCGGGCCAAAGCCGCAAAGCCTGTTGCAGATCAAAACCCGGGAGAGGAGCACTAACACCCAAAAGGGACCGAGCCAGACCTACTTTGGAGGGTCCAGGTGCCCCCTTGAGCTAGAAGTGCCCCTGAGCAGGCCTCGGAAGGGCGGCGCTCAGTTCCCTTTGGAGGAGGTTACCATTAACCCGATCACAGAGCGGCAGAGGAGGACTGGAAAGTCTCTGCGCACTGTGATCAGGGAGAGAGGAATAGCGATCCTGCATGTGACTGAGCCAGACTCACCTCTGAGTAACCTGACGTCTCCCGCGGAGGTGGGGGTCGACGGTGGCCTGCAGCAGGGTCGGGGGCACTGTGGAAGTACTTCCCATAGAGCGTGTGGGAATAGATCCTCTGTGAGACAGACGCCATTTTCCCTACTGTAGTTTGGCTGCTGGTCAAACTGCAGGGCTGCTGGTCAAGCTACAGGGAGGGAACTTAGCTCCACCCAGCAAGAAAAGGGATTTGGATTAAGAAACTCCCAGGGCCAGCCTGGGCGGGCCTTTTAATTCTGGAATAGGCCAAAACAAACAAGCAGTCAAAGAGGTCTTCAGATCCAACCACTGCCAGAGGCAAGAAAAAGACTGATAATTCCTGAATAGTCAGCAAGAGACAGAAGAACATAAACACTATTTTCACGTTTTTTCTGAAGCTGGAGTTACTGCTGGACTTTAAAATTTCATTTTTTGTATTGTATTACTTTGTTTCAATTTTTTTTTTTCTCTCTTTTTTCCAAACCCACTCAGCGCACCCACCGTTTTTTTTTTTTTTTCTTTCCTTGGGGGTGTGTGTGAGAGAGTGGGTGTGTTCATTTCCTTCACTGAATTCTATTGAAGCTACTAATCTTATCAGTAAGACTGAATATATTCAAGTTTACATAATTTTTTTTTCCTTTTTCCTTTTAAACCACACATTTTATTTTGGTATAAACTTCTGGTTCCCCATTGGCCTTTTAAGGTTCTGTGGGGGTTTTGTTTGTTTTTATTATTTTTGCTTTGTTTTTCTATATTTTTCTATACAATTTAGATCTTTTAATTTTTAATAATTTTTTCATTTGTACTACTACCTTCTCTATAATTCTTTGCTTTCTCTTAAGCTCCTTCCCTATAGCACTAAATTCTAATACATACAAATCTTTATCTCCCTATATTTAACTTTGCAATATTATTCTATATTTCTCTTCTATCCTCCCTTTCTCTTTTTCCCTTTCCCCACTATATTTCTTAGTCTGTTCTGTCCTCATTGCCTTATCCCCAACGGGGATCCTGCTCTAGCATTATTCTCCAATTGGTTCTCTACTTAGTTTGCTTATTAACTTGTGGATATCATTCTTGGATTTCTCTATTCGCCGTGCTAACGTATTGTACTGTATTTTTGATTGGAATGCTTGGGTTATGTCATAGCTGTATATGTTTATGTGTATAATTCAATATGCTAGATAGTACTTGCATAATTTTTAAATTGCCATTTGTCAAAGGTATACCTTCTATTTCTCATTTGCATATATATGTTTTAATATCATTTAATGCCATAACAAACCAGCCGTGAAATCTTCATTCCCTGGTCAGGCAACAAGCCCCGGGGTTTTAAGGAGGGTGCACGGACTCCAAAACTCTACAATACTAGAGAAAGCCTAACACTAAAGAGCAGTATACAAGTGAGAACGCCAGCAAAGGTAATCACTTGTATACAAGTCCTGACATCACCCAATCACCAGCTTCACCCAGAATAGAAGCCCCTGAGAGGCAAGAAAGACTGATAATTCCTGAATAGTCAGCAAGAGACAGAAGAACATAAACACTATTTTCACGTTTTGTCTGAAGCTGGAGTTACTGCTGGACTTTAAAATTTCATTTTTTGTATTGTATTACTTTGTTTCAATTTTTTTTTCTCTCTTTTTTCCAAACCCACTCAGCGCACCCACCGTTTTTTTTTTTTTTTCTTTTCTTGGGGGTGTGTGTGAGAGAGTGGGTGTGTTCATTTCCTTCACTGAATTCTATTGAAGCTACTAATCTTATCAGTAAGACTGAATATATTCAAGTTTACATAATTTTTTTTTCCTTTTTCCTTTTAAACCACACATTTTATTTTGGTATAAACTTCTGGTTCCCCATTGGCCTTTTAAGGTTCTGTGGGGGTTTTGTTTGTTTTTATTATTTTTGCTTTGTTTTTCTATATTTTTCTATACAATTTAGATCTTTTAATTTTTAATAATTTTTTCATTTGTACTACTACCTTCTCTATAATTCTTTGCTTTCTCTTAAGCTCCTTCCCTATAGCACTAAATTCTAATACATACAAATCTTTATCTCCCTATATTTAACTTTGCAATATTATTCTATATTTCTCTTCTATCCTCCCTTTCTCTTTTTCCCTTTCCCCACTATATTTCTTAGTCTGTTCTGTCCTCATTGCCTTATCCCCAACGGGGATCCTGCTCTAGCATTATTCTCCAATTGGTTCTCTACTTAGTTTGCTTATTAACTTGTGGATATCATTCTTGGATTTCTCTATTCGCCGTGCTAACGTATTGTACTGTATTTTTGATTGGAATGCTTGGGTTATGTCATAGCTGTATATGTTTATGTGTATAATTCAATATGCTAGATAGTACTTGCATAATTTTTAAATTGCCATTTGTCAAAGGTATACCTTCTATTTCTCATTTGCATATATATGTTTTAATATCATTTAATGCCATAACAAACCAGCCGTGAAATCTTCATTCCCTGGTCAGGCAACAAGCCCCGGGGTTTTAAGGAGGGTGCACGGACTCCAAAACTCTACAATACTAGAGAAAGCCTAACACTAAAGAGCAGTATACAAGTGAGAACGCCAGCAAAGGTAATCACTTGTATACAAGTCCTGACATCACCCAATCACCAGCTTCACCCAGAATAGAAGCCCCATCCAAACAACAAACACCAGCAGACGTAACTCAAAGTCTGGGAAAAGGAAATCCCAAACAGAATCAGTTTTAAAAAATTAATAATAACAATGAAACGGCAGAGAAATACCACACAAGCGAAGGAACAATCCACAAACACACAAGATCAAATTAATGAAGAGAATTTGGACAAACTTTCTGAAAGTGATTTCAGAAGAATGATAGTAAAGATGATCAAAGACACTGAAAACAGAATTTCAGAGAAATTGCAAGATACAACTAACACACTGAATAAAGAAATACAAGAACTTACCAAAAAAGTAACAGAGACAAACAACTCAATTGCTGAACTGAAAAACACGGTAGAAGGAATCAAGAGCAGAGTATCTGAGACAGAAGACCGGATAAGTGAGCTGGAAGATAAAATGGTGGAAGTAACTGCTGAAAAACAGACTCTAGCTCAAAGAATGAAAAGAGCAGAGGACAGCCTCAGAGATCTCTGGGATAATATCAAACGCACCAATATTCGAATTATAGGGGTTCCAGAAGAAGAAGAAAGAAAGAAAGGCTATGAGAAAATTTTTGAAGGGATTATAGTTGAAAATTTCCCCAACATGGTAAAAGAAATAGTCAATCAAGTCCAAGAAGCTCAAAGAGTACCTAACAGAATCAATCCGAGAAGAAACACACCAAGACACATATTAATGAAGTTAACACAAATTAAACACAAAGATAGAATTCTCAAAGCAGCAAGGGAAAAGCAACTAGTGACATAAAAGGGGAACCCCATCCGTTTAACAGCTGATCTCTCAACAGAAACTCTGCAGGCCAGAAGGGAATGGCAGGACACATTTAAACGGCTGAAAGAGAATAATCTGCAACCAAGAATCCTCTACCCTGCAAGGATCTCCTTCAAAATTGATGGAGAAATCAAAAGCTTTACAGACAAGCATAAATTAAAAGAATTTAGTCACACCAAACCAGCCTTACAACAAGTGTTAAAGGGACTTATATAGAAAACAAGTATAAAGGGAGAAGATCCACGAAACAAATCCATCATAACATCTAAAAAAAATCCAAAATTACAAGGTAACCTTTGAAAGCAATGCAGTATACAAGTGAGAACGCCAGCAAAGGTAATCACTTGTATACAAGTCCTGACATCACCCAATCACCAGCTTCACCCAGAATAGAAGCCCCATCCAAACAACAAACACCAGCAGACGTAACTCAAAGTCTGGGAAAAGGAAATCCCAAACAGAATCAGTTTTAAAAAATTAATAATAACAATGAAACGGCAGAGAAATACCACACAAGCGAAGGAACAATCCACAAACACACAAGATCAAATTAATGAAGAGAATTTGGACAAACTTTCTGAAAGTGATTTCAGAAGAATGATAGTAAAGATGATCAAAGACACTGAAAACAGAATTTCAGAGAAATTGCAAGATACAACTAACACACTGAATAAAGAAATACAAGAACTTACCAAAAAAGTAACAGAGACAAACAACTCAATTGCTGAACTGAAAAACACGGTAGAAGGAATCAAGAGCAGAGTATCTGAGACAGAAGACCGGATAAGTGAGCTGGAAGATAAAATGGTGGAAGTAACTGCTGAAAAACAGACTCTAGCTCAAAGAATGAAAAGAGCAGAGGACAGCCTCAGAGATCTCTGGGATAATATCAAACGCACCAATATTCGAATTATAGGGGTTCCAGAAGAAGAAGAAAGAAAGAAAGGCTATGAGAAAATTTTTGAAGGGATTATAGTTGAAAATTTCCCCAACATGGTAAAAGAAATAGTCAATCAAGTCCAAGAAGCTCAAAGAGTACCTAACAGAATCAATCCGAGAAGAAACACACCAAGACACATATTAATGAAGTTAACACAAATTAAACACAAAGATAGAATTCTCAAAGCAGCAAGGGAAAAGCAACTAGTGACATACAAGGGAAAGCCCATCCGTTTAACAGCTGATCTCTCAACAGAAACTCTGCAGGCCAGAAGGGAATGGCAGGACACATTTAAACGGCTGAAAGAGAATAATCTGCAACCAAGAATCCTCTACCCTGCAAGGATCTCCTTCAAAATTGATGGAGAAATCAAAAGCTTTACAGACAAGCATAAATTAAAAGAATTTAGTCACACCAAACCAGCCTTACAACAAGTGTTAAAGGGACTTATATAGAAAACAAGTATAAAAGAAGAAGATCCACGAAACAAATCCATCATAACATCTAAGAAGATGACAATAGGATCATTTGTATCAATAATTACTTTGAATGTCAATGGACTAAACGCCCCAACCAAAAGACACAGAGTGGCTGAATGGATCCAAAAACATGACCCATACATATGCTGCCTCCAGGAAACTCATTTCAGACCTAGAGACCCTCATAGACTGAAAATGAGAGGCTGGAAAAAGATATTCCATGCAAATGGAAATCAAAAGAAAGCTGGAGTAGCAATCCTCATATCAGATAAAATAGATTTTAAAGTAAAGAAGATTCTAAGAGACAAGGCAGGTCACTACATCATGATTAAGGGATCCATCCAAGAGGAAGACATAGCAATCATAAATATCTACGCTCCCAACGCAGGAGCACCCCAATACATAAGACAAACACTTTCAGACATAAAAGAAGACATTGATAGCAACACAATCATAGTAGGAGACTTTAACACTCCTCTCACACCAATGGACAGATCATCCAAACAGAAAATTAATAAAGAAACACAAGCCTTAAATGCCACACTAGAAGAAATGGACCTCATTGATATCTTTAGGACTTTCCATCCAAAAGCAGAAGAATACACTTTCTTCTCAAGTGCTCACGGAACATTCTCCAGGATAGACCACATCTTGGGCCACAAATCAATGCTCAGTCAATTCAAGAAAACTGAAATTCTATCAACCATCTTCTCGGACCACAATGCAGTGAGACTAGAGATCAACTACAGGAAAAAAACCGCTAAAAACACAAACACATGGAGATTAAACAACACATACCTAAAAAACCAACTGATCATTGAGGAAATCAAAGGAGCAATTAAACAATTCCTAGAAGAAAATGACAATGAACACACGACAGTGCAAAACCTATGGGATACTGCAAAAGCAGTTCTAAGATGGAAGTTTATAGCAATACAATCCCACCTCAAGAAACTAGGAAAATCTCAAACATACGACCTTACCTTACGCTTAAAACAACTGGAGAAAGAAGAACAAAAACACCCCAAAGCCAGCAGAAGAAGGGAAATCATAAAGATCAGAGCAGAAATAAATAAAAAAGAAACAAAAGAAACAATAGTAAAGATAAATAAAACAAAAAGCTGGTTCTTCGAAAAAGTCAATAAAATCGACACACCACTGGCCAGACTCATCAAGAAAAAGAGAGAGAAGAACCAGATCACCAAAATCAAAAATGAAAAAGGAGAGATTACAACGGATAACGCAGAAATCCAAAGGATTATAAGGGCTACTATGAACAACTCTATGGCAACAAACTGGACAACCTGGAAGAAATGGACAGTTTCTTGGAGAGGATTAATCTCCCAAGACTCAACCAGGAAGAAATAGAAACTATGAACAAGCCAATCACAAGCTCAGAAATCGACGTTGTGATCAAAAATCTACCCAAAAATAAAAGCCCAGGGCCAGATGGTTTCACAAGTGAATTCTACCAAACATTTAAAGAAGAGCTAATGCCTGTCCTTCTAAAACTCTTCCAAAAAATTGCACAGGAAGGAACACTTCCAAACACATTCTACGAGGCCACCATCACCCTGACACCAAAGCCAGGCAAAGACATCACAAAAAAAGAAAATTATAGGCCAATTTCACTGATGAATCTAGATGCCAAAATCCTCAACAAAATCCTAGCAAACAGAATTCAGCAACACATCAAAAAGCTCATTCATCACGATCAAGTTGGTTCATCCCAGGCATGCAAGGATTCTTCAACATCCGCAAATCAATCAATGTGATACACCATATCAACAAATTGAAAGACAAAAATTACATGATCATCTCAATAGATGCAGAAAAAGCCTTTGACAAAGTACAACATCCATTTATGATCAAAACTCTTCAAAAAATGGGCATAGAAGGAACTTATCTTAACATAGTGAAAGCCATCTATGAGAAGCCCACAGCGAACATTATCCTCAATGGTGAAAAACTCAAAGCATTTCCTCTAAGATCAGGAACAAGACAAGGGTGTCCACTTTCACCACTCTTATTCAACATAGTCCTGGAAGTTCTAGCAATAGCAATAAGAGAAGAGAAAGAAATCAAAGGAATCCAGATTGGAAAAGAAGAATTCAAACTCTCTCTATTTGCAGATGACATGATATTATACATAGAAAATCCCAAAGACACTGTTCCAAAAGTACTAGAGTTAATCAGCGAATTCAGCAAAGTCGCAGGATACAAAATCAATATACAGAAATCACTGGCATTCCTATACACAAACAATGAAAAATCAGAAAATGAAATCAAAGAGGCAATCCCCTTCACCATCGCAACCAAAAGAATCAAATATCTAGGAATAAACCTACCCAAAGAAACAAAAGAACTGTACACAGAAAATTACAAGACACTCATGAGAGACATTAAAGAAGACTTAAACAGATGGAGAAATATTCCATGTTCCTGGGTCGGGAGAATCAATATTGTGAAAATGACCATACTACCAAATGTCATCTATAGATTCAATGCGATCCCTATCAAACTTCCAATAACATTCTTCACAGAACTAGACCAACGAATAACACAGTTCATATGGAAACACAAAAGACCTCGAATAGCCAAAGCAATACTCAGGAAGAAGAATGGAGCTGGGGGGATCAGCCTCCCTAACTTCAGACTCTACTACAAAGCAACAGTCATCAAAACAGTATGGTACTGGCACAAAAACAGAAATATCGACCAATGGAACAAGATCGAGAACCCAGAGATAAAGCCACGCACCTATGGGTACCTTATTTTTGACAAAGGAGGTGAACATATAAAATGGGACAAAGACAGCCTCTTCAACAAATGGTGCTGGGAAAATTGGACAGCTATATGCAGAAAAATGAAGTTGGAACATACCCTGACACCATACACTAAGATCAACTCAAAATGGATTAAAGACTTAAATGTAAGGCCAGAAACCATCAAACTCTTAGAAGAGAATATAGGCAAAACACTCAAGGACATCAATCAAAGCAAGATCTTCTCTGACCCACCTACTAGAATAGTGGAACTAAAAAGACAAATGAACATGTGGGACCTCATGAAACTTAAAAGCTTTTGCACAGCTAAAGAAATTACAAAAAAGCTGAACAGACACCCCACAGAGTGGGAGAAAATCATAGCAAAGGAAACAACAGACAAAGAATTAATCTCCAAAATCTACAAGCAACTGAGACAACTCAGCACTGGAAAAACGAACAACCCAATCAAAAAATGGGAAAAGGACCTAAACAGACACCTCTCCAATGATGACATACAGATGGCCCAAAAACACATGAAACGATGCTCAACTTCACTAATAATCAGAGAAATGCAAATCAAAACTACAATGAGATATCACCTCACACCCGTCAGAATGGCCATCATCCACAAATCGACAGACAATAAATGCTGGAGAGGCTGCGGAGAAAAGGGAACACTCCTGCTTTGCTGGTGGGAGTGTAAATTGATACAGCCTCTATGGAAGACAGTCTGGAGATTTCTTAAAAAACTAAAAATAGAAGCACCCTATGACCCAGCAATCCCACTCTTAGGCTTATACCCTGACAAAATCAAAACTGAAAGAAGCACCTGTACCCCAATGTTCATTGCAGCTCTCTATACAATAGCTAGAACATGGAAGGAACCTAGATGCCCATCGACGAACGAATGGATCCAAAAGCTCTGGTACATATATACAATGGAATACTACACAGCTGTAAAGAGAAATGCAGAAGAATCAACCCTGATGAGGTGGCTGGATCTAGAACGTATCATCAAAAGTGAAGTCAGTCAGAAAGAGAAGGACAAATACAGTATATTAACACATATATATGGAATCTAGTAGGATGGTGATGATGGCACATGCAGTGAAGCGACAGAAAGACAGACATGGACAGTGGACATATGGACATTGTGGGGAAGGAATAGTGGGTGAGAGACGTAAAGGAAGTAGCATGAAGGCCTGTACTATCATAAGTGAAGAAAATAGCTCTAGTCATTGCTCTGTGAGAAAAGGGGATCCTTCAGGGGTGCTGTGTGATGGTCGGGAGGGGTGAGAAGGGGGGGATATACATGTGACTAATCTGAGAACATGCATGTCTGTGAACAACAAAACTCTGTAAAAGTTAATAGTAAAATAAAGGTTTAAAAAAAAAAAAAAGATTAAATGTACAAGATCATACAGTTGAAAAAGAACTTAAGTTCAACAATGTGAGGCACTTGATTCACCATGGGCTTCTGCTATGATTGAGAACCAAGTATTATTTAACTAATCATTATCAAACATTCATTAATTATTTTATCAAGTATTCACTATTACTTGTAGCCAAGCTTGTTCCTCAGTAAAATGGCAAGCAAATCAGATTATCCACTAAAGTCATTTGCTAGTGGTCCACATTTGTATATCTTTCAAACTATAGATTGTTATAGAACATTTTATGACTTTGATGTTTCCTTTATATATAAATTTTATTTTATATAAGATAGACATTATCATAAACAACTCCAACTAGTTTTCTTAAAATGACTTCAGGAAGAATGAAGACCATTAAAATATCAAATTAACACAGAATATTCTATTAGCAAAGCATTTCATTTCAATAGTCTTTCATCTATAATAACACATTTGTTGCAAAATATAAATTGCAAGAAAAGAGAAGAAATAGGTTGGGGGAAAGAGGAAAGAACTTATACATTGATGTAAGTTATGCAAAATGAAGTCTTCAAAGTAGACTGTGGGCAAATTGAATGATAATGTAACGGATATATCCACTCATACCAAAGTTTTAATAGCTGGGCATAACAGAACAGCTCTAATGAATTAATTGTCACAGCAGTTAATTTAGCGTTGTGATGTATGTGGAAGATGGTACTTTAAAGTACTAGTACAACATCTTAAGATATAATCAAAACAGTGCTGATGGCAATGTTTGATGGTATGTTTCTACCAAGCATGACTAAGGTGTAGCAGATAATTAGAATTGAGGTTATTATCTTAACTTAGTGAAAACCATGTTGCTTTTCATTCTCCTTAAGTGTAGGTATAACATGAAAAACCCACAAGAGTGTTTTGGTACCAGGGCTCAGTAGCCCAGTGTAATTGTCACCCCCGGTTTCATTTGTCAATGTCCCCATTGAGAAATACCTTTTCAAATTTTAGTCTTCTCGGAACCTTATCCCAGTAAGAATACTTTAGTAGGTTTAACATTTCTTCCTTTACCACTGAGCCACCAGGGAAGCCTGTACACACACACACACACACACACACACACACACACTCTTCTTATATTCTGTGAATTGTATTCCATAAAGTACTCGGCAGTGTTTTTCATAAAATGAAGAAGAATGTCTACATCATACTCACATTAAATTTATTTCACAAAGCACAAGTGTACATGATTCTTGGCACCTTGGTCTATTTATGTTCTAACAATGCCACCTTTATGTATAATAATCCTTTTTAATTTTTAGGAGTCTCATTGATTTCCTGTAGAAATGAATTTCATGGTTTGATTATATGAACATATCTCTTAAAATTTATCTTTTTGATTTATTGAAGCAGCATCCACCTATTTTCTAGTTAATCATATTTTTGAAACTAAATTATATCTTAATGGAAATCCATATAGAGTCAAAATATAGATGAGAAATATATGGAAATTTGCATGACTATCTATATCTTGTTAAAAATGGAAATATTTGGGAGAAAACCTGTGAAAGAGAAATGTGATTTTAGGAGAGCAGCACACATGTTGTTTCTATCACTAGAGATTTCTCAGATAGATTCAGAGAGGTGGTTTGGAATTTTCCCTTTTGTTGTGTACCAACAAAGTTTTCTACTCCCTAGCTCCCATACACATACTAGCTGCTGTCTGTGTTTCTTTAAACATGGCAAGCTAATGAGAATGCCTTTATGATCTCACTGTTCCTTTTCTTTTTTAACAGTCATAAATTTTACTGCTAAAGCAATTTTGTATGTGGAAGGGAGTCTATAAAATTTTATATGTGAATAAGGCAGAAGTTTTGGAAGATTTATAACTCTAATAACACCCTGATTGAAATCTATACTTGGTTCTATGTTCCAATCTTGTTTTTGTGAACTCATATATTGATCTGTTTCCCTGCTACAGAGCACAAAATTAAGAACAATACTGGCTCACAAAGTGAGAATTTGTAAATTTCTTTCTTTCAAAGAAACAAAAGGATACAGTTTTCATGCAGTTAATTATTGAAGTCATTTCAGTGGCAGGAAGGTTGTTCAGAAGTAACTGTGATTTTAGTACTGGATTTCTTTTTAAAATGTAGCATAAGCAGAATTTGTAATTCATTTAAAAAAAGAATGTACCAGTGATTATGTCAGACTCATTTTATAGTACCTGCTGATCAGCTATGTGGAAAAAATGATGCTGTTTCTATGGTCATTGGCATTCTATGGCATTGTTTAGCAATGCCAAGTTTCTTCTGAGAACTTTCCTCCAGGTTGTGACTTTCACTAGCACTCATTTGCTGGCAGGTATTGGCCTCTACAGTACCAAATTGAAAAAGCAATGTGTATAATTCTCCTGGGCATTGCTAAGTCAAGAGGCAGACAACAATGCCAGAAATCTCAGGAGTAAAATACTGTCTCGTGGTGTGGGGCTCTGAATTGAAAGTGCACCTTTGCAAGCATAAAGAAGCTTAAGTACATTGTTTCAGCTTGAAGCTAAGATGGCGCCTACAGGAAGGGACGTGGAAATGAAAGGAAGCTTAAGCACATTGTTTAAAGAAGCTTAAGCACATGTTTGCAGCTAAGATGGCGCCTATAGGAAGAGACAGGGCGTGATCTAAATTGTTAATTGATGGTCAAAATTTCTGATTGGTTCCCCTGGCTTCCGCGCTCGTGAATGATTGCTTGGCCTTTAGCTTGATTGGTGTAATCTATAGGAAGTCCCGTGCAAAACCCCCTTCACTTGCCTATAAAAGCTGTGGATCTTCATTAATAAAGCGGAACTACTTCGATGGAACCCTTGTCGTGTCTGATTGTTCCCCTGCCTGAGCCAGGAGGCTGGGGGGCAGGCAGTCAAGATTTGCCTTTCTCTGAGATCTTCCGGTTCAGCTGGGGGCAATCCCGCTGCCCCCGCATCATGGTATTTTTAAAGGTCCCCGCATCATGGTATTTTTAAAACCTGTTTTCTAAACTCTGTGGATTTAGATAATCTAATTTTGAAGATCCCCTTTCTAAGTTGAATCCAATTTAAGCTCAAAGTTTCAAGCAATTATTGTTCTCTTATTTTGTGTATGTATTTTAAATTTTAAAATTACATTTTTTTCATTTTTATGTAGTTAAAATTATTGCATATTTTCTTCAAGATTGTGTCTGTATACTGAGAATTGAAGTGGTATTTGTATAATAGTCTTTTCTAATTCATGAAATGCATGGCGAAAAACAGGTAATTCACATTAACACGTAACAATTTTGAATTTCAGAGAAAATAGAATCAAGCAATATGAGTATGCACTCCTGAAATGGTTTCAGGTATTCACCTGTTTAGCAATGCCAAGTTTCTTCTGAGAACTTTCCTCCAGGTTGTGACTTTCACTAGCACTCATTTGCTGGCAGGTATTGGCCTCTACAGTACCAAATTGAAAAAGCAATGTGTATAATTCTCCTGGGCATTGCTAAGTCAAGAGGCAGACAACAATGCCAGAAATCTCAGGAGTAAAATACTGTCTCGTGGTGTGGGGCTCTGAATTGAAAGTGCACCTTTGCAAGCATAAAGAAGCTTAAGTACATTGTTTCAGCTTGAAGCTAAGATGGCGCCTACAGGAAGGGACGTGGAAATGAAAGGAAGCTTAAGCACATTGTTTAAAGAAGCTTAAGCACATGTTTGCAGCTAAGATGGCGCCTATAGGAAGAGACAGGGCGTGATCTAAATTGTTAATTGATGGTCAAAATTTCTGATTGGTTCCCTGGCTTCCGCTCGTGAATGATTGCTTGGCCTTTAGCTTGATTGGTGTAATCTATAGGAAGTCCTGCAAAACCCCTTCACTTGCCTATAAAAGCTGTGGATCTTCATTAATAAAGCGGAACTACTTGATGGAACCCTTGTCGTGTCTGATTGTTCCCCTGCCTGAGCCAGGAGGCTGGGGCAGGCAGTCAAGATTTGCCTTTCTCTGAGATCTTCCGGTTCAGCTGGGGGCAATCCCGCTGCCCCCGCATCATGGTATTTTTAAAGGTCCCCGCATCATGGTATTTTTAAAACCTGTTTTCTAAACTCTGTGGATTTAGATAATCTAATTTTGAAGATCCCCTTTCTAAGTTGAATCCAATTTAAGCTCAAAGTTTCAAGCAATTATTGTTCTCTTATTTTGTGTATGTATTTTAAATTTTAAAATTACATTTTTTTCATTTTTATGTAGTTAAAATTATTGCATATTTTCTTCAAGATTGTGTCTGTATACTGAGAATTGAAGTGGTATTTGTATAATAGTCTTTTCTAATTCATGAAATGCATGGCGAAAAACAGGTAATTCACATTAACACGTAACAATTTTGAATTTCAGAGAAAATAGAATCAAGCAATATGAGTATGCACTCCTGAAATGGTTTCAGGTATTCACCTGGGCTGCTGTACTGTTTTCCTTTTATATTCATAGATACATAGAAAAAGCTAGGATAGGAGGAACAGAGAAAGATTTTTATTTTAGCAGAGCCCTTTGGCTAGTTTTGTTTAAGGTGAAGAAACAAAATTTATTTGCTGGCTTGCAAAAAGTATACTACATATTCTTTTGGAAATTAGTTCTTTGATAACTAAAATGTATAGAACTTGAACATGTTTTTGATAATCATTATATACTTTTGGATTCATAAAGACCATCAACAGCTAAGTATCGCCTGAAATTTCTATAGTAATTCGGTGTATAATGTACAGTATACTTTTTTTGTGAACCTATGGGAGTGAAAAAAATTTAGCCCTTACTTTCCATCGAACTAATAACACTTTGAAAGTTAATTATCTATAAAAAAATATTAAGTAGATAATTACTTTAGGCTTTGTTTAGGAAGTTTGAGCTGGATTTTTGTTATAGTATAAAAGATACAGTGTTTGAATTCTATAAAAGAGCAACACTGATTTCTGATGAATAAAAAGAATGGGTTTAAATGATATTATAGCACAAATAACACAAACATCACTAATTTGTACACTTGTAGTATTTCCTAAGGGCTTCACTGGTGGCTTAGATGGTAAAGAATCTACCTGCAGAGTGGAAGACCTAGGTTTGATATCTGGGTTGGGAAGATCCTCTAGAGGAGGGAATGGCAACTCACTCCAGTATTCTTGCGTGGAGAATCTCTGTAGACAGAGGATCCTCTTGGTACAGTCCATAGTGCTATACAGATTCTGAAGCGACTGAGCACAGCAAAGTCTTTCCTAGAAATTTCAAAACCTATTTTCTGTTATGCATATTCTGTCCTTTCACTGCTTCAATGATTTTTATGTAAAAGTTAATTTGGCCTCCAGATTTTGTAGCAAGTATATATATACACATACATACATACATTTATATATTTCCTAAAGTAGGAGTCATTTATCTGGACAGATGGTCATAGTAGTTGAACACATTGTGTGTAAATGCTATATAGCATGGTCAAAGCATAGAATGTTCTTTTTTTATATAAAAAAGAAAAAAAAAGAGTTTGTTAAGTAAAACTCAACACAAATTATATGAAAAAAATATACTTAATCTATGTGTTAATAATTATTCAAAAATTATTGAACATAGTATGATAATGATCTTTTTACTTTGCTTGAAAGACATCATTATTATGGTTGAACTGAGTTCCAGTTAATATTTTTTATTTTAGTAATTTTTCACACAAATTTACAAGTAAATAAATAATCTGCATTCAGCCTGTGCTTATGCTAGTAGTTGGCATACTATATCATTTTAACCTTATCTCTCTCCTAAAACCGTTATATTTTCTACTTGAATAAGCATTCTCAGAGGAATGAACTACTTTGCACAAAGATGGTCAATGTGAAGGCTGATGTAGTGATCATTCTTGAAGTACACCACCTACAGGGTTGTTCTCAGAACCTTTAGTGGCACTTCATTATGCACAGAATAAAATGCAAATCTCTAGGAGATATCTCCATAAATGGATTTCATTCTGTTTTTCTTTACTTTGCAGCCTCTAAATTTGATGCTAAAGCTGCACACTGGGCAACTCAGCATTTTCTGAAAATAATCTGAGATTTTCTATCTGTGTTCCTTGTTTGCTTCTGACCACTCCTCCTCCCACCCGTATAAAATGTTCCTTCCCTTTATCTATGTTACTGTGGAATAATTATAACTTCTTAGGATCACAAAGCAATGTAGCTTTATTACTAAAAATCATCTGTTCAGTAAATTAGTTGTATATATGTCTACTCCATTACTTCTGATGTTATAAATTGCTTGAGAAAAAGATTGGATTTTATTTAAAAGCATCTTTTGTTTTACCCTTTATAATATCTTGTATAAATAGCAAACATCCAATAAATATGTTTAAATGACTTTCTAGCTGAAAAAAAATGTATGAATTAAACTTTGTATGCTCAGAAATTTTTGGAAGTTTCAAATGACTGATTAATTTAAGGGTAACTTAACAGTATAAAAAGCACATATTCCATAGATACCTCTAAATAATCAGTATGCATTTAATAATATTCTTTGATTTATTTTTGATAGCTTTAGTAATTTCTCAAAAGCTCTTCCCCACTCAAAATCAATTATAAATAATGAATAATTAAGATTATGAAGGAAAGTTACAAAAATTATTCTAATCAACAATGATTTTTCTTTTGTTCTTTACAACATTCCTCTGAAACAAATTCAATTATTAAATTTTCTTATTCTATATATTCCTTTGACCATTTTAAGCCTACAGTTTAGTCACAGTCACAACTGCCAGGTATGGAAATGACTTTTGTTATCACTACTGGTGATGATTTAGTGCTTCAAAGATTTATTAAGTTAGATCTAAATCTCATTAAGGATTTTTATTTTATTTAGATTACATCAATTATTTACATTAAAAATGTATCTGCTTTTCTTTTCCAATTGGATTTTACAATGTTACATTAGCTTCAGGTGTACAGCAAAGTTATTGTTATACGTTTCTACTAAGTTTTCTTGTTTACAGGTATACATAATCCTCAAACAGTCGTAGGTTAAAAAAAAATGTATCTACTTGTTCCATCACTATACTATTATAGCGTTCTCCGTATTCTCAAATACAACTCTGTGAACTCCACACATGCTAATAACCACTGAAATATCCCCTAAATCTGCAATCATTCCCACAGGGATGAAAGGACAATGAACATGTCACTGACATGCTAAAACCAGGGCCCTGGTCTTTCAAATTAATGCACAGTAATTTTCTTGGATGTCACACTAATTGGTGTCATACCACAGATTCAGGACAGAAAGGCAAACAGAGGAAAATGCTGTAAGTGATTAAAGAAACAATCAAGCTTACCATTTGTCTTCATTTCTCCTTTTAATTCTTAAATTAATTCTAGAAACAGAATATAGCCCAAAACATGTAGTCACAACATAACATATGTTTAGACTTTTTTATGTTTACTTCTTTCAAGATGAAAGTTTTCTTTGAAATAAGTACAAACGTTACATGCTGTGACAACTCTCTGAAAAAGGTACAAAGAAAAACGTTTCGAACAGTATAAAAGCACATATTCCATAGATACCTCTAAATAATCAGTATGCATTTAATAATATTCTTTGATTTATTTTTGATAGCTTTAGTAATTTCTCAAAAGCTCTTCCCCACTCAAAATCAATTATAAATAATGAATAATTAAGATTATGAAGGAAAGTTACAAAAATTATTCTAATCAACAATGATTTTTCTTTTGTTCTTTACAACATTCCTCTGAAACAAATTCAATTATTAAATTTTCTTATTCTATATATTCCTTTGACCATTTTAAGCCTACAGTTTAGTCACAGTCACAACTGCCAGGTATGGAAATGACTTTTGTTATCACTACTGGTGATGATTTAGTGCTTCAAAGATTTATTAAGTTAGATCTAAATCTCATTAAGGATTTTTATTTTATTTAGATTACATCAATTATTTACATTAAAAATGTATCTGCTTTTCTTTTCCAATTGGATTTTACAATGTTACATTAGCTTCAGGTGTACAGCAAAGTTATTGTTATACGTTTCTACTAAGTTTTCTTGTTTACAGGTATACATAATCCTCAAACAGTCGTAGGTTAAAAAAAAATGTATCTACTTGTTCCATCACTATACTATTATAGCGTTCTCCGTATTCTCAAATACAACTCTGTGAACTCCACACATGCTAATAACCACTGAAATATCCCCTAAATCTGCAATCATTCCCACAGGGATGAAAGGACAATGAACATGTCACTGACATGCTAAAACCAGGGCCCTGGTCTTTCAAATTAATGCACAGTAATTTTCTTGGATGTCACACTAATTGGTGTCATACCACAGATTCAGGACAGAAAGGCAAACAGAGGAAAATGCTGTAAGTGATTAAAGAAACAATCAAGCTTACCATTTGTCTTCATTTCTCCTTTTAATTCTTAAATTAATTCTAGAAACAGAATATAGCCCAAAACATGTAGTCACAACATAACATATGTTTAGACTTTTTTATGTTTACTTCTTTCAAGATGAAAGTTTTCTTTGAAATAAGTACAAACGTTACATGCTGTGACAACTCTCTGAAGTACAAAGAAAAACAAGAGTCTGTTCGAACACCTCCAACGAGGTAAGCAATCATTTGAACTATTTTTCTGTTTAGGTGAAAGACAAATGATTATAACTTTGAGTTGAACAAAATTCAACATATATTTTTACTGATATGCTTTCTAGGGATTCATTCTTTACAATACAACAAACAGCAAAACCAAAACAGAGAAATATATAAACTAAAACTGGTATGGCAAATGTTAACAGACTTGCTTATTTTCTGGGTAAAAACGTGGAAATACTTACTGCTGATCTTTTATACATAGCAAGTTTTCAATACATTTTAGCAATTAAGATACTAAACAAACAGTTACTTTTTAACTATTATAGCAAACTCGAGCTAGTATTAGATTAAAAACTGATTTTATATGTATATTACATATATTATACCATTAAATGCATACTATAGAATAATTATACAATAGGAAATTGAAATAACTAATCATATGTATTTATACATATACATCCATGATCATGTATATATCATGATTATATAATATAGGCATGTGTGTGTTAAGTCACTTCAGTAGTACCTGACACTTTGTGACCCCAGGAGTGTAGCCTCCTTGTCTCATCAGTCCATAGCATTCTCTAGGCAAGAATACTGGAGTGGGTAACCATTCCTTTCCCCAGGTGATCTTCCTGACCCAGGGATTGATCCTGTGTCTCCCATATCTTAGGCTGATCATCATCTGAGCCACCAGGGAATCCCATATGTACATGTTATATATCATAGTTACACACATATAAACCTACACATATATAGACAGTATGTTTATTTATATTTATTTATGTATTTATTTATTGATATATATTTATTTTAGCAATACACAATATGTGATTAATTGTATATATATATATATTTAATATATATACTTTTATACATATATATGTAACTGTAGCTATACATATATATATATGTATATGTATCTATATATATATATAGCCACACACAAGCATCACAGATTCCTTATCCATTCATCTGCTAATGTTAATGGACACTTAGGTTACTTCTGTATCTTGGCAGTTGCAAATACTGCTATGAATACATGCATTGGAGTGCATGTACTTTTTAAAATTAGTGCTGTTGAATATATACCCATGAGTGAAATTGCTATCTTATATGATGACTATGCCCTTAGTTTGTTTAGGAAATTCCATACCACTTTCTTAGGGACTGAATAAACTTATAGTTCTATCAAAAATGAGGGACAATTCCATTTTCTCTGCATCCTTATAAAGGTTTTTATTAATATACTTTTTGATGATAGCCATTGTGAGATGTGTCGGTTTTTATTTTCATTTACCTGATGATTTTCACTTACTTAATGACCTCAGATGATGAGCAACTTTTCATTCGCTCTCTGCATTACTCTTTGGAAAAAATGTCTATTCAAGTCCTCTGCACATTTTTAAAGAAAATTATTTGTTTTCATGTTGAGTTGTATGAGCTAATTCTATACGCTGGATATTAAACCCTTACTAGTCATATCACAGACAAATATGCCTACCATTCCATAGATTGTCTATCATTTTGTCCATGGTTTTCTTTGATATGTAAATGCTATGAAGCTTAGTTAGGCCCAATAAATAATTATAAAATTAATATGGAAGTAGAAAAGACCTTAAGTATCTGAAACAGTCTATAAAGGACACAGTTAGAGGAAAAATACTCTCTGACTTCATACTATAGTACAAAGATCAGAACTTGGTACAAATTTAATGACCATGTAAAGACTATATATCTTCCCCCCTTTTATTTGCATTATTTACTGTATATGTAGAGTACATCACATGAAATTTCGGGATGGATGAAGTACAAGCTGGAATCAAGATTGCTGTAGGAAATATCAATAACCTCAGATATGCAGATGACACCACCTTTATGGAATTAAATGAAGAAAACCTACAGAGCCTCTTGATGAAGGTGAAAGAGGAATGTGAAAAAGCTGTCTTAATAAAGAAGATAAAGATCATGGCATGTGGTCTCAACACGTCATCGCAAAGAGGTGGACAAACAGTGGCAATAGTGACAGACATTATTTTCTTGGGATCCAAAATCACTGTGGATGGTAACTGCAGCCATGAAATTAAAAGATGCTTGCTCCTTGGAAAAAAAAAGCCCTGACAAGGTGAGACAGCATTTTAAAAAGTAGAGATATGACTTTTCTGACAAAGGTCCTTATAGTAAAAGCCAAGGTCTTTCCAGTAGTCATGGATGGGTGTGAGAGTTGGACCATAAAGAAGACTGAGCTCTGAAGAATTGATATCTTCAAACTTTGGTGCAGGTGAAGACTCCTGAGAGTCCTAGGACAGCGAGATCAAACCAGTCAATCCTAAAGGAAATCAACCCTGAATATTAATTGAAAGACCTGATGCTGAAGCTGAAGCTCCAATAACTTGTCCACCTGATGCAAAGAGACAATTCATTGGAAAATACCCTGATGCTAAAAAAAACTAGAAGGCAGAAGGAAAAGGGGAAGTCAGAGGATGATATGATTGGATGGCACAATCGACTCAGTAGACATAAGTTTAAACAAGTTTCAGGAGATGCTAAAGGACATAGATGCCTGATATGTTGCAGTCTGTGGGGTTGCAAAGAGCTGAACATAACTGAGAGACTACACTGACTGAATGGTACAAAACAGATACACAGTTCAATGGGCACAAAGGAAAGTCCATGAATAAACTGTAAGTCTATCACACTTATAGTCAATTAATCTATGACAAAGGAGGCAAGAATATACAGTGAGATAAAGACAGTCCCTTCAATAAGTGATGCTGGGAAGACTGGACAGCTACTTGTAAAAGGACAAAAGTAGAACACTATCACCATAGGCTAAGTAAATGCCAAATGGGTTAAAAACTTAAATATGAGATCATTTACTATGAATACATAAACTGTTAGACACCAGGTCATATCTCATGCTCTATCTTGTGTATAAACATTAAATTGATAAAATAAATATATGGTTAATATAAAATATTTTAATAACTTCAAAAACTTAATCAAGAACAAAATCTATATACTTGTGATAAACATTATTGATTGTTACATCAAAATGCCTAGTGTTCTAAATATTAATACTAAGAAGAGAAAATGTCATAACAAAAAATATATGTAGTTTTGATTTTCATGTTGAGCATAAAGTATTTATACCTCTATTAATTTTTTTATGTAAATTGGATCTTAGAACTCACCATATCACTTCATGATTTATTTTTTTAAAAATTTTTTAAGAGACTTGCTATAATAGGTAACATATGAGGGAACAATTTTTTATTTTTTATTTTGGTTATTCTGTGTTTTCACTGCTTCCACAAGCTCTCCTCTAGCTGCAAATAGTGGGGGTTACTCTCTAGTTGAGATAAGCAGGCTTCTTGTTGCGGTGACTTTTCTTGTTGTGGAACTCAGGCTCTAGGGCCCACAGGCTTCAGTAGTTGTGGCACATGGGCTCAATAGTTGTGGCTCTGTGGCTCTAGAGCACAGGTTCGATAGCTGTGACTCAAGGGGTTAGTCGCTCCACAGCATGTGGGATCTTCCCAGATGAGGGATTGAACTCACATCTCCTGCATTGGCAGGCGACTCTACCACTGATCTACCAGGGAAGCCCCACTTCATCATTTAGAGTTAAATCACACACACACACACACACATGCACACACACACACACAAAAACAATGAAATTAAGCTTGCCTATATGTGTAAATTCCAAAGTATGAGTTTCAAATACTGCCTAAGAAAAAGAAAACCTTTATATTTGATCAACATGAAGTTTAATTTCAATCCATAATTTATTATATACACCTACACCAAAAATAAAATCTTATTTTTAAAAAGTGGCCAATTAACAATGTTTTCATATATATAATTAATGCAATGCAAACTAAGTAATCTGCTCAGTTCAGTCGCTCAGTCATGTTCAGTGCCTTGTCCCATGGATTGCAGTAGGCCAGACTTCCCTGTCCTTCAACATCTCCCAGAGGCTTTTCAAACTCATGTCCGTTTATTCAGTGATACGATCCAGTCATCTTGTCCTTTGTCATTCCCATCTCCTTCTGCCTTCTGTTTTTCCAAACATCAGGCCTTTTCAAAGTATCATCTCTTCGCATAAAGTTACCAAAGTATTGGAGCAGCATCTTCAGCATCAGTTCTTCCAATGAATACATAGGATTAATTTTCTTTAGGAATGACTCGTTTGATCTCTTTGCAGTCCAAAAGACTTTCAAGAGTGAACTCCAGTACCACAGTTTAAATGCATCATTTCTCATGTGTTCAACCTTTTTTTTTTTTTTTTTTTTGATCCAACTCTCACATCCATAAATGACTACTGGGAAAACCATAGCTTTGAAAATATACACTTTCATCAGAAAAGTGGTGTGTCTGCTTTTTTATAATAGTTGTCTAGGCTTTGTCTTAGCTTTCTTCCTAGGAGCAAGTGTTTTAATTTCATGAATTCAGTCACCATCTGTGGAGATTTTCAAGCCCAAGAAAATAAAATCAGTTATTGTTTCCATTGTTTGTCCATCTATTTGCCATGAAGTGATGTGATCTAATGCCATGATCTTTATTTTTTTTAATATTGAGTTTTAGGCCAGCCTTTTCAGTCTCTTCTTTCACCTTCATCAAGAGGCTCTGTAGTTCCTTTTTGCTTGATGCTATAAGGGTGGTGTCATTTACATACCTGAGATTACTAGTATTTCTAGCAGCAGTCTTGATTCTAGCTTGTGCTTCATCCAGACCAGCATTTCGCATGATATTCTATGCATATAAATTAAATAAGCAAAGTGACACTATACAACCTCCACCCACTCCTTTCCCTATTTGGAACCAGACTGCTGTCCATGTCTAGTTCTAACTGTTCCTTCTTTTTCTGTATACAGGTTTCACAGGAGGCAAATATGGTGGTCGCCCCTTTGAATTTTATTCTAGGCATATACCCCTTTTCAAAATTTTTTCCCCCTTTAACAATGCAAACTAAGTAATCTGCTCAGTTCAGTCGCTCAGTCATGTTCAGTGCCTTGTCCCATGGATTGCAGTAGGCCAGACTTCCCTGTCCTTCAACATCTCCCAGAGGCTTTTCAAACTCATGTCCGTTTATTCAGTGATACGATCCAGTCATCTTGTCCTTTGTCATTCCCATCTCCTTCTGCCTTCTGTTTTTCCAAACATCAGGCCTTTTCAAAGTATCATCTCTTCGCATAAAGTTACCAAAGTATTGGAGCAGCATCTTCAGCATCAGTTCTTCCAATGAATACATAGGATTAATTTTCTTTAGGAATGACTCGTTTGATCTCTTTGCAGTCCAAAAGACTTTCAAGAGTGAACTCCAGTACCACAGTTTAAATGCATCATTTCTCATGTGTTCAACCTTTTTTTTTTTTTTTTTTTGATCCAACTCTCACATCCATAAATGACTACTGGGAAAACCATAGCTTTGAAAATATACACTTTCATCAGAAAAGTGGTGTGTCTGCTTTTTTATAATAGTTGTCTAGGCTTTGTCTTAGCTTTCTTCCTAGGAGCAAGTGTTTTAATTTCATGAATTCAGTCACCATCTGTGGAGATTTTCAAGCCCAAGAAAATAAAATCAGTTATTGTTTCCATTGTTTGTCCATCTATTTGCCATGAAGTGATGTGATCTAATGCCATGATCTTTATTTTTTTTAATATTGAGTTTTAGGCCAGCCTTTTCAGTCTCTTCTTTCACCTTCATCAAGAGGCTCTGTAGTTCCTTTTTGCTTGATGCTATAAGGGTGGTGTCATTTACATACCTGAGATTACTAGTATTTCTAGCAGCAGTCTTGATTCTAGCTTGTGCTTCATCCAGACCAGCATTTCGCATGATATTCTATGCATATAAATTAAATAAGCAAAGTGACACTATACAACCTCCACCCACTCCTTTCCCTATTTGGAACCAGACTGCTGTCCATGTCTAGTTCTAACTGTTCCTTCTTTTTCTGTATACAGGTTTCACAGGAGGCAAATATGGTGGTCTGATATTCCCATCTCTTTCAGAATTTTCCATGGTTTCTTGTGAGCCACATAGTCAAAGGCATTAGAATAGTCATTGAAGCAGAAGTAGATATTTTTCAGGAATTCCCTTACTCTTTCTATGATGCAATGGATGTTGAAAATTTGAACTCTTCTTCCTCTGCCTTTTCTAAATACAGCTTGTACATAGGGAAGCTTTCAGTCTAAGTACTTTTGAACCCTAGCTTGGAGGATTATGATAATTATTTAGCTGGAGTATGAAACGACTGCAATGGTTTAAAGACTCTTTCTCATGACCACCTTTGTTATTGGAATGAAAACAGACCTTTTCTGCCATTTTTAAAATGAGAAATACTAGAATGTGTCGCATGCATTTTAGAAATTAATTTTAAAATGTAATTTTAAGAAAGTATTAATTTAAATATTTAAACTTCTAATTTTATTTGTCAAATATACATATCAAAATTAAAATGATATAATTATCATTTTAAAATTTCTTGTTGTATTCAATAACTGCAAGAAAGGCATTGGTGTGTACAGAAAACTGAAAAAAGTATATATGAGGGTGGAGAAATGAAAGACCAATGGAAGTGGCCGGCCCATCCCCCTCCCTCCCCACCCCACCCCCCAGAGGATAGGTGAATAAAATTTAAAAAAAAATATATATATGGAGCATAGCAGTTGAAAATGAATATTTTTATATGAAACAACATACCTAAAAATGACAAAAACATTGTCTCTTGAGTGTTTTTTCTTCAAATGTCATTAAGTTCACTTCTTTTTATTGTGGTCTAGGTGTTTTTTATGTGGTACACTTCATCTTTCTTCTCATGTTTTCTGCCGTAGAAAGGTATCCTATGTGGATGACATTCTAACTGCATATTCAATGATGTTAGGCTCAGTCATGGCGAGAGTGTTTCCCTCATAGAAATTCAAATATGCAGTGATTCAGAGGTTCCCCTGGCCTTTTACCTCAAAATTGGGGGTTAGACAATTACCAGCATAGAACTCTAATTCATACATAAGATCAAAGCTATTACTTATATAAATTATGATAAATTTACATCATGAATTATATAAATCATCATAAATTTAATTATAATAAATTTGAGAATCAGCATTTTGAGTGTGTGTATCAAATTAAAAGGAAGTCATCAGCATTGCCTGTTTATAAGAATTCTTACCACTCTTCTGTCAGTAGGAAAAACAAAAGTTAGATTGGATAGAATTTATGATGAGGCACAATGAACTGGGAGCATTCTCAAAAAAATAACATATTTTTCTTTGGTGGTGTACTATCTCAGGTGAACTATAGGAAAATTCAGATACTGTTGAAGGAAAGGAGCTCTACTTAATGTTTATAATAAGAAGCATATAACACAATACTTATGTCATTCTTGCTACTTTATCAATATTTATTGATTCAAATCCAGTTTCCCTTCCATTCTGAAATTGAATTGTTAGAACATCAATTATGTGAAGAGCTATTGAACTGTTGGAAAAGATAAGAAAACAAATATTAATCAGAACTCTTAGTATTAATGCTTACTGTTGAAAACAAAACACATTCATAGAACAAAAAGTATAGATGATTTCTTGTTTTACCACATTAACATTGAAACATTTTTAAACACATAATAAAATAACAAATAAATGTTAACTCAAAAATCTCTTGAAGTTATAATAATGTGCATATCAAAGAAAGAAACAACTCCAATAAAATACTTTTCTCTTGGTAGCAAAAGCTGTAGTGAAGATATATCACAAACAGATGGTGCAGAGGATGTGAACCGCCTGGATGATGGGAGGACAGTGTTGCTAGACCAGAATAAATCCCTGCTTGTGCCTGAGAATGGATCTGCTCAGAGAAACAGATAAGACACTGACATAATGGGGTGGGAATCACAAGGATACTTGCAATGGATCTCAAAATATTAGAAAAGATCAAATATGGAATTGAGGTCTAAGTTATGTCTAAAAGGGTAGTCAACAACATTCTTGCTGTGATTGTAATGTAATGGGAATCACAAGGAACTTTGTAGAGCCATAGAATCCAGTGAAGCTTAAATAAATGTACATCTACAAATTCCAGCAAGCACTCCACACAGTTTCTGCAAGCCAAGATTACTTAACATATGGCACGTGGGCTTGAAGACCCTTTTATATGTGTAGGTCTATATGCAAGAAGGAGGAGGAATATGTGATTGAAATGTGATAATTGTGTTTTTGTGCTTGTTCTTTTGAGTGTGTCTGTGTGTATTAAGTAACTATGTGGATGGAGAAGGGAGTAACCAAGTTCCCTCTAATCATTTGCTCGCTGACTACAGTAGTGAACAATTGGATACTTTTGTGCATTGATCATTTCCTTACTGAAGTATAGACTAATGAAATGAAAATTAAGTTTAGTTTTGTGCAAGTTTAATTAACACAATATTAGTATAGTTTTAGATGGATTGAGTGTAGGAGAAATACATTCTTTGCATGATTTAGCATACAATTAAATTTTTTGATTCAAATCCAGTTTCCCTTCCATTCTGAAATTGAATTGTTAGAACATCAATTATGTGAAGAGCTATTGAACTGTTGGAAAAGATAAGAAAACAAATATTAATCAGAACTCTTAGTATTAATGCTTACTGTTGAAAACAAAACACATTCATAGAACAAAAAGTATAGATGATTTCTTGTTTTACCACATTAACATTGAAACATTTTTAAACACATAATAAAATAACAAATAAATGTTAACTCAAAAATCTCTTGAAGTTATAATAATGTGCATATCAAAGAAAGAAACAACTCCAATAAAATACTTTTCTCTTGGTAGCAAAAGCTGTAGTGAAGATATATCACAAACAGATGGTGCAGAGGATGTGAACCGCCTGGATGATGGGAGGACAGTGTTGCTAGACCAGAATAAATCCCTGCTTGTGCCTGAGAATGGATCTGCTCAGAGAAACAGATAAGACACTGACATAATGGGGTGGGAATCACAAGGATACTTGCAATGGATCTCAAAATATTAGAAAAGATCAAATATGGAATTGAGGTCTAAGTTATGTCTAAAAGGGTAGTCAACAACATTCTTGCTGTGATTGTAATGTAATGGGAATCACAAGGAACTTTGTAGAGCCATAGAATCCAGTGAAGCTTAAATAAATGTACATCTACAAATTCCAGCAAGCACTCCACACAGTTTCTGCAAGCCAAGATTACTTAACATATGGCACGTGGGCTTGAAGACCCTTTTATATGTGTAGGTCTATATGCAAGAAGGAGGAGGAATATGTGATTGAAATGTGATAATTGTGTTTTTGTGCTTGTTCTTTTGAGTGTGTCTGTGTGTATTAAGTAACTATGTGGATGGAGAAGGGAGTAACCAAGTTCCCTCTAATCATTTGCTCGCTGACTACAGTAGTGAACAATTGGATACTTTTGTGCATTGATCATTTCCTTACTGAAGTATAGACTAATGAAATGAAAATTAAGTTTAGTTTTGTGCAAGTTTAATTAACACAATATTAGTATAGTTTTAGATGGATTGAGTGTAGGAGAAATACATTCTTTGCATGATTTAGCATACAATTAAATTTTTTTGAACTAAAACTTTACAGAATGAAAATTTGAGATGTATTTTTAACACCACTTTAACAAGTTAATATAACTCAGAATGGTTTATATGTTTTATTTAAAAATATTTTGGACTCAAAGGATCAAGAATATGGCTTAATTTAAAAAGCATAAGGCTGTAACAAACTCAGGCTTACCAGGTAGCTCAGTGGTAAAGAATTTCCCTGCCAATGATGTAAGCACAGGCTTGATCCCTGGGTTGGGAAGATTACCTGAATATGGAAATGGCAACTCAATATAGAATACTTTTTTTTTGGAGTGGGTGCAGGTTGGGGAGGGAGAGGGGCAGGCGGGACCACTTCTATTGGTCTTTCATTTATCTGTTTCCATCCATCTCTGTTCTTTGGCCCTGTGCAGGCCTCCCATCACAGTGGTCTTTGTTGTCGCAGAGCGCTGGCTCTGGGCGCATGCGCTCCAGAGCTCCGGCTCGGTAATTGGACACATCAGTCCAGCGGCTCCGCAGAATGTGCAATCTTCCCATGCCAGGGATGGAACCGGTGTCCCTTGCACTGCAAGGTGGTGTCCTTACCCACTGGACCACCAGGGAAGCCCCCTCAGTATAGTATTCTTGACTGAGAAATATCATAGACAGAGGACTAGAGGCAGGCTAAAGTCCATGGGTTTGCAAGACTCCAACACAATTATTGAAAGTAAAGTACAGCACAACTGTCACATTTATTTATCCTCCCACTGACAGCTATATCATAAATTATATTATGAAAAATCTCCAGCAAGCACTCCACACAGTTTCTGCAAGCCAAGATTACTTAACATATGGCACGTGGGCTTGAAGACCCTTTTATATGTGTAGGTCTATATGCAAGAAGGAGGAGGAATATGTGATTGAAATGTGATAATTGTGTTTTTGTGCTTGTTCTTTTGAGTGTGTCTGTGTGTATTAAGTAACTATGTGGATGGAGAAGGGAGTAACCAAGTTCCCTCTAATCATTTGCTCGCTGACTACAGTAGTGAACAATTGGATACTTTTGTGCATTGATCATTTCCTTACTGAAGTATAGACTAATGAAATGAAAATTAAGTTTAGTTTTGTGCAAGTTTAATTAACACAATATTAGTATAGTTTTAGATGGATTGAGTGTAGGAGAAATACATTCTTTGCATGATTTAGCATACAATTAAATTTTTTTGAACTAAAACTTTACAGAATGAAAATTTGAGATGTATTTTTAACACCACTTTAACAAGTTAATATAACTCAGAATGGTTTATATGTTTTATTTAAAAATATTTTGGACTCAAAGGATCAAGAATATGGCTTAATTTAAAAAGCATAAGGCTGTAACAAACTCAGGCTTACCAGGTAGCTCAGTGGTAAAGAATTTCCCTGCCAATGATGTAAGCACAGGCTTGATCCCTGGGTTGGGAAGATTACCTGAATATGGAAATGGCAACTCAATATAGAATACTTTTTTTTTGGAGTGGGTGCAGGTTGGGGAGGGAGAGGGGCAGGCGGGACCACTTCTATTGGTCTTTCATTTATCTGTTTCCATCCATCTCTGTTCTTTGGCCCTGTGCAGGCCTCCCATCACAGTGGTCTTTGTTGTCGCAGAGCGCTGGCTCTGGGCGCATGCGCTCCAGAGCTCCGGCTCAGTAATTGGACACATCAGTCCAGCGGCTCCGCAGAATGTGCAATCTTCCCATGCCAGGGATGGAACCGGTGTCCCTTGCACTGCAAGGTGGTGTCCTTACCCACTGGACCACCAGGGAAGCCCCCTCAGTATAGTATTCTTGACTGAGAAATATCATAGACAGAGGACTAGAGGCAGGCTAAAGTCCATGGGTTTGCAAGACTCCAACACAATTATTGAAAGTAAAGTACAGCACAACTGTCACATTTATTTATCCTCCCACTGACAGCTATATCATAAATTATATTATGATTCTATTTATCAAAATATCTGATTTAAAAAACAAAGCTACTTTAGTGGGCATCATAATATTCTATAACTCTTTTGTTCATATTTGAAAATGAAAGACACTGTTAAGTTAGTATTTAGAGAAATTTGAAGAAGAAAATTTCAAGAGGCAGTGTTTGACAAAATGAATCATGAAAACAATCTGTTTTTAAATATAAGATGATTTTAAAAACCTGAAGATTGGTAAGCAGTGATATGCTAAGTGTTAATTGACTACAGCAAATATTATAAGACATAGAGCAGTTGATGATGGGAATGTCAGAAAGGGTTTTTAACTAGCATTTTTTTTAACATTTATTTATTTATTTATTTTGAGGGGGGCAGGTTGTGGGGGGGGAGGGGGTGGGCAGGCCACTTCTATTGTTCTTTCATTTGTCTATTTTCATCCGTCTTTGTTCTTTGGCCTGCGTGGACCTCCCATTGCGGTGGCCTCTGTTGTCGCAGAGCACCAGCTCTGGGCGCTTGCGCTCCAGAGCTCTGGCTTGGTAGTTGGACACATCGGTCCAGCCGCTCCGTGGCAGGTGGGATCCTCCCAGGCCAGGGATCGAACCGGCGCCCCTTGCACTGCAAGGCGGTGTCCTTATCCACTGGACCACCAGGGAAGCCCTTAACTAGCATTTTTATTCAAATATAGCATGCATATAGAAAAGTGTTCAAATTATAGTTATACAGCTTGAAGATTTTTTTTTTTAACTGGTAAAATCCATATAACCAGCACTTAGATAATAAATCACAGTACTTTTAGTCACCAAACATTTTATCTTATACATTAATCAGTTATGACATCCAATTGCAGGGGTAACCTCTACTCTGAATTCTGATACCATCAATTAGCTTTACCTGAAATATGCTCCTTTTTAAAAATACATTTTATATTTATATTTTTATTATTTATTTACTTTAATTTTACTTTTATAGAGTTTTTTTGTTCACTGCTAAACATAAACCCAAACCAGCCATAGGTATATACATGACCTCTCCTGCTTGAACTTCCCTCCCAACTCCCTCACAATCCCACCTCTCCAGTTTGTTACAGATCCACCGTGTAAATTTCCTTAGTCTTACAGCATATTCACACTAGTTGTCTCTTTTACATATGGTATTGTAAATTTCCATGTTTACTCCTTCCATACCTCTTGCCCATTCCTCCCCTTCAAAATGTCTGTAAGACTGTTCTCTACGTCTGTTTTTCCATTTCTGCTCTGTAAATACACTTATCAGTACCATCTTTCTAGAGTCCATATATATGTGTTAGTATACAATATTTATCTTTCTCTTTATGACTTATTTCCCTCTGTATAATAGGTTCTAGATTCATCCACCTCATTAGGACTGACTCAAATGCATTTCTTTTTATGGCTGAGAAATACTCCGTTGTATATATGTATAACAGGTTCTTCATCAGTTCATCTGTTAATGGACATCTAGGCTGTTTCCATGGTCTAGCTATAGTAAACAGTGCTGCAATGAACAATGGAGTACATGTGTCTTTTTCAATTTTGATTTCCTTAATGTATATGCCTAGTAGTGCAATTGCTGGGTCATAAGGTGGTTCTATTCCTAGTTTCTTAAGAAAATTTCATACTGTCTTCCATAGTGGCTGTATCAACTTGCATTTCTATCAGTAGTGCAAGAGTGTTCCCTTTTCTCCACATCCTCTCCAGCATTTATTGTCTGTAGACTATGTAATGATGGTCTTTAGGACTGGTGTGAGGTGACAACTCATTTTAGTTTTGATTTGCATTTCTCTAATAATGAGTGGAGTTGAACATCTTTTCATGTGTGTGTGTTTTTCTTTTTTTTGGCCGTATGCATGTCTTCTTGGGACAGATGTCTCTTTAGGTCTTTTTCTCACTTTTGTGTTTAGGTTTTTTACAACTCAAATTTAGTTTTGATTTTGCAAATTCCTCTTAACTAGCATTTTTATTCAAATATAGCATGCATATAGAAAAGTGTTCAAATTATAGTTATACAGCTTGAAGATTTTTTTTTTTTAACTGGTAAAATCCATATAACCAGCACTTAGATAATAAATCACAGTACTTTTAGTCACCAAACATTTTATCTTATACATTAATCAGTTATGACATCCAATTGCAGGGGTAACCTCTACTCTGAATTCTGATACCATCAATTAGCTTTACCTGAAATATGCTCCTTTTTAAAAATACATTTTATATTTATATTTTTATTATTTATTTACTTTAATTTTACTTTTATAGAGTTTTTTTGTTCACTGCTAAACATAAACCCAAACCAGCCATAGGTATATACATGACCTCTCCTGCTTGAACTTCCCTCCCAACTCCCTCACAATCCCACCTCTCCAGTTTGTTACAGATCCACCGTGTAAATTTCCTTAGTCTTACAGCATATTCACACTAGTTGTCTCTTTTACATATGGTATTGTAAATTTCCATGTTTACTCCTTCCATACCTCTTGCCCATTCCTCCCCTTCAAAATGTCTGTAAGACTGTTCTCTACGTCTGTTTTTCCATTTCTGCTCTGTAAATACACTTATCAGTACCATCTTTCTAGAGTCCATATATATGTGTTAGTATACAATATTTATCTTTCTCTTTATGACTTATTTCCCTCTGTATAATAGGTTCTAGATTCATCCACCTCATTAGGACTGACTCAAATGCATTTCTTTTTATGGCTGAGAAATACTCCGTTGTATATATGTATAACAGGTTCTTCATCAGTTCATCTGTTAATGGACATCTAGGCTGTTTCCATGGTCTAGCTATAGTAAACAGTGCTGCAATGAACAATGGAGTACATGTGTCTTTTTCAATTTTGATTTCCTTAATGTATATGCCTAGTAGTGCAATTGCTGGGTCATAAGGTGGTTCTATTCCTAGTTTCTTAAGAAAATTTCATACTGTCTTCCATAGTGGCTGTATCAACTTGCATTTCTATCAGTAGTGCAAGAGTGTTCCCTTTTCTCCACATCCTCTCCAGCATTTATTGTCTGTAGACTATGTAATGATGGTCTTTAGGACTGGTGTGAGGTGACAACTCATTTTAGTTTTGATTTGCATTTCTCTAATAATGAGTGGAGTTGAACATCTTTTCATGTGTGTGTGTGTTTTTCTTTTTTTTGGCCGTATGCATGTCTTCTTGGGACAGATGTCTCTTTAGGTCTTTTTCTCATTGGCTTTTTTGTTTTTTTCAGTAGTTGTATGAACTGTTTGTATGTTTTGGAAATTAATTATTTCTTGGTTATTTCACTTGCTGTTATTTTTTTCCATTCTGAAGGTTGTATTTTCACCTTGTTTATAGTTTATTTTGCTGTGCAAAAGCTTTTAAGTTTAATTAGGTCCCACTTGTTTATTTTTTGTTTTTACTTCCATTATTTTAGGAGGGATATCATAGAATATGTTGCTTTGGTTTTATGTCATTGAGTGTTTTACCTATTTTTTCTTCTAAGAGTTTTATGTTTTCTGGTCTTACAGTCAGATCTTCAATCCATTTTGAGTTTGTCTTTGTGTATGGTGTTCAGAAGTGTTCCAACTTCATTCTTTTACATGTAGCTGTCCTGTTTTCCCAGAATCAGATTTTGCAGAGGTGTGCTTTTCCTATTGTATATTCTTGCCTACATTGTCAAAAATAAGGTACCCATTGTTGTGTGGATTTATCTCTGGACTCTGTATCTTGTTCCATCGGTCTATATTTGTTTCTGTGCCAGCACCATATTGACTAGATGACTGTTGCCTTGTAGTATAGTCTGAAGTTAGGAAAGTTGATTCTTCCAGTTCCACTCTTCTCCTTTTTTTAACTTTTATTTTGCTTTTAACTTTTACAGAATTTGTTGTTTACAGATATGCATGTTCCCAAATTAGTCATATGTATATCCCCCCCATCCCACCCCTCCAGACCGTCACACAGCACTCTTCTTTCTTAAGACTGCTTTGGCTGTCTGGGATGTTTTGTGTTTCTTTATGAACTTTGCTATTTTTTGTCTAGTTTTGTGGAAAATGAGATTAGTAATTTGATAGGGATCACATTGGATCTATAGATGATATCTGGTAGCATGGTCACTTTCACAATATTTATTCTTCCAATACAGGATCATGGTATATTTATCCATATTTTAAACTATCTTTATGCTCATGACAACAGCATTTATGCAGAACTCAGCATATGACAATAGATTATGTACATTAAGATATGTGTGTGTGTTTTTTTTTGGGCCGTATGCATGTCTTCTTGGGACAGATGTCTGTTTAGGTCCTTTTCTCATTTTTTGTTTTTTTCAGTAGTTGTATGAACTGTTTGTATGTTTTGGAAATTAATTATTTCTTGGTTATTTCACTTGCTGTTATTTTTTTCCATTCTGAAGGTTGTATTTTCACCTTGTTTATAGTTTATTTTGCTGTGCAAAAGCTTTTAAGTTTAATTAGGTCCCACTTGTTTATTTTTTGTTTTTACTTCCATTATTTTAGGAGGGATATCATAGAATATGTTGCTTTGGTTTTATGTCATTGAGTGTTTTACCTATTTTTTCTTCTAAGAGTTTTATGTTTTCTGGTCTTACAGTCAGATCTTCAATCCATTTTGAGTTTGTCTTTGTGTATGGTGTTCAGAAGTGTTCCAACTTCATTCTTTTACATGTAGCTGTCCTGTTTTCCCAGAATCAGATTTTGCAGAGGTGTGCTTTTCCTATTGTATATTCTTGCCTACATTGTCAAAAATAAGGTACCCATTGTTGTGTGGATTTATCTCTGGACTCTGTATCTTGTTCCATCGGTCTATATTTGTTTCTGTGCCAGCACCATATTGACTAGATGACTGTTGCCTTGTAGTATAGTCTGAAGTTAGGAAAGTTGATTCTTCCAGTTCCACTCTTCTCTCTCTCTTTTTTTAACTTTTATTTTGCTTTTAACTTTTACAGAATTTGTTGTTTACAGATATGCATGTTCCCAAATTAGTCATATGTATATCCCCCCCATCCCACCCCTCCAGACCGTCACACAGCACTCTTCTTTCTTAAGACTGCTTTGGCTGTCTGGGATGTTTTGTGTTTCTATATGAACTCTGCTATTTTTTTGTCTAGTTTTGTGGAAAATGAGATTAGTAATTTGATAGGGATCACATTGGATCTATAGATGATATCTGGTAGCATGGTCACTTTCACAATATTTATTCTTCCAATACAGGATCATGGTATATTTATCCATATTTTAAACTATCTTTATGCTCATGACAACAGCATTTATGCAGAACTCAGCATATGACAATAGATTATGTACATTAAGATATGTAGTCCTTAAAACAATCCTATAAAGTAGACATCATGATTATTATCTACATTTTATAATTAGAATGTTGAGGCTCAGGGCATTTAACACATCCTGTAGGTACATCCTAAAGGCAGTAAAAAGTTTACATTTCATTACTCAAACTTCAGGACATTACACTAAGTGACTTTTATTGATTGACATGAATGTTTTTTAATCCAACAAATCTTTAAATTTTTTGTGAAAAGTATTTTTCAATCCAATAAAAAGCACAGAGGCTAAAATATTGTTTCCCACAACACTTGCATTCATATATGTGTGTATATGTATAAATATATATATATACACACACACACACACATATATATAATTTTATTGCAGAGTTTAAGGACATGAGAGAATCCAGAGTTGGAGAAAAATTCACATAAATTCCTGTTGAGAAATCAATGCAACATCAAGTCAGTATTGCTGATTGGAATCTACTTATGTTGAGGCAGGAGAAGAATGGTTAAGAAAGATTAATCCTACAGAGGAGAATGATACATTAGAATTACCTTAGTTACAACTGAGACTCTGAATTCTATGATACTGATAGTCGACGGTAGACAGGTTATTGTGAATGGCGTCAGATTCTTGATCTCCAATGGAGAAGAATTCACATTAGGATCAAAATGACTTGGTTCTGGTCACTCAGAGCTTCATGAAATAAAAGTTTATTAAGAAAAGAGGATATATAGAGAAAGCTTCCAACATAGATACTGGAAGGGGGATAGAAGAGAACAGCCAGGTTGAGTGTGGCGTTTTATACTTTTTCAATTGGTTATTAACAGTAGTTTGAAATAATATATTGAGGTGATAAAGGTCTTACCAGACCCACATCTACAACATATATCTTAAGATAACATAGGTATAAGTTAAGAAGGAGAAACATGTCATCCAGCAAGATACATTGTTATAAACATTAGCTGTGGTCTTAAAGAATATATTGTCATAAGTGTGGCAATCAAGGCGAAGGCATCTTGCCTAAAAATGTTTGTTCTTCCCCCTTCTCCTTCTTGTTGGAACCCGCTTGCCTCCTTATCAAGATGGTCTATTTATCCTTTTCAATATGATATAAAAGAAAATAAAACTTTTTTTTAAACTTGAAAAAAACAAAAAATATTTTTTCTATGTCTAGTCTTTGTGGAAAATGAGATTAGTAATTTGATAGGGATCACATTGGATCTATAGATGATATCTGGTAGCATGGTCACTTTCACAATATTTATTCTTCCAATACAGGATCATGGTATATTTATCCATATTTTAAACTATCTTTATGCTCATGACAACAGCATTTATGCAGAACTCAGCATATGACAATAGATTATGTACATTAAGATATGTAGTCCTTAAAACAATCCTATAAAGTAGACATCATGATTATTATCTACATTTTATAATTAGAATGTTGAGGCTCAGGGCATTTAACACATCCTGTAGGTACATCCTAAAGGCAGTAAAAAGTTTACATTTCATTACTCAAACTTCAGGACATTACACTAAGTGACTTTTATTGATTGACATGAATGTTTTTTAATCCAACAAATCTTTAAATTTTTTGTGAAAAGTATTTTTCAATCCAATAAAAAGCACAGAGGCTAAAATATTGTTTCCCACAACACTTGCATTCATATATGTGTGTATATGTATAAATATATATATATACACACACACACACACATATATATAATTTTATTGCAGAGTTTAAGGACATGAGAGAATCCAGAGTTGGAGAAAAATTCACATAAATTCCTGTTGAGAAATCAATGCAACATCAAGTCAGTATTGCTGATTGGAATCTACTTATGTTGAGGCAGGAGAAGAATGGTTAAGAAAGATTAATCCTACAGAGGAGAATGATACATTAGAATTACCTTAGTTACAACTGAGACTCTGAATTCTATGATACTGATAGTCGACGGTAGACAGGTTATTGTGAATGGCGTCAGATTCTTGATCTCCAATGGAGAAGAATTCACATTAGGATCAAAATGACTTGGTTCTGGTCACTCAGAGCTTCATGAAATAAAAGTTTATTAAGAAAAGAGGATATATAGAGAAAGCTTCCAACATAGATACTGGAAGGGGGATAGAAGAGAACAGCCAGGTTGAGTGTGGCGTTTTATACTTTTTTAATTGGTTATTAACAGTAGTTTGAAATAATATATTGAGGTGATAAAGGTCTTACCAGACCCACATCTACAACATATATCTTAAGATAACATAGGTATAAGTTAAGAAGGAGAAACATGTCATCCAGCAAGATACATTGTTATAAACATTAGCTGTGGTCTTAAAGAATATATTGTCATAAGTGTGGCAATCAAGGCGAAGGCATCTTGCCTAAAAATGTTTGTTCTTCCCCCTTCTCCTTCTTGTTGGAACCCGCTTGCCTCCTTATCAAGATGGTCTATTTATCCTTTTCAATATGATATAAAAGAAATATACTATAGCTTGGCAAAATGAACAATTAGTGTTTATTGGGGTGGATGTGGGTAGATTTAGGAAGTCTCAAAGAAATAGAAACTACTTTTTTCTAGTCCTGAAAAAAATAGTGTTAACAGTAGGAAGAACATCTGAAACAAAGTTGTATGCTCAGGTGCATAGGATCAGAATTTGAGGTACAACAACTAACGGATATGTTTTTTAAAAAAGAAATGGCAAATGTAGAAAAGAGTCACAATAAGAGTTTGTCCTTTCAGATCATATGTAAAGTCTGATATTTAGATCATAGTAATTTACAAATTTAATCTTAGCTTTTACAAATGTACTGTAGTTTTGTAAGATATTGACATTATGGATGAAGGATAAAAGGAGCATTCTATACTACTTATGAAACCTTACTATAAATTTAATAAAACAAGAATATGGACTGGGTCACCAGTCCCTTCTCCAGGGAATATACCCAACCCAGAGATCAACCCTATATTCCTTATTGCAGGCTAGCAACAACTAGTACCAACCTGGAAGTCATCCATCATTACCTGAGTCTAATACCTCCCTAACATTCCATTTCCAAATGCTATCAATTTGGAAGTCCAGGCTTCATTATATGAATTTGGGAGGGACATAGTTCAGTCCATAACATTGTTAGGGGGAAGCTTACTTGCCAAATGGAGATGGATTGCCTGATGAAAAGGAGCATTCCACACAGTCCAAATCTGCAAAAGGAGCAGTAGCTGAAACTAAAAGTATTTTTTCCTTCAATTAAGTATCCAATTTAGGAAATGAGAACACACAGGGAAATATAAAATAATGTTTGCAGAATACAACCAAAAGAAATAGAATGAATGAACGAGAAAAATATAAGCATAATCATCTTTTATATTAAGTTACTCTGTGATTGGTAAGGCAAATATCTAAAATAGCGTATAAGTTAAGAAGGAGAAACATGTCATCCAGCAAGATACATTGTTATAAACATTAGCTGTGGTCTTAAAGAATATATTGTCATAAGTGTGGCAATCAAGGCGAAGGCATCTTGCCTAAAAATGTTTGTTCTTCCCCCTTCTCCTTCTTGTTGGAACCCGCTTGCCTCCTTATCAAGATGGTCTATTTATCCTTTTCAATATGATATAAAAGAAATATACTATAGCTTGGCAAAATGAACAATTAGTGTTTATTGGGGTGGATGTGGGTAGATTTAGGAAGTCTCAAAGAAATAGAAACTACTTTTTTCTAGTCCTGAAAAAAATAGTGTTAACAGTAGGAAGAACATCTGAAACAAAGTTGTATGCTCAGGTGCATAGGATCAGAATTTGAGGTACAACAACTAACGGATATGTTTTTTAAAAAAGAAATGGCAAATGTAGAAAAGAGTCACAATAAGAGTTTGTCCTTTCAGATCATATGTAAAGTCTGATATTTAGATCATAGTAATTTACAAATTTAATCTTAGCTTTTACAAATGTACTGTAGTTTTGTAAGATATTGACATTATGGATGAAGGATAAAAGGAGCATTCTATACTACTTATGAAACCTTACTATAAATTTAATAAAACAAGAATATGGACTGGGTCACCAGTCCCTTCTCCAGGGAATATACCCAACCCAGAGATCAACCCTATATTCCTTATTGCAGGCTAGCAACAACTAGTACCAACCTGGAAGTCATCCATCATTACCTGAGTCTAATACCTCCCTAACATTCCATTTCCAAATGCTATCAATTTGGAAGTCCAGGCTTCATTATATGAATTTGGGAGGGACATAGTTCAGTCCATAACATTGTTAGGGGGAAGCTTACTTGCCAAATGGAGATGGATTGCCTGATGAAAAGGAGCATTCCCACACAGTCCAAATCTGCAAAAGGAGCAGTAGCTGAAACTAAAAGTATTTTTTCCTTCAATTAAGTATCCAATTTAGGAAATGAGAACACACAGGGAAATATAAAATAATGTTTGCAGAATACAACCAAAAGAAATAGAATGAATGAACGAGAAAAATATAAGCATAATCATCTTTTATATTAAGTTACTCTGTGATTGGTAAGGCAAATAAGGTCTAGATGAACTAGTCCCAAGCATACACCCATGCCAGTGTTTTGAAAAATTGCCTGCATTGATATATATATATAAACTTAAGGTTACTGTTAGGTTTTTACAATGAGTGATGTGATGCTCTCTGTCAGATATCTACAATGTCTCCCCAGTGGAGATTTTGGAGACTTGTAAAGCCATATAAGTGCTTCCCAGATGGCACTAGTGGTAAGGACCCACCTGCCAATGCAGGAGATGTAAAAAATGCAGGTTTGGTTCCTGGGTTAGGAATATCCCTGGAGTAGGTAATGGAAACCTGTTCCAGTATTCTTACCTGCACAGTTACATGGGCAGAAGAGCCTGGTGACCTGCAGGTTATAGGATGGCAAAGAGTTGAACATGACTAAAAGCAAAGGACACACAAATTTCTGTAACATTGCTGTGTTAAGTGTCCAGACTATATTCAAGTAATTTTTGAAACCCATAGATAAGTAAATGCTGTTAATATACCCAGGAAATGCTTACTTCTAACATTTCTATAAATATGAACCTCCAGTAATATTTGTTAATCAATGGCCATTAATATAAAACATTAACCTGCAGTTGATAAGTTTAAACAAATATGTAGAAGTTTGCTTATAATAAATACAAAAACTCTTTTCTGACTCAAATATGGAACACTTTTACAGGTCAAACTAAATTTAAAAGGACATTGAATATAATCATCTTATAGCCTATGGTATTTGAAGACAATGTAATAAAATATTAAACTGAGAAAAAAGTAAAAACTTAAATCATTTAAATATGTATACATTATATAAAAGCACAAAGCAAACTAACTTAAAATGAAAAAAAAGAAAAACAAACAAACAAACACACAAGGAACAACTTGTCAAAGTAAATAGTAAATATAGAGAAGATACTAGTGAAATCAAGAATAATAACCACAAAAGAAAAGCACACAGCTAAGAAAATTGGAAGATAGAATAAAATAAAATAGAAATAAAAATCAGAATTGATGAATAGATAATACCTCAGAGAGAAAAATTACCAAAGATATGAAAGACATCATGAATAACTGCATGAAACTATATTTGGAGACCCATATATAATGAACAATTTATTGAAACTATATAATTTAAATATTCACATAAGAATTAAAAAAAACTGAATATATCAAGAACTATGGTTTTCCCAGTTCAACAGCATTCAAGAAATAGCAATAGTAATAACCAATGTTTGTGTAACACTTATATACAACAATAACAGTTGTCAAGCACTTTATTTATATTACCACATTTCTTGTTAATAATGATGCACATTAGATATTATAATTGTTTCCATTTTATAGATAGGAAACTGGAATCACTGACTTCTCAGTTTTTCATGGTAAAAAAAAAAAAAACACTAGGCAAGGAAAAAAAAAATTATATTCTGATTTGAAGTCATTTCAGAGTCATTTTCTCAAATAGTCCATAACCCTGCCTCTCTAAATTGAAATACATTACTTAATTGATTCTAAAATGCAATTTTTGCGTACCTGCAGGTTATAGGATGGCAAAGAGTTGAACTGTAAAAGCAAAGGACACACAAATTTCTGTAACATTGCTGTGTTAAGTGTCCAGACTATATTCAAGTAATTTTTGAAACCCATAGATAAGTAAATGCTGTTAATATACCCAGGAAATGCTTACTTCTAACATTTCTATAAATATGAACCTCCAGTAATATTTGTTAATCAATGGCCATTAATATAAAACATTAACCTGCAGTTGATAAGTTTAAACAAATATGTAGAAGTTTGCTTATAATAAATACAAAAACTCTTTTCTGACTCAAATATGGAACACTTTTACAGGTCAAACTAAATTTAAAAGGACATTGAATATAATCATCTTATAGCCTATGGTATTTGAAGACAATGTAATAAAATATTAAACTGAGAAAAAAGTAAAAACTTAAATCATTTAAATATGTATACATTATATAAAAGCACAAAGCAAACTAACTTAAAATGAAAAAAAAGAAAAACAAACAAACAAACACACAAGGAACAACTTGTCAAAGTAAATAGTAAATATAGAGAAGATACTAGTGAAATCAAGAATAATAACCACAAAAGAAAAGCACACAGCTAAGAAAATTGGAAGATAGAATAAAATAAAATAGAAATAAAAATCAGAATTGATGAATAGATAATACCTCAGAGAGAAAAATTACCAAAGATATGAAAGACATCATGAATAACTGCATGAAACTATATTTGGAGACCCATATATAATGAACAATTTATTGAAACTATATAATTTAAATATTCACATAAGAAATAACCACAACTGAATATATCAAGAACTATGGTTTTCCCAGTTCAACAGCATTCAAGAAATAGCAATAGTAATAACCAATGTTTGTGTAACACTTATATACAACAATAACAGTTGTCAAGCACTTTATTTATATTACCACATTTCTTGTTAATAATGATGCACATTAGATATTATAATTGTTTCCATTTTATAGATAGGAAACTGGAATCACTGACTTCTCAGTTTTTCATGGTAAAAAAAAAAAAAACACTAGGCAAGGAAAAAAAAAATTATATTCTGATTTGAAGTCATTTCAGAGTCATTTTCTCAAATAGTCCATAACCCTGCCTCTCTAAATTGAAATACATTACTTAATTGATTCTAAAATGCAATTTTTTTGCATTTTAATATCTCCAAATTCAGGATACATCTTTTACTTAAATACATATATCACATATTTTGATATTATTCCCAATGTCATAAATATAAAAAAAATAATAACTGTCAACATTTCAGTCAACAAATCATTTGAAGAAAAAATACAAGTCCTGACTCTTTATTGAAAACACTTCTGATAAACTTATTGCTAGCCTTAAAATGTGCAGAATTGACTTTAGTGTCTTGGAAGAGATCATAAGGTGAGGATGCTACATAAGCAATGCTTTTGTTACTACCAAGGCCAATGTTGTGCAGAAAAAATGTGTATTGATGATTTATTCAAAGCTATATATATATATGTTTTAAAAATATTTTTAAAGATATAAAATAAAGTACAAAGGGATAAGAAAGCCATTGCGTCATGGTTTAATTTTTTTTTATTTCTCTAGTGCTACACAAATTAGTTGTGCATTTTATAATTGCTGATATGATATATAGTGTAATGGGTTAATATGCAAATACCTCATTTCATATGGCAGAGACTTCAACTAAATATCTACTGTGCTAAAATGATCAGTCATGTCCAACTCTACTCCAGGCTCCTCTGTCCGTCGGTTTCTCTAGGCAGGAATAACAGTGTGGGCTTCTATGCCCTTCTTAAGAAATACCTCTTACCCTTTTCCTTTTACAATTGGACTACTCTTTTTTCCTTCTCTTCTCTCTGTTTCCTTGAATTTTAATCTGAGCATGCTGGAACTAACTAAGCACTGTAGTTCCTAGTATCCCTTGAATTTAGATGAGTGGATACAGCCACATTCAGGCTAATGTTTTCAAAAAGATAAGTGATATCCCTTAAGGGCAAGCACTTTATTTATATTACCACATTTCTTGTTAATAATGATGCACATTAGATATTATAATTGTTTCCATTTTATAGATAGGAAACTGGAATCACTGACTTCTCAGTTTTTCATGGTAAAAAAAAAAAAAACACTAGGCAAGGAAAAAAAAAATTATATTCTGATTTGAAGTCATTTCAGAGTCATTTTCTCAAATAGTCCATAACCCTGCCTCTCTAAATTGAAATACATTACTTAATTGATTCTAAAATGCAATTTTTTTGCATTTTAATATCTCCAAATTCAGGATACATCTTTTACTTAAATACATATATCACATATTTTGATATTATTCCCAATGTCATAAATATAAAAAAAATAATAACTGTCAACATTTCAGTCAACAAATCATTTGAAGAAAAAATACAAGTCCTGACTCTTTATTGAAAACACTTCTGATAAACTTATTGCTAGCCTTAAAATGTGCAGAATTGACTTTAGTGTCTTGGAAGAGATCATAAGGTGAGGATGCTACATAAGCAATGCTTTTGTTACTACCAAGGCCAATGTTGTGCAGAAAAAAAATGTGTATTGATGATTTATTCAAAGCTATATATATATATGTTTTAAAAATATTTTTAAAGATATAAAATAAAGTACAAAGGGATAAGAAAGCCATTGCGTCATGGTTTAATTTTTTTTTATTTCTCTAGTGCTACACAAATTAGTTGTGCATTTTATAATTGCTGATATGATATATAGTGTAATGGGTTAATATGCAAATACCTCATTTCATATGGCAGAGACTTCAACTAAATATCTACTGTGCTAAAATGATCAGTCATGTCCAACTCTACTCCAGGCTCCTCTGTCCGTCGGTTTCTCTAGGCAGGAATAACAGTGTGGGCTTCTATGCCCTTCTTAAGAAATACCTCTTACCCTTTTCCTTTTACAATTGGACTACTCTTTTTTCCTTCTCTTCTCTCTGTTTCCTTGAATTTTAATCTGAGCATGCTGGAACTAACTAAGCACTGTAGTTCCTAGTATCCCTTGAATTTAGATGAGTGGATACAGCCACATTCAGGCTAATGTTTTCAATGAAAGTGATATTGCAGCATCTAGATTGATCCCTTAAGGGCAAAGACCAGCTCTCTAACCATGTTGACTTTCTCTCTTCCATATTGACTGGAATGTGGTAGTTTCTTAAGCAGTCATTGGGACTGAGATGGAAGACATATTTTGAGATCGTGAAACCATAGATTAAAGAAGCTAACTCGTTGTCTTATGATTAATGTGGCAAATAGGCACTAAATGTGTTTTTGAATGGATAAAAAGTGAAGACTTGTATTTATTCCCAGAAGATTATATTTTATCTAGTATTTATTTGTTAATTAGTATTGCTGTGTGATGAAATTATTATCAAAAGCATAAAAAATCAAGAAGTATATTTTCAATGAAAAGATATTTTCTGAAAAACAAAATTATTCATTTTGATTGCACAGAAGACAAAGGTTAAAATCACAGCCACTGAATTTTTATGATTGAAATATAATATTTTCCTTTCTATCTTCACCAGACTAAATTACAAAAACTAAAAAAATCTGATGCTTTTTGATGCCTTATTATTGAGATATCTTTATAATGAAACATTTTTCTCAATGTTATAAATTATAGGTGTAAATATTATTAAATTTGGAAACCTTTGTATGGTGTGTATGCATGTGTGTGGTGTGTATAGAAATGTGCATGTGGAATAGATAGCCATAATTTTCTAATATCTTTCAAAATAAAGTATTTTTATGTCATCTCCCATCAAAGAAAGCATGCTACTTGATAACATACATTTAGGAAGTAAGATTTAAAATTTTATTGAAGAGATTGTCTTCACAAAATTAGAGCTGTGTCACTTCCAAGTTCCCACTTGGAATATAACACATTTTCAAAGGATGACCTTTTCATGTTGATCCAGCTGTTTGGCTAATACGAGAAGTCAATGGGTGAGAAGTTACATCAAAACACACAAAGTTTAACAGGCAAAACTCCTTTCCAAAAACCAAAGGATACCTTTTATGTTATTTAAAATCTGAGCATGCTGGAACTAACTAAGCACTGTAGTTCCTAGTATCCCTTGAATTTAGATGAGTGGATACAGCCACATTCAGGCTAATGTTTTCAATGAAAGTGATATTGCAGCATCTAGATTGATCCCTTAAGGGCAAAGACCAGCTCTCTAACCATGTTGACTTTCTCTCTTCCATATTGACTGGAATGTGGTAGTTTCTTAAGCAGTCATTGGGACTGAGATGGAAGACATATTTTGAGATCGTGAAACCATAGATTAAAGAAGCTAACTCGTTGTCTTATGATTAATGTGGCAAATAGGCACTAAATGTGTTTTTGAATGGATAAAAAGTGAAGACTTGTATTTATTCCCAGAAGATTATATTTTATCTAGTATTTATTTGTTAATTAGTATTGCTGTGTGATGAAATTATTATCAAAAGCATAAAAAATCAAGAAGTATATTTTCAATGAAAAGATATTTTCTGAAAAACAAAATTATTCATTTTGATTGCACAGAAGACAAAGGTTAAAATCACAGCCACTGAATTTTTATGATTGAAATATAATATTTTCCTTTCTATCTTCACCAGACTAAATTACAAAAACTAAAAAAATCTGATGCTTTTTGATGCCTTATTATTGAGATATCTTTATAATGAAACATTTTTCTCAATGTTATAAATTATAGGTGTAAATATTATTAAATTTGGAAACCTTTGTATGGTGTGTATGCATGTGTGTGGGTGTGTATAGAAATGTGCATGTGGAATAGATAGCCATAATTTTCTAATATCTTTCAAAATAAAGTATTTTTATGTCATCTCCCATCAAAGAAAGCATGCTACTTGATAACATACATTTAGGAAGTAAGATTTAAAATTTTATTGAAGAGATTGTCTTCACAAAATTAGAGCTGTGTCACTTCCAAGTTCCCACTTGGAATATAACACATTTTCAAAGGATGACCTTTTCATGTTGATCCAGCTGTTTGGCTAATACGAGAAGTCAATGGGTGAGAAGTTACATCAAAACACACAAAGTTTAACAGGCAAAACTCTTTCCAAACCATGATGACATGCCAGTGAATTAATTTGTTTTTTAAATTAATTATTGCAAAAAAGGAGCTGATTTCATTTGTCTCAAAAAGTGAATATTTAAGAGTAGAAATTGTAGCACTATTGTATAAAAACAAAACCACATATCTATAAATATCTGTTTTAGGGATCATATTCCCATTACCTAAACTAATGGTATTGTTAATCATGATAATTGCAATGTACTGGGACTGGCAATAGGGATTCTACATACACTTATTTTTATCTAACAATGAGTAAGACATCACAATCCCTTTTACAAGAGGAGAAAACAGAGGTACATAGAAATTAATTTTCCCAGGATCATTCCAATAGTAAATAACAGAGATGGAATTCAAAATCTAGTCTGTTTAATTCCAAATCAATTTTTTTTTATTCTACATCACAGATTCATATTTTAACTGAAGGTCGAATATAGAAGATATGCAGACTGTTAGTATGTTTTAAATGAGAAAAGGTATTTTAGATTAAGTAAAATAGTTGAAAATTATTCAGCCTATATACAAAACATATCCATATAAGAATACTTATTTATATCAGTTATAAAATGTCCAATGCTGTCTAAATATTATCTCAGTATAATTTTTCTGTATATTTAACAGTACATTTTTTTTTTTCTGGTTATGTGAAGAAAATTACTCACATATAGGCAGGTAGAGTTTTATACATTTTTAGTAATTATATTTTTAATTTGGGATTTTAGGCATAAGTGATATAAATGTTTTCATTGTAAGTTTACACAGGCAGATTCATACATGTTAAAATAGCATATAAGGTTATTCAATTTCCAGAATTTTATTTAAAAAAGTACATTATATAAGAAAAAGTAATTGGCATTAGTGTGGTCATAGTTTTACTGAAAAATGACATTTCTTCAAAAATAGTTCAAACTATCTGAAAAAAGAGGACACAGTTGAAAGCTAATATATCTATATCAAAACAAGACAGCCCATTTAAGGCAATTTGACGATCACTGAGTACATTAAAATGACTTTTAAGATTATGAAACCTGCCTTGTATTGTCAAAGACAAATGAATGGCCTGCTATTCAAATAGCTGTGCTATTCCATATAAGAATTGACATCCGTCCCCCTAAATCATTAGTTTATAAAAACAAAGACAGTTCTTTGGCAGAAATTAACTGAGGTTCTAGGTGATATCTCTGTATTTGTATTGACACTACAAATAAAACTACCACTAGCAATCAAAACATTACCTTAAAAATAAATGTCATAGTTAGGTAAATAACTGGAGTTAAAATGGTCTATGTTTTACATATGGAATCTAGTAGAATGGTAATGATAACACACACAGTGAAATAATGGAAAAACAGACATGGACAGTAGGCATATGGACACTGTGGGCAATGAACAGTGGGTGGGAAGCATAAAGGAAGTAGCATGAAAACCTATACTATCATACATGAAAAAAAAAATAGCTATTGTCATTGCGCTGTGAGAAAAGGGGATCCTGCAGGGGTGCTGTGTGATGGCCTGGAGGAGTGAGAAGAGGGAAATACACATATGACTAATCTGGGATTATATGTATTTGTAAACAACAAAACTCTGTAAAAGTAAAAAGTAAATTAAAATTTTTTTAAAAAAGGTCTATGTTTTTCTGTTTATAATAATAGTGGAAATATTTTGTTGAGGAATTCTAGTATTCATTGTTGATATTTTAAAATATCTTCTATCCATAATTTTTCAGGAAAAAGGTCTTTTCATACACTAATGACATTTCTCCTTTAATATCAAGATAGCAAAAAAGAAAACAAAGAAACAAATCCTTCTCTTTCAACAAGGTTTTAGTATATGTTATTTTTTAGAACACAGAAAAATATATTCACAGAAAAAAGTACTTGAAAGTTACTATAATTCCCAGGCCCTGTACATGAACAAACCTCACTCACCCCTGTCCATCAAGATCCTCCACCACATTTGTTACAAATGATAACCATACAGTGACATGCCCTTATTATGTAATGTAGTTTACATACAGGATACACTTTGGTGTTGTACATTCTAAAGGTTTCCTGAATTCCACCAAAATCATGTAGCATTTCCCCCCTACACTACCCGGACATTTAAGGCAATTTGACGATCACTGAGTACATTAAAATGACTTTTAAGATTATGAAACCTGCCTTGTATTGTCAAAGACAAATGAATGGCCTGCTATTCAAATAGCTGTGCTATTCCATATAAGAATTGACATCCGTCCCCCTAAATCATTAGTTTATAAAAACAAAGACAGTTCTTTGGCAGAAATTAACTGAGGTTCTAGGTGATATCTCTGTATTTGTATTGACACTACAAATAAAACTACCACTAGCAATCAAAACATTACCTTAAAAATAAATGTCATAGTTAGGTAAATAACTGGAGTTAAAATGGTCTATGTTTTACATATGGAATCTAGTAGAATGGTAATGATAACACACACAGTGAAATAATGGAAAAACAGACATGGACAGTAGGCATATGGACACTGTGGGCAATGAACAGTGGGTGGGAAGCATAAAGGAAGTAGCATGAAAACCTATACTATCATACATGAAAAAAAAAATAGCTATTGTCATTGCGCTGTGAGAAAAGGGGATCCTGCAGGGGTGCTGTGTGATGGCCTGGAGGAGTGAGAAGAGGGAAATACACATATGACTAATCTGGGATTATATGTATTTGTAAACAACAAAACTCTGTAAAAGTAAAAAGAAAATTTAAAAATTTTTTAAAAAAGGTCTATGTTTTTCTGTTTATAATAATAGTGGAAATATTTTGTTGAGGAATTCTAGTATTCATTGTTGATATTTTAAAATATCTTCTATCCATAATTTTTCAGGAAAAAGGTCTTTTCATACACTAATGACATTTCTCCTTTAATATCAAGATAGCAAAAAAGAAAACAAAGAAACAAATCCTTCTCTTTCAACAAGGTTTTAGTATATGTTATTTTTTAGAACACAGAAAAATATATTCACAGAAAAAAGTACTTGAAAGTTACTATAATTCCCAGGCCCTGTACATGAACAAACCTCACTCACCCCTGTCCATCAAGATCCTCCACCACATTTGTTACAAATGATAACCATACAGTGACATGCCCTTATTATGTAATGTGTAGTTTACATACAGGATACACTTTGGTGTTGTACATTCTAAAGGTTTTGACAAAATTGCAATGATATATACCCACCATTATATAGTATCCTATGTACTCTGCATATTCACCCTATCTCACACTTAACTCCTGGAATCCATTGATATTTTACTACTTTCATAGTTTTAGCTTTTCCAAAATGGTGTTGAGTTGAATCATATGGCATGCAGCTTTTTCACTTGACTTATTTGATTTACTAATATGAATTTAAAATCTCTTCCTGTCTTTCCATTACTTGACAGCTCAGATCTTTTTATCTCTAAATTATATAATATTGTTCAGATATATTACATTCACCCACCGAAGGGAATCTTGGTTGCTTGCAAATATTTTGCAAATATGAATTAAGCTAATTAAAATATCTGTGTGCAAATTTTCATTTGGACACAATTTTTTGACTCATTTTGGTGAATATCAAATAGTGTGATAATTGAAGCATTATGTTAAGGGGATGTTTAGTTGTATAAGAAAATTCACAACTGTCATCCAAAGTGACCACTTTGGATACCACTTTGCATTCTCACCAACAGTAAATGAGAGTTTCTGTTGCTGCATATTCCTGCCAACATTTAGTGTCATCAGTGATTTGGATTTTGGCCATTTAAAAGGTATATAGTGGTATCTTGGTTATCTTTGAAGTCTTACTTTCTTCTTCAAATATTTCCGCATTCAAAGTCTATCTTTTCTAATGATATAAACTGAAGGTAAAAGGTTCTAATTTTTTATAAAAAAATTAAGCCAAAGGTATGGAATTAGGTGTCCAATTATATCCAATTATATCAAGTTTTCAGAGTATAGATAATTCCTTTCCAGTAAAATATAATAATTAACAGCACAGTCTGTGAAACCAGTGGCCTATGTGTGAAAAGCACATGAACCAACAGTAGTCATGTGATTTTTGGCAATCAGCCCTCTTCTGAATCTCAGTTTTTTTATCCCCAAAACAAAAATAGTAGAGTGCTGGTGTCATAGAGTTGTAAATATAATTAAATGAATTAATATAGGTATTCAAATAGTGTGCATATATTAATATTAGATAGTATATATTGTTTTCACAGTTGTATATAATATATTATAAAGCATAAAACCACTCAGGGTTACTGAACTTATATTGAAAATGGTGAATTCTAATATTGTACCTGATACATGTATGTGTTAGTTGCAGAGTCATGTCGTAGACTTTGTGAACCCATGAACTGTAGACCATCAGGCTCCTTTGTTGATGGAATTCTCTAGGTAAGAATACTGGAAAAGGGTTCGATTCCCTTCTCTAGAGCATCTTCCCAGCCCAAGGATTGAACCCTGGTCTTCTTCACTGCAGACAGATTCGTTACCAACTTAGCCATCAGGAAGCCTACAAAACCTGATAAAGAAATAGAGCACATAGTAGAAATTCAAAATTCAAAGATTCTTTAGATGCATGGTGTGATAAGTCACCTACACCTACAAAGTGTTGCACTAAATATGCCAGCATATTTGGAAAACTTAGCAGTAGCTACAGAACTGGAAAAGGTCAGTTTTCATTCCAATCCCAAAGAAAAGCAATGTCAAAGAATGTTCAAACTACCATACAACTGCACTCATTTCATATGTGACTAAGATCATGTTCCAAATCCTTCAAGTGAGCCTTAAACAATAATTGAAGTCAAAACTTCCAGATCCACACGCTGCATTTAGGAAAGGCAGAGGACCCAGATATTAAATTGCAAGCATCCACTGGATCATAGAAAGAGCAAGAGAGCTTCATAAAAACATCTACTTTTGCTTCATTGACTACTCTAAGACCTTGGATGGTGTTGCTCAAAACAAACTGTGGGAATACCAGACAATGTTACATGCCTCCTGAAAAACCTGTACTACAGGTCAAAAGCCAGAGTTGTAACTGGACGTGGAACAATAGACTGGTTTAAAATTGGGAAAGGAATACCTCAGACTTTAAATTGTCACCCTTTATTTAACAAATGCTATGAAAATCCAACAGTAGTCATGTGATTTTTGGCAATCAGCCCTCTTCTGAATCTCAGTTTTTTTATCCCCAAAACAAAAATAGTAGAGTGCTGGTGTCATAGAGTTGTAAATATAATTAAATGAATTAATATAGGTATTCAAATAGTGTGCATATATTAATATTAGATAGTATATATTGTTTTCACAGTTGTATATAATATATTATAAAGCATAAAACCACTCAGGGTTACTGAACTTATATTGAAAATGGTGAATTCTAATATTGTACCTGATACATGTATGTGTTAGTTGCAGAGTCATGTCGTAGACTTTGTGAACCCATGAACTGTAGACCATCAGGCTCCTTTGTTGATGGAATTCTCTAGGTAAGAATACTGGAAAAGGGTTCGATTCCCTTCTCTAGAGCATCTTCCCAGCCCAAGGATTGAACCCTGGTCTTCTTCACTGCAGACAGATTCGTTACCAACTTAGCCATCAGGAAGCCTACAAAACCTGATAAAGAAATAGAGCACATAGTAGAAATTCAAAATTCAAAGATTCTTTAGATGCATGGTGTGATAAGTCACCTACACCTACAAAGTGTTGCACTAAATATGCCAGCATATTTGGAAAACTTAGCAGTAGCTACAGAACTGGAAAAGGTCAGTTTTCATTCCAATCCCAAAGAAAAGCAATGTCAAAGAATGTTCAAACTACCATACAACTGCACTCATTTCATATGTGACTAAGATCATGTTCCAAATCCTTCAAGTGAGCCTTAAACAATAATTGAAGTCAAAACTTCCAGATCCACACGCTGCATTTAGGAAAGGCAGAGGACCCAGATATTAAATTGCAAGCATCCACTGGATCATAGAAAGAGCAAGAGAGCTTCATAAAAACATCTACTTTTGCTTCATTGACTACTCTAAGACCTTGGATGGTGTTGCTCAAAACAAACTGTGGGAATACCAGACAATGTTACATGCCTCCTGAAAAACCTGTACTACAGGTCAAAAAGCCAGAGTTGTAACTGGACGTGGAACAATAGACTGGTTTAAAATTGGGAAAGGAATACCTCCAGACTTTAAATTGTCACCCTTTTTATTTACATTACTTAGCTTATATATAGAATACACCTTAAAAAATGTTGGCCTGGATGAAGCACAGCTGGAATCAAGATTGCTTGGAAAAACATTAATAACCTCAGATATGCAGATGATACCACTGTTGTGACAGAAAGTTAAGAGAAACTAAAGACTTTTTTTTTTTTTTTAGGTAAGAAATGGATTTATTCAGATTCAGAGAAAGCCCACTCCACAGACAGAGTGTGGGGCATGGCAGAGCAGACCTAGTGGCCCTAAAGACCCTTTTGATGAAGGTGAGAGAGGAGAGTGGAAAAGCTTCAATAAAATTCAACACTAAAGAACAAAGATCACGGAATCTGTTCCCATTGCTTCATGGCAAATGCATGGAGAAACAATGGAACTAATAACAGACTTCACTTTCTTGGACTTCAAAATCACTGCAGATGGTGACTGCAGCCATGAAATTAAAGACACTTGCTACTTGGAAAAAAAGTCCTGACAAAGCTAGACAGCGTATTTAAAAGCAGAGACATAACTTTGCTGACAAAAGTCCATGTAGTCAAAGCTTTGGTGCTTCCAGTGGTCATGTATGGATGTGATTATTGGCCCATAAAGAAGGCTGAGAGCCAAAGAATTGTTGTCTTTGAACTGGGGTGTTGGAGACGACACTTGAGAGTCAGTTTGACTGCAAAGAGATTTAAACAGTCAATCTTAAAGGAAATCAATCATGGATATTCATTTGAAGGACTGATGCTGAAGCTGGAACCCCAGTCCTTTGGCCATGGAATGTGAAGAGACAACTCACTAGAAAAGACCCTAATGCTGAGACAAATAGAAGGAAGAAGGAAGAGGTGACTACAAAGCATGAGATGGTTGATGGCATCACTGACCCAATGGACATGAGTTTGAGCTTCTGGACAATGTTGAAAGGAAATCTGGCACTGCAGTCTATGGGGTTGCAAATGTTAGAAAATGGTGTTGCTCAAAACAAACTGTGGGAATACCAGACAATGTTACATGCCTCCTGAAAACCTGTACTACAGGTCAAAAGCCAGAGTTGTAACTGGACGTGGAACAATAGACTGGTTTAAAATTGGGAAAGGAATACCTCCAGACTTTAAATTGTCACCTTTTTATTTACATTACTTAGCTTATATATAGAATACACCTTAAAAAATGTTGGCCTGGATGAAGCACAGCTGGAATCAAGATTGCTTGGAAAAACATTAATAACCTCAGATATGCAGATGATACCACTGTTGTGACAGAAAGTTAAGAGAAACTAAAGACTTTTTTTTTTTTTTTAGGTAAGAAATGGATTTATTCAGATTCAGAGAAAGCCCACTCCACAGACAGAGTGTGGGGCATGGCAGAGCAGACCTAGTGGCCCTAAAGACCCTTTTGATGAAGGTGAGAGAGGAGAGTGGAAAAGCTTCAATAAAATTCAACACTAAAGAACAAAGATCACGGAATCTGTTCCCATTGCTTCATGGCAAATGCATGGAGAAACAATGGAACTAATAACAGACTTCACTTTCTTGGACTTCAAAATCACTGCAGATGGTGACTGCAGCCATGAAATTAAAGACACTTGCTATTTGGGAAAAAAAGTCCTGACAAAGCTAGACAGCGTATTTAAAAGCAGAGACATAACTTTGCTGACAAAAGTCCATGTAGTCAAAGCTTTGGTGCTTCCAGTGGTCATGTATGGATGTGATTATTGGCCCATAAAGAAGGCTGAGAGCCAAAGAATTGTTGTCTTTGAACTGGGGTGTTGGAGACGACACTTGAGAGTCAGTTTGACTGCAAAGAGATTTAAACAGTCAATCTTAAAGGAAATCAATCATGGATATTCATTTGAAGGACTGATGCTGAAGCTGGAACCCCAGTCCTTTGGCCATGGAATGTGAAGAGACAACTCACTAGAAAAGACCCTAATGCTGAGACAAATAGAAGGAAGAAGGAAGAGGTGACTACAAAGCATGAGATGGTTGATGGCATCACTGACCCAATGGACATGAGTTTGAGCTTCTGGACAATGTTGAAAGAGGAAATTCTGGCACACTGCAGTCTATGGGGTTGCAAATGTTAGACACAACTCAGTGACTTAATTGAACTGAATGCTTAATCACTAGAAGCTGATTAAGTCACTATCGATTAATAGATAAGTTAAAATCTTCCACTGTCATTTGATGGCTTTTCAACTTGAGAGTTCAAAGATAACTAAATATTAAAATTTTTAAGCAGAAAAAAATGAACAATTTATATGGAAAATGAAAGACTGATTAACAAAAGCAATCTTCAGAAAGAATAATGGAGCTAGAAAAATCAGGCTCCTCAATTCAGACTATACTACAAAGCTGTAGTAATTAAAATAGTTTGATACTGGTTTAAAAACAAACATACAGATTTTTGAAACAGGATAGAAATTCCAGAGATAAACTGAAGCACCTATGGTTAACTTATTTATGGTGAAAGAAGCAAGAATAAACAATGGAGAAAATACAGTCTCCTCAATTAGTGTTACTAGGAAAATTGGACTATTACATGTAAAAATTTAAATTAGAACTCCACTAATACCATATACAGAAATAAGCTTGAAATATACTAAAAACCTAAATGTAAACTGGATATTATAAAACTCTTAGAGGAAGGTACAGGAAGATTTATGTCTTATTGATATCAATTGAAGCAATGTCTTTTTGAATCCACCTCCTAGAGTCATGAACATAAAAATAAAAGTAAACAAATGGGACTTAATTACACTTAAACATTTTTGCATAGCAAAGGAAATTAGAAACAAAATGAAAAGGTAACACACAAAACAGAAGTTAATATTTGCAAACAAAGCAACTGATAAGAAATTAAACTCTAAAATATGCAAAGAGCTCATGCAGCTCAATATCAAAAAAGCAAACAATCTAATAAAAAATAAGCAGAAAACAAGATTTCAGAAGGTGGAGCTAAGATGGCGGCGTAGAAGGACGTGCACTCATCTCTCCTGCAAAATCGCCTGAACTGCGACAAGTTCCTGGGAAACCATCGACGAAAGGAGGTTGGATCTGATCACAGAGAGGACACCCCACATCGAAGAACAAAGGAGAAGCCTTTGTCAAGACCGTAGGAGGGGCGCAATCGCACTTTTAAAAGTCAAACCTCATACCCGCCGGAGAGGCTGGGCGGGCCAAAGGCGCAAAACCTGTTGCAGATCAAAACCCGGGAGAGGAGCACTGACACCCACAAGGGACTGAGCCAGACCTGCTTTGGAGGGTCCAGGTGCCCCCTTGAGCTAGAAGTGCCCCTGAGCAGGCCTCGGAAGGGCGGCACTCAGTTCCCTTTGGAGGAGCTTACCATTAACCTGATCACAGAGTCGCGGAAGAGGACTGGAAAGTCTCTGTGCACTGTGATCCAGGAGAGAGGAATAGCGATCCCGCATGAGACTGAGCCAGACTCACCTCTGAGTAACCTGACGTCTCCCGCGGTGGTGGGGGTCGACGGTGGCCTGCAGCAGGGTTGGGGTCACTGCGGAAGTGCTTCCCATAGAGCGTGTGGGAATAAATCCTCTGTGAGACAGACGCCATTTTCCCTACTGTAGTTTGGCTGCTGGTCAAACTGCAGGGCTGCTGGTCAAGCTAGAGGGAGGGAATTTAGCTCCACCCAGCAAGAAAAGGGATTTGGATTAAGAAACTCCCAGGGCCAGCCTGGGCGGGCCTTTTAATTCTGGTATAGGCCAAAACAAACAAGCAGTCAAAGAGGTCTTCAGATCCAACCACTGCCAGAGGCAAGAAAAAGACTGATAATTCCTGAATAGTCAGCAAGAGACAGAAGAACATAAACACTTTTTTCACGTTTTTTCTGAAGCTGGAGTTACTGCTGGACTTTAAAATTTCATTTTTTGTATTGTATTACTTTGTTTCATTTTTTTTTTTTTCTCTTTTTTCCAAACCCACTCAGTGCACCCACTGCTTTTTTTTTTTTCTTTTCTTTTCTTGGGGGTGTGTGTGAGAGAGAGAGTGGGTGTGTTCATTTCCTTCACTGAATTCTATTGAAGCTACTAATCTTATTAGTAAGACTGAATATATTCAAGTTTACATAACTTTTTTTTCTTTTTCCTTTTAAACCACACATTTTATTTTGGTATAAACTTTTGGTTCCCCATTGGCCTTTTAAGGTTCTGTGGGGGTTTTGTTTGTTTTTATTATTTTTGCTTTGTTTTTCTATATTTTTCTATACAATTTAGATCTTTTAATTTTTAATAATTTTCCATTTGTACTACTACTTCCTCTATAATTCTTTGCTCTCTCTGAAACTCCTTTCCTATAGCACTAAATTCTAATACATACAAATCTTTATCTCCCTATATTTAACTTTGCAATATTATTCTATATTTCTCTTCTATCCTCCCTTTCTCTTTTTCCCTTTCCCCACCATATTTCTTAGTCTGTTCTGTCCTCATTGCCTTATCCCCAACGGGGATCCTGCTCTAGCATTATTCTCCAATTGGTGCTCTACTTAGTTTGCTTATTAACTGGTGGATATCATTCTTGGATTTCTCTATTCGCCGTGCTAACGTATTGTACTGTATTTTTGATTGGAATGCTTGGGTTATGTTATAGCTGTATATGTTTATGTGTATAATTCAATACGCTAGATAGTACTTGCATAATTTTTAAATTGCCATTTGTCAAAGGTATACCTTCTGTTTCTCATTTGCATATATATGTTTTAATATCATTTAATGCCATAACAAACCAGCCATGAAATCTTCATTCCCTGGTCAGGCAACAAGCCCCTGGGGTTTTAAGGAGGGTGCACTGACTCCAAAACTCTACAATACTAGAGAAAGCCTAACACTAAAGAGCAGTATACAAGTGAGAACGCCAACAAATGTAATCACTTGTATGCAAGTCCTGACATCACCCAATCACCAGCATCACCCAGAATAAGAAGCCCCATCCAAACAACAAACACCAACAGACGTAACTCAAAGTCTGGGAAAAGGAAATCGCAAATAGAGTCAGTTTTTAAAAAATTAATAATAACAATGAAACGGCAGAGAAATACCACACAAGCGAAGGAACAATCCACAAACACACAAGATCAAATTAATGAAGATTATTTGGACAAACTTTCTGAAAGTGATTTCAGAAGAATGATAGTAAAGATGATCAAAGACACTGAAAACAGAATTTCAGAGAAATTGCAAGATACAACTAACACACTGAATAAAGAAATACAAGAACTTACCAAAAAAGTAACAGAGACAAACAACTCAATTGCTGAACTGAAAAACACGGTAGAAGGAATCAAGAGCAGAGTATCTGAGACAGAAGACCGGATAAGTGAATTGGAAGATAGAATGGTGGAAGTAACTGCTGAAAAACAGACTCTAGCTCAAAGAATGAAAAGAACAGAGGACAGCCTCAGAGACCTCTGGGATAATATCAAACGCACCAATATTCGAATTATAGGGGTTCCAGAAGAAGAAGAAGAAAAAAGGAAAGGCTATGAGAAAAATTTTGAAGAGATTATAGTTGAAAATTTCCCCAACATGGGAAAAGAAATAGTCAGTCAAGTCCAAGAAGCACAAAGAGTACCATACAGAATCAATCCGAGAAGAAACACACCAAGACACATATTAATGAAGCTAACACAAATTAAACACAAAGAATTCTCAAAGCAGCAAGGGAAAAGCAACTAGTGACATACAAGGGAAAGCCCATCCGTTTAACAGCTTATCTTTCAACAGAAACTCTGCAGGCCAGAAGGGAATGACAGGACACATTTAAACGACTGAAAGAGAATAATCTGCAACCAAGACTCCTCTACCCTGCAAGGATCTCATTCAAAATTGATGGAGAAATCAAAAGCTTTACAGACAAGCATAAATTAAAAGAATTTAGTCACACCAAATCAGCCTTACAACAAGTGTTAAAGGGACTTATATAGAAAACAAGTATAAAAGGAGAAGATCCACGAAACAAATCCATCATAACATCTAAGAAGATGACAATAGGATCATTTGTATCAATAATCACTTGGAATGTCAATGGACTAAATGCCGCAACCAAAAGACACAGAGTGGCTGAATGGATTCAAAAACACGACCCATACATATGCTGCCTCCAGGAAACTCATTTCAGACCTAGAGACACTCATAGACTGAAAGTGAGAGACTGGAAAAAGATATTCCATGCAAATGGAAATCAAAAGAAAGCTGGAGTAGCAATCCTCATATCAGATAAAATAGATTTTAAAGACACTGAAAACAGAATTTCAGAGAAATTGCAAGATACAACTAACACACTGAATAAAGAAATACAAGAACTTACCAAAAAAGTAACAGAGACAAACAACTCAATTGCTGAACTGAAAAACACGGTAGAAGGAATCAAGAGCAGAGTATCTGAGACAGAAGACCGGATAAGTGAATTGGAAGATAGAATGGTGGAAGTAACTGCTGAAAAACAGACTCTAGCTCAAAGAATGAAAAGAACAGAGGACAGCCTCAGAGACCTCTGGGATAATATCAAACGCACCAATATTCGAATTATAGGGGTTCCAGAAGAAGAAGAAGAAAAAAGGAAAGGCTATGAGAAAAATTTTGAAGAGATTATAGTTGAAAATTTCCCCAACATGGGAAAAGAAATAGTCAGTCAAGTCCAAGAAGCACAAAGAGTACCATACAGAATCAATCCGAGAAGAAACACACCAAGACACATATTAATGAAGCTAACACAAATTAAACACAAAGAATTCTCAAAGCAGCAAGGGAAAAGCAACTAGTGACATACAAGGGAAAGCCCATCCGTTTAACAGCTTATCTTTCAACAGAAACTCTGCAGGCCAGAAGGGAATGACAGGACACATTTAAACGACTGAAAGAGAATAATCTGCAACCAAGACTCCTCTACCCTGCAAGGATCTCATTCAAAATTGATGGAGAAATCAAAAGCTTTACAGACAAGCATAAATTAAAAGAATTTAGTCACACCAAATCAGCCTTACAACAAGTGTTAAAGGGACTTATATAGAAAACAAGTATAAAAGGAGAAGATCCACGAAACAAATCCATCATAACATCTAAGAAGATGACAATAGGATCATTTGTATCAATAATCACTTGGAATGTCAATGGACTAAATGCCGCAACCAAAAGACACAGAGTGGCTGAATGGATTCAAAAACACGACCCATACATATGCTGCCTCCAGGAAACTCATTTCAGACCTAGAGACACTCATAGACTGAAAGTGAGAGACTGGAAAAAGATATTCCATGCAAATGGAAATCAAAAGAAAGCTGGAGTAGCAATCCTCATATCAGATAAAATAGATTTTAAAGTAAAGAAGATTCTAAGAGACAAGGCAGGTCACTACATCATGATTAAGGGATCCATCCAAGAAGAAGACTTAACAATCATAAATATCTATGCTCCCAATGCAGGAGCACCCCAATACATAAGACAAACACTTTCAGACAAAAAAGAAGACATTGATAGCAACACAATCATAGTAGGAGACTTTAACACTCCTCTCACACCAATGGACAGATCATCCAAACAGAAAATTAATAAAGAAACACAAGTCTTAAATGCCACACTAGAAGAAATGGACCTCATTGATATCTTTAGGACTTTCCATCCAAAAGCAAAAGAACACACTTTCTTCTCAAGTGCTCATGGAACATTCTCCAGGATAGACCACATCTTGGGCCACAAATCAATCCTCAGTCAATTCAAGAAAACTGAAATTCTATCAACCATCTTCTCGGACCACAATGCAGTGAGACTAGAGATCAACTACAGGAAAAAAACCGCTAAAAACACAAACACATGGAGATTAAACAACACATACCTAAAAAACCAACTGATCATTGAGGAAATCAAAGGAGAAATAAAAAAATTCCTAGAGGAAAATGACAATGAACACACGACAGTGCAAAACCTATGGGATACTGCAAAAGCAGTTCTAAGAGGGAAGTTTATACCAATTCAATCCCACCTCAAGAAACTAGGAAAATCTCAAACAGACGACCTTACCTTACGCTTAAAACAACGGGAGAAAGAAGAACATAAACACCCCAAAGCCAGCAGAAGAAGGGAAATCATAAAGATAAGAGCAGAAATAAATGAAAAAGAAATGAAAGAAACAATAGTAAAGATAAATAAAACAAAAAGCTGGTTCTTTGAAAAAGTCAATAAAATCGACACACCACTGGCCAGACTCATCAAGAAATAGAGAGAGAAGTACCAGATCACCAAAATCAAAAATGAAAAAGGAGAGATTACAACAGATAATGCAGAAATCCAAAGGATTATAAGAGACTATTATGAGCAACTCTATGGCAACAAACTGGACAACCTGGAAGAAATGGACAGTTTCTTAGAGAAGATTAATCTCCCATGACTCAACCAGGAAGAAATAGAAACTATGAACAAGCCAATCACAAGCTCAGAAATCAAGCTTGTGATCAAAAATCTACCCAAAAATAAAAGCCCAGGGCCAGATGGTTTCACATGTGAATTCTACCAAACATTTAAAGAAGACCTAATGCCTGTCCTTCTAAAACTCTTCCAAAAAATTTCCCAGGAAGGAACACTTCCGAACACATTCTACGAGGCCACCATCACCCTGATACCAAAGCCAGGCAAAGACATCACAAAAAAAGAAAATTATAGGCCAATTTCACTGATGAATCTAGATGCCAAAATCCTCAACAAAATCCTAGCAAACAGAATTCAGCAACACATCAAAAAGCTCATTCAACACGATCAAGTTGGGTTCATCCCAGGCATGCAAGGATTCTTCAACATCCGCAAATCAATCAATGTGATACACCATATCAACAAATTGAAAGACAAAAATCACATGATCATCTCAATAGATGCAGAAAAAGCCTTTGACAAAGTACAGCATCCATTTATGATAAAAACTCTTCAAAAAATGGGCATAGAAGGAACTTAACATAGTGAAAGCCATCTATGAGAAGCCCACAGCGAACATTATCCTCAATGGTGAAAAACTGAAAGCATTCTGTCTAAGATCAGGAATAAGACAAGGGTGTCCACTTTCACCACTCTTATTCAACATAGTCCTGGAAGTTCTAGCAACAGCAATAAGAGAAGAGAAAGAAATCAAAGGAATCCAGATTGGAAAAGAAGAATTCAAACTCTCTCTATTTGCAGATGACATGATATTATACATAGAAAATCCCAAAGACACTGTTACAAAAGTACTAGAGTTAATCAGCGAATTCAGCAAAGTCGCAGGATACAAAATCAATATACAGAAATCACTGGCATTCCTATACACAAACAATGAAAAATCAGAAAATGAAATCAAAGAGGCAATTCCCTTCACCATCGCAACCAAAAGAATCAAATATCTAGGAATAAACCTACCCAAAGAAACAAAAGAACTGTACACAGAAAATTACAAGACACTCATGAGAGACATTAAAGAAGACTTAAACAGATGGAGAAATATTCCATGAGAATATGAGAATGAGAAATGAGAATCAATATTGTGAAAATGACCATACTACCAAATGTCATCTATAGATTCAATGCGATCCCTATCAAACTTCCAATAACATTCTTCACAGAACTAGACCAACGAATAACACAGTTCATATGGAAACACAAAAGACCTCGAATAGCCAAAGCAATCCTGAGGAAGAAGAATGGAGCTGTAGGGATCAGCCTCCCCAACTTCAGACTCTACTACAAAGCAACAGTCCTCAATACAGTATGGTATTGGCACAAAAACAGAAATATTGACCAATGGAACAAGATCAAGAACCCAGAGATAAAGCCACGCACCTATGGGTACCTTATTTTTGATAAAGGAGGAGAAAATATAAAATGGGACAAAGACAGCCTCTTCAACAAATGGTGCTGGGAAAATTGGACAGCTACATGCAAGAAAATGAAGTTGGAACATACCCTGACACCATACACTAAGATCAACTCAAAATGGATTAAAGACTTCAATGTAAGGCCAGAAACCATCAAACTCTTAGAGGAGAATATAGGCAAAACCCTCAGGGACATCAATCAAAGCAAGATCTTCTCTGACCCACCTACTAGAATAGTGGAACTAAAAAGATAAATGAACATGTGGGACCTAATGAAACTTAAAAGCTTTTGTACAGCTAAAGAAATTACAAAAAAGCTGAACAGACACCCCACAGAGTGGGAGAAAATCATAGCAAAGGTAACAACAGACAAAGAATTAATCTCCAAAATGTAGAAGCAACTCAGACAACTCAGCACTGGAAAAACGAACAACCCAATCAAAAAAAGGGAGAAAGATCTAAAGAGACGCCGCGCCAAAGAGAACATACAGATGGCCCAAAAACACATGAAACGATGCTCAACTTCACTAATAATTAGAGAAATGCAAATCAAAACTACAATGAGATATCACCTCACACCCGTCAGGATGGCCATCATCCACAAATCGACAGACAATAAATGCTGGAGAGGCTGCGGAGAAAAGGGAACACTCCTGCTTTGCTGGTGGGAGTGTAAATTGATACAGCCTCTATGGAAGACAGTCTGGAGATTTCTTTAAAAACTAAACATAGAAGCACCATATGACCCAGCAATCCCACTCTTAGGCTTATACCCTGATGAAATCAAATCTGAAAGAAGCACCTGTACCCCAATGTTCATTGCAGCTCTCTATACAATAGCTAGAACATGGAAGGAACCTAGATGCCCATCGACGAACGAATAACACAGTTCATATGGAAACACAAAAGACCTCGAATAGCCAAAGCAATCCTGAGGAAGAAGAATGGAGCTGTAGGGATCAGCCTCCCCAACTTCAGACTCTACTACAAAGCAACAGTCCTCAATACAGTATGGTATTGGCACAAAAACAGAAATATTGACCAATGGAACAAGATCAAGAACCCAGAGATAAAGCCACGCACCTATGGGTACCTTATTTTTGATAAAGGAGGAGAAAATATAAAATGGGACAAAGACAGCCTCTTCAACAAATGGTGCTGGGAAAATTGGACAGCTACATGCAAGAAAATGAAGTTGGAACATACCCTGACACCATACACTAAGATCAACTCAAAATGGATTAAAGACTTCAATGTAAGGCCAGAAACCATCAAACTCTTAGAGGAGAATATAGGCAAAACCCTCAGGGACATCAATCAAAGCAAGATCTTCTCTGACCCACCTACTAGAATAGTGGAACTAAAAAGATAAATGAACATGTGGGACCTAATGAAACTTAAAAGCTTTTGTACAGCTAAAGAAATTACAAAAAAGCTGAACAGACACCCCACAGAGTGGGAGAAAATCATAGCAAAGGTAACAACAGACAAAGAATTAATCTCCAAAATGTAGAAGCAACTCAGACAACTCAGCACTGGAAAAACGAACAACCCAATCAAAAAAAGGGAGAAAGATCTAAAGAGACGCCGCGCCAAAGAGAACATACAGATGGCCCAAAAACACATGAAACGATGCTCAACTTCACTAATAATTAGAGAAATGCAAATCAAAACTACAATGAGATATCACCTCACACCCGTCAGGATGGCCATCATCCACAAATCGACAGACAATAAATGCTGGAGAGGCTGCGGAGAAAAGGGAACACTCCTGCTTTGCTGGTGGGAGTGTAAATTGATACAGCCTCTATGGAAGACAGTCTGGAGATTTCTTTAAAAACTAAACATAGAAGCACCATATGACCCAGCAATCCCACTCTTAGGCTTATACCCTGATGAAATCAAATCTGAAAGAAGCACCTGTACCCCAATGTTCATTGCAGCTCTCTATACAATAGCTAGAACATGGAAGGAACCTAGATGCCCATCGACGAACGAATGGATTCAAAAGCTCTGGTACATATATACAATGGAATACTACACAGCTGTAAAGAGAAATGCAGAAGAATCAACCCTAATGAGGTGGCTGGATCTAGAACGTATCATAAAAAGTGAAGTCAGTCAGAAAGAGAAGGACAAATACAGTATATTAACACATATATATGGAATCTAGTAGGATGGTGATGATGGCACATGCAGTGAAGCGACAGAAAGACAGACATGGACAGTGGACATATGGACATTGTGGGGAAGGAACAGTGGGTGAGAGGTGTAAAGGAAGTAGCATGAAGGCCTGTACTATCATAAGTGAAGAAAATAGCTCTAGTCATTGCTCTGTGAGAAAAGGGGATCCTTCAGGGGTGCTGTATGATAGTCGGGAGGGGAGGGAAGTGGGGGATATACATATGACTAATCTGAGAACATACATATCTGTAAACAACAAAACTCTGTAAAAGTTAAAAGTAAAATAAAGGTTTAAAAATAAAAAAAAAATAAGCAGATTATCTAGCTATATATTTGTCCAACGAAGACATACAAATGGCTAAAAATCACCCAAAAATATGCTCAACAACACTAATTATTAGATAAATGTAAATTGAAACTAAAATGAGGTATCACCACACAATACTCAGAATGTTATTCATCAACAATCTACAATGAATTATGTAGAAGATGTGGAGAAAAGGAAATCCTTCTCTGCTTTTGGTGGGAAAACAAATTGACACAACCACTGTGAGAATAATAAAGAGGTTCTTTAAAGAACTAAACACTGAATTACCATATGATCTAGTAGTCCTACCCTGGGCATATATCTAAAGAAAACTTTAACTTGAAAAGATATATGACAATATATATAAGACAATGCTCATTATAGCAATGTTTACAATAGCCTAGACATTTAGAAGCAACTTACATGTCCATTGACAGAGGAATGCATAAATAAGATGTGGTACATAAGGAATGTTAATCAGCCATAAAGAAGAACATAATAATGCCATTTGCAGCAACATGGTATGTTAAAAGGATATAATCATTATGTTAAAAGAATGTTTAGTTTTATAAGAAAATTCCCAACTGTCATCTCAAATGACTGTACTACCTTGAAACGTGGATGGATCTAGAGACTGTCAGTCAGACAAAGAAAAATAAATGATATTGTTTATATTTATAATCCAAAAAGAGGTACAAATAAACTTATTTTGAAAAAAAGAAAAATTCAGAGGTAGAAAACAGATTTTTCAGCTACCAGAGGCGGAACAGGGGATAAACTCGAAGACTGGGATTGACATAGTCAAACCACTATATACTTAATTGAAAATAGATAACTAATAATACTTACCATACAGTATAGGGGACGATCTATTCAATACTGCGTAATGAACTACATGGGAAAAGAATCTACAAAGGAGTGGATATATGTATATGTATAGCTGATTCAGTTTGTTGTACATCTGAAACGACAACATTATAAATTATACACCAATAAAAAAAATTTTTAAAGAAATGTTAAACAGATATGTGATTTTTTTCTTCACTTTATATATATGGCTCTAGAAGAAAAGGATTACACAGGCAATCTTCTACGTAGTTTACTGATTCAAATGCTAATATTTGAGGTAAGTCAGAAAGACAAAGATAAATATTGCATACTAACACATGTGTATGGAGTCTGAAAAGATGGTACCCATAATAGGATATGCAGAACAGCAATGGAGAAACAGACATGGAAAACAGGTTTATGGACATTGAGGGGAGGGAGGAACAGGTGAGATGTATGGAAAGAGTGACATGGAAACTTACATTACCATATGTAAAACAGGGAATCTGATGCAAGACTAAGGAAACTTACACAGGGGCCCTGTGGCAGCCTAGAGGAGCTAGATGGGGAAGGAGATGGTATGGAAGTTTGGGTGGGAAGGAACACGTGTATACCTGTGACTGATTCAGGTTTATGTGTGGCAGTAAACAACAAAACTCTGTAAAAGTAAAATAAAATAAATTAATAAAAAAATGTTAATATTGCTGAGGCATCCTAATATATATACAATAAATCTGATGTTTACTATGTAAGTAGGCATAATTTAGCCCTGACAGATTGATGCATAATCATCACACACATATAACTGGAATCTCAGAAAATAAGAGAGAAAGAGAATGAGACAGAAAAGTATTTAAAGAAATAAAGGTTGAGAATTATTTCAACATTTATTAAAGTTTTCAATCTACAGAATTAAGGGAAAAAATACAAAGAAAACTGCATTTAAGAGCATCACAGTCAAGTTGCTATAAACAAACTCTAAGAATACATCTTTAAAGTAGTGGGGTCTATTTTAAAGTAATTCATGCTGCAGTCCATGGGGATGCAAACTAAACTGAACTGAACTGAGTAGGAAAAAAAAAAAAAAAAACACTTAATTTTCAGACAGCAAAAATAATGGTGGATGATTGTCAAGAAAAATCACAAACCCAGAAAAAAGAAAGTACATCTATAATTCTACAAGAAAAAAATGTGTGCAAAAAATTCTCTACCTAGTAAAAAGTATCTTTCATGTAAACAGACAAAACAAAAACAGTTTCAGATAAGCAAAAGCTGAGATACTAGCACTGCAATAAATTTTAAGGAAGTTCTTCAGACAGAAGGAAGTTTACCATAGCTGGAAAGATAGAACTGAATAAAAAATTAAGAGAAATAGAAAGGGTAAATGAATAGATAGGACTAAAAACATTGGCTATTAAAAACTTACGGGGCAGGGGGATTCCCTGGTGGTCCAGTGGATAAGGACACCACCTTGCAGGGCAAGGGGTGCCAGTTCGATCCCTTGCCTGGGACGATCCCACGTGCTGCAGAGCTGCTGGACCGATGTGTCCAACTACCAAGCCAGAGCTCTGGAGAGCATGTGCCCAGAGCCAGTGCTCTGTGATAGTAAAAAAAAACTACTGTTAACACTTTTTCATTTAAGAAAGGGACAAGACATTGCTTAAGCAACAAAGCTGGAATAATGTGAGCAAATGAAGTATAAAACAAATGAAGAATTAAAATAAACATTCCTGAGACCATAATGATAGAAATAAACAAATACAGGAAGAGAATAAACAGATCTCCAACCTATAACAACTCCACATAATTTATGTAACTACTTCACCCTCAGGGAACTGGAGGACATGGCTATACTCCTAATGGATCAGCTGTCATAATGACTTCCTTTCAAAGGTACAGTATGGAAAGGAAGAGAAGGGGAAACCAAACACTTCCTTGGTCTGGTGATCAAGTTTAACAACAATGGTGATAAGTCATGTTGGTAGCATATAATTTGACAGAATAACCTATTACCACTAGGATCTTCCTCCTAAAAAAATGACCCTAGTATATTGATGATGCTGTTCAGTAAGTAAGTTGTGTCTGATTTTTTGTGACCACATGGACTGTAGCATGCCAGCCTCATCTATCCTCCACTATCACTTGAGGTTTGCTCAAATTCATGTCCATTCATTCGGTGATGCTATTTAACCATCTCATCCTCTGCTGCCTGCTCATTTCTCCCTTGCCTTTAATCTTTTTCAGCATCAGCCTTTTTTCCAATGCATCAGCTATCCATATCAGGTGACCAAAGGTTCAGGGCTTCAGCATCAGTCCTCCCATTGAATATTTAGGGTTGATGTCCTTTAGGTATGAACACCTTGTTGTCCAAGGGACTCTCAAGAGTTTTCTCCAGCATCACAATTAGAAAGCATCAATTCTTTGTGCTCAGGCTTATTTATAGAGCAACTTTCACATAATAAATAAATAATACTGGTATATTACTACAAAAAAAACCATGGACCTTTGTCAACAAAGTGACGTCTCTCCTATTTAAAGTAAATTTTAAAGTAACTGTACATATCAATAAAAGAAAAAGCAGATATGCAATAGAGATCTTTACAAAATCAGAAGCTGAAAATACTAACAAAATGACTAAACTTGAAAAATATTGTTCAATACAAAAACAGAAAAATTTAGTTACCCATTTCTGGAATAAAAATGAGACAAGACTATAGATCTTATATATAATAAGAATGAAGTGGGGTAAATATAAATAAGATATATTTGAGGGCTTCCCTGGTGGTCCAGTGGGTAAGGACACTGCCTTGCAGTGCAAGGGGCGCCGGTTCGATCCCTGGCCAGGGAAGATCCCACGTGCCGCGGAGCTGCTGGACCAATGTGTCCAATTACTGAGCCGGGGCTCTGGAGCGCATGCATCCAGAGCCGGTGCTCTGCGACAACAGAGGCCACCACGATGGGAGGCCCACGCAGGCCAAAGAACAAAGATGGATGAAAAATAGATAAATGAAAGACCAAGAGAAGTGGCCCACCAGTTCCCTCCCTCCCTAACCTGCCCCCTCCAATAAATAAATAAATAAATAAGTAAATAAAAAAGATATATTTGAAAAATATATTAAATGGACATTTTGTGATACTAAGAACAGAATTGACCAAAAAAACGACAAAGGAAAAAATGAGAAATTTATTTTATCCCATAACGTTTAAAGAAATTAAATTTATAATTGAATAATCCTGCGAAGTCCAGGATCTTATGGCTTTGCAACTACACTCTTGTTAACTTTTAAGCACAAAATAGTAACATCACTTATGCTGATGTAATACTATATTCTTTTTCTCTGAATCTTATCACACAGCAAATAAGTTGCTGTTATTTAGTCATTAAATTGTGTCCAACTTTTGCAGCCCCATGAACTGTGGCCTACCACGCTTCTCTGTTCATAGGATTTCTAAGGTAAGAATATTGGAGTGTGTGCCCATTTTTATCCCCAGATCTTCCCCAACAAGGGACTGAACTCACATCTCCTGTAGTGGCTAGCAAATTCTTTACTACTGAGACTACAGAGAAGCCTCATATATGTCCATTCTCAGCATTTCAATTCAACACACTAACATAGGTTTTAGCCAGCTCAGGAGGAATGATGGGAAATAAAGTATGTAAACATATGTGGAAGAAAATATACCACATATGAATAGTGCAAAAGGTAAGATGTGGTTAATTGATGTAGACTACTGTTAACACTTTTTCATTTAAGAAAGGGACAAGACATTGCTTAAGCAACAAAGCTGGAATAATGTGAGCAAATGAAGTATAAAACAAATGAAGAATTAAAATAAACATTCCTGAGACCATAATGATAGAAATAAACAAATACAGGAAGAGAATAAACAGATCTCCAACCTATAACAACTCCACATAATTTATGTAACTACTTCACCCTCAGGGAACTGGAGGACATGGCTATACTCCTAATGGATCAGCTGTCATAATGACTTCCTTTCAAAGGTACAGTATGGAAAGGAAGAGAAGGGGAAACCAACCACTTCCTTGGTCTGGTGATCAAGTTTAACAACAATGGTGATAAGTCATGTTGGTAGCATATAATTTGACAGAATAACCTATTACCACTAGGATCTTCCTCCTAAAAAAATGACCCTAGTATATTGATGATGCTGTTCAGTAAGTAAGTTGTGTCTGATTTTTTGTGACCACATGGACTGTAGCATGCCAGCCTCATCTATCCTCCACTATCACTTGAGGTTTGCTCAAATTCATGTCCATTCATTCGGTGATGCTATTTAACCATCTCATCCTCTGCTGCCTGCTCATTTCTCCCTTGCCTTTAATCTTTTTCAGCATCAGCCTTTTTTCCAATGCATCAGCTATCCATATCAGGTGACCAAAGGTTCAGGGCTTCAGCATCAGTCCTCCCATTGAATATTTAGGGTTGATGTCCTTTAGGTATGAACACCTTGTTGTCCAAGGGACTCTCAAGAGTTTTCTCCAGCATCACAATTAGAAAGCATCAATTCTTTGTGCTCAGGCTTATTTATAGAGCAACTTTCACATAATAAATAAATAATACTGGTATATTACTACAGAAAAAACCATGGACCTTTGTCAACAAAGTGACGTCTCTCCTATTTAAAGTAAATTTTAAAGTAACTGTACATATCAATAAAAGAAAAAGCAGATATGCAATAGAGATCTTTACAAAATCAGAAGCTGAAAATACTAACAAAATGACTAAACTTGAAAAATATTGTTCAATACAAAAACAGAAAAATTTAGTTACCCATTTCTGGAATAAAAATGAGACAAGACTATAGATCTTATATATAATAAGAATGAAGTGGGGTAAATATAAATAAGATATATTTGAGGGCTTCCCTGGTGGTCCAGTGGGTAAGGACACTGCCTTGCAGTGCAAGGGGCGCCGGTTCGATCCCTGGCCAGGGAAGATCCCACGTGCCGCGGAGCTGCTGGACCAATGTGTCCAATTACTGAGCCGGTGCTCTGCGACAACAGAGGCCACCACGATGGGAGGCCCACGCAGGCCAAAGAACAAAGATGGATGAAAAATAGATAAATGAAAGACCAAGAGAAGTGGCCCACCAGTTCCCTCCCTCCCTAACCTGCCCCCTCCAATAAATAAATAAATAAATAAGTAAATAAAAAAGATATATTTGAAAAATATATTAAATGGACATTTTGTGATACTAAGAACAGAATTGACCAAAAAAACGACAAAGGAAAAAATGAGAAATTTATTTTATCCCATAACGTTTAAAGAAATTAAATTTATAATTGAATAATCCTGCGAAGTCCAGGATCTTATGGCTTTGCAACTACACTCTTGTTAACTTTTAAGCACAAAATAGTAACATCACTTATGCTGATGTAATACTATATTCTTTTTCTCTGAATCTTATCACACAGCAAATAAGTTGCTGTTATTTAGTCATTAAATTGTGTCCAACTTTTGCAGCCCCATGAACTGTGGCCTACCACGCTTCTCTGTTCATAGGATTTCTAAGGTAAGAATATTGGAGTGTGTGCCCATTTTTATCCCCAGATCTTCCCCAACAAGGGACTGAACTCACATCTCCTGTAGTGGCTAGCAAATTCTTTACTACTGAGACTACAGAGAAGCCTCATATATGTCCATTCTCAGCATTTCAATTCAACACACTAACATAGGTTTTAGCCAGCTCAGGAGGAATGATGGGAAATAAAGTATGTAAACATATTTTAGAGAAGAAATAATACTGGTATTTACAAATGACATTATTGCATATGAGATAATATCCCAAATCATGTAAGGTTTAGAATTCAACAAATTCAGCAATGATGATGAATATGAAATCAATGTGCAAATATCAATTGTTTTCATATATAATGGAAACAAATAATTTTTAAAACAAAATAAATGATATCTCAATTATCTAGTAATAAATCTAACAAAAAGTGTGCAAGATTCCTACTCTAAAACTATAAAACTTTACTGAAACTAAAGAACACAAATAAGTTGAATCATATGTCACTTTTTATATTAGAAGCCACTATTTGTAAGATGTCAATTTAATAAGTTCACCTAAATATTCAGTGAAATTAGCTATCAAAGCACAGCATAGGACTTTTGGGGGTGTGTGTGTAGACATTTATAATCAGTTCCTTATAATGAAATGTAAAGTAACTAATAGTTTAGCTAAGGCATTCATACATAAGGGAAAAAAAAAAAAACATTGTAGGAATTAAACTTCCAGGTATCAACTGTACTACAAACCTACATGAAGCATTAGTAGTACAATGTGGCATCTATATGAGGACATCAAGTAGGCACTGTATGAAATAGATCAAGGAGATCAAACCAGTAAATCCTAAACAGAAAAAGTGAAAGTGAAGTCACTCAATCGTATTGGACTCTTTGTCACCCATGGATGAGCCAGAGAATTATGCAGACAAAAATACTCAAGTTGGTAGTCTTTCCTTTCTCCAGGGCATGTTTCCAACCCAGAACCAGAACCCTGGTCTCCCACATTGCAGGCAGATTCTTTAACATCTGAGCCAACAGAGAAGCCCAAAAAATACTGGAGTAGGTAGCCTATCCCGTTTTCAGGGAAACTTTCTGACTCAGGAATCAAACCAGGATCTCTTGCATTGCAGGCAGATTCTTTACCAACCAAACTATCAGGGAATTCCCCTAAAGAAAACCAATCCTGACGATTCATTGGAAGAAATGATACTGAACCTGAAGCGCCAATACTTTGGCCACCTGATACAAATAACTGACATTGGAAAATCTGAAGACAGAAGAAGAGGTTAATAGAGGATAAGATGTTTGGATGGCATCACCGATTTAACTACATGAACTTGGGCAAATCCTGAGAGATGGTGAGGGACAGAAAGGCCTGGCATGCTGCAGTCCAATGGGGTCACAAAGAGTTAGACATGACTTCGTGATTGATTAAGAACAAGAGAGCAGATCATAAAGAAATGGAGTCACACATGTAAAATCACCACACTTATGCTTCTATAATTTTCTGGGAAAAGCATGATGTTTTCGTGGTTCTAAAGTAATTTAATAGTTATAAAGGGAAAAAATGAATACTAATTCCTTATTTCACTATACTCAAAAATTAATTTACAATGGATGATAGACCTTAATTTGAACAATAAAATGATAAAGTTTGTAGCAGAAATATCGATTACAATAAGTTCACCTAAATATTCAGTGAAATTAGCTATCAAAGCACAGCATAGGACTTTTGGGGGTGTGTGTGTAGACATTTATAATCAGTTCCTTATAATGAAATGTAAAGTAACTAATAGTTTAGCTAAGGCATTCATACATAAGGGAAAAAAAAAAAAACATTGTAGGAATTAAACTTCCAGGTATCAACTGTACTACAAACCTACATGAAGCATTAGTAGTACAATGTGGCATCTATATGAGGACATCAAGTAGGCACTGTATGAAATAGATCAAGGAGATCAAACCAGTAAATCCTAAACAGAAAAAGTGAAAGTGAAGTCACTCAATCGTATTGGACTCTTTGTCACCCATGGATGAGCCAGAGAATTATGCAGACAAAAATACTCAAGTTGGTAGTCTTTCCTTTCTCCAGGGCATGTTTCCAACCCAGAACCAGAACCCTGGTCTCCCACATTGCAGGCAGATTCTTTAACATCTGAGCCAACAGAGAAGCCCAAAAAATACTGGAGTAGGTAGCCTATCCCGTTTTCAGGGAAACTTTCTGACTCAGGAATCAAACCAGGATCTCTTGCATTGCAGGCAGATTCTTTACCAACCAAACTATCAGGGAATTCCCCTAAAGAAAACCAATCCTGACGATTCATTGGAAGAAATGATACTGAACCTGAAGCGCCAATACTTTGGCCACCTGATACAAATAACTGACATTGGAAAATCTGAAGACAGAAGAAGAGGTTAATAGAGGATAAGATGTTTGGATGGCATCACCGATTTAACTACATGAACTTGGGCAAATCCTGAGAGATGGTGAGGGACAGAAAGGCCTGGCATGCTGCAGTCCAATGGGGTCACAAAGAGTTAGACATGACTTCGTGATTGATTAAGAACAAGAGAGCAGATCATAAAGAAATGGAGTCACACATGTAAAATCACCACACTTATGCTTCTATAATTTTCTGGGAAAAGCATGATGTTTTCGTGGTTCTAAAGTAATTTAATAGTTATAAAGGGAAAAAATGAATACTAATTCCTTATTTCACTATACTCAAAAATTAATTTACAATGGATGATAGACCTTAATTTGAACAATAAAATGATAAAGTTTGTAGCAGAAAATATGTAGATATCTTCAGTATATTACTCAAATAAGTCTTTAAAAAAAGATGTTAACAATAGATTACAGGTTAGTAAAGTTAAGAACATTATTTTATGAAAATTGTGATTAAAACATTGAAAGTGTATGCTTAAAATAATGGAAAAGACAAACACAGAAGGTATTCTTAATACATATATCTTATAAGAGATTATACAGTGTATATTTTTTTCTTTTGCATTTTTATGAGTTCTTATTCTTTTCAGTAATTTTTGTGTTTTTACATTTTTACATTTTCAGTAATTTTAATTTTTACATTTTCTACTTGGGAATAATTGCAGGCAAACAAAAAGTTGAAAAAAATGCAAAATATAGTATAAAACTCTTGTATACTCTTTAATCAGTTTTCCCAAATGTTTTTATCTGATGAACTTTATTTTTTTAATTTTTTTTAAATTTTATTTTTTCAATTAATCAACTTATTTTGATTGGAATATAATTATTTTACAATAGTGTGATGACTTTCACCATGCATCAACATCAGGCACAGTTTTACATATGTCTCTCCCATCCTGAACCAACCCTCCTTCTTCTCTCCCCATCCTATTCCTCTGGGTTTTATATTGTGCTTTTTAGAGTCTAAATATTTGTTTTTAATCATGAAAAATCAAAGAATACCTTTAAAATGTGTGTAAAATACTTGATCAGGAACTTAAGATGTCTGATTAATCAATAAACACAGGAGACAATCTTTACTCTCTGGGAAGTGGAAATAAAAACTACATAACCTACTGATTCATTCCTATCCCAATTTCTAAAGAGCAAAATTGCCAACACGGCAATAGTTGGTGAGGATTTATATGTCTTTCTTATGGACATACAGTTGATGCTTTTGGGTATCTATTGAAGCTCAACATATATTCACATAATACCTTCAAATTTCACTTTTCAGCAAATGACCATGAGAAATGTATATATATGACCATCATGACACATGTATAATAATATTAGTTGCTATATCTTAATAGCCAGAAATGATCTGAATTACCAATAGTAAAATTTATAGATAAATTGTGCTTTAATCATGTTGTTGAATCCAACAAAACAATTTTTAAAAGAGCCATTACTGGGGACAGAGACAAGATGGCAGTGTGGGAAGATGCAGAATTCCATGTCTCCCCATGCCCAGGGTGCCTCCCAGATGTTGGTGGGGAAACTATGGGGGACAAGTGGTTAAGAGTATCCCTGGGGGCAACCAGATGCCAAGTAGAGGGGAGAGGGGGAAGATTGCAGCTGTAGGATCAGCATCCAAGGGGCTGTTTGAGGAGAGGTAGTGATTTCGGTATTGGGCATTGTTTGGAAATCTTTCGATACTAGAAGCAACCATGCTTGGCTGGGAAGAGGAGGGATCCTCACAGATAACAAAATCATTTGGGGAAAGCCCCTGGGTTTCCCCTTTCATTTTCACCCCAGAAGATTAAGAGGTTGCTGCAGGAAGGGCAGCAGTTTCGGGGCTGGAAACTATTTGTGTGCCTTTTAGCACTTGGAGGGATGCAACTGCTCAGCTGAGAAGTAGAGGGACACCTGAGAGGGCTGGAGGATCCACTGGGGAATCTCCTGGGGTCCCCTTTCACTTGGTTCAAGGAAGCCTTCAGGAGCCCTGGAGCCTGGGCCTCTGCCTTCCAGGTGTGTAGTAGAGGGGAGTGTATCTGCTGCCCTCCCACTGAGGGCCCCAGGAAGCCTCCTGAGGATGTGGGGCTTGTTGTCTGCACTGTAAAGTTAGAGGCACCATAAAGTTCTCATTGGCTAGATGGTGCCCAGGCTACCCCCTCCCATGGCTTCAGAAGACCTCTTCTGGAGGTTTGGGTCCTGAATCAGAGCCGCATGACTGCCTAAATCCCACCTCAACCTAAATATTCTCACCAAGTCCTTCCAAACTTAAACAATTCGTTCCACAGCCAAAGTATTTTTTACCTTTTTTTTTAATTTTTAAGAAAATTTCTGCCAGGTTTACATTGAAATGGTTGTTTCATATATATTCTTATGCTTTCTATAATTTCAGTTAGTTTTCTAAGCATTCTATTGCCATTTTTAATCTTTGCTATTAGTCTGCACCTATATTCACATAATACCTTCAAATTTCACTTTTCAGCAAATGACCATGAGAAATGTATATATATGACCATCATGACACATGTATAATAATATTAGTTGCTATATCTTAATAGCCAGAAATGATCTGAATTACCAATAGTAAAATTTATAGATAAATTGTGCTTTAATCATGTTGTTGAATCCAACAAAACAATTTTTAAAAGAGCCATTACTGGGGACAGAGACAAGATGGCAGTGTGGGAAGATGCAGAATTCCATGTCTCCCCATGCCCAGGGTGCCTCCCAGATGTTGGTGGGGAAACTATGGGGGACAAGTGGTTAAGAGTATCCCTGGGGGCAACCAGATGCCAAGTAGAGGGGAGAGGGGGAAGATTGCAGCTGTAGGATCAGCATCCAAGGGGCTGTTTGAGGAGAGGTAGTGATTTCGGTATTGGGCATTGTTTGGAAATCTTTCGATACTAGAAGCAACCATGCTTGGCTGGGAAGAGGAGGGATCCTCACAGATAACAAAATCATTTGGGGAAAGCCCCTGGGTTTCCCCTTTCATTTTCACCCCAGAAGATTAAGAGGTTGCTGCAGGAAGGGCAGCAGTTTCGGGGCTGGAAACTATTTGTGTGCCTTTTAGCACTTGGAGGGATGCAACTGCTCAGCTGAGAAGTAGAGGGACACCTGAGAGGGCTGGAGGATCCACTGGGGAATCTCCTGGGGTCCCCTTTCACTTGGTTCAAGGAAGCCTTCAGGAGCCCTGGAGCCTGGGCCTCTGCCTTCCAGGTGTGTAGTAGAGGGGAGTGTATCTGCTGCCCTCCCACTGAGGGCCCCAGGAAGCCTCCTGAGGATGTGGGGCTTGTTGTCTGCACTGTAAAGTTAGAGGCACCATAAAGTTCTCATTGGCTAGATGGTGCCCAGGCTACCCCCTCCCATGGCTTCAGAAGACCTCTTCTGGAGGTTTGGGTCCTGAATCAGAGCCGCATGACTGCCTAAATCCCACCTCAACCTAAATATTCTCACCAAGTCCTTCCAAACTTAAACAATTCGTTCCACAGCCAAAGTATTTTTTACCTTTTTTTTTAATTTTTAAGAAAATTTCTGCCAGGTTTACATTGAAATGGTTGTTTCATATATATTCTTATGCTTTCTATAATTTCAGTTAGTTTTCTAAGCATTCTATTGCCATTTTTAATCTTTGCTATTAGTCTGCACCTATATACATATATATATATATATAAAACACTTGTTTTTCTTCTTCTCCATCTTCTCTCTCTTTGCTGTTGGGATTCAGTTTTACCCTATAGGGACTTTATCTTTAATTTGTCATTCTTTTTGTTTTTATGTTTTTTGTTTTTTTTTTTTTTTTTGCATCTCTTTTTTATTTCTTTCTCTTTCTTTTCTTCCCCATATCATATGGATTGTGGGATGTCAGTCAGTCTACAGGCCAGAGATCAGGCTTGAGACCCTAAGGTGTGAACACTTAGCCTGAAATGATGGAGTAACAGAAAATCTCAAGTCCTAAAAATTATTAATCAAAGGGACATGCCAGAAGTCCACACATCAATACCAAAACATAGCTTTACCCCAGACTACTCAAAACAGCTAGAAACCCCAAGCGAAACAACTAGTAAGATAGGAACATAGATCCACCTATTTAAAAAAATGAAAAGACAAAATAATATATCGAAGGAGCATTTTAAAAACAATAAGAGCAAATAAGTGAAGAGTAAGTGGGCAACCTATCTGGAAAAGTATTTAGACTAATGGTAGTAAAATGTTTCAAAATTTGGCAAATAGAATGGAGAAAAACACAAATGACATTTAGCAAAGAACTAGAAGAAATAAAGAATAAATAAACATTAACAACCAATACAGTTTTTGAAAATAAAAGTGTTCTAGAATGAAACAATAGCTGAATAACTGTGGCAGAAGAATAGACATGTGAGCTGGAAGTTGTAATGATAGAAATAACTGCCAAGGACTAGAATAACAACAATAATTGAGGAAAATCTCAAAAACTTCTGGGAAAATATTTAATTTGCCAACAGTTCAATTATAGTTATCTCGGAAGAAGAAGAGGAAAAGAAAGGATATGAGAAAATATTTGATATTATAGATGAAAACTTCCCTACTATGGGAAAGGAAATAAAAACCTAAGTTCAGGAAGCTAAGGAGTCCTATACAGGATAAATCCAAGGAGAAATATCCTAAGACATGTATTAATCAAACTAGCAAAAGTTAATAATAAGGAAAAATGCTAAAAGCAGTGAGGGAATAACAAAGAAAGGGATCCCCATGAGACTAACAGTTTATTTTTCAAAGAATCTCTGCAGGCCACAAAGGAGAGACAGGATATATTAAAATGATGAATGAAAAAAAAAATTGCAACTAATACCCACCAAGAATCTCATTCAGATTTGATGGTGAAATAAAAAAAGTCCATAGACAAACATTAAGTGAATTCAGCATCACACAGCCACTCTTACAACAAATGCTAAAGGAACTTCTATCACAAGAAATGCAAAAGAAAAAGAGCTAAACACACACAAACATGCACATGCACACACACACGCACACACTTAATTCATTTCTTACTAATTAGTAAGAAAATGGAAATAAGAGCACACATGCATATCAGTATCTGCCTTAAATGTAAATGAATTAAATGCCACAACCAAAAGATACAGACTGTCTGAATGGATACAAAAACAAGAACCATGTATATTCTGCCTATAAGAGACCCATTTCAGACCCAAAGACAAATGCTTGCTGAAAACAGGGGATGAAAAAAGATATTCCATGGAAATGGGAATCAGAAGAAAGCAGTAGTAGCAACACTTATTTAAGGTAAAATAAACTTTAGAATAAAAAATTGTTATAAGAGATATTGAATGACACTACATAATGATCAAGGGATCATTCAAGAAGATATAAAAATTATAAATATGTATGCACTCAAAAGAAGAGAATCACAAAACATAGGCCATGTGCTAACAACCATAAAAGAGGAAATTGACAGTAACACTTTAATAATAGTCTTAACACCAATGGACAGATCATCTGGATAGAAAATTAATAAGGAAACACATGCCTTACATTTTTTCATTATATCAGAAGCATCTACATGATATCTTTTGGACATACCACCCCAAAATCAGAATACTCTTTTTATCTCAAGTACACACAGAACATTTTTAGGACAGACCGTATCTTGGGTCATGGAACAAGTGTCAGTAAATTTAAGAACTGGATCTTAGCATTTTTCTGACCATCTAATGCTTTCTAAGAAGAAGAAAATTTTTCTTCCCTACTATGGGAAAGGAAATAAAACCTAAGTTCAGGAAGCTAAGGAGTCCTATACAGGATAAATCCAAGGAGAATATCCTAAGACATGTATTAATCAAACTAGCAAAAGTTAATAATAAGGAAAAATGCTAAAAGCAGTGAGGGAATAACAAAGAAAGGGATCCCCATGAGACTAACAGTTTATTTTTCAAAGAATCTCTGCAGGCCACAAAGGAGAGACAGGATATATTAAAATGATGAATGAAAAAAAAAATTGCAACTAATACCCACCAAGAATCTCATTCAGATTTGATGGTGAAATAAAAAAAGTCCATAGACAAACATTAAGTGAATTCAGCATCACACAGCCACTCTTACAACAAATGCTAAAGGAACTTCTATCACAAGAAATGCAAAAGAAAAAGAGCTAAACACACACAAACATGCACATGCACACACACACGCACACACTTAATTCATTTCTTACTAATTAGTAAGAAAATGGAAATAAGAGCACACATGCATATCAGTATCTGCCTTAAATGTAAATGAATTAAATGCCACAACCAAAAGATACAGACTGTCTGAATGGATACAAAAACAAGAACCATGTATATTCTGCCTATAAGAGACCCATTTCAGACCCAAAGACAAATGCTTGCTGAAAACAGGGGATGAAAAAAGATATTCCATGGAAATGGGAATCAGAAGAAAGCAGTAGTAGCAACACTTATTTAAGGTAAAATAAACTTTAGAATAAAAAATTGTTATAAGAGATATTGAATGACACTACATAATGATCAAGGGATCATTCAAGAAGATATAAAAATTATAAATATGTATGCACTCAAAAGAAGAGAATCACAAAACATAGGCCATGTGCTAACAACCATAAAAGAGGAAATTGACAGTAACACTTTAATAATAGTCTTAACACCAATGGACAGATCATCTGGATAGAAAATTAATAAGGAAACACATGCCTTACATTTTTTCATTATATCAGAAGCATCTACATGATATCTTTTGGACATTCCACCCCCAAAATCAGAATACTCTTTTTTTATCTCAAGTACACACAGAACATTTTTTTAGGACAGACCGTATCTTGGGTCATGGAACAAGTGTCAGTAAATTTAAGAAAACTGAGATCATATTGAGCATTTTTTTCTGACCACAATGCTATGAGACTAGATATCAACATAGGAAAATAAATGTGTAAAACAAAGACACATGGAGGCTAAGTAACATGCTTTTCTATAGCCAATAAGTCACTGAAGGCATCAAAAAGAAAAAAAAAATCTAGAAACAATGAAGGCACGAATACTCAAAATCTATGGGATGAAATAAAAGTGATGCTAGGAGTGAAGTTCAATATTTCTCAGGGTTTTTCTGTTTTGTTTTGTTTTTTCTTTTTCCCAATGAGTTGACTCTTTGCATCAGGTGGCCCAAGAGCTTCAACATCAGCATCAGACCTTCCAGTGAATATTTTAGTGTTAAATATCCTTTAACATTGACTCACTTCATCCCCTTGCTATCCAAAGGACTCTCAAGTCTTCCCCAGTACCACAGTTCAAAAGCATCGATTCTTCAGTGCGAAGCTTTCTTTATGGTCCCACTCACATCCATACATAACTACTGCAAAAACCATGGTTTTGACCAGATGAATCTTTGTTGGAAAAATTATATCTCTGCATTTTAAGATCCTATCTAGGTTTGTCATAGCTTTCCTTTCAAGGAGAAAGCATCTTTTAATTTCATGACTGCAGAAATGAAATTTTGGAGTCCAAGAAAATACAATGTTATTGTTTCAATTTTTCCCCCATCTATTTGCCATGAATTGATGGGACCAGATGCCATGATCTTAGTTTTTTGAATGTTGAGTTTTAAGCCACCTTTTCAACTCTCCTGTTTCACCTTTTTCAATAGACTTTCTATTTCATCTAGTTCTTACTTTGTTGTCTGTCATTACCTAAAGCAACTAGAAAAAGACGAAGAACAATGATAATAACAACAACAAAAACAAAGTTAATAGAAGAAAATAAGCTGTAAAGATTAGACCAGAAATAAAAGAAAAATAAATGAAGGAAACAATATCAAAGATCAATAAACCTAAAAGCTGGTTATCTGACGAAATATACAACATAGACAAACCGTTAGCCAGACTCATCAAGGAAAAGAGGAAGTAGACTCAAATTAGTAAAGTTAGAAATGAAATAGAATAAGTTCAACAGACAACATGGAAATATGAAGGATCATAAGAGACTCACAGAAGCAACTATATGCCAATAAAAAGGACAACCTGGTAGAAATGGGCACATTCTTAGAAAAGTGTTACCCTCTAAAACCAAACTAGGAAGATATAGAAAGCAAGAACAGTCCAATCTCGTGCACTGAAATGAAAACTGTAATTAAAAAATCTCCCAACTATCAAAAGCCCAGAGCTAGATGACTTCACAGGTGAATTCTACCAAAGATCTTAGGGAATTACTAACACCTAGTCTGTTCAAATTCTTTCAGAAATTTTCAGAGGAAGCAAAACTCTCAAACTTATTCGATCAGGGTAACATAACTCTGATACTAAATCCAAACAAAGATACAAAAAATAAAAAATCATTACAAGCTAATAGAATAACCTTGATGATGAATAAAGATGCAAAAATCCTCAACAAATGTCTAGCAGAAAGAATCTAAGGTTCATATAGCATGATCCAGTGGGAGCTATCCCAAGAGTGCAAGGATTCTTTGATATACTCACATCAATAAATGTGAACATTATGTCAGGAAATTGAAAGATAAAAACCATATAAGCATCTCTATAGATACAGAAAAAAGAATTTGAGAAATTCAACACCCAATTATGATAAAATCCTTATGATAAAAGTAGACATGAAGGAAGCTACCTCACCATAATAAGAGCTACAATGTTATTGTTTCAATTTTTCCCCCATCTATTTGCCATGAATTGATGGGACCAGATGCCATGATCTTAGTTTTTTGAATGTTGAGTTTTAAGCCACCTTTTCAACTCTCCTGTTTCACCTTTTTCAATAGACTTTCTATTTCATCTAGTTCTTACTTTGTTGTCTGTCATTACCTAAAGCAACTAGAAAAAGACGAAGAACAATGATAATAACAACAACAAAAACAAAGTTAATAGAAGAAAATAAGCTGTAAAGATTAGACCAGAAATAAAAGAAAAATAAATGAAGGAAACAATATCAAAGATCAATAAACCTAAAAGCTGGTTATCTGACGAAATATACAACATAGACAAACCGTTAGCCAGACTCATCAAGGAAAAGAGGAAGTAGACTCAAATTAGTAAAGTTAGAAATGAAATAGAATAAGTTCAACAGACAACATGGAAATATGAAGGATCATAAGAGACTCACAGAAGCAACTATATGCCAATAAAAAGGACAACCTGGTAGAAATGGGCACATTCTTAGAAAAGTGTTACCCTCTAAAACCAAACTAGGAAGATATAGAAAGCAAGAACAGTCCAATCTCGTGCACTGAAATGAAAACTGTAATTAAAAAATCTCCCAACTATCAAAAGCCCAGAGCTAGATGACTTCACAGGTGAATTCTACCAAAGATCTTAGGGAATTACTAACACCTAGTCTGTTCAAATTCTTTCAGAAATTTTCAGAGGAAGCAAAACTCTCAAACTTATTCGATCAGGGTAACATAACTCTGATACTAAATCCAAACAAAGATACAAAAAATAAAAAATCATTACAAGCTAATAGAATAACCTTGATGATGAATAAAGATGCAAAAATCCTCAACAAATGTCTAGCAGAAAGAATCTAAGGTTCATATAGCATGATCCAGTGGGAGCTATCCCAAGAGTGCAAGGATTCTTTGATATACTCACATCAATAAATGTGAACATTATGTCAGGAAATTGAAAGATAAAAACCATATAAGCATCTCTATAGATACAGAAAAAAGAATTTGAGAAATTCAACACCCAATTATGATAAAATCCTTATGATAAAAGTAGACATGAAGGAAGCTACCTCACCATAATAAGAGCCATATATGACAAACCCACAGCAAACATTATTTTCAAGACTGAAAAAATTGAAAGCATTTTCTCTAGGATCAGGAACAAAACAAAGGTGCCCATTTTCACTATTATTATTCAGCATAGATTTGGAAGTCATAATCATGGCAATCAAAGAAGAAAAAAAAGGAAACTAATTGCTAATGCTCTCACTGTTTGCAGATGACATGATACTAGATACATGTGTGCATGTATGCTAAGTCACTTCAGTTGTGTTCAACTTTTTGTGGGACCCAGGCTGCCAGCCTTCTCTGTCAATGGGATTTTCCAGGCAAGAAAACCGGAGTGGGTTGCTCTGCCCTCCTCAAGGTTATCTTCCCAACACAGCAGTTAAATCTGTGTCTCTTACATCTTCCTGCACTGGCAGGCAGGTAATATATCACTAGCACTACAAGGGAAGCTCATGATACTACGCATAGAATTACCTTAAGATCCCACAAGAAAATTCCTAGTGCTAATAAATGAATATAGTAAAGTTTCAGGATATGAGATTAATGCACAAAAATCCCTTTAATTCCTATACACTAACAATGAAAATTCAGAAAAAGAAGTTATGGAAACAATCCCATTCACCATTGCAACAACAAGAAGAAAATACCTAAGAATAAACCTACCTAAATAGTTAAAAAAAAAAAAAGCTGTGTGCAGAAAACTATAATACAGTGAGGGAAGAAATCAGAGATGACACAAACAGATGGAGAGATACACTATCTTCTTCCACAGGAAGAATCAAAACTGTGAAATGACTATACAACCCAAAGTAATCTACAAACAGTGCAATCTCTATCAAATTAACAATGGTAGTTTTTACAGAACAAAAAATTACAATTTGTATGGAAGCAGAGAAGACTCTGAAGAGTCAAAACAATTTTGGAAGAACAAACAAACAGACCTGGAGGAATCAGCCTTCCTGATGTCAGCCTACACTACAAAACTACTGTTCTCAAGACAGTATGGTACTTGCACAAAGACAGAAATAAAGATTACTGGTATAAGATAGAAAACCAAGGGTTAAACCAATGAACCTATGAACACCTTATCATTGACAAAGGAGGCAAGGATATAAAATGGAGAAAAGGCAATTGTTTCAACAAATGGGCTGGGAAAACTGGGTATTTAAAGGCAAAATAATGAAATTAGAACACTTTCTATCACTATACACAAAAATCAACTGAAAATGAATTAAAAGCTTAAATGAAAAGGCAGAAACCTCTTACAGGAAAACATAGGCAGCACATTCTTTGATATACATCCCAGCAAGATCCACTTTGACCCACCTACTAAATTAATGGAAATAAAAAATAATAATAAAAGGGCTTAATTAAACTTAAAAGCTTTTTCACAGTAAAGGAAATAATAAGCAAGATTAAAAGACTAACCTTAGAATGGGATAAAATAATAACAAATGAAGCAATTAACAAAAGATGAATCTTCGGAATATATAAGCAGCTCACAAAGCTCAACATCAGGAAATCAAACAGCTCAATGAATAAATAGAGCACCTAAACAAATATTTCTCCAAAGAAGATATATAGATGGCTAATAAACGAATGAAAGGATATTCAACATTTCTCATTATCAGAAAAAAGAATGTGAATAAAAACTACATTGCAATATCACCTATGGCACTCAGAATGACCATCATCAACTAATGGACATACAATAAATACTGGAGAAGGTGTGAAGAAAAGTGAGCACTCCTGAACTCTTGGTGGGAATTTAAATTGATATAGCTACTATGGAGAACAATGTGGAGATTCTTTAAAAAAAAAAAACTAAGACTAGAAATACCATATGACCCCACAATCCTACTAATGCGCATATACTCTGACAAAAACCATAATTGAAAGAGATTCCTGTACCCCAGTGTTCATTGCAGCACTGTTTACAATAGGACATGGAAGCCATCTAGATATCCGAAAAGTGTTACCCTCTAAAACCAAACTAGGAAGATATAGAAAGCAGTCCAATCTCGTGCACTGAAATGAAAACTGTAATTAAAAAATCTCCCAACTATCAAAAGCCCAGAGCTAGATGACTTCACAGGTGAATTCTACCAAAGATCTTAGGGAATTACTAACACCTAGTCTGTTCAAATTCTTTCAGAAATTTTCAGAGGAAGCAAAACTCTCAAACTTATTCGATCAGGGTAACATAACTCTGATACTAAATCCAAACAAAGATACAAAAAATAAAAAATCATTACAAGCTAATAGAATAACCTTGATGATGAATAAAGATGCAAAAATCCTCAACAAATGTCTAGCAGAAAGAATCTAAGGTTCATATAGCATGATCCAGTGGGAGCTATCCCAAGAGTGCAAGGATTCTTTGATATACTCACATCAATAAATGTGAACATTATGTCAGGAAATTGAAAGATAAAAACCATATAAGCATCTCTATAGATACAGAAAAAAGAATTTGAGAAATTCAACACCCAATTATGATAAAATCCTTATGATAAAAGTAGACATGAAGGAAGCTACCTCACCATAATAAGAGCCATATATGACAAACCCACAGCAAACATTATTTTCAAGACTGAAAAAATTGAAAGCATTTTCTCTAGGATCAGGAACAAAACAAAGGTGCCCATTTTCACTATTATTATTCAGCATAGATTTGGAAGTCATAATCATGGCAATCAAAGAAGAAAAAAAAGGAAACTAATTGCTAATGCTCTCACTGTTTGCAGATGACATGATACTAGATACATGTGTGCATGTATGCTAAGTCACTTCAGTTGTGTTCAACTTTTTGTGGGACCCAGGCTGCCAGCCTTCTCTGTCAATGGGATTTTCCAGGCAAGAAAACCGGAGTGGGTTGCTCTGCCCTCCTCAAGGTTATCTTCCCAACACAGCAGTTAAATCTGTGTCTCTTACATCTTCCTGCACTGGCAGGCAGGTAATATATCACTAGCACTACAAGGGAAGCTCATGATACTACGCATAGAATTACCTTAAGATCCCACAAGAAAATTCCTAGTGCTAATAAATGAATATAGTAAAGTTTCAGGATATGAGATTAATGCACAAAAATCCCTTTAATTCCTATACACTAACAATGAAAATTCAGAAAAAGAAGTTATGGAAACAATCCCATTCACCATTGCAACAACAAGAAGAAAATACCTAAGAATAAACCTACCTAAATAGTTAAAAAAAAAAAGCTGTGTGCAGAAAACTATAATACAGTGAGGGAAGAAATCAGAGATGACACAAACAGATGGAGAGATACACTATCTTCTTCCACAGGAAGAATCAAAACTGTGAAATGACTATACAACCCAAAGTAATCTACAAACAGTGCAATCTCTATCAAATTAACAATGGTAGTTTTTACAGAACAAAAAATTACAATTTGTATGGAAGCAGAGAAGACTCTGAAGAGTCAAAACAATTTTGGAAGAACAAACAAACAGACCTGGAGGAATCAGCCTTCCTGATGTCAGCCTACACTACAAAACTACTGTTCTCAAGACAGTATGGTACTTGCACAAAGACAGAAATAAAGATTACTGGTATAAGATAGAAAACCAAGGGTTAAACCAATGAACCTATGAACACCTTATCATTGACAAAGGAGGCAAGGATATAAAATGGAGAAAAGGCAATTGTTTCAACAAATGGGCTGGGAAAACTGGGTATTTAAAGGCAAAATAATGAAATTAGAACACTTTCTATCACTATACACAAAAATCAACTGAAAATGAATTAAAAGCTTAAATGAAAAGGCAGAAACCTCTTACAGGAAAACATAGGCAGCACATTCTTTGATATACATCCCAGCAAGATCCACTTTGACCCACCTACTAAATTAATGGAAATAAAAAATAATAATAAAAGGGCTTAATTAAACTTAAAAGCTTTTTCACAGTAAAGGAAATAATAAGCAAGATTAAAAGACTAACCTTAGAATGGGATAAAATAATAACAAATGAAGCAATTAACAAAAGATGAATCTTCGGAATATATAAGCAGCTCACAAAGCTCAACATCAGGAAATCAAACAGCTCAATGAATAAATAGAGCACCTAAACAAATATTTCTCCAAAGAAGATATATAGATGGCTAATAAACGAATGAAAGGATATTCAACATTTCTCATTATCAGAAAAATGAATGTGAATAAAAACTACATTGCAATATCACCTATGGCACTCAGAATGACCATCATCAACTAATGGACATACAATAAATACTGGAGAAGGTGTGAAGAAAAGTGAGCACTCCTGAACTCTTGGTGGGAATTTAAATTGATATAGCTACTATGGAGAACAATGTGGAGATTCTTTAAAAAAAAAAAACTAAGACTAGAAATACCATATGACCCCACAATCCTACTAATGCGCATATACTCTGACAAAAACCATAATTGAAAGAGATTCCTGTACCCCAGTGTTCATTGCAGCACTGTTTACAATAGGACATGGAAGCCATCTAGATATCCAACAGATGAATGGATAAAGAAATATCTATCTATCTATATACACACGCAAACATATATATATATATGTTGTATATATGTATATATAATGAAAGAGTATTCAATCAAAACAAAGAACACATATGAGCCTGTCCTACTGAGGCAGATTAATTTAGAGCCTATTATACAGAGTAAAGTAAGTTAGAAAGAGAAAAACAAATACTGTACATTAACACATGTACACAGAATCTTGGAAGTGGCACTGATAAGAATTTTTGCAGGGCAATGATGCAGAGGGAAAAATAGAGGGCACAGTTATGAACATGGGGAAGGGGGAACTAAGTGGGTGGCATGAACAGAACGAGTAGCATGAAGTAACATCGAGTAGCATGGAGATATGTAAATTAACATATGTAGAATGAATAGGCAGTAGAAATTTGCTGTTTGTTGCAGCAGCTCAAATCAGGTGTTCTGTGACCACCTCACAGAGAGGTGAGGTGAGGTCAGGTGGAGTGGGAGATGCAAGGGATTCTCAAGAGGGAGGAAACATATGTTTACCTATGACTGATTCATATTGATGGGCTGATTCATATTGATATATAACAGAAACAAGCAGAATATAATGAAGCAATTATCTTCCAGTTAAGTCTGAATAAATGAGCAATTGCTACATGAAATATATCCATAAATTATATTTCAATATGGTGATTTAAGTTAACTAGATAGAAAACCATACAGAGTACATGATTCCAATCTAAACTTTAAGAGCAGTGAAAGTTCATCTATGATTATTAAAGTTAGTATAATAATGGGCACATTTGTGGGAAGAAGGATAATGTCTGGGAAGTGAAATTAAGGAAACTTTAAGAAATGGTAAAAGCTTTCTTCATCTCAACCTGTAAAAATATACACATTTCATATAGCTATATACTTCATATTTTACAGTTTACATAGATCTCAAAAATTGAAATATGAAATTAATTAGGACAATATGGTAGTTGGCCAGGCAGGGATGCTTGGATCTGCATGTGAAAAGTATTAATTTAAAAAAAATGAGAAATTGCTATATTGGAAAATACTTTGAAACTAGTATCAATGAGAGTTGCTAATGCATGTAAGTAAAAGAGTGAAAGACATCAATAAGAGATGGCAATGGTGCTTTTTTTTTAACTTTAGAATTGATACATAATGGTATAACTATTAAAATGGGGACCATTTGGCAGGAGAAAGTTTCAGAGTAAAGGAATAACAAAATTTGATGTCTATTAGACCCCCAACTGGAAATATGAAACATTCTGTATATCATAATGTCAAGGTTGGTAATGTAAATTTAATGACTTAAAACTCATAGACTGAAAACCATGGGATAGATGTTCAATATATATTGGACAGATGAGGATAATAATATAACAAATATATTAAATATTGATAGAATATAAATTGATCCATAAAAAAGATATGGAAGAGTAGTTAGGGACAAAAGTTTTGAAATTAGAGTCTAAGTTAAAGCTATCTCCCATTCGCACTCTTTGTGTGATATGAGAAAATTCCTTGCTTCTTTGTTCTCATCTTCTCACCTGCAAAATTCCTTAGGTAATAGAATCTAGAAAATAAATATAAAATTAAAGTAAATATAGGGTTAAAGGAGACATATGTTGTCCACTTTACATTGCAAACATTCAATAACAACTAAGTATAGACATAAATTGTTTAAATCACCAAATTGGCTAGAGGCAGTTAACAAAAGGAAAAAAAAAAAAAAATAATGGCCAAGTTAAATGAAAGACTGTTAGCTTTTGCTTTCAAATAAAATAAATTGGAAGAGTACTATAAACAATGATGATATATAATTTTTTTTTACCCATCACACTAGCAAAAAACAAAAACAAAAGCAAAAACAAAAAACAAACTTGTTTACAGCAGTTTCATTAGTATTTACCAAAGACTGTTTGCAAGCAAAATTTAAATATATAAACTACGCTACAAACATCCATATGATAGAATACTGTTCAGTGATAAAAATAATGAGTTATTAAGACACAACAAGATAATCTTAATTCCATAATACTTAGTCAATAAGTCAGACTTAAAAGACTGTGTAAGTGTATACTTAACACATATATAATTATAATTCCAAATGTATGACATTATGGAAAATACACACTATGAAAATATTAAAAAGTTCAGTGGTTTCCAGAAGTCTGAGGGAAGGATAAAGAGATTAATAGGAGACCAGGGTATTTTTATGATAGTAAAAGTATTCTGTATGATACTTCAATGCAATGGACTTATCAGAATCTATAGAACTATAAAACACAAAGAAACCTAATGCAAATTATAGACTTTAGGTATTAATAATAATTCGATATTGCTTCATCTGTTTAAAGCATGTAAGTAAAAGAGTGAAAGACATCAATAAGAGATGGCAATGGTGCTTTTTTTTTAACTTTAGAATTGATACATAATGGTATAACTATTAAAATGGGGACCATTTGGCAGGAGAAAGTTTCAGAGTAAAGGAATAACAAAATTTGATGTCTATTAGACCCCCAACTGGAAATATGAAACATTCTGTATATCATAATGTCAAGGTTGGTAATGTAAATTTAATGACTTAAAACTCATAGACTGAAAACCATGGGATAGATGTTCAATATATATTGGACAGATGAGGATAATAATATAACAAATATATTAAATATTGATAGAATATAAATTGATCCATAAAAAAGATATGGAAGAGTAGTTAGGGACAAAAGTTTTGAAATTAGAGTCTAAGTTAAAGCTATCTCCCATTCGCACTCTTTGTGTGATATGAGAAAATTCCTTGCTTCTTTGTTCTCATCTTCTCACCTGCAAAATTCCTTAGGTAATAGAATCTAGAAAATAAATATAAAATTAAAGTAAATATAGGGTTAAAGGAGACATATGTTGTCCACTTTACATTGCAAACATTCAATAACAACTAAGTATAGACATAAATTGTTTAAATCACCAAATTGGCTAGAGGCAGTTAACAAAAGGAAAAAAAAAAAAAAATAATGGCCAAGTTAAATGAAAGACTGTTAGCTTTTGCTTTCAAATAAAATAAATTGGAAGAGTACTATAAACAATGATGATATATAATTTTTTTTTACCCATCACACTAGCAAAAAACAAAAACAAAAGCAAAAACAAAAAACAAACTTGTTTACAGCAGTTTCATTAGTATTTACCAAAGACTGTTTGCAAGCAAAATTTAAATATATAAACTACGCTACAAACATCCATATGATAGAATACTGTTCAGTGATAAAAATAATGAGTTATTAAGACACAACAAGATAATCTTAATTCCATAATACTTAGTCAATAAGTCAGACTTAAAAGACTGTGTAAGTGTATACTTAACACATATATAATTATAATTCCAAATGTATGACATTATGGAAAATACACACTATGAAAATATTAAAAAGTTCAGTGGTTTCCAGAAGTCTGAGGGAAGGATAAAGAGATTAATAGGAGACCAGGGTATTTTTATGATAGTAAAAGTATTCTGTATGATACTTCAATGATGAACATATGGACTTATCAGAATCTATAGAACTATAAAACACAAAGAAACCTAATGCAAATTATAGACTTTAGGTATTAATAATAATTCGATATTGCTTCATCTGTTTTAATAAATGTTCTACACTAATGCCAAATGATAGTGAAGAAACTGTAACAACAGAGAAGAGAAGTAGTACATGGGAACTCTCTGTAGTTTCCACTCAATTCCATGTATACATAAAACTGCTCTAAAAATAAAATCTATTGATTATTTTTTAAAAATAAGCCTGTTATGGTCATAGAAACCAAAGAAGTATGAAGCAGATTATTCTCTAGCTGAGTGATGTTTAAGCCAGACAAATCCATGATATCCATGAAGAATGTAAAGCTTCCCGCAAGTTGCAAACAGAACCAACCGCAGGCCCTTTGGCGAAGATGGTGTAATTATAAGACCTAAAATCAAGGCCCATATTATGTGCTGCTTTACATCTGATGAAACCAGGAGAGCCTTGAAAGGCCTAGTGACAAATTCCCCTCCCCATTCTGCTTCCATGAACAAGGTCTCTATCCAAGTAACCCTTGTTACCAAGGGGTCCATACATTGTGCCTGCCTATCCCTGAGTAACAAGCTATAGTTCCCAGCTGACCTGAAGAATTACTAAAACAGCTTAATTCCATCCTTTCATGGGAAACAGAAGTCACTTCATCCTCTTGATATTACAAAATCTCTTTCTTATAATCCCAGGCTGCTCACTCTTTTACCAAATGCAACTCCTGTGATTCTGTGTGGCATTCAGTGTCCTCTACCATGCACTGTTAATATATGCGATTACTAAAATTCTATCAATCACATCTATCCATTTTTGTGTATCCTCTGTTCAATCATTCTTCTGACCCTAGAGTGGGAATCCCTCTGTCACCAATGGGATGGATAGAAAGAAGTAAAAGTAGATCTGGCCTATGGATAAAACAGTGGTGGTGGAGGGAGGCTAGAAATCACAATGGACTCAAATCACTCAAGATTCCCTCCAGGAAGTGAAGATGGAGGGACCATTGGTCTGAATTTTATAAGCATATTAAGCTTACTAATGTACACTGTGAAGTCCTACCAGCTAGTCTAACTGAGATGGCTTTTATCACCATACACCAGCAGCTACAATTGTAACACAAGTTAAAGAAATTCCTGTAACTGCTGGACTCATAGGTGTTTCTCTAGTGTGAACTCTCTAGTGTATGATTTATGATATATGGATCTTTGGCTAAATGATTTTTTACATTCACCATACTTATAAGAGTTTTATCTAGTGTGTATTCTTTTGTGCTGAACAAGTATCTATTGTAATCTGAGGTTCTCCATTAATCATTGAATATAATTTTTTTCCACTGTGAAAGGCCACCTCTCAGTTGGTACTACTTAAACAGGTGAATAGGCAGACTTGGTAATGAGGCCAATGGTTTCCAATGAGGAGGAGGAGGGGAAACAAAAATTTTCTAACCTATAATGTTTGCCGCGATAAACATCTACTGTGAAACTAACTTTATTGTCTTATGGAGGCAAACTATTTTGCATTGGAATGTCTCATCTGGTCCTGGAACTCAGAGATCACCCTTTGGCTAATCTTATGTTAATGTTGTGAAAGTGGGTCTTTACAGCCTTAAGATATTCCTTTGATCTATTTTTAATACCAACTGGAAAAGTACAAAATGGCTGGCCTAAACTAGCTTCTGGGGCTACTTTTCTGTCTATCTTTCAGTTCCTTTAGCAGTAGGTTCTCTTTCCCTTTTTTCTTTAATTAACCTCTTTCTGTATGAAATCAAGAGTGACCAAAGCCAAGTCTTTTTGATCCCAATGTGAAATTTTCTCCTTTGCAGATCAAGAACTGACACCATTCATGGTAAGGTATTTACCATCATCTATTGTCTGGGGGCTCGTCTGGAATCTTTAAGAAAAGGTAAGGAAACTCAGAGCTCTATTAACTCTAAAGTATGCACAGGGACATAAGAGAAGGGTGTTTCCCCTCATGGTTTTGGTATGGATAACATTTCAGAAAGCTACTCTATTGCACACTGGGTGGCATCAGAGGAGAAGGACAAACCAAGTCAGTGGTTTGGTGGTGAGAAACTAAATATTTGGGATGCTGCCAGATCTACCCTTGCTGCATCTTCATTTCTCTTCGGAGATAGAATGAGTAGGGACAATGGGCACCTGCACTTATGGGAAGCCATAAAACAGTGGTGGTGGAGGAGGCTAGAAATCACAATGGACTCAAATCACTCAAGATAAAACACTGTTTGAAGTCCTACCAGCTAGTCTAACTGAGATGGCTTTTATCACCATACACCAGCAGCTACAATTGTAACACAAGTTAAAGAAATTCCTGTAACTGCTGGACTCATAGGTGTTTCTCTAGTGTGAACTCTCTAGTGTATGATTTATGATATATGGATCTTTGGCTAAATGATTTTTTACATTCACCATACTTATAAGAGTTTTATCTAGTGTGTATTCTTTTGTGCTGAACAAGTATCTATTGTAATCTGAGGTTCTCCATTAATCATTGAATATAATTTTTTTCCACTGTGAAAGGCCACCTCTCAGTTGGTACTACTTAAACAGGTGAATAGGCAGACTTGGTAATGAGGCCAATGGTTTCCAATGAGGAGGAGGAGGAGGGGAAACAAAAATTTTCTAACCTATAATGTTTGCCGCGATAAACATCTACTGTGAAACTAACTTTATTGTCTTATGGAGGCAAACTATTTTGCATTGGAATGTCTCATCTGGTCCTGGAACTCAGAGATCACCCTTTGGCTAATCTTATGTTAATGTTGTGAAAGTGGGTCTTTACAGCCTTAAGATATTCCTTTGATCTATTTTTAATACCAACTGGAAAAGTACAAAATGGCTGGCCTAAACTAGCTTCTGGGGCTACTTTTCTGTCTATCTTTCAGTTCCTTTAGCAGTAGGTTCTCTTTCCCTTTTTTCTTTAATTAACCTCTTTCTGTATGAAATCAAGAGTGACCAAAGCCAAGTCTTTTTGATCCCAATGTGAAATTTTCTCCTTTGCAGATCAAGAACTGACACCATTCATGGTAAGGTATTTACCATCATCTATTGTCTGGGGGCTCGTCTGGAATCTTTAAGAAAAGGTAAGGAAACTCAGAGCTCTATTAACTCTAAAGTATGCACAGGGACATAAGAGAAGGGTGTTTCCCCTCATGGTTTTGGTATGGATAACATTTCAGAAAGCTACTCTATTGCACACTGGGTGGCATCAGAGGAGAAGGACAAACCAAGTCAGTGGTTTGGTGGTGAGAAACTAAATATTTGGGATGCTGCCAGATCTACCCTTGCTGCATCTTCATTTCTCTTCGGAGATAGAATGAGTAGGGACAATGGGCACCTGCACAGATATGGGACAGACGAATTCTGATCAGGGAAGGGAAGCTCAGGTGGAAGGTCTGTCTCCACCAGCATCTAAAGCAGGGGGAGATGTCTCCAGTGGAGAAAAATAAGAGTGCTAGATGCTGCTTTTTTCTCTCTTACAGATGGGAACTTCACAAAGTTCCAAGACCCCCACCCGTTTGAATTCTGTCCTGAAAAAAAAATGGCAATAAGTTTGATCCCCAGGGCTTAAATAAGATATGCCTGACTTTCTTTTGTGAATCTACATAGTCACAGTATCCATTACTTTGTGTCTAACGATAGTTAAAGGGTCTCTTAGTTACAATATTGTTTCACAATTAGATTTGTTTTGTAGGAAGCAAGTGAAATGGGTAGAAATGTTGTATGTATTTCTCTTTTTCTCTGTGTGAGACAGACCAGACTTATGTCCTAAGGATGCAGATTTAGATTTAAAACCTTCAGCTCCCTCCCATCCTCTTGCTCTGTCCTGTATGAAAAAGAGGATGAGATAGAAGATAGAACACAGGATGATGATGAGAAAAAGCATATTTTTCCAATATGGGAAAGGGAAACTAGAGAGGCTGACAAAGAGCTACATTAAGTTACCACATCTTTAGGAGGTATCCAGATTCACCATAAGCTACAAAAACAGACGTTTGAACCAAGTAAGTCTTTGCCAAAAGTGTTGCAACTGGCTCAGACAGTATATTGCAGTAGGGAATAAAAAAGAAAAAAAAAGAAAAGTGCAAAACAAAATCACTTTGCAGATCAAGAACTGACACCATTCATGGTAAGGTATTTACCATCATCTATTGTCTGGGGGCTCGTCTGGAATCTTTAAGAAAAGGTAAGGAAACTCAGAGCTCTATTAACTCTAAAGTATGCACAGGGACATAAGAGAAGGGTGTTTCCCCTCATGGTTTTGGTATGGATAACATTTCAGAAAGCTACTCTATTGCACACTGGGTGGCATCAGAGGAGAAGGACAAACCAAGTCAGTGGTTTGGTGGTGAGAAACTAAATATTTGGGATGCTGCCAGATCTACCCTTGCTGCATCTTCATTTCTCTTCGGAGATAGAATGAGTAGGGACAATGGGCACCTGCACAGATATGGGACAGACGAATTCTGATCAGGGAAGGGAAGCTCAGGTGGAAGGTCTGTCTCCACCAGCATCTAAAGCAGGGGGAGATGTCTCCAGTGGAGAAAAATAAGAGTGCTAGATGCTGCTTTTTTCTCTCTTACAGATGGGAACTTCACAAAGTTCCAAGACCCCCACCCGTTTGAATTCTGTCCTGAAAAAAAAATGGCAATAAGTTTGATCCCCAGGGCTTAAATAAGATATGCCTGACTTTCTTTTGTGAATCTACATAGTCACAGTATCCATTACTTTGTGTCTAACGATAGTTAAAGGGTCTCTTAGTTACAATATTGTTTCACAATTAGATTTGTTTTGTAGGAAGCAAGTGAAATGGGTAGAAATGTTGTATGTATTTCTCTTTTTCTCTGTGTGAGACAGACCAGACTTATGTCCTAAGGATGCAGATTTAGATTTAAAACCTTCAGCTCCCTCCCATCCTCTTGCTCTGTCCTGTATGAAAAAGAGGATGAGATAGAAGATAGAACACAGGATGATGATGAGAAAAAGCATATTTTTCCAATATGGGAAAGGGAAACTAGAGAGGCTGACAAAGAGCTACATTAAGTTACCACATCTTTAGGAGGTATCCAGATTCACCATAAGCTACAAAAACAGACGTTTGAACCAAGTAAGTCTTTGCCAAAAGTGTTGCAACTGGCTCAGACAGTATATTGCAGTAGGGAATATGAGAAAGAAAAGTGAAAACAAAATGGACCAAGGAAAAGGCTGAGGCTCTAGCAATGGCTATTAGGTCTACTCTAAATCAGCCGGAAACAAATACCCAGAGGAATCCAGGTAAAAGGAGATGGAGACAGACTTGCTATCTTTGTGGAAAGGAAGGAAATCTTAACAGGATTGTTCACAGGTGTCTCCGCAGCCCCTGGCTTGTTGTCTGCTCTGTCAAGGACCACACTGGAAGAGAGACTGACCCCAGAGGCATAGGCCTCAGAGGTCAAGCTCTCAAGACCAGGACTGAAGGTGTCCACGGGTTCCCACACAGGTTCCCATCCTAATATCACCCAAGGAGCCCCAGGTATTGGCAGCTGTAGAGAGCCAATCGGTTGATTTCCTTTTGGACATTGGGACAACTTTCTCTGTGTTCACACAAGCCCTTGGCTCACTCTCTTTCCAATCCACTACTGTAGTGGGACTATCTAGATGAGCCAAATGTTAATATTTCAATCATCCTCTAAGCTGTAACTGGGATTCTGTACCATTTTCTCACAAATTTCTGATTCTGAAAAAGTTTCCCTCACCTCTTCTGGAGAAGAATATACTTAGCAAAATCTAGGCCTCTGTTTTCATGAACATAAAATCCTCTCTTTTTCTCCTACTGACTTAACAAAATATAAATAATTTTGCCACCAGAGACTCAAAAGGTTTTTAAGACTCTTCAAACTGCTCATAGTATTTTTGTTGTGTCTAAGATTAATATGTTAAATATTATTATATCTGTTATAATTTTGTCAAAAATAAAACTCTCTTGAATGAAGAAAATTCAAAAAAAACTATAAATGAGATATGAGCTTTTAGATAAACTCTATTAATAATAGCTATGCTTTAGGAATGTCTATCTAAAATAGTCTCTCTAGACTGTGGTAACTTGAATTTCCAAAGGTTGTGCTAAATTAAGCAACAAAAGTCTATTGAATATCTAGACTATTTCTAAATTAAAAAAAAAAAAAAAAAACTTTTAAAATATTTATTGAGCTTCCCTGGTGGTCCAGTGGGTAAGGACACCGCCTTGCAGTGCAAGAGGCGCCAGTTTGATCCCTGGCCTGGCAAGATCCCCCGTGCTGCGGAGCGGCTGGACCAATGTGTCCAATTACCAAGCCAGAGCTCTGGAGCGCATGCGCCCAGAGCCAGTACTCTGCTACAACAGAGGCCACCGTGATGGGAGGCCCACACGGGCCAAAGAACAAAGATGGATGAAAATAGATGAATGATAGATCAATAGAAGTGGCCCTCCCACCCCCCTCCTTCCCCCCCTCCCCCAAATGAAAACATTTATTACTGAACACTAATTTTCTCTTAGAGAGAAGATACATAGATTTGGTACTGTTAATGAATAATACTTGGTGTCATCATAAGATGTAATCTATAAATTTAAAAAATGCTTTTTAGAAATTATCACTGGTATTTATGCTCACAAATTATAAAAGTAATATGATACAAAACTTGAATATGGTTTTTTTCTGTGTTAAGAGAATACATTTCTTCAGATGTTCAATTTCCTTTGATAGTAGATAGTTTATTTACAAAATAAATAGCTTATTCACCTCTTAAATGATCTGTTCTGTATTTACCTCTAAAATCCTTTGTTAATTTGTCTATGTGAATAGTTATTTTTTTTATCACAATGGCCTATACTCCTATCTGACTGGATATTCAAAACCTTTTTGATATCTATTGAGAAAACATCCTAAATTATTCTACTAAAACACCTTTGACTTCTAGCTAACTTTGGGATACTTCAGAGAACACAAAGAGAGATATTATGAGAAGTATTGTCAAATGAGTAGCAAATATAAATGACACAGATACTTTCATAGGTTCTAAAATATTAAAATTAATTAGCTATGTAACTCAGCTTTCATCCTTTCAACAGATATTTCAAGAACTTCAAGAGGTAACCCCTGAATCTGCCTCTGAGCCAGATTAACCACTGTTTGATCCCAGAACAGAGGTCTTGATAAAGATACCAGTATCTGAAGGGAAATCCTGAGAGCTCCTCTGGAAAGGTCCCTACCAAGTTATTCTTACTTGTTTCACATCTGTCAAAGTGCCTGAAATTGACTAATGGGTGCATCACACTCGAGTTAAAAGGTGGCATCATGATCAAGACTAAAAACCATTTTTATCTCTCTTTACTTTTAGACTTTACTTTTCTGATGGGTTTGGCAGCCTATGTTGACTTACTTCAGATAGCTCCTCATATCCTGGGTCTGCTGTTTAATCCTCAAGATAACATCTTCTTCTCATGGGCTCATTCCTATGCTGCATTCCACAATCAGTCTAATTGCTGGGTGTGCAGAATGCTTCCCTCCTCATCAGTTGAAGACTTCCCATGGTTGATACCTTCACTTAAAGGAAAGGACTTTCCCCAACTCTGACTATCTTCATCAATGACAATTTTATGTAATGCCTCTTCTTAATCTGATGACGTCTAACAATCTTAAAATGGACTGGTGTGTCACCTTTTAATTTAATTATGAGCACAATATGACTTTTAACTTTGTCTATACATTAACTTGATTTTCTTTTTATTCTTTATTTTAAAGGTTTTACAGAGTTTTGTTGTTCACAGACCTGTATGCTCCCAGATCAGTCATATGCATGTCCCTGGTCTCCACCCACCCAGTTCCCTCCATCCCACCCCTCTGGACCATAGTCCCTAGCCATTGTAAGCACTCCTATTCCCTTAGCACAATGGCAATAGCTATCTTTTCCACAGACCATGTAGCCCATCATACTGGATTTTTTTTCAAAACCTTTTTGATATCTATTGAGAAAACATCCTAAATTATTCTACTAAAACACCTTTGACTTCTAGCTAACTTTGGGATACTTCAGAGAACACAAAGAGAGATATTATGAGAAGTATTGTCAAATGAGTAGCAAATATAAATGACACAGATACTTTCATAGGTTCTAAAATATTAAAATTAATTAGCTATGTAACTCAGCTTTCATCCTTTCAACAGATATTTCAAGAACTTCAAGAGGTAACCCCTGAATCTGCCTCTGAGCCAGATTAACCACTGTTTGATCCCAGAACAGAGGTCTTGATAAAGATACCAGTATCTGAAGGGAAATCCTGAGAGCTCCTCTGGAAAGGTCCCTACCAAGTTATTCTTACTTGTTTCACATCTGTCAAAGTGCCTGAAATTGACTAATGGGTGCATCACACTCGAGTTAAAAGGTGGCATCATGATCAAGACTAAAAACCATTTTTATCTCTCTTTACTTTTAGACTTTACTTTTCTGATGGGTTTGGCAGCCTATGTTGACTTACTTCAGATAGCTCCTCATATCCTGGGTCTGCTGTTTAATCCTCAAGATAACATCTTCTTCTCATGGGCTCATTCCTATGCTGCATTCCACAATCAGTCTAATTGCTGGGTGTGCAGAATGCTTCCCTCCTCATCAGTTGAAGACTTCCCATGGTTGATACCTTCACTTAAAGGAAAGGACTTTCCCCAACTCTGACTATCTTCATCAATGACAATTTTATGTAATGCCTCTTCTTAATCTGATGACGTCTAACAATCTTAAAATGGACTGGTGTGTCACCTTTTAATTTAATTATGAGCACAATATGACTTTTAACTTTGTCTATACATTAACTTGATTTTCTTTTTATTCTTTATTTTAAAGGTTTTACAGAGTTTTGTTGTTCACAGACCTGTATGCTCCCAGATCAGTCATATGCATGTCCCTGGTCTCCACCCACCCAGTTCCCTCCATCCCACCCCTCTGGACCATAGTCCCTAGCCATTGTAAGCACTCCTATTCCCTTAGCACAATGGCAATAGCTATCTTTTCCACACATGGCAGTATAGGTTTCCATGTTACTCCCTCCATACCTCCCCCTCCCTATTTCTTCCCCTCAATGTCCCTATGTTTATGCTCTGTCTCTTTTTCCATGAGTTCACTGCATGTGTTACCAAGACCGTCCTACTAGATTCCATATATGTGTGTTAGGATACTGTATTTGTTTTTCTCTTTTTGACTTACTTCACTTTTCATGATAGGTTCTAGAGCCAGCCACTTCATTAGGACTGAGTCTTCTGCATTTCTTTGAACAGCTAAGTAGTATTCCATTGTATATATGTATCAGAGCTTCTGTATCCATTCATTAGTCGATGTACATCTAGGTTGACATTAACTTGATTTAATGATTATTTTACTATACACAAAATGCAAATAAGTCAAAATCTGATGACTTCCCACATTACCTTTATCAAATATTGGATAAAACTATATGGCTTAATTCTGAAAATGGATGCCTAATAACTAAAGCCCCCACATGCTGGGAACAGACAGAGCCAGCACTTAAAATTAATACATAAAGTAACTAAAATGACTAGAAACAGTTAGGACTTTTGCCTCAAGAAACATATGATGTAATTATCCCTGTATTATCCAATCCCAACTTAGGTCCTCCTTTTTTATGGCCAGGAAATTATTGGGACTGGATAGCTCAATCACAGTGGCTTACTCCAAATAGAACCTGCTGACTCATATCTTTGGATATGGCTTCCTCCTGCATGGATAGGGAGATGTACCCTAGGTCTAACATTTATTCATGGCTTCATATTTTCAGAACTTCCAAAAAAGCCTCTTAATTTACCACACCTTAAATTGCATTGGACAAGGTTTATATTTCACTGGTATAATTATTTTTCTACAGTAACGATTTCCTATCTGGGAACTACAAACATAATATTATGAGTCATTGCTCTGACCAACAAGTTTTACAAGATTCTGAAAAGGCTTATTTCAACCATTAATGTTGAACAATTGCAAATTAGAAAGTTGGATTTACAAAATAGACTGGCCTTAGGTATTCTAACAGATACATTTTTGCCATTATTCATACCCATTTTTGTACTTACATACCAGATATAAGCACTAATGTTACTCACTTTGTTAGATACATGGGCAAGTATCTATTGTAATTTAAGGCTCTCCATTACTTACTGCATTTGTAATGCTTTTTCCAGTGTGAAAGGCCTCCTCCCACTTGGTACTATTGTGTGGCTTCCCTTGTCACAAGTACACTTATGCTTGAGAAGACCTAAGCTGGTTGGTAAATCCTTATCATTCTCACCACATATGAAGAGGATATATAGGATGTAGACTCTAAAGTTCTTCAAGATTAATACCCTACTTTTCTGTAAGTTTTCTCTCCACTATGTAGTTTCTGGTGTGTCAAGGACTGAATTGAACCAGAAGCATAACCCACATGCACAGTACATATAACTTGTCTAAATGTGCAGTTAGTTGGAAAATATCTTTCAAGACTATATATTGCACTAAAGCAGGCAGTCATCTGGGTGCGCATATCTTCCTTGGGAACTTTCACCTATAACATTCCATGTACAAAACTTTGCTCAGAATGTGCCTCTTCAGCTTTCATTTAATACCAAAAACTAAAGGTCAGATCCCTTTCAAGGCTTTATTGCTATAATTGGAATTATGCCCACTGTGTCAGGAATTATATCACAAAAATTGAAACATTTATTTGAAAATGTAATTATCCCTGTATTATCCAATCCCAACTTAGGTCCTCCTTTTTTATGGCCAGGAAATTATTGGGACTGGATAGCTCAATCACAGTGGCTTACTCCAAATAGAACCTGCTGACTCATATCTTTGGATATGGCTTCCTCCTGCATGGATAGGGAGATGTACCCTAGGTCTAACATTTATTCATGGCTTCATATTTTCAGAACTTCCAAAAAAGCCTCTTAATTTACCACACCTTAAATTGCATTGGACAAGGTTTATATTTCACTGGTATAATTATTTTTCTACAGTAACGATTTCCTATCTGGGAACTACAAACATAATATTATGAGTCATTGCTCTGACCAACAAGTTTTACAAGATTCTGAAAAGGCTTATTTCAACCATTAATGTTGAACAATTGCAAATTAGAAAGTTGGATTTACAAAATAGACTGGCCTTAGGTATTCTAACAGATACATTTTTGCCATTATTCATACCCATTTTTGTACTTACATACCAGATATAAGCACTAATGTTACTCACTTTGTTAGATACATGGGCAAGTATCTATTGTAATTTAAGGCTCTCCATTACTTACTGCATTTGTAATGCTTTTTCCAGTGTGAAAGGCCTCCTCCCACTTGGTACTATTGTGTGGCTTCCCTTGTCACAAGTACACTTATGCTTGAGAAGACCTAAGCTGGTTGGTAAATCCTTATCATTCTCACCACATATGAAGAGGATATATAGGATGTAGACTCTAAAGTTCTTCAAGATTAATACCCTACTTTTCTGTAAGTTTTCTCTCCACTATGTAGTTTCTGGTGTGTCAAGGACTGAATTGAACCAGAAGCATAACCCACATGCACAGTACATATAACTTGTCTAAATGTGCAGTTAGTTGGAAAATATCTTTCAAGACTATATATTGCACTAAAGCAGGCAGTCATCTGGGTGCGCATATCTTCCTTGGGAACTTTCACCTATAACATTCCATGTACAAAACTTTGCTCAGAATGTGCCTCTTCAGCTTTCATTTAATACCAAAAACTAAAGGTCAGATCCCTTTCAAGGCTTTATTGCTATAATTGGAATTATGCCCACTGTGTCAGGAATTATATCACAAAAAATTATTGCAAACTTGGTGGCATATGCTACAGAAATTTATTTACAAATGGTTCTGGGAACTGCAATTCCAAGATCAAGGTGCTGGCAGTTTTTCATTCTCCCGCGGCCACTCTCATGGCTTAAAGTTGACAGCCTACTTGGCACGTATACACATGGGTTTTTCTCTGTTTACATGTAGCCCCATGTCTCTTCTTTTAAGGACAGCTCTAAGGTTGAATTAGAGTCTTATCTTTATGACCTTATGTAAACTTATAACTCTCTACAGACTTTATCTCCAAATACAATCACATAGCATATTAGAGCTTTAACATGATTTTTTCTGTTCAGTCCATATGGACAATTCAGTCCATAACAGATAAAAAGAGCTCTCCCAAAGTAATCACTGTTATAAAGTACTTTTTTAATGATAGGGTTTGGTTAGAAGTCGGAAGGGAAAAGTTGCCTCATATACAGTTGTGAAGTATGTGACATTTTAATACTCTTTTTAAATATCCATTTCATAAGATGTAGCAAAAGCAGATTTTTATTTGACTTTTTGAATGAAAATAATTTTATTCCTAGGAATTAGAAAAAAAACAGACATGCATAGATATTCATTGTTTTTTTTTTTTACTACTTTTGTATATAATGTAACAGTTTGATAGACAAACTGTGAGAATATCTTTGATAAGCAAAATGATATAAATTTAATATATCCTATTCTAGCATATCATAATTTGCAATTTGACAATACAATAGCTTCTGGGGGAAATGTTTCCAACACTAGCAAGTGTTATAATATGCTCCAAGATGTCTCAACATAACAAATGCATTTTAGAGAGCAAAATGTGCAGTGGAATGTCCATGAAGAGGAACATTTTGTAAAGCAAGCGTTTTTTCATTTTGAATCTGAAAAATCAGCAAGTGAATTACTTTTGAAATAGACCTGCACTGTTTTAGAAAATTTACTAAGACAGTTGTGAAAAAGTTATATAATTACTCACCTAAACACGGAAAAGTAACTTCAAGTGGTGATACTCTGGAGTGAGATGCAAAGTACAATACAAGCAGGCTTACATTCTATGTCTTAAAGACTTAGAGGAAATACATTCTTAAGTATTTAGATGTTGCACTGTTTCTTCCCCCAAGGTCTTTGTATTTGATACAGAATGACACAATATTTCAGAATAAACACTGAAAACTATTAAATATGCTGGCAGTTTTCATTCTCCCGCGGCCACTCTCATGGCTTAAAGTTGACAGCCTACTTGGCACGTATACACATGGGTTTTTCTCTGTTTACATGTAGCCCCATGTCTCTTCTTTTAAGGACAGCTCTAAGGTTGAATTAGAGTCTTATCTTTATGACCTTATGTAAACTTATAACTCTCTACAGACTTTATCTCCAAATACAATCACATAGCATATTAGAGCTTTAACATGATTTTTTCTGTTCAGTCCATATGGACAATTCAGTCCATAACAGATAAAAAGAGCTCTCCCAAAGTAATCACTGTTATAAAGTACTTTTTTAATGATAGGGTTTGGTTAGAAGTCGGAAGGGAAAAGTTGCCTCATATACAGTTGTGAAGTATGTGACATTTTAATACTCTTTTTAAATATCCATTTCATAAGATGTAGCAAAAGCAGATTTTTATTTGACTTTTTGAATGAAAATAATTTTATTCCTAGGAATTAGAAAAAAAACAGACATGCATAGATATTCATTGTTTTTTTTTTTTACTACTTTTTTGTACATAATGTACCAGTTTGATAGACAAACTGTGAGAATATATTTGATAAGCAAAATGATATAAATTTAATATATCCTATTCTAGCATATCATAATTTGCAATTTGACAATACAATAGCTTCTGGGGGAAATGTTTCCAACACTAGCAAGTGTTATAATATGCTCCAAGATGTCTCAACATAACAAATGCATTTTAGAGAGCAAAATGTGCAGTGGAATGTCCATGAAGAGGAACATTTTGTAAAGCAAGCGTTTTTTCATTTTGAATCTGAAAAATCAGCAAGTGAATTACTTTTGAAATAGACCTGCACTGTTTTAGAAAATTTACTAAGACAGTTGTGAAAAAGTTATATAATTACTCACCTAAACACGGAAAAGTAACTTCAAGTGGTGATACTCTGGAGTGAGATGCAAAGTACAATACAAGCAGGCTTACATTCTATGTCTTAAAGACTTAGAGGAAATACATTCTTAAGTATTTAGATGTTGCACTGTTTCTTCCCCCAAGGTCTTTGTATTTGATACAGAATGACACAATATTTCAGAATATACACTGAAAACTATTAAAATATCTTTGTTTATGTGCACCCCCCTCAAAAAAGGAAAATAAAATTAAAAAAAAAAAAACATCCTGTGAGTGGAAGTTTCCCCTGAAGGAAATGGCCATTCTCACTGTCTTTTTCTGCTCTGAAGAAAATGGGTGTTTTGTTGTTGTGGTGGTTGTTTTTTATCTGTTAATAATAAGAGAGAAAACTTTTTTGACTTTCTAGAGCCAAAAGATTGAGGGTCTTTGTGATGTAAATGTATCCAAAAACTTTTCATAGTAATGTGTGGGAATAATAAATAGATGTATGACACATGGAAGTGATTAGGAAACTTCTTGTGGCCCTCAGTCTAGATCAAGATACTTCGAGTTCAAATAGTTATACTGCTTTTGCCAATGAACTATCTACCTCTTCCTGGTAATTAAGGCTGATTACTCCTACTAGGATGGGGACTCCATTCCTTGCCTGTTGTCAGTGATGTGCTGGCAAATGTTTAAGAGCCAACTTTGGGGGTAGGGTTGTGAAGCTTACACTTGTAGTATTTGCAATTTCCACCTTGACTATTTTCAAGCTACTAATGCTAAGTTACATGTTGAGAAGGAAGGCATTCACAGCCTCTGGAAGCCAGTATGTGTCTGCTGGTCTCCTCACTGGAGAAGCCTGAAGTGATAGACCAGCAAATTTAGCTTAACAGTAAATGGGAATAATGCCATGCTCCATTACAGTTGCCATTACCTGAGAAGTGTGATTTCAGGATCCACTGAATTAAATTTGTGTGGACAAATTCTAGGAATGATGGTAAGCTGGGCTATTTCTACAACCCTTGGATCCTGAACCTATATACACTAATTTGGGATGCAGCACCATATAACGTTTATTTACTTAAGGTATATATATCATCGTGGAAGATGCTCCCTTATTCTTGTGGTATGTTTTTTTCTTTTTCGGAAAAGTAACTTCAAGTGGTGATACTCTGGAGTGAGATGCAAAGTACAATACAAGCAGGCTTACATTCTATGTCTTAAAGACTTAGAGGAAATACATTCTTAAGTATTTAGATGTTGCACTGTTTCTTCCCCCAAGGTCTTTGTATTTGATACAGAATGACACAATATTTCAGAATATACACTGAAAACTATTAAAATATCTTTGTTTATGTGCACCCCCCTCAAAAAAGGAAAATAAAATTAAAAAAAAAAAAACATCCTGTGAGTGGAAGTTTCCCCTGAAGGAAATGGCCATTCTCACTGTCTTTTTCTGCTCTGAAGAAAATGGGTGTTTTGTTGTTGTGGTGGTTGTTTTTTATCTGTTAATAATAAGAGAGAAAACTTTTTTGACTTTCTAGAGCCAAAAGATTGAGGGTCTTTGTGATGTAAATGTATCCAAAAACTTTTCATAGTAATGTGTGGGAATAATAAATAGATGTATGACACATGGAAGTGATTAGGAAACTTCTTGTGGCCCTCAGTCTAGATCAAGATACTTCGAGTTCAAATAGTTATACTGCTTTTGCCAATGAACTATCTACCTCTTCCTGGTAATTAAGGCTGATTACTCCTACTAGGATGGGGACTCCATTCCTTGCCTGTTGTCAGTGATGTGCTGGCAAATGTTTAAGAGCCAACTTTGGGGGTAGGGTTGTGAAGCTTACACTTGTAGTATTTGCAATTTCCACCTTGACTATTTTCAAGCTACTAATGCTAAGTTACATGTTGAGAAGGAAGGCATTCACAGCCTCTGGAAGCCAGTATGTGTCTGCTGGTCTCCTCACTGGAGAAGCCTGAAGTGATAGACCAGCAAATTTAGCTTAACAGTAAATGGGAATAATGCCATGCTCCATTACAGTTGCCATTACCTGAGAAGTGTGATTTCAGGATCCACTGAATTAAATTTGTGTGGACAAATTCTAGGAATGATGGTAAGCTGGGCTATTTCTACAACCCTTGGATCCTGAACCTATATACACTAATTTGGGATGCAGCACCATATAACGTTTATTTACTTAAGGTATATATATCATCGTGGAAGATGCTCCCTTATTCTTGTGGTATGTTATCTTTAAGTCTTTGCATTAAGGTTGTTATCAAAGTACCATTCCATTGATCTATCATGCTGTCAGTTTATTTGACAGAATCAGTATAGACCTTTTTCAAATGCCTATTGTTTTGTCTTCTTTGCCATAAATTGGTATTAAAAAAAAAGTCAATATTCCTCTTAAATTGACTAAAGCTTAAACTCCAGACCCTAAGCCACCTTTTCTTAGGACATTTACTTTAGAAAATTTATAATGTGTCCTTTTGACATGTAATTTTTTTTGAAACTCTTACCAGTTTTACAATACCAGAAAGTCTTTCTCAAACACTCAGAGCCATTCCTTTGAAGTACAATCATCAAGGAATATAGGACCCAATCTCCCAAACTCTGTGGAAAGGTAGAATCCTAACTTTCCTGTATGCCAGTTAAGAAACATAGATGAATGATTAGGGAAAAACATTTGTTAATTTAAAAGTAACTTATTGTACTCAATACATCCCATTGACCTAAAGACCTTACCCCATTAGTGCCTTCCAGTACTTTTGTACTAACATACCCCAACACTTAGAAACCCTACTGTCTTCTTTTTCAACAGAGTAGAATTAATACCAATGTTTGATTTCTTTCCTCATGGCGTTATCCTTGAAAATGTCTTTCTTGATTTTTTCACTTTGTTTAGTTCATTTTTTGTTATTACAGTGTTCTTTCTCTCTGATCTTTTTTGAAATGCTGTGGAGGTGGCCCCAGTACTTTAAACTTTTGGTATATTAGGGCTATCTGAGGCCCTAGACACAGGAAAAATAGATAATACATGGACTAAGGTAGAATATTGCTTTTCGAAAGTGAATCAGATGTCTCCTCACTGGAGAAGCCTGAAGTGATAGACCAGCAAATTTAGCTTAACAGTAAATGGGAATAATGCCATGCTCCATTACAGTTGCCATTACCTGAGAAGTGTGATTTCAGGATCCACTGAATTAAATTTGTGTGGACAAATTCTAGGAATGATGGTAAGCTGGGCTATTTCTACAACCCTTGGATCCTGAACCTATATACACTAATTTGGGATGCAGCACCATATAACGTTTATTTACTTAAGGTATATATATCATCGTGGAAGATGCTCCCTTATTCTTGTGGTATGTTATCTTTAAGTCTTTGCATTAAGGTTGTTATCAAAGTACCATTCCATTGATCTATCATGCTGTCAGTTTATTTGACAGAATCAGTATAGACCTTTTTCAAATGCCTATTGTTTTGTCTTCTTTGCCATAAATTGGTATTAAAAAAAAAGTCAATATTCCTCTTAAATTGACTAAAGCTTAAACTCCAGACCCTAAGCCACCTTTTCTTAGGACATTTACTTTAGAAAATTTATAATGTGTCCTTTTGACATGTAATTTTTTTTGAAACTCTTACCAGTTTTACAATACCAGAAAGTCTTTCTCAAACACTCAGAGCCATTCCTTTGAAGTACAATCATCAAGGAATATAGGACCCAATCTCCCAAACTCTGTGGAAAGGTAGAATCCTAACTTTCCTGTATGCCAGTTAAGAAACATAGATGAATGATTAGGGAAAAACATTTGTTAATTTAAAAGTAACTTATTGTACTCAATACATCCCATTGACCTAAAGACCTTACCCCATTAGTGCCTTCCAGTACTTTTGTACTAACATACCCCAACACTTAGAAACCCTACTGTCTTCTTTTCAACAGAGTAGAATTAATACCAATGTTTGATTTCTTTCCTCATGGCGTTATCCTTGAAAATGTCTTTCTTGATTTTTTCACTTTGTTTAGTTCATTTTTTGTTATTACAGTGTTCTTTCTCTCTGATCTTTTTTGAAATGCTGTGGAGGTGGCCCCAGTACTTTAAACTTTTGGTATATTAGGGCTATCTGAGGCCCTAGACACAGGAAAAATAGATAATACATGGACTAAGGTAGAATATTGCTCCTTTCAGGACAGAGTGAATCAGATGTAAGACAACTTACCACCAGTAATCTGGTAGTTGCCTCAAGTTATGCTACTGCATTTGGGTTTCAACTTTTGTCTCTGTGACAAGCACATTAGACATTGAGCAGTTGTAGGATTGCCTGGGCCTGTTGATTGGGACCCTGTTTTATTGACTCCTTACTTAGTCATCATAGCCATGATGGTTACAGAAACCCTTTAGGATAGTACTGGGATAGCTGATAGCAAAGTCACATTGAGTTCAGCTGGTTGAATCATTTTGTCTATTTCATGGTTTAATGTCTCTCAATGATGGGGGCACTCTGGTGGGCATTAACATGTGATATACTAAGACCCTTGTACTTGGATAGATACATTCACAGATAATTTTTCTACCAATTTCCCCTCTAGGTATCTGACCCAACAACAAGGCCCTTTTCCAGTGCTAATGTATCTGTGCCTGTTCTTACTCCAGGAATACTCCTTTTTCCATATAAAATAATTAACTCTGAGAGAATGAGAAAGAGTCACCATCCTAGTTATATCTATGGAGTTATATCTCCATATAGACATGGAAAGAAAGAGAGAGACAGAGAGACAGGAAGAGAGGAGAGAGAAATTTATTCTGAGGCATTCCTGTAATTGGGTTGACTATCAGGTCCATAATCCACAGAACAGACAAAAAGTCAAGTCACTGTCTTAAGTCTGTAACTCAGAGATCAAATCAGCAGTCTGGAAAATTAGACAGGATTTCTACATTACAGTCTTGAGGCAGAATTTTCTCTAAAACTTTTTTTTTAGTTTTCACTTTTTTTTTAAGGCCTTCAGCCCAATGCCTTCCAGTACTTTTGTACTAACATACCCCAACACTTAGAAACCCTACTGTCTTCTTTTTCAACAGAGTAGAATTAATACCAATGTTTGATTTCTTTCCTCATGGCGTTATCCTTGAAAATGTCTTTCTTGATTTTTTCACTTTGTTTAGTTCATTTTTTGTTATTACAGTGTTCTTTCTCTCTGATCTTTTTTGAAATGCTGTGGAGGTGGCCCCAGTACTTTAAACTTTTGGTATATTAGGGCTATCTGAGGCCCTAGACACAGGAAAAATAGATAATACATGGACTAAGGTAGAATATTGCTCCTTTCAGGACAGAGTGAATCAGATGTAAGACAACTTACCACCAGTAATCTGGTAGTTGCCTCAAGTTATGCTACTGCATTTGGGTTTCAACTTTTGTCTCTGTGACAAGCACATTAGACATTGAGCAGTTGTAGGATTGCCTGGGCCTGTTGATTGGGACCCTGTTTTATTGACTCCTTACTTAGTCATCATAGCCATGATGGTTACAGAAACCCTTTAGGATAGTACTGGGATAGCTGATAGCAAAGTCACATTGAGTTCAGCTGGTTGAATCATTTTGTCTATTTCATGGTTTAATGTCTCTCAATGATGGGGGCACTCTGGTGGGCATTAACATGTGATATACTAAGACCCTTGTACTTGGATAGATACATTCACAGATAATTTTTCTACCAATTTCCCCTCTAGGTATCTGACCCAACAACAAGGCCCTTTTCCAGTGCTAATGTATCTGTGCCTGTTCTTACTCCAGGAATACTCCTTTTTCCATATAAAATAATTAACTCTGAGAGAATGAGAAAGAGTCACCATCCTAGTTATATCTATGGAGTTATATCTCCATATAGACATGGAAAGAAAGAGAGAGACAGAGAGACAGGAAGAGAGGGAGAGAGAAATTTATTCTGAGGCATTCCTGTAATTGGGTTGACTATCAGGTCCATAATCCACAGAACAGACAAAAAGTCAAGTCACTGTCTTAAGTCTGTAACTCAGAGATCAAATCAGCAGTCTGGAAAATTAGACAGGATTTCTACATTACAGTCTTGAGGCAGAATTTTTCTCTAAAACTATTTAGTTTTCACTCTTAAGGCCTTCAGCTGATTGGGTGAGTCACATGAAGATTATGGAAAATGTGCTTTGTTTAAAGGCAATTATTTTAAATGTAAAATTGCTTCATAGCAATATCTAACCAAACAAATTGGCACTGTAGAGTAGCTGAGTTGACACATAAAATTAACTATCAGGCTGTTTATCTCTTTGGAGTTGTATACAAGATTTTTATTTTTGAAACTTTTATACTTTCATTTTTATATTTTACAAAGGTTCTAAAATGTATGTGCAATATCTTCTAATTTTAAATCAATAAGTATTATTTAATATGCATGTATTTCCCATCTTAAATATCTTAAAGCAGAAGAAAATATAACATTGTATAAACAAATGAAATGTCAAAATTCATTAAAAAAGCAAAGAGAAAATCAACTACTTATAAATAGAAATGACATTTTAATGAATGACAGAAATAACCACTCTTATTCTCACAATTTTCAGTAGTAAATCATGGATGATGTCTTGTTCTTTGAGTTGAATTATATCTTCTTCTTACTAGAAAGCAATGCAATGAAGCTGATTATTATTAGGCTATTTCTATAATAAGGAAACTATAATATGCTTTTGTGTGGGGGGGGGCGTTACCCATTCTAAACTTTTATACTGTTTTTCTACAAAACAAGCTGTTAAAAAAATCAGAAACTAAAGTCTGAGAAGCTCTTATTCCCATCAAATTATTTCCCATTGGTTTTATTATGGAGAAATTTAGCCCATGGAGGGTATGCCAAAGTGTTTCATGGAAGAACTTGGAAATTCTATGAGGTCATTGTTTTATTCTCATTTTAGAGTCACAAAATATGGCTAATAGTAAAAGGAAATCTTAAAAAATTGATAGCCTTTAAGCACCTTATAACTATCAGCTTCATTACAAGCTTTGCTATTATCTGCAGAGCTTATATAACTTCTAGTTCAATGTGTTAGAGTATTCTTTTAACCATTTGCCCAGTTAATAATTTTTTTCTCTTATTTCACTCTGTTGTAATGCTTTCAGTTAGATCTGTTTGTTCCTTGCAGTACCGTCTTCATGTCTTTGCATAATAGTTTTAACAGCTGGATCCTCTTTTATACAATAAATGACAAATTTCTTATCCTGAAAAGAAAAGTTCCACAAATTGTTTCATATTATATCCCTTTTCTTTCTTTTTTTTTCTTTTTCCAATTTACTTAGGCAATATAATTTTTGTAATAGGTCAAGTAAAAAAGTCAAATTAAAGTACCAGATTTTCCTCCAATAAAGACGTCTGAAGTAACTGATGAATGAAATGGAAAGTTTTCTTTGAAAAAATTTTAGACCATTTGCTGAAAACAAGTTACTGTCTTGAACTTTATGAATATATACTCAAAATTCCCTTGAATATTTATATTAGATCTGTTTATAAACATTAAATTGTATCTGTATTTATTTTGCATTAATCTCAAAATGTTGGTTATTTATATATCCTTGAAATCAAAATTTTGGGAAAATTTATTTTTGATGTGAAAAATGACTTTGTTGATCTCATTTAGGTGCACACACACACACACACACACACACACACATACACGTGTGTCCTTCCTTTATTTGTCTGTGCTCAGGTGGACTGGATAAAATTGTAAGCTTTTAGAGTACAGAAGCCACGAGGTTAAAAAAAAAAAAAAAAGGTTCCGGAGGTTACAGTGGCCCTGCACAATTCTTAATAATTCTAGTAGTTAGATTTAATGATGAAAATAATAATAATAAAAAAGATCTAATGATGAAAGCCAAATACAAATTAGATGGAGCAATAATAAGGCCTCTGGAGTTAGAAAAACTATTAGCATTTTAAACCAATACACATTTTTGTATCTTCAGTAAATACAAAGGCAATCAGATATTATAAGGGTATTCACGGTGCTCATATATTGCATTCAACACATTATATTATATTAGATTCACAAATTCTGTGAAGATTTTTATTTTTATTTATTTTTTTAAAGATTTATTTATTTATTTATTTTGGGCGAGGTCGGGTTGGGGAGGGAGGGGAGTGGGCGGGCCACTTCTATTGGTCTTTCATTTCTCTATTTTCATCCATCTTTGTTCTTTGGCTCCTGTGGGCCTCCCATCACGGTGGCGTCTGTTGTCTCAGAGTGCCGGCTCTGGGCGCATGCGCTCCAGAGCTCCGGCTCGGCAATTGGACACATCAGTCCAGCCACTCCGCTGGCACGTGGGATCTTCCCAGGCCAGGGCTCGAACCAGCGCCCCTTGCACTGCAAGGCGGTGTCCTTATCCACTGGACCACCAGGGAAAATTTTTATCTTGATTCCAAAATTTTTATTGGCAATATAATTTTTGTAATAGGTCAAGTAAAAAAGTCAAATTAAAGTACCAGATTTTCCTCCAATAAAGACGTCTGAAGTAACTGATGAATGAAATGGAAAGTTTTCTTTGAAAAAATTTTAGACCATTTGCTGAAAACAAGTTACTGTCTTGAACTTTATGAATATATACTCAAAATTCCCTTGAATATTTATATTAGATCTGTTTATAAACATTAAATTGTATCTGTATTTATTTTGCATTAATCTCAAAATGTTGGTTATTTATATATCCTTGAAATCAAAATTTTGGGAAAATTTATTTTTGATGTGAAAAATGACTTTGTTGATCTCATTTAGGTGCACACACACACACACACACACACACACACATACACGTGTGTCCTTCCTTTATTTGTCTGTGCTCAGGTGGACTGGATAAAATTGTAAGCTTTTAGAGTACAGAAGCCACGAGGTTAAAAAAAAAAAAAAAAGGTTCCGGAGGTTACAGTGGCCCTGCACAATTCTTAATAATTCTAGTAGTTAGATTTAATGATGAAAATAATAATAATAAAAAAGATCTAATGATGAAAGCCAAATACAAATTAGATGGAGCAATAATAAGGCCTCTGGAGTTAGAAAAACTATTAGCATTTTAAACCAATACACATTTTTGTATCTTCAGTAAATACAAAGGCAATCAGATATTATAAGGGTATTCACGGTGCTCATATATTGCATTCAACACATTATATTATATTAGATTCACAAATTCTGTGAAGATTTTTATTTTTATTTATTTTTTTAAAGATTTATTTATTTATTTATTTTGGGCGAGGTCGGGTTGGGGAGGGAGGGGAGTGGGCGGGCCACTTCTATTGGTCTTTCATTTCTCTATTTTCATCCATCTTTGTTCTTTGGCTCCTGTGGGCCTCCCATCACGGTGGCGTCTGTTGTCTCAGAGTGCCGGCTCTGGGCGCATGCGCTCCAGAGCTCCGGCTCGGCAATTGGACACATCAGTCCAGCCACTCCGCTGGCACGTGGGATCTTCCCAGGCCAGGGCTCGAACCAGCGCCCCTTGCACTGCAAGGCGGTGTCCTTATCCACTGGACCACCAGGGGAAGCCCCTGTGAAGATTTTTAGATCATTTAATTCCTTGTTTCTCAATCACAACACTTTCTGTGTATGTGTCCCAATAATTTTGTAATTCTTGAAAAATTTACTTTCTTATGCACCAGATTAGATTCAGCACTATCTTTGTAAGAGTGATTTTATCACTCATTATACTGAATGTGTATAGAAAAGAATAAAATACAATAGCATTTCAGGAATTTCATTTAACCATTTTCAAAGTATATTAAAATTGTTGAGGGAGGAAAAATACCAATTAAATATGCTGTAGTTCAGCAAGAGGTGAGAACAAGATAGCAGAGTATTGGCTCAGACAGTAAGGAATCTGCCTGTAATACAGGAGACCCGAGTTTGACCACTGAGTCAGGAAGATACTAAGAGAAAGGAATGACTACCCATACTGGTATTCTTGACAGAAGGATTCCATGGTAAGCTGCAGTTCACTGGACGTCTAGAAGGCTACAGTTTATGGGGTGGTAAAGTGCTGGACATGACTGAGTGACTAAAACTAGTATCCTGAACTCACCTTCCACCATGGACATATAAAAACTACAATTACATATAGAGCAACTCTATCTGAGAATGACATGGGTACTATAAGAATTAATCTTCTACAATAAAATAAATAAAGAGTCAGAAGTACAAGAGACTAAAAGCAATTTATTTGACATCCATACTCTTGGTGGGAGATGCTGAAGAGAAAGAGGATATCACTGGTTCGGGATTCATCTCTGGAGAACAAGATTTAAACTCTATATTGGAAACCCAAGCACTTGGATTCAGCATTGGGAAGATGATCCCCTTTGTCTGGTTTGAAAATCAACAGGACTTATTTAAGGGCTGTAGGAAATTAAGACTCTCCTCTTAAAGAGCATGTGCATAGACTTGCTTGTTCCCAGTCCCAGCACAGAAGAAGATTGAAAACTGCAGTCTTGCTGTCTTACCAAGACTGCCCCTGCATGGCCTCCAGCCTACCCCAGGGTCTGATTCCAACCTTCTAGCTCCATACCTACTCTTTGCCATGGTAGCAACTGGCATTGTAACAGAAAGAAGCAAACGCTTACACAGGCTCCTGTTTTAATTAACTGGCCCCATCCCTGGTCAATTAACTGTAACCAGACCTGGGAAAATCTGAACTGTAATTCTAGGCCCACAGGCCCTATATTCATAACCTTAGCCAAGGTAGCAACCACCACTGAGGCAGGGAATGGGTATGATTCATTTTGACTACAAAGGAGCACTCTGTACTACATTTCCAGCCCCTCCAGCTTTAATATCAAGCTCGATCAAGACAGTGACTCCTATTGTACCAGGTGAGAAGTCCCAGGTCACACCAGCTTTGTATCAAGTCCCTCTGCCTCCGGGCTTACCGTTTGCAAAGGCAGTTGTTCCCAATGTACCTAATGAGACAATATGAACCATGGTTGCTTCAGATACATCTCTCCAGTTGAAGACACTGGGCACACACAAACTTCATAGAGATGCTCTCACAGAAACACACATCTTCTAGACTGAGATAGGCTACTGTCTCAACTAATTTAATAAAGACAAACAGAAAGTCAAACAAAAGGATAAAACAGAGAAATATGTTCTGAATGATAAAGAGAGAGAGAGAGAGAGATAAAACTCCAGAAAACACCAAATGAAACAAATATGGCATTTACCTGATAAAGACTTTTTTAAAAAGCTCATAAAATGCTGTCTGAACTAAAGGAAAATAATATAGGAACACAATTAGGGATTCAACAGATAACCACAAAATATAAAAAGGACCAATCAGAGGTGAATAATATAATAACTGGAATAAAGTATATATTCGATGAATTTAACAGCATATTAGATTATAAAGAAAAATGTGTAAGTGACTTAGGAGATAGAATAGTGGAAATCATCTAATCAGAGTAGTAAAAATAAGAATAAATTAAAGGACCTCTGAAACAATGCCAACTGTGCTAACTTTCACTTCATAGGGATCTCATGAAAAGAAGAGAGATAGTAAGGGACAAAAGGTACATTTAAAGAAGGAATCATTGAAAAATTTCCTAACCTGAAAGAAATACATGCAGTCCAGGAAACACAGAGTTTCAAACAAGATTGATACAAAGGGACTCACATCAAGTCATATCATGATTAAAATGACAAAATTAAAAATAAAAATAAACCTTTAAATGCCCCAAGAGAAAAGGAATCACATTTAAGGGAAACTCCAAAAGTCAATCAACTGATATTTCAGCAGAAACTTTAAAAGCAAGGAGTGCTATAGTATATTTATAGTGCTGAGAGGAAAAAAAAAAAAAGAAAACAAACATATAAATATATTCTACATGACAAAGGTACTGTACAGATTAAGAGACATAGAGGCTACCAGACCAAAAACAAAACAAAACAAAACAAAAACTAAAAGTGCTTCCCATCGTTAAACTGGCATTACAAGAAATGCTAAAGAGTCATCTTTAAGGAAGAATGATAAAGACTATAAAAGGAAATAATAAAATATTTTAGAAAATGTTCACTGTTAGTAAATAAAAAAAGTAAATAAACAGTAAAGACAAACACTTAAACTAGTACAAAGGTTAAAACATAAAGCTGACCAAATTCAAGATATACATAGAGTTATAAAATGTGGTAAAATATAAAATGTGGGGGCGGGGGAATAAAAATTTCTCAGCCATAAAAAGAGAAAGTGGAAAACTTTAAGAATGTGTTTGAACTTAAATAACTATAAGTTCAAAACAATTATATATAGGTTGATTTTGATAAACTTCATGGAAACAACAAAAGCTGTAAGAGATGCACAGAAAAAAAGTGAAAAGAAAAAAAAGTATAATGTTAAAGAAAATCACCCAACCATATGAGAAAAGTCTAAAAAGACGTAGAAAGAAATAGAGAAGTATTGCAGGGAGAAAACCAATTCTGGCTCCATGCTGCAAAATGTATCTTTGACATGCTTCCCGTTGCTATGACTATTATAATCATGCCTAATGGCTTGCCTTAGGGCCCTGCCCCTCTGTCTGAGTGTTAAAGTAAAATACCTTTGTTCAAGAATCTGTCACCTGTATACTAAAGGGATCTCATGAAAAGAGAGATAGTAAGGGACAAAAGGTACATTTAAAGAAGGAATCATTGAAAAATTTCCTAACCTGAAAGAAATACATGCAGTCCAGGAAACACAGAGTTTCAAACAAGATTGATACAAAGGGACTCACATCAAGTCATATCATGATTAAAATGACAAAATTAAAAATAAAAATAAACCTTTAAATGCCCCAAGAGAAAAGGAATCACATTTAAGGGAAACTCCAAAAGTCAATCAACTGATATTTCAGCAGAAACTTTAAAAGCAAGGAGTGCTATAGTATATTTATAGTGCTGAGAGGAAAAAAAAAAAAAGAAAACAAACATATAAATATATTCTACATGACAAAGGTACTGTACAGATTAAGAGACATAGAGGCTACCAGACCAAAAACAAAACAAAACAAAACAAAAACTAAAAGTGCTTCCCATCGTTAAACTGGCATTACAAGAAATGCTAAAGAGTCATCTTTAAGGAAGAATGATAAAGACTATAAAAGGAAATAATAAAATATTTTAGAAAATGTTCACTGTTAGTAAATAAAAAAAGTAAATAAACAGTAAAGACAAACACTTAAACTAGTACAAAGGTTAAAACATAAAGCTGACCAAATTCAAGATATACATAGAGTTATAAAATGTGGTAAAATATAAAATGTGGGGGCGGGAGAATAAAAATTTCTCAGCCATAAAAAGAGAAAGTGGAAAACTTTAAGAATGTGTTTGAACTTAAATAACTATAAGTTCAAAACAATTATATATAGGTTGATTTTGATAAACTTCATGGAAACAACAAAAGCTGTAAGAGATGCACAGAAAAAAAGTGAAAAGAAAAAAAAGTATAATGTTAAAGAAAATCACCCAACCATATGAGAAAAGTCTAAAAAGACGTAGAAAGAAATAGAGAAGTATTGCAGGGAGAAAACCAATTCTGGCTCCATGCTGCAAAATGTATCTTTGACATGCTTCCCGTTGCTATGACTATTATAATCATGCCTAATGGCTTGCCTTAGGGCCCTGCCCCTCTGTCTGAGTGTTAAAGTAAAATACCTTTGTTCAAGAATCCTGTCCACCTGTAGATGACAGGAAGAGAGGAGTTAATATTTCCCCTGCGAGTCTTGCCATTCTAAGAGGTGTTTGCAATATTAGCGGTCTTTTTGCTTTGCTTCTTTACCTCCTCCTAACTCTGATCTATAAAATAACCTGTCATCCAAAAAGATGTTTTTTTCCAAGGCACTAGGCTGCCCTCTTCTCAATCAGCTGCTTTTCAAGTAAAGTCGTTTTCCTTGTTTCAACACCTTATCTCTCAGATTTATTGGCCTTCTGTGAGGCAAGCAGAGCAAGCTTGGACTCAGTAACAGAAGGACTATAAAAAAATAATTTGAAAACACTTAACAAAATGGTAAAAAAATACATACCTTCAATAATTGCTTTAAATGAGAATGAGTTAAATGCTCAAATCAAAAGATGGTCCAATAAAAAGATGGTGAATTGGATTAAAAAAAAAAAGTCATAGCTGCCTATTAGAAACTCACTTCAGAGATAAAAAAAACACAGACTGAAAATGAGGCAAAAAAGTATTTCATGAAAATGGAATCAAAAATATAGTTGGGAGAACAATACTAACATCAAACCAGACTTTAAAACAAAGTTTGCAATAAAAGACAAAGAAGGACAGTTTTTAGTGATAAGGGGGTCAATACAAGAAGCAAATATATTATCAACAAACATATGCACCTAATAATGGCTTCCCTGGTAGTTGAGATCTTGGTTTGATCCCTGGGTTGGGAAGATCCTCTATATAAAAGGATGGCTCCAGTACTCTTGCCTGGAAAACCCCATGGGAAGAGAGGCCTGGTGGGCTACAATCCATTGGGCTGCAGTGTCTGACACAATTGAGCAACTGATCTTTTTCATGCACCTAATACAGGATTACATAAATATATACAGGAGGCTTTTTCCAGTGATACTAGTGGTAAAGAACCTGCCTGCCTAATGCAGGAGACGTAGTAAACATGGCTTTGATCCCTCTGTTGGGAAATAGAGGAGGGTACCCATTCTGGTACTCTTATCTGGAGAATCCTATGGACAGAGGAACCTGGTAGGCTCCAGTCCATGCAGTTGCAAAGAGTCAGACATGACAGAAATGCCTTAGCATGCACCTAAATATATGAAAAATATATTGACAAGCAAAATGGAAAAACTGACACTAACACAATAGTAGTGTTTTTGTTCAGTCTCTAAATTGTGTTGGGCTGTTTGGGACCTCATGGATTGTAGTAAGCCAGGTTCCTGTGTCCAAGTGATTCTCTAGGCAAGAATACTGGAGTGGGTTGCCATTTCCTACTCTAAGAGAATTTTAATACACAACTTAATTCAGTGGTTAGATAATTCAGAGAGAAAATCAATAGGAAATATTCATTTTAAATGGCATATTAGATAAGTTAAACATAATCGATCTTCCATTTAAAAAAAGAAAAGAATATGTATCATTTTCAACTGCACAGTAAGCATTCTCCAGGAAATACCACATACTAGACCACAAAAAAAAGTCTCAATAACTTTAAGCATCCCCACAATGATTATGAAACTGAAATAAATTATAGGAAAAACAATCCCACAAAAATAAGAAGACTAAATAGCATGCTACTAAAAATGTAATGGATCACTGGAGAAATCAGATACTGTAAACAGATAATACCTTGAGACAAAAATAAAAACACAACTTTTCAAAGTATAGGGGACATGGAAAAATAGTTCTGAGAGGGAAGTTCATAGCAATATAGCCTACCTCAAGAAACAAGAAAAATATCATGAACAACCTAACTTTCCAACTAAGATAACTAGAATGGAATATTACTTATTCATAAAAAGTAATTAAATTTTGTTGTTTGCAACAATATGAATGGGTCTAGAGGATATTACACTAAGTGAAATAAGTCAGACAGAAAGACAAACAGTATATGATTTCACCCTTCTGTAGAATCTAATAAAATAAATGAACAAACATTAACAAAAATGAATAAACAAACAAAAAACAGAAATAGAGTTATACAATAAATACAGATATTAAATAGATGGTTGACAGTGGGGAAGGAGGTAGGGGAAAGAAAAGAACAGGTGACATAGATTAAGAGGTACAGATGTCCAGTTGCAAAATTAATGAATCATGACTAAGAAATGTACACTACTGGGAATATAATCAATTACTTATCAGTATAGTCAGTAGCTAGTATATTCATTATATTCAATATAGTCAGTATGAAATATAGTCAATAATCAGTCAAATATGAAAAGGAAACAAAAATAATTCAAACTGAAAGAGAACAATTCAAACTGTCACTATTGGAAATGGCAGAATTCTGTATGTTGAAAACTTTAAAGGCACTAATAAACTGTTAGACCTAATAACTGAATTCAGTAAAATTTAGGTAGTTTAATGCTACATCAAGTCTGACTCTTTCTGACCCCAAGGACTGCATGCCAGACTTCCCTGTCCTTCAAACTTGTTTTCATTGATTTGGTGATGCCACCCAACCATCTCATCTTCTGTAACCCACTTCTTCTCCTGCCTTCAATCTTTCCTACATTAGGGGCTTTTCAATGAGTCGGCTCTTCACATCAGTGAAAAAAAGTAGTCAAAGTATTGAAGCTTCAGCTTTAGCATCATTCCTTCTAATGAATATTCAGTATTAATTTCCTTTTGTATTGAGTGGTTTGATCTCCTTTCTGTCCATGGAACTCTTAAGATTCTTTTCCAGCACCACAGTTCAAAAGCATCAATTCTCTGATGCACAGCTTTGTTTGTTGTCCAACTCTCCCATCGTTACGTGACTACTGGAAAAACCATAGCTTTTTCTATATAGACTTTTGTCAGCAAAGTGATGTTTCTTCTTTTTAATATTTTGTCTATCATGAACAACCTAACTTTCCAACTAAGATAACTAGAATGGAATATTACTTATTCATAAAAAGTAATTAAATTTTGTTGTTTGCAACAATATGAATGGGTCTAGAGGATATTACACTAAGTGAAATAAGTCAGACAGAAAGACAAACAGTATATGATTTCACCCTTCTGTAGAATCTAATAAAATAAATGAACAAACATTAACAAAATGAATAAACAAACAAAAAACAGAAATAGAGTTATACAATAAATACAGATATTAAATAGATGGTTGACAGTGGGGAAGGAGGTAGGGGAAAGAAAAGAACAGGTGACATAGATTAAGAGGTACAGATGTCCAGTTGCAAAATTAATGAATCATGACTAAGAAATGTACACTACTGGGAATATAATCAATTACTTATCAGTATAGTCAGTAGCTAGTATATTCATTATATTCAATATAGTCAGTATGAAATATAGTCAATAATCAGTCAAATATGAAAAGGAAACAAAAATAATTCAAACTGAAAGAGAACAATTCAAACTGTCACTATTGGAAATGGCAGAATTCTGTATGTTGAAAACTTTAAAGGCACTAATAAACTGTTAGACCTAATAACTGAATTCAGTAAAATTTAGGTAGTTTAATGCTACATCAAGTCTGACTCTTTCTGACCCCAAGGACTGCATGCCAGACTTCCCTGTCCTTCAAACTTGTTTTCATTGATTTGGTGATGCCACCCAACCATCTCATCTTCTGTAACCCACTTCTTCTCCTGCCTTCAATCTTTCCTACATTAGGGGCTTTTCAATGAGTCGGCTCTTCACATCAGTGAAAAAAAGTAGTCAAAGTATTGAAGCTTCAGCTTTAGCATCATTCCTTCTAATGAATATTCAGTATTAATTTCCTTTTGTATTGAGTGGTTTGATCTCCTTTCTGTCCATGGAACTCTTAAGATTCTTTTCCAGCACCACAGTTCAAAAGCATCAATTCTCTGATGCACAGCTTTGTTTGTTGTCCAACTCTCCCATCGTTACGTGACTACTGGAAAAACCATAGCTTTTTCTATATAGACTTTTGTCAGCAAAGTGATGTTTCTTCTTTTTAATATTTTGTCTAGGTTTGCCATGGCTTTCCTTTGAAGAAGCGTCTCTTTATCTCATGGCTGCAGTCACCATCCACAGTGATTTTGGAGCCCAAGAAAATAAAATCTGTCACTGTTTCCACTTTTTCCTCTTCTATTTGCCAAGAATCATTGGCACCATATGTCATGATCTAAATCAGTTCTATTTCTGTATACTAATAATGAACTATCATAAAGACAAATCAAGGAGTCAATTCCATCTACAATTGAAAATAAAGAATATAGTACCTATGAATAATTTTAATCAAAGATATGGATAGCCTCTATATTAAAATCTCTATTACCTAGACATAGGAAATGAACATATGGATACTGCAGTGGAAAGAGAGGATGAGTTGAGAGAATAGCATTGACAGGTATATACACACTACCGTGTGTAAAGTAGATAGCTAGTGGGAATCTGCTGCATAACATGGGGGGTTAGCTTGATGTTCCTTGAAGACCTATAATAGTGGGATTTGGGGTGGGAAGTAGGTTCAAGAAGGGGGGATATATGCATACTTATGACTGATTCACATTATTGTACAGCAGAAACTAACGCAATTATAAATAAATTATCTTTCAGTTACAAATAAAAAATAAAGGATAAGATGTTGATAAAAAAATTGACTTCAGACAAATAACTGGACAGATACCTCATGTTTGTAGATTGGGGGGAAGAATTACTATTGTTAAAATGTGCATACTATCCAAAGCTATCTAACAACTCATTGCACTCCTTATTAAAATATCCATTACATTTTTCTCAGAATAAAGAATCTCAAAATTTGTATGAAACTGCATAAGACTTCAAATATTCAACACAATCTTGAGAAAGAAGATAAATGTTAGAAGTACCATGCTCCCTGATTTTAGCTTATACTATACTGCCACAGTTATTGAAACAGCCTGGTACAGGAACAAAAACAACAACAAAAAGGCACATAGACTGACAGACTCTTGAAACACAATGCATAACCTAGAAATAAACTAGGTATATATTACATTAATCTACAATGATGACAAAAATAGGCAGTCTTTTCAACAAATGGCTTCAGGGAAAGTGTACAGCTACCTGTAGGATAATAAAACTGGAATATTTTCTCACACTATAAAAAAATAAAATAAAAATGAATTAAAGACTTAAATGTACAACCTGAGCCATAAAACCTCTAACCCTTAACTGTCTTGGTAATATTTTATTTTTGAACTACTGGGGCAACAAAAGCAAAAATGAATAAATGGAACCTAATCAAACATAAAAAGTTTCACAGAACAAATGGCATCATCAATAAAACAAACAAACGAACAAAAACCCTAGTCAACTGAACGGGAGAAACTGTTTGTAAACCATATGACAATATCAAACAACTGTCCAAGTAAAAATAAGACTGGAATAGGCAGTTTTTCAAAGAAGACATACAGATAGCCAAAATTCACATGAAAAGATGCTCAACATCTTTATTCATTAAGGAAATACAAAATAAAACAACATTAATGTATCACCTCACATTTGTCAGAATGGCTGCCCTTAAAAGACAATAAATAACAAGTGCCAATGAGGATGTGGAAAAATGTGAATTCTTATGTTCTTTTGGTAGAAACATTAGTTGCTATAGGCACTGTGGAAAATGAATTGAAAGCTTCTCAAAAAATTAAAAATAGAAGCAATTGGTTATTTATCTGAAGAAGGCAAAAAAACTATTTCAAAAAGAAATATCGACTCAATGTTCATAGCAGAATTATTTGCATTAGCCAAGATATGGAAACATCATAAGTGTTCATCAACTGTTGAATGGACAAAGGTGTGATACACATCTTTACCCCACACATGGAATACACTGTATATATGTTTGTATACATATACAGATAGATCTATGTGAATATATATATATATATATATATATATATATATATATATATATGTAGTATATTCCAGCCATTTTGCCTTATTTTGGTTTTTATTATGTTACATTCTATAGGACATCTTTTGACATTCTTTAATTAATTCATTAATTTTAACTGGAGGAAAATTATTTTACAACTTTTTCCCTAATGGCTTAGATGGTAAATAATCCGTTTGCAATGTGGGAGACCTGGATTCCATCTGTGGATCCTATGGGAAGGGAATGACCACCCACTCCAGTATTCTTACCTGGAGAATTCCATGGACATAGGAGCCTGGTGGGCTACAGTCTCTGGGATTACAAAGAGTTGGACATGAAAAAACGACTTTCATTCACTCACTCATTGCAGCTCATACTTGGCACCAGCATTTCTTCTTTGGTGACATTCTGTTAAGGACTTTGATCCATTTTTGATGAGTTTGCTTGTTTTATTATCAATGATTTATAAAAGCTCTATAGTTTGAATAACAGTCTTTCATCAGATGTGTCTTTTGTAGATATTTTTCCCCCAATCTTTGACTTGCTTATTCATTCTCTTCAAATTTCTTTTTTTTTTTTTTTAATCTCAGAGTGGAATTTTTTTTATTTTTCTGATTTTAATGAAGTTCAGTAAACCAATCATTTCTTTCACAATGTACATCCAGGGTGTTGTATCATTTTAAAAAAATAAATAAAAATTCACCATACCTTAGGAGTTTCATAGTTTTGCATTTTAGTATTAGTTCTGTATTCCATTTTGAGCTATCTTTTGTGAAGGATGTGACGCCTATGTTTAGATTTATATTTTCCTACTTGTATGTCCAGTTGTTCTACACGATTTGTAGAAGACACCATCTATACTCCATCTTATTCTTTCCTTCCTTGAAATGATCAGTTGACTATATACATGGATCAATTTTGGGTATCTCTATATTACCTTGATCTTTTTGTTGATCTTCCACCAAAACTACTGGCTTTATTACTAAAGCTGCACAGTAACTTATGATTAGGTAGTATCAATCATACAAGTCTTTTCTTATCCTTAAATATTATATTAATTATTCTGGGTCTTTAACTTGAAAATAATTTAAGAGCTTCCCTGATAGTCCAGTGGGTAGAGTCCACCTTGCAGTGCAAGGGGCACCGGTTCAATGCCTAGTGGGGGAAGAACTCACGTGCAGTGGAGAGGCTGAACCGGTGTATCCAACTGCAGGCCAGCAATCTGGAGCACATGCGCTCACAGCCAGTGCTCTGCAGTGGGGAATGCCACTGCAATGGAAGGCCCACAGATGCGAAAGAATAAAAATATGGATGAAAATAAATATAAATAAAAAGAAGCATGATGGGGAAGAAAAAAACCAATTTAAATGCTATTTCTTTTAGACACAGTTTATGTAATGGAAAATTCCCTCCACTACTTAAAAGACAGGTCTTAGATTTTACTAAAAATATAATGGGTACTTTCCTATTGCAATTAGGAAGTTTCCTTTTAACTTGCAAATCATTATTAACACTTCTAGATTCATTACTGGGAAAGAGTCATTTTTGTAGCAGTGAAAGGGGTGGCAATAGGATTAACATTTTAGCTTTTATTTTGTAAGTCAAATCTTGCAAATTCCTATGTCTGATGAGCAAATAGGAACTTGCATATATATTTGAGGACAGAGATTGATTCCGTATGTTTAGAATATGAATGATCAATTTTGAATGCAAAGAACATCAAACAAAGTCTTCAAAAGGTGTAATTTAAAGTGCATTTTTTGTTTAGTAATTACCTTATTGAACTTTTTTTTTCCTTCTTAAGTAAAGATTGTTTCTTGTTACAAATGGCTTTCGTTAGGAGGCCTGTTCTTTTCTTTCTTTTTTTTTTTTTTTTGCACTTCTTTTTTTTTTTCTTCTGAGTAAACAGGCATGGAAAAAAACATGGAAAATATTCAATTGGTGGATGAGTCAAGACCTTAGCTTTATGTAGCTAGTTTACATTAGTACTCAAAAACAGTATAAAAATGTTTAATAATCTGTTTTGTCACTAATAACTGATTACTGGCTCATCCGTGTTTCTTTCTAGTTCATAATCACTGCATCCTGGGTTGCTGCTGATTTTAAATTTTCTTATATTCTTGAAGGAACAATTCAATTTATCATATGTTTCCATGGCAAAGTCTCATACACTAAAGAATAAAGAATAGTATTAATAAATATAATTATCAGTGTAAAATTGATGTCATGCTAGGTATCTCTTAAGATCAAACAAAAATTTCCCAAAATAAACTTGCTGAAATATGGTAGGATCAAACAGATTTTAAAATGTATTTGTGGATTGTGAGGCACTTGCAAGAAGGGCACTAACAAAATTTTGAACTTAGTTTATTTTATGCACAGTCCAGACCTGATCATTCTTAGCCTATCTTTAGTTGTCAGTACCCTCACATTCATACACTATTGGTGTAAACACCTGTAGATAGTCAGTGCTCTCCTAGCATTAGTAATCATTAGCCTCCTTACATTAGGGAATGTATCTGTTAGTGTTCCCTGAGAGCTCCAAACTCTTTGGTGAGTTATGTTTAATGGCAGCAGCTCTTGTATCTGGTGGATTATAACTGTCTTCCATCAGTTCGATTACTCTATTTGTTAAGGAAAAATGATCTGTCCTGGGTCACATTTTGTTTTCTCCTGATTTCATTAATAAATACATGCTAGTTGAGACATTTCTTCGTTCTTCTTAAAATATTTCAAAAATTTCCCTCTATTAAAATTTTAAAAGTGCCTAATGTGGATTCTGACCAACTCTCTTAATTTTGAATGCAAAGAACATCAAACAAAGTCTTCAAAAGGTGTAATTTAAAGTGCATTTTTTGTTTAGTAATTACCTTATTGAACTTTTTTTTTCCTTCTTAAGTAAAGATTGTTTCTTGTTACAAATGGCTTTCGTTAGGAGGCCTGTTCTTTTCTTTCTTTTTTTTTTTTTTTTTGCACTTCTTTTTTTTTTTCTTCTGAGTAAACAGGCATGGAAAAAAACATGGAAAATATTCAATTGGTGGATGAGTCAAGACCTTAGCTTTATGTAGCTAGTTTACATTAGTACTCAAAAACAGTATAAAAATGTTTAATAATCTGTTTTGTCACTAATAACTGATTACTGGCTCATCCGTGTTTCTTTCTAGTTCATAATCACTGCATCCTGGGTTGCTGCTGATTTTAAATTTTCTTATATTCTTGAAGGAACAATTCAATTTATCATATGTTTCCATGGCAAAGTCTCATACACTAAAGAATAAAGAATAGTATTAATAAATATAATTATCAGTGTAAAATTGATGTCATGCTAGGTATCTCTTAAGATCAAACAAAAATTTCCCAAAATAAACTTGCTGAAATATGGTAGGATCAAACAGATTTTAAAATGTATTTGTGGATTGTGAGGCACTTGCAAGAAGGGCACTAACAAAATTTTGAACTTAGTTTATTTTATGCACAGTCCAGACCTGATCATTCTTAGCCTATCTTTAGTTGTCAGTACCCTCACATTCATACACTATTGGTGTAAACACCTGTAGATAGTCAGTGCTCTCCTAGCATTAGTAATCATTAGCCTCCTTACATTAGGGAATGTATCTGTTAGTGTTCCCTGAGAGCTCCAAACTCTTTGGTGAGTTATGTTTAATGGCAGCAGCTCTTGTATCTGGTGGATTATAACTGTCTTCCATCAGTTCGATTACTCTATTTGTTAAGGAAAAATGATCTGTCCTGGGTCACATTTTGTTTTCTCCTGATTTCATTAATAAATACATGCTAGTTGAGACATTTCTTCGTTCTTCTTAAAATATTTCAAAAATTTCCCTCTATTAAAATTTTAAAAGTCTTACAAACTTTGCTAAGCCTGCCTAATGTGGATTCTGACCAACTCTCTTAATTTTTGCTCATTCTTTCCTCACTTTATGGAGGTATACCTGACATACAATACACATATAGATTTAAGCTTAAAATTTGATAGGATTTATGCACTTACACACCCAAGGAACTATGAATATCATCAAGATAATAAACACATATAACAAAGTTTTCTTTTTAATTTTTACAGAGTTTGTTGTTCACAGATATGTATGCTCCCAGATCAGTCATATACATACCCCTGGTTCCCTCCACCCTCCCAGCACCCCTCCATGCCACCCCTCCAGACTGTCACACTGAGTGCTTGGAGAAACTCCTATTCCCACAGCGCAATGACAAGAACTATATTTTTCACATATGATAGTATAGGTTTCCATGTTACTACCTCTATGCCTCCCTCCCACTGTTCATACCCTAGAATGTCCATATGTTTATTTTCTGTCTGTTTTTCCATGGGTTCACTGTGTATGTCATCATTACCCTTTTACTAGATTTCTTACATATGTGTTAGTATACTGCACTTTTCTTTTTCTTTTTATCTGACTTCAAATTTTTTGATATTTATTAGATCCAACCACCTCATTAGGACTGATTCTTCTGCATATTTTTTTTACAGCTGAGTAGGATTCCACTGTATATATGTACCAGAGCTTCTTTATCCTTTCATTCATCCATGCACATTTAGGTTGCTTCCATGTTCTAGCTATTGTATAGAGAGCTGCAATGAACATTGGGGTACAGGTGCTTCTTACAGTTTGGATTTCATCAGGGTATAAGCCTAAGAGTGGGATTTCTGGGTCATATGGTGCTTCTATTTTTAGTTTTTTAAGGAATCTCCAGACTGTCATAGTGGCTGTATCAAATCACATTCCCACCAGAAATGCAAGTGCTCCCTTTTCTCTGCACCCTCTCCAGCATTTATTGTCTTTATGTTTCTTGATGATGGCCATTCTGAGTAGTGTGAGTTGATATCTCATTGTAGTTTTGATTTGCATTTCTCTGATTATTAGGGAGGTTGAGCATCGTTTCATGTGCTTTTGGGCCATCTGTATGTCCTGTTTGGTGAGATGTCTATTTAGGTCTTTTTCACATTTTTTATTGGGTTATTCATTTTTCTGGTGCTGAGTTGTCTGAGTTGCTTGTAGATTTTGGAGATTAATTCTTTGTTGTTTCATTTGCTATGATTTTCTCCCACTCCGTGGGGTGTCTGTTCAGCTTTCTTCTAGTTTCTTTAGCTGTACAAAAACTTTTAAGTTTCATGAGGTCCCACATGTTCATTTTTCCTTTGAGTTCCACTATTCTAGTAGGTGGGTCAAAGAAAATTATGCTTTGATTGATGTCCTTGAGGGTTTTGCCTATATTCTCCTCTAAGAGTTTGATGGTTTCTGGTCTTACCTTGAGGTCTTTAACCCATTTTGAGATAATCTTTGTGCATGGTGTCAGAGAGTGTTCCAACTTCATTGTTTTGCATGTAGCTGTCCAATTTTCCCAGCACCATTTGTTGAAGAGGCTGTCTTTGTCCCATTTTATATTTTCACCTCCTTTGTCAAAAATAAGATACTCATAGGTTTATCTCTGTGTTCTCAATCATGTTCCATTGATCTGTGTTTCTGTTTTTGTGCCAGTACCATACTGTCTTGAGGACTGTTGCTTTGTAGTAGAGTCTGAAGGTGGGGAGGCTGATCCCTCCAGCTCCATTCCTCTTCCTCAGGATTTCTTTGGCTATTCGAGGTCTTCCGTGTTTCCATATGAACTGTGTTCTTCTTTGGTCTAGTTCTGTGAAGAACGTCATTGGCAGTTGGATAGGGATCGCATTGAATCTGTAGATGACATTTGGTACTAGGGTCATTTTCACAATATTGATTCTTATGACCCAGGAACACGGCGTATCTCTCCATCTGTTTAAGTCTTCTTTAATGTCCCTCATGAGTGTCTTGAAATTTTCAGTGTACAGTTCTTTTGTTTCTTTGTATAGGTTTATTCCTAGATATCTGATTCTGTTGGTTGCAATGGTGAAGGAGATTGCCTCTTTGATTTCGTTTTCTGATTTTTCATTGTTTGTGTATAGGAATGCCGGTGACTTCTGTGTGTGGGTATTGTATACTGCAACTTTGCTGAATTCGCTGATTATCTCCAGTAGTTCTGTAATAGTGTCATTAGGATTTTCTATGTATAATATCATGTCATTTGCAAACAGAAAGAGCTTGACTTCTTCCTTACCAATCTGGATTCCTTTGATTTCTTTCTCTTCTCTTATTACTGTTGCTAGAACTTCCAGGACTATGTTGAATAAGAGTGGTGAAAGTGGACACCCTTGTCTTGTTCCTGATCTTAGAGGAAATGCTTTGAGTTTTTCACCATTGAGGATAATGTTTGCTGTGGGCTTCTCATAGATGGCTTTCACTATGTTAAGATAAGTTCCTTCTATGCCCATTTTTTGAAGAGTTTTTATCGTAAATGGATGCTGTACTTTGTCAAAGGTTTGTTCTGCATCTATTGAGATGATCATGTGATTTTTGTCTTTCAATTTGTTGATATGGTGTATCACATTGATTGATTTGTGGATATTGAAGACTCTTTGCATGCCTGGGATGAACCCAACTTGATCGTGATGAATGAGCTTTTTGATGTGTTGTTGAATTCTGTTTGCTAGAATTTTGTTGAGGATTTTGGCGTCTAGATTCATCAGTGAAATTGGCCTCTAATTTTCTTTTTTTGTGTTGTCTTTGCCTGGCTTTGGTATCAGGGTGATGGTGGCCTCATAGAATGTGTTTGGAAGTGTTCCTTCCTGTGCAATTGTTTGGAAGAGTTTTAGAAGGACAGACATTAGCTCTTCTTTAAATGTTTGGTAGAATTCACTTATGAAAGCATCTCGCCCTGGGCTTTTATTTTTGGGTAGATTTTTGATCACAGGGTCGATTTCTGAGCTTGTGATTGGCTTGTTCATAGTTTCTATTTCCTCCTGATTGAGCATTGGGAGATTAATCTTCTCTAAGAAACTGTCCATTTCTTCCAAGTTGTCCAGTTTGTTGCCATATAGCTGTTCATAATAGTCTCTTAGAATCCTTTGGATTTGTGCATTATCTGTTGTAATCTCTCCTTTATCATTTTTGATTTTGGTGATCTGGTACTTCTCTCTCTATTTCTTGATGAGTCTGGCCAGTGGTGTGTCAATTTTATTGAACTTTTTGAAGAACCAGCTTGTTGTTTTATTTATCTTTACTATTGTTTCTTTTGTTTCACTTTCATTTGTTTCTGCTCTGATCTTTATGATTTCACTTCTTCTGCTGGCTTTGGGGTGTTTTTGTTCTTCTTTCTCCAGTTGTTTTAAGCGTAAGGTAATGTCGTCTGTTTAAGATTTTCCTAGTTTCCTGAGGTGGGATTGAATTGCTATAAACTTCCATCTTAGAACTGCTTTTGCAGTATCCCATAGGTTTTGCATTGTCGTGTGTTCATTGTCATTTTCTTCTAGGAATTGTTTAATTTCTCCTTTGATTTCCTCAATGATCAGTTGGTTTTTTAGGTATGTGTTGTTTAATCTCCATGTGTGTGTGATTTTTATCTTTTAACTTGTTGATATTTTTTGATACGATGTATCACATTGATTGATTTGTGCATATTGAAGAATCCTTGCATGCCTGGAATAAACCCGACTTGATTATGATGTATGAGTTATTTGATGTGTTGTTGAATTCTGTTTGCTAGAATTTTGTTGAGGATTTTGGCGTCTAGATTCATCAGTGAAATTGGCCTCTAATTTTCTTTTTTTGTGTTGTCTTTGCCTGGCTTTGGTATCAGGGTGATGGTGGCCTCATAGAATGTGTTTGGAAGTGTTCCTTCCTGTGCAATTGTTTGGAAGAGTTTTAGAAGGACAGACATTAGCTCTTCTTTAAATGTTTGGTAGAATTCACTTATGAAAGCATCTCGCCCTGGGCTTTTATTTTTGGGTAGATTTTTGATCACAGGGTCGATTTCTGAGCTTGTGATTGGCTTGTTCATAGTTTCTATTTCCTCCTGATTGAGCATTGGGAGATTAATCTTCTCTAAGAAACTGTCCATTTCTTCCAAGTTGTCCAGTTTGTTGCCATATAGCTGTTCATAATAGTCTCTTAGAATCCTTTGGATTTGTGCATTATCTGTTGTAATCTCTCCTTTATCATTTTTGATTTTGGTGATCTGGTACTTCTCTCTCTATTTCTTGATGAGTCTGGCCAGTGGTGTGTCAATTTTATTGAACTTTTTGAAGAACCAGCTTGTTGTTTTATTTATCTTTACTATTGTTTCTTTTGTTTCACTTTCATTTGTTTCTGCTCTGATCTTTATGATTTCACTTCTTCTGCTGGCTTTGGGGTGTTTTTGTTCTTCTTTCTCCAGTTGTTTTAAGCGTAAGGTAATGTCGTCTGTTTAAGATTTTCCTAGTTTCCTGAGGTGGGATTGAATTGCTATAAACTTCCATCTTAGAACTGCTTTTGCAGTATCCCATAGGTTTTGCATTGTCGTGTGTTCATTGTCATTTTCTTCTAGGAATTGTTTAATTTCTCCTTTGATTTCCTCAATGATCAGTTGGTTTTTTAGGTATGTGTTGTTTAATCTCCATGTGTTTGTGTTTTTAGCGGTTTTTTTCCTGTAGTTGATCTCTAGTCTCACTGCATTGTGGTCCGAGAAGATGGTTGATAGAATTTCAGTTTTCTTGAATTGACTGAGGATTGATTTGTGGCCCAAGATGTGGTCTATCCTGGAGAATGTTCCGTGAGCACTTGAGAAGAAAGTGTGTTCTTTTGCTTTTGGATGGAATGTCCTAAAGATATCAATGAGGTCCATTTCTTCTAGTGTGGCATTTAAGGCTTGTGTTTCTTTATTAATTTTCTGTTTGGATGATCTATCCATTGGTGTGAGAGGAGTGTTAAAGTCTCCTACTATGATTGTGTTAGTGTCGATGTCTTCTTTTATGTCTGAAAGTGTTTGTCTTATGTATTGGGGTGCTCCTGTGTTGGGTGCATAGATATTTATGATTGTTATGTCTTCCTCTTGGATCGATCCCTTAATCATGACGTAGTGACATGCCTTGTCTCTTAGAATCTTCTTTACTTTAAAATCTATTTTGTCTGATATGAGGATTGCTACTCCAGATTTCTTTTGATTTCCATTTGCAAAGAATATCTTTTTCCAGCCTCTCACTTTCAGTCTATGAGGGTCTCTAGGTCTGAAGTGAGTTTCCTGGAGGTATCATATGTATGGGTCTTGTTTTTGAATCCATTCAGCCACTCTGTGTCTTTTGGTTGGGGCATTTAGTCCATTGACATTCAAAGTAATTATTGATACATATGATCCCATTGTCATCTTCTTAGATGTTATAATGGGTTTTTTTTTGTGGATCTTTTCCTTTTATACTTGTTGTCTTTATAAGTCCCCTTAACACTTGTTGTAAGGCTGATTTGGTGTGACTAAATTCTTTTAATTTATGCTTGTCTGTAAAGCTTTTGATTTCTCCATCCATTTTGAAGGAGATGGTTGCAGGATAGAGGAGTCGTGGTTGCAGATTATTCTCTTTTAGCTGTTTAAATCTGTCCTGCCATTCCCTTCTGGCCTGCAGAGTTTCTGTTGAAAGATCAGCTGTTAAACGGATGGGCTTTCCCTTGTATGTCACTAGTTGCTTTTCCCTTGCTGCTTTGAGAATTCTGTCTTTGTGTTTAATTTGTGTTAACTTCATTAATATGTGTCTTGGTGTGTTCCTTCTCACGTTTATTCTGTATGGTACTCTTTGCGCTTCTTGGAATTGATTGACTGTTCTTTTCCCATGTTGGGGAAATTTTCAACTATAATCTCTTCAAAAATTTTCTCATATCCTTTCTTTTATTCTTCTTCTTCTGGAACCCCTATAATCTTCTTCAAATGGTTTTTAGGTATGTGTTGTTTAATCTCCATGTGTTTGTGTTTTTAGCGGTTTTTTTCCTGTAGTTGATCTCTAGTCTCACTGCATTGTGGTCCGAGAAGATGGTTGATAGAATTTCAGTTTTCTTGAATTGACTGAGGATTGATTTGTGGCCCAAGATGTGGTCTATCCTGGAGAATGTTCCGTGAGCACTTGAGAAGAAAGTGTATTCTTCTGCTTTTGGATGGAATGTCCTAAAGATATCAATGAGGTCCATTTCTTCTAGTGTGGCATTTAAGGCTTGTGTTTCTTTATTAATTTTCTGTTTGGATGATCTATCCATTGGTGTGAGAGGAGTGTTAAAGTCTCCTACTATGATTGTGTTAGTGTCGATGTCTTCTTTTATGTCTGAAAGTGTTTGTCTTATGTATTGGGGTGCTCCTGTGTTGGGTGCATAGATATTTATGATTGTTATGTCTTCCTCTTGGATCGATCCCTTAATCATGACGTAGTGACATGCCTTGTCTCTTAGAATCTTCTTTACTTTAAAATCTATTTTGTCTGATATGAAGATTTCTACTCCAGCTTTCTTTTGATTTCCATTTCCATGGAATATTTTTTTCCAGCCTCTCACTTTCAGTCTATGAGCGTCTCTAGGTCTGAAATGACTTTCCTGTAGGCAGCATATGTATGGGTCTTGTTTTTGAATCCATTCTGCTAGCCTGTGTCTTTGGGTTGGGGCATTTAGTCCATTGACATTCAAAGTAATTATTGATACATATGATCCCATTGTCATCTTCTTAGATGTTATAATGGGTTTTTTTTTGTGGATCTTTTCCTTTTATACTTGTTGTCTTTATAAGTCCCCTTAACACTTGTTGTAAGGCTGATTTGGTGTGACTAAATTCTTTTAATTTATGCTTGTCTGTAAAGCTTTTGATTTCTCCATCCATTTTGAAGGAGATGGTTGCAGGATAGAGGAGTCGTGGTTGCAGATTATTCTCTTTTAGCTGTTTAAATCTGTCCTGCCTTTCCCCTTCTGGCCTGCAGAGTTTCTGTTGAAAGATCAGCTGTTAAACGGATGGGCTTTCCCTTGTATGTCACTAGTTGCTTTTCCCTTGCTGCTTTGAGAATTCTGTCTTTGTGTTTAATTTGTGTTAACTTCATTAATATGTGTCTTGGTGTGTTCCTTCTCACGTTTATTCTGTATGGTACTCTTTGCGCTTCTTGGAATTGATTGACTGTTCTTTTCCCATGTTGGGGAAATTTTCAACTATAATCTCTTCAAAAATTTTCTCATATCCTTTCTTTTATTCTTCTTCTTCTGGAACCCCTATAATTCGAATATTGGCGCATTTGATATTATCCCAGAGGTCTCTGCGGCTATCCTCTGCTCTTTTCATTCTTTGAGCTAGAGTCTGTTTTTCAGCAGTTACTTCCACCATTCTATCTTCCAGTTCACTTATCCGGTCTTCTGTCTCAGATACTCTGCTCTTGATTCCTTCTACAGTGTTTTTCACTTCGGCAATTGAGTTGTTTGTCTCTGTTACTTTTTTGGTAAGTTCTTGTATTTCTTTATTCAGTGTGTTAGTTGTATCTTGCAATTTCTCTGAAATTCTGTTTTCAGTGTCTTTGATCATCTTTACTATCATTCTTCTGAAATCACTTTCAGAAAGTTTGTCCAAATTCTCTTCATTGATTTGATCTTGTGTGTTTGTGAATTCTTCCTTCGCTTGTGTGGTATTTCTCTGCCGTTTCACAGTTATTTTTAATTTTTTAACTGACTCTGTTTGGGATTTCCTTTTCCCAGACTTTGAGTTACGTCTGTTTGTGTTTGTTGTTTGGATGGGGCTTCTTATTCTGGGTGATGCTGGTGATTGGGTGATGTCAGGACTTGCATACAAGTGATTACCTTTGTTGGCGTTCTCGCTTGTGTTCTCTTTAGTGTTAGGCGTTCTCTAGTATTGTAGAGTTTTGGAGTCAGTGTTGCCTCCCTAAAACCCCCGGGCTTGTTGTCTGACCAGGGAATGAAAATTTCACGGTTGGTTTGTTATGGCATTAAATGATATTAAAACATATATATTCTTTTAATTTATGCTTGTCTGTAAAGCTTTTGATTTCTCCATCCATTTTGAAGGAGATGGTTGCAGGATAGAGGAGTCGTGGTTGCAGATTATTCTCTTTTAGCTGTTTAAATCTGTCCTGCCATTCCCTTCTGGCCTGCAGAGTTTCTGTTGAAAGATCAGCTGTTAAACGGATGGGCTTTCCCTTGTATGTCACTAGTTGCTTTTCCCTTGCTGCTTTGAGAATTCTGTCTTTGTGTTTAATTTGTGTTAACTTCATTAATATGTGTCTTGGTGTGTTCCTTCTCACGTTTATTCTGTATGGTACTCTTTGCGCTTCTTGGAATTGATTGACTGTTCTTTTCCCATGTTGGGGAAATTTTCAACTATAATCTCTTCAAAAATTTTCTCATATCCTTTCTTTTATTCTTCTTCTTCTGGAACCCCTATAATTCGAATATTGGCGCATTTGATATTATCCCAGAGGTCTCTGCGGCTATCCTCTGCTCTTTTCATTCTTTGAGCTAGAGTCTGTTTTTCAGCAGTTACTTCCACCATTCTATCTTCCAGTTCACTTATCCGGTCTTCTGTCTCAGATACTCTGCTCTTGATTCCTTCTACAGTGTTTTTCACTTCGGCAATTGAGTTGTTTGTCTCTGTTACTTTTTTGGTAAGTTCTTGTATTTCTTTATTCAGTGTGTTAGTTGTATCTTGCAATTTCTCTGAAATTCTGTTTTCAGTGTCTTTGATCATCTTTACTATCATTCTTCTGAAATCACTTTCAGAAAGTTTGTCCAAATTCTCTTCATTGATTTGATCTTGTGTGTTTGTGAATTCTTCCTTCGCTTGTGTGGTATTTCTCTGCCGTTTCACAGTTATTTTTAATTTTTTAACTGACTCTGTTTGGGATTTCCTTTTCCCAGACTTTGAGTTACGTCTGTTTGTGTTTGTTGTTTGGATGGGGCTTCTTATTCTGGGTGATGCTGGTGATTGGGTGATGTCAGGACTTGCATACAAGTGATTACCTTTGTTGGCGTTCTCGCTTGTGTTCTCTTTAGTGTTAGGCGTTCTCTAGTATTGTAGAGTTTTGGAGTCAGTGTTGCCTCCCTAAAACCCCCGGGCTTGTTGTCTGACCAGGGAATGAAAATTTCACGGTTGGTTTGTTATGGCATTAAATGATATTAAAACATATATATGCAAATGAGAAAAAGAAGGTATACCTTTGACAAATGGCAATTGAAAAATTATGCAAATACTATCTAGCGTATTGAATTATACACATAAACATCTACAGCTGTAACATAATCCAAGCATTCCAACCAAAAATACAGTACAATACATTAGCATGGCAAATAGAGACAACCAAGAATGATATCCACCAGTTAATAACCAAACTAAGGAGAGCACCATTTGGAGAATAATGCTAGGGCAGGGTCCCCGTTGAGGATAAAGCAATGAGGACAGAACAGACTAGAAAATATGGTGGGGAAAGGGAGAAAGAGAAAAGGAGGATAGAAGAGAAATGTAGAATAATATTGCAAAGTTAAATATAGGGAGATAAAGATTTGTATGTATTAGAGTTTAGTGCTATAGGAAAGGAGTTTCAGAGAAAGCAAAGAATTATAGAGGAAGTAGTAGTACAAATGAAAATTTTTTTTAAATTAAAAGAACTAAGTATATAGAAAAATATAGAAAAACAAAGCAAAAATAATAAAAACAAACAAAACTCCCATACAACCTTAAAAGGCCAATGGGGAACCAGAAGTTTTTACCAAAATATAATGTGTGGTTTAAAAAGAAAAAAGAAAAAAAAAATTATGTAAGCTTGAATACACTCAGTCTTCGTGATAAGATTAGTAGTTTCAATCGAATTCATCGAAGGAAATGAACACACCCACTCACACACACACACACACACACAAAGAAAAAAAAACAACAACAAAAAAAGCGGGGGGTGTGCTGAATGGGTTTGGAAAAAGAGAAAAGAAAATTTAAACAACGTAGTACAATACAAAAAATGAAATTTTAAAGTCCAGCAGTAACTCCAGCTTCAGACAAAACTTGAAAATAGTGTTTATGTTCTTCTGTCTCTTGCTGACTATTCAGGAATTATCAGTCTTTTTCTTGCCTCTGGCAGTGGTTGGATCTGAAGACCTCTTTGACTGCTTGTTTATTTCGGCCTATTCCAGAACTAAAAGGCCTGCCCAGGCTGGCCCTGGGAGTTTCTTAATCCAAATCCCTTTTCTTGCTGGGTGGAGCTAAATTCCCTCCTTGTAGCTTGACCAGCAGCCCTGCAGTTTGCCCAGCAGCCAAACTAGAGTATGGAAAATGGTGTCTCTCTCACAAAGGATTTATTCCCACACGCTCTATGGGAAGCACTTCCGCAGTGACCCCAACCCTGCTGCAGGCCACCGTCAACCCCCGCCACCGCGGGAGATGTCAGATTAGTCAGAGGTGAGTCTGGCTCCGTCTCATGCAGGATCGCATTCCCTTCTCCCAGATCACAGTGCGCACAGAGTTTCCAGTCCTCCTCGGTGACTCTGTGATCTGGTTAATGGTAGCCTCCTCCAAAGGAAACTGAGTGCCGTCCTTCCGAGGCCTGCTCAAGGGCACTTCTAGCTCAAGGGGGGCACCTGGACCCTGCAAATCAGGTCCGGCTCAGTCCCTTGTGGACATCACCGCTACTTTCCTGGGTCTTGATTTGCAACAGGCTTTGTGCCTTTGGCCCACCCAGGCTCTCTGGCAGGTATAAGGTTTGACTTTTAAAAGTGCGATTGTGCCCCTCCTACCAGCTTGATGCGGCTTCTCCTTTGTTCTTCGATGTGGGGTATCCTCTCTGTGATCAGATCCAACCTCTTTTCGTCGATGGTTTCCCACGAACTCGTTGCAATTCAGGCAATTTTGCAGGAGAGATGAGTACACGTCCTTCTATGCCGTCATCTTAGTTCCACTCTCTATGCACATTTTTTGAAGAGGTTTTATCGTGAATGAATTTTGTACTTTGTCAATGGCTTTTTCTGCATCTATTGAAATTATCATGTGATTTTTGTCTCTGAATTTGTTGATATGGTGTATCACATTGATTGTTTTGCGGATATTGAAGAATCCTTGCATGCCGGGGACGAACCCGACTTGATCATGATTTATGAGCTTTTGATGTGTTGTTGAATTCTGTTTGCTAGGATTTTGTTGAGGATTTTGGTG